>CM070628.1:66959372-68290067 GCA_036346255.1 Ampelocalamus luodianensis
GTAGCTGGTTTGTGATACTCTCACTTGTGAATAGTCCAACGATTGCGAGGAACGACACCTGCTGAGTTAGTAGGAAGTGGAGCTTGGAAGGCTTCAATATGGTAGCAAGGATTAGCAACAATCAAATCAGTAATGCTAGTTGAAAAATTGTTCAAAGTACTAGTTAATGTTGCTAATCCTAGCTTAATCAAAGCAAGCTAATCAAAGCCCGATGCAGAGAAGTGTATGTACACACACACAACGATCAATATGACTTGATGTAAGCAAAGGAGAACCTCACAACAAGTGCTAGAAGAGACGATAGCCAACTACTCAAACTTTTTTAAGGGGCACAAGATTGTTCGCACGACGTAGAGCACAAAAGACAGCAATATCGGTGCAATGCAAACAACCCTCTAGATTGAGCAGAAACTATAGCTAGTCTCAAATGATGAAAAAACAAAGTTTTATATGGCTTATATATGCTTATTTGAAAGGTTTCAACGAGATCTACAACTTTGCAGTTGAGGCAAACTCCAAATTCCGAAAGGAAGATCGAAGAAAATGGCAAAAACAGAAACCGAAAACTTGTGACGCGAATTCGGGGCCGAAGACAGCTGATTTTGGGGCACCTAGAGGGCGACATGTGGCTTACATGGAAAAGATGCGCCTCGTCATTAGCTTCGAAATGGGCATAAGAACGTCGAAAACGAAAATCGTATGCAAAAGTTATGCCCATTTTACTGAAGGTGTCTCGGAAATGGAATTCTACTCGGACTCGAAACCGTCTCGAGTTCAAATTTGAAACGGCTATATCTTTCAAACCCGTGGGCCAAACTTTCTGAAATTTTTTGTGAAAGCTTGTGGTTCTATATAGAAGGTCTCCACTAATTTTCATACACTTTTATTTTCTCTTTCTTTTTTTTTTTTTTTTACCGCGGCTTTTGTTTTATGCGGCTGCCTCTTTTTCCTTTATAATATTTGGTTGGCCCTAAGGTTTGTCGTAAGTCGCAAATAACATCAATTCTCCCAAAAGATCACAACAACCCTCTTTTTTCTTCAGATGAACAACAATACTAATTTTCTATTTTTTGGTGCGGATTAGAGGAGTTCTAACCCACGAATTTTCTGTTTTAGATCCAGAAACTAAGACCCTAAACGAACGATCAAGCAACACGAAGGAAAACACGAGAAGCAATCTATACCATGACCAACTAGACAATAACTAGAACTAAAGATCAGCAACTAGACACGACGATGCAACCAATGATTCAACCATGCAAAAACTGAAAAGAAAAATTGCAAAGGCTCAATGGGCTCAGTATGGATGATAGACGCAAAAAAAATTTGTGGCAATTTTCTGGACTATGGGTATGAAAAAAAAATCTACTACTAAGGGTACTGATTTCTCACCGAAGAACTGTAGCTCTGATACCACTTGATGAACCCGAAGGTCCGATTGTTGTCCCGATCTTTCGATGAGAACGATACGTTCGGTGGTAGTCGCTCAACTCTCACGATCCTGGCTACAAACACGTAAGGCCCAAGACCACGCAATCGCTGAACTGCTCGACAAGTCGTTATCAACCGTGCACGAATACCCGGATGACCTGACCACGAAGGTCGATTCCTGCATACACCGAAGAAGCACGCAAGAACAAGTTAAAGCAATCTGAAATTGCAAATAGGAATTAAAATATTTGAATTGAGTTGGGATTCTGAATAAGGATCTTAATTGGGTGGTCTAGTCGACACACGCAAAAGATACAAATTGCAACGAAGGCAAACTAAACATAAACAAAATCCAAGGAAACTAGAGGAAGGTGCGTCCTCCTTAAATAGGGGATGAGGAGCCACAAATCTAAAAGAAATAGTAGGATGGGACTAAAACAAGAGGTCACTGTTCATGTTAACAGGAACCACGCGCCCCAGGTGGGCCGCCGGCAGATGGGCCAAGTTCAGTATGATTACAAAGCCCAAATTGGCCTAAATAAGTGATATGATGTCTTCTTTTAATGATTGTGATCAGTCCACAAGGAATTTGGAGGTGAGGCCAGATCCGTTGGGAAGAGGACGAAATAAGATTTCAATCAAGTACTCGTGGACCTTCAACGGACTCCGTATGTGAAAGTTATGTCTGTTTTAAGTTGGTATTGTCAGGCTGATTCCGGAGGCCGAACTGAATTCCAAAACGGGTCCTGCTCGAACTGTTTGCTTGTCTTGGACCAAAAGTGACATGGTGCATATATATATATATATATATATATATCATTAGGTAGCATCATATAGTTCATATAATATAAAGACACTCCTAAAAACAAACTCACCTGATAATTTAAGTGAAGCGTACGAGCTCTTATACTTGGAACAGTAAGCATAGCAAATATGGTTGTATCTATAGGAGTCATGTCCTCATGATCAAGGATAATTTTCTCGCAGACCAGCTTGCTCATATAGCTTCTTCCTGATCGGAAGTGCCAAAAGGAGTCTTCTTGGAGTAACTCCAGAAGCCATCTCTGGTCGAAACACCAGAAACACCTCCTATTGAGACAACCTCTCTAGAGTACAAGGATACCTAGATGAATCCCATCTATGAGTATCTTCAGAAGGGTTCCATACCTGATGATGATATCGAGTCAGATCGCTTATCCTGTAAGGCCAAAATGTATACTTTGGTCGAAAGAGTCCTTTATAAACGAGGTACTCAAGGGAGTGTGCAATGTATATCACAGAAAGAAGGATTAAACCTCCTTCATGACATACATGGAGGTATCCGTAGAACTCATGCTTCCTATAGAACGTTGGTCGATAAGGCCTTTCGATAATGTTTCTACTGGCCAACAGCCCTCTACGATGCTAGAGAGTTGGTTAGAAAGTGTGTACAATGCCGGTTTATAGCATGCAGATACACCAACTAGCTCAGGCATTACAAACAATACCTCTATCTTGGCCTTTTGCGACCTGTGGTCTTGATATCCTAGGACCGTTCCCAAAATCCCCAGGAGGTTTTGAGTTCCTTTTTGTGGCTATTGATACGTTCACAAAATGGATCGAAACCGGGCCTGTGATTGTGATAACAATGAAAGCAGCCAAAAGGTTCATGATGAGATGCGTGATTACTCGGTTTGGAGTACCAAGTCGAATAATCACAGACAATGGTAGACAATTTTCGAGCGCAAAATTTCAAGAATTTTGCGACGAGTTGGGTACCAAATTATGTTATACTTTTGTTGCCCACCCCAAAAGCAACAGGGCGATTGAAAGAGCGAACGACCAAATAATGCAGGGAATTAAAACTCGAGTCTTCGACCAGCTTGTCAAGCGCTCGGGGGCTTGGGTACAAGAATTACCCTTAGTATTATGGGCAGTTCATATGACTGCTAGTCGGGCTACAGGTGAAACATCCTTTTTCCTAGTTTTTGGTGCTGAAGCCATGCTTCCGCCAAAACTAAAGATCAGGTCGGCTCGAGTCGAAAACTTCAAGGACTCCGCCCAGGAACAACTTCAAGCGAATGACATTAACCTACTCGAAGAGAATAGAAACTAAGCCTTAATCTGTTCAGCGGTCTACCAACAAGCCCTACGCAGATACTACGATCGTAAAGTCCAACCTCGTAGCCTTGCTGTAGATGACTTGGTATTGAAGCTCATCCAATCCCAGTCTAATCGGAACAAACTTTCCCCCAAGTGGGAAGGTCCTTACATTGTGGTCAAAGTTACGTGACCAGGTTCGGTATGGCTAGCCATGGAAGACGGCCAAGTTCTCTCAAACTCTTCGAACATTGACCAGTTACGCAAGTTTTATGTGTAACAAACCACCACGACAATAAAGTATCAGGTTCCTTCTATCTTTATAGTCTTATATTGAGTAGTGCTTCTATAATCTTCTAATCATTTTTTATACGCTCAGTTTTTTCTTTACACTGGTCGAAGGAAAGTAACAACAACTAGTCGAAACCCTTCCTCTCTACATGTGGTCCTGCCCACTAGAAGGAACTTTCTAGTGTCGCTTTGTTCCTAACTTTTGCTACCAATACAAAGCTGCTGGGTTCAAAAAATATGATCGAAAGATTTTAAGCCAACTCTTTTCACCTTAGTTTATTTCTTCATTGATTTTGAAAAATACTCTAAGCAGAGTACTTTTTCATTTGTTCGACTACTTTTGGTTGGCTCGGTTTGTTCTAACTGGTCAGAGGAAGACACAACACCTAGTCGAAGTCTTTCCTCTCTGCACGTGGTCCTACCCACTAGAAGGAACTTCCTAGTGTCGTCCTGTTTTCTCTTGCTATCAGGGCAAACCTACCGAGTTCACTGGAAAAGGTCAAACGAATTTTTAAGATATTCCAGATGTTTGTCTAACTCAAGTTGACGTTCTTGGTTTGATTAATCTAGTTAGAAAGAGTAACATCACCTAGCCGAAGCCTTTCCTCTCTGCACGTGGTCCTACCCACTAGAAGGAACTTCTTTTTTTGAGCATGTTAGAAGGAACTTCTTAGCATCAATTCGTTCCTACTATTACAACCAGTGCATGATGATCGTGACCGACAACTATAAGTTAACCAAACCTCTCTGTTTTCAAAAACCCTTTTTCACTATTTACTTAGTTTATCTACATAAACTAAGCAAATAGTCGGGGGCTAGGATAAAGTTATCAATATGACTTTGATTCTTAGTCTTGATTTCTTTTTTCATTCATTATCTTATGAGTTACTGATTACTCTATAAGATGATTTGCAGGAAAAAAGAAGGATTATATATATGTAGTCTTAATCTCTTTTTCTATTCGTTATCTTATGAGTTACTAACTACTCTACAAGATGATTTGCAGGAAAGAGGAAAGATTATATATATCAACAAAAAACTTGTCTTTACATGTTCCAATTACAAACTACTCAGACGAAGGAGATCCTATTTGCATCTCCTCCGCGACCTTCTCACCAACTCACTGCATATCTTCAATCAACCGCTCCGCTTCTACTTCGGTGCAGTCGAAGTCGGCTTCGATTGACTGCGGATTAAGGTTGGGGTCACGAGCTTTAGGTTTTGCTAAGACATAACTTACAACCCCTTTGACCGCTTCCTTTACCGAGTCAGTTTGATTAGCCTTCAGAGTAGCCATCAACTCTTGCAGAGTTTCGACTTGTTCCCCAATAGCACTCGTGTGGGCTGTTATCATATCTTCTAGAGGTGTGACCTCCTCAGTATGTAGCCCACCGAGTATATCGTTTAAGAGCGAAATGTTGTCTTGAAGGTTGACCTTCGTTGATTTCATCTCCTCTTGGGTACAAGTCGAAGCCTCTTGAAGGTGTTTTGTTTTGATCGCATGCTCTGAAAAGAGTGAAACCGGTCAAACAAAATAACCCTTAAAGAGGACTGGAAAATAGACTGGCCATAGGTAAGAAAATTGCTTACCTACTAATTGAGAGTCTAGCCTCTCAATCTCTTGGTCTTTATCCTTAGCAATATGGGAGATCTCGTGAGCAACCAAAGTCTTCTCATGGACCTCAGCTTGGAGCTTTCCCACATCAACTTCTTTTTCTAAAAACAGCAATAGGAGTTAAGAAAGATAAAGACCAGAGTCATAAGCAGTTTTAAGTTCATAATTTACTGTTTATTTCTCCCTGTAACTGTTGAGTCACAAAGTTTGCCTCCTGAAGTTTCTTCAGAAGGTCCTCTTTTCTTCCCTTAGCTTTTTCGTCTCAACTTTTTCGTAGTTGAGCAAGTCAGCTAGAGTCCTTTCGTCACTTTTAAACCTGCAAAGGTTAAGAGTAGATATAACCACCAATCAAGTGATCGTAAGTTATCCTACGACCACTCATACAGTCATAAGTTCTTCTACGACAACCTCCTGGTCCTAAGCTTGTCTACGACCAATATCCAGTCATAAGCTTTCCTATGACCAGTACCCAGTTGTAAGTTCTTCTACGACAACTATCTGATCGTAAGTTCTTCTAAGACCAGTTTCTAGTCGTAAGTTTTTCTACAACAATTCCTACGAGCAGTGCAAGTTGTAGAAACATAAACGACTACGAGTTGTAGTGACTTACCATCTCTCTGCCTACTCGCATAGTTCTACATTCTCTTGTCGTAGCTTTAGAAGTTATTGGTGGTACTCACCGACTTTGACAATCTGCTCTAAAGCTTTCTGCAAAAGGAGGACAGTGAGTAGCAAGGAAAATCACGTGCATATATGTTTAAGCGTGAGATGCTTACATTTATGCTCGATCGAGCAAATGTGGAGAACACCCTTGTGGGATCCTTCAGTTCGTCTATTTCCTACACTCGGTCCAACCATACCTTCTCGAGGCGCTCATCGTCAAAAACATTCCCCCTATTGGGAATATCTTTGGGATGAGGAACTCGATGGCAAGACCTGAAAACGGAAGACCCCACAATATCTGCAGGGCCAAAGAATTCAAAGAAGAAGTTGTCATACTCTTCTTCTTCTGACTCAATGATGACAGCTCTACCTTGGCGATTAGGAAGAGTATCCGCGATGACTTCCTTCCCGATGCGGTGGTTGGAGGTTCCACCACCGTCTTGTCTTGACGTTTCCACTATCACCACTTCTGTTTCCACGACCGCCTCAGTGGTCGCAGCTTCCTCAGAGGCAACTACCATCTCAGTAGACGGAACAAGTCCAGCAACGGCGGCTCTTTCCTCCACGGGAGCAGTGGTCGATCCCTCAACCACTCCTACAGAAGAGGAGGCAGCAGACTTCTCGATAGAAGTATCCTTGGGGGCTAAAGGAGTTGGGCTGAGATCACAGGAAGGCAAACAGGTTAAGTTATAGAGAACAAAAGGTAAATTATGTTCTTACACTTTTGTCTCTTTACATACCTTAGTCTGCTGGACTTAGCCTTGAACTGAGAAGAAGCCTTCCCCAAAGAAGATTTCTTCAACTTTTTCTCGACCACTCCTGGTCAGAACTCAAGCAGGGGAATGGGGTCACCCATGACCATGCCTGGTCATGGGTCTTGAACAGGAGTCACCACTCCTTGAGCCTCCTGACTCCCTGGATGGCCGATAGGTCGAGACCTGTCTCGACCACCTCAAGAGCGGTGCTCCCCTCAACCTCAGGCGCTACTGGAGCATTAGTTTCCTTTACAAAAGACAAAACTTTTCCAATTCTCCTTTTCATGCTGCTTGACAAAGCCACGAGAGGCAGAAACTACGAAAGTCTTGTTGTCGTAGTAGAAGGGTACCTTGGCCTTGGGGGCTTTGTGTTTAAGAGCTACTGCTACTTCAGTTGCCCTTGCCTTCTCCGCAGTAGCCATGTCTGCAGCGAATTTTGCAAAAGGCTTGCTCGGAACAGTAGGGCTCAAGCTTGCGTCGCCCTTGTCAGCAACTTTCACGAGCCAACGCTTTTTGGTTAGAGGAGCTTTGACTTGCTCTGTCTCCACCATTGCTTCGATAACCACCAATTCGACCTCCGCGTCGTCTTGGCGATCTTCCATGCCTACTTTCTGTTAGAATAAAAAAAACATTACTAAGTGGTCGTAAGTCATTCTACGATCATCATCTGGTCGTAAGTTCTTCTACGACCAGTTCATAGTCGTAAGTTCTTCTACAACAAAATTCCTAGTCGTAAGTATTCCTACGACCATAAAATCCTAAAGACGAAGTTAATTTTTTATCACCTTTAGGCGTTCCTTCTTTTCCTCCGAGGACAAAACCACTAGGATTTGAGGAGCCACCACATTTGGTGGAGTTTTCTCACAGATGAGCTTGACGCGAGCGTCCATCTCATCTTGTGAAAGATCTGTGTAAACAGATAGGATAATCAATAGACCAGTTTGAGATTAATCAAAATGAGAGCCAAAAGTAGAAATCTACTTATCATTCTCATAATCCCTGGTCGAATATTTAGCCCCCGAGTACCTCCACATGGGAGAAACTCGTTTCTTCAGAGGGATAATGTGGCGCGTGCTGAAGTCCTTCACCACGTGCCATCGGTGAGCCCCTCCTCCTTCAAGTCCTTGATGGCCTGAATGTAGGGGCGATCCGGCCAATGTCTTGAGGAGTCGAATCCCATGCGGAAATTTTCTCGACAACACTCCCTACAAAAGAGAGGCTGTCTTCACGAGTGGTCTTCCAGTAGAACTATCTCTTATTCCACCCCGGCCATGACGACCGGGTGAACATCTGAATGTACTCCCTCGACTTCCCGTCATGGAGCTTTAGACCGCAGCTTCCAGCGATTCCAGCTTGTCGACCCATTCCGTAGTAAGTCCGGAAGGAGTTCGAGGTTCGTTGGAATCACCAGGTATGTTTCACACAGGTACACAAAATACACTAAGCATCGTAATGGAATTGGGAACGAGATTCACCAATTCCACCTCGAAATGCTCAAGTATGAGTGTAAGGAAGGGATGGGCAGGCAATCGCAGGTCGCACTCGCAGTATGCCTGGAAGACGGGGATCTGCCCTAGCTCCCCCGATAGCCAATGTTGCCCAACAGCTTTGATCCACTTCACGAGCACCTTCTCCGGAATCTTCTCGGCCATGACCAAAGCCTCTATCTTGACCTCATCCATCTCCGATTCAGTCCACTAGGAAACGATTCCAGCCATCTTTCTCAGGTGAGTGGGATTTCGATTCGGAAAAGTCACAAGGAAGAGTATGAGTTGGTTGGCGGCGGAGAACGCGAGACCTCGATGAACAGTTGGAGCAATTGGGGAAAGGTATGAACCCTAAAATTACCCCTACAGTGAGTATTTATAACCGCATAGTTGAAATGAAACGCCATGGATACTCAACAATTGTCATCGCTTCGAAAATCGTCCCGACGGACAGATTTGTGATAGTCGGTTGGAATTCTTGAATTTGTCCATTCGAGAAAACCGAGTCTGTCTTCACACCTCAAGCGAAATTATATTCTTGACCAAGTCTATTTCTAGTCAAATGTAGCACGAAGTCGGAAAGGTTTTACTTCTGATAACCATACTATGACTATTTTGTGGTTGTAAGGTTTTCTACGACTACCTTGCAGTCGTAAGATTTCCAACAATCTTCTTGGCCAAGTATATTTTTGGTCAAATGAAATACACACCAAAGAGTTTTTCCTTCGACCATCATTCTACGATCATCTCGTGATCGTAATATGATCTACAACTCCTTTCCCAAGTAAGTTACTTTCACTTGAAGCTGGGGGGCTAGATGACGAGGATCTAACAATCATCATTTTATTATTTATCTATAATTCTTATTATGAGTAAAATATACCGTCATACGGTTCTTAGGTATACCCCTTATGATCTTAAGAGAGAAGCCAACCAGGTGGTCGTAAGTCCTTCTACGACCACCCCCATAGTCGTAAGTACTTCTACGACTACCTCATGATCGTAAGTTCTTCTACGATCACTTCTGGTCGTAAGTTCTTCTACGACTAGTACCCAGTTGTAAGTCCTTCTATGATCACCTCTGGTCGTAAGTTCTTCTATGACTAGTTTAGCTACGACCACCCTGTAATCAATAGAGCCTACAGACAAGTGGGTCCAATTGATTAGGGGATCTAAGTAATTAATATACGTTGTTATTCTTTGAGGTAACTGCACGTAACACGCCATTATATCTGACAAGTAACTGCTAGGCGATGTGGAGGGGTTACTACTCCGGTGATTACTATCATTATTACGTCCGTTATAAGGAATAATGAGGCGCCTTTTGACCTTGAGGAACGACTACCTCTCCACGTACTATTTAAAGATTTCAGTCAGAGATGATAGGGGGGACGATCGGGAACACAAGTATTAGACTTTATCTTAATTGTAACCAGCATACACAATACAATACACACAAGAGTAGGGTTGTTATTTTCTCCAGAGAAGGGCTGAACTTGTAAAAAAATTGTTGTGTCGTTCTTTCTGCGTGTTCAATGGTGGAAACCCCCGAATCAAATAATCTTTATGTGAGGACCCCAATTTATTTGGTTTGTAATACTTAACCAACCACCTGGTCCTAGCATCACAAATCAAATAAACTGATCCTCGAGATATGTATACTTCCCAGAAAGCAGTATACACACCTCGGTACAAAATTAGACATCAACTCCATTCCACACATAGAGTCCAAACACAACACTACCAAACGGAAGATAAACAAATAGTAGAGTTATTACAGACAAAGGCCGACAGGCCAAGATACACAAATAAACAAGAACGACAGCGGAAGCAAAAGTGCCATAAGATGGCTATAAACAAAGCCAATCAGCGTGCCTCCAACCCACAAGGCATCTGACCGGACCGCCAAGTCTAGTCGTCACCCACGGCAAACCTGACTCACGTAGTGAAAATTGCTAGGGAAAATTGTAGAAACTCTCAAATGATTTCATGAGGCATCAAAAGTTTTTATTCCTCCTCATAATTTACATTTGAAATACAAACCCTATGTTAGGGCTGTTACAAATCTCCATACAGAATCTCGCCCGAGATTCTCGATCACTAGGAGAAGAAGGATGGGTAATCTGCTCGGAGACGATCTTCCCGCTCCCAAGTGGCTTCATCCTCGGAGTGGTTTGACCACCGAACTTTGAGGAACTTGATCACACGGTTCCTCGTTACTCGCGTTCGACTTCTTCAAGGATACGAGCAGGGCGCTCACGATAAGACGAGATCTTCACGCACATCGATATTTTCCAATGGTGTTTCCTCAAGCTGGAATACGGAGGCACTTCTTCAATTGTGACACATGGAAAACATCATGCACCCTTCAAGTGTAGGTGGCAACTCCAACTTGTATGCAACGGCTCCACTTTCTTGATGATGCGATATGGCCCGACATATCGAGGAGCCGCCCGCCTTGACACGAAACGGCGATGTCCTTCGCAGGTGAGACTTTGAGATACACAAAGTCATTGGGCCGAAACTCAACTCACGGCGACGGCGATCCGCATAGCTCTTCTGCACGATCGAGCTATGCGCAAGTGCTCACGAATCAAGCGCACTTGACTTTCCGCCTCATTGATCGAATCGGGCCAGAGCGCCTTTCACGATTCGACGGTTCAACGGTGTTCTGCGCGCGTCCATACAAGGCCTCAAATGGTGCCATGCTGAGACTAGCACGGAAGGCGTTGTTGTAGGAGAACTTCGGCAAGTGGTAGGCACTTCTCCCAATTCTTCCCATAGGAAAGAACACAAGCACGGAGCATATCTTCAAGCACTGATTGACGCGCATGCGACCATCGATCGAGGATGATAGGTGATTTGAGCGAAAGACGGGTCCCCATGGCTTCACTCAGAAGCGTACCATAGCCGAGAAGTGAAAAGAGAGCCACGATCGACACAATCGTTCGTGGCACACCATGCAAGCTCACAATGCGGAGATATAGAGATCGACAATCGTGACACGAGAGTGGTAAATCGCGTGAAGTCGCTACCTTCGTCAATCGATCGATAACAACCCGGATAGCACCCTTCCCGAAGAATGCAGGGTAGACCAGTGATAAAATCCATGCCTACAGAATCCCACTTCCACTCTGGTATAGGCAAGGGCTGGAGGAGACCTGTTGGACGCTGATGCTCGGCCTTGACGCGACAACATATGTCACATCTGGCCACGAACCTGGCAATCTCGCGCTTCATGCGAGTCCACCAGAATCTCTGACGCAGATCTTGGTACATTTTAGTGGCCCCGGGATGGATGGACAAAGGCGAATCATGGGCCTCCTGAAGAATCAAATCCCGCAACTCTGGGACCTTTGGGACCACAAGACGCTGCCCAAACCACACAACACCGTGCTCATCTTCTGTGAAACACTTGGCTGATCCATTCTCGATATTCGCTGATTGTTCCCACACCATCATCGATTGTTGTCTTTGCCTTGATTTTATCCACCAAGGTCGGTTGCACAACCAAGGCGAGCAAAGGAACCATGTTCAGCAAACCCAAGTTGAGGCGAAGTGCGCAAGAAGTGCGGTTCTTTGCTCTTGGATCATCAAAGTATTGCAATACACTTTTCGGCTAAGTGCATCAGCAACCACATTGGCTTTGCCAGGATGATACTGAATACCCATGTCATAATCTTTGATTAATTCTAGCCATCTCCTCTGCCTGAGGTTCAGATCTGTTGAGTGAACAAGTATTTCAAACTCTTGTGATCGAATACACCTCACAGTGATTACCGATCGGATAATGCCGCCAAATCTTGAGTGCATGAACCACGCGACAAGCTCTAAATCATGGGTGGGATAGTTGAGCTCATGAGGTCTCAATCGCTCGATGCATAGGCAAGCGCCTTGCCTTCCTGCATAAGAACACAGTGGAGTCCACGACGAGAGGCATCGCAATAAATATCGAAGCTCTTGTGGATATCGGGAAGAGTGAGGACTGGGTGAAGTCAACCATGCTTGAGCTCTGGCGCTCATCACAAGCGAGGTCCACACAAACTTCTTGTCCTTCTTGAGCAATTCATCATTGGCTTTGCGATTTTGGAGAAGTTCTTGATAAAGCGGTAGTAGCCCGCTAAACCGAGAAAACTCCATACATCGGTGGATCGACTTGAGTGCCCCAAGATAGAACGTCGCTGACCTTCTTTGGGATCCACAAACTATGCCTCCGGTGAAAGAACATGGCCCAAGAATGCCACTTCCTTCAACGAACTCGCATTTCTTTGAACTTAGCATCTGGTGGTGCTCCCGCATTTGCCCAAAACAATCTTGGATGCTCGGCATGCTCGCTGCCGATCTTGGAATAGATAATAATATCATCAATAAAGACCACCACAAATTTATCCAAATACTCCATGAATACGAATTCATTAAGTTCATGAACAAAGTGGAGCATTGGTTGGACCGAAAGACATGACGGTTGTACTCGCATGCACCCATAACGAGTAGTGGCCGTCTTGGAATATCCTCGAATCGATCCTCGACTGATGATACCCCATTCTCAAATCAATCTTTGAGAGAACACTGGCTCGATCAAGCGATCAAGCAGATCATCAATGCGAGGCAAAGGGTATTTGTTCTTCACCGTCACCTCATTGAGAGGACGGTAATCAACACATGCGCAAAGTCTTGTCCTTCTTCTTCACAAAGATCAGGACAACCCCAAGGAGATGAACTGGGACGGATGAAACCTTTCGCTTGGAGCTCACCAAGCTGCTTCTTCAACTCTTCTAGCTCATTGGGAGGCATTCGATCTGGCGCCGAATCGGGCGATGCTGGGCAGCAACTCAATGACAAACTCAAGATCTCGAGCGGAGGCATCCGGGTAAATCATCGGAAAAACATCCTCAAAGTCGGATACTATGGAACATCCTGAATGCGCAAGGTCAAGCGCCTCTAATGCACATAAATGTGGCCCTTGGCAGCTGCGGCGAAAACCCGACTCGCTACGCTGAAGGGTACGGTGAGATAGACAATCTTCTGGCACAATCGATATGCCCCAAGTGTTGGGACAACCAATCCATGCCAAGAATCACATCCAGATCGTTGGCCCAGCAAAATAAGGTTTGCCAAAATCCCACTCCTTCGACTACGATAGGAACATCCCGACATCAGTAAATCGCTCTCATTTCCGACCGAGAACGGATGAGCAAAGGAACTCCCAAAGGAACACGGTGAAGACTACTAGCAGGACAAATGATCTTGAAATAAAAGAATGCGATGCTCTGAATCAAATATCTGCAGCGGGACGAGATTAACGAAGTGTACCCATCCACGACATCCGCGCCCCGAGCCTCCTCACCGAAGGTGGTTGACTCGACCAGCTGCTCGCACCACAGGGCTTCGGATCATCTTACGTCGGTGGATGACCACTCCCGCCCGCGTCCTCCATTAGGACGAGGCGATCGCAACACTCGAGGCGGGCATTCGCATAATGGCCCTTGTTGTGGCGCGAAACAAGTAACCTCGGCGCCGGATTGCGAGGCCGCTCTGTCTTGGATCGCGGCGACGCGGGTGGCAAACGGCTGCGGTGGGCGAGGACTGAGTGCAGATGGCCTCGCGCCGGTGGAGCAAAGAACGAGCCAGTCGGTGCCGCCCACCGAGGACGCAGTGAGGCCGGTG
This sequence comes from Ampelocalamus luodianensis, assembly GCA_036346255.1. Lineage (NCBI taxonomy): Eukaryota > Viridiplantae > Streptophyta > Magnoliopsida > Poales > Poaceae > Ampelocalamus > Ampelocalamus luodianensis. Next base: position 66,973,361 of record CM070628.1, read on the forward strand.
TGAGTAGACGATGTGCCTCCCATTTGCGCGCGGGACTTCGCCAGCGCTTTGCCTTATGCTCAACAACAATGGCCTTATCTACAAGGCACGAAAGTCGAGAAGTCCACAATAGATAGCTTGTCCTGCGGCTCCTCGGACAAGCCATCCATAAACTTCTCTGCTTAGCCTCATCTGAGGCCACCTCCTGGAGCATAACGAGCGAGATGATTGAACTCATTACAAGTACTCAGTCACCGACTTGCGCCCTTGCTTGAGCGCGAGGAACTCCTTCTTTTCAGCTTCATCAGGCCATGCGGGATGTGGGCCCGACGAAGGCGTCCTGAACTCCTCCCGCGACCACATGGCGCGGTGCATGGCGAGATAGTTCTCCCACCATGAGAGTGCCGCGCCTCGAGCCGTGGTGGGACGCAAGAGTGCCTTATCTGTGCACGACATCGAGCTATGTTGAGCTTTCGCTCAACCATGCGCACCAATCATCCGCATCGAGAGGGTCCTCGAGGCGGGCGAAAGTCGGTGGCTGCGTCACGGAGGAACTCTGCAAGTCCCCGCGAGTCCGGTGGCGCCACCACCGGCGGAGTGGAGGTATTCCTAGCAATAACATCTAAGATGCGCGTCGGTCCATACTGGTTTCGCTCGATCCGAGCGAGCACCTCGACCATGGTCGGAGGAGGGGAAGCTCCTCATCATGACCACTGCTGACTACCACGCGTTCTCCGGCCATCCCGCTTCACTAAGACAAGTTAACAATGGCGGAAAACAAGAAGTCGACATCCTCACTGCAAATAACTTACTAATGACACAAAACAAACACAAGACTTTTAAGTTACAAAACCAATTGACAAAAATCGGACACTTAGCAAACTCACATATATCTTACCCTTATACCCCCACAAATTTTAATTAGACTAATTCTCTATGGTTCTCCCAAAGACTGATTCTCAGGTAGTAACTATCTTTTGAAAGGAAAGAGAGAAACCAAGTTTTAAACTCAAATTAGAGTAAGTAAGATGAGTAGAATGCTAAGATAGGTAAGGAGTAAAATCTGAGAATGCCTAGGTTTTCATAAACCCTTTTTATACTTTGAAATTAAGCTTTTCAAAATATCCTAAAGACGACTATGCTTGGGTTGCTACATGTCGAATGGCTCGATACCAACTTTGTGAGGACCCCAATTTATTTGGTTTGTAATGTAACCAACCACCTGGTCCTAGCATCACAAATCAAATAAGCGATCCTCTAGATATGTATACTTCCAGAAAGCGGTATACACACCTCGGTACAAATTAGACATCAACTCCATTCCACACATAGAGTCCAAACACAACACTACCAAACGGAAGATAAACAAATAGTAGAGTTATTATGGACAAAGGCCGACAAGGCCAAGATACACAAATAAACAAGAACGACAAATGAAGCAAAGTGCCATAAGATGGCTATAAACAAAGCCAATCGTGCCTCCAACCCACAAGGCATCGGCCAGGACCGCCAAGTCTAGTCGCCACCCACTTAAGCGACAACCTGACTCCACGTAGTGAGGCCCCGAGGCTCACCTTCTTCCTCTCAACAAAAACATTAAGCAAAGCACCGAGTACAAAGATTGTCTTTGTACCCGCAAGATCGACGTGTGAACTAGCGCACTGTTCATAAGCTACATGCGGGCTTACTTAGTGGAGGCCATATGTTTCATTTGCATAAAGCCGATTTTCATTTGCAATAAGGTATCTGATTTTAAAGGCAAGTTTGCAATTCATTTTAAGATTGAAATAACAAGAAGATAATAATAACAAAAGCGAAAGATAAACAACCTAGAAGTGACTATCCCAATAGTCACCACAACAATAGCACGAATCCGCATTCGTACCACCCATCAAGTTTTAATTTAAATGTTGTAGTCTAACTCTTGAAAAGCTTGCAGCGTGTCCATCACCTAGGGCAGGCTATTCGAATAGTTTTTAACCTGCAGGGGTGTACCAATGTACCCACACTTGGATCGCCTTTAAGCCAAAGCACACTTCCGAAGGTATCTTTGCACTGACTAAGTCCTCGAGACTTTTTCCAATATTGTGTATTAACTACGAGCAGCTCGTATGGATAGAAACCCATACGCTACATGGTAAAGCCAGAAAAGACAACTACCCACTCAGGATAAAGCTTTTCGGACAACTACCATGCTCCCACCTCCATCCCTCCTGCGACCTCTGCGACCGGAGCCAATACACGCCAAAGTACTAGGTCAAGAGAGGTCCCATATACTCTAGTGTGGTTAGCATGCCGAAATGCTGGATAAAAATTCACTCACAAGATGTTCGGTCCTTAATTGACCGGGCACCTTTCGATCACACCCAAAGATCACACCAATCTTACCATTGTGCCGCGTCCAAATCATTTTTGTTTTCATTTTTAGTTTTGCAATTAAACAAAGCGAAATCTTTGAAACATAAAGTTGTAATAAATTTTGTGTGATCAAGGTTCTGACTAAGTCGATAACCAGCCCATTTCTACCGATACTAAGCATGTCTAAGCAATTTGACTCGGATCTACTAAGTGACAAGAGATCATCCGGTGACCTCTAATCACAAAGAAATAACCTAGGCTCGGTAGTAGAGGTCAATATTTTGTCTACAGGATATACGACTCTGATTTAACTAATCAATTTAACACAAATTAAGCGATGCATACATACAAATGGTGAAACAAAATATTAGACTTTAAAATACGGGATTATCATGATCAAAGCGCTTGTTCGGCCGCTGTTGCTCAAGTTGTTGTGGAGGATCGTCCTCGGAGTTTACGCAAATATCGAAGCCTAACGATCGAACATAACGACAAATAAGGACGAATAACACCGACAAAACTCAAACATACAACAACATCAAAACAAGCCAAAACTCACACAAGACCTAAGCATGACATAACAAAATTTAAGAAACAGAGAACAAATCATTTTAAGTTATTAAGAATTTTCTATGAATTTTCTAAGTTATAAACACATCAAAGCACTAGTTAAATACTTAACAAATTTTTATGCACATAACTAGTATCTGAAACCTATCCTAACAATTAATATACTGAAAATGAAATTTTACAGAATTGGGTTCAATGAATTTGGACAATTATTGAAAGAGATATGCATTTTCTAATTTAGAAGATACATAAGACATCATTTTATTAGCTAACAGATTTTTGCTACAGAGACATGGATGCAGCTAATTTTATCAAATAGTACACTTAAAATGAAAATTAACAGCACTGGTTTCATGCAATTTGGATAAAAATTGAATTAGTTATGCATTTTCTAAGTTTAAATGAATTAACAGTGCAACAAAAAACATATTACAGAAATACTAAAGCATTAAATCCTTTTTCTACCCACAGCCAACTATTTGATTACATCGCGGGCGGGCGGCGAAAATGTGACGAACCGCCTGCCGCGAAGGTGACGTCGGCGTATTCTGAAATCGTCTTGACACCAAAGTGCAAACCTCACATACTCTCACGAGAAATCGCTTCCCAACAGAGGAAACGCATTGCGAGCTACACAAACCTAGCGACAACATGGACCCACATGGCGGTGACTGAGAAAACATAACGGGCTGGATTAAAGGATTTCTAGCGATTTACAGAGAGGGCCCACAAGTCGAGACTCAGGCTAAACAAAATTAGTGCTAAACTAACTCCACCGGGCTCACCGGCAGCGCCGCGGGGCGGCGCGGCACGGCGCAAGCGAACTTGCTAACCGAGGGTTTACGGGCGAGTGGTGATACCTTCGGTTCGCGAAGATCTCACGAACTTCGATGGCGGTGACGCGGACCACGGGGATGCGGCGAGCGGCGATTAAGCGGAGGCGGAGAAGAAGACACGGTGCTCGCGGAGAAGCGTCGGACTTCTAGAATACTCCGGAAGGTGTGTAAGCGCCTCAACACCGAGCAAGAAGCACACGATAACGCCGACGAAGAAGGCCGAGGTGGCCCGAATTTCCACGGCGGAAAACCGAGCTTGGAGAAGAATTGGTCGCGCGCAACGATGCACCAAAGATGAAAATGAAGTCACCGTTAGACTCGGTGCATCAATGCGATCCTAAGGGACTAGGTGACGAAGCTAGGAACTCACGGATCGCAAAGCGAGCTCACGGGACCGAGATCGCCGGAGCGAGGCAACGATATCGCCTCGGTGATCCTTTGGGCGCCAAGGATCGGGATGGCCAAAATGGGCGGCGAGGCAAGAGGACACTGACGGTCGGATCGGCTGGCGGCGGTCGAAGCGGCGGCAGTGCTCGCTCGAGATCTTCTCGGCCAGAAGAAAAATTGGGCGAGAAGGCACGAGAATGGACGCGAAGGATAGTGGATGGGCTCGGTGGGTAGATGAGACCGGCGATGCTTCTCGGGCCGACACGAGGACAAAAGGTGGCGGCGGCAGTGCGTGGCGAGCATGCATGCGCGACCACGAGCTCCGGTGAGGTGCGGAGAAAACGAGATCTTTACGTGGGATCGGCTCTAAAACACCGACAAGAATGGTTTCCAATAGAATTCTAACCGTTGGACTCCCTTTCATCTTTATCCATTGAATTTTGTCATGAATTGATGGCTATAAATAACCATCAAAAGAGCAGAACTAAGGAAATCTCATTCACAATCCTTCTATCTTTTCCAATTTTGTTTCTTCTTAGAATTATTTTCCCAAACTTCTCAAGTCCGAAAAGATTTCTTTAGAAGAAATAGTCGGATCTAAGTTTGAATGGGAAGGATCAAGGATGGATATGAAGAAAACGACCATCTTTGATGTTGCCAGAAAGATTTATTCAAAACTCTTGTTGAAGTGGAAAAGAGTAGATGATGAATGGTGGTCAAAAAGTCAATTTGTTCCATGGATTGAGGCCCTCACGAATTTGGTGAAAAAGACCCCAATGAGCAGGTGAGCACTTCACTGTCTATGATGTGCAATTTCTGATCAAGACTGAAGTTCATATCGGAGGGAAGCAACATACTAGATAAGTGCTTACCAGTTTACATATCTTTTTGCTTTCTTCCAATTGAGGTCAACTTCGACTACTTTGAAGAAGAAGCCCAATGTACTGGTCGAAAAGATTAACCAGTCAAAAGAAATGTCGTAGAAGAAATGTAACTAGGGTTTTTTATTTTTCTTTGTAACATGTAATGTGTATCTTTTGACCTTGCGAAATAAAGCTCCATTTCCTGCAACTTGCCTTTTCGAGTAGTTAGTAACTCATAAGACAAGGAAAAAAAAGTAAGAATTGAAATATAAGACTAAGAATTAAAGTCATAATTGTAACTTTATCCTAGCCTCAACTGTTTGCTTAGTTGGAGTACTTGAACTAAGGAAACAGCGGAAAAAAGCTTGTTTAATATCTTAGTTTCGACCAAATCTTTGAACTTAATTCCTTGTATTGGTAGCGAGAATAAGGGTCGGGTCGATGCTAGGAAGCTCCTTCTAGTGGGCAGGACCATCTGCAGAGAGAAGAGAATTCGACTAGGTGATATTCTCGTTTTCCAACTAGTGTAAGAAGAATCAAGTGTATGAAGAAATAGTCAAAATTAAGATCTTAAGTATGGCTCACTAAATAATTATCTTCAACAACAACGCTGTAAAAAATAATCATAAAGAAGGAAAAAGTATAGAAAAGAACTTGCTTAGGAATTCTTTGACCACGTTTTGTTAGACTTAGTCTCCTTATATTGGTAGCAAGAGTTGGGAACAGATCAACGCTAGGAAGTTCCTTCTAGTGGGCAAGACCACATGTAGAGAAGAAAAAACTTCGACTAGGTGATGTTACCTCCTCTGACCGGTGTAAGAAAAACTAATCATTTAAAAGTGATCGAAAGAACATAAAAGCTTTACTCTTTTATCAACTTCTTGACACAATAAAGATTGAAGAAATCATAAACTTTGTTGAGAGTATAGGAATTTACACATAGAATTTTCATAACTGGTCGATATTCCATGAATTGGAGAGAATTATACCATCTTCCATTGCCAATCATACCGAACCTGGTCACGTGACTTCAACCACCGTGTAAGGACCTTCCCATTTAGGGGAGAGTTTGTTCCGATTAGACTGAATTTAAATTTTATTCAAAACCAAGTCACCTACAGCAAGGTTGCGAGGTTGGACCATACGATCGTAGTATTGGCGTAATGCTTGTTGGTAGACTGCTGAACGAATTAAGGCTTGATTTCTCTTTTATTCGAGTAGATTGATATCAGTAGCTCAAAGTTGTTTTTGGTCTAGGCCGTTATAGTTTTTTACCCTTGTAGAACAAATTTTTAGTTCTAGTGGAAGCATTGCTTCGGCACCAAAGACAAGAAAGAAGGGTGTTTCACCTTAACCCGATTAGCAGTTATGCGAATTACCCATAAAACTGAGGGTAATTCTTTCACCCAAGCCCTCGAGCACTTTATAAGCTGGTTAAAACTCAAGTTTTGATTCCCTACATGATTTGACCATTTGCCCTTTCGACTACCCGATTACTTTGTGGATGGGTAACAGAGGCATAATTTAGTACCTAATTCCTCGCAAAATTCTTGAAATTTCACTCTAAAAAATTGAGTACCATTACAGTGATGATTCGATTTGGAACACCAAATCGGGTTATCACACTTTTTATCATAAATTTATTGGCTACTTCCGTTGCAATCCCAGTAATGGGTTCGACTTCAATCCATTTTGCGAACGTGTCAATAGCTACAAAAAGGAATTCGAAGTCCTCGGGTGCTTTAGGGAACGATCCTAGGATATATAAACCGCAGGTCGCAAAAGGCCAAAAAAGAGGTATTGTTTGGAACACTTAAGCTAGTTGGTGTATTTGCCTGCTATGAAACTGACATTCACTACTACAAAACAGGCTATAGTAGACACCACATCACAAACGGGTTAATTTGGAACCGTGCGTGTTGGAGTGCATTGGGGCGCGGCATGTGTCTATTTGGTCTATCACGAGCGGTTCTTATTAGTAACCGTCTGCGATAGGCATATATCACAGACGGTTCATGAATAGAACTGTGTGTGATATTTCACAGCCGGTTCTATTTAGAAACCGTCTGTGATAATCTCCCGTATCACAGACGGTTTCTAAATAGAACCGGCTGTGAAATATCACGGACGGTTCTGTTTAGAAACCGTCAGTGATAATCTCCTGTATCACAAACGGTTTACAAATAGAACCGTCCGTGATATTTCACATACAGTTCTATTTAGAAACCGTTGGTGATATTTGTATATCACAGATGGTTCATATCCTCGCACTATAAATTCCTAGAGTACCCCCTGCCCATTCCCATTTGAGCCGACACCAGGTAAACGCCCACTGCGCCGCCGACAGAGAGGGATGGGAGGAGAAGGAGAGGAGAAAGGGAGGGAGAAGGAGAGAAAAGATTTGGTATTTTCGTCGTGAGCTCTGAGGGTAACAATCTATAACCCTTTAGAGCATCTGAAATTTACGTGCTTAATTAGCCGGTTGAAATGGTTAGATTTGATGCTAGAAACCGATTCCACACGTGAAAACTGCCTACTCCGTAGCAAAACTCTAGGAGCCGATGCAAACTTTTGCATCCGGATGCAAGTGAAATAGAATAATATTTTTCATTGGGTGGTTGGCATATGCATTAAGTTCTGTGAGGGGGGAGGAAATGGAGAGAGAAAGAGCGGTTGAGAGAGATTTTATTAATCTAATTTTACACTATATATTTTGTTACATGTGTAGCGTAGATGGACCGAAACTGGATGTATGGTATGAACCGTGTGAGTCAAGAGTACATTAATGGCGTGGTTGCTTTTAAAAGAGCCGTCAAGCAGGATATGTTGAAGAAGGAGATAAAATTTATGTACTGTCCATGCATTGATTGCGGTAATCTGAAGATGTTTACCAACCCGGCGCAGATAGAAGCACACTTGATTGAAGGGTTTCAAAAAGGGTATACATGTTGGACCGATCCACGGTGAAGAAGCGATTACGGGAAGTTAGTAATAACGACATCGCGAGAAAGTCAACGATATCTTGGTATGACGTGCTTTTGATGAGGATAGGTCACACGATGACAATCTGGATCGGATGATACGCAATGCGTAAGAGAACTACGGTGAGAGAGTTTTGTAAATTCGGCGCTTAATGGAGGACTCGGTGAGACCTTTGTTCCCTAGGCGCAAGCCGGAATACACAAGGTTGTCAACCGTGATTGAGCTGCTTAAATTAAAGGCAAGCAATGGTTGGTCCGATAAGAGTTTCCAGCGTTGTTAGGTCTCTAGCGGACATTCTTCGGAGGAAGCGTGTTGCCCAACACCACCTACCAAGCAAAGAAGGTTCTTTATCCATTGGGAATGGAAGTAGAAAGAATACATGCATGTCCGAACGATTGTATCCTCTACCGTAAAGAGTATGCAGACATGCATGTATGTCTCGTGTGCAAAGCATCCGATACAAGCGTCGAGAATCTTTGCTAGGTTGAAGCAAGGACCTCTGCTAAGATGTTGTGGTATCGCTGTGATCCCACGTTTGAAGCGTTTATTTGCGAACTCAAAGGAGACAAGATTGGTGCGTTGGCACTCGAAGGACCGTAAGAAAGATGGAAAGCTAAGACACCTGTTGATTACGCTCGGTGGAGAAACTTGATCGAGACTTGAAGAGTTCGGTGCGAGCAGGAACATAAGGTTAGGGTTGAGTCGAGATGGAATGAATCCTTTGGTAACATGAGCAGCCGACATGCTTTTGGCTTTGTGAATCTATGCATGTACAACCTTCCTCCTTGGCTATGTATGAAGCGGAAGTACATTTTGATGTCACTACTTATCCAAGGGCGAAACAACACAGGAATGATATTGATGTGTACCTAGCACCATTGCTGGAAGATCTTGTGACACTGTGGAACGAAGGGGTACAGGTATGGGATGCGTACAAACGAGAGAACTTCACTTTACACGCCATGTAGTTCGGCACCATCAATGATTTTTATGCCCTTGGTAACCTGTCGGGCTTAGTACAAAAGGAGCCAAAGCTTGTCCGCACTGTTTAGATGCTATGGAGAGTGTATGGCTAAACAACTCGCGCAAAACTGTGTATATGCGTCAACCGTAGGTTCCTTCCCAGGAGTCACCCATACCGCAAGATGAAGAAACAATTTGACAGAAATAAGAAGGACGGTTTAGCTCCAAGGGCTTTTAGAGGGAAAGATGTCTATGATATGGTTAAGGATATCGATGTTGTGCTTGGGAAGGGACGTCAATTAAGAACCTGTCAGAAGAACATCTGGAAGAAGCGGTTAATTTTTTGGGACTTGCCTTATTGGGAGCACTTAGAAGTTCGCCACTGCATCGACGTCATGTATGTGGAGAAGAATGTATGTGATAGCTTGATTGGTCTCTTACTGAACATTAGTAGCAAAACAAAGGATGGTGTTAACGCACGATGAGACTTGGTCGATATGAACATAAGGACCGAGTTAGCACTGCAAGAGACCGATACAGAACAAACGTACCTTCCCCCAGCTTGCTACACTCTGTCCAAGGCCGAGAGAAATGAACTGTGCCAGAGCTTGCATGGTGTGAAAGTACCGTCTGGTTACTCTGCTAACATTAAGAAACTTGTTTCTATGCAAGATTTGAAATTAATTGGTATGAAGTCGCATGATTGTCATGTGCTGATGATATAAATGCTTCCTGTTGCAATTAGGAGTATCTTGTCGAACAAGATCCGAGTGGCAATCTTGAGGCTGTGTTATTTCTTCAACTCAATTGCTCAGAAGGTCATCGATCCCCAAGGACTGGATGCTCTGCAGGCCAAGGTGGTGACGACTCTATGTCATCTTGAAATGTATTTCCCTCCGTCATTTTTCGATATCAGGGTCCATCTCATTGTTCACCTTGTGAAAGAGATAAAGATATCGACCATGTGTTCCTCGTCATATGTACCGTTCGAGAGGTACATGGGAATTCTCAAGTCCTACGTATGGAATCGATCTCGGAGGAGGGTAACATCATCGAAGGTTATTCAACGGAAGAGGTCAATGAGTTCTGCGTCGACTACATGGCTCGGTGGATCGATAGGTGTGCCTCTATCTCGTCATGAGGAAGCCGGATGGTATCGGGACCATCGAAGGAAATCAATCACTACCGATCTGGATACATACGCTCAAGCCCATTTCACGGTCTTGCAACACATGACCGAAGTGTCCCCGTACATCGACGAGCACAAAGACATGGTACGTCAACAGAATCCAAACCGATCGGAGGTTTGGATCATGAGAGAGCACAACCGTCGGTTCAACGAATGGTTAAAGGTGCGAATCACTAGGAGGTCATCAAGTGATGATACACTGCTATGGTTGGCACAAGGGCCACAATTTACAATTGTCACATAGCAAGGATACGACATAAATAGGTACACATTTTATACGACAGCTCAGGATAGGAAGAGCACAGTCCAGAACAGCGGTGTCTGCATAGATGCATTCAGTACCGATGGGCTAAGGAGCTCGTACTATGGGCAAATAGATGAGATATGGGAGCTCGACTACGTGCTTTTCAAGATCCCTCTATTTCGGTGCCGTTGGGTCCATCTCCCACAGGTGAAGGTTGACAAGTACGGTGTCACTACCGTGGACCTTGAACGTGTCGGATACAAAGACGAACCATTTGTACTGGCTAATCAAGTTGTTCAAGTATTCTATGTAACCGACCCGGCAAATAGGAAACGCCACGTAGTTCTTCATAGAAAAAGAAGGATTGTCGGAGTTGAGAATGTAGTGGACGAGGAAGAATACAATCAATTTGACGAGTTGCCTCCTTTCAGAGATGGCATCAGGCTCGAGGAAGAACCCAGTGAGGAAGCTAGCTATATGCACGTCGATCATCACGAAGGGCTATATTTTAATTAAGAATTTACTCCATTGTAATTAATTTATTCCATAGCATCATGTGTTATGGCTTGTAATCTCTCATATATTTTGATATTGATGTCAATGTGGACATTCATTGTAACCGACAATTGGTTTTTGAAGTCAAATGTGTTATGAGCTTATCATCATATATACTTGTCACCAGGTTTTGTCATCTCTCATATATTTTGATATTGATGTCAATGTGGACGTTCATTGTAACCGACAATTGGTTTTTGAAGTCAAATGTGTTATGAGCTTGTCATCATATATACTTGTCACTAGGTTTTGTCAGGATACCACAGATTGTCAATAGGTTTTGTCAGGCTATCACAGACGGTTCTATTATATAATCGTTTGTGATAATGAATCACAGACGGTTCTAATAACGAACCGTCTATGATATGAGCTTATCTCGAGCGGTTATATTCGAGCAAATGCGTGATAGCTGACAAAACCTATTGGCACTCTGTGATATGAGTTTATCACAGACGGTTCTATATCACAGACGGTTTCTTAATACACCCGTCGTGATATGGAACATATCCTGAGCAGTTATTATGGAGAAGCGCCGAACCGGAGCGAAGGATCGAATTCTCGTGTTTATACACTAGTCGAGATTTCAGTGTACAGTCAACAAAAGTGATAGCAAAATCATATCACGCTCTTTATTAATAATAATTCTAAGTTTATTACAAAAAGGGCACGAGGCCAAAAGAAAAGAGATAACACGGTGGAAAAGTAGTAGTAGTAGGCCACACGACTTGCCACGAGGCAATCGTGCTGGGGCGTAAGCCTATTCGTCGGATCCTCACCGTCCCGATAGAGGTCTTCCCGAATAAAGATTATTCAGCAAGAGTAAGCACAACTTCCGTGCTTGCAAGTTACACCCAATATTGAAAGTTAATGCATGCATAGGGTAAGCAAAGGATGATGGCAGGGTTGTTTTGCATAAACAACATTTTCAGATTAAATACTCTTAGTAATTTTCTAAGGCCGTTTAATAATATAAGCTGAAATCGATGATTAAGATGACAATGAATAGTGGATAACCTCCATTAAATGAATAGTGAAGGATACCCTCCTAACACTTGGCTAACCGCCCCATTTTACCATAGGATTATCCATCCTCAAATCATGTGTGGAAATCATTTTATAAACCAAAAACAAGTCTAACTTGGAGTGGCTTTGCTAGCATGTCCATGACCGCGGACGCGGCTATTCGAATAGTTTATACTCTGCAGAGTTTGTACAGCTTTACCCACACGAGATAATATGCTTTTAATGTCGGCCAAAGCACGCTTCCGAAGGCGTGTGACTAAGCAATTATCATGAGGCCGTTACAAAGTAGTGTCTTAATGTATTTATGCCCGCTAAGGTTTCGCTACCATTGGACTAACCATCCTCCGGAAGCCCCCTCTTGCGCCTGGTGGGACTAATGTCTAACCAACACCCACACATACAACATAGCACAAATAACACTAAGACACCACAGATTATTTAGCCAAATCTGTCCCATTCCAGACATGTGGTGGTACGGTAAGGCGTAGCAAAATACGCTCAAAGACCGGTCCTTAACTGACTTGGGCAACTTTCCATTTAAATAACCCATGGGTCGTAATCCTAACCAGATTAGGCCCGTGCATGAACCTGCACCCACCATACATCCATCTCGCCCAAGTCCAAACCCATTTTATTTTATTTAGAGTGAAAAACTCTTAATAAACCTTTCGTGGTAAGACAATACCACCGAAACATATTTAAAATCAAATTGTAAAGGATTTGGCTAAACCTTCCCAAATAAATGTGATCTAAGCATGGCTAAGCATATGACAAATTTTAGTAGTATTTTTCCTAAAGGTGTCATGGTATTCATATTCAATAATCAAATTGGCCATACAATGGATATTGGAATAACTATATACAAACAGTACATTTAAACAATTATATAAACATATGCATGCAATAGTAATTTAAAACAGGAATTAAATAGTTTAAAATATTGGGAACAATATGATCAACAGTGTAACTTGCCTTCGTTGAAGTCTTGAAATTCTAAATCGTCAGAATGATCTAACTCTCCGGAGTCGTCGAGGTCTATACGTGAAATTACGATAAATTAACTCCAAATTCAAATAAATTCAAAAAATCAGTTCAAAATAACTCCAAATTGAAATATTTTGCTTTAGTTAGCTAGATTATGAATTTAGACAAATTTTGCAACTTGAACCACCCAATTTGGAGTTCAAATGCAAAAGATATGAATTTTAGAAGTTTAATACAAAATCTGGAATTTAATTGAATTCTCTGAATTATTTTTCTAAAGGAAATTCTATTTATTGCGCAATCGACGCCAGCGATGAATTTTCGGAAATTAAAAGAATTAAACTAATTCCTGACATGCGGGCCCCACGTGTCATAGACACGGCTCACGGTGGACTGGTTCCACCGAGCCATATGCGGCCGGTGCGGTGGACCCGCCGCGCAGGTGTTGACGCAGCGCGACACGCAGGCGCCACTTAGGCATTAACGGTGAGGTGGCGCCAGGTGGCGATGATGTGGCATGGCCACGTGTGCCCGACGACGGAGGCGCTCCGGTGATGAGCTCGCCGGCGCTATGCGCCACGGCGAGGGGAATGAAGGTGCGCAAAAGGAAGAGGTGGTTCGTGCGAACTCGTGGGATACCAGAACGACGGCGGAGCGTGGCCGGAAGGTCGTCGGCGACGGCGTTTGGCGGGCGGCGCGCGATGCGTCGATGAAGTCGATCTTTGTTAGGCTCCTCCGACGAAGTGGGTGGTCGTACTAGCTTCGCACGGACACGGTGATGATGATGGTGCCGACGGCAGGGACGGAGGGGCTACGGCGGCGGCGCGAAGCGAGAAGCACCGAGGGTTTTCGCCGTGGATCTTGGTCGGGCGCCACGGTGACGGAGGGGTTACGGGGTGGTGGCTACGAGTTGTGTGGGTCGGCGGTCGGCGGTCCTATTTATAGGGCGCGGGCGCCACTGGGTTGCTGTGGAGCTCAAGAAGGTCCCGGCGACAACAAAGGCGGAATCACGAAGATTTGGGGCTGAGGATGGAAAGAAAGGGCCGGTACGGGCGCGATTTGATGCGGCGATCTCAATGCGCGCGAAATCACGAGGATTTAATGGAGATTACACCAAGTTTTGGAAGGTCCGGACCCGGCATCCATGGCGGATTCGGGGAAGAAGAAGGAAAGGGGAAAGGAGAAAAAGGAAAGGAAGACGACGACTCGGGGTCGTCCAATTTTGATCCTACGGTCGAGATTAGATCCCGTGAAGCGGTAAGTTGATATTGGGCGTAGCCGTTGGATTTAAATCCAACGGCTGAGGTGCGTCGGTGCGGGTGCGAGAGAGGGAGCGAAGGGAGAGGCTGGCAGGTGGGTCCTTGTTGTCAGCGAGAGGAGGAAGCGCGCTGGCTGGTGGTGCGGCGCGTGTGAGGAAAAAATGGTGCGGGCGAGTGGGTTTCGACCCATTGACTGTTTGGGGGTTTTCTTTTGATTTTCGATTTAAATAATTGCTGATAATTCAATTAGGCTTTAGAATATAGCAAATTAAGTCCAAAAATTCTGAGAAAATTCACAGAAATTCTCTGGAGCCTTTAGGACTTAAATAAAATATTTCCAGCTATTTTGTGGTAATAGATTTTGCACATAAATTTGTTTAGCTTTAAATTAATTAAGGAAAAACTTTTGAAAATTCCACAAAAATCCAATAAAATAATTAAACTTTATTTTCAACTGGAATTTAAAATTTGGGCTGTTACAAGAACCATCTATGATTCCTTATCACAGACGGCTATATTAAACAACCGTCTGTGATAGCCTCTTTATAAGGTGGGAACCGCTACGGTTTTGCTCTTACTCGTCACTTCCTCTCCCGCACCCCTGAGTTTATCGTGCGCTCTTTTGCCTCCTCTAGGGCTCGCCCGTTCACCGCCTCCGACCTCGACACCGCCGCCCCCGACCTCGACACCGCCACCCCCGACCTCGGCGCCACCGCTCCCGACCCCGACGCCCCTGACCTCGGCGCCCCCCACACCGGTGCCCCCGACCTCTTCACCCCGACCTCGACGCCCCTGACCTCTTCGCCCCCGACACCGCCGCCTCCGAACTCGGCGCCTAACACTTGGTTTTGCTCTTACTCGTCACTTCCTCTCCCTCGCGCCTTGTAACATCCCAAAGTGTTGTTACCAAAATAAAAATAAATAAAATTATTATTTTACTGGTTTTTCTGAGAATTTGCCAGAGTTTGATTGCTTTATTTGAATCTCTGAAGTTGTAAAGGTCAAAATTTAAAATTTATTTGAAGTTCTTGTAGTTTAAGTTGGTTTGATCTGAAAAATAACAATTTAATTAATTCCTTTGATTTTCTGAGTTGTTAAAAGCTTTTTCCTAAATATTTTAAAGCCAAAATAAATTTATTTGCAAAAACTATAGCCAATTATAAGTTGGAACTATTTTACTTAAGTCCAAAATAACTCTGGGAATTTCTGTGAATTTTCTCATAATTTTTGGATTTAAATTGCTATTTTCTAAAGCCCTTTCTAATTATGTGAATTAAATCAATTGGAAAATCATTTAGAAATCCCTAAATTAGCTTTGGGCCGAATTTCTCCGGCCCGCTCTCCTCCCGCGCCATACGGCCCGGTGGCCGGCAGTTCCACCGCGCCCTCGCCCTCCATCCACCGTTGGCTCCAATCCAACGGCTCAGCCACACCCGCCCCTTTTCCTTTTCCAGCCGCCACTACCATGTGGGCCCGCCAGCCACAGCCCTTCTTCTTCTTTCCTTCTTCTCCAAAGCGCTCGAGCCGCTGCCGCCATTAGCGCCCGGCCAAGCTCCACATTTGCCGCGATTTTCGCCCCCTTCCTCCACACGGTCAGGCGCATTAAATTCCCCGTGTCCCGCCGCCCCATCTCCGGCCATTTTTCCCCCTCCGTTTCGCGCGCAATCACCGGAATTCAGAATCGCCGCCGCGACCTCCGCGCCGATCTACGCCTCGGCCTCCTCGCCCTATAAAAGGGAGCACGAGGAGCCCCTCATCTCACTCGATCTCTCCCCACCATCCACTCCTCCTTCCTGGCTCTCATTCGGCTGCAAACGAGATTTTACTCGCCGTCGGCCGCAAGCGCTCCGTCGCCGATTGCGCCGCCATCATCAACTCCCCGGCCACCATGACCACACCAACGGAATCGCCACAACTCCGCCGACCCAGTGCCCGCCTCTGTTTTGCCGGAGCGTCCCTCGAACGCCACCGCCGTCGCGAGCCCGACACCGCCGCCGCCACTTTCGTCGCCGCCGGCGATACCCTCACACCTTCGCACTTTCTCGGTAAGCCCCAGGTTCAGTGAGTCCCGCTCATCACGTTGACACTACTTACCGCCGGTGAACCGCCGTCGCTCGCCGTTGTCGGGCCGTCACGAAACCCCGCCGTCGGCCAGGTGATGTGGCAAGGCCACGTCAGTGCCACCCGACGCCACGTCGCCACCTTTTGCCCTTGTGGCGTCCAGGTCAATGCCTGCGTGGCACAGCCCACACCCCCAGTAGCAATCACTCGTAGACTTGGTCCACATAAGCCATTAGACCGACAGGTGGGTCCCACCTGTAAGAAATACTTTTAAATTCTGAAAATCAGCCGCTGACGTCAGCTTGCGCAATAATTAGGATTTTACTTTAGAAAAATAATTCAAGAAATTCAATAAAATCTGAAAATTAGGTTTTATTTAGATTTAAAACTTCCGGGGTTCGTTCTCCCTCATACGAACTCTCATTTCGTCGATTCAAATTCCTAAATTCATATAAAATCAAGATCTAGCCATCTAACTCAAAATTATTTAATTTTGAGTTCATTTGACCAATGATTCTTTTAAACCCTAACTTATCATTTCATGTATTTCCAATCTTCCGAAGCTCATATCTTTTGCATCCAAACTCCGATTTGGGTGGTTCAAGTTGCAAAATCTTTATAAAATTATTATCTAGCTTTTTAATACAAAATTATTTGATTTGGATTTCATTTGAATTGTTATTTGAATTTAGTTTGAATTTGGCTTATTTTCACGTTAGATTTTGACGACTTCGGAAAGTCAGATTTCGACGCCGTTTGAAGATCAATCTAAGAGGATTGATTTTGACTGTATGATCATCGTGATTGTACACGTGGACTACCTGAAGAAAATACTTGTGAGTACTAGGTGACCTGTTAAGGAAAACAACATCACCTCAATATCAGGTGATCTGCAACACCTGAAGCAAGGCAAGTTATACCTTTGATCATATTGATCCCATTATTTTAACTATTTATATTTCATTTTAAATTATCACTGCATGCCTATGTTTATGCAATTATTTTAATTCCCTGTTTTAATTGTCTAGTTAATCTAATTCTCCTTGTATGGCCAATTTGAATATTGTACGTGAATACCTTGTCACCAGTAGGTAAAATGACATTAAAATTAGCCTTATGCTTAGCCAATGCTTAGATCAAATCTTGTATTTGGGAAAGGTTAGCCAAATCTTTCAAATTTGATTTAAACTAGTTCTATGGTATTGTTTTACCATAGAAGGTTTATAAATGCTTTTACCTGGAAAATAAAATGAAAATGGGTTTGGACTTGGGCATAATGGATGTTTGGTGGGTGCATGTTCCTGCACGGGCTCAATCGGGTATGGTTGAGGCCCATGGGTTTTGTTGCAAAGTTGCCCAAGTCAGTTAAGGACCGGTCTTGACGCATGATGCTATGCCTTATCGTACCACCACATGTCTGTGTGGGCGGGACACAGCCAACTAATTTGCAATGTTTCACCGTGGTCGTTCCCTCTGAGATGCAATGGGTAGTCATGTTACGACTTATGTTAGACCCACCTAGCGCAGAGGGGCCCGAACCGGAGGTCTTTATTCCAAAGGGGTGGCGAAACCTTAGCGAGGGTAACAGCGGTGGAATAGCGCATTGTAAAGGCCTCGTGATAATCACTTAGTCACGGACCTTGGAGTGTGTCGACGGACATTAAAGTGGATTATCTCTTGTGGGTAAAGCTGTACAACCTCTGCGAGTGTAAAACTATTTGAATAGCCATGTCACGATTCACGGACATGCTAGCGAACTACTCAAAGTTAGACTTTGGTTTTGTTTGAAAATAAACTTCTTCAAAACTGGTTTATCGGATGGGAATTTGGGCAAGAAGCCATGTGATAGGAAGGTATCCTTCACCATTCATGTGTGAATGTTATCTGACTATAAAACTGAGAAATTACAAAATAATTTGTAGTATAGAATAATTGCTTTGGAACTTAGTACAAGTATTTAAAGAAAATGTTGCTTTATGCAAATTAACACATAAGCCATCCTTGTTACATCCATATATGCATGTCATTACATTACTTGCGGGTGTAACTTACGAGCACGGAAGTTGTGCTCATTCTTGCTTTATGCAAACAAAATTTGAGAGGAGAAGGACTTTGCTACCGATGTGGACCTCGGCGACTAGGCCGCTACCCGATCGATTGCACATGTGGCGGTGCTCGACCCTACTACATCTTCGTCTTCCTTTGTGTTTATTTTATTGTGGGCTGTAAGCCTCCTTTGTAATAAACTATGTTGATTATTAATAAAATTGTGATATGAATTTGTTACCATATTTGTTTCTTGTGTGAACTAGCTAACGATCATGGGACTAGTTGAAATGCCTGAGAAGATGCGGGGCGTTAATCCGGTCCGACAAATTGGTATCGAGCCATATCATCGTAGGTCGTGACCTAGTTAGAATGGCGTTAGTGGAAAACTTCAAAACTTATTTAACAAGAAAAATAATTTGTTCTCTTCTCATCTTGGTCGTCTATCTATAGCTTCCTTATAGAAATTTTTTCTAGTCTAATTCTTTCCTCACCATTTTATAAAGTAAATGGATCATCTCTCCCTTGGAAATTTCTATAGATGGTCAATACGTTTTCCCATTCGATCGGACAAGAAGACATGAAGTTATAAAGGAGCATCATCAACAAAGACTATGAGCGAAGATCGATGTCATTGACCACATAGTATAAGTTTGCCAAGACTCATTCTGTGCATTGAGTCGTTTCACCAAATTAAGAATCTCAATCGATAGAACGTTGTAAAGCTTTTTGAGTTGGATCTTTCATTTGGGAGTATTGTTTCACACTATCCCCTTAGCTCTTCTTATTTGTCTCTTCCCTATCCTTTGTCTCCTTTCCTGATCTTCTGGAGTAACCGATAGATGGAGAACACCCATCGTTCTGGAAATGATACCAACACCAACAAGGATGTCCCTGCTGAAGGCAACCAACAACTGATAGCAGAAACCCTTCAGAATCTGAACCAGTTTATCATCACCCAGACTCAACTAATGCAACAGTGGATTCAACAAATGAGCAACAACAATGTTTTCTCAAACACTGCCCCTACAACACAAGAACAACGTTACTGCACCAAGTGTTCCAATAGAAAGATGGTGGATCAAGGGCAACATGATGCAAGAAACTCCAAGGCTCGTGTGAATCAGCCCCAACCAAACCCCAACGATGACCGTACTCATGAATCCAGGATTAACACTGCGACCCCCAATACAGACGTTCCACAACATCAAGGGTGGCCAATCTCAGCAGAACAAAACATCAAGGGCGGGAGTACAATGCCTCAATTGTCGGGATATGGGGCATTATGCCAATCGATGCCCAAAAAGACGCTTAGCACTCACCTTCGACAACATTCCAGAGGCTACTCTGATCGCAACAATAACACCAGAAGCAGGAGGTAAAAACAACAGAAGATACATGTCCTAGTTGCAGAAATACATAAGTCTAGGCCTGCCAATGCCTCAAGAAACGACCAGGGACCAGCCGGCCAGCTTGTTGCTCCCCAACATCTCTGTTGGAGGCCAATCACAGAAAGACCCATCGAATGTTGCACGCATCACATGCTTCAACTGTCATGAGGTTGGGCATTTTGCCAGAAAATGTTCAGGGAAGTACCAGGCAGCAAATCCATCCAACTCTGAAGTCCCAAAAGACAACATCATGCAAGCAAACAAGAAGCCGCAGAATTCAAGAAAAGCACGTATGTACAATGTCACCACTCAAGTTCTGTCAGATGATGAGTAGGATGCAGATGACAACAACTCCAGTTGAAAATATTGTATCCCTAGTTTTCTTTCTAGCCACTCCGAATCTCGGGGACGAGATTCCTTTTAAGGGGGGTAGTTTGTAACATCCCAAAGTGTTGTTACCAAAATAAAAATAAATAAAATTATTATTTTACTGGTTTTTATGAGAATTTGCCAGAGTTTGATTGCTTTATTTGAATCTCTGAAGTTGTAAAGGTCAAAATTTAAAATTTATTTGAAGTTCTTGTAGTTTAAGTTGGTTTGATCTGAAAAATAAAAATTTAATTAATTCCTTTGATTTTCTGAGTTGTTAAAAGCTTTTTCCTAAATATTTTAAAGCCAAAATAAATTTATTTGCAAAAACTATAGCTAATTATAAGTTGGAACTATTTTACTTAAGTCCAAAATAACTCTGGGAATTTCTGTGAATTTTCTCATGATTTTTGGATTTAAATTGCTATTTTCTAAAGCCCTTTCTAATTATCTGAATTAAATCAATTGGAAAATCATTTAGAAATCCCTAAATTAGCTTTGGGCCGAATTTCTCCGGCCCGCTCTCCTCCCGCGCCCGCACGGCCCAGCCGGCCCGGCAATTCAGCCGCGCCCTCGCCCTCCATCCACCGTTG
Organism: Ampelocalamus luodianensis; assembly: GCA_036346255.1. Taxonomy (NCBI): domain Eukaryota; kingdom Viridiplantae; phylum Streptophyta; class Magnoliopsida; order Poales; family Poaceae; genus Ampelocalamus; species Ampelocalamus luodianensis. The sequence continues at coordinate 66,994,013 of CM070628.1, forward strand.
GCTCCAATCCAACGGCTCAGCCGCACCCGCCCCTTTTCCTTTTCCAGCCGCCGCTGCCATGTGGGCCTGCCAGCCACAACCCTTCTTCTTCTTTCCTTCTTCTCCAACGCGCCCGAGCCGCTGCCGCCATTAGCGCCCGACCAAGCTCCACATTTGCCGCGATTTTCGCCCCCTTCCTCCACACGGTCACGCTCATTAAATTCCCTGTGTCCCGCCGCCCCATCTCCGGCCATTTTTCCCCCTCCGTTTCGCGCGCAATCACCGGAATTCAAGAATCGCCGCCGCGACCTCCGCGCCCGATCTACCGCCTCCGGCCTCCTCCGCCCCTATAAAAGGGAGCACGAGGAGCCCCTCATCTCACTCGATCTCTCCCCACCATCCACTCCTCCTTCCTCGCTCTCGTTCGGCCGCAAACGAGATTTTACTCGTCGTCGGCCGCAAGCGCTCCGCCGCCGATTGCGCCGCCGTCATCAACTCCCCGGCCACCCCGACCACACCAACGGAATCGCCACAACTCCACCGACCCGGTGCCCGCCTCCGTTTTGCCGGAGTGTCCCTCGAACGCCACCGCCATCGCGAGCCCGACACCGCCGCCGCCACTTTCGTCGCCGCCGGCGATACCCTCACACCTTCGCACTTTCTCGGTAAGCCCCAGGTTCAGTGAGTCCCGCTCATCACGTTGACACTACTTACCGCCGGTGAACCGCCGTCGCTCGCCGTTGTCGGGCCGTCACGAAACCCCGCCGTCGGCCAGGTGATGTGGCAAGGCCACGTCAGTGCCACCCGACGCCACGTCGCCACCTTTTGCCCTTGTGGCGTCGGTCAATACTGCGTGGCACGACCCACACCCGAGTAGCAATCACTCGTAGACTTGGTCCACATAAGCCATTAGACCGACAGGTGGGTCCCACCTGTCGGAAATACTTTTAAATTCCGAAAATCAGCCGCTGACGTCAGCTTGCACAATAATTAGGATTTTCCTTTAGAAAAATAATTCAAGAAATTCAATAAAATCTAAAAATTAGGTTTTATTAAGATTTAAAACTTCCCGGGGTTCGTTCTCCCTCATACGAACTCCGATTTCGTCGATTCAAATTCCTAAATTCATATAAAATCAAGATCTAGCCATCTAACTCAAAATTATTTTATTTTGAGTTCATTTGACCAATGATTCCTTTAAACTCTAACTTATCATTTCATGTATTTCCAATCTTCCGAAGCTCATATCTTTTGCATCCAAACTCCGATTTGGGTGGTTCAAGTTGCAAAATCTTTATAAAATTATTATCTAGCTTTTTAATCCAAAATTATTTGATTTGGAGTTCATTTGAATTGTTATTTGAATTTAGTTTGAATTTAGCTTATTTTCACATTAGATTTCGACGACTTCGGAAAGTTAGATTTCGACGCCTTTGAAGAGCAACCTAAGAGGATTGATTTTGACTGTATGATCATCGTGATTGTACACGTGGACTACCTGGAGAAAGTACTTGTGGGTTCTAGGTGACCTGTTAAGGAAAACAACATCACCTCAATATCAGGTGATCTGCAACACCTGAAGCAAGGCAAGTTATACCCTTGATCATATTGATTCTATTATTTTAACTATTTACATTTCATTTTAAATTATCACTGCATGCCTATGTTTATGCAATTATTTTAATTCCCTGTTTTAATTGCCTAGTTAATCCAATTCTCCTTGTATGGCCAATTTGAATATTGTACGTGAATACCTTGTCACCAGTAGGTAAAATGACATTAAAATTAGTCTTATGCTTAGCCAATGCTTAGATAAAATCTTGTATTTGGGAAAGGTTAGCCAAATCTTTCAAATTTGATTTAAACTGGTTCTATGGTATTGTTTTACCATAGAAGGTTTATAAATGCTTTTACCTGGAAAATAAAATGAAAATGGGTTTGGACTTGGGCATAATGGATGTTTGGTGGGTGCATGTTCCTGCACGGGCTCAATCGGGTATGGTTGAGGCCCATGGGTTTTGTTGGAAAGTTGCCCAAGTCAGTTAAGGACCGGTCTTCGAGCGCATGATGCTATGCCTTATCGTACCACCACATGTCCTGTGTGGGCGGGACCTGGCCAACTAATTTGCAATGTTTCACCGTGGTCGCTTCCCTCTGATGCAATGGGTAGTCATGTTACGACTTATGTTAGACCCACCTAGCGCAAGAGGGGGCCCGAACCCGGAGGTCTTTATTCCAAAGGGGGTGGCGAAACCTTAGCGAGGGGTAACCGCGGTGGAATGGCGCATTGTAAAGGCCTCGTGATAATCACTTAGTCACACACCTTCGGAAGTGTGTCAGACGGACATTAAAAGTTGATTATCTCTTGTGGGTAAAGCTGTACAACCTCTGCAGAGTGTAAAACTATTCGAATAGCCATGTCCACGGTTACGGACATACTAGCAGAACTACTCAAAGTTAGACTTTGGTTTTGTTTGAAAATAAACTTCTTCAAAACTGGTTTATACAGATGGGAATTTGGGCAGGAAGCCATGTGATAGGAAGGTATCCTTCACCATTCATGTGTGAATGTTATCTGACTATAAAAGTGAGAAATTACAAAATGATTTGTAGTATAGAATAATTGCTTTGGAACTTAGTACAAGTATTTAAAGAAAATGCTGCTTTATGCAAATTAACACATAAGCCATCCTTGTTACATCCATATATGCATGTCATTCTGTTACTTGACGAGTGTAACTTGCGAGCACGGAAGTTGTGCTCATTCTTGCTTTATGCAAACAAAATTTCAGAGGAGAAGGACTTTTCTACCGATGTGGACCCCGACGACTAGGCCGCTACGATCGATTGCACTGGCGGTGCATTGTGGACCCTACTACATCTTCGTCTTCCGCTGTATTTATTTTATTGTGGGCCTGTAAGCCTCCTTTGTAATAAACTCTGTTGATTATTAATAAAATTGTGATATGAATTTGTTACCATATTTGTTTACTGTGTGAACTAGCTACTGATCATGGGACTAGTTCAGAAATGCACAAAAGATCTGGGACGTTAATCCCGGGTCTGACACGCCTCCCTTGCTCTGTGATGGGTTCTGTTGATGCTCTGTGATGGGCTCTGTTGATGCTCTGTGATGGGTTCTGATGATGCCTTGTTGATGCTCTGTGATGGGCTCTATTGATGCTCTGTAGTGGGTTCTGATGATGCCTTGTTGATGCTCTGTGATGGGCTCTATTTATGCTCTGTGATGGGTTCTGATGATGCCTTGTTGATGCTCTGTGATGGGTTCTGATGATGCCTTGTTGATGCTCTGTGATGATAGTCGAAATCTGAAATCATATAGACAATTACAAACAGACTTGAGCTTAAGCATATTGCTTTATATGGTCAGTTATAATTAGTGGCCTTTATACTCTTTGTTTTCAGTTATAGCGGAATTAAGATACACTTGTATGTTTTCTGTGATGATAGTCGAAATCTGAAATCAAATAGATGATTAGAAACAAGACTTGAGCTTAAGCATATTGCTTTATATGGTCAGTTATAATTAGTAGCCTTTATACTCTTTGTTTTCAGTCATAGCGGAATTAAAATACACTTGTATGTTTTCTGTGATGATAGTCGAAATCTGAAATCAAATAGATAATTAGAAACAAGACTTGAGCTTAAGCATATTGCTTTATATGGTCAGTTATAATTAGTAGCCTTTATATTTTGAAGGCATATGATTAGATGTTCTGTTTACATAATGCTTTATGTGTTGTAGTTTGAGCTCAAGATCTGTTTTGTAATTATCAAAATTGATTGGTGAAGAGATTTTGACAGAGGACTGAGATTGCAAAGACTATGTCTTATGCAATTTGTCAACTGAGAGCAATTTGTCAGCAAAATATGTTTTTATTTGTTCTTATTACTTGATTCTATTTTGTTTCTATGTCTTCTTTAAAGGCTATTCTTCTGTACATGAAGCATTAAACCTTTGCTTAGCATTCCTTCGTCGATCCTGACACACTTGAGTGTACCTTTGCTTCATGCCAATCCTCCACGGCATGAAGCAAATGGTACACTCCAGTATGATCTGTTGGAATTAATTATTGTTACATATTTATGCATATGTAAATTATATAGATAGCAAGCAAACGAGATGGCAGAGGCACCATCTTCCCCGCCGTCGCCAATGCCGCAAATAGCAGAGGCACCATCTTCGCTGTTGTCGCCGACGCCGCAGATGGGAGAGGCACCATCTTCGCCGCCTAATCCGTCGACGATAATGATACGAAAGCGAGATAGCAGAGGAGAATCGAAGATGCCTGTGGGCCGACTGGTCATCACGGAGGTTAGTGAGTTTGGGGTCCCTCTGCGTCCCAAGAGCTCAGTGGCGAGATTTCGGACCATGTGCGAGATACTTGCAAGGAAACTGGTCCCCATAACCACACCAAGGTGGAAGGATCTGACGAAAGAAGCGAGAGGCGCGCTGTGAACAGAACTATTACAAAAGTTCACTATCCCAGAAGCAGACATAGCACGTGTGGAACAGACGGCGATGCTCACGATCGATAAATCGTGGAGGACGTTCAAGAGCATTCTTGTCACGAAGTACGTGAACACGGGTCAGACGCCCTTCGCGAAGTACGGATTCTTGACGCAAGAAACATGGGACGCCTTTGTTGCTATGAAGACAACGCCCAAATTTAACGAGCAAAGTGTGGCACACAAAGCTCTCCAAACACGAAACACTCATCCGCACAGACTCGGCACCGCTGGGTACGCAGATAAATATAACGAATGGGTGGTGGCGGAGGAGAACGTGTTTCCTGATGTCACAGACCCGCATTCCCTAGCCTGATTAAAAGCGAGGTTAAAAGTCTCGTCTTCGGGCAGCATCTCTTTCACAAACCCGGCAGACCAGGAAGTGTCTCAACGTGTGGTAAGTATGTCGAACTACCTAGTTGTTAATAAGTCCATATATAACTTCATAGTGTCTATAATAACATGATGACCTCTTGCAGCGTGAATTGTCTGCCCAAACTTCCCAAGGCTCCTTCCATGTAGACAGGGAGAAGGATATACTCTCTACGGCCCTGGAAAACAAGGAGCACCCGGGTCGCACGTGAGGCCTTGGGGTTAACGTACCTTGGAGTCATGGATTCGCAGACGACTACTGCACGTACAGGAGTAGGAAGAGATCTAAGACCGAGCGCGAGGACCGGTTGGTACAGATGATTACTAAAAAGTTTGAAGGAAAGATGGCATCATTGCAGGATCAAATGAATCAACTCCTGAGCTCAGTCCTTCTCGACATCGGAGTAGCATCGCGTCCACGCATAATTCTGAACATGACGATGTCCAATTACCGATAGACGACATCAAGGTAATGTACATCTATGGAATGCAGAAAAGATAGACCTATAGAACACCTTAGCTAATTGTGTATCGTTTTGTAGGAGTCGACGGCCTGCAAGCTCCAAGTGAGGTTAGTTGGGTCCATTTCTATTGAGGCTGGGCGGGGGATAGTGCATCCATACCAGGAAGGGGCAGTGCATCACGGTGTCCAGATGGTGCAGGGTTACGCTAGGTGGAGGTGGACATGGTACATGAACATTTCATGGCTGTCCCGCTGGAGATTCGCCCGAACGAAGACATCATAACACTAGGGATGTCGTACGCTTTATCCAAATGGCCCAAGAAGGACATCGCCCCGACCCAAAGAGGCCGCGATCTCAACACGACCATTCCTCTCCAACGGACCCTCCATGACTCCACCTCATATTTCACCTCGAAGGCCACCTTATCGGTTCCTCGTGGAGAAGACGCCGAAGGAACAAGAAAAGCGTGCGCCGTCCCGAGTCGCGTCTCGCAGAAGACGCGCCAATCCTAAGACCAAATCGAAATCAACGAACGTTAAGGCGCCTCTCAAGTCCGGCAAGTCGGGAATATCCGGGAAGTACATCATCGGAAAACCGTTGTGCTTCGACGCAGTATTAGGGCGTGCTGGATATGCTTGTCAGGCTTTGCATGCCTGGTACTTGGAGAAGACCAAAAGGAGGGGTGCGATACTGGAATCATCGTCAGATACGAGCATAAGCATTTCTTCAACGGGACGAACCACTTCGTCGTGGGCTTCAACGACTTATATGACCTATTCAACCTCGTTGGCCTTGACGCCTCGCTTCTACGATGTTGGACACTATGAGTGCATACAATCAAGTTCTACATTCACGTAATACCGATAAATATCACAACTCATTTCTTATGTATAGATACATGATGAAAAATGTCCGGGAATGGAAAGAACCGGTGGGTTTCCTCGACCCACATGTGGTATCGTTGCAAACCATCCAAGCAGACTCGTCCTTCGTCGAGAAATACATAACGCAGGCATTGCTTCGTCAGCAGAACATGAAGTACATCGTGGTGCCCTACAACGAGGGGTAAGTGTCACTACTTGCTCTACAAATTTTATTTGTACTTTATACACAGCACGAACTCAGGTTTAATGACTATAGTGACATACATGAGTAGGTACCACTGGATCCTTTTAGTCATCATACCAAGGAGGAACCATGTGATATACCTTGATTCCCTAATCCGCAACAACCACAAGTTCAACATTCTAGGAGGAATACTCGACAGGTATGCTCATTTCCTTCATACATAACTCTATTTTAGTCTTCATTAGTTTGAAATGGTCGAGGATAACTTTTTGGAATCATGTAGGTCGTTCATCGACTATGTTGCCAACAAAGGAATATACGATGGAAAGAGCGCCGAACTAACACACAGGACAAAATTTCCGGTACGCGCTAGAACACGATAATCCTATATCATACTTCATAACGCATCTCGAACTGATATATGTAATTCTATTTTTGCAGTGCTGCCAGCAAAAAAAATGATGAGTTATGTGCAATCTACGTTTGCCATCATATGGAGCAAATCATTAGTGCTAGGAAGAAGGATCCCGACGTTTTGTGAATCTCGAAATAATTATTTTCTAATTATAAATTTAAATATATATGCTTCACACTTTACTCTTGCTAGCGACAGGCCTTGAATATAGATTTAGATGGACTCTTTGCGAATGAGATCAAGGACATTCGAGGAAAGCTCTGGAGCTTTATCGTATCAGAGATAATTAAGGACACCGGAGAATTTCACTCCGTCGCCGACCCAGCGCATCACCCCGCCGACACTTCTCAACCACCTGCAAACAATTGACTCAATTGTAATCCAATTTATTTTGTAACAATACTTGAACAAATGTGATCTTTTGTAATTTATTTTGAGTAATGATCAGATTGAGTTTGTCGACAATTGATTATCTGTGATGTATCTGTTTTTCTGCATACTTGTTTTTAGAGGGCATGGCTAGCAATTCCTAAGGCTAGCCAAAAATCAGTAAAAATGTAGTTAGTGTAATGAACTATCATAGACGGTTTTTATAAAACCGCTCAGGAATGCCGATATCACGCAGAGCGGTCACGTACGAAACTAAACGTCAGGAAGTCGAGTATCGCAGGCGGTTACGAATATAAACCGTCTATGATACTCTGACTTCACAGACGGTTTTTACACAGAACCGTCTGTGATACTCTGACTTCACACACGTTTCGTGTATAGAACCGTTTGTGATACTGGCATTCACAGACGGTTTTTATAAAAAAACCGTCTGTGATACTCTGACTTCACACACGTTTCGTGTATAGAACCGTCTGTGATACTAGCATTCACAGACGGTTTTTATAAAAAACCGTCTGTGATATTCATATCATAGACGGTTTTCAGATCGTCTGTGATAACCACCTGTTATCAGAGACCAACTTATCCAGACGGTTCCAAAACCGTCTGTGATGACGGTTCCAAACCGTCTGTGATGGCTGTTTCTGTAGTAGTGATTGTACATATTTCTTAACAAGCTCTTTTGTATCATGGAGGGTTGTTGGTCAATAAAAACCTTGTCGGAAAGCTTTTTCGATCAGTGTTCTGTAGAAAGCATGAGTTTCACAGACACCTCCGTGTATATTGTTAAGGAGTGCTAATCTTTTTTCTATGATATGCATCGCATGAGTACCCCTTGAGTACCTCGTTTATAGAGGACTCATTCGACTAAAGTACACATTTTGGCCTTGTGGGATAAACGATCAACCTTAATATCATTGTCGGGTGTGGTGCCTTTTAGAAGATACTCGTAGATGGGGTTCATCCATATATTTTTGTATTCGATAGAGGCTATCTCACTTGGAGTAGACTCTGGTTTTTCAACCAAAGAAGGCTTCTAGAGCTACTCCAAGAAGACCCCTTGTGGAATGGGGGGTTAGGAAGAAGCTATTCGGGCTAACTGGTCGGCGAGGAAATTATCCTTTTGAGAGATATATTGTACCTCTAGACCGAAAAAATGCTTTTCAAGTTTTCTAACTCTCGACAAATAATTCTCCATGGCCGAATTAGAGCATTGATACTCTTTTTCAACCTGATGCGCGACTAATTGAGAATCACCTTTCACGAGTAGTCATCAAATCCCGAGCGCTTTTGCTATTCTGATGCCAACCAATAAACATTCATATTCTACTACATTGTTAGTACTAGCAAAGTTTAATTGAATGACATATTTTAAGGTTTCCCCGGCAGGAGATATCAAGACTACCCCAACCCCGAGTCACTTAATGTAAGTGACCCATCAAAGTACATTGTCCACTAGTCGTGGGAATCGTACTGGGGTCCCTAAACAGGTTCAAGATTTGTCCATTCGGCGATAAATTCTGCCAAGATCTGGGATTTAACAGTCATTCGGGACACAAAATGGAGCTCGGACTCCCCACGTTCCACCGACCACTTTGTCATGCGCCCCGCTACTTCCCTATTTTAGAAGATTTCTCATAAGGGAAATTCAGATTGTACGATTAACTTGTGTGCCTATAAATAACGCATCAGTTTCCTCAAAGACATAAGGAGGGCATATAGAAGTTTTTGGACCTGAGGGTAACACTCCTTAGGCCGATGTAAAACTTCACTAATGTAGTAAACTGGTCATTAAATGTTTTCACATTCAGCGACCAATACTGCGCTCACTGCTTGTGGTGTAGCAGCTAAATACAACACGAGTGTTTCATTTGGTTTAGGAGAAACCAAGACGGGGGTACCCGTAAGGTATCTCTTGACATCCTCGAAGACTTTGTTTGCCTCTACAAACCACTCAAAACCCTTATGTTTCCTATGAAGTTTAAAGAAAGGAAGCCATTTTTCTCCTAAACGTGAGATGAAATGACTTAAAGCCGCTATGCACCCTGTGAGTTTTTGGACTTGTTTCTTTGTGATCAGAGGATGCATTTATTTAATGGCCTTTATCTTTCTAGGATTGGCTTTGATTCGATGAGTAGAAACAAGGAATCCAAGCATTTTTTTCTAAAGAGACTCCAAACACAGACTTCTCAAGATTGAGTTTCAAATGGTGTTTTCTGATATTGTTGAATGTTTCTTGTAGGTCAAAAACATGATTAAGGTGCTGGATGCTCTTTACGACCTGGTCATCAATGTAGACTTCTATGTTTCGGCCTAAGTGAGGAAGGAGGGTCTTTTGCAACAAGTGTTGTAAGGAAGCACCAGCATTTTTTTAGACCAAATGGCATTTTAACATAGTAAAATATTTCGAATGGTGTAATAAATGCAATCTTTTCTTCATCATCCAAACACATACTTATCTGATGATAACTAGAATGTGCATCTAGGAAACTTAAAGTTTCACAACTAGTAGTAGAATCAACCAACTAATCGATACGAGAAATTTGTAAATCATATTTTGGACAAGCTTTATTGAAGTCAGTAAAATCTACACACATTCTCCACTTACCATTAGATTTTCTAACCATTATAGGGTTTGCCAACCACTCTGGGTGGTCAACTTCTCTTATAAAGCCCGCCTTCAATAGCTTGTCCAATTCCGATTGGATGGCTTCTCGCCAATCAGGAGCAAATCACCGTAATTTTTGTTTTACGGGCTTTTTGTCAGGTCGTAGAGCTAGCCTATGCTCGATCACCTCTCTGGGGACTCCGGGCATATTGAATGCTTGCCACATGAAGACATCTGTGTTTGCTCGGAGGAAGGCGACAAGGGCGTCTTCCTATGATGGGTCGAGGGCGACTCCAATGCGAACGGTCTTGGAGGGTTCCACTGAATCTCTTTGACTTGGTCGTTTGGCTTCGATGCAACTTTTGGCTTTGAGTGCTTCATCGGATGTTGCATATTATTTGCTTCTCGAGTTGGTATCTAGCGAACCATCTCGATGGACTTACGGTCGCATGTTAGCATCATCTTCTTATCACAGCGTACTATGATGAGTCCTTTGGGACCTGGTAGCTTTAGACATTGCTAACCATAATGAGTAACCATTTGGAACCGTGCCAGAGTTGGTCGACCAAGAATGGCATTATATGCCATATCGAATTTGACTACGTCAAAAGAGATTTTCCCTATCCTAAAATTATTTGGTGAATCAAACGTAACAGGAAGGGAAACGTGGCCAATAGGATTGGCCAAAGACCCTGGTACGATTCCATGAAATGAATATCGTACATGCCTTATGTTCGTCCTTGGAACTTTTATTTCATCCAGGGCACTCGTAAAGAGTATATTTAATGAATTTTCACCATCAACTAACACTCGATTAACTCAGCAGTTGTTGATGGTAGGCTCAACCATGATCAGAAAACGACCAGGTCGAGTAGATAGGATCAGACAATCACCATTCTCGAAACAGATAGTGACTTCCGACTACTTTGGTAACTTATTGAAAAGAGTTTAACTTGCGCTCGATCGCTTTGAGTTGTCGTTTTGACTCATATGCCGACGATCCCCCAAAGATGTGATCAATGGTGTACTCGGGGTCCTGCTATGACATCTCGTCATCTTCTGACTGCTTTTGACCACCTGTCTGCCCTACTTCTTCGAGGGTAGGAAGTGGTACTTTACCAAACTAATAATCCTCGAGTTTTCATTGGAAAGCCCGACAGTGGCAGAGGTCGTGGCCTTCCTTTTTATGGAAAGGACACCACCTTGACCTATCAATTTTCCATTCAGGGTGTTTGACTTTGCCTTGGTCGGAATACTATTTGGAGCTTCGAGGCTCCTTGTCACTAAGGGCTAAGACCTCCTTCGAGCTCTTGGTCTATGACTTTTTGTTTTTGACTTGCTCTTGGATTTTTTTGGCCATCTTATCCTTATCCTTGCTACCTTCACTTGCTCCTCAAATACTTTTATTGTCACGATTAATCGTGTGATTCCACTCGACTACTTCAGAAGCGGTCGTGTAACGGTCTACCATCTCGAAGAGCTCAACAACACTATCTGGAGGGTTGAGAGCAATGCCTTCTGTGATCATCTGGTTTCGGCCTCTCTATTTGAATGTTCTAATAACAGAAGATTCAGAGACTTCATGAATTGAATTTTGAACCTGACTAAAGAGTCTTACAAACTTACGCAAAGTCTCATGAGAATGTTGTCGCATTCGGTGTAGGTCGTCGTCCTATCCAGGATGCTTGTACGTGCCCTAGAAGTTTGCCAGTAGCAGATCACACAAGTGCTTCCATGAGTAGATTGACTATGTTGGTTAGTTTAACAACCATGATCGAGCAGAGTCCTCGAGCACCGCTGGCAAGTAATTCGCTATAACATGCTCGTCTTCTCTAGTGGCTCGTACTACAATTGTGTAAATTTGTAGAAATTTGATTGGATTCTCAGACCCATCGTACTTGTCCATGTTGACCGGTCAAAATTTGGCTAGGCAGCAAACTGCTCAGAGATCAGACAAAAATGCTCGGCATCCGGTAATAGTATCATAACGCCTCCTTTGTGGGAAAGAAGGATTAACATCACAAGGTGATCATACTCAATGATACCCAATGGTAAATAAACATCTATCATAGATCTCGATCCGACGAGGGTAATACTCCTCGTGCTCCATCTACTAGCGCAGATTCCTTTGAGGAAGCGGTGAATGACCACCTCCTCTAGGAATCGTCGATCACCAACTGCTGGGGGGTTTCTTCTTCGTCTAGCAACGTCGTTGGGGGATCGACTGGGTCTACAGTCTTGTTGCCCTCCACGAGTAGAGTTGTTCGAATGGCTGGCATTCAAGGGTGTTGTCCTGGTGTGACTTCCGGGACGGCGTTGCCGATTACGCTCGATTCTGGTCGATCATGGTATCTCGGAGCCTCTACGCGATCTCTTGAGCAAAGAGGTCATAACCTAGTGCTTAGCCAAGCTGCAGACTCGGGTTCTTCATCAAATCATTGATCAGTTGAAGCTCTCGAGCGGTTTCCAATTGGTAGTTGATGCGCCTAGGCAATGTATTCTGAGCTACAATCCTCCTTCACCGAATGGTGTTGGGATCATCAACATCTGAGTTGGCCGGAGCATGCATCAATGGAGTGCGGTCACTTCGAGGATGTCCGCTGCGCTCATGAAGGTTGAGATCCTGGTCGTCGTCGTAGGCGTCCTCACCATTGTGATAGCCTAAAGCGAGTGAGCGATGGGATGCAGCTCAGTCTTGTTTCTTGGAGAACGATGAGGATCTGAGGGGAGGACAAAGACCTCTTAGGTGCTGGTGTCCTCACTTGCAGTTGAGCGTCCAGGCTAGACGAGTAGTCGAAGGACAATGCCTCACGACTTAGAGCAATACCCTCTAAGAAGGGGATTTTCGGCTTATAACCGTCTCCAATTGAATGTGAATCCTTCGGGGATATGGTCAAATCCGCAATTGCAGCAGTTTGACCACACCCCTGGTGATGATCGAGCCCTAGAACCACAGATTCTAGGACTTGACATGTCAGATCGAACAGCCTTAGACAGACTTGAATGTTTAGAGGTAGAATCCTCGCCGCATTCAATGCTTGTCGTGGGGTAGTTCCGATCAAGTTCGCTTGGACCTTTGCCCTATGAGGACTTTGGGTCCTCATCTGGGCATACGGTTGTGGGGGAAAAGGTTCCCTCCTCAACCTTGTCCGGTGTCGGGACCCAAAAATACGATTTAGGAAACCTCTATGTATTCTGAACTAGTCTCAGATCAGTAGCTAGCTCACACAGAAAACAGTGATGAAATACCATCCATTTATTCGATTTAACTAAAAAGATCTGAAAGTAACAAATAATAATAACTAGACCTCATGGTTAACATTTACTTAATTTTCCACACAGGGCTAAAGAAACAAATAAACTCTTGTAGCGGAACAAAACTCTTGAAATGACCAATCAACATACCCACAGGCAATCGAGTTGAGGACGCATCCTAATCCGCAAAACCTTCATAGTACTCCTGGACGAAGAACTCTTGAGCGGCTTGATATTCTTCAACTGTCAACAATGGCATAAGCCGTGAGTACATAAAGCACTCAGCAAGTCGTGGAGAAATATATGCAAATAGTATTCATACAAGGCTTGAACAAAGGTTTGTTGTATGGTTCTTTTGCATAAAGCAGCATTGACGATAAATACAAAAAATGGATTGAAATGTGTAATTGAAAAGAATAATAAGTAAACAATTTCTTTGAAACAACCAGTGAACTACCCATCCATTTCCCAAGACAACCACCAAGTGAATTACACGTTCACCAAACAAACATTATATTCATTAAGTGAACTTTCCATTCACACTCTGACATATTTTATAAAAACTCTATCTCCCGTGTAAAATCCCTAAGCACGTCCTTAACCGCGGACACGGCTATTCAAATAGTTTTACACTCTGCAGAAGTTGTACAGCTTTACCCACATGACACAACATCTCTAGTTTGTTTGACATCCATCTATACCACTGCTCACTACCTTAGGTAAGTAGTCTAGAGCACGCGACAAGACTTCACAAAGTCCTATTTTGATCCAGTTCTACTCACTAAGGTTTCAACACTGAATGCCTCTTTTGACCAGACAGGGCCCACCTCTTGCATCAAACACAACCCAAACAGAACCAAATCAAAACATCGCTAATTAATTAGCCAGGTCCCGCCCATGCAAGACATGTGGTTGTACGATTAAGATACAGTTCAATGGCGCACAAGATTAATTCCTTAACCAGTTACTCAGGCGATCTTTCCACAACCTACAACGTGTTAAACCCACACCCTCAATCCACTATCCACTCGCCCGAGCGAAAACCATTTTGTTTGACTAAGACCAATGACATACCTTATCATGGTACACAAATTTTAACAACAGTGGTTAACCACCACGATTCTATATTTCATTAAGTCAAGATTAACCATTATGACACATGTGATGTGAACCCATTGTAACTAAGCATCTATACGGTACCCATGTTGGTGATATAAATAAGTCCAACTAAAACTATCCAAGCTAAGGTGACAAAGGATTCATGACACTCAAATAATCAATGAAGGTATAATGGCAACAGGTAATAACTAATTTCTAAAATAATTTATATAAAGATAGCATGCAGTTGTATAAAATAATATACTTTTGAAATCATAGATTCAATATGATCAAAGGACCATGACTTGCCTTGGAATAAATCTTGGAATTGATCTTGATCTTGGTGCACTCCTCCTTGCTCAAAACTTCCCGAAGTATCAATGTCTACTCGCAAATAAGGCAAATAAACCAAATAAATAAATAATAGAGAGAAAACAAACTCTAAACATTAAATAAAAATCTCAGATAAATAGATCTCGAATTTAGATGAATTTAGAAATTTGAATGGGCTCAATTGGAGTTCGGATGCAAAAGATATGAACTTTGGAAGATCAATACCCTAAGAAATACTCTAAATTGGATTTATCATATTATCCCGAATTATTTTCCTATTGAAAATTCTAGAATATGACGCACGCTGATGTCAGCGGAGGATTTTTTACTGAAAATAAATAACAAAAATTGGATCTGACACATGGGTCCCACTTGGAAGTGGCTTGGTGCACAAGGACTAGGTTCACGAATTTTTGATCTGGGATAAGGGTTGAAGTGCCACACGGACTGCTGACGCGAAGATGGCTAGGCTGCCATGCGAACGACACATGGGCAAAGGGGCTGACTGGATCACAGACGTGGATGACCACGTCAGCAAATGACGTCATCTTTCCGGTGACACTTTCGGGCGCGACCGACAATGGTGAGCGGCGATGTGGCACCAGCAACTAACGTGCGCAATGAGTAGGCCTTGCTATTGTGCACAACCTGATACTGGTCTTGGTCCTTATTGACGCCAGAGAAGGCCGAAATAGTTGCCGGAGCAGAGGACGAAGAACGGACTTTGTCAGGGATGAACACCAATGACGCTCCGGAGCAACGAAGGGGTTCCTAAGAAAGTGCCAGTGACAAGGAAGGCAACGAAGTAACCCACAGAGGCAGAGCACGGCTAATGACAGTGGATTTTGAAGATTGGAGTTGTGGCTTTGAAACCTTAGAACTCCAAATTGCGGCAGCGCTGGGGCTTTAGGGGATCAATGGAGTAGGGATTCAAAACGAGGAGGTTCAGGCGATGCTTGGGGTCCCTTTTATACCCTAGGGGCGTGTTGGCTTTGGAAAACCCTAAAAGAGTCCGAAGCGGCTACGAAACAAACTCGGGATAGAAGGTGATACAGAATCATATTTGATTTGATACAGATGCGGAGAGATAAGGCAGGCAAATTGATACGCTCTGGATAGGATTTTATGGTTAGAGGAGTCGTTGTCGGATGAAACTTCATAAGGTCTTCAACAATGTCTGTCGAACGCGGTGCTCACACAGAGACAAGGGCGAAGGTGGAAGGAAGTCCTGACATGTGGACCCCACACGGCAGTGAAGGCTCATGGGCGTGCACGTTCGAGCTAGGCGAAAAGTCTCGCGGGTCCACCGGTCAGCGAGAACAAAAGGTGCGAACATTCAGACTAGGCGAACGAGAAAAGCAAAGTGGCTAGCCTGAGAATTGAATAGGCTTGATCCGGATCCAAGGAGATTCGGCACAAGGACTTAACTGAGATTTTAAATTAGTTGTTCTTTTTAGAAAATAGCAAAAAATCCGAATGGGACTTAAAAAATTGCAGATGAACTCAAAACAAATTCTAGAAAAATCTAGAAAATATATCCAAGCACCTAGAACCCAAATAAAATAGTTTTGACAATAGTTGATGTTGGCATTAATCATATTAAATTGTTTTTGATTTATGAAAGCTCAGATTAAGCTTTAACTTTAGCAAAAAAAATCCAAGTGCTTATTTTTATTTTTAAAACTTCAAAATAGACCAAATTTTGGGATGTTATATCCGATATGCGATTTTTGGGGTCTAGTGAAAGATCCCTGGAACCAGCATTGTCATTGGACAGAGCCATGCTTGGCTCGTAATCGTAACAGGCATCCATATAGAGTTCTACATAGTCTGCGAGATTGAACCAACTTTCCTCATTCCACTCCCCTACCATGGCAGCATGAGAGTGGGAACAATGAAAATTTACCGAAAAAACAAAGGAGAGAAATCCCCATGGACGGCGCCAACTATTGAGGTTTTAATATCGAACTTATGAAATAAATATTAGGGGGTTCCTTGATCGAGACCACACAGGATGTGACACAGGGATTTAAACAGGTTTGGGTCTTCCCCTGAGAGAATAACAACTCTAGTCATGTGTTCTTGTATTGATTGTGCTTATAACAAGAGAGAAGTCACCAAAGGCAGAAACTAATGACTCTTGTCTGTTTTGTTGCTTGTGTCGCTTGTTGTCTCTGTCCACCGATATTATCCCTTATATATCGTCCGAGGGGGTGGCAATTACGCATGCTAGGAGGCTCCTCAACGGTTTAAGAATTGCGTACGTTGATGGCAGTTATTGTCTGAGAGATTGCTCCCTGGGTTCGCCTTGTGATTATATGCCAGAGACAGAGATCAATACGTGTAGTTATTCGAGAGGATAATGACACATATTCACTATTGCGTGTAATTAAACATAGTGTATAAGGTCCATAGCCGATTGGTCCAGATATCTGTGGTCTGTATCAACCATAGAGTGATCGTGATTGACCTAACGTAGTAAAACTTATGACCATAAGGTGGTCGTAGGTGCTAAGTAGACGACCGTTGCGAGAGGCGCTTTGGCGATTCACTAGGCGACCGAAGCACCACCACCCGCCCATCTCGCCGGTGCCACTCCCGCACCGGCGGACACCTTAGCCGCACCGTCTCCGGCGGACACCTTAGCCACATGGAGCCCTCATAGTTGGACTTTCGCCCCGGGCGTGCACTTCAAGATGAGATTTTGTCCAAACTAGGGGCCCCAGTGGTTTTCTGGCCGGGATGCGGACTTCGGGAATTCCATCTCGTGGCTTCTTTCGGAAGGTCAAGATTCATACTTGAGGAGAATATGGTAAGCTTTGCTCTTCAATCTTGTCTAGGGGGTAATGCCAGGGACTTCAAGGTTTCAAGATTGTACGAGGCGGGATTTAAATTCTCGGTGGCCACCAGGGATGTGGGTTTCTTCATCTATAAGCTCAGGAGCTTCATTTGTAAAGACTTTGCGATTTTCTTCAGTCTTTGGGGAGATGGAGGAGCAAACTGGAGCAAAGAGTTCAAAATCTGGTCAGAGGAACAGAAGAAGGAATGGACTCTTGTAAAACAAAAAAAGAGGACTTTTGCCGAGGTTGTGAGAAATGGACCTTGCTCCAAAGCAGCACACCGCTTGTGTCGGTGTTTTAGAACCGATCTTACGTAAAGATTGTTTGATTCGGAGGGTCTCCACAATTGATCACGCAGACGAAGGAGACATAGGGATTTTTATACAGGTTCGGGCCTTCTCAGATGAGAATAATAACCCTACTCCTGTGTATCTTGTATTTGCCCTCTGGATAACAATCGACTGAAGGTTTTCCTAACTGTCTTCCAGAAAAGGCGCTCTTTGTCCCAAAAAGGGTCCTCTCCCCTACTATCTCTAAAAGACACCTATTTATACTAAGCAGTGGCGGACGTCGTCATTCCAGGCTAATTAGTCGCTCATTACTGCGCAATAATGAGAGTAATTACCGGAGTAGTAACCTCCCTATGCTATCGAACGGTTATCAGTCAGAGATAGTGGGGAATTATCAATAGTTATGTCAAAACATAACTGCGTATTTTGACTGTTTGGATCCTCACTATTTAGTGGGTCTTCTGACGGGCGGGTCCGGTAAATCGTGAGGAATCTGTAGCAGAGCTAGTCGTAGAAATACTTACGACCAGACGTAGTCGTAACGATTATACCATAGTCGTAGAAGAACTTACGACTAGGGGGTAGT
The DNA here is from genome assembly GCA_036346255.1 of Ampelocalamus luodianensis. Lineage (NCBI taxonomy): Eukaryota > Viridiplantae > Streptophyta > Magnoliopsida > Poales > Poaceae > Ampelocalamus > Ampelocalamus luodianensis. The sequence goes on from CM070628.1 coordinate 67,012,241, forward strand.
CATAACGATTATACCATAGTCGTAGAAGAACTTACGACTAGGGGGTAGTCATAACGATTATACCATAGTCATAGAAGAGCTTACGACTAGGGGGTAGTCGTAGGATAACCTACGACTTCTTGACTCGTTCTTCCCTTATAATATTCAAGGGGTATGCTTTGTGACGTCATATTTCCTGATTAATAAATGAGGATTATTTAGATCCTCGTCATCTAGCCCCCCAGCTTCAAGTGAAAATAGCTTACTTGGCTGAAGGGTCTTAGATGACCCTCTGATCAATATGGGGTTGTGAGGAGAACATTGAAGGAAAGACTCTTCAACATTCGTTTCTCTCGACCAGGAATATGCTTGATCGAGGTAAATTGTTAAGACCACCACGATTGCAAGATGTCGTAGGATCTCTTACGACTTTGAAGCAATCGTGGCCTTACGACCGGAAGCAAAAACCTTTCCGATTGGCCTTTCATTAGACCCGGGGGTCAAGATGGTAATTTCACTTGAGGTGTGAAAAAGGTGTCTTGGGACTTTCCAACGGGCAGGTTAAAAAGCCTGTCCATTGAAGCAATTCCCGAAGCGGTGACGACTATTGGGATTTTGCGACGTTTCGTCTCAATCGTGCGGTTATAAAACGGGCCACGGGGGAAGAACTTAGGGTTCTTACCTTTTTACCCAACAGTCGGTTGCTTTCTCGTCTCCTCCGCCGCCGGTGATTCCGTACACTGTCTTGGAACTTTCCCAACCTCGAATCTTCTCACTTCCGAGAGAGAAAGAGAAATGGCCAGGATTGTCTCTGAGTGGGCTGAGTCGGAGATGGACGATGCAAAGATGACTGTTTTGGTCACCGCCGAGAAGATCCCCGAGGGTCTTCTCGTGAAGTGGATTGCGGCGAACGGGCAGCATTGGCCGTCGGGAGAGGCAGGCCAAATTCCCGTTTTCCAGGCTTACTGTGAGTGCGGCCTTCGATTGCCTGCTCACCCCCCTTCCTCACACTCGTGCTTGAGCACTTCGGGGTGGAATTAGTGAACCTTGGTCCTAATTCCATCACGATGCTAAGCGTGTTTGTGTACTTGTGTGAGTCTTACCTGGGGATTCTGGCGGACTTCGAGCTTTTCCAGTATTATTATGGAATGACTCGTCAGCGGGATCGCCCGTAGTCGCGATCCAAGCTCCACGATGGTAAGTCGAGGAGTACATTCGATGTTTACCCGATCGTCATGGTGGGTTGGAAGAAGAAGTGGTTCTCACCGAGGTTACCAAGGAAGATAGCCTCTCGTTCGTCGGAAAGCCGCGAGCGGTCTTCTTCTGGGACTCGACTCGAGAATCTTGACCGGATAACCCCTATATTCAAGTGTCAAAGACTTGAAGTCGGAGGGGCTCACCGGTTGGCACGTGGTGAAGGACTTCATCACACGTCGGATCAGTCCTTTAAAGACAAGGGTCCCTCCCATGTGGAGGTACTCAGGAAAGGACGACCAACCAGGGACTACAAGGATGGTGAGTAGAAAAACTTACTCTCTTGGCTTTTATCCTTGTTTAATCCTGATTTAGTCCGCTTAATCGTATTGTCCATACACCTAGATCTTTCGCAGGCGGAGGTTGATGCGCGTGTCAGGCTCATCTGCGAGAAGCATCCGGCGAACACGGTGGCTCCTCAAATCCTCGTGGTTTTGACCACAGAGGAGAAAGAAAGGCGCCTAAAGGTAATCGAATGATTATGCCTTTAGGTATTCTGTTGTCGTAGAATGGTATACGCTAAGCGGTTTGCCGTGAAAAACTTAAGATCGATAATCGATCGAGAAAACCTTACGATCGAACATAATCGTAGAATAACTTACGATTAGACAATGTCGTAGAAATACTTACGACTGAACGTAATCGTAGAATAACTTACGATTAGACAATGTCGTAGAAAAACTTACGACTTAGCGTAATCGTGGAATAACTTACGATTAGACAATGTCGTAGAAATACTTACGAATTTTGAGCTGGTCGTACTGATGACCGGTTTAATGATCGTAAAAAGATCTCTACGACCACTTTTCCCCTTCCTCAATCAGAAAGTTGGCATGGAGAACCGCCAAGACGACGAAGAAGTCGAGTTGGTGGTTGTTGGGGCGATTGCGCAGGTGGAGTCAGCGAAGTCCCTCCATCCAAGAAGCGTCGACTGGTAAAAGTCGGCGACAAGGGGGGTTCGAGCTCGGCTCCTCCTGCTCCTTTCGCTAAGTTTGCCGCAGACCTAGCCGCGGCAGATAAAAGAGCAGAAGAAGGAGCCCTTGCCCTTAAGCACAAGGTCCCCAAGGTTAAGGTACCTTTCTATTACGACGACAAGTCCTTCGCAGTTTCAGCTTCTCATGGCTTCATAAGACAGCTAGAAAAGGAAAACTGGAAGGAATTCATGTCTTTTGTGAAGGAAATCTTGCTCGGCTGGATCTCGAGGCCGAGGGAAGCAAAGACTCTCGTGATGGTTGAGACTCGATCTCGCCCACCCGGAAGTCGGGAGGAGGTGACTCGGTGTCCGAGTGCATCTCGACCACGGTGGTCGAGAAGAAATCAAGAAATCTTCCGTCGGAAGGTTGCTCCCAAGTTTCGAGTTAGGTCCAGCGCGCAGAGGTATGTAAAACAAAAGACATAAGTGTAGTAACTACTTACTATTTGTTTTTTGAATTACTGCGCTCGTGATTTTAGCCCGCGCTTTCAAATTTCTGGATACTCCTATGGAGAATCGCTGTCTCCCCTCAATCGATAAGGGTGTGATAGCGACGATGAGTCAAGATCTAGCTACTATCCCCGCGGCGGAGGAAGCTGCGGTTGCTGAAGTCGATGCGGCGGCCAAGGATGTTGAAGTCGCTACGACAACTGGAGCTGTCGTAGAGACTATAGAGGAGGTGACGAAGCCTCGAGGGGATACGGAAGTAGGTGGCGTTAGGCCGATCACCGTGCCGTAAGGAGGTTGTCGAGATGCTCCTTCGGTCCTCGGTGGTGTCCCCATTCAGTCGAGGAAGAGGAGTATTTTAACTTTTGCTCTGATTTCTTTGGCCCTGACTCCATCGTAGGATCTTCTGCCTACCGCTCCCGCGACCGAGTTCACCACCCCAGCAGCATTGTCAATTGCGGAGATGTGTTTGACAATGAACGACTCGAAGGGGTTTGGTGGAAACGAGTCGAAGAAATGGATGGGCTGAAGGATCCGTCATGAATAGTCTCTATGTTTGCTTGGTCAAACATGAACGTAAGTATTTATCGATACCCACTTGGGGTTTTATCTCTTTATCTTATCATTTATCTCTTTTTCAGAGAGCCGTAGACCAAGTCGCTACGATTTGCGAATATAATCGGCAACTTGTCAAGTTTCGACAAGAAAAGGCAACACTCTGCGAGCAAGCAGAGAGGTGGTGAGTGACTGATTGTCATAATCGTTCCGATTATTTATTCAGTACTTGCAATCAGGTTGTCGTAGAAAACTTACGACTTATGCTAGTCGTAGAAAGACTTACGACTAGGGGTGGTCGTAGAAAGACTTACGATTAGGGGTGGTCGTAGAATAACTTACGACTACCCATCGGTCATAGAAATACTTACAACCGTTTGGTTGATAGTGTTCATGTCTGCGCTTTACTCTTTCAGTTTAAGAGCGATTTAAAAGACCTTAGTCGATTCACTCGACTTTGAAAAAGCCGAGTCGAAGAAACTAAGAGATAACGTCACCGACCTTCTGAAGAAGCTTCAGGAGGCTAACTCTGCAACTAAACAGTTGCAGGAAAAATAAACAGTGCGTGTAATTACGACTGCTTCTGGTCTTGGTTTCTGCTCCCCACCCCCTTTTAACCTCTCATTCTTTTGCAGAAAAAGAAGTCGAAAATAAGGCCCTTCAGGCCGATGTGGGGGCTCTCCGGATCGAGGTTCATGAGAAATCCTCCGTTGTCCGTGAAATCTCCCGCATCGCGAAGGAGAAAGACCAAGAAATTGAGAACTTGGGTTCTCAATTAGCTGGTAAGTAGAACTTTTACCTGCTATTTATTTATTTTATCTTCTCATAGGATCGTTTTACTTATTCAATCTTCGCTCTTTCGGATCGATTGGTCAAATAAAACGACTCCACAAGGCTTCGACTTATTCCCAGGAGGAGACAAAGTCAATGAAGATCAATCTTCAAGATAATATCTCACTTCTGAACAATGTACTGATGGGCTTCGTGTCGGAGGGTTGCTCCTCGCGACTACACGATGGCCGCCATACGAGTGCCATTGGGGAACAAGTCGGTACTCGAACGAGTTGGTATCTACTCAAGGCCAATCGTAATGATTCGATAAGGGAAGCGGTCAGGAGCCGTGAGTTTTGTTTTAGCAAAACTCAAGGCCCGTGATCCTAACCTTAATCTTCATTCATTAAGCCGACTTCGATCGCACCGGCCAAGCAGAAGCTAATCAAGAGATGCGGTTGGTTGGCGAGAAGGTCGCAGAGGAGATGCAAATAGAATCTCCTTGACAGAGTAGTCTTGTAATATAATCTTGTAAAACAAGTCTTTTTGGTGGTGACGATAAATATATGGCCCTTTTCCGCAAATTATCTCGTAGAGTAGTTAGTAACTCGTAAGATAAAAAGGAAGAAAATAATTAGACCAAATATGAGCGATTCCTCCTTTCTCCTTCATTTTCCTCGCGCTATCTCATAGAGTAGTCAGATTGTAAGATGATAACCCTAAAAAAATAAGACTAAGAAATGAAGTCATATTTATAACTTTATCCTAGCCCCCGACTGCTTACTTAGTTTATTAGAAATAAACTAAGGAAGTAGTAAAGAAAGGGTTCTGAAAACAGAGAGGTTTGTTTGGCTTGTAGTTGTCGAGTATCGATTTGTTTGTACTAGTCGAAAGAGCGAAAACAGATCGACGCTAGGAAGTTTTCTCTAGTGGGCATGACCACGTGCAGAGAAAAAAAAGGTTTCGACTAGGTGATGTTACCATCTCCGATCAGATTAGTCAACTCGATAATGACAACTAGAGTGAAACAACCTGCTAGAGTACCTTAAGGATTCATTCGGCTACATTCATTTTTCCTGACGAAGTTGTCCTGGCAGCAAAAGTAGGAAATAGAACGACGCTAGAAAGTTCCTTCTAGTGGGCAAGACCACGTGCAGAGAGGAGAGGCTTCTACTAGGTGTGTTTCTTCCTTCGACCAGTAAAAATCTAATCAGGTAATTTGAAAAGTAGTCGGATGCATCGCAAAAAGTTCACTCTTCTTAGTTTATTTTTTCGAAATAAGCTAAGGTGACATGAATTCGCTTAACAACTTTCGACCATTTTCCTGAGCCCAATAAACATTGTACAGGTTGTTTAAGAACGAAGTAACATTAGGAAGCTCCTTCTAGCGGCGTGACCACATGCAGAGGGAGAGATTTCGACTAAATGTGTTGTCCTTTGCTAACCAAATGCATGTGAAGGATGAGCGTAAAAATGGTCAAAAATAAAGCGAGATTCAAAATAGACAAAAGGATCGGGATAACTCGACACTTTATTGTCGTTGAAGCTTGTTACACATAAAATTTGCGCAACTGGTCAATGTTCCAAGAGTTTGAGAGAACGTGGCCATCTTCCATTGCAAGTCGTGATCGATCTCGGACGCGCTATTTCGACCACATTGTAAGGACCCTCCCACTTGGGGAGAGTTTGTTCGATTAGACCGGGATTGATAAGCCTCAATACCAAGTCACCTTCAACGAGGCCGCAAGGTTGACCTACGATCATAGTATCGTGCGGGGTTTGTTGGTAGACCGCAGAACGGAATAAAGCCTCGTTTCTCTTTTCCTCGAGCAAAGTTAATGTCGTCGCTCGAAGGTTTTCTTGAGTTGAGTCGTTAAACTTATCAACCCTTGCTGACCTGATCTTTAGTTCTAGCGGAAGCATGGCTTCGGCACCAAAAACTAGAAAGAAAGGTGTTTCTCCTGTAGCTCGGCTAGCTGTCGTATGAATTGCCCATAATATGAAGGTAATTCCGCACCTAAGCCCCGAGCGCTGACAAGTGATCAAGACTCGGTTTTGATTCCCTTCATTATCCGCCATTCACTCTCTCAACCGCCCGCTGCTTTGGGGTGGGCTCTGAAGCGTAACACAAACGAGTTCCCAACTCGTCGCAAAATTCCTAAAATTTTACGCTTGTAAACTGTTTACCGTTGTCTGTGATAATTCGACTTGGTATTCCAAATCGAGTGATCACGCATCTCATCATGAACCGCTTTGTCGCCGTTGTTATCGCGATCCACGGTTCGCTTCTATCCATTTTGTGAACGATCAATGGCCACAAAAGGAACTCAAACCTCTGGAGCTCTGGGTAACGGTCCTAGGATATCAAGACCCCAGGTTGCAAAAGGCCACGACAAAGGGATTGTTTGCAACGCCTGAGCTGGTTGGTGTATTTGCCGGCTATGAAACTGGCACTGTACACACTTTTTAACCATCTCCTTGGCATCGTAGAGGGCTGTTGGGCAATAAAAACCTTGTCGAAAAGCTTTACCGACCAGCGTTCTGTAGGAAGCATGAGTTCCACAGATTCCTCCGTGTATATCATGAAGGAGTTTTAATCCTTCGCTCTGCGGAATACATCGCATGAGCACCCCTTAGGTTCCTCTTTTATAAAGGACACCTTCGACCAAAGTATACATTTTGGCCTTTCGGGATAATCGATCTGATTCTAGATCGTCATCGGGTAAAGAACCCGTCTAAAGATACTCGTAGATGGGTGCCATCCATGTATCTTCGTACTCTAGAGAGGCTGTTTCTATAGAAGGTGTCTCCAGTTCGTCGACTATTGATGATTTCTAAAGCTGTTCCAAAAACACCCCTTTCGGTACCAAGGATCGGGAGGAAGCTAGACGAGCCAGTTGGTCTGCGAGGAAATTATCCTTTCGAGGGATAAATTGTACCTCAAAGCCCAAAAAGTGCTTTTCTAACTTTTGTACTTCCGATAGATACCGGGACATGGTCGGATTGGAGCACTGGTATTCCTTTCCGACTTGATTCACGACTAGTTGAGAGTCTCCCCTCACGAGTAGTCGTCGAATCGAGAGCGCTCTCGCAGCTCGTATACCAGCTAGCAAACCTTCGTATTCTGCCACGTTATTAGTGGCCTGAAAGTTTAATTGTATGGCATACTTTAAGGTTTCTCCAGCAGGAGATTCCAGGACCACCCCAGCCCCCGAGCCACTTATCGTAAGTGACCCGTCAAAGTACATCGTCCACTGGTCGTGGGAATCGTACTGGGGATCCTGAACAGGTTCAGGATTTGTCCATTCGGCGACAAAGTCTGCCAAGATCTGGGATTTAACGGCCGTTCGGGACACGAAATGGATGTCGAACGCCCCAAGTTCGACTGACCACTTTGCCATGCGTCCCGCTGTTTCCTATTCTCGAGGATCGCTCCCAGGAAACTCGCACGCATGACTAGTTTGTGCGTCTGAAAATAATGCCGCGGTTTCCTCGAAGACATGAGGAGGGCATATAGAAGTTTTTGAACCTGAGGGTAACGCTCCTTAGGTCCGTGCAAAACCTCACTTACGTAGTATACTGGTCGCTATATGTTTTCACGTTCTACGACCAGTACTGCGCTTACTGCCTGTGGTGTGGCAGCTAGGTAAACTAAGAGTGTCTCTCCTAGCTTCGAGGAAACTAGAACAGGAGCACTCGTGAGATACCTCTTGACTTCCTCAAAGGCTAGGTTAGCCTCTTCTGACCACTCGAAACCTTCATGTTTCCTTAGAAGTTTGAAGAAAGGCAGTCCTTTTTCTCCCAGTCGAGCTATGAAACGACTTAACGCCGCCAAGCATCCTGTGAGTTTTTGGACTTCTTTTTTCATGGTCGGGGGGCGCATCTGAGTGATGGCTTTGATCTTTTCGGGATTTGCTTCAATTCCTCGTTCAGAAACCAGGAATCCAAGTAATTTTCCTGAAGAGACCCCGAACACACACTTCTCGGGATTCAGCCAATTGGTGTTTTCGAGGTTGTCGAAAGTCTCCTGCAAGTCTATGATATGGTTGAGTCGCTTGGTGCTTTTACGACTAGATCGTCAACATAGGCTTCCAAGTTTCGCCTAGTTGAGGAGCGAAAGTCGCTTGCATCAAACGCTGAAAAGAAGCTCCAAGATTTTTAGACCAAATGACATTTTGATATAGCAAAATATCCCAAACGGTGTAATAAATGTGGTCTTTTCTTCATCTTCTCGATGCATACTGATCTGATGATAACCAGAGTATGCATCTAGAAAACTCAACATCTCACATCCGCAAGAGAGTCAACCGGTGATCGATGCGAGGTAAAGGGAAATCATCTTTTGGACAAGCTTTATTGAGATCGAGAAAGTTCACGCACATACGCCATTTGCCGTTAGACTTTCTAACCATTACAGGTTGGCCAACCACTGGTGGTTGACTTCTCTTATAAAGCCCGCTAAGCAACTTGTCCAATTCGCCTAATAGCATCTCGCCGATCACGGAAAATCTCCGTAACTTTTGTTTCTGGGTAGTTTATCGTAGTAGAGCTAGCCTATGCTCAATCACATTCACGGGACTCGGGCATGTCGGATGCTTGCCACGCGAAGACATCGCTTGTTCGAGGAAGGTGATGAGGTGTCTTCCTATTTGGGGTCGGAAGAATCCCCAATGCAAACAGTCTTCGAGGGATCCCCTGCGTCCAAAGGAACCTCTTTGACTTGGTCGTTCGGCTTAGGTGCAGCTTTAGGCTTCGACTTGCTAGTCAAAGGCTGACTTTCATCTCGAGTTGGTAGTTGTCCAACCATCTCAAGGGAACGACGGTCGCAGGAGTGCGCCATCTTCTTGTCACAATGTATCGTGATCACCCCTTTGGGACCTGGCATCTTAAGACATTGGTACCCATAGTGAGTAGCTATCAAGAATTTTGCCAAAGTAGGTCGTCCGAGTATGGCGTTATATGTCGTATCGAAATCGACTACATCAAAGGAGACCTTCTCTGTCCTAAAATTGCTTGGTGATCCAAACGTTAAAGGAAGAGAAACTTGGCCAATAGGTTTGGCCGAAGACCCCGGTACGATTCCATGAAATGAATATCGTACCGGCCTTACCTTTGTCCCGGTACCGCATCTCGCCCGGTACTGTGAAAAAGATGTTTAGCGAGCTTCCACCATCAACTAAAACCCGATTGACTCGACAATTGTTGATGGTGGGTTCGACCACTATCGGAAATCGACCTGGTCTAGTCGAAGGGATCGGACAATCACCTTTCTCAAAAGCAAGGGTGACTTCCGACCACTTCGGTAATTTATTGACAAGGGGGGAGTCGATTGTATTTACCTCACGCTCAGCGCGCCGCTTGTCTCCGTGATTCGTATGCCGAAGATCCCCCATAGATGTGGTCAATGGTGTGTTGTGGATCCTGGAACGGCATCTCCTCATCATCCGACTCCTTTTGTCCACTGGTTTGACCTACCTGTTCAAGAGTAGGAAGTGGCCCTTTGCCAGAATAATAGTCCTCGAGTTTCCGTAAGAAAACTCGGCAGTTACGAAGATCATGCCCTTCTTTTTTATGAAAAGGACACCACCTTGGTTTGTCGTTTCTCCGATCTTGGCGTTTACCTTTACCCTGATCGGGATTTTACTTGGGGTTGCATGGCTCCTTATCACTCACGGCTAGGACCTCCTTAGAACTGGCAACTGGAGATTTTTGCCTTTTTGCCTTGTTCTTATATTTCCTAGCCTTTTTATCTTTTTTCTTACCACTTTCGCCTGCTTCCTTGGAGATGTCGTCTTTGAGATCAATAGTATTGTTCCATTCGACCGCTCAAAGAAGATCGATATCTATCGACCATCTCAAAGAGCTCAGCGACGATGGCAGGTGGATGTAAAGCGATGTCCTCTGTTATTCTTCTGCTACGGACTCCCTGCTTGAAAGCCCTAATCACGCAGGCAGTCGAAACTTCCGAATAGAATTTCAACTCGATCAAGCGCTCGATGAATTGGCGAGCGTTTCACGGTTGTTTTGCCTTATCGGTGCAGGTCATCTTCCTTTCCTAGGCGATTGTAAGTGCCCTGGAAATTCGTCAACAATAGATCACAGAGGTGTTGCCACGAGTAGATCGATTCGAATGGCTGGTTTAAAAGCCACGATCGCGCCGATCCTTCGAGTACTGATCGGAAGGTAATTTGCCATGACATGCTCTCTCCTCCCGCGGCTCGGATAGTCAGAGTGTAGATTTGGAGGAACTCGATGGGGTTTTGAGTTCCATCGAATTTCTCCATGTTCGTTGGTTGAAATCGAGGCGACCAACGAACCGCTCGAAGGTCAGGTGAGAACGCCCGACATCCCGAGATAACCTCTTGTCTTCTTCTTTGTAAAAACGAGGGGTTAATGTCGCCGGGTGATCGAACTCGTCGATACCCAGCCATGGGGGCTAGGCCTACAATAGGTCTCGACCTTACGAGGAAATACTGCGTACCCACTTGCCGTAGCGCCTTGTCGCGAAGTGGTGAAAGGTCACCTCTCCGTGGGCTTGTGGCATTTTCCTCATGTCGAGAACGACGTGAGGGAGAGTCGTGCCGCCTTCTATGCGACGCAGTTTTCAACGATCGCGTAAGAAGTAGTCGTACTATTACGACTTCTTGGTTGTGGTCGACGCAGTCGCTCGAGTTTGGCCATCGTGTTACGAAGCCTTTGCGTGATCTCCTCTGCAAAGAGGTCATAACCTGGTGCTCGAGCGAGTTCTTGAGTCGGGTTTTCCAAAGAAATCATTGATGTCTTTGGAGTTTGAGCTTCTCCGATCGGAAATAAGCGTGCTTGGGAAGGTTCTTACGAGCCACTATTTTTTCCGTCGGGTTGCTTCGTAATGGTGCATTTCATACCCCGAGCTTGCTTTAATGGAGTGCGAATGTTGAGGATGTCCCGCACGCTCATTAAAGTGTTTGTTTCGTTCGCCAACTGTGGTGTCCTTGTCATTACGACGAGGCGGTGTAGAGTATGCTCGGCGGGAAGCATGTTCAATCCTTCTTCTGGGAGAACGATCCTTATCAGAGGGAAGGACAAAGACCTCCCGTGGATGACCTCCACTTACGCTCGAGACCTCCTCACTTGAGGAGCAGTCGAGCGACACCATCTGGCGACTTGGAGTAAACCCCTCCAGGTGGGGGAACTCCGGGTTATAACCGTCTCCGTCTGCAGGTAGGTCCTGCGTCGGGACGGTTGGATTTGGATGAACAACATGTTCAATCCTCTTCCCTGCGGAAGCACTCGGAGAGAGAGGACCATCAGATGTCGATGGAGCTCCGGAATGATGGCCTCCAGAACTTGTCTTGCTAAATCGTACTACCTTGGGGGGACTCGAACACTTGGAGGAAAAACTCTCGTCGTGTTGCGAGTTTGCCCCGAGACAGGCCTGTTGCTGGTCGGGTTGACCCTTGCCTCCCGAGGAAATTGATCCCTCGGCTGGGCGTACTGTCGTGGGGGATAAGGATCCCTCCTCGACTCCGGTGGTAATGCAGTCTCCGAGATCTGATAGAAGATCTCCAGAGGCGGAAACACCGTCAGAAGATTCGATACTCGGTTCGTAGTCGAAACCGGCATCCATGTCGATATCGCGAATCGCCAAGTCGAACCAATTCTCCTCGCTCCATTCTCCCGCCATGGTAGCATCAAAGAGAAAAGAAAGAAGCGTTGACAAGGAATTACCGTAAGATCCCCACGGTCGGCGCCAATCGCCGGTGTTTTAGAACCGATCTTACGAAAGATTGTTTGATTCGGGGGGTCTCCACAATTGATCACGCAGACGAAGGAGACACAGGGATTTTTATACAGGTTCGGGCCTTCTCAGATGAGAATAATAACTCTACTCCTTTGTATCTTGTATTTTCCCTCTGGATTACAATCGACTGAAGGTTTTCCTAACTGTCTTCCAGGAAAGGCGCTCTTTGTCCCAAAAAGGGTCCTCTCCCCTACTATCTCTAAAAGACACCTATTTATACTAAGCAGTGGCGGACGTCGTCATTCCAGGCTAATTTAGTCGCTCATTACTGCGCAATAATGAGAGTAATTACCGGAGTAGTAACCTCCCTATGCTATCGAACGGTTATCAGTCAGAGATAGTGGGGAATTATCAATAGTTATGTCAAAACATAACTGCGTATTTTGACTGTTTGGATCCTCACTATTTAGTGGGTCTTCTGACGGGCGGGTCCAGTAAATCGTGAGGAATCTGTAGCAGAGCTAGTCGTAGAAAGACTTACGACCAAACGTAGTCGTAATGATTATAACATAGTCGTAGAAGAACTTACGACTAGGGGGTAGTCATAACGATTATATCATAGTCGTAGAAGAACTTACGACTAGGGGGTAGTCATAACGATTATACCATAGTCGTAGAAGAGCTTACGACTAGGGGGTAGTCGTAGGATAACCTACGACTTCCTGACTCGTTCTTCCCTTATAATATTCAAGGGGTATGCTTTGTGATGTCATATTTCCTAATTAATAAATGAGGATTATTTAGATCCTCGTCGGCTAGCAAGTTCCTTCTAGCCAGATTAGCTCACAGAATGGATCTGCCCAGAGATCACTCTATACCAAACGATCTTCCCTCAGGATTACTTTTGCTCCACGCAGGATTTACCAACAAGATTATTCATTTAGGGGTACTCGTCAGGCAGAATACTCAGGGAAGTATTTGAAGCAACTGGTTCATAACTTTTCTTCACCCAAGAGGGACAGATTGACTCATCACTCAGGAACCAACCCCCAGTTGGTCACTCGTAATCACCACAGTCATCCTACCAAATGTATCTGTTGCCTTCGTCCGGGACACCTCAGAAAGAACTGTAGGAACGCAATCTGCTGTCACTACTGCAAGGCTTCGGGCATATTGCCAAAGATTGCAAAGGTATTTTCAACACCTTTGAATTTGTCCCAATTCTCAAATTCTCTTCGGCTGTTACAGAGTGGGATTGGTCCGCCCACAAGTGTGATACCTGGTTCAAAGGAACGGACAAGATTGCCCCTTGCTGATCTCGGAGCCAAGACAATTTCTCTCTCTTTGCGACCTTGGGATTCACCTCTTCGGGCTTCCTCAGGACGCTTCACCTGCCCCGAGACACCACTTTCACGCCGGTTCCTCCCCATCCCCCTCAGAACCTCTAATCTCTTCCACTTCCTCGACCACCAAAAACTAGGCGATTATCCCATTTGACCCCATGGCGAACTTCGAAGGGGAATTTTGGCCCTTCCTTCCGCGCGGTTTTGAACTGCAGCATGTGGATGGAAGGAACAGCCGAGCTCGGGTGATCTGTGGTAGAGCCCCACCGAAGAACGAGGACTGGGCTATTGCAACCATCGATCCCATGCCACAGGACAGGTACCATTCCCCAATGTGGAAGCGATCCTATCTGAATTTCTAGTAGATGTACGGGGACTCTGTATCCGTGACTTACAACCTTGTCCATTTGGGGAAGCTTATGTGAAGTTTAATAGTGTACACTCGAGGGAAGCAATGATCCAAGCCAGCCCGCACCAGTTTGAGGATGTTCATATTTCTTTCCGTAAACACAATGAGGCTTTCAACTGGAAAGGACTTAATTTTAATCGGGAATGCTGGCTCATGCTCGTAGGGTTCCCATTGGATTACTGGAGTTTATCCTATGTACAAGATGCCATCAAAAGCTTCGGTAGATTACTGGTTTGGGAGAAGGATTTGACTAACCTCTCCCGCATCATCATCAAAGCTAGGGTTATTGACCTAGAACTTGTGCCAAAGAGTATCCATATTACTGATGGGGAGGGATTTCTAAGTGAATCCTGGACTGTCCCATGTGAGATCATCGCTCAGTCCATCCTGGGGGCAGGACCACCAGACGAAGATTTACCTCCACCTGATGGTGGGAACCCACATCCACCACCTCACCAACCATGGAACCTACCTCTACCAGCACCAGAAGTCGGAAACCACAACGATGGTGGAGAGGAACAACAAGGGGCACTAGATGGAGGCAACAACAATGAGATAGCCCCACAACCGGAACCCCTCAATCAGGATGTTGGAAATTGGGAGGCTTGGCCACTGCCAGCACCACTCATGGAGATGGGGGGCGAACACAACCCTTTTGACCATAACCAACCAGCACCAGTCCTAGGTCAACCACAACCAGAACCCTTGAGTCTAGAATTCTCATCTCTAGCACCATCATTTGCTTCCTCCTCACGATCGATCAATGGCTGCTATCAACAACTTTTGCCACCAGCCCATGCTCAACAAGCCCAGATCCCGGATCTCAACCAGCCGGTACAAATGGAGGAAGAAAACTTTTTAGAACCACAGATGGTTGTTAACCTAGACATTCAACTTGGAATGGCCCTCGTACCACCGGTCGTCCTTCATGAAACAGTTGATGGGGAAGCCACAATTGAGCCAACAGTTTCCCGCCATTATTTTGAACCTCTTCCTTGGGCTCAATTCGCCCCAAAGGCTGCTTTTCCACCATCAAAGACTGTGGACATCCCATTACACTGGGCTGAATTTCTGACCTATCTGCTGATGTCCCCGGACAACTTTTCTATGGCTAAAAGACTTCTAACCTCAGGTATGTGGTCCATAATCACTCAATCAGTGGAGAATCAAGGTCAGATTACACAATGGGTTATCCCAGATAGATGCCCTGTAGCACCAGTATCCACCCAAACTGCAACCGAACAGCAATTTGATGACACAGCTGCCCCGTCACACCAGGACTCCCCACCATCAGACAAAGGAAAGTCTATCTTGGAGTATGACACAAAGATTGATTCCGGGCCTGAGCAACCAGCATTTATCACCTCAGAGGTAAATAGTTGGACTCCACTTAAAGTCTCTACCTCGGTGCAATGTCCCACACGAAAACTGTCCAAGAGGGCAGTCCCACTGGTGGAAACAGAAGTGCGCCGAAGCACAAGGCTCAAATCACTTAAAGGAGGCTTCAGACACAAACAGGACCCAGATTTGCGCCAAATGCCCGAAAAGGTGACTCCACCGCATCTATCAACTAACATTATCAAAAATCTCTGCATTAAATATTGCAAGATGCCACCTGAAGAGATCACTGAGGCCAAACTGGGAAGGGCCAACCACAAGACAAAGAAACATGATGAGAAGACCTCTGAGAATGGCAGAACTAGAAGCCTGAAGGAGAAGGGCAAGGGGGACGAAGGAGTTTGCAGGATTAAGACATCCTGTAGCAGCTTTTGGTTATCCAGCTTCATGTGGTTCTACTTTCAGCATGCAGTATATCTAGTGTGTACTGTTTCGAACTATGTTTCTTTTCGCTTGCAATGGCTAGAAAAAGAACATTTTGACGTGGAATGTTAGAGGCCTAAACTCCAAAAAGAAGTGGAGGGCCATACGTAACAAAATTGAAGACAATAAATGTACTATCTTTTGTTGCCAGGAAACTAAGAAACAAAGTTTGGACCTGGCGTTCATTGCTAACTTTTGCCCGAAATGCTTCAACTGCTTTGAATTTCTCCCATCGCTTGGTGCCTCCGGGGGACTCCTGATTGTGTGGTCGAACACTATGCTCATTGGACGCTTAATTCTGATCAACGAATTCTCTATCACGGTGGAATTTACCTCGGTGCACTCAGGACTCACATGGTCTCTTTCTAATCTCTACGTCCCACCGAGGTCGGAGGATAAGAATACATTTCTCGACTGGTTTTCTAGCATCAATGGCTTCCCTTCACAAGATTGGTTGTTTACAGGAGACTTTAACTTCATCAGAGCGCCAGAAGACATAAATAGGCCAGGGGGGTTATAAATGACATGCTTAGATTCAATGAAGTAATCAATTATTTAGGATTAGTGGAACTGCCACTGAAAGGAAGGTCTTTCACATGGAGCAATATGCAACAGGTCCCACTTCTGGAAAAACTGGACTGGGTTTTTTTATCTAACAATTGGACTCTCCACTTTCCTAACTCGCTAGTGATTCCCTTGGCCAAATCTGTCTCAGATCATGTGCCATGTGTTATTCAGATCAGCACCAACATCTCGAAGCCAAAAATATTCAGATTTGAGAATTATTGGTTGGAACACAAAGACTTTGAGAATTTAGTGAAGAACGCCTGGCAATTCGCAGCACAAAACTCGGACCCAGGCAAAAGAATAAATCAAAAGTTCAAAGCTCTTAGAAGGGTCCTCATAATCTGGTCTAAACAGCTATCCAATTTTTGTTTGGTTATTTCCAATTCCAATGAGGTCATCCTTTTTCTGGATACATTGGAAGAACATAGAATGCTCTGTGTTCAAGAATGGAATGCGAGGGAGCTCATTAAAGCACATCTGAATCGTCATCTAAAACTACAACAGATCTATTGGAAACAGAGAGGAGCCATCAAATGGGCCAAGTTGGGGGATGAAAATACGAATTTCTTTCATGCTAGAGCTACCATAAGGTTCCGAGCTAATTACATCACCGCTCTACAAGACCCACTAGGAAACAAATTCAAAAATCACCAGGACAAAGCCTCCCTTCTTTGGGAGACCTACAAGGAAAGACTCGGTCACTCGACATCACCGGTTATTCATTTTAAGCTCGAAGAACTCATCACACCACAGTCTAACTTGACTTGGCTAGAGGGACGATTTATTACCCAGGAGATAGATGAGATCATTAAGATCATCCCACTGGATAAATCACCTGGGTCAGATGGATTCAATGGAAAACTTATCAAAAAGTGCTGGTATTTTGTCAAACAGGACTTCTATGAACTTTATGAGGCCTTCGTTAGGAATGAACTTAATCTCCAATCCATCAACTCAGCGTACATCGCTCTAATTCCAAAAAAGGAAAACCTAATCTCGGTTAATGATTTCAGACCTATCTCCCTGCTCAACTCTTCCTTCAAGATTCTGACAAAAATTCTTGCCAACAAGCTACAACAGGTCATTCTGGATCTGGTCCATGCAAACCAATATGGATTTCTTCAAAATCGAACCATTCAGGACTGCTTGGCCTGGGCCTTTGAGTATATCCATATTTGCCACAACTCCAAAAAGGAAATTATCATTCTGAAATTGGATTTCAAAAAGGCATTCGACAAAATAGAGCACAAAGCTATACTTGAGATCCTAAAATATAAAGGGTTTGGACCAAAATGGAAAACCTGGATTGCTCATATTCTTAGCACTGGGACCTAATCAGTTCTACTTAATAGGGTACCTGGTAAAGTACTTCATTGCAAACGAGGGGTCAGACAGGGAGACCCACTCTCGCCACTACTATTTGTCTTGACAGCAAACCTACTCCAGACTATACTAAATAGAGCGATGAACCTTGGGCTGCTGACACCACCAGTTCAAAACCAAGCATGTCCAGATTTCCCGATCATCCAATATGCTGATGATACCCTCATAATTATGCAGGCTAGTGCAATTCAACTGTTCTTCATCAAAGGGATACTCAACACTTTTGCGGACTCCACCGGCCTCAAGGTCAACTTTGACAAATCACTCATGATTCCCATCAATGTTGCGCCAAATAAGATGGAAGTGTTAGCATGAACATTTGGATGCCAACTGGGCACTCTACCATTCACCTATCTAGGACTCCCTCTAGGGACGAATAGACCAAAAATGAGGGACAAAGGGTGGACAAAAGACTTGCTAGCTGCGCATCTTTCCTACCGATAGGTGGAAGACTAACTATGGTCAATTCGGTCTTCTCACAATTGCCAACCTTTTATATGTGCCTACTGAAACTGCCTAGTGGCGTCATCACACAAATTGATAAGTATCGCAGAAACTGCCTTTGGAGAAGTACGGCCTCTCACTACCGAGGTAAGTCCTTGATTGCTTGGAAAGAGGTTTGCAAACCCAAATCGCAAGGAGGACTAGGAGTTCTAAATCTGGCAACACAAAACCAGGCATTACTTTGTAAAAATCTTCACAAATTTCTCAATCACATTGACCTTCCCTGGGTTAATCTCATTTGGGAAAAATACTACTCGAATTCTCAAGCATTGAACAGGACCCAAGTTGGATCTTTTTGGTGGAGAGACGTTACCAAGTTATTACCATTGTTCAAAGGTTTGGCAACATGTATGGTAGGCAACGGCTCATCGGCACTCTTCTGGAAGGACTTATGGAATGGTAATCACCTATCGTTTCGATTCCCGGAATTACTATCCTTTGCGAAATCAGACAACTGCTCGGTGGCTTCAGTCAAACAAGTTGATGACTTAACCACACTTTTCCACCTGCCGCTATCGGTTCAAGCATTTGAGCAGTTTCACCAGTTACTACTCCTCTTGCAAGAGCTGGAATTAACGAATCGGGAAGACACCTGGCAATACATCTGGAATAACTCACAGTTTTCCTCGGTACGATTCTATAAGCATTTATCCGGCTTTCAACCGGTGCCTCCCTACTTCAGCTGGTTGTGGTCTACCCACTGTCAGAGACGTCACAAAGTCTTCTTTTGGCTGCTACTGAAGGATAGACTCAACACGAGGAACATTCTCAGGCGCAAGAACTGTCTACTGGAGAACTATGCATGTGTATTATGTGATCAGGGAAGCGAAGAAAAATCTCAACATCTTTTCTGGACCTGTGAATTTGCACAACAATGCTGGGATTGGATTTGTCCAAATCACTCATCACTTACCTCCACCTCACAAGCGGTTAATCACCTCAAGCACAAGATGAACCTGCCTTTTTCTATGGATATCATTGTGCTGACCTCCTGGGCAATCTGGATTACAAGAAACAATCTAATATTTAAGCACCAGAACCCATCGGTGACAACCTGGCGGTTTCATTTCTCTAATGAATTAGACCTTTTAATTCTTAGGACCCCACCGCTTTTGAAACCCCTTATTAGAACCTGGCTTTATAACTTGGTTTCTTAGATCCTTGTTTCTTTTTCGGCAGGTGGCTTGTGCCTGCTTGTCTTGTAATTATCTGTAATTCTTTTATCTTTTTTCTGCTATCTTCTCCTTTCCTTTATTCGGTCTTTTGGACTTTTTGTATTGCGGTTTTCTTATTATATTCACAGTCGGAGCCTCTCCTACTGTATTTACTCAAAAAAAAAAAAGGTGGTCTTAGTAGAACTTATGATCAGTAAATGGTCATAAAAGATCTTATGACTACAAGATGGTAGTAGAATGACTTACGACCATATAGACTGGTTGTAGAATAACTTACGACCACTAGTTAATTATAATCTCCCTCATTATTGACAATGAGAGGTACCTTGGAAGGTTGTAGGAAGACATTATTATCTATACTGAATATTACAGATAAATAGTTTAATTAATTGAGGATTATTAGATCTTCGTCAATTACAATAATAATAAGTGACCAAAGTTGCATTTTAGAGATCTCGTGATGTCCAAAACGACTTATTTTTGCGAACCAGACGGAGTAAATTGTTAGCAGTAATGAATTCTACGCTTCGGGGATCATGTTATTTGAAATATTCGAAACTTGTTTGACTATTTGAACTCTCCGAATTGTGATTCTGTTGTAATGCATGGGATAGTTAGTTGGTGTAGTTATCTCAAGATTTCCATATACAAGATAATCGCCGAATCAAATTATGAATAATCTAAAGATAACTCGCCAGAGAGTGTAGTTAGAAAGAGAATCGAACTGTAGGTTTTATTCTTGCTGATGTTATCTAGCTAAACTGTGTTTTTCTTTGGAAGATGAATAAAGAGCTTATCGCTTGATTTTTTTTTTAACAAAAAACAAGTAAAAAAAAGCTATACAACTGAGTGCCAGACAGCTTAACTACAGCCGGTTAGTTCCAGCTTTGGCAGTTGATTCCAACGTTTTCCTTGTCGGAGGGTATTCCACAATTTTATTATTCTTATCTTGCGACGAGATAATGATTTTAGAGAGAGGCTTGAGAGAGAAGAAAGGGTTAGACATGGGGAGCAAAGACAAAAGCAAAAGATAAGAAAAAGAGAGTCGTGGAGAGAGGAAAGAGCATTTCTTGGCCTCTTCTTTCCCCTTTAAATCAATGACCATGAATTGAAGGGAAAGAAAGAAGGAAAAAGCCAAGGTACCTGGCACACACGGCCGAGATCCTACTAATAACAAATCAAATCAAGGGATCCCGTAGATAGATAGAGTAGGATAATAGAATAAGAGCTTCTTTTTTTAAGTACACGTAGGACGCACTCACACACACATCACACGCATACCTACACATATATGTCGGTGCATCCTAAACACACGTCTAATTTAGAGCGAAGGCTAAGACCTCACGGAGTGCGAACATATGTTTTATCCATTGAACGTACCAATGTGTGCGTGTACTATTCCTAAACCATCAAATAATCAGATGAGATAATCTGAGATCAAGCTTAAACGGATTGCTCGCACACCTAACGATGCAACCAACCGAGCAATCCACGGTCCTCGGACAAGAGCTTTGTAGTGGCAGCTTGGAGAACAAAAGGAAAACATCGAGGCTTATATGCCTGGGCCGTATCACCCGTGTTAAAAGCAAAAGCAATACCAGCATCTTTGAAAAGCCCTCAGCTAGCTAAGCAATACAAGCATCTCTGAAAAGACCTCAGCTAGCTAATGGCATATATACTTTAATTTCCTGCATGATAATATATAGTAATAAAATATGACAAAAAAACCACTATATTTATTTTGGTTTATGTTAGCCCTCCAAGGAACCTAGTGGACATATACGCGATATAGGTACCAGAACTTCCATCCGGTTAATTACATGAAATTGTGTTGATTCTGAAAATGCATCGTTACGCCATCATTTTGTATGTGTATATTTTACTTATGTTATTTTGAAGTAAAGATAAAAATAATAGTATATATGTTTGGAACCTAAGAATTTCTTCTGCAAATAAGAGAACATTCATGTGGCCCTAATGGGACAAAAGATTGCGGCTAGTAGGATTTTTTTTATAATTAAGATGGCATCTAGTAAGATTTTGTACCCAAGCTCTGACAAATCGAGCCAGAACACGGCGGGCGATGCCAAAGGTATATAATACTTATGTCCTACACATTAGGCAATGGATGTGCTTTTCTTTCTTTTTTTTCGAAAATAACTTTGTATTTTCTTCTTTCTTGTGTTTTTTCTATTGTTTTTTAAACAAATGTAGCACCCTCCAAGTAGGTTGTCACCGTTGATCCAACCACCACCGCTGGAAGCTGGATTTGTCTAATTGACTACTTGAATAATATGGATTTTTTTTTTTGAAATTATACGAGGAGCTCTGGCTTGCACTTAAGGAGCGCGGACATGGGGTTTGAGCCCGGGTGGATGCGTGGTCGACGCCATGCCTTACCAATCGAGCAGCACTCGGTTCTAAAATGACCTGGAATTAAAAGGCAGCCACATAAAAAAAAAACGATCTTCGTATTTCCATGCATGGATTTCATGTGTATACTTACAAACGAAAATTAATTAATATACATTCTGCCAATACTACCATACACAACCTCTGGAACAAGATTGGTCGTCGCGGTGAGTAGGGTAAACGGGGCAAAGAACGTAGAAGATCCAGCCCGTTCACCTTCTTCAAAGAAGAAATTTTACAAGTTTTGACCCAAGCTGCCAAAAGGCATCCCATGATAATCTGTTGTCAAAATCATAACACGTGTACCAAATGCTCTGTGTCAGAAAAACAAAAGCAATGGAAGTTGCCAGAAAGATTCGAAAGAAGTTGCAGTAATTAAAGGGTGGTAAAGAACTGAAGAAAAGGTACACCTCGGTAGTATTAGTGATAAGAAGAACTTTGCCAGTCGTGTGATTTCTTGCCGTCATTGTCGTAACTAGCTAGCTAGCTGAAGATTTTAGTGTATCTCAATCAACACATATTTATTTTGCATTATTATTCAGGTAAGTTAACCTAAACATCACAACATTTCCCTTGATTAGTTATCCTATTCAATATGATTATATATCCGAATATGCATGTGAAACCATATCTTTGTTTCAGATAAATAATATCCATTTTATATATAGTATACAATGATAGTACATGCTGTAACAAATTCCAGATGGTCTTAATTAAGGATCCAAATGGTCCAATTTAAAGGCCTCGAGCTTAATGTCGAATGTCGCTAAGTAAAAAAAAAAGTATGTGATGGCCCGTGTCATCACACCTTTGGTGGGTGACGATATCGGCTTAAGGATTATTACCCGACAAAACCACGCTTTCTCGAGTAATGATCCTAGTCAGAGTGTTGCAACAGAGAAATAGTCAGGACTACCTTCAATTTGCACTTATCAGCCTTAAGGCTAGGATTTTGACATGAATGAAGTGGTACGAAGTCCTCCAAATAGTAGCCTCACCACAATTGTCATTTAGTATATTTCTTTAACATATCCGGTTCGTCGCTTCTAAACAAGGGGGGTTAATAGCAAGGGTGAGTACGGTTGTACTCAGCAGCACTTAATAAGCAAAGTAGATGCTATGAATAATTAACCCTATCCATCTTCAGTCCCTACCTAGAACCACAATAGTTTGAAAATACAGTTTTATGTGAGGAAAAACAAGTTCAATTTAAAAATTTACTAGTCACTCGTATCGTGGGTTCAAGCCCCTGAAAAGGCTCCTGCGGACTCCAATCCAGGAGACAGGCATGATCACGTTTTAACTCTACAGAGGTTGTATCGCTTTACCCACATTAACCCATGACCGTAAATGCTTTCAGACTTCCATGTTTCTTTTAATACGATGCTAGATCAGAGTCCATAGCTTTTCCCGATGTTCGTACCTAATACCTCCACCCAGCTTGGTTTTCCCAAACTGTTGTAGTCGGGTAGCACCCGCTACTCCACCAGCGCAATATGGCGCTACTGGGTGACATACAGCACCCAGCTCCCTAGGCCGGAATCCTTCCACGGTAAAACTAAATGAAAATACAATAGTACATTCCCATGTGGAGGTATTGTTACTTAACAGGGATACTAGGCCTAGCCTGTTTTAACGGGTTCGTGGTCGACAGGGGTATTATGGCTCACTAACACGAGTGAGAGTGGTTTTGCCCTTAAATATTGTCCGTATGTAAAGGACCTGTCACTCACCATCGGACCCAACTAGAGCACCCTCTACCTACCTACTAACATTTCGTGGCCAGCTGTTCCATCAACTGGCCACCGGACATACATATCACAATCAACACCCACACAGCTTATATTATTATAAAACAATTTATGCAGGTAAATAATATTTATCACAGGTGAAAATAAATTGTACAAAAATACGACTACAAAAAATATCAAGGACGGCTTGCCTGAGTGCACAAGGTCTATTTTGATGTTGGTTGCTATTTTCGGATACTCTTCTCGTTCTCCGCGAACACTTGGCGTGCAAAACTCGCCGGATCTACGCCTCCGCCTTTTCCTCTTTTTCTTGCCATTTTCCATCATTTTTTCTTTTCTCCCTTTTCTCCTTTTCTTTTCCTTTCTTTCCTCTCTTTTCTTTTTCTCCCTTTTTTTTGTTTCCCCTGCCGACAATCTGTTCTTTCTTTCCTTCTTCTTCCTTCTTTTCCCTCATTCCTTACTTCTTCTCTCTTCTCTTCTCTTCCTCCAGAGACTCCTCTCTCCAGCTCCTCTGCCCCCCCGCCGAGCCGCGCCACCTCGCCACCAACCGCGCCTCGATGCCGCTCCCACGCGCTGTAACATCCCAATTTTCACAGCTTAAAAATCCTTTGAATAGTTAGTAGGAAAAAATTCACCATTTGATTTTATTTGAATTTAATTTCAAAAGCTTAATATTGACTTTACAATCAAAAACATTTAATGTAAATAATCCCAACATGAACAATAGCCAAAACTATTTTATTTGGGTTCTTTGTGCTCGATATATTTTCTAGATTTTTCTAGAATTTTTCTGAGTTTATTTGCTATTTTCTATTGCTTATTTGAATTTCTGGTATTTTCTAAATTAGAAAACCTATTTAAAATCTCGCTAATCCTTTGGGCGAAATCCAAACCTCCGCCCATTCTCTCCGCCACTCACCCAGCCTTCAGCGGCGGCCGCCGCGCGCGCGCCTCCACTCCGACATGCGGCCCCGCATGCCGCCCCTCTCTCTCCGAGCGCCCGATCATCCTCCACCGTCCGATCAAGGATGAACGGCTAGATGCGCGCAAGTCAACCGGAGTTGTCCGAATGTTCCTTGATTTTGGGCCGCTCGATCAAGATCCAACGGCCGATCTCGAGTCCGCTTTGTACCGCGCCGCTTTCACACGCGGACTCACGCGAGTCGTGTTCTCGACGCGTGGGTCCCACCGCCACGCCATCGCCGCCTCCGAGGCGCACTGTTCCGATTTCTCGCGCCGCCGCTCGCCATTTTGGGCCCGTGTTCTAGACCTTCCCGAGCCGCTTATATAAGGAGGGCAAGCCCTCGGTCTCGATCCCAACGCGCGCACCGCCACCCCAGCCCTAACCCTAGCCGGAATCCGCAGAGGAAGCCGGTGCCGGCCCCAACTCCGGCGAGGTCGCACTCGTCGCCGACGCCGCCCGCACTCATCGATCGCACTCCTGCATCGCACGGCCCTCTACCTCCGGTGACCTTGGTTCACCGAGGACCGCCGAACCCCGATCCCGACGAGCCAGACCTCACCGCCGCTTACCTCGCCGCGGCCACACACACCCTCGTGCACCGGTGAGCCTACCAACGTGACCTCGTGCACCCCGCTCTCGGTGCTAACCGCGCGACGAGGGGCGCTGTCGCCGGATCTCGGCTCGAAGCGCCGCCGCCGTCGGCCGACGTGTCCGCCGCGTGTCGCCACCTCACTCGCCACTCACCCGCCACCTCGACCCTACGCCTCCGTGTCGCCGACGTGGACGCCACTTGCGCATCCACGCGCGCCACGCCGCATAGCCCACCGGTTTCAAAGCCCAGGCTCGGTGGACCTTGTCCACCGTGAGCCATCTCGCCGACGGGTGGGACCCACTGTCCGATCAACAATCACCCCGTCCGAAAGGCCCTCAGATGACGT
Organism: Ampelocalamus luodianensis; assembly: GCA_036346255.1. Classification (NCBI taxonomy): domain Eukaryota; kingdom Viridiplantae; phylum Streptophyta; class Magnoliopsida; order Poales; family Poaceae; genus Ampelocalamus; species Ampelocalamus luodianensis. Next base: position 67,037,207 of record CM070628.1, read on the forward strand.
CGTTGCGCAATAATCTGATTTTCCTTTAGAAAATAATTGAAATTCATGAAATACCGATTTTCAGCATTTTATGTATTTTCAATCTTCTAAAGCTCATAACTTTTGCATCCTAACTCCGATTGAGCCCATTCAAATTTCTAAATTTGTCTAAATTCAAGATCTATTTATCTGAGTTTTTATTTAATTTTTGGAGTTTATTTTGCCTCTGTTATTTATTTGTTTTGTTTGTTTGTGTCTCGCTTATAGTAGACGCTGTTCGTCGGGAATTTTGTGGAAGAAGGAGCACCCCAAGACCAAGATCAGTACATAGACCTTTTCCAAGGCAAGTCATACCTTTGATCATCTTGAACCCAGTTTTCAAATTACTTTATGTTAAATTATTGCATTATAGTTTAATTATTTATTTAAATGCTTTGGGCATAGTTATTATCCAAATTGTTATCACACCTTGGGCTTGTATGTCATATATCCTTGTCACCCTAGATTGGTTATGAGTTGGTAATATTGTAGTACCGACGTGGGTTGGTTAGATGCGAGTATAATTGCTTAGCCATGCTACGAATCATCATCTCATGTGAGTCGCAAATATTAAATATGACTAAGTGTCTATGGAACTTTGTGTAAAACTGTGTGCTATGTGTTATTACTTCGTGATGGCATGTGTTGCACTAAAACTAATCAGGTGGTAAAGGATTTGGACTGGGGCAAGTGGTGGAGACTGTGTGACATGGTGGACTATGTGATGGGTATGATAATCTGTGTGGCTTAGTTAGAACATGGAAGTCTTGCCTTGGTCAATTAAGGACTTAACTTTGTGTGCCATTGAACTGAGCCATCATGCACGACCACATGCCCGTATGGGACGGGCCTAACTTAGTAAGTTATGGATTCTCGCATTGATGTTCGGGTGGTAGGTTGCTTTGTGATAGGGTGGAGGTGTGACTACTTGGTGGTTGCATCACGGAGGATTCGCCGTCCCGTCCAACGGTGTGTGTTATGCATGGGCTATGTGATATGTATAACGGTTTGTAAGCACACCGGGAATGTCAATGTTGAAGATGAAGTTTCCGAACTGTTTTGTTATGATTGGTGCTAGCTACACTGTGGTTATATCGTGTGGGTAAAGTGTACAACCTCTGCAGAGTGTTAAACAATCTATTCGAATAGCGCGTCATGCGTCATGGACATGCTCGGTGATTTCACATAAGGGTAGTTTTCATAAAATGTGGGAATGGGAGTGTGATCTCAATCATATGGCTATGTGAAATAATCTGCTTAGTGTGTGTCTTTGTGAAAACATCTCATTAAATTAATATTGTCTATTTGTTTTGAATTATGTTTTCAATCTATTATTCGTATTCAATTGCAAATGTTGCTTTTATGCAAAAGAACCACGTAAGCCTTTTCTTTGGAATAAGCCGCATCTATACATTGCATTCTCGTGGTATGATTTGCGTAGCACGGCTGTGTACTCACGCTTGTTGTAAAACTTGGCGCCCAAACCTACGTAAGAGGAGGAGTCACGCCGCTTTTGAGGAGGAGTTCGTTGAAGGCCGATCGTTCGTTAAGGTCCGATCCCGCTTGGTTGCCGTGGTGAATTGGTGGATCTACGCTGGAGTTTTCCGCTCCGCCGCCGCTTTATTTCTCGTTAGCTCGCGTGGCTTAATAAGTGTAAACTCGACCATAAGGTCAAAACCATTATTTGTTATTCAAACTAATCGCTTACTTTATCTATCGCTTGTGTGGATCGATATTTACACTGTTAACACCCTGTGCACTAGCGTGATCTCGACTAGTGCAGCTTTACAGGGTTCCGAATCGTGACTCGGGTCCCGGCAGAGGTGGTATCGAGCCATACCGATCGTAGGTCTTGACCTTAGTTAGATTGGCCGTCCTTAGAGAGTCCAAATTATTTTCTAAAAGAAAAAATTAACTTGCAAGGTTAATTGATTGCTTAACTTTTCTCATATCTCTCTCGCTCAACTTTTGCTATAATCTCTTCTCTCCCGCTGCTTTAAAGTTGCTCTTACCTGCTCGTCTGTCTTGACAGATGCCTGCCTTCAGAGCTATGGTGAGCGACCGAGGGTATCTGCCGAAGCTTTGGAAGTTGCCCGTGTTCTTGGAGGTTTTGATCGCCCATTGACGCCGGCAACAACCGGACAAAGGAATGGACGTAACTGCGGAGTGATTTGTCGCCGACGATCTACGCCAGAGGAAGCGATAAGGCGAGCCAACCTTCGCACGCCTCGTGAGGAAGATCACTTGGCCGGAAGGTATCCAGAGTCGTCGCGCTGGCCATGCTACGATTCGCAACATCTACGCACGGAGCTTCAAGACACCGCCTTCCGCTACCACCCTGTAGCCGCACCGTGGACTTGCCAAAGACGCTACCCGCCCACGTATGAGAGAGCAACGCTTCTGATCCAGACACCTCGCCCAGCCATGGCCGCCAGAGGAAGCTCGAGAGGACTATCACGAGTTGGATCATGTCTATGAAGCCTTGCAGAGAGTCAAGAGAAGGTCGCCACTCGCAAGAGATTCTCACGACCAAGTCCTCAAGAAGAGGAAGACCAGGAGGATCCTCAAGAAGATCCGAGGAAGGCCCAGATTGAGCCCAAGAAGAAGCAGAGCGAGGAGCCACCGAGCCGTTGCACCAGAACGCCGCCCCGCCGCACTGATTCTAGGGCATCGGATCGGGCTTGCCAAGATGTCGGCTCACTTCCGAGCCCACACCGCCGAGCGCGCCGCGGTTGTGGAGGCTTTCGAGTAGTTGGTCTTAATTCCGGCCAAAGCTTAGCGATTCGGTTTAGTGAGTCGCCCTTTAGGCGTAGTTTTGTGTGCTTAGGTCGTTGTTTCTTTTGTGTGCGAGTATGAGCTGCAAAGGCCCTTAGGCATTTGTTGCGACCATGCTAAGACCCTATTAATAAAGGTATTTCATTTGAGGTTCTTGAGCTGTGTTTTGTTGGGTTTAACCTACCCTCGCTAGTTCTTAACTCATCTCGTGCTTGCTACCTTATCTAACCTATGGAGCTTCGCGGATGGTTCAAACTCGTCGACATCGCTAGTGGTTCCGGTACCCAAAGACCAGAGGCAATGAGCAACCACCGCAGGAGGCCGGCGCAGCACCCCCAATTGACTTGCAAAACTTTGGAGCTTTCATGGCGGCACGCATCACCGATGAATACGATGATGACTCGGATGCAAGCCATGCACAACCGAACAATAACAACAACAATCACCAAAGATGGAGCCCTACCGCTCATGGTCACCATGGACCATCCAAACTTGCAGATTCATGAGGACTCGCCCACCCACATTTTTCGGACACGCCTCCGGTGGAAGCGCATGATTGGCCGGGGTTATCGAAGGAAGCTGCGATCACCCAGCAATGATCGTGAAAAGGTTCTCAGATGCCACTCACCGGATGGAAGGCACCGCCGAATGGTGGGAGAACTTTCGTGCCGCCCATGAGATGCCACAGGATATCACGTGGGAGGAATTTTCATGCATTCCGCCGATCACGCACGTAAGGCATTATTGATCCAAGAAGGATGAGTTTCGCGCTCAAGCAAGGAGCTATGTCAGTGTCTGACTACCACAACAAGTTTTCTCAGCTAGCTCGCTATGCAGCAGAAGATGTAGCCACGGACAAGGCTCGCCAGAGTCACTTTTTGAAGGGACTAAACACTGGACTGCAAGTCAGTTTGATCGCCCATACTTTCCCTGATTTCCAAGAATTGGTCAACAAAGCCTTTGTTCTAGAGGACAAACGCAAGGAGCTGGAAGATAGCCGCAAACGCCGGATGGCTCAGCAAGGGAATCATCAATCACAGCAAAGGGCAAGAATAGTGCCAGCACAGTTCAACAGGTTTCCACCCCAAACTTCGTTCAGAGCACCTGCACCAACTTCAACACCCCGTCCAGCTGCTCAGAACTTCCGCAACCCTGCACCGGTCAACCCCAACCCAGGAAGCAACCAGCAGAACGTACCAAAGGTCTCATACGCTCGTCGTCCACCAGACATTTTGCCAACCAAAGGTCCGCAAAGGGAACAATCACTCAAAGACGCTTCAACCTTGGAGCTACACCATCCAAGACACGGCGCGTGCATTAATCAAGGAGCGTCACAAGTTGCCGGCCAAGCCGGAGGAGCCCCATATGCGGATCGAGGCCGTGGTCAACCACGCCACTCGAAGGAGCCCAGAATCACCGGACGTCAGATCGTAAGTTTCGTTAACTCGCGACGTGCATCGCTTTGTTTGATTCTCGAGCTTCGATTTGTTTGTTTCGAATGTTTGCAACCAAGAATAAATTGGAAGTTATGCAACTTAAGCATACTCTGTTAGTCCATGCGGAGCAGAGCTAAGTACTAGAGTGGGATGTTTAGGAGCTAAGTTACTCATAGTCGAGTTGAGTTTCTAGCCAACCTAATAGTTCTAGATACCCAAACCCTAGATGTCATTCTTGGCATGGATTGGTTATCCAAACATAAAGTCGTGTGCTAGATTGTGGCGAAGAGCCGTAATGTAATGAGGACGCCAGAGGAAACAAGGTAGAGTTTCTAGCCACCTCGATTCGTGATGGACATTTGCTAGTAAACAACCAAGACCCTTGCCTTAGAAGAAGTACCAATGGTCGCTGAATATCCGATGTGTTTCGTAAGAATTACTGTGAATGCCACCGATCGTGACATTGAGTTTGTCATCGACCTAGTGCAGTGGACAGCACCAATTTCAAAGAGACCGTATCGTAATGCCACCGATGAATTGGTAGAGATGAAGAAGCAAATAGAAGAACTTCTTGAGAAAGGTTTCGTGAGACCTAGTTCGCCGTGGGAGCGCCGGTGTTGTTTGTCAAGAAGAAAGATGGAAGCATGAGGATGTGTATTGATTACCGTTCTCTCAACGGTTACCATCAAAAACAAGTACCCACTACCCGGATAGATGATCCGCTTGATCGATGAAAGGAGCCGGTTTATTCTCAAGATCGACTGCGATCAAGTTACCACCAGCTAAAAATTTGTCCTAAGGATATACCGAAGACCGCTTTCTCAACGCGGTACGGACATTATGAGTTCTTAGTCATGTCCTTTGGTCTGACTAATGCCCCTGCCTATTTCATGAACATGATGAATAAAGTATTCATGGAATATTTGGACAAGTTCGTAGTTGTGTTCATTGATGATATTCTCGTGTACTCCAAGTCGGAGGAAGAACACACCAACACTTAAGGATAATATTGGAAAACTCGAGAGCATCGCTTGTATGCCAAGTTCGGTAAGTGTGATTTCGGAAGAAGGAAGTCGATTTCCTTGGTCGTGATGACAAATGAGGAGTAGCGATTGACCGGTAAAGTTAAAGCGGTGCTACATTGGGAGCAGCCCGAGCGTCAACTTCAGATTCGCGATTTCTTGGGAATGGCGAGTTATTACCGCTGTTTCATCGAAGGATTCTCATCAATTGCTAAGCCTCTTACGCAATTGTTGAAGAAGGAGAAAAAGTTCACTTGGACTCCAGCCTGTGAGAAAAGTTTCCAAGAGCTGAAGGAACGTTTGACTTCAGCCCCAGTGCTGATTCTGCCAGATATTCGCAAGGATTTCGATATCTATTGTGATGCTTCGCGTCAAGGATTAGGCTGCGTCCTGATGCAAGAAGGAAGAGTTGTCGCTATGCGCCCAGCAATTGAGACCACAAGAGAATTACCCTACTCATGATCCGAATTAGCCGCCGTAGTGCATGCTCTAAAGATTTAGCGCCATTACCTCATTGGTAATCATTGTGAAGTCTATACGGATCATAAGAGTCTGAAGTACATCTTCACCCAGTCAGATTTGAACATGAGACAGAGAAGATGGTTGGAATTGATCAAGGATTATAATCTTGGGATCCATTACCATCCCGGAAAAGCCAATGTAGTTGCAGATGCCTTGAGTCGCAAGAGTTACTGCAATGCTTTGGAAGTAAAGGAAAGTTGTCCAGAACTTTATGAAGAATTTCAGAAGCTAAAGCTAGAAGTTGTGTTCGAAGGATTTGTAGCCAATTTGGAAGTACAGTCTACCCTAGAGAAGCAAATTCGTGAAGCACAACCAAAGGATCTGTGTTGTCGACATCAAGGTCAAAATGACGTAGGGAAATTCAAGGATTTCACCAAAGATGATCAAGACATACTCGGATTAATTGGCGATCGTGTACCGAGATATCGATGGTCCGAGATGCTTAATCTTAAGGGAAGCCCATGACTCAAAGTACTCAATCCACCCTGGAAGTACCAAGATGTACCAGGATGTTAAGACTAAATTTTGGTGGCCAAATTTGAAACAAGAAGTCGCAGAGTTCGTTGCCTTGTGCGACACCGCTGAAGTGAAGGCGAACACGAGGCCGCAGGATTATCGCAACCAAGATTCCGAGTGGAAGTGGGAAGAAATCGGGATGGATTTCATCACCGTTTACCCTAAGACCCAATCGGGTTACGATTCGATCACGGGTAATAGTCGATCGTCTAACCAAGGTCGCCCATTTCTTGCCATCAAAACCACATACTCCGAGATCGCCTTGTGGAGTTGTACATGGCCGATTGTCGGGCTTTTACGGTGTGCCCAAGAAGATAGTGTCGATCGAGGATCTCGGCCACCTCTCGCTTTTGGCAAAGCTTGCATGAAGCATTGGTACCCATCCAATTTGATCGCATACCATCCACGTACGCCGGGCGCATGAAAGAGTCAATCGATATTGGAGGATATGCCGAGAGCTTGTGCTCTAGCAAATGCTACCGTTGGGATAAAGTTTACCGTATGCGAATTTTCGTACAACAATAGTTATCAAGCTAGTCCGCAAATGTCACCATTTGAAGCATCAGTATGGTCGCGGCTCGCGTAACCCCGCTGAATTGGTCGTAAACAACAACGATCGCTTTCGGTCCGCATTATTCAGAAGCGTAAAAGCAAGTGGCCATGATAAGAGAAAGATTGAAGATAGCTCACCAGCGTAAGAGCTATGCTGATAATCGTCGTCGAGATCTCAGTTTTGAACCCGAGGATTTCGTTTATCTTCGAGTGACTCCACTCAGAGGTGTCAAAAGGTTTCATGCCAAAGGGAAGCTTGCCCCTAGGTATGTTGGTCCATTCAAGATTTTGGAACGCCGTGGGGAAGTTGCTTACCAATTGGAGCTACCTGATCGTAGCGTGAGTACATGATGTCTTTCATGTCTCGCGATTGAAGAAGTGTCTTCGTGTGCCAGAAGAGCAAGCCCCGTTGGAATCAATTGTTTTGAAAGAGGATCTTACCTACAAGGAGCAGCCAGTCAAGATTTTGGATGTCGCAGAGCGCCTCACCAGAAGCAAGACTGTTCGTTTTTGTAAGGTCCAATGGAGAAACCACTCAGAAGGAGAAGCAACGTGGGAACGTGAAGAAGAGCTGAAAGCCGAGTTTCCTAGCCTTTTCTCTAGCTAGCCTGAATCTCGGGGTCGAGATTCCTTTAAGGGGGGAGGTTTGTAACATCCTAATTTTCACAAACTTAAAAATCCTTTGAATAGTTAGTAGGAAAAATTCACCATTTGATTTTATTTGAATTTAATTTCAAAAGCTTAATATTGACTTTACAATCAAAAACATTTAATGTAAATAATCCCAACATGAACAATAGCCAAAACTATTTTATTTGGGTTCTTTGTGCTCATATATATTTTCTAGATTTTTCTAGAATTTTTCGAGTTTATTTGCTATTTTCTATTGCTTATTTGAATTTCTCGTATTTTCTAAATTAGAAAACCTATTTAAAATCTCGCTAATCCTTTGGGCGAAATCCAAACCTCCGCCCATTCTCTCCGCCACCACCAGCCTTCATGACCTACTATTTCGCGCGCGCTTCCACTCGACATGCGGGCCCCGCATGCCGCCTCTCTCTCTCTCTCCGCGCCCGATCATCCTCCACCGTCCGATCAAGGATGAACGGCTAGATGCGCGCAAGTCAACCGAGTTGTCCGAATGTTCTTGATTTTGGGCCGCTCGATCAAGATCCAACGGCCGATCTCGAGTCCGCTTTGGGCGCGCCGTTTCACCACACGCGACTCACGCGTTTGTGTCTCGGCGTGGGTCCCACCGCCACGCCATCGTCGTCTCCGAGGGACACTGTTCCGATTTCCTCGCGCCGCCGCCGCTCGCCGTTTTGGGCGCCCGTGCCTAGACCTTCCCGAGCCGCCTATATAAGGAGGGCAAGCCCTCGGTCTCGCATCCCAACGCGCAGCCGCCACCCCATGCCCTAACCCTAGCCGGGAATCGCAGAGGAAGCGGTGCCGGCCCCAACTACGGTGAGGTCGACCGCCGCCGACGCCGCCCGCACTCATCGACCGCACCTCGGCATCGCGACGGCCCTCTACCTCCGGTGACCTTGGTTCAACCCGAGGACCGCCGGAACCCGATCCCGACGAGCCGAGACCTCACCGCTTCTACCTCGGCCGCGGCCGCCACACCCACCCCTCGTGCACGGTGAGCCTACCAACGTGACCCTCGTGCCACCCTCGCCTTCTCGGTGCTAACTGCCGCCGACGAGGCCGCTGCTCGCCGGATCCCGGCACCGGCGCCGCCGCCGGCCGGCCGACGTGTCCTGCGTGTCGCCACCTCACTCGCCACCTCACCCGCCACTCGGCCCCACGCCTCAGTGTCGCCGACGTGGACGCCACTTGCGCATCCACGCGCGCCCACGCGCATAGCCCACGGTTTCCAAAGCGAGCTCGGTGGACCTTGTCCACCGTGAGCCATCTCGGCCCGACGGTGGGACCCACCGTCGATCAACAATCACCCCGCCCGAAGCGTCCTCGGATGACGCCGTTGCGCACAATCTGATTTTCCTTTAGAAAATAATTCGAAATTCATGAAATACCGATTTTCAGATTTTATGTATTTTCAATCTTCTAAAGCTCATAACTTTTGCATCCTAACTCCGATTGAGCCCATTCAAATTTCTAAATTTGTCTAAATTCAAGATCTATTTATCTGAGTTTTTATTTAATTTTTGGAGTTTATTTTGCCTCTGTTATTTATTTGTTTTGTTTGTTTGTGTCTCGTTTATAGTAGACGTCGTTCGTCGGGAATTTTGTGGAAGAAGGAGCACCCAAGACCAAGATCAGTACATAGACCTTTTCCAAGGCAAGTCATACCTTTGATCATCTTGAACCCAGTTTTCAAATTACTTTATGTTAAATTATTGCATTATAGTTTAATTATTTATTTAAATGCTTTGGGCATAGTTATTATCCAAATTGTTATCACACCTTGGGCTTGTATGTCATATATCCTTGTCACCCTAGATTGGTTATGAGTTGGTAATATTGTAGTACCGACGTGGGTTGGTTAGATGCGAGTATAATTGCTTAGCCATGCTACGAATCATCATCTCATGTGAGTCGCAAATATTAAATATGACTAAGTGTCTATGGAACTTTGTGTAAAATCGTGTGCTATGTGTTATTACTTCGTGATGGCATGTGTTGCACTAAAACTAAGCTGGGTGGTAAAGGATTTGACCGGGGCAAGTGGTGGAGATCGTGTGACATGGTGGACTATGTGATGGGTATGATAATCTGTGTGGCTTAGTTAGAACATGGAAGTCTTGCCTTGGTCAATTAAGGACTTAACTTTGTGTGCCATTGAACCGAGCCTCACTGCACGCACCACATGCCCGTATGGGACGGCCTAACTTAGTAAGTTATGGATTCTCGGCATTGATGTTCGGTGGTAGGTTAAGCTTTGTGATAGGGTGGAGGTGTGACTACTTGGTGGTTGCATCACGGAGGATTCGTCGCCCGCCCAACGGTGTGTGTTATGCATGGGCTATGTGATATGTATAACGGTTTGTAAGTTACTTCGGGAATGTCAATGTTGAAGATGAAGTTTCAACCGCTTTGTTATGATTGGTGCTAGCTACATCGGTTATATCGTGGGTAAAGTGTACAACTCTCGCAGAGTGTTAAACAATCTATTCGAATAGCGTCGCGTCATGGACATGCTCGTGATTTCACATAAGGGTAGTTTTCATAAAATGTGGGAATGGGAGCCGTGTGATCTCAATCATATGGCTATGTGAAATAATCTGCTTAGTTTGTGTCTTTGTGAAAACATCCGTTAAATTAATATTGTCTATTTGTTTTGAATTATGTTTTCAATCTATTATTCGTATTCAATTGCAAATGTTGCTTTTATGCAAAAGAACCACGAAGCCTTTTCTTTGGAATAAGCTCAGCATCTATACATTGCATTCGTGGTATGATTTGCGAAAGCACGCTGTGTACTCACGCTTGTTGTAAAACTGCGTCCAAACCTACAAGAGGAGGAGTCACGCCGCTTTTGAGGAGGAGTTCGTTGAAGGCCGATCGCTCGTTAAGGTCCGGATCCCGTTGGTTGCTGTGGTGAATTGGTGGGATCTACGCGGAGTTTTCCGTTCCACGCTTTATTTCTGTTAGCCTGCGTGGCTTAATAAGTGTAAACTTCGACCATAAGGTCAAAACCATTATTTGTTATTCAAACTAATCGCTTACTTTATCTATCGCTGTGTGGATCGATATTTACTGTTAACCTTGTGTGCACTAGCGTGATCTCGACTAGTGCGGTTTACGAGGGTTCCGAATCGCACTGGTCACGACACGCGCCATCTCCCGTCGATTGTCGGGACCCAAAAATGCAATTCTGGACCCTCCGTGTATTTTGCACTAGTTCAGGATCACGCTAATGCACACAGTGGCAACATAGATGAATATCGATCCACACAAGCGATTAATAGCATAAACGAGTAATTTGAATGACAAATAATAGCTTTGACCTTATGATCGAGTTTACACTTATTAAGCCACGCAGGGCTAACAATGAAGAAATAAGCAGCGAAACAAAATAAACTCTAGCGGAATCCCATCAATTCGCCACAGGCAACCGACTGAAATCATGACGCTAACGATCACCACCTTCAACGAACTCCTCGAAAGCAGGTAATGACTCCTCCTCTTCTGTAGATTTGTTTGCAGCAAGCATGAGTACACAACCATACTCGCAAGACATACCACAAAATGCAATTTATTGATGCGAACTATTCCAAAGGAAATGGCTACTGTGGTTCTTTGGTAGAAATACAACATTTGCAATTGAATACAAGTAATCGATTGAAATGCAACTTAAAACAAATAAGCAATAATAATTTAACAGTTTATTTTCACAAAGAACACAAAACTAATCAGTTTAATTCACACAGCCATATGACTTATATCACACAGTTATCCCTTCCCAAGGTTTTCTAAAAATCTACCCCTCGTTTGAAATCCCCGAGCATGTCCATGACCGCGGACGTGGTTATTCGAATAGATTGATTAAGGAATAATCAATTATTTCCCACTGCAAAGATGTTGATTTCAGGATTTTCCACTCCATGTGTGAATGACATCTGGGCCCCGGGACCACATGTCATAAGCACATAAGTGGCAAATCCTAAATTTGTATATCTATGATAGTGGCAAATAATGAAATCTCTCATTGATTAACACTCTGTAGAGGTTATACACTTTACCCACACGATACGACTAGTGTAGCTAGCACTAATCATAACAAAACTTTTTTAAAACTTTATCTCAAACATTGACACTCCCGATGTGCTTTACCGTCATACCAACCTATACACAGTGATTGGTACGACACACACCGTTGGACAAGGAAGCGACGAACCGTCCTGCGATGCAACTACCTGGTAGTACACACCTCCACCCATTCCAACACAGCCTAACTTACTACCTGAGTAGTCAATATCAAGAATCCATAACTTACTAAGTTAGACCCGTCCCATCAGGCATGTGGTTGTACAGTAAGACTCTGTTCAATGACGCACAAAGTTAAGTCCTTAATTGACCAAGACAAGACTTCTAATTTCTAACTATGCCACATAAATTATCATTCCCATCCAACACAGATCCACCACAAAAACACACAGTACCACATGTCTCAATCCAAATCTTTTCCCACCCTCTGGGTTAAGTGCAACATATACCATTAACGAGTAATAGCACACAGTACACACAGTTTTATCACATAGTTCCATAATCATTTAAGGTTTATAATTGCAACTCGCATGAGATGATGACTCGTAGCATGGCTAAGCAATCTAATCGTATCTAACGAACCCACGTTGGTGCTATAATAATACCAACTAAATAATGAACCAAACTACGGTGACAAAAGATTACGATATTACAATAGACAAGGTGGATATAACAAATTGGATTGATAACTACACCCAAAAGCATTTAAATAATTACTTAAAATAAATGCAATACTTTGAAACAATATAGTTTGAAAAACTGGAATTCAACATGATCAAAAGTATGACTTGCCTTGGAATAGATCTAGGTACTGGTCTTGGTCTTGAGGCACTCCTTCTTCTTCAAAATTTCCCGAAGTATCAACGTCTACTCGCAAACGAAGCAAATAAACAAAACAAATAAATAATAGAGACAAAACAAACTCTAAAAATTAAATAAAAATCTCAGATAAATAGATCTCAAATTTAGATGAATTTAGAAATTTGAATGGGCTCAAACGGAATTCAGATGCAAAAGACATGGTTCTCAGAAGTTTGGATCTGAATCAGCTACAACCACGTAGTTGAGATCTACGACCACAGCAGTCGAGGGAAATCTACGACCACGGCAAACGAAAGATCTATGACCATAGTAGTCAAGGGAAATCTACGACCACATGTAACCGAAGGGATCTACGACCACGCGTAATCGAAGACTGCTACGACCACAGCACTCAAAATCGGCTACGACTACGGCAGTCGGAAGCAGCTACAACCACGGCAGTCTACGGCCACGTAGTTGAAAGTGATAGCAGTACTCGAATGAACAGTGCTCGGATGAACAGTACTCAAGCGACAACTAACAGCGAGGGCTCGGGTTCCGATGGTCGTCGACGAACGACAGCAGTTCACCGGCGGTGGGTGGTGAGTGGTACTGACGGATAGCTACGGCTATTGCGAACCTCTGGGTGTACCTCCGGATGGTCGAGGTAGACGAAGATGGCCGGCGGCAAGGTCGAAGTTGCGGAGAAGAGTCGGGTGTTGTCGGACGAAGGCTCCGGTGACGCCTCGACGACGAAAGGGTTCTAGAGGAAGCTACGGTGATAGCGGTCCTAGTGGCGCAGACCACGACCACAAGGCGACGATGGCGGCAATGGATTTGAAGAAAATGGTGGCGACGACAAAACCTTAGATCTGCAATTGCAGCGGCTCTCGCGTTCTTGGAGGGCGGCGGCTTAGGGTTTCGAGATGAGGGTGCAGAGGCGATTCTCGGGACTATTTATAGGGCCAGGGTGTGTGTAGATAAGGAATCCCCAAATTTGGAATATTCCTGGATTTGTTTGATATTAGGGATAGATATTGATTTGAGGACGATTGACAGCAGATATGGACGCGGAGAGATAGAGGATAAGATTTGGCACGATTTCCCGATAGAGTTTAGTTGGAGATTTTGCTTTGTCGGATGAAGCTTCTAGATGGAATCCATGGAGGACCAAGGCTCGGGCTCGCGAGGACGAAACCGAATCGGAGACGAAGGCCTGACGTGTGGGCCCCACGCGTCAGCAGGTACGAGGACGTGCACGAGTGCGAGCTGGGTCGCGCGCTGAGATGGGCTGGGAAGCGAGGAGATGGGCTGAAGCAAGGAAGTTTCGGCCCAAGAGCTAAACTGAGATTTTAAATAGTTTTCTATTTTATAAATACCAGAAAATCCAAAAAGGCAATTAGACAATAGCAAATGTACTCGGAAAAATTCTAGAAAATTCTAGAAAATATATCCAAGTACATAGAATCCAAATAAATTTGTTTTAACTATTGTTCATGTTGGAATTATTCACATTAAATGGTTTTGATACTAAAAGTCTATATTGTCGGACTGTATTAATACACCTGCATCCTCTCGGCATTTATGGACTAGTCCCATGATCGTAGCTAGTCCACACGAAGAAACAAAATGATAACCAATTCATATCACAACTTTATTAATAAATAACAACAGAGTTGATTACAAAGGAGGCTTACAGCCCACAATAAAATAAACACAATGAAGACGAAGATGTAGTAGGGTCCAGTTAATCGCCACGTGCAATCGACGGGAAGCGGCCTAGTCGCCGAGGTCCACATCGGTAGCAAACTCCTTCTCCTCAAATTTGTTTGCATAAGCAAGAATGAGCACAACTTCCGTGCTCGCAAGTTACACCCGTCAAGTAATGTAATGACATGCATATATGGATGTAACAAAGGATGGCTTATAAAGTTATTTGCATAAAGCAAAGATTTTCTTTAAATACGGTACTAGATTCCAAAGTAGTTATTCTATAACTAAAGTTTATAAAATTCTCAATTTTATAGTCGATAACGCTCACACATGAATGGTGAAGGATATCCTCCTATCACATGGTTGTTTGCCTAATTCCCAATTGATAAACCGGTTTTGAAGAAGTCTTTTTCCGACAAAATCATAGTCTAACTTTGAGTAGTTCTCGCTAGCATGTCCATAATCATGACACGGCTATTCGAATAGTTTTACACTGCAGAGGTTGTATGCCTTTTACCCACATGACAAGACTTTCTAGTTTGTCCAAGATATATCTATGCCACCGCCACTACCTTTGGTAAGCGGTCTAGAGCACGTGTCGAGGCCTTTACAATGTTCTCGCCTTAATGTATTCGTGCTCGCTAAGGTTTCGCTACCATTGGACCGCCATCCTCCGAAGCCCTCTTGCGCGGATGGGTCTAATGTCCGACCAACGCCATACCAACAACATAGCACAAACGACACTAAGACATTACAAATTATTTAACCAAGTCCCGCCATACGGGACATGTGGTGGTACTGTTAGGCGTAGCATCATGCGCCAAGACCGGTCCTTAATCGACTTGGGCAACTTTCCAATAAAACCCATGGGCCTTAACCCAACCAGATTAAGCCTGCATGAACTCGCACCCACCAATCATCCATTCCGCCAAGTCCAAACCATCATTTTATTTTATTTTCCAAGTCATTTGTAAAACTCCCATGACACACTGATGCCAAGGGTACAATTTAATCAATAATTGATTGATGGCTAAAATTCCCCAAAAACAAGTTTGGTCTAAAAGCATGGCAAAGCAATACGTTTAAATGATCCTAGTTCATACTATCATATCAACCAGTTTGATCTAGGTGACAATGTGTTTGATTCAATATCAACATTGGCCATACAAAGGATTTTAGGCATAACTATATATTTAAACAGAATTTAAGATTACCGATATAAATAAGCATGCAAGAATAATTTAAAACAGAATATAAATAATTTAAAATAGTAGGATGAATATGATCAAGGGTATAACTTGCCTTGCTTGATGAGGTGACGTTGTTTTTCTTAACAGATCACCTTAAGAACTTCGGTGTTGAGGTGACGTTGTTTTCTTAACAGTCACCTAGTACTCACAAGTACTATCTTGAGTAGTCCAAGTGTACGATCACGATGATCATACAATCAAAATCAATCCTCTTATGTTGCTCTTCATCGTCAAATCTGATTCTCAAGTCGTTGATGATCATTACCAAAATCAATCTTCTTATATTGCTCTTCAATTGGTGTCGAAATCGATTCTCCAAGTCGTCGAACTCTAATCGTGCAAATACAACAAATTCAACTCAAATTCAAATAAATTCAAAAGGACATATCAAATTAACTCCAAATAGAAATATTTTACTTTAGTTAGCTAGATAATAATTTTATATGAATTTACAAACTTGAATGGACTAAAACGGAGTTTGGGAGCAAAAGATATGAATTTTAGAAGATTGAAATTACAAGAAATGATAAGCTAGGGTTTAAAAGAATTGCAGGTCAAATGAACCCAAAATCAAATGATTTTGGTTTAGATGGCTAGATCTTGTTTTTATAGGAATATAGAAATTTGAATGGACGAAATCGGAGTTCGTATGAGGGAGAACGAACCCCGGGAAGTTCTAAATCTAAATAAAACCTAATTTTCAGATTTTATTGAATTTCTTGAATTATTTTTCTAAAGGAAATCCTAATTATTGCGCAAGCATGACGTCAGCGAGGGAAAATGATTTTCCCGGCCGAATTATTTTCCTAAAGGAAATGTTTTCTTTCTCGACACGTGGGCCTCTAGTCAAAGACTAGGTCCATAGTTGGTCAATAGTCCACCGCGACTCGGCCATGGAATGTTGCACGGGGTGAGGGTGCGTGCGATGGATTGACGTGGCGCCACGTGGCGCCGACTTCACGAGGCACGCACGGGTGGAGCCGACGTGGCGATGACATGGCGCATACGTGGCGGCCACGTCATCTCGAACCGCGGCGACTCGGCACGCTTCGCCGGCGTTTAGCGCGAGGTGGTATGGAGTGGATGGTACCAATAGAGAGAGAAGGCGACGGAGCATGAGGCTCACCTTGGCGACGCCGGCACGAGAAATCACCGGCGGGAAGAAGGGGCGCACTTGCGGCTCGACGGTGAGGAAGGGCTCCGGTGGCACTCGGCGGTGGTTGCGCGCATAGGGACGCGCGAGGTGGCGCTGGCTGTTGGCGTGGTCTGAGTGGTGGGAGTTGATGACGGCGGCGCAAACGGGCGGAGCGAGCGGCGGCGCCGGCGAGGATTTGCGACCCGCGATCTTGGAGGCGAGGAAGGAGTGGATGGTGTCGCGGGTTCAAATGAGAAGATGCGAGCCGAGGCGCTACTTATAGGAGTCTGAGGGAACCGAGCGAGGAGGTCGCGTGGCGCGGCGGCGGCGTTAGTACTCGCGGTGAAACGCAAAACCGACGCCAAGAAATGAGATCATGGGCGAGTGAGGCGGCGAGATGTGGGCATTTTAATGCGCGTGTCCGTGAGAGGAGAGGCGAATTGCGGCATTGATGGAGCTCGTGGGCGCGGTAATGGCAGCGGCGCGTATGGAGTTAGAGGAAGAAGGAAGGTGGGAGAAGATGAAGCGGGGTCGGGATCTTGATCCGAGGGTGCAACGAGAAGAGGTGACGTGGAGCGTGAGGGCCGTCGCGATGGAGATCGAGCGGCGAGGGAGAGAGAGAAGAGAGGGAGGCGGACGATGGATAGCCGCTCGATTTGAATCGGACGGTGGGAGGGAGATAGAGAGAGAGAGCGCGGAGCGACCGGCCGAGTGGGTCGCAGTCGGGAGAATGGGCCGAGGTGCGTGGAGATGGGCCGGACCAGTGGGGTTTCGGCCCAAAGGAAATTTTGGGATTTTAAATGGATTTCTTAATTGATTTATTTCCAGAAATTCAAAAGGACTTTAGAAAATAGTAAAATACATCCAAAAATTCTAGAAAAATCCACATAAATTCCTATAGTTATTTTGGACTTAAATAAAATAGTTCCAATTCATAATTGGCTATTAATTTTGCAAATAAATTATTTTAGCTTGAAAATACTTAGGAAAAAGCTTTTAGAAACTCAGAAAATTCTATAAATTATTTAGAATCTTATTTTTCAGATCAAACCAACTGAAATTTCAAGGACTTCAAATAAATTTTAAATTTTTGACTTTCAAAACTTTAGAGATTCAAATAAGGCAATCAAACTCTGGCAAATTCTCAGAAAATCCAATTAGAACAATAACTTTATTTTATTTTATTTTGGTAACATAACTTTGGGATGTTACATATATTAAGCTTTTGAATTAAATTCAAATAAAAATAAAATGGTAAATTTTCTCCCTACTAACTATTCAAAAGATTTTAAAGACTCGGAAAATTGGGATGTTACACCGATGCTACTCTAGCGCGCTACCTCGTCACCGGCTGTGCCCCGGTGCCGCTCCCGCACCGCTCAAGCTCCCCTTCTTTGCTTCCTTTCCCCTTCCCATGGCATGAAATGGCTAGCTTGATGGATGAGATTGGATTGTGAAGGAGTTTTGGATTTTTGTTTTGTATTTTCTTGGCTCGGTTGTGATGTGAGGGATGATGGAAACGAGAATGGGAAAGTGCAGATGATGGGGGAAAAATGAGAATGGGAAGGTGCACTGTTCCTGCGCTCTCTCTTCTTATCCCTTTCCATTCACTGTTCATGCCAGATGTTACCAAATGCTATGGGCATCAATTTTTTTATTAGCGATTTGTTTAATTACTTAATTAGTGATAATTATTCATTGAATTGTTACCTAATACATGCTTAAAAATTACGGGTCATTTCATCCTACCACGCTTAGAAAAGATTTTGTCCTCGAAATCTCGCATGGTGTCGGTGGTCCGCGGTGAATTTAACAAAAGGAGCAGGAGGAGCCGAACTCAAACCACCCTTGTCGCCGACCTTGACAAGTCGACGCTTTTTGGTTGGAGGGGATTTTGCTGACTCTGCTTGCGCTGTTGCCTCAATGACCACCAAATCGACTTCCTCGTTATCTTGGCGGTCTTCCATGCCTACTTTCTGTTGAAAATCAGAAAAACAAAGTGGTCGTAAGTTTTTCTACGATCACTAACTGGTCGTAAGTTATTCTACGACCAGCCCACAAGTCGTAAGTTTTTCTACGACAAATCCTTTAGTCGTAAATCGTTTTACGACAATAGGTGCCTAAAGACGAAGTTGATTCTCGATTACCTTTAGGCGCTCCACCTTTTCCTCTGCAGTTAAAACCGCAAGAATTTGGGGAGCTGCTACACTGGACGGACTCTTCTCATAGATGAGCCTAACGCGAGCGTCAATCTCCGCCTGTGGAAGATCTGTACGGACAAGTAGCACAATCAACAGACCAGATCAAGATTAACCAAGGCCAAAGTCAAAAAGTGAGTTTTTCACTTACCATCCTTGTAATCCCTGGTCGGGTCTTCTTTACCCCAGTACCTCTACATAGGAGGGACTCGTTTCTTCCGGGACTAATGCGGTGCGTGACGAAGTCCTTCACCACATGCCATCCGGTAAGGCCCCGTCTTCAAGTCTTTGATGGCTTGAATGAAGGGGGCGATCCGATCAAGATTATTGGGAGTCGAATCCCAAGAAGAGGCTCTCTCAGCGGCGTTTCCAATAAACGAGAGGCTATCTTCCTCGGTGACTTCCTAGTAAAACCACTTCTTCCACCTCGGCCACGACGACCGGGTGAACATCTGAATATACTCCTTCAACTTCCCGTTGTGGAGCTTCAGACCACAACTCCCAGAAATTCCGGCCTGACGAGCCATCCCGTAGTAATACTGGAAAAGCTCGAGGTCCGTCGGAATCCCCAGGTATGCCTCACACAAATACACGAATACACTCAGCATTGTGATGGAATTAGGACCAAGGTTCACTAATTCCACCCCAAAGTGCTCGAGCGCGAGTGTGAGGAAGGGTGAGCAGGCAATCGGAGGCCACACTCACAATACGCTGGAAGATGGGATTTGACCATCCTCACCCGACGGCCAGTGTTGTCCATTCGCCACAATCCACTTCATGAGTAACTCCTCGGGAATTTTCTCGGTGGCAACCAAGGTATTCATCTTCGTGTCATCCATTTCCGATTCAGCCCACTCGGAGATTATCCTAGCCATCTTTTCTCAAGAATGAAAGAGTTGGATTTGGGAAAGCTTCAAGAAAGCGCACAGTGTCGCTGGCGGCGGAAGAGATGAGAAGACAACGAACAGTCAGGGTGAATTGGAGAAAAGGTAAGAACCCTAAGTTCATCCCCGTAGTCCGTTTTATAACCGTATGCTTGAAACGAAACGTCGTGGGAACAGAACGATTTCCACCGCTTCGGGAATTGCTCTAACGGACAGATCTTTTTAAATCTGCCTGTTCGAGAGTACCGAGGCTCTTTTTACACCTCAAGTGAAATTACCTTCTTGAACAAGTGTACTTCTGATCAAAAGAAATGTCGATCGAAAAAGTTTTGCTTCCGATCATAGGGCCACGATTACTCCGAAGTCGTAAGATTTTCTACGACTATCTTGTAATCATGAGATTTCCAACAAACTGCCTCGACCAAGCATATTTCTTATCAAAAGAAACACATGTTGAAAAGTTTTCCTTCAACATTTTTTCCTACAGCCTCCTAGTGGTCGTAGGATCATCTACGACTCCTCGTCCAAGTACGTTATTTTCACTTGAAGCTGGGGGGCTAGATGACAGGGATTTGATAATCCTTATTTTATTATTTATCCTTAATCATATAATATGGGTAAATATGATGTCACACGGTATACCCCTTACTGTTGTAAGGGAGAAGTTAGCCAAGTGGTCGTAAGTTCTTCTACGACCACCGCTATAGTCGTAAGTATTTCTACGACTACCACGTAATCGTAAGTTCTCCTACGATTACCTTCGGTTGTAAGTCTTTCTACGACCAGTATCCAGTCGTAAGCTTTTCTACGACTGCCCCCTGGTCGTAAGTCCTGCTATGACCAGTCCTGCCACGACTTCTCCACAGATAACTGGGTTCACTCGCCAGTAGGCCCTATTAATCGTGAGATCTGAGCAGTCAAGATATGTAGTTATATCTGGAATAACTATAGATAACTCACCATTATCTCTAATTGATAATCGTCGGGCAACATGGGGAGGTTACTACTCCGGTAATTACTCTCATTGTTGCGTAATAATGAATGCACTCCTGACCCGGAACGACAACCGCCTCCACAGCATACTATAAATAGGCATCTTTCACAGGTAATGGGGAGAGGCTTTTTGGGAAGAAAAAGGCGCAAGTCTTTTCCTTGATTGTAACCAGGATACCAAATACAGCACACACAGGATTAGGGTTGTTATTCTCGCTAGAGAAGGCCCGAACCTGTATAAAAATTCCCGTGTCCCCTTTGTCTGCGTGATCAATTGTGGAGACCCCCCAAATCAAATAATCTTTACGTAAGTTCGGTTCTAAAACACCGACAGGACCCAACTAGGGCACCCTCTACCTACCTACTAACATTTCGTGGCCAGCTGCTCCATCAACTGGTCACCGGACATACGTATCGCAATCAACACCCACATAGCTTATACTATTATAAAACAATTTATGCAGGTAAATAATATTTATCATAGGTGAAAATAAATTGTACAAAAATACGACTACAAAAATGATCAAGGATGGTTTGCCTGAGTGCACAAGGTTTAGTTTGACGTTGGTTGCTATTTTCAAGTACTCTTCTCGTTTCCGCGAACACTCAACGTGCAAAACTCCACCAGACGTTATTTTCTCGGCCACTCGTCCGCAACCGCCATCGTCGCCGCCGGATCTGCGCCTCTGCCTTTTCCTCTTTTTCTTGCTTTTTTCCATCATTTTTTTTCGTTTCTCCCTTTTCTCCTTCTCTTTTCTTTTTCTTTCCTCTCTTTTCTTTTTCTCCCTTTTTTTTGGTTTCCCTGCTGACAGTCTAGTCTTTCTTTCCTTCTTCTTCCTTCTTTTCCCTCATTCCTTCCTTCTTCTCTCTCTCTCTCTCTCTCTTCCTCCAGAGACTCCTCCCTCCGGCTCCTCTGCCTCCCCTCCGGCCGAGCCGCCCCACCGGAGTCGCCGCCTCCCGTCGGTCGTGCCCAACTCCTGCCGGTGCCGCTCCAGCGTGCAGCCTCGTTGCCGCTCCCGCATGCCGTCTCCCGTCGGTGCTGCTCTAGCACGCTACGAGCCACCAGCCGCGCCCCAATGCTGCTCCCGCACCGCTCGAGCTCCCCTTCTTTGCTTCCTTTGCCCTTCCCATGGTTTGAAATGGCTAGCTTGATGGATGAGATTGGATTGAGAAGGCATTTTGGATTTTTGTTTTGTATTTTCTTGGCTCGGTTGTGATGTGAGGGGTGATGGAAACGAGAATGGGAAAGTGCAGATGATGGAAAAAATGAGAATGGGAAGGTGCACTGTTACTGCACTCTCTTCTTATCCCTTTCCATTCACTGTTCATGCAGATGTTACCAAATGCTATGGGCATTAATTTTTTTATTAGTGATTTGTTTAATTACTTAATTAGTGATAATTATTCATTGAATTGCTACCTAATACATGCTTAAAAATTACGGGTCATTTCATCCTACCACGCTTAGAAAAGATTTTGTCCTCGAAATCTCGCATGGTGTCGGTGGTCTCTGCCTATAAATTTAGTAGAGTAACGTGCTACCACCCTTAGAAAGGATTGGTCTTGGATTGGAAAGATTGTTGTAGATTTTTAATTTATTATTATTATTATTATAGGTGAAGGGGATAGTTTGATGCAAGCAGGCTTGGGATACCACTATAATATTTTGAGAATCAGAAGAAATTGAGTTACTGATATTTGAGAAATGAGCACTCCCCCTATTCAAAATATATGCTATCATGAAATGCATGATATCCAATTTTGCAAATGATTTCTAATATGCATGAAAATATTTATATAGAATGATGCAATAACATTTTCAAAATTTGCTTTTTTTCCTAATATCATAATAATATTTTGTTTGCAACATATTATTTTGTAACTAGTGATCAAGGCTATGCCGTGGAGACTATGCCAAAGATCCAAAACAACATATATTTATGCTTTAAGGGAGTGCCTCATATGATATAAGAGAATATGAGATTCGTGAGTCATGACAGTGGATTAATGGAAGCCATCTTAATCAAGAATATAGAAAAGAGTAGGCTAGCATACATCCTACTTATGTCAAGTAGTCCCCAACTACACACATAGTTTGATCCGACCATTACTCTAATACCACCTGTGATGCCCCGTGCCGTCACACCTTTGGTGACGATACGGGTTTAAGGTATAATAATTCTTAACCGATGTCGTCACCAAAGGTGCGATGGCACGAGACGTCGCAATCCACCTGATGCAGCACCCACCTGTAGCTTGTGCTTGAAGGCCACGGTTCGAAAGCACATTAAGGATTTGTGTGTGAATTTTCTGAAATTTAATCACGTAACCACTCGTTGCTAAGCTTACGCCGACTTTTTCATACACAAATTTTAATTTACATGGATGTAATGGATTCCGGTACTCTTTTAAGATAATCTGTGCAAGCTACAATATTGCTCGCAGCATCACTAAGGGTCCAGTGCTAAATGCTTAATTGTCGGTAGAGCATTTTTCTTAGAAAATCATCTGGAAAAGAAATCGACTTGTCTATATGTAGTACCCGTACGCGGCCACCAGGTAACTTAGATTCATAGTGCATTTGCCAGTTGCCATCCCAAAGGGTGTTTAGATAACAAAAAACCTGTTTTTTTTGCCACATAAGACAACTATATGTGCTTAAAAAGTAGAATTGATGCTTGGTTAGAAGTCGATGCTTGGGAATTGCTCTGCTTGTAATCGTCAATTCAACCATTGTAAAGAGAACTAACTAAGCACCCGTAAGAATAATGCTTGGGTTGGAGGGTTAGGTTCTTAGAAGGATGTTTGGTTACATGGTATACTTTTTTTTATAAGCACCTTCTTAAGCTGCTCTGCAATTAGAGATGTCCTCAGGCTTATCCTGCGGATCTTCTGTGGCGAATTGAGGCATCGATCCATCATTTTGATTCTTTTTTTTAGGGATTTGTCTTTTTTTTAGACACGGCATTTTGAATTGAGTGAACTAACTCAAACTCGTCGTGTCGCGCATATGTTAAAAGCTTATAATAGCACGTCTCTAGAGTTGCTTCAACGTATATAACTACATACTTAAGCACTCCATAGAAAAATACAATGACATATTACAATGAGGTCCGCCCATGCATGTTAGTTCTTCTACTTTGGTCCATTTTTTATTCTACCACTTAGCCAATGAACGAATTAACAACAATAAAAAAGCCTTTGATTCCAAATAAGTTGAGCTAAGCTATAAATGAACGAATTAACGTTAGTATTATTTTTTTCGAAGAACGAACCTTAGTAGTGTAGCTAAGGCGAGTTTAGAGACCCCTTTCACAAAAGTTTCAGATACGACGGTGTAATTTGCTCTTTCAGATACATGTGTGCAGTGACACATCACACATGTATTTGCCGGTGTATACTCCGGCTCCTCTGTTTCAACATGTATAGAATAGTACTGGAGCATGAGCCTTTTCGGAATGAATAGCTTAAATTATGCCGCCTCTTGTGTGCTGTACACAGTGATCGATAGGACAGGGTGAACGAGATCATCTGTATAACTGTACCAGAGGACTAGAGGTCAAGAAGGTCTTCTACCTTAGGATCATCTTCCAACTGTCAAATTGGAATGGAATTTAACGGCTCAGATTCAGTGCTACAGTATCTATGCTGAGTAAAATTTTGGATGCTTTGCTACAGTGCAGTGCATTACTCGTTGTAGCATACTCATTTTAGTGTAGGCACAGTTCCTCTCTATAGTACAGCAGAGGATCTAGTTCCAAGGGAAGAGTGGTGCGTCATTGTCTTGTTAGTAGTTAATTTCTCTCCACGAATTGATACAGTGGGGACGTCCGATACATGGGACGCCATGTTCACTCTACTGTACATGCTTTAGTCCCCTCTCCCCTGTTTGTCTTTTATTTCTTCTACCAAATAGATTTGCCTTTCTCACTCACACTCTCTCAGATGTCCACAAAAGCCTTCCAGTCAAGCGCCACATCTCTCCCCATTTCCTCAAGCCAAAACCAAGAAACTCAAGTTCAAGATCCCACCAATGGCTTCCTTCGCTTCTATGGTGGCGTCGCTCCTAGTGTGCAAGCTGTTGTTCCACACCTTCCCATCACCATGTGTGTGGGACCCACAGATCATAAAATCGGCCCTACCAGTCTTACCCGCCACCCCTGGTAGAAATCCAAACCGGCCCTAAAAAAATCAGTTTTGGATGAATTTTGCCCAATATAAAAGAAATTCAAAACCATATCTAAGCACATGACAGTACTATTTTTAAGTTTATCATGTTTTAACTTTGAAAAATTCGAATTTTGATTTGAAAATTTTGGCCGAAATTTTTTGAATTTCGACACTCCAAAATTTTTCAATTTTCGACACTATGACCCTCCCCACCCCGCGTTAAAAATGCAAAACCATTTTTTTGAACCCCGGCAGGACCAGCCCATCACCATGACGTACCACAAAGGCGTGCTCCTCTTGGGCCGCATCGCTGTCAACCTCATCTGGTACGACAACTACTTCGTCTCGTCGCTGTCCGCGGCCCCGCAACCGTCCGTCGCCACCTGGTTCAAGACAACGCAGAAGTACTACGCCAACTCCAAGGCCCACTTCCCGTCCCTGGTGGTTGGGTCCCAAGCCCTCGATGAGTCCTACTCCCTCGGCAAGTGGCACTGGTGATGAAGATGATGGTGTGGGCTGGCCACCACAACCTCTTCGATATGACAATAAAAATTGTTGCAATCGGTAAGTTGTGTTGTTGCGGCTACTATTTCTAGATGTTGCAATACGGCACACTCAAAAGGTGAAGATATTTAGATGGTTTCTTTGTTGTTGCAACAAGATTTGATTTTTTTGTTGCAATAGGTTCTTGTATTTGTTGCCTAAATACTTTAAGTTTGTTGCATATTTTTGTTTTACCGATTCCGTGTTTGTTACATCGAGACCAAAGTTTTCGGTGAGAATATAATTTTTTTTCTAATATTTATATATATATATATATATATACACACACACACACACACACATATATATATATACATATGTATAAACTATATATGTATATATATATATACACAAATGTATATGTATACATACATACATATACATATATAAACGGTAGCACTATGTAGCGTGTGAATAGCTATTCTACGCATGGGCCGTAGCCTGGGCCGTGCTGTGCGCGGCACGCCACCACCTGCACCTCCCACGTGTGATTGGTAGTAAAACACATGCGTGCGCGTTAAGATCGGCGGTAAAAGTCTCAGTATCGTCCAATCTGGCAGTAAAATAAAATATCAAAACGATTGTCGGTGAAATTGAAAGTAAAAAGAAGATCGCACGTTACCTAAATCGACCGTAAAAAATCTGTTACTCCTGGAATCGATGGCAAAACCAAAGAATCACTGGTGTGGTGGTAACAAAACTACCGGTAGACTCACATGTACCCAACCTATTTTTACTGCCGACTCACTTATTGTTTAGTGTCCTCTCACCTCGTTTAATGTGTACAACAAGGTTTACTATTTTTTCCCGACTGAATTAATGTAAGTGCATTAATTTTTACTGTCGTGGATATGTATCCAATTGCTAAACCTATTGACTAGTTTTACTTCACACCAAAGTGAATTTTACTGTAAGACAGCCTTATCGATATGACCACTCGATTCATGTTCGTTCAGACAAAAAATGCTCCCGTGTGTCCTCCTGTGGCGCCAAACAATAGAAAAAAAAAGGCAGACGATCACATACATCCCACTAAACGCACTCCCCACGTAATCGATCATAAGATCTACCCCCACCTCCCTCCTTCCCACGTTCATCCGATCATTGTCGCTTCTCAACCCCCTCCCCCCAGCCACCCCCAGCGACCCCTTTCGACGACTCCCTTCCGACTGCAATGACTACTAGACACCCACCCCGCGGGCACGAAGGAACCCAGCTCGGCGGTGTTCGTTCTCCGTCGCCAATATCGATCAGATCTTCCTCCAGCGCATGCAGATTCCCCCTGACATTTACTGCAATGTCGGGCAGAATGACGGATGACCCAGGTTTCTCTACGCAGATGGCTACATCGCCAGTAAACGATGTACCCCTGGCTGTAAGCCCCCCTGACAACTGGATCCTCTCCTCCACGCCTCTGTCCTCACACCACCACCTCTCCCCTGCTGTTTCACCGAGCGGGATGAGGACACCCGACGCCAATCGGACGTACACCTACGTATGTGTGTTTTGCTTGCGTTTTTTTATGACCAGTATGTTGTCAATTTGGTGTTTTGCACTCTTCAAATATTTTATTGTTATATCTAGAGTCATTTATTTGTTTTCTGTTGAACATATTACTGTGTTACTTGTGTTTTACTGATGTCAAGTCGAGGACGTCCCTGACCATATGATACCCTGGGTCTGCATGAAGTTCGATAATGAGAGTATTGCTTACCAGTTCTACTGTAGGTACGCGCAACATGTTGGTTTTGGCGTCAGAAAGAATAGGAGCAGCAAAACAATCAAAGAGTTATGTTGCACTCTGGAGGGGAAACACGACTTATACATGCCGAAAAAGGAGCGTGAACGTAGCAAGACCTCCAAGAGAATTAGGTACAGGATGTTCGTGAAGCTGCCTAAGTGCCCAGAAGATGGCTCCGTATGCATCAAGCCGGTTGCGTTGGAACACAAGCATCCACTCGCTAGGATGCCATCCTTGGTCGCGTTCATGCAATCATACAAGAACTTTGATCCCTCATTGATGGAGCTCGACGACACCATGTAGGATGGCAATGTCCCTCACAACGCTATGATGAACATTTTGTTGGAGATGCACAGGGGACAGCATTGTTGGTGATATGCCCTAGAAGCAATCATAGAGATGATTGTATCACGTCTATGTTTATGAGTTATGTTCCTTGAATGAATTATCAGTTATAAGTATTAACAAGTATGTGACTTGTTGGTGAAGCTATTTAACTTATATAATGTCATTCTAAATGAATCCCTGGTTGGATGTCACTGGTCGGTACACTAGTGACTTATCGACCAGTACATGTATTGATTGATGACCATGTTTCACTAGTCATGGATATAGGGATATCGAATCAATAATGTGAACACATGTTAGAGAACATGGTGTTAGTTTGACCCACCTTGAGATACTATTGATATTGTTATGGTTTTTATGTATCATCAGTTAGTCTCAAGTAATGATGATGTATAATCTTTAGACCTGATATCAGCATGGTTTCCTACATGTGTAATAGTACACTTAGGGGTTGCCAAACGCTACTCCGTAACTGGGTAGTTATAAAGTTAGCTTTCGGTTATGCTATGAAACAGGCAGAGAAATGTGACTGGTCGGATATGGGATTTGCCACTTGATCGAGAAAGTATTGAACAGTCCATGGATGACAAAATATCTCACGTGTTCACCCAGATATCGTGAGGGGGAGAATACACAAGAAGGTTGTTCAGTTCGACCAGATACAAACTGGTGGTATGGAGATACGAGCTAGTCGTATAGAGATACGAGCTGGTTGTAGACTAGTCGAACATAATCACTAAGTGGTCGCAAACTGGTTGTAAGGAGTTACGAACTGGTCATGACTAAATATAAACTGGTCATATAGATATACGAACTAGTTGCAAGTGATAAGGATCTAGTCATAGATCATATTGCATTAAGGTTCGCACAATATAATTTATGTGTATTCGGGAATTGTTATGTCCTGCTAGGAATCGCTAACGACTCGTGGTCGAAAAGGTGTTTCCGAGTCACAACCAATTACGCATAAACCTACAGGGTCACACACTTAACATGTTAGAACAAACGAGTTCAGATAAGATCTATCATGGGCTCTATATAAGGAGATGCATGAGGCTGTTGGGAAAATAGAGGACGTGAGTTGCTCCACCGAAACTCTAGCCACCATCTTCTCGAAGACCCTACCGTGCGCACCGGTGCTAGTGAAAGTATCTAGGCCCTTAGAGTTAATTTTGGTAATTAATGTCAACATTATGTTAAGAGACTAACATGTGTGCTAGGATATGTTAAAGGTTAAATCCCAATGATTGATTGATGACAAGGCTATTGGAAATACGAATGTGATGAAAGATCAACATGGATCAAGACAAAGGTATTTGTATAGCCTAAGAACCCTTTATAGTTTTTACCAGTCTTTGTGTTTGGAGAAAAGACTAGGTTTATAGGATAAAGGCCGTACTATAAAGAGGGATTATGGCTAGTAGCTTGAGAAACTATTTTTTGTGCCATAATGATCAATTAAGGTTCACGCATTGTTTTGTTTCGAGCTTCTGGAAAATTATTTTGAAAAACGGTATGCCCGCAAGTGATATGCGGTACTACCGCAGGTCGGTAGTACCGATATTTACATGGCGGTACGTATTTTCCAAAGAGCATGTTTTAAGTGTTTTTTATCCTCTCTGAAAATCGGAATGACCGCATTTTGGCTGCGGTACTACCGTAGGTCGGTAGTACCAATATTTATATGGCGCTACGCAAATTACAGAGAGAGTGTTTTTGGGAGTTTTGATCTCTCTTGAGAATTGGTATGACTGTATGATCTGAGCGGTACTACCGGGGTGCGGTAGTACCGATATTTTATTGGCGGTACGTTTTTTCAGATAAGGTGTTTTTCTGAGATTTCTTGAACACTGGAAAATGGTAGTTCCATTCTAGCCGAGCGGTACTACCGCACTGCGGTAGTACTGATTTCCAGTTGGTGGTAGTACCGTATCTTTATTTTGTAACGGCTAGTTTAGAGCATTAAATGTCACTGTTCCGATCGTTATACCAAAAATCAGTAGTACCGGGTTTCAACGACGGTACTACTGCATATCCTTATTTTTTCTGGAAAGTGGTTGTAACTACTAGATTTGTTGGTGAGGGGTATTGAGCATTATACTCCTGCATTGAACTCTCTTGAGCCCATACACACTCTTCAACTACTCATTTGCATTGATTGCCTATTCTTGAGGTAGTTGAGAGTATTGAAGTGTATTGATTCATTAGTTGATAATTTAGGCACTTTTAGTTCCTCAAGCAAAACTCATAATATATTACTCTTGGTGCATACCGGCACCTAGACAGCTTGGAAAAAGAATTTGTGCGGTAAGCTCTTCAAGGAGATTGTGAAGAGTCCCGGCAAGATTGTGATTGGTGTTGTGCTCACCAACTCCTAAGCGAAGGAAGAGCAACTCTAGTGATCGAGGGTTGAGGCTTAATTCGTGAAGCCAGCTTGATTCATTCAAGTTTCCTCAACGTGGATTAGTGAATACCGGCAAGTCTTCGATACCATGGGAAAAACTTCATTGTCTTCTTTGTGGTTTATTCTTGTCTTTACTACTTCCACATTTACATTTCTAGCAATTTACTTGAGTAGAATTGCCTTGCTAGATTTGTATCTAGTTTTGACATAAGTTCATATTTGTCCTAAAAGGCTTAGTGGTTCTTTCATTACTTTTATGCTAGGAAGGTTTGTTAAGAAAATCTTGTGTAAAATTATTAGTTAGTCAAAAAGTTTTAAAAACATAATATTCACCATCTCTAGTCGGTTATCCTTGATCCTACAGCTAGCACACCAACATACGATGTTCCATCCCTGTACGTGTAGATACTATAGAGGCGCTACTGCGATTGCTAGGAATGCACTTGGTTGCTAGAAGAGAGGATCGCCGTCGAGGACGCTGGACAATCGACTACGGCCACGTCATCAACACGCTTGACATTGGATCAGACTACTCCAACTCTTTTTCCACTGCATTGCACGTCTAGTGGTAACGATCTATGATCTCTTACTTGCATAACTTCCTGGTTTACGTGGTAGAATTTTTGAATTGCCAGCTAATGTAGCCTACCCATATCCCTACAAGCATAACATACCATTCACCGTGCGTGACCTAGAAAACAGATTTTTACTATCTCCCATCGTTATCTTTACTTGTGTAATCGTGATGAATTACTGTCCTTTACTTATTCACGTTATTACTGCCATGTTAGTGTATATTTATTGTTAGTTACCGTCCATTGTACTGACTAACCCAGGAAGATTGCGAATACGCGCGCTGATCACGCGGACGATGTGAACAAGTTGATGGCTTTCTTCAAAGAGTGACAGTCGCAGAACGACAAGTTCTACTACGACATACAAGTGAATGATGACAGCATTGTGAAAAATATCTTCTGAAACCATGCGAGTTGCCGTGCAGAATATGCTGACTTCGAAGACGTTGTCACGTTCGACACTACCTACAGAATGAAAGGTACAAGATGCATCTAGCTATGTTTGTTGGCTCCAACCACCATTTGCAGAACACCATGTTCGGCGTCGCGCTGCTCTGTGATGAGAAGGCAGCATCCTTTGAGTGGTTGTGCAAGACGTTCCAGACTTGCATGGATGGCAAGGATCCTATCTGCGTGCTAACAAGTGATTCAAATATCATTATGACCTATTAATGCATATTGCTATCAATTTTACAATCTATCGCACATGTGTTCTACTATGCTCTCTGTATCTGGTCCGAATGTATTGTCAATGTTAGTAAAAAGAATACTGCTTCTCTACCCGTGTTTTACTGCCTAATGTGTTTATTATACTGCAGATCAGGACCCAATCATGGCGTATGCCATCCTCCGCATCTTCCCCCACACGCAGCACCGGCTGTGCAGGTGGCACGTGCTGAAGAAGTATAAGCAAAACCTGAACAAGCTATACACGGAGCACGATGGGCTGAAGGAGCATTTGGTTTCCGTCGTAAACCATCCGCTTACTCCTAGAGAGTTCAAAAATGTGTGGGAGAATATGGTGAAAGAGTACCACCTTAAGCAGAGCTAGGCCATTGCTAGCATCTATGTCCTTCGCGAAAGGTGGATCGTCGTGTATTGCGGTAGGATGACATCCACGCAGAGAACCGAGAGTATGAATAGGATGGTGAAACGGAACTTCATGGATAACATGACTTTGCTCCACCAATTCGAGCGGAAGTTACACCGTGTGTTCCAGAAGAGGAAGCACTCCGAATCTCAGGAGATGCACTGTTCCACAATACGTAGATAAAAAATAGGTTTAATGTGACTTCCATACACATTTACTTCAATTTATCCCATGATTTACTGTTGGTTGTCTTATTTTACTGCGTCTCTCACCTCCTTCCTTCTTTTACTGCAACCCATGTATGTCGTTACTTCATGTCATTTATGTACCTACTTCATGACATATACCGTCTTGCGTGCTCTCAGAGCCAACCGGTGAGAGCCACTCTGTTCCCGTTTGAGGAGCAGCTAGGTA
Organism: Ampelocalamus luodianensis; assembly: GCA_036346255.1. NCBI lineage: Eukaryota > Viridiplantae > Streptophyta > Magnoliopsida > Poales > Poaceae > Ampelocalamus > Ampelocalamus luodianensis. Next base: position 67,069,038 of record CM070628.1, read on the forward strand.
GAGTGTACACACATGCGGTGTTCAACGAGTACAAGGAGGCCTACTTCTCCAATACAACCTTCTGCATAAGGGCGAACACAACTCGAGATGGCATATTCCTCGTGTCTCGCGGGAAACAGTCTACGACGTTCGCATGGTTGTAGCATGATTTCAAGGTAGTGGCCGAAGAGGACACAGATACAGTTGTGAATGCAAAAGCTGGGAGCACACGGGTACTTTTACTATCTATCGGCTAGTAGTTACTGCTCCATCTATTGCACTTTTACTGTCATGGGCGTATAGTCATTTTGTTGCCATCGACAGTAAATTTTATTGTTAATCCATCTTTGGTTTACTGCTACGTAGGGCTATTCTACATGCACCTGGTGTGGGCTTTCACCCACCTGCAGGTTGAGAGTATCCCCATCTGCTACGTGCTCCGTAGGTACACGAGGAATGCTAGGGTGGATGTGTTGTATGACAGACACGACTTCATTCAGGTCGGACCCGATGGGACGACTAAGATGTATTGGCACACCACCTTACTGACGGAGGCTATGGGCGCTGTGAGGTCAGAGGGCAGATCGAGTCTTGCGTATGATAGAGCCATGGAGGTCCTTAAGGCGCTTCGAATGTAGCTTGATACTGTACCCAACGACATTGGCCCGGTGGCTGAGGAGATCGCTGAGCCCGATGAAGCGGACGACGATACGATCAATCCATTAGCGCCTCCTCTATCGCGGACCAAAGGTCACAAATGAGCTAACGATGAACCAGAGCAAAGTTAGGCACTAGTGGGGAAGAAGAGGACGAGGGCATGCAGCATATACGGGCTGAAAGCTGGTCATAATAGTGCTACCTACAAAATGCTACCCCAAAACAAAGGGCGAGGGGCCAGGAGTGGCAGTGGAAGTGGCGGGGGGAGAGGGAGGGGGCGAGGAAGAGGAAGGTCCGATACACATGCCAGTTGATTCATGGGGACAAATCAGAAGAGGACGACGATGATGACAGTCTCCCCACAGGGTCGGATGACAGTGATACATGCTGAATAGCGTATTCTTTACTTACATTTTAGAAGACTGTTTACTGCATTGTCGTATGTGTGGTACTGTGGTGTGTCTACTAACTAAAAAACAGAGCTCACTATGCGGCTCGCCGTGCATGTTTTACTATATATTTGAACTGTCTTACAGCAATATAACATGGTATTACTGCTTCGTTTTTACTGTGTTGATCATAATCTATTACTGTCTTGTGAAATATCGATTACTGCTATTTTTTTATTTTGCGGATAAAAGAACGCAACGACCAATGGGTCATCTTCATTCTACTGATATGTGGTAGCTGTTTTACTATATGATGCCAACAACGTTACTGATATAAATTTTTTATATTGAATTACTGCATGCGGAAAAAAAGGCTTTACTTTTAAACTGTACACATTGTCACTCTGTCTCCTCGATACGTCCCTTCATTTTCCACCTCAGATGGCTTATAAATATAATGTATCATTAGCTTGCATCACGTTGAGTATGCATGACGCCCTCAAATCCTTCACCCACAGTAAAACTCCAAAAACAGTGCTAAACACAAACAAAAAGGAACAAAAATGACTCCAAACACTTCTTCCACTCCCTTGCAAATGATAATTCTAACTTACCTATCGCTCATATATGATCAGCAATCTGGGCAGGACCTAATCGAGGCTGCGGACCACAATTATGTTCGCGACCTCCTCCGTGCTCCGCTCCCGTGTCTACCGGAGAGGGAGGCTACAATCATCCGCACGCTGCGTCTCCTGCTCAATCGGACCAATGTCCTTGTGTCCAACGTCCGATGAACCAACCTCATCATAGAGACCAGGCTCACGAGCTACGTGGATTGTGTCAAGGCATCCATCCAAAGACTTGAGGACTACATCGGCAGGCAAAACATAAGAATCGACGACACCGAGACCGTGGAAGAGACGAATGTCCTCATCTGGACTATAGTCGACAGACTTCCTTCACTCGCTCGGCGCCAAGCTCAGCTCACAACCGTGAAAGAGTAGGTGGAGACGTATCTCCACGTATTCCCAGATCCAGCCCCCGACAAACTCCATGAGTGGGCTTACGAACGACTAAGGATTGTGATAGGGTCCTGCCTTGCCACTATGGCCTTATTTCTTTTTCCCTTTCTTCCCTTCTTTTGTTATTATCAGGCAATTGTTATTATCAGGCAATGTAAAGAAGAAGAAGAAAATGCGATCGGCCATGCTATTTGGCTAAAGTATATTTAAGAATTTTTATCTCATGTTGTTTACTGTTATGTACATATAACATTATTTCCATAATTTCTTTATTATACTGGCTAAACACAAAGAGTATACATTAACATTGAAAATGTGATAAAAATACAGAATTACTACTTTATAAATGATCGTTTTACCTCTTCCTGTATGGGTTTTTACTATCACACTAACTTGCGTTGTACTGTCCGCTCGACATTTACTACAAAAATGATATGTGATAGCTCTTTTACTATAAAATACGCAAGCAATTATTGAACTTCTAATTTGTTTGGAATTACTGCATGTGTAACATGTTTTACTACATTATGGCCTATATTTTACTGTACTACCTTCGCTCTACTTTGTTTTGTATGTTTGTGTGTGCATGGCTGAAAACACGGGTACCAATGCATCTCTTCGTCTCCAAAACAATAACATGTGGTACCTCTCAAACTGCCTGATGCATCTCTTCGTCTCCCCCACTACGACTTATAAGGAATTAAGGATGGACATTCGCTAACCAAGAAACACACAAAAGCCTCGTATTATTTTCCACAAAAACTAGTAAACAAAAATGCCTTTGCGATCTTCCTCTCAACTGCCCACGGTAGTTTTGGCCTACCTCACCCTTGTATGCGATCACTTCTCTAGTCAGACCCTTAGCGATGCTCTTGACCATTATGCAGTCCACGATCTCCTCCAATGTCCACCCCCTGTCTCCTGGATATTGTGTCTCCGATCATCCGCGGACTGCACCTCCTCCTCAACCGAACCAATGGCTTGGTCTCAGACGTCCGACCGTCAAACCTTATGCTCGAGGTCACGCTCACCGACTGCATGGATGTCGGGACCCAAAAATACAATTCTGGACCCTCTGTGTATTCTGCACTAGTCCAGGATCACGCTAGTGCACACAGCGGTAACATAGGTGAATATCAATCCACACAAGCGAAATATAACATAAACGAATAGTTTGAGTAACAACTTAGAGTTTTGACCTTAAGGTCGGGTTACAACTTATTAAGCCACGCAGGCTAACACTAAAGAAATACCGCAATGAACAAAAATAAACTCGCAAACTCCAATCAAAGACACCACAGCAACCGATCGATCGATGACCTAGCGATCAACCTTCTTCCACAAACTCCTCCTCAAAGCGGTGAAGACTCCTCCACTTCAGAGGTTTGGACGCAAGTTTTACAACAAGCGTGAGTACACAACCGTACTCGCAAATCATACCACGAATGCAATATATAGATGCAGCTTATTCCAAAGGAATGGCTTCGTGGTTATTTTTGTAAATGCAACATTTGCAATTTAAAACCACTAATAGATTGAAAGCGTAATTCAAAACAAATAGACAATAATAATTTAACAGTTATTTTCACAAAGACACAAAGCTAAACAGGTTATTTTGCACATAGCCATATGATTGAGGTCACACAGCTCCCATCCCAACATTTTATGAAAACTACCCTTGTGTGAAATCCCAGCGTTGTCCATGACCGAGGACGCGCTATTCGAATAGATTGATTAACACTCTGCAGAGGTTTGTACACTTTACCCACACGATACAACTAGTGTAGCTAGCACTAATCGTAACAAAACAGTTTGGCAACCGTCTCAACATTGACGTTCTTATTCACACATCCCATATCACAAAGCTTAACCTATCCACGAACCCCAATGTTGAAACTCGTAACCTACTAAGTTAGGCTGTCACTGGACATGCGGTCGATGCAAAGATAGCTCAGTTCAATGGCGCACAAAGTTAAGTCCTTAATTGACCAAGGCAAGACTTCCAGTTTTTCTAACTAAACCACACAGATAAATCTCAATCATAAAGCCACCAGTTCACAAAGTATCCACCACTTGCCTCAGTCTAAATCTTTTACCACCCAGTTGGTTTAGTGCAACACATGCCATCACAAGTAATAGCACACAGCACACACAGTTTTATCACACAGTTCCATAATCACTTAGTCAATTTCATAACTGCACTCACATGAGATGATGACTCGTAGCATGACTAAGCAATTCTAGTCGGTCTAACCAACCATGCTGGCAATATGTTAATACCAACTAAGTAATAACCAATCTAGGGCGACAAAGATTAAGGTATACAAGTAGGCAAGGTGAACATAACAATTTGGATCAATAACTAGCCCAAAAGCAGTTAAACACATAATTAAAATAAATGCAATAATTCAACACAATATAATTTAGGAAAACTGGGATTCCATATGATCAAAGGTATGACTTGCCTTGGAATAGGTCTATGTACTGGTCTTGAACTTGGTTGAAGCCTTCTTGACAAAACCCCAAGTATCGACGCTCACGCACAAACGAAGCAAAACAACTAAAACAAATAAATAACAGAGGCAAAACAAACTCCAAAAATTAAATAATAATAATAATAATAATAATAATTAGGTAGATCTCGAATTTAGACAAATTTAGAAATTTGAATGGGCTCAATCGGAGCTAGGATGCAAAAGTTATGGCCTTTGGAAGATTGAAAATACATAAAATCTGAAAATCAGATTTCATGAATTTCGAATTATTTTCCTAAAGGAAAATCAGATTATTGCGCAAGCTGACGTCAGCCGAGGAATTTCGGAAAAAGAAAAATAAAAGAAATCTCTGACATGTGGGACCCACATGTCAGAGGCTAGGCTCACGGTGGACTAGGTCCACCGAGCCTCGACTCGGTCCGTGAGATCGCCGCGTGGCGCACACGTGGCGCCGACGGGCGCCACTGGCCGCCACGCTGCAGACGGGCCGACGCGGCGGCGTGGATGACGACAAACGGCGGCGGCTCTGGACCGTACGGCAACGGCGATCGCGCGGCCCGGCGAGGTCCGATGGTACCAGATTGAAGCCCGTGTTATTGCGAACACGATGGTGCACTCACGAGCGGCGGAGACACTCGAAGATGGCCGGCGGCGGGCGAAGAGCGGCGGAGGAGTCTCGGGCTCGTCGAGATCGGAGCTCCGGTGGTCTTCCGGCGAAGACAAGGCCTCGTGAGGTAGCCCAGCCGCTGCGGCCGAGGTGCGACGAAGAGGTTCGGCGACACCGACGGCAAGGGAGCTCACCGAGTCCTGCGGGTGAAAACCTAAAATCGGTGAGGTGGCGCGCAGGGTTCTCGGCGGCGCTAGGTTGGGGCTTTTAGTGCGGACGTCAAGACGATCCCGGGCGTCCTTTTATAGGGTCGGGAGGCGAGGCGGCGGCGGCGGAACCCTAAAAGAGTCCGAGATGGCCCCGAGCGAAAAACGGAGATAGAGTCCGTGTGTCGAGTAAGATTCTACCGCAATAGGTGCGGTTGAGATGGGGATAAGATTTGGCACGTTTTCTAGAAAGGTTTTATTTGGAAACGTGTCTTGTCGGACGAGCTTGGAGCTCGGCATGGCGACGCGGGCGCCAGGCGCGAGGAAGAAACCGAGACGAGACGACGACCTCGGCGGGCCCACTGTCGGCGAGTGGGGCGGCTGCGCGCGGCGATTTGATCCAGCGCCCGATCTTGATCCAACGGTCCACAATCAATGAGACGATCGGAACCTCCGGTTACCTCACGCGCATCTAGCCGCCCAAACCGATCGAACGGTGGGAAGAAGCGCGCGAGAGAGAGAGAGAGAGAGAGAGAGAGGGGCCGACAGCGGGTCCCACTCGCTGGAGGCTAGCGGCGCGCTGGTCGAGCGGGCAAGCGCGGGAATAGGAGTTGGGCAGAGAGATTCGGCCCGAGGAGATTCTGAGATTTTAATAGATTTTCTATTTTAGAAAATACCAGAAATTCAAATAAGCAATACAAAATAGCAAATGAACTCAGAAAAATTCTAGAAAAATCTAGAAAATATATCTGAGCACATAGAACCCAAATAAAATAGTTTTGGCTATTGTTCATGTTGGGATTATTCACATTAAATGTTTTTGATTATAAAGTCCAATATTAAGCTTTTGAATTAAATTCAAATAAAATCCAAATGGTGAATTTTCTTCCTACTAACTATTTAAAAGATTTTTAAGCTCTGAAAATTGGGATGTTACAATGGATCATGTCTAAGAGTTGATCCAGATGTACGATGGATACATCGACAAGCTGAGCGCGAGGGTCGATGATACTAATAGCGTGGAAGAGGCTAAAGATATCCTCTGGAACATGGTTGATGTGTACCCTCAATACCAACAGCTCCAAGCTTGACTCGCTGTTGTGAAGGATCAGGTGGAGTCGTTCCTCCACATATTTTCTGATCTCGTTCCCACCGAAGCCCACAAGCAAGCTTACTAATGCTTTAGGACTGTGTTAAGGTCCTACATTGGCTACTAGGGCCTTCCTTCTTTTCGTATTAGATCATGCAATGTACATAAAAAAATGACCAGCCATGCTATTTGGCTGGATCACCCATAATATATGTAAAAAAAGGTGTCATCTTTATCTGTTACTACTTTGTACGTATAATTTTGCTACATTCTGTTGCTTAAATATACTATTTGAGCGTAAAAAACAAAATCCTCACCGTGATTCGACGGTAAACACATTACAACTTTACTGTATTCCTTGTTGTGTTTTACTATCAAACGTACGAGCACGAAAAAAACACATACCACAATAAAGGCTATAAAACACATAACAACTTTATTGTCTTACTGTTATGTTTTACTGTCAAACATACGAGCCGGAAAAAGTCGTGTGCCGCAAACAAAGGTAGTAAAATGATTCACGAATTACTGTCACATCTCATATTATTTATCGTCAAAATTGAGTGTTGCGCGGGGTGCGGATGTTTCTTGCTCGCCGACTGTAGTTGGTGGGCCGGCCATACGGGGGGTTGCTCGTGCGCATCGTCACACCTGACCTGGGTCACGCGCGGTGGGCTTGCTAGGCGTAGTAGTTGCCTAAATACTCCCACATATATGCAAGGTAATTAATCTTCTCAAATTAGATAGCACTCATGTACCCATACTCATGTACCCATTTTTTAGACTCGACAAAAAGCTATGAAGATTCTTTCTGTACTTTTTTAATACAACTACATATGACTCAATAACCATGAGGTCATGCGATCAAATAAATCCCAAAAATCTACAAATAAGTGTATAATTAACTTGTAATTAGGGCATCCACAATAGTTTATCTCTAAGGACTCCACCTCACCTAGAAACAACATTAATTTGTCTCTATCATCAGTCACTAACTATTTTTTATCATTTTGACTACATCCCTGGTCGATGTTTTACTATCGATCTTATGAAATAAATGTTGGGAACACGGTACTCGAGATCATGCAAGAAGAGAAAGAGACTTTATCGATGATCATGACTTTTTAAACAGATTCAGGTTTCTTCGGAGAGAATAACAACACTACTCATGTGTTCTTGTATTGAATGTGTTTACAAAATGAAACAAGTCATCGAAATTAAGGCTAATGGCTTATGAGAGTATTGAATATGTGTGTCTTCTCAATTGATCACCCTTTTTCCAACGGCATTACCCTTTATATAGCTTTTGAAGGGGAGGTAGTTGTTGTACATCAAGAGGTGTCTTGACAGTTGGCCGATTTGCTCGCGCTAGTTGTGGTTATTGTCAGAGAGACTCTCCAACACATTCGTCATGCGGTTATGCCAGAGATAAAGAGAATTATATGCAGTTATGTTAGAGACAAACAACACTTATATTAACTACTATGCATGAATAAATGTAGTGTAAGTGTCCCTAGTCGATAAGGTCCATATGTCTGTGGGCTTTATTGGCCATAGAGTGGTCGTAGCCTTGAGGTGGTCGTAGCCTTCCCTAGTCGTAACGGGTATTTTCGACTATAGGTATATTCAAGGGGTATTAAGAATACCACCATTATCTATAATAAGTATTACAGATAAATAGTTTTATTAATTGAGGATTATTAGATCCTCGTCGTCTCTCCTCGTGTCTTTTGCACAAGAGATGGCGTATTCTCTATCTTCACCCCCTCTCTCCTTCAACTAGCATTTTGGGTGACGTGGCATAGAAGATATTGTTGATGTGGTCATTATTGGAGATACCCTTAGGGCATGTACAGTTGTACAGACAGCTGTTGTCTATAACAACTCTCTATGTTACCTGTAGACAGCACTAAAGTCAGCTCATACAATGGGTTGTCTTTTTTACTTATCTTTATAGATCACACAATCTTTTAATACTTTCATGGACCTAAAAAAATGTGCTTGGATGGCCTCCTTGGTTCTAGTGATACAGCCGACTACATGATTGTAGACAGCACATTTCTCTCTCTTTATTCTCTTTCGTTCATATCAGCTTAAATCATACGTGACAGAGACTATAAATAACTGATGTAAACCCATTGTACATGACCTTAGTGGTACTCAAACCTGCTTGTCTTTCACTTAAGCCATGAATGCCGCACAGGTTGACACTTACACCTAATTATGACTTTGGTGCATATTTCAATGCTAAGAAAGTCTCCCACTTCCTCCTCTTGGGGCAAATTGTTGTAGTTTACCCTTCTATAAGAACAAGCCACATAAAGACCAACTAGTAAACATGGAGCAATCGCACGCGCAAGCGGTAGTTCAAGCCACCGCCCGCGTGCGACGAGGGGTTTTTACTCTCTTTTCTAGTCATAAATGCGATCTCGCCGACTTTAAATCTCTTGTTTAATTTTACTGTCACTAACATAGTTAGGATGTAGCATCACTCGATCGATCGATTGTATGCGTGTCACACACAATGATGACATGCAACCTAAAAGTACGTGTCGATCGCTTGTCCTCCCTCCCTAGATAGAGGCACTAAATTAAGAACCAAAAAGACACGTGTCTATTGCACGTTGAGGTGAGATTGAAACCTTAATATAATGTACAGTAAACTTCATAATACTGGTAATTGACCTACCTAGCTAGTTTAAGTCGAACTGGCCTTATCAGAAGGCTGAGGTTTAAAGGGAGCGACTAGCGTCCGAACGTTCGATCCTGGCGTTAGCGCCGTACACCCCCAATAGCCTTTGGATCATCAGGATATGTCCCAGTCTCGTTCATCTGATTCCCATCTCACGTGGTGCAACAAAACTTACAACGTGCACAACAAAAGAAGGAAACCTCGCAGCAAAATACTCCCTTTCCATCGTTTCTTCCTCAGATGTACACCTATGGGCATGTTGACTTCAATCTAGTCGCTCACCTTCACGATGCAACAAACACAAACCTCAACTTCTCTTGTACAACAACAACTTTTGATGATGCAACAAAAAAAATACCTGCGACAAAACAAAAAGTCATAGCGTAACAAAAATCCCAACCAAAACAAAGTGCAACAAAAATGAAAATATGTTGCAACATTTAAAATGCCTAATGCAACAAAAAAAACTATGAGGGCAATAAATCAACAAATCTATGAAACAAAAATGGTATCTTTCTGCAACAATAGAAAAAAAAAGTCTTGCAACAAGAAAAAACAGTTGTTGCAACAAACCGGATGTGGTGAAAAGTTAAAATTGATGGAGGTGGCCGCTGGCTGGCAACGACAAAACTATCATCGTGTGGCGGCAATCAACGACGACATGGTATGAAAGGTGATTTTTCAAATATAGAGATAAGAGGAAGGGAGGGAGGAGAGGAATGATAAGTGTGTTGCAGGAAAATGGATGTTTGGATAACGATCTACGAAGGGTGGGCCGTGGGCCATCAGAGCGGTTGCTCGCGTCAAACGTGCGGGGCGTGGGCCTAGGTGACTGGGCCAGCGAATTAAGTCAGCGACGGATGCACTAAGGCCCAGTCAGTTGCACAGGACATTAGGTCCAAAAAAATTCACTTGGTATAGTCTATGATGCATAGTGTGTGACCTTCCTCCGCCTAGCCCAACCTAAGTGATACGCCAGCCCAACCCAGGCCAACAATTGGCAGGTCATAAGTAACCTAGCATGGAGTGAATCAGCGAAGTCTTCGCCCACTCGCCTCCCCCGGCCTTCGATGCTTGGATGCGCTGTGCGAGAAGAGATGAGAGACAACACTAGGCCTAAATTGTCGCTGCTGCGCGCTACTCGACTAACTCTACCCGTTGCCTGGTGGTCGCCTCGCTGCTTGCTGGCTCGCCCTCACACCCTCGTCGGCAACGGCGTAGCAGTAGACATTTACACAAAGCGCCCGAGAGAACGATGTAAGGCATGAGTCTCCAATCGATATTGGGTATTTTTCTCCTCTAAGTTTTTTGTAGTTCTTCCTATTTCAATCAATCATATGGATTACATTAGTGGGTAGGTTTCAATTTTATTATTATTGGTTGATTTTTGTCAAATTGTTGGGTTAGGGTTCTATTTTTGGTTGGCATTTGCCAATTGAATCGAAGGCAAAAAAAAAATGTTTGGCTAAAAATTTACATACGTTAGTATTTAGTACACTGTTACTGAATAATTATACACATGGGCAAAAATGTATGAGCTACGGGGAAAAATTTACTCCTCCCTTTCCACATTAGCCTACAAAAATACCAATCGGTAACTTTATTACTTTCAGGCTAGCTTTGTGAATCCACTTTGATCGCCGGCACGTCAAGATCGAATTGCTGCAAAAGGAGGGGAGATTTTCATGTAACCATGGGTTGAAATTTCTATCTATTATTGATTTATAGAAAGGAGCCCATCTGCCCCTATCAACTTTCATAAACTACCACACACATATTATCGTAGCTACAGCCCCCATGCGCATGTTTTTCCACAATGCGCCTTCACACGGACATTGCATATTATCGTAGCTATAGAAGAGAACTACCACACACATATTATCGAGATGTGATGCTTGCTCTGCGGCATCTACCGTTTTAACTGGTCTTCTCCCTTCTGAAGAAAAGCCAAGTGGCGATGCGAGAGATGGCGCCGTCGGCGACCCTTCTATGGCAAGCTAGCTTAGCTGACCGACGGATGCTTGGCCGGCTGCACGGAATTATATCGGCAGCGTTCAGTGCCCGTGTACTGCGATTCTAGCGATGCGAGATCGACGTGCCCATCTAGCTGCTGCACGTAGTTAACGTCGTCTGACATGCATGGCCAGCATCGCCATGCTTTCTTCCTCTTCCAAGCATGGAGGGAGGGAGAAAGAGAGTGAAACGGGGTCTAGCTGCTTGAGTATCTGGTCTCTTTCATTGAGCCCAGAATATTCTGGACTTCCTGGGCCGAGCTCCTGCCAGGCTGGGCTCCAGGTGGGCCGAGCATATAGTTGATTCGGTCAGGTTGTTATGGCAGGGACAATGTCAAATCCGTAAGGACAAGCACTGATCAAAGAGGAAAAGCGCGACCTAGAAATGAAACTGGGAAAATATTTCAGTCCAAGAGACAAAGCAAAGTGATCGATACGGCAGCACGAAGAAATAATTCAGTATATTCCATACGATTAAATTAAACAGCCATTAGATACGAGTACATGCATATAACACGATCATCAGTTCACCGTATAAATTCATATCGGATTAGTGAAAACAGCATCGCATCTGCACGCATGCAATGCAATGCAACGCAATGCCATGCCATGCTGCTCTCTCTTCCTGTCTTCTCCCCTCGCAACGACATCCATCCACCTACAACGAACCACGAACGAGCGAGCGAGCGATCCATCCATCCATCCATGCACTGCATGCATGCATGCATGAAGGATCGAGCGGCTAGCTTAGTGGAGGTAGTACGCGAGGAAGGAGATGACGAGGGCGGCGGGGGCGGCGGACACGGCGGAGGAGGCGCCGCTGCTGGCCGGGCCGGGCGCGGCTGCCGGGGCCTCGGAGGCGAGGACGGCGGTGGCCGAGGCGGCGGCGACGAGCGCGGCGAAGGCGATCTTCCTCATCTCCATCTTGATTGGCTTGGTTGGGTTAATTTCTTCCTCTCAGAGCTGCGAGATGGGTTTATTAGTCGTTAGGCTCGTGATTATTGGGAGGGAGGCTGGGTAATCGATCTCTCAATTGCTTGTGAAGCCTTGGAGGAGATCGAGGAGGGTTTTATAGGGAGGGGTTGGTTGGGTACGAGTGGTTAGGAGCAGGATTAGGGGAGGCTAATTAATCAGCTCATGGTAGCAATTAACTGATATAATTAATTGCTTAATTTTGGGTCGCTGCTATGTCTAGGATTCTAATTAGGATGGTTACAGCTAATGGTGGTTGTGCATGTGGAGGGTGGAGCGGCATCTGCGTGCATGTATGCACGTGTCTCCGCGTTGAGTTAATCGAGTGGTCGTTGGACGCAGCTGCTAGCTGTTAGTGCTTAATTTTGTTCTGGTTCTGAAGAGAATTCCAGTGCGTGCATGGCGATTGCGTAATTGCAGCTGCCTCCTGATGGACACGTACGTTGGGCCATCAGGAAATGCTATAAAAGATTATGTAGAAAACTAACACGATCGAAGAATATCTTACGTTGAGCTGGATCGATTGGACACCAGCAGAAACAGGCAGCAACAGAGATGATCAGTGCAGATGTGTACGTCGCAACAGAAAGACAGAATCTGGTCATCACGCAAGGGTTGCTTTTTCTAGATAGGCATCCCACTTGCTTCGGTTCCCGACAACTAGGATGACAACGCATTGGAAAGCATATATGTTCATTTGTCAAGACCAGCACGATAATTTAAGACGAGCAGCAATTAGCCGAGGCAATACCAAATAAGTAGAGATAGGGCATAGGAAAATGGCAAAAGAGCCCACCAGACCACCCAGCCCACAAAGACCGGCAACTTAACCCACCTCACCCTGCTCTGTGTGCCCTAAAGAGCCAGTTGCCAACCAAGCTGCCGCCACAAGCCAGAGAGGAGGAATGGGGCACCAGCCATTGCAACCCAAGCTCGACCTTGTTGCTCACCGGTCACCGCTGCCGGAGATGGAGACGAGATTCTACGGCAGTGGCCTGGGATCCGCGACGGCAAGCCGGCGGCGATGACGAATAGGTGGCTTCAGCGTCAGATCTGTTATCCGACCCAAGATCGACACGCCGCTTCCTTTAATCATCTTTTGCCTGGCTTCTTTCCCCCTCGCTCGCTCATAAGGTGAGGCGACAGCTCTCGAACGCCTCAACGCTTAATCTACCATTAGACGACGCCTTAATAACCATGATTTATACTAGAGCTGTCCAGCTTAATTTTGGGTCGCTGCTATGTCTAGGATGCTAATTAGGATGGTTACAGCTAATGGTGGTTGTGCATGTGGAGGGTGGAGCGGCATCTGCGTGCATGTATGCACGTGTCTCCGCGTTGAGTTAGGCTGCTTGTTTGCCGTGCTTTTTCGAAAAGCGGCTTCTACCGTGCCGCCAGTGGCTTTCAGGTCGTGGAGTCGAACTACCGCGGCTTTTCGATTTGGTGTTTGGTCGCTCGCTTTAGGTAGGTCAGTTGCAGCTCCGAGATGTGAAATGTCCGAAATGCCTCGAGGACCACAATAACTTGTTTGATGTCGCTTAACGCAATTAACAAAGATTTAACGCACGACAATTGACGATATTTAACGACATTTAACCACAAATGACAATATTTAACGATATTCAACGATAATTGACAATATTTAACGATGTTTAACGACATTTAACTATATTTGACGATATTTAACAATAATTGACGATATTTAACAATATTTAACAACATTTAACGACAATTAATGACGACTAACGAATTGACGAGGCATTGACAATAAAAGGAACATGCATTAATGGATATAATTATAAACTACTGAGCAAGTTTCACTGATCCTCTAGATATCAAATACACCTTACCAACCTCAATTAGGTCATAAAACTGCTCAAACAGAAAATTAGGTCACCTTACCAACAACATTTAACAACATTCGACGATATTTAACAACATTTAACGACAATTATTGCAATAAACGTTTATTACAACAAATAATTATTGCAATAAACGTTTATTACAACAAATAATTATTACAAACAATTATTACATAAATAATTATTACAAACAATTAATGCCCTCCACTTTTTCCCGGCTTGGGACCGCATCGGCAGCAGTTAGGCACTTTGTTTAAGTCTATTAATATCTTCATGAAACAACATCAAGTATTTACAAAGATAATCAATGTCACAAATATTTTCATGGATTCACTAGCAATAAATATTTCATGGACAATCAACAAAGTTATGATTTTGGTCAATCAATGATGCAACAATGCCTATCCTAATAACATATCCATAAGTTATACACACAAATGAGTCAAACTTGTAGATTGAACCATAGATTACCTCCAACAAAGCTAATGCTTTCATCAACACCATGGAGCTAGTGCTATAGATCCGCATAGTATCATGTTCTAATCGCTTTGACCATGAGTTCTAGCAAGAATCCATTATTCATCATCTAAGAATAAATAGCATGTGCAGATCTCTACATTCAGCTCTTGCATGAGGTAAACAATGTAAACTATCTTTTCAGATGTTAGTAAACCAAACCGCATCACGTAACCATGAACACTAATCAACTACGATACAAGTTATAAGTGCACTTCACAAACAATTTGACGACTCGGCTTTATAACCATGTAGATCAAGATTGGTCTAACAATAGCATAATCTAACATCGATCTTCAATCCTTCCAATAGCATATGTCCGACACCGAAACAAGAAGGTAATGTCGAATCCAATACGAAAACAAAAGTATAACTATCTCGATTAGCTAAATGAACAATGGTGCATTGAATCACAATCAACATCGGACTCAATCGAACATTGAGCTAAACATTCGAATAATTTCATCGCATGCAATGCATTTCATCACATGAACACCAAGCAACCATGGATGGTAATCAAGCAATTCATTGGTTAATCGAGTGGTCGTTGGACGCAGCTGCTAGCTGTTAGTGCTTAATTTTGTTCTGGTTCTGAAGAGAATTCCAGTGCGTGCATGGCGATTGCGTAATTGCAGCTGCCTCCTGATGGACACGTACGTTGGGCCATCAGGAAATGCTATAAAAGATTATGTAGAAAACTAACACGATCGAAGAATATCTTACGTTGAGCTGGATCGATTGGACACCAGCAGAAACAGGCAGCAACAGAGATGATCAGTGCAGATGTGTACGTCGCAACAGAAAGACAGAATCTGGTCATCACGCAAGGGTTGCTTTTTCTAGATAGGCATCCCACTTGCTTCGGTTCCCGACAACTAGGATGACAACGCATTGGAAAGCATATATGTTCATTTGTCAAGACCAGCACGATAATTTAAGACGAGCAGCAATTAGCCGAGGCAATACCAAATAAGTAGAGATAGGGCATAGGGAAAATGGCAAAAAGAGCCCACCAGACCACCCAGCCCACAAAGACCGGCAACTTAACCCACCTCACCCTGCTCTGTGTGCCCTAAAGAGCCAGTTGCCAACCAAGCTGCCGCCACAAGCCAGAGAGGAGGAATGGGGCACCAGCCATTGCAACCCAAGCTCGACCTTGTTGCTCACCGGTCACCGCTGCCGGAGATGGAGACGAGATTCTACGGCAGTGGCCTGGGATCCGCGACGGCAAGCCGGCGGCGATGACGAATAGGTGGCTTCAGCGTCAGATCTGTTATCCGACCCAAGATCGACACGCCGCTTCCTTTAATCATCTTTTGCCTGGCTTCTTTCCCCCTCGCTCGCTCATAAGGTGAGGCGACAGCTCTCGAACGCCTCAACGCTTAATCTACCATTAGACGACGCCTTAATAACCATGATTTATACTAGAGCTGTCCAGCTTAAGTAATTTGGAACTAGGAACACCTTCAGCAATTACCTCATCATATATTCTTAAAGGGTATAAAAAAATTATATTCGTAAAGCGGCGAGGACCAAGTTTTGGTTGAGAACAAATCATCCAGAAAACCCTGCAAAAAGGACCAAGCCAAAATTTAAATTAAATCCACTGGCATGGTAGTAACTGAATTTCTCTTTAAGCAATCCTCGGCTAGACAGTCAGTATACCAAATGGTATGCCATATGATATATTAGCTGTGTAACGCTCCAGGATCCAAATTGGCTCAAACATACCCGCGGACATAACAGGTAAGAAATGTTGGAATTAATACGGGCTATGTCCAATTTTAATTCTAATTAATTCATGAAAAATCTCAAAGGCCTATGTGTATGTGTTAAAACTGTTTAATCTCATATGGAGAATTGAATGTGAGTTACACCACTTTAAAAGGTGGAACGTGATAGCCCCCTTGTGGAATTGAAGAGAGTCAATACGCGCGCGCGCGCTCGCTCGCCTCGCCGAGCCGAGCCGTGCGTGCGTGTGCGCAGGCGTGTCGGGTGCGGGCGCGTTTTTCTTTATCTATTCGAAAATCAAAACGCACCGACTCGCAGTAAATGGTATTAACGAATGGCTGGTAAAGGCTATGTGTGTGGAGGCTTGTTCCGCCTATCTCTTTCAGATTTGTGTAATAATATTATGAACCATGTTTGCAGTGGTAATGAGACTACTATTTGGCATTCACGACTTTATCATATAAATTTTGGTTGCATGACACGGTTAGCTAGTTTAGAGTTAATCCCGAAATTCACCCTTACCAAAGGTTCTAAATGTCAAGTTTGTGTGCAATCAAAGCAGCCTCGTAAGCCTCATAAGACTACGGAGGTAAGAAACTTGGCATCATTAGAACTCATACATTCAGATCTGTGTGAGATGAATGATATGTTGACAAAAGGTGGTAATAGATATTTCATGACTTTGATTGATGACTCCACTAGGTTCTGCTATATGTATCTTTTGAAAACTAAAGATGAAGTTCTTCACTACTTTAAAATCTGTAAAGCAGAAGCTGAGAACCAACTTGAAAAGAAAATCAAAAGGATTAGGTCTGATCGTGGCGACGAGTACTTTTCTAATGAGTTCAATTTATTCTGTGAGGAACATGGTATAATCCATGAGAAGACGTCTCCCTATTCACCCCAGTCAAACAGGGTTGCTGAAAGAAAGAACGCACTCTAACTGATTTGGTTAACGCCATGTTAGAAACAACGGGTTTTTCCAAAGCATAGTGGGGGGAGGCTATATTGACTTCATGTCATGTTCTAAACAGGGTCCCCACAAAGAATAAAGAGATAACCCCATATGAACAATGGGAGAAAAAAAGACTATCACTTTCATACTTGCGCACTTGGGGTTGTTTGGATAAAGTCAATGTGTTAATTTTCAAAAAGCGTAAGCTTGGACCAAAAACCGTGGATTGCGTCTTTCTAGGCTATGCTCACCATAGCGTTGGATATAGATTTCTAGTGGTGAAATCTGGAGTACCTGACGTACATGTCGGTACAATTATGGAGTCCAGAGATGCTACATTCTTTGAGAATATTTTTTCGATGAAAGATATGCCTAGTTCATCGAGTCAAGAGCCCTGAACCTGCCATTCCAATGGAATATTTTGAGCAAACCCATAAACAAATTCCTGAGGAAGAAGACAATGAAACTCTGAGGAAGAGTAAAAGACAAAGGACTGCAAAGTCTTTTGGTCCTGATTTCATTGTGTACCTTGTGGATGATACTCCAAGTACCATTTCTGAAGCATATGCTTCTCCAGATGCGGAATACTGGAAGGAAGCAGTTCGTGGTGAAATGGATTCCATTATCTCTAATGGAACTTGGGAGATCACTAAGCGTCCTTATAGTTGTAAACCTGTAGGATGTAAGTGCGTGTTCAAAAAAAAGCTTAGGTCTGATGGTACTATCAAAAAGTACAAGGCACGGCTTGTGGCCAAGGGTTATACCCAAGAGGAAAGCGAAGATTTCTTTGATACTTATTCACCTGTGGCTAAATTGACTACTATTCAAGTACCACTATCGCTGGCTGCCTCACACGGTCTTCTCGTTCATCAGATGGACGTTAAGACGGCTTTCCTAAATGGAGAGTTGGACGAGGAAATTTACATAGAACAGCTAGATGGATTTGTAGTAGATGGTCAAGAAGAAAAGGTGTGCAAGTTGTTGAAATCTTTGTATGGTCTTAAACAAGCACCTAAGCGATGGCATGAAAAGTTCGACAGAACTTTAACATCTGCAGGCTTTATTGTGAATGAAGCTGACAGATGTGTGTATTATCGCCATGGTAGGAGCGAGGGAGTCATTCTATGTTTGTATGTTGATGACATACTGATCTTTGGGACCAACCTTAATGTGATTAAGGAGGTCAAGGATTTCTTGTCTCAGAATTTTGAGATGAAAGATCTGGGAGTAGCTGATGTTATCTTGAACATCAAGCTGTTGAGAAGTGATGGTGGTGGGATTACATTGTTGCAATCCCATTATGTGGAAAAGGTTCTGAGTCGTTTTGGTTATAGCGACTGCAAATCCTCTCCAACACCTTATGATCCAAGCGTGTTGCTTAGGAAGTATTGGAGAATAGCCAGAGACCAATTGAGATATTCTCAGATAATTGGTTCACTCATGTATTTAGCTAGCGCTACCAGGTCTGACATCTCGTTTGCTGTGAGCAAACTAAGTCATTTGTTTCTAATCCAGGAGATGATCATTGGCACGCTCTTGAGAGGGTAATGTGTTATCTAAAGGGTACTATGAGCTATGGCATTCACTATACCGGGTACCCTACGGTACTGGAGGGTTATAGCGATTCAAACTGGATATCTGATGCTGATGAGATTAAGGCCACAAGTGGATATGTCTTCATACTTGGAGGTGTCGCTGTTTCATAGAAGTCTTGTAAGCAAACCATCTTAACGAGGTCAACAATGGAAGCAGAACTCACAGCATTAGATACTGCCACTGTTGAAGCCGAATGGCTTCGTGAGATCTTGATGGATTTGCCGGTGGTTGAAAAACCAGTACCGGCTATTCTGATGAACTGTGACAATCAGACCATGATTGTCAAAGTGAACAGTTCTAAGGATAATATGAAGGCATCAAGACATGTGAAGAGAAGACTGAAGTCTGTCAGGAAAATGAGAAACTCCGGAGTAATAGCTTTGGATTATATCCAAACAGCTAAGAATCTGGCAGATCCCTTCACAAATGGTCTATCACGGAATATGATAGATAATGCATCGAGGGAGATGGATTTGAGACCCACATGAGTTATACTATAGTGGTAACTCATCCTATGTGATCGGAGATCCTGTGAAGTAGGATTGGCGAAACAAGCTATTGGTTAACTAGAAGGAGAGTACCTTTATAGACTCACTCCATTGGAGATACAATTCTCTCCTAAATCTGTATGGCAGGTTAATTTTTATTTTAATGTGTTCTGTGGCTTGTTTAAGCAAAGATGTTGTCCTACAGAGCAGTCTTGAAAGAACACACCTATATGAGCCTGATTGCTAGTCACAGTCTATGAGATAGGGTAATCTCTAGGAAGCTCATGAATAGGCCAGGTGTATGACTTATATACTCCAACCTGCGGGGATGCCTGGCAACCTAGTATCAGCTAAGGACTTAAGTGAAACTTATTCACACAAAACTGCCAATTCAAGGCTTAGTTCATTGTGCAGTTGTGGGTAAGTGTAGCTTCTGTTCTAGATGGATGTTCAACCTTAACCGATCTCCATCGAAACGCTGGTATATCAAAACAATACTGTGGATCAAGGCATTTGACATGTGCCCTTCGGATCTGGTGGGGGATTGTTGGAATTAATACGGCTAGGCCCAATTTTAATTCTAATTAATTCCTAAAAAATCCCAAAGGCTCATGTGCATGTGCTAAAACTATTTAGTCCCATATGGAGAATTGAATGGGAGTTACACCACTTTAAATGGTAGAACGTGGTAGCCCCTTGTGGAATTGGAGAGAGCCAATACACGCGCGCGCTCGCTCGCCTCGCCAAGCCAAGCCGAGCCGTGTCGTGCCATGCTGTGCGTGTGTGTGCACGCAGGCGTGTGTAAGATCGAAGAGGCCGACTAGAGGGGGTGAATAGGCGTTTTAAAACTTCTATGAGCTAAAACCGATTTCTAATGCGGAAGCTAAATATCAATTCGGTTTAGCCTAAATCAACTAAATTCACTAAGTGCACCAACAATACAAGTCAATAATAAATAGAGCAATTTAGCAAAGACTTGTAAGCTATCAACTAATGATATGATTAATCAAGCACATACAAGATAGCAATCATACAAATGAATAAGCAATTATATAATGAATGTAAATTGCACAAAGTAAAGCATATGAAAGCTAATCACAAGAAGCACACGGGACACAATGATGTTTTACCGTGGTGGTCGGAGACTTGCCGGTCTCCCATAATCCACGTTGAGGGAAACCCAAACCAATTGGGTCGGCTCCACAAATTAAGCCTTCCTCCAAGGTATCAACACCTCGCCCACTAGGGTTGCTCTTACTCCACTCCGAGATGGCGAGCACCAAGCCACTCACAAACCGCCTGGTCTTCTCACAAGCCTTCTTTGAGAAGATCACCGATGCACGACGCCTCCACGCCGTCTAGGTGTCGGCAAACACCAAGAGTAATAAGCCAAGCCCCTTGCTTGACTCTCACCAAGTGCAACACATGCACAATTGGATGCTCAATCCAATTCTAGTTGCAACACATGCAACTAGACCCTCTCCTTTTGCTCACAAGGTGCAACACATGCACAATTAAGAGGAGAAGCTCACACTAGCTCAAGAGAATGAAATGGGATGCCAAGAGTCGCCCCCCAACCGGCCAAGGTGAGTATTTATAGCCCACACACAAAAACTAGCCATTGGAAGAGAATCTGTCGAAATTCAGGGAAACCCGGTCACACCACAGCACAGGGCCTGGCCACCAGAGCTCGAGCAACGGCTATAAAATAGCCGTTAGAGACAATTCCGGCCATCCGCCCTCAGGTCCGGCTCGACCGGACTCGATCAGTCCGGGCCTTCCGGGAGGTAGAAAACCGAAAAATATGCTCTCTGGAAAAAGCTGACCGGCCTTACAAGGGCGGTCAGTCCGCAGGCAAATGGGCGGTCATCCGGCTTTCAATCGCGGTCATCCGCACCTGAATTTCAGCACAAAGACACTCTGAAAACGATCATAACTTTTGACTCCGATGTCGGAATTGAGTGATCTTGGACTCTATTGAAAGCTTATTCAGAGGGCTACATAACTCACCTATTTGATTTGATCTCAAACACATTTTATAAAATCAAAAAACACAACTCAAAAGAACCACTATCATGGTCTAAGTCCAAATAATTAGCAACAAGCAATCTTAGACCATGTCAAGGGAAAATACATGAATTCCAATAATTTGCAAAACATATTTGCAAACTTAGATCATGCCACAAGGAGTAGGTACATGGACTTCAACAATTTGCAAAATACATTTGCAAAGTATAGTCACATGCTACAAGGATTAGACGCATGAGCCTCAACTATTTGCAAAACACATTTGCAAATAATAGCATCATGCCACGGTGAGCTAGAGCAAGCAAGATTGAGCTATCAATACATGATGAGACTCAAGCTACTAGACAAGACCCCTCTTAATAGTACGGCAACCTATACTAGCAATCCGATCTTCCAACCAAACACCAAGACCGGTAAAAGACTAGGAACACATCCTTAGCCCTAGCTAGTCATACCTTTGCCTTGAGCATCTTCTTGAAGCTTGATGACGCACATCTTCACATCAAGTCCGGTCCTGACTCGATGATCATCAACATATGATGATTTCCTTTACTTCGGGATCTTGGCTTGATGCTCATCAACACATGATGACATCCTTCATCCCGAGTCTTGATATGCATCAACACATGATGCATTCTCCACTTGATGTCTATCAACACATGATGGGTCTTCTTTTAACTTGATGATCAACTCATGATCATCTCCTCTTCTTGAACATCATCAACACATGATAACTTCCTTTTCTTGAACCTTGACTTGATGACCATCGACTCATGATGCCATCCAAAGTCTTCATCGTCATGGAACATAACCTATTTATCCAACTCATAGAAAATGTTAGTCCCACAATGTGATTATCATTAATTGCCACAACATACCATTAACTCATAATGGTTGGGACAAGACACTACAATCTTTCCCTCTTTGGTAATTGATGATAATCACTTCAATTGCAAGTAATTGAATAGAGATAAACATGAGTATATATCAACTACACAAGTTATATATATACTCACGTATAAGTATATATGAACTACAAAAGTTATATATACTAAGAGTATATACGAACTACACAAGTTGTATATACTAAATATGAATATATTAACTACACAAGTCAAATATATTCAAGAATAGATAAGCATATATGAACTACACAAGTCTCATATGCTCTCATATACTCATATGAATATATTAACTACACAAGTTATATATACTCAAAGATATGTTTCAAAGTAGAAATCTCAAATATGTGGAAAGGGAATATAGATCAATACTAATAAAACCACAAAACATAGAGTGAACCCCCCTAAATGTGTGCATACACAAATGTGTGTTAAGAACATATGCACATATTCAAGTTAGACTTTTGGTGGAGTTCAACCTATATTTTGGATCCGAGGAATACAACAATATATATAAATATAAAGTAGAATGCATACATTTTGTGTTTTTCACCTTTATATCCAAATGAGACTAAACAATAGGTAATCAATAAAAGTGTTAGTCTCACAAATAGATTTATCATTTTGAATGCATACCTGTTTGGATTTTTCCTTTTATATCCAAGCTGAGACTAATCATGGTATAACAATAAGAGTGTTAGTCTCATAAATAGGTTTGTCATTAATCACCAAAATACTCCATTAACACATAATGGCGGGTCTAGATACTTCAACGTGTCAGCTGTTCGAAAATCGAAATGCACCGACTCGCAGTAAATGGTATTAACGAATGGCTGGCAGTAACGGTGCAGTTACTAGTGAATAACGGTTGCGGTTACTATTGAGTAATAGTTGTAGGTTACTAGTGACTAATGGTTGTGGTTACTATTGTGTAATGGCTGCAGTTAGCACTGTTCTGGCCTCTTCGTTTTTGCTATTTTAGAAGAACAGAGCACTCTGTTCTGGTCTCTTCGTTTTTGCTATTTTAGAAGAACAGAGCACTGATTCTGATACTGATCTCCATACGAAATACTTAGACAGTACTCTACATTTTTGTTGTTGTCTCTAGCGATCTTCCATCCCGGCGAGACGCGTGTACGGTCGCACCGGGAGAGCAGGCCTCCAAAACCCCGTCCTCGAAGGCTTGCACGAGCGAGGATGAATAAGGTTTTTGGGGAGCGTTCGCGCAACTGCTCGCTTCATCTGATCTTCTACTATGTCTACATCTGCGCGACTACTACCACGACATCCACGAAGTTCTCTCCTACATCTACATCAACTGCACAACTACTACCACTACGCCATGACCAACGACAACCTCACCAAGAATTCTGCTTCGATTTCTGTTACTCCTTCCGCTGGATCTGGGTATGCCTATATCGCACTTGTTGTTTACTTAGTTTTATTATCTGTTGTTGACTTAAACATTGAGATAGGTATGCTAGTTTCTGTCCTTCTAGAAATTCATATATCTATAGTGTTCTTGTCTTCCTGTTTTGTGAAAATGGCTACAGTATTCTCCATGATTTATCTAGTACATTTCTGGATTAAAGTAATTCGAAAAATGCTCATATATTCAACAAGAAATAATCCAAGATACAACATATATCCAATTTTATTTTTGAGCTATGCTAGTAGAGCTATAAGTTTGCAATGATCAACAACAAAAGCCAGCATGCATCTATATAACAAGACAGCAATCTAAGGTAATGGACATTAATTAACATGACCTACTCATGTTGCCTTTAAATTTTGTATAGAGATTCTTCTAATCATTCTTCTGTGAATAAAGATTACAGACCAAACAGTATTATTATTCAGTTTACCTCTTGTTACATGCTTACCTTCAAAAATGAATTCCATCTCATCATACCAACGAATAGGAACCTTGATAAATTTGGACCTTTTATCTTTCGCCTACACATGTTAAGAAAAGAAAGATAACATTAGTACTCCATCTGTTCAAAAATATATGGCGTTTTGGATATCGACACGGTCTTCAACATGCAATTTTGATCATTACTTTTTATATGAATATGTTCACAAAATAATATAAAATTATTATATTATGAAAATATTTTTCATGACTAATCTAATGATATCATTGTCACATGACCAATACAAATAATTTTATATATATATTAGTGGTCAAAATAAAGGAAGTTTGACTGCATGCTTTGTAAATCGTCATATATTTCTGAACGAAGGGAGTATGATTTAGACTACAATATGTTGCTTATGGAAAACAATTAAGTTAATTTGGATGGGACACTCATATTGGTCACCCATACAATACAACCTCAGTTTCATCATAAATGATTCTTTTTACAACATCATAGTTAGCACTTTTACCTCCCATACAATGTTCTATTGAGCTTTAGCTAGTGAAATTTGTGGCATACATGTCTCTCAATGAAGTTTATGTGAGATCTAGTATTGATTTGTTGTACACACTCCTCATCGTGCACCTTTGTAAAAACCATCATTCTTCAACTTGTATCTTATTTTTGTAGTAGCTTAGCATTTACTACAAGGAAAATATACAAGTCAAAGGAAATCACTTGATTTTTAAAGAGGTGCACGAAGTGTGCACAACAAATATGAAAAGCAGCTATCGGTCAATAATGGTCGCATCACTGAAATGAAAAGATTTGGTTTTAGTCACCGGATTTTAGGTCGCAGGTTGGATCTTCTGAGTTGAAAAATATCTGAAATGCCCCTAAGGAAAATGATGGCTTGTTTGATGTCGTTTAATGATAATTGATTACGACAACTACTGCAATTAACAATAATTAACGCAATGGACGACAACTACCGTAATTAACAGCAATTAACGCAAATGACCGTAATAGACCGCAATTAACGATAATTAATGCAATTGACTACCATTAATGACAATTAACACAATTAATAATAATTATTACATAAATAATTGCAATAACTAATTGTCGTAATAAACATTTATTACAAAAAAATATTACATAAATAATTACAATAAATAATTATTAAAATAAACAATTATTATAGAAAATAATTATAACATATAGAATTAATTTACAATAGAAAAAATGAAGAAAATGAAGGAAATGAAAAAGGTGGTGTTGGTTTTGGGCCAGCGGCGGCTATGGTTTAGGCCGCTGTTGCCGCCGACGTCGAGGGAGGAGCTCAGCGGCGGCGGCGGTGGAGGAGGGGTCGCGTCGGGGCAGGAGCCGGCTTCGGGGGTCGACTCGGGGTCAAGGGAGGATGCCAGCGGCGGCTCAAGGGCGGAGGAGGAGCGGCGGCTCAGGGGCGTGCAGATCCGGTCGGCCGAAGGCAGGCATGCAGCGGTGGCTCAGGGTCGGGGTCTCGGGGAGGAGTGACGGCGGCGGGGTGGGGAATTGGGGCGCGCAGATCCAGTCAACGGTGCAGCGGTGCTGCAGCGTGGGAGGAGGACGGGGCGGAGCGCCGACAACGGGGGAGGAGGAGGAGGATGGGGGCGGGGCGCCGGCGCTGGGGGAGGAGGAGGATGAAGGCGACGCGGGAGGTGGAGGAAGAGAGGAGGAGGACAGGGGCGAGCGAGATGGGAGCTAGGGTTAGGATTTGGGCAGGGGGCGGGGGAGGGGTTTGTTTGATGGGGAAAAAAACGGGTAATTAACCCCCCCCCCCCAAAGTTTAGGGGCAAAGTCAGAACATGGGCTGCAGGAAGCCGCAGGCGGCTTTCGGCTTCCACATATTGTAACGGCTTCCGGCTTGGGAAAAGTAGGAGGAGAAAAGCCGTCCGTTTAGAACGGCTTCCGGCTTTTTCGAGCAAAAATCCGAAGTCGAAGTCATTCCAAATAGGACCAAACTTCACTGAAAGACAAGCTTACCACAAATTCCATAAGCTGAAAGCCCAGTGAAATAAGCTGAAAGCCCAGTGAAAATTATTTTGGAGGCAAATAATTAGAGTGGTCTAACTGATGTTGAAAAGGAATCCTTTATGATGAGGATTGAACAACGTGAGTGACGTGCCCAAATGGGCTATATTGTTTTCACTAAGCAACATATTGTAGTCTAAATTATACTAACGTCATATTTGTCTTCTTAACATGTCTAGGCCAAAGATAAAAGGGCCAAATTTATCAATGCCCTTATTCATTGGTATCATGAGATGGGGATTCATTTTCAAGGTAAGCACGCAACAGGAGATTTATCATGTTTCAAATTCTGTACGACCATCCATCCACTCAAAGATGGCTTGATTAGTAACAAAAATTAAACTCAAACGGGAGTTGACCCAGCACTAAATTATTGTTAGTATCCTCTCCATAAACCTGAGAATAATAAGGCAACTAGATCATCCTCCAAGCATCCTACAAGAAGCGAAAGTGGTATAGGCAAAGAAGGCAATGTTTGGTGATGATGTTTAAGAGACATAGTGCTATGCACAATACACCTGAGACCATGCGTTTCAAACACATGACCCACCCCGAAAGAGAGCTTATACAAAAATAATTGATGACATGGAAGAGTGCCCTGTCTTTGTTCGGCTTGAGTTGCAAACATTCCTAGCTACTAATGAGAAGATAGCAGTCATGT
Organism: Ampelocalamus luodianensis; assembly: GCA_036346255.1. Classification (NCBI taxonomy): domain Eukaryota; kingdom Viridiplantae; phylum Streptophyta; class Magnoliopsida; order Poales; family Poaceae; genus Ampelocalamus; species Ampelocalamus luodianensis. Next base: position 67,095,833 of record CM070628.1, read on the forward strand.
TGAAGGGAAGGCCCATTGCAGCCATCAAGTTGCTTGTGGGATCACTAGATTGCACAAAACTATCCACCTCATATGTCATTTAATTCTTATTGGAAATTAATACCAGGATAGTTTTCTTCTCAAATAAGTATCTTGCTTTTAAAGGTTCTGAATAATGAGCTTGTAGCTTCAGTCTAACAATTCTTTCTCAAAAATTGCTTGCAACTGAATAATAATGAGCTTGTGGCTCCAGTCTAGTGATTATTTTTTTCAACATTTTGTTTTGAACTGAATAATGAGCTTCTTGGTCCTGTTTACCTGCTATTGCTTTCCAGCAAATGGCTAAAATAGGCTAGTTTGCCCAGTTGGGCCACAGCTCATCTCAGCAAAACTACAAAAAGCACCTTATATTTGCATATGTGATAAACACTTTCTCACAAATCATACCAAGCATGGACATACAAACCAATGGAATGGCATCTCATCCTACTATAACCAAAACCCAGCTATAACCCATTATGTTCATTGAGTAGAAGATCAATGCAAAGAAACATTAGTCTATATAATTTGCGAGTTGCATTGATAGTGCTTTGCAAAGAAAAGCAATTAGGGACAAAAGGCGCCCTTTTGTTGTTGCTTTGCACATTGTACTGACAGAGTGATGGCAAAGGCAAACCAACCACTGAAACAAAATTAATTAAGCTGTTATCAGAGCCAGTGGTTTGTATTTCTCCAATCTGTTTTTACTAACGAGCACGCATTGAGTGCCACAACAACACATTGAATGAATGCGGATTTATGATCTGTAGTTGACTTCAAATAGGACTTCCAGGGGGCAAAAACGCTGCACACACTTCCAATATAATTAGAGCAGCAACGGAGTAATTGTAAATAGATCACAGGGAAAAGAAAAGAGGTGAATACACTGGTAATTAATCCAGCAATCCTCTGATATTACATAGTAATGTCATGGGTGAACAGCGTCATGATATTACATACAAGCCATTGGATTAAAAACGAGAGGCGGAGATCGAGACGTGAACTGTGTTTCCCAAACACTGCAGTAAATACTGTAGCGAAACACTGGAGCGTAGGTACTGTTCATGAGTGTTGTGCTGTCACTGTAGCTCTTGATCCGGACCACTCTCCCCAGATCCGACGGCTCAGATCTACCGAATGTTACGATACTGTTCATCATGACATTCCAATTGAAATATCAGATGATACCAATCCGGCATTCCAGATAATCGACGTGTTTATGAGCGTATCTCACGATTCTAGTGCCCAAATCAGAAACCAACCGGCAAAATCGTTCGAGCAATATTAACACATTGAACACATCAGTAGATCACGGCTTCTTCTTAACAGTCGGCATCCAGTATGCGGATCCACCTAGCTAGTCCACGCACAAACCGATCGACGCCACCAACATTACAAATCATCCGGAGGGCGCTAAAAAAACTGTAAATATAATGATTCGCGTACGACACCCTGGCCACTCGCCTGTGCCTCTATCTGTGCCGGCCGCCACCTCCTCCTCCCACGCCGGCTGCGCCTCCTCGAGCGTCTGCCGACTCCGACCGCGGCTCCACGCGTGGCGCCTCCCTGGCCACGATAAAAACTGTCATGTGTATAGTATTTCTCGGGAAGGAACAGGTTTTTACTTTTACCTCGTAGGGGCTCTTGCCCTCGCCGCCACCGCTGGAAACCCGAGCCGCCGTCCTGCGGGCTGCGGGTGCGACACGACGGGTGGAGGCGGAAGATGGGAGGAAATGGCGAGCGCTGGAATTATCCACCCCTTTCTGTTGGTTTGGACGTGGGAGCCCAGCGGCCCGGCCTAATATCTGATATGAGCGTTGGGAACTTACGGCCCGCTCTCTGGACTAGGCCTTATCTGTTTCTAGTTCCGACGGAAACGGAACACTTAGAATGGGCCTGGTGAATTACTTATTGGCCTCCGTTTCCATCTGGATTTGGGCCGGGCCGAAATTTCAGATATATCCCGTCGCCCACTGTCGTGCCTCTGCCACCCCACCCTCCCTTTATAGCTAGGCTTCGGTGAGCCCAAAACCTAACCTGGTGAACTCTAGCCCTAATCCGACGAAGCCCCGCCCTAACTCACCGCCGCTGACACTGGAGATGACAACGTCGCCGGTCGGAGCACGAATCTCCTAGCAAAATTGTAAGGTCAGAAATTCGACTGTTTTCCTTAAAAAAAACATGCGACTGTTTTCCTTAAAAAAACATGCAACGGTTTTTTTTAGCAATTCCGTACTTAATATCATGAACATGGGAAAACTTAAAGCAACCCAGAAGGTTCGATGAGAACCACACCAAGAAGGTACAATCTATTATCGAGCAAATTGGTTTATTGATCCATGGTCGCGCTAATAAAATTTTCCCGTTATGATGTAGGCTGGCGCCCGCTAGCTTTGCCCATCTACACCTCAACAACTTCCCCTTTTCATCTCTTGCCATATCTTTTATTTATAACAAATTGCAAACGGAGGAAAACGTGCATGCATCCGTACTCCCCAACTTCATCCTCGTTGGCATATGAAAATTGATATATGTGCTTTCCGTCGAAGATACAAAGATACTTCTATAATATGTAGTTTTATAAAATAAGTTTTTTTTTCAAAAACCCACCTACAAATGAGCAGTATTTTTTTCAATTTAACCTTTTTTCGTAAAAAACGCACATTTATACCCCTGCTAGTCTTATTTCCAGTTTTGGACCCAGGGGGTCGGCGCCGTGAAAAAAAGGCTAAATTGAAAAAAATTCGGACAAATAAGAGAGTTCATCAAAATCTGCACCTTAAAGCTCGTCAAAACCCTGTATGTAAGTTCTGTGTGGTTTGAGATCCACTCCAATGACCAATTTACTTGTTGAAGTTCTTACATGATAGTTGTGAGGCAATCCTAGTAGAACAGTTTTGTGGACTATGAGCAAAGAAGACATGCCAACGCAAGGTAGGACGCACGAACCGAGCGTGGGAGGATAAAGCGCGATGCAAGAGCGAGAGAATAGAGGGAAAAGAAGAAGGACGATTAGGGGTGATCACCGACGTTGCGGCCACACAGGAGGATTCTTACGGTCTAGATGTATTTGATTTCTAGGAGATTCAGTGAGTAAATTGACCATTTGAAGGTGGGAGGGGGGACTTGCAAGCACATATAATTTACAGGTGGGTTTTTGACCAACTTTGATATGCAGATGCATGTTTGTCAAACTACCCCACTTGTAGGTGAGTTTTTGCGAGAATCCCTATAAAATATTATCATATTATTAAATAAATTATTGGTCAAATGTGTACCTAACAGACCATACAATATCTAAAACAAGATATATTTTAGCCATCTCTCCAAAGAAATCTTCAAAGACACTGCTTGGAAAACAAAGAATATATCTTGTGACAAATTTAAATTTGCAAGAACAATATAGCTTGGCTACCGTCAGTGGCGGAGGACGAAAAAAATTTAAGGTATGGCGAAGTCGCTAACATAGATAATAAAGTAATATCTCTCAAAATGGTTCACTAGATGTAGTGATAGTCAAGCACAAAATATATAAGTAAAAACATTTAGGATAAATAGAATTATAGAAAAATACAAGCAAAGTCAACTAACCATGTGATGATGAAGCTTCAGTCACGCCTAGATGACCTAGGCAACTGCATTTGCCTATCTTTCTTGTTTTGAAATGTTTTCTTGATCTTCTCAAGATCAATTTCTTTGAATATTTCTCGCTCAATGTAGCACACCATTAAGTCATTAAGCCAAGCATCGGACATCTTGTTGCGCAATTCTGTTTTGATAATCTTCATAGCCGAAAAGACTCTTTCAACTGATGCCGTCGCTACTGGTAGTATCAATGCCAGCTCAATTAGACGATAAACCAATGGGAAAACAGTATGTCTATCAAGTTCAACCATTTGTGCAGCTAGGCTTGCGAGATCATGACAATCTCTAAACTCCTCAAGTCTTCTCACATGAATAATAAATAACTCAAGTTGATCTTTTATACCCCTCTTATCGGAATAGGAGAAATCATCAGAATATATCTCAGTAAGCCGAGCAAACTTGTCCACATCAAATTTAGAGAATGAATCTCTTGGGTCAAGACAAGAAAAGCAAACAAGCAATTCTGAAGATACCTCATTAAACCGATGATCAAACTCTGTGGTAATAGCATCTATAGCAAAGATAGAAGGTATCGACACGAAAATAATGGTCTTGAGTGATGTTGTTCTTGCCCCCTTTTCTTGATCTGCCAAATCTTGGTACTACTTCATTCATATTTGGTATTGGAATATCATTTTCACTGCAAAATTTTGTGGCTTCCTGTAATAGTGGCTCCCAACCATCATTCCTCAAATTCATCAAACGTGTTCTCACATCAATAACCAAAGACATGGCTTGAACAATATTTTGATCCTTCCTTTGCAAGATAAGAGAGAGCTCATTTGTGATGCGCAGGATTTGCAACATCATCTTCATGATGAACACAAAGCTAAAAGACTCCATGATTTCCACTAAACCTCCTGCCCTACAAGGATTGCGCACATCTTGATGCACAATTTGTAGAACTTCAATTACTGAATCCCACATTGATTCAATACGAAGTAATGTCTTGTAATGAGAACCCCATCTTGTATCTCCAGGTCTAGCCAAGGATGTTGCTTGATGTTTCCCTCTTCCTGAGGAAATCTCTCCACTGCTCAACTTACCTAAAAGAATCCTGCGTTGCTTATCTAGCAATAAATCCTTCCTCTTGCAAGATGAAGTAGTGGTGTTCACAATCAAGGCCACATATTCGAAGAAATCCTCAATAGATGAACAACATCTTGAGATGGAAACAACTACCAACTGCAATTGATGAGCAAAGCAATGGACATAGAAAGCATATGAGTTCTCATCACGAATAAACTTCTGAAGGCCATTAAATTCTCCTCTCATATTAGAAGCACCATCATACCCTTGCCCTCGCAGATTTGCAATGTGTAGCCCATGCTCACCAAGTACTTCAACAACTGCTGTCTTCAGTGCTTCTGAGGTTGTCTCCTTCACATGCTTAATACCTAAAAATCTTTCAATCACTTTTCCTTTCTTGTTCACAAACCTACAACATAGATATTATAATCTAATTAGCTAATTTTAACAAAAAATTGAATATACGATAACCAATGAACATTATATAATCAATTACTTACCTCACAACCACGGCCATTTGTTCTTTGACAGATATATCACGAGATTCATCTATAAGAATGGAGAAAAAACAACCCGCCATCTCTTCCTTTATTGCTTTGGTGACCTCAATTGCACAACACTCTGCAAGTTCTTTTTGAATTGTTGGGGAAGTCATCTTGGCATTTTTGGGACATGTCTCATCAAATGCAAGCCTCACTTGTTCATTCCTTTCTTTATACCAATCAAGAAACTCTAGAAAATTCCCCTTATTCAAAGAAGCAAGGGACTCATCGTGTCCACTTTAATGGTTCACCTTGCAATGTGAGCAAACTCACAATACCCAATGATGTATCCAACCGAGTTTCATATTTGATTAGTGCATCTTTTGTATGTTTGTCAACCTTATGTTTCACACTTGTTCTTTGATTTTTGAAATCTTCATATGTTTGTCCTACACTCGTTATGGATTTTTCCATCATGTTTTGGAAGCGCCAAATATGCATTCTTTCAATTGTTAAACCCCAATGTTGTAAAGACATCATATCCAAATTTGTCATCCAATCGATCATGCTTGAAAAGATAACAATAAAAGCAATAAGCCCTATCCTTCGCCACACTGTATTCAAGCCAACAATGTTCCTTGAACCAATTTTTCTGAAAGGATCTTTTAGTATTTGATTTTGGGAACTTATAGCCAATTGGTTGAGTTGGACCCTTATCTATGAAAGCCCTTCTAACTTCGGATCTAATATTGATAGAAAATTGATCAATCGGTATACGAAGCCCCGGATCAATGATAATATGATCCGGATTGAACTGAGTTATAATACCTTCCCCATCAGTTTCAATCTCCTCTTCAACTTGTAATCCTGTCATATCATTTTCCATCTCCTCTTCAACTGCAGTGACAACTTGTTCAAACTCATCTGAGTCATAGTCATCTTCCATATTAATATTTTTTAATTCTCTGTACTTGAAAATCAACCAAATCAAATTAATTGATAACCAAAAGATTGAATAAACAACAATTAAAAAAGTGTCAGATTTGTTGGAGGACTTACCGTGATGTCGTGTGGTGTGCGATCGCCGCTCGGTGGTCGCCGGCTCGGCGGCTCGTCATTCGCCGCTCACGCCCAAAACGGATCGGCGAAATCACGTGATCGCCGCCGCCGAAGCGCGCTTTGCGATCAAGAAAGTCACGAACTCGCCAGACGGAGGCGGCCGTGTCGTTGTCTTTGGGCCGGAAAACGAACAGCAAAAGCGGCTTGACAGTGCACCCACAAGGCCACAAGCGGACAACGGGACAAGCCCATAAAGCAAGCAAAGCAAGGCCCAAAAGCTAATAACAGTTCAGACTTCTATCTTCTTCTTCCTGCGATGCGAACGATTCAGACTTCAACAGCAGCCAGCATGAGCTTCGAGTCTTCAACCTTGCAACCATGACTACGGAGCAATTCAGGGTGGGTATCCGCGGCGAAGCCAAGGTAGGGCGAGCGCCCTACCTTGCCCTACCGGGTCCTCCGCCCCTGGCTACCGTGCAGGACAGGACTACAGGCAACATCGTGAAAGCAGCATAATGATAATGATAAGTACTATGTACTTATCTCTGAAAGAAGAAGAAAACGATTAGAAAAAAACGCTAGGCGGCAATCCAACGGTGGGGACCCCCACCCGCATAGACAAAACGAGGCGGGGCCCTGGGAGGGGCACCCACGTAATTTCCCGCGCCACCAGCGGCCCCCTTTTATCTCTCCCCCACCTCCCCACATTTCGCCCCCATTTCGAAGCCCACCGAATTCGCTGCGATTCCTCTCCCCTCGCCTCCTCGTCCTCTAGGGTTAGTACCGCCTCGCTCCCGGATTCAATCGCGGGTTGCTCTCGAGCCCGCTCGATCTCCTGCTTTGGGGCTTCGGCTCGGCCACGCGCGGCCGATCCGGGCCGTTTTTTCGGAATTTTTTTTTTGTTGCTGATTTTGTTTTTTCTTCTTGCTGGGTTGCTGTGCAGGGATCGCCGGAGAGGAATCGCGACGAGGGCTGTCTCGTTTAAGGTTCGTGGCTAGGTGATTCTCTATTCTGGATGATGATTCCTGGGCTTTTTTAGTATGTTTTCGTGGTAGTTTGTGTTTTTTTGTTCACGGTCAAAAGCTGTGATTTTTTTTTTGGGTGGTGATGTCCGGGCTGGTGTAGAACTAATTGGGCCGCTCCGATTTGTTAATTTGACGGTTATTTGTGTACAACAGCGATGAACAGTGAGCAAATTTGGTGCTGTGTTGTAAAGGCGTCGTCTCCTTTACACGTATTCGGTGTGGTTGTTGCAGCTAGTTGATGACTTCTTTAGGTGCTCTGGCCAAAGTTAGTGAGCCAGATATGGTTGCTACTTTATAGATTTGTTGCTCTGTTGCGTAAAGGGGCGTAAAGTTGAGGGCTTTTTTTCCCCTGTTCTGATGCCGTTAGGTAATCAGGCTATTGGCTCAATGATAGGGCAGGTTGCGTTGCTAGTACCTTCGGTTTGGTATTTGACCAAGCTGCAATTACCTTTCTGTAAGATGATTCTTAGAGATAATTTAGGGTCTGTTTGGTTTATAGCCAAACCTTGCTCCATTGCAAGCTAGTCAACTTTGACGAAGTTTGGCATCCGTTTGGTTTCTAGCCACGCCTATGGCAAGATTCCTTTTCTTCCATTTGGGTCCTACGTGTCAATGACTACAAAAAAAGTGTGCCAAGATTCCCTTTTGCTAACCAACGTGTCGCTTCAATTTTGATGACCTAAGCTTAGTCAAGCTTGGCAAAAATTGTGGCAAACTTTGGCAACCTTAGTATATAAACCAAACAGGCCCTTACTCTCTTGTGTTTGGATTCCTTAGGCCACAACATGATTTAGACCATAGGCCACAGCATGTTTTACACAATCAATATTATAGTTTGAAGATTGTATTATTATATTTGCCTCGAAATGGAACGCTGTGTTGCATTAAGTGTGCGGTGATTATTCTAAATACAATTTTGTTTGCCTTGTTTACTCTTGTAGACTTGTACTATTGACTGTGTTTTGTGTCTGATTTATAGTTAACCACGCCATGGAGCACAAGGAGACCGGTTGCCAACCTCCGGAGGGCCCAATCCTTTGCATCAATAACTGTGGCTTCTTTGGAAGCGCGGCTACCATGAACATGTGCTCCAAGTGCCATAAGGAGATGATTATGAAGCAGGAGCAGGCGAAGCTGGCCGCCGCCTCTATTGATAGCATCGTCAATGGTGGTGATGCCGGGAAGGAACCTGTCGTTGCCGGTAATATAGAGGTAGCTGTTGCTGAAGTTGAGGTCAAGAAGATTATTGCACAGCCTGCTGATGTTGCTGGTCCCAGCGAGGGGATGATAGCGAACCCCAAGGGGAAGGAAGGCCCAAATCGGTGCACCAGTTGTAGAAAGAGGGTTGGGCTTACCGGATTCAACTGCCGATGTGGGAACTTGTACTGCGTGCTGCACCGCTATTCCGACAAGCATGACTGCAAGTTCGACTATCGGACTGCGGCTAGGGATGCCATTGCCAAGGCCAATCCAGTGGTGAAGGCGGAGAAGCTTGACAAGATCTAGGGGGTTCGAATGGTTGGGGAAAGAAAAGTTGCAATCTGCGGTACTTCATCATGCATCTTTGCTGCATTATCCATGCCTTTTCCTTCCATGTTGGCTGCTACAATCTAGTTCGGCATTGTGATGCATGGCACACCTCGGCAGCTTCAAGAACCCTCCTCACTGGTCAGTCCGAGTGGTTTGCATGTTGGCTATGCTGTGTAAGCTTTATTTACGGTCATCTTGCGCGGACGGTATTGTGGCTTCGCATTTAGCTAGCTCTGTAATGCACTATTGTCTCTCGCGTGTTACATTGCAACCAGTAATAGTAATCAGCGATCGTCCGTTATATGGTACTTATGGTCGTTTGCATGCATGTTACTTTTCGATCTTTTAACTCTGCGATCTTCTAGCCGGTAAACTCTGGGGAAAATGGTACATGACATATCTTTGTTACCTACTGCAAAGACCTTTAAAATGTCATGGCTGAGGTGAGATGTTTGGTAGAATGTTGTTATGTGGTTGGTCTGTGCAGGTTTCCCTTTGCCATGGTATGATATATGGAGAATTTTGGCATGTGGTGCTCGTCTATGCGAAAACTTAGGCTGGTTGTACTGAATATGCTATCAAAAGGTTGGGTCGTGCTCTGCATTTAGCTTAGCATATATATATATATATAATACTTTCTAGTCCCGGGAGTAGTTACTCCTACCTTTGATATACCACCTAAAAGAACTTGAAATACTCCATTATCACTTTGGGTATATTCATATACTAATTATAAGATATTTCAATGTGAACTACACGAAAAATTTGCAAGAGAGTTCGTAGTTTTTAGTATATTTTGTAAATACCTTTATATTCGCACATAAAAAGGAGTATGTCTAAAAATTATACATACCACCTCTGAAAATGTGTAAATACCACCTATATGGTCTTATATACTCGTATACTACATATACATACTCTCAGTTGCGCAAGATACTCCCTACGTTGTGAGATATATGAGATACGAAATAGGGAGTAACTACTCCCGGGAGTAGGAAAAAGACTTTATATATATGTGTGAGCTAAGAAACAAGTGTGTTACTGGAGTTCTCTTGGTTTGATACCTGGGAGACCGGGAGGTGGAGCTAGTGGCAGACATTTATCCTATCGATTGTTCAGTATTTAGTCTTGTAGTGTGTATAGGACCTGCTTAACAGAGTTATCTGCAAGCAGGACATATTATGGGGGTGCTATTGGATTTTTAGACAGTTTGGCATCGCAGTATGTTTAATTCACATGTTTTTTATGCAGCCATTTATTAACTGCTTGCTTAGCACAGGCAGCGTCCTACTAAATATGGCAAGTTTTCTCCATGAAAACTTTACAGTACTCAGTACGCCTATCACTCTGCAATTCTAAACCAAGCCGTAGTCCACAACTCCACATGACTTCAGAGGAAGGTTTCTTAAGGTGCGGCTATAACACATGGTTGATTTCTTGGCTGCTCAATTGGAGGTTATGCGCATTACATATTTGCGCGCAGACGTTTCTCTAACATAGTATCAGAGTTGAACATGTTTTCTTCTGACTTTTGGGTCATGTTTGAGCATAGATCAAAACTAGAAATACTATATCACTATGACATGAAATACAAGAATGTTCTCGTTTGGTGAGACTTAATTCCCTCGTTGCAAGCGCAATCTGAATTAGCTGATGGGATGTCGACGTTGTCGTACGCACCTTGAGCAGCTGGAGCGGGTTGTGTGAGCTTGTGTAGTTGTGCTGAAAAGTTGCATACGTTTCTCCGGCACTCTACGATCGTATTTTCATTGGCTACACCTTTTTTTAAAAAAAAAAATGTTCTCTGCTTATCATTTTCTGTTCCCCGTCGGCAGTCTCCTGGATCTGGCATTGAATGTTGCGATGGACTCCTCGCTGTCACCAGTACCACTTAAGATCTTGGATCTCGTGTTCTCAGTGTGCTAGAATTCCAACCTTGATGGCCAGTCTTGCAGCAGCTGACATAGATTAGATGCAGGGCTTGGCGATCGGCGTTTTGCAAATGATTAGGTTTATTTGTGTATTTTCGGGTCCTTTTTGTTTCTGATCTAATATTCTAATGCCTATTTTAAGTTCACATAATACAGTTGATTCGAGCACTAATGGGGCGGTTAAGAGTTCGTATTATCCTATTTTAAGGTGAGTTCTCGCTTGGTACGCTCCAACGACCTAAAGTGGTATAACAAAGAACAACTGTAGTTTTTTTTTTGGGCAATATACTCTTCCTTTCAAAAGACAAGTGTCAACAAGTTATGCCCTTTTGTCTTCATTCTGTACCATTCAGCCAATGAGGTGTCCCTTGCCAGCAAACGGAAGACATCAGAGATTCAGAGTGCATAGTCTCAGTTCGTTGTTTGGTAGTACCAATTAGATGAATCATATGCACAGTAGACAGCACCACATATTTGTAAGCAAGAGAAAAGAGGATGCTGTAATCATGTCCCCGAGATAATGTATTGTACGCCATGATATAATGCGTTTGACATGCCGCATCGGATAACGAAAACGACTTGCTTGCTCAACGACCTCGAATCATCTCAATTCCAAGTCAAAATATCATATTATTCAGATCACTTCATTGATCACTTGAATAGAATACAAAGAGCAGTAGGCGGCATTGTCTGAAACTGCACCTGCTCATGTTTTAAGCCACAGAAAAAAAAATTGCATGTCAAGATGGCAAGAACAATCTTGATCCTTATTCTTGCATCTGCATTTTTTTTTGTTCACAGCATCCGAAGATCCTTATCCGTTCAGACTTCAGACAAAAGAATGGCATAAATAATGAGAGGTGAAATGTGTAGGCGTAATACTTAGGCTAAACATGATCTTAATACATGAACCCTAGATCAAAACATGAACACCTAGAGAAAACCTTAGATGCGGAATCGTTAGGACTTACCCGAACCTGATGATGCCATGAAAGAGATGATGAGTCGGTGTAACGGCCGGGAGGTGATGAGGGGTCGGTGCAGAGGTGGGATGGAGTAGCGGTCGTGGTCGGCGGCCGTAAGGATGGCGAGGACGAGGGCGTCGAGGTCACGGTCTTCGCCCACCTTCGCGCACACACAAGATCGGGTCTGTTGGGGGTCGTTTAGCTAAGAACAACACACTGCCTCAAAGCCTGCCGAAACCCCATCGTTTTTATAGCGCGGTGAACGAGACCAAAACCAACACGGGTGGCTGCGCCCCCGATCAGGGCGCGAGTGGGGCGTGCCCCCTTGAAACTCGGAAGTTGTTAGCCGAGCAAGATCAACCCAACATTCTCCCCTTTGATCGTAAGGCTAACATCATAAGTTCATTCTCAATAAAATAGTATACCAAGATAATGTGTCGCATGACCAATGAAGCGTCATACAACCTCAGAATCTATAGTGTACTATCCTATCTTGAAATGGATATTCATTATACTTAATGGGAGTTGGTTTACTTTAAGGTCCTTTTATCTAGAATCAGAGGCTTTCCAATAAACCCATGCCGGCAACATGATCACGAAAGATATTGGGTGGTAAGCCTTTAGTAAGCGGATCCGTAAGCATTGACTTAGTACTAATATGCTTGATACTGATGGTTTGATCCTGGATTCTATCTTTCACAACATGATACTTAATGTCAATGTGTTTGGCAGTACCACTTGACTTGTTGTTACTCGCATAAAAGACTGCGGGTTCGTTATCGCAGTATAAGGTGAGTGGTTTAGAGATGTTGTCTACCACTCTAAGTCCCGGGATAAAGTTCTTAAGCCATACAGCCTGCCCGGTGGCCTCATAATATGCCACAAACTCAGCTTGCATCATTGAAGATGCCGTAAGGGTTTGTTTGGAGCTTTTCCACGAGATAGCTCCCTCAGCGAGTGTGAAGATATAACCTGACGTGGATTTCTTAGTATCAACACATCCCGCAAAATCTGAATCTGAGTAACCAACAACTTCAAGGTTATCAGAATTCTTATATGTGAGCATGAAGTGCTTAGTAGCTTGCATATAGCGCAAGACTTTCTTAACGGCCTTCCAGTGGTCCGGTCCTGGATTTGACTGATATCTGCCAAGCATCCCGGTTACAAAAGCTAAATCAGGGCGTGTACATACTTGAGCATACATAATGCTTCCGACAGCTGAAGCATAAGGAACCGACTTCATCTGATCAGTTTCATATTGGTTCCTTAGACATTGAAATGTCCCAAACTTATCGCCCTTAACAATAGGAGCGGGCGAGCCAGAGCACTTATGCATATTGTATTTCTTCAGTACTCTGTCAACATATGCCTTCTGAGATAAACCTAATATTCCTTTGGACCTATCTCGGTGAATCTCAATGCCAAAAACGTAAGAGGCATCACCAAGATCCTTCATATCAAAATTAGATGAAAGAAATCTCTTGGTCTCAAACAACATATCCTTATCACTGCTGGCCAATAAGATATCATCCACATAAAGCACTAAGATGGTGAATTTACTCCCCTTAAACTTAACATATATGCAGTTATCAACTTCATTTTCTTTAAAACCAAATTTTCTTATTATTTTATCGAATTTGAGGTACCACTGCCTCGACGCTTGTTTTAAGCCATAAATTGATTTCTTAAGTCGACATCCCATATGTTCCTTGTCTTCCATGACAAAACCTTCCAGTTGAGCCATGTAAACCTTTTCTTGCAAGTCACCATTAAGAAATGTCGTTTTAACATCCATCTGATGCAGCTCTAAATCATAATGAGCTACAAGTGTCATTACGATTCTGGATGAATCTTTAGTTGAGACAGGAGAAAAAGAGTCATTATAGTCAATCCCCTCTCTTTGTGAGAAGCCTTTTGCTACAAGTCTTGCTTTGAACCTTTCGATATTTCCCTTAGAGTCATGCTTGGTTTTGTAGACCCATTTACAGCCTACTGTTTTGACTCTGTCAGGAATTTCTACTAGGTCCCATACATCATTAGTGCTCATAGACTTTAGTTCATCCCTCATGGCATCAAGCCACTTAGGAGAATGTTCACTCATCATGGCCTCCTTATAAGAGGTGGGATCATCTACCTTCCCTATATCATTAATATCCTTATTCATATATACAACATAATCATTTGGGGTGGCAGATCTTCTCTCCCGCTGTGATCTTCTAATAGGTTCATTAGCTATTGCAGGAGACTGCTGAGGCTCATCATTAGGTGCAACATTAGGAATTTCAGAGACCTCAACAGTGGGTGCAACAACAGTATTTTCTACTGGAGGCGCAACCACCTGAGACACAGGAATAAAGGTCTCTGGGATGAGCGGTGAAGGAACATAAACTCGCTTCTCCTCAAGATCTATTTTCCTGGGCTCCAGCTCCTCATTATTCTCTAAGAACACAGCATGTCTTGTTTCTACAAACTTAGTTGTCCTATTAGGACAGTAAAAATGATACCCTTTAGATCTTTCAAGGTACCTAATAAAATGACAACTTACTGTTTTAGGGTCTAACTTCCCAATATGTGGATTAAATATCTTAGCTTCGGCACGACAACCCCACACTCGTAAATATTTCATACTCGGTTTCCTCCCAGTCCATAATTCATAAGGTGTCTTAGGCACTGATTTACTGGGAACCCGATTGAGAATATGTGCAGCTGTCTTTAGTGCTTCCATCCACAAACTAATTGGTAAACTAGAGTGGCTGAGCATGCTCCGTACCATATCCATAAGTATACGATTGTGTCTCTCAGCTACTCCATTCTGCTGAGGTTCACCTAGCATAGAATACTGGGCAACAATGTCATTTTCTTGAAGAAACTTAGCGAAAGGGCCAGGGATTTGTCTATAAGAGGCATGTCTTCCATAATATTCTCCCCCACGATTCGATCTTACCACTTTAATCCTTAGGTTGTGCTGATTTTCAACTTCAGCCTTAAATATCTTAAATTTGTCAAGTGACTCAGATCGGTCTTTAATGGGAAAGATATAACCATAACGGGAGAAATCATCAGTGAATGTGATAAAAGAATCAAAACCATCCACTGATGTCACAGGAAAAGGACCACAAATATCAGTATGAATTAATTCTAAGAGTCCTGTGCTGCGAGTAGCTCCCTTCTTTATTTGTTTCACGTATTTTCCTTTAATGCAATCAATGCAGTGGTCTGAGTCAGAAAAATCTAATGGGTGGAGAATCTCTTTCTTAATGAGACGCTCCATTCTCCCCTTCGAAATGTGGTCTAAACGACAGTGCCACAATTTCGAAGAAGTCTCATTATTCTTTTTACACTTAGTATCACACACATTCAAAGATACAGGAGATTCATTAAGGGAAAGCATATAGAGTTTGTCTCGTCTAAAAGCAAGACCAATATCATTAGAATTAAACGTAATAATACATTTATTATCACCAAAAATACACTTAAAACCTTCATCGTCCAATAAAGAAACTGAAATCAAATTCCTCCTAATAGAAGGAACATAAACTACATTATTGAAACGAAGCGAGAAGCCGTTGTCTAAGACTAATGTAATTGATCCTATTGATTCCACGTCGGCTTCCTTTCCATCCGCGACTCTAAGGCTTCGCTCCCCTTTTCTTAGGGTTCTCGCGGTAAGGAATCCCTGTAAAGAATTAGTAACGTGCACAATTGCACCTGAGTCAATCCACCAGGAATTAATGGAAAAATTGGCATAAAGAGTTTCATCAACAAAAGTTATTGTATCATTACCCTTCTTAGCGAGCCACTTTAGGAATCCGACACAGTCCTTCTGAAAGTGCCCTGGCTGTTTACAGAAATGACATTCACCCCCTTTAGGTGCTCAAGCGGGAGCCACATGAGGCTTAGGTGCATTATGCACTTTAGGCCCGGACTTATCTGCATTGGGGGAGAACGCCAGCTTCTTCTTAGATTTGAAGTCCCCTTGGAACTTTCTTTTATTGGAGCCACCAACTTGAAGTGCAAGATCCCTCTTTTCCGTCCTTATTCTTTCCTCCTCCTGAACACACATGGCGATTAAATCGCTCATGTTCCACTTTTCTTTCTGAGTATTATAATTGATCTTAAAAGCTGTATATTCAGAAGGAAGAGAAGTCATGATGAAATAGACTAGAAAACCATCAGATATTTCCATGTCCATGCCTTTAAGTTTTCCGGCCATATCAGTCATCATCATAATGTGTTCTCTAATACTGCCGGATCCATCATACTTAGTTGTCAAGAGCCTCTGAATTAGAGTACTGGCATAAACTTTTGTGGAGCCCTTAAATTTTTCCTCAACTGATGCCAGATACTCAGTAGCTTTTTCAGAATCGGGGATTGCTCCCCTTATCCCAACTGAGATGGAGGTCTTCATAATCATAAGTGATAGACGGTTGGACCGCTCCCATTTCTCAGCATTAGTTTCATAAACTTTCTTTTTGCCATCATAATTTTCCTCACCCTCAGACGGGGGAATGGGAGCTGACACCCTTAAAGCATAATCGAGATCTAAAACCTCAAGGACAACATGGATCCTTTCCTTCCAGGTGGGAAAATTACTCCCCGTAAGCTGTTCAATGTTGTCGATTGTGGCAGCGACATTTGATGCATTTATTGCTGAACATCAAAATACAGGGCATAAATCAGAAATAATCATAAGAAATATGTTGCATGCAATTAATCCTACGTTGGTCTGATTAATAATACACAAAAACTATAGTTCTAATTCACATCACCGTTGGGCAGAAAATGAAAAAAGAACTAAACAATTAATATGGCTATACACATGATTATAATCAACGTTGGTCAGAATATAATCATATGCATATACATAATGCCATAATGATAAAACATGAAATTCCCCAATTAAAATATCTCGTTGGTTCAATTTTAATCAGAGACCGAGCATAAAATTGGATAATAATACATTATTCATGATATATCATAATTTTGGGCAATAAAATAATAATTAAAACATTGCACGATAATCAGATTTAAGCATAAGAAAAAGCACTGAAAAAGAAAAAAAAGAAAAGAAAAGAAAACCACTGTTCATGGGCTTTCTTAAGCAAAACCTCAGTCACCGGCCCAAGAAAACGAGCGCGGCCCATAAAAATTTGTGCGGCCCACACGCGCGCTCGCGGCCCAAATCGCGACCGCCAGCCCGAGATTCACGCGCACCGTCGGATGTTGATCTGACGATCAAAAATCGCATGGCCCAACACTGCTCGCCGGCCCGCATAACGGTGGCCTTCGGATCTAATCGGACGGCTGTGCGCTACTCCGGGCGATACAAAAGAGTCCAAAACCCTAACCCTAATCGTCATTCGCTCCTTCCTCTCCCCCGAAAAGCGGAGCGACGGCGCTGAGGCGCGCGCACGGAGCGATGGCTTGAGGCCCGCGCACGGAGCGGCGGCATAGCGAGCGGACGGGGAGCACCAGCGGTGGCGGCGGCTTGAGGCGGCGCATCGCCGCGCTCGCTTCGCCGTGCGTGTGTGCAACCGAGGTTGCGCACACCGCCGTCGAGCGGAGCAAGGGTGGTGCCGGAGGCCAGGGAGACTCCGGCGAACTCCAAAAACACGTAAGTCTCCGCCGCATCTTAGTCTCTTAGGGTTCCGATTTGGGTGTCTTATTTGGGGATGGGCTCGGATGGTGGGGATTTCATTAGGGTTCTTGATTCCCCTCCTTCTAAGTGCTAACCTGAGCCATTAGACAATAGATCCGGGCCTCTAGACTTTAGATCTAAACTATTGACCATTAGATCCAGCAAAATCATGTTCGGTTTTGACTAATTTGGGTTCAAGACGAGCTAGGGTTGCTCTGATACCAAATGTAGGCGTAATACTTAGGCTAAACATGATCTTAATACATGAACCCTAGATCAAAACATGAACACCTAGAGAAAACCTTAGATGCGGAATCGTTAGGACTTACCCGAACCTGATGATGCCATGAAAGAGATGATGAGTCGGTGTAGCGGCCGGGAGGTGATGAGGGGTCAGTGCAGAGGCGGGATGGAGTAGCGGTCGTGGTCAGCGGCCGTAGGGATGGCGAGGACGAGGGCATCGAGGTCACGGTCTTCGCCCACCTTCGCGCACACACAAGACCGGGTCTGTTGGGGGTCGTTTAGCTAAGAACAACACACTGCCTCAAAGCCTGCCGAAACCCCATCGTTTTTATAGCGCGGTGAACGGGACCAAAACCAACACGGGTGGCTGCGCCCCCGATCAGGGCGCAAGTGGGGCGTGCCCCCTTGAAACTCGGAAGTTGTTAGCCGAGCAAGATCAACCCAACAAAATGTAGGCAAAACTGCAGCAAGTAAGGTCATGCACAATGGGCTTATATCAGATGTTTATAGTCTCTACTATGAAAAATTTAAGCTGATGTGGATGAAAAATAATAAAAAGAGAAATATGTTATCTACAATTCTGTAGCCGACTGTATCAACCAAGGAAAGCATTAAAAGATTATGTGATCTATAAAGACAAGTAAAAAAACAACCGATTGTATGAGCCGTCTTTAGTGTTATCTATAAATGATATAGAGAATTGTTATAGACAGCAGTCGTTCGTACCATTGTACATGCCCTGACATCACCGAGACTTTCGAGCTCTAGAGAGAAGCAGGGCCAGATTTCTTGTGAGGCTATTTCCTTAGTTTTTCCTGTTGAAAATAATCTTTGTTTATTAGTTTCTAAGTTTAGATTTTTGAGTTAGTTTAGGTTTTGAGTTCGTATACGAGTATGACTTGAGTCCGAGTCGATTGACTCCCGACTTGTGCCTGCGTGAATCTGTATAAAGCTTGGCTTAGAGCAAGCAATGTACCGTGAGTAGTAGCAATGTAAGAGTTAAAGTAATACAAAGAAGAAAACGTTGCATACTGCAGCACCATAAACTTCTGTCGATTCTTGCATTATGAGTTTCTTGCATGAGAGCTTCGTGAGCTTCCAATGACCGCGTGTGTTCCTGCCGAGCGTCGTGAGCTTCGTCTTTGATTTATTCCAACAATTGATATCAGAACTCTAGATTCGAAACCCTAGTTGCTGCCCTGGGAGGGGTGATCTCGACTCCTGGGGTGGCATATACGGCGGAGCGCGACGCGCGATCCCGGCGCAGATCGCGCGCAAAGACCGAGTACACGCGCGGGCGAGGCGGCAAGATCGATGCACTGTACGGTGCATGCGGCTCTGTGACGAGGAGGAGCCTGAGTTTTTGATTTGTGCCTAAGATTATGTTGCATTCTCTATGAAGTTGTGTTACCGGTGATGAGGCAACGTCGATACTCTTTCTACTGGCCGAAAAGGAGACGACCAAAGCTGCGTGGAAGGTATTGAAGGCGATGCATCTTGGTGCCGATCATCGAAAGGCGAAGGCGAGGGACGTTAAGGAGATGTGTTCATCATCCTGAATCGAGTCAGTATGTTACTCAAGTTGAAGTCGTGGCCAACTTGAAGTCCGAGTACGAGTTGAGGAAGTCGTAGTTGAGACCAACTGTCTCAATAAGTAAGAGTTCAAGACGTGTTCAATGTAACAGCCCAAATTTTAATTTCCAGTTGAAAATAAAGTTTAATTATTTTATTGGATTTTTGTGGAATTTTTAAAGCTTTTCCTTAACCAAATGAAAGCTAAAATAAAATGATGTGCAAAATCTATTACCAGATAATAGCTGGAAATATTTTTCTTAAATCCTAAATGCTCCAGAGAATTTCTGTGAATTTTCTCATAATTTTTGGAATTATTTTGCTATATTCTAAAGCCTAATTGAATTATCTCGAACTAAAACAAAAGAAAAATCAAAAGAAAAACCTCAAATAGGAATTGGACCGAAACCCAGCTCGGCCCACGTTCTTCCCGCGCACACCCACTCCAACCGCGCGCCTCCTCCTCTCACCGACACGGGACCCACTGCCGTCTCTCTCTCCTACTCGCGCCGCTTGTCGCTACCACCGTTGGATCTAAATCCAACGGCGTAATTCAATGAGGCATTGGACGACTCGAACATCCCAACCACCGGTGACCGCCGATCTACATCCAACGACCTCATGCATCGGGCCACTTAATCGCTCACTCGCACGCCCACTCGTTCTATCGCGACCGTTGATTAAAATCCGGCCATCGCGCCATTGTGAACTTACCGCTTCACCAATCTAATCGCAACCGTCCGAGTAAAATCGCACGGCCCTCCGTCATCGCCTCTCGCGTCGTCTTCTCCGCATACCGCAACAAGAATCGCCGCCATTAAAGCCCACCACCGAGCCCAGCCCGCCATTTCTCTTCCCACTACCTCGCCATCGTGCGCATTGAAGACCACTCATCACGCCGCCCCACTTCCGGCCATTTTCCCTCTCGTGCCCACGATCGCGAACACCATCATTACCACCGCCGCATGACCTTCGCGCCGCCGTTTCAACCACGCCCGCACCTATAAAGGGCACCTGGGAGCGCCTCCTTACCTTAACACGCCCCACCACCCGGCACTTCTCTTTGCCCGTAGCGCTCTAATTCGAAGATCCCCGCCGCGGCGCCTCGGTTCTTCTCCGTTCGCGCCGCCGTAGCTCCTTCGCCCCGCCGCCGGCACCATCGTCATCGCCGCGTCTGCGCGGCGCGCCGCCACCCACTTCGCCGAGGACCCGGGAACCTCTACTTGCCGACGATCGCGACGCCGCCGCCAAACTCGTCGCCGACGACCTTCCGGCCACGCTCGCCGCCGTTTTGGTAACGGTGTGTTCGCAATTGTCCTCTTCAATTTGCGACGCCCATTTAGCTCGCCGCGCGAGAACGCCGGCGAGAACACCCACCGAGCACCACCGCCCGGGCCTACGTGGCGCCACGTGTACGCCATCGTGGAGCCACATCGCCACCTCGGCGCCAAAATCGCGTGGTCGCCACGTGGTGGCCACCTCACCACGCCCACCCTCCTCAAAGCCGAAAGTCCGTGGACTTGGTTCAGGAGAGCCGAGTCACTGACCAGTGGGGTCCACATGTCAGAAAAATTAATTCATTTCTTTTAATTCCTGAAATTCATCGCTGGCGTCAGCATTGCGCAATAAATAGAATTTTCTTTAGAAAAATAATTCAGAGAATTCAATTAAATTCCAGATTTTGTATTAAACTTCTAAAATTCATATCTTTTGCATTTGAACTCCAAATTGAGTGGTTCAAATTGCAAAATTTGTCTAAAATCATAATCTAGCTAACTAAAGCAAAATATTTTAATTTGGAGTTAGTTTGATTTGAGTTTTTTTATTTTATTTGAATTTGAGTTGAATTTGTCGATTTTCACGTATAGACTTTGACGACTCGGAGAGTTAGATCCTTCCGACGATTTAGAGTTCCAAGACTTCAACGAAGGCAAGTTACACTATTGATCATATTGTTCCTATTGTTTTAAAGTATTTATTTACTATTTACAATTTACTATTGCATGCATATGTTTATAAAGATATCTGAATAACCTGATTATGTATATAGTTGTTCCAAACTCCTTGGTATGGCCAATTTGATTATCAAACCTGAATACCTTGACACCTTAGATAAAATTTGTCAAATGCTTAGCCTTGCTTAGATAATATTTACAAATTTGGGAGAATTTAGTCAAATCTTTACAATGTAATTCAAATGTGTTCCTGTGGTATTGTTTTATCACGAAAGGATTTTACTCTAAATAAAATAAAATGGGTTTGGACTTGGGCGAGATGGATGGATGGTGGGTGCAGGTTCATGCACGGGTCTAATCTGGTTAGGATTACGACCCATGGTTTTAAATTGGAAGTCGCCGAGTCGCTTAAGGACCGGTCTTTGAGCGTATTTTGCTACGCCTACCGTACCACCACATGTCCTGTATGGGCGGATTTGGCTAAATAATCTGTAGTGTCTTAGTGTTATTTGTGCTATGTTGTATGTGTGGGCGTTGGTCGACATTAGTCCCACTGGCGCAAAGGGGCTTAGGAGGATGGATAGTCCAAAGGTAGCGAAACCTTAGCGGGCATGAATACGAGAGGACACCGCTTGTAACGGCCTCATGATAATTGCTTAGTCACACGCCTTCTAAGCGTGCTTTGGCCGACATTAAAAGCATTTTATCTCGTGTGGGTAAAGCTGCACAACCTCTCGCAGAGTGTAAAACTATTCGAATAGCGCGTCATGGTCATGGACATGCTAGCAAAGCCACTCTAAGTTAGAATTGTTTTTGGTTTATAAAATGTGTTCAATGGATGTTTTAGGATTGATAGTCCTATGGTAAAAATTGGGTGGTTAGCCAAGTGTTAGGAGGATATCCTTCAATAATCAACTAGTGGAGGTCATCCAATATTCGTTGTCGCTTTGTCACTATCTTTATTCGAACTATTAAAATTGGTCTTACAAAAGTATTAGCAATATAATCTGAAAATGCTGTTTATGCAAAACAACCCTGCCATTACCTTTGTTTACCTTATGCATGCATTAAACTTTCTATATTGGGTGTGACTTGCGAGCACGGTAGTAGTGCTCACTCTTGCTGAATAAATCTTATTCAGGAGAAGACGTTTTTTCCGACGGTGAGGATCTTGACGAATAGGCTTCGTCCCCAGACGATTGCCTGTGGCAAGTCGTGTGGCCTACTGCTACTACTACTACTACTACTCTTCCGCTGTGTTATTTCTTTTCTTTTGGCCGCAGGCCCTTTTGTAATAAACTTTGAATTATTATCAATAAACTCGTGATATGATTGTGCTATCACTTTTTGTTTAACTGTGTACACTAGAAATCCTAGACTAGTGTATGAACACAGAGAATTTGGGATCCTTCGTTCCCGGGTTCGACATTCAAGTTGTGTCACCGTCTTTGGATAAGTAAGTATGAGCCAAGTTGAAGTCGAGTCCAACTGGTAAAGCCCAAGACATGTTTGAGTTGTGCCACCGTCTCCGGCCGAGTGCGTGGGAGCCATGTTGAAGTTGAGCCCAACTGGCAGCACACGAAATATAAGTACACAAAGATTAGGGGGGAATGTTGAAAATAATCTTTGTTTATTAGTTTCTAAGTTTAGATTTTTTAGTCAGTTTAGGTTTTGAGTTCGTATCCGAGTATGACTTGAGTCCGAGTCGATTGACTCCCGACTTGTGCCTGCGTGCATGTGAATAAAGCTTGGCTTAGAGCAAGCAAGCGAGCAATGTAACGTGAGTAGTAGTAATGTAAGAGTTGAAGCAATACAAAGAAGAAAACGCTGCATACCACAGCACCATAAACATATGTCGATTCTTGTGTTCTGAGTTTCTTGCGTGAGAGCTTCGTGAGCTTCCAATGACCATGTGTGTTCCTGCCGAGCGTCACGAGCTTCGTCTTTGGTTTGTTCCAACAATTGGTATCAGAGCTCTAGATTCGAAACCCTAGTTGCTGCCCTGGGAGGGGTGATCTCGACTCCCGGGGTGGCATATACGGCGGGAGTGTGCACGCGGCGGATCCTGGCGGCACATCAGGCACGGCAGTGTTGGAGTACACGGCAGGGCGCAGCGGCAAGACCGATGCACTGTACGGTGCATGCGGCTCCGTGACGAGAAGGAGCCTGAGTTTTTGATTTGTGCTTAAGATTATGTTGCGTTCTCCAGGAAGTTGTGTTACCGGTGACGAGGTAACATCGACACTCTTCCTACTGGCCGAAAAGGGAACGACCAAAGCTGCGTGGAAGGCGTTGAAGGTGATGCACCTTGGTGCCGATCATCGAAAGGCGAAGACGAGGGACGTTGAGGAGATGTGTTCGCCATCCTGAGTCGAGTCAGTGTGTTACTCAAGTTGAAGTTGTGACCAACTTGAAATCCGAGTACGAGTTGAGGAAGTTATAGTTGAGACCGATTGCCTCAATGAGTAAGAGTCCAAGATGTGTTCAATTTGTGTCACCGTCTTCAGACAAGTAAGTGTGGGCCAAATTGAAGTCGAGTCCAACTAGCAGAGCCTAAGACGTGTTTGAGTTGTGCCACCGTCTCCGACCGAGTGCGTGGGAGCCATGTTGAAGTTGAGCCCAACTGGCAGCACACGAAATATAAGTAAGTACACAAATATTAGGGGGGAATATTGAAAATAATCTTTGTTTATTAGTTTCTAAGTTTAGATTTTTGAGTTAGTTTAGGTTCTGAGTTCGTATCCGAGTATGACTTTAGTCCGAGTCGATTGACTCCCGACTTGTGCCTGTGTGCATGTGTATAAAGCTTTGCGTAGAGCAAGCAATGTAACGTGAGTAGTAGCAATGTAAGAGTTGAAGCAATATAAAGAAGAAAACGCTGCATATTGGAGCACCATAAACATATGTCAATTCTTGCGTGAGAGCTTCGTGAGCTTCCAACGACCGCGTGTGTTCCTGCCGAGCGTCGCGAGCTTCGTCTTTGGTTTGTTCCAACAATTGGTATCAGAACTCTAGATTCGAAACCCTAGCTGCTGCCCCGGGAGAGGTGATCTCGACTCCCGGGGTGGCATATACGGTGGGAGTGCGCACGCGGCGGATCCCGGCGACGCATCAGGCGCGGCAGCGTCGGAGTACAAGGTGGGGCGCGGCGGCAAGACCGATGCACTGTACGATGCATGCGGCTCCGTGACGAGGAGGAGCCTGAGTTTTTTATTTGTGTCTAAGATTATGTTGTGTTCTCTATGAAGTTGTGTTACCGGTGATGAGGCAACGTCGACACTCTTCCTACTGGCCGAAAAGGAGACGACCAAAGCTGCGTGGAAGGTATTGAAGGCGATGCATCTTGGTGCCGATCATCGAAAGGCGAAGGCGAGGGGCGTTGAGGAGATGTGTTCGTCGTCCTGAGTCGAGTCAGTGTATTACTCAAGTTGAAGTCGTGACCAACTTGAAGTCTGAGTACGAGTTGAAGAAGTCGTAGTTGAGACCAACTGCCTCAATGAGTAAGAGTCCAAGACGTGTTCAAGTTGTGTCACCGTCTTCGGACAAGTAAGTGTGAGCCAAGTTGAAGTCGAGTCCAACTGGCAGAGCTCAAGACGTGTTTGAGTTGTGCCACCGTCTCCGGCCGAGTGCGTGGGAGCCATGTTGAAGTTGAGCTCAATTGGCAACACACGAAATATAAGTAAGTACACAAAGATTAGAGGGGAATGTGGAAAATAATCTTTGTTTATTAGTTTCTAAGTTTAGATTTTGAGTCACTTTAAGTTTTTTTGAGTTCGTATCCGAGTATGACTTGAGTCCGAGTCGATTGACTCCCAACTTGTGCCTGCGTACATGTGTATAAAGCTTGGCTTAGAGCAAGCAATGTAAGAGTTGAAGCACCATAAACTTCTGTCGATTTTTGCGTTCTGAGTTTCTTGGGTGAGAGCTTCGTGAGCTTCCAACGACCGCGTTTGTTCCTGCCGAGCGTGGCGAGCTTCGTCTTTGGTTTGTTCCAACATTTCCCCTTTCGGTCGTGTTCTTAGCCTGTTGTAACTCCTAGTAGTTCTTCTGGTAGTTTTTCTTTTCTTTTCCTTTCGGTTGTTCTGGTAGTCTCGGGCTAGCCTGCCAGGCCTTGTTTCGCTTGCACTGTTTATGTCTTTATTTTCGCCTATCTTAATAAATATGACGCACAAGTTAAGGTGCGTTCCTAAAAAAACTAGTGCAAGCTAAGCTATTTGGGCATTGAGATAGATCAAAGAATTCACCCACATTATCTTTTACCTCCAAATATTAATTGGAGAGAAGACTGAATTTGTTCTTGGATTGACTTTCCCTGTCATTTGTCAGGCTCCAAGGTTGAAGTAGATGGTATAGAATTCATCCCTCAAGGTGAACAATGGCTCCAGGAGGAAGTTCCTCCTCACCCCCTTGGCGGCGAAGCTGATCGGATGGTACGGCCGCAACGGCTCGGCCTGCGCAAAGCTCGCCGCCTGCTGAAACTCCGCGCCGCTGTGCTTCAGAGCTCTCCTGCAGCCGACCTGAACCTTCGCATCGGCGGAGCGATCCGTGCCGGTCACCAAAAGCACCCCGGCTTGGTCCCGAGTTCGAGGGAGACCGAGTTGGGCTTCCCGTCGAGCCCGGGGACGATGTTGAAGAGAGAATCTGAACTTTTTTCTGCAGATACTGTCAGGCTGTTGGTGATCACCATCCCTGGCAGGTCAAACGGCTCGATCATGGCGGAAGTGAACCTCGTGGTGGTGCCAATGATTGCATGGCGTTTGGTCGAGCCCTGGGGGAGCACTCTGAATGTTGCGTGGACGGCGGCGTCGCTTCCGCCGCCTTCGGGCCGCTCCTGCATCGTCAGGGAGGTGTTTACGGTTGAGAGGACGAAGGTGTTGCCGCCGGATTCTTGCGTGAGTGTCACCAGCTGGGAGTTGTGTGACGACGGGACAGGGGTGATCCAGTCTGAAATCACGGCGGCGTTGCCGGTTTTCGCGTCCCAATCTCCGGTGGTGAGGCCGGCGAGGAGGAATGGTCCGAATAGGACTGCTTGTAGAGATGCAAACTCCGGCCGATCATCTGAAGATACCACTTGCAATTAGTCTGGTACGAAGATTCTGACTCAATTTATCATGCTAGATATTGATCCAGGATACTAATTTATTTTAGTGGACTATGTTAGTGTAGTAGTATATCAACATGGAAAACTATGGATTGCCATTATAAATTGTTCTGTGGGCTTCATAATTACTGGTGGATAAACTAGTAATTTACTTCTATCAAGCTGAAGTATGTTGATGCATAGTAAAAAAGAACTCGAAAAATCAGACCTTTTATTGCTTCTGTCCTTAGTTTAATAGGTAGCTGGAGTGACAAGTGATCACCACTATCCCACTGCTTGGTGATTGTGAGGAAAGTCCCTGATAAAAGAGCGTGATTGAGCTGTAATTCATCAAGCATTTAGAAGATGGCAAATTTTCTTGCATGCCTAGGAGCATACCAGGAGATGCTAATTGCAAATCTTTGTCATTCAAAGTTGCTTTTGCACCATTCACAGATGTCCATGATGGTATTCTCACATTCAGTGTTGCAAATTGACCGTTTGTCTGCATTACAGAAACCAAACTGACTAAACACTGATTCTTTGCAAAGAATTATCATAGAAAAACTTTCCTGTCAAATAGCATGATGATCTCATGTAGATTTACCTTTGCAGAGATGGAGAGTGAAACTTGAAGATACTGATCTGATGAGCTGAGGGGCTTCAGTTGTTGAGTAACAGCAAGACCTGCAGTTTTCCAGTTGAACGTGCTCGGTACGTACTGAATGATGTATAGAGTCGGTTTATCTCCTTTCTCCTCAAAGTAGATAGAATCCCCAAGCTTGGAAAATGATTCTATCCCTGCAAATACAAACCAGACCATTGAGAACCTTAAATTCTATTGCCAGTTGCGAAACTAAGAACTGTTTACTCACCAGTCCCATAACAACACCAAAATGAATTATACTGTGTTCCCCAACCATGGTAGCTCACTGCTTTCGATCTTCCAGGGCCCTGGGGTAGCATGTAGATCATCACACCAGGATCCCTTCCTCTTTGAATGCTTAGGACACCATTTATCAGCGCTCGCTCATAGTAGTCTGCATATGCAATTTCCTTTGTCCATCTGAATAGGTGTCGAGAAACCTGCACACTTTCTTTAGCATACTGTATCTCTTGAGATGAAAATTTTGACTAGGAAGTCAATTTGATGATCATGAACAAGTAAATTACCTTAAGCATGTTGTAGGTAGTGCAGGACTCCTCATTCTCAGTGGTCAGAGTCTCAGCTAAACGCTTTGGATTGGACCTGACAAAACCATTTTCAAACATGATATGTCTGACAAAGACAACTGCAATCCTCTGCCATCGAAAATTCATTACCAGCACCCTTCGAAAGAAAAAAAATCATTACCAGAACTCACTGACAGATGTGCCACCAGTTGCATAGCTATGAGACGAATTCACTATGTCCATAAAGAATGTTGCAATTTCCTGTTTCATGAATTAGGTTTATGGTCAGCTTCACTCAAGTTGAGTCAAGAGAACAGTTATTGACAAGAAGAAACACATTGTAACAGTGAGATAGCAAGGCACTACAGTAGTTTCTCCACAGATCTATAAGAATTGACTCCAAAGAATTGGAAAAGGAGATAGTAGATGAAGCTAATGAAACCATAAAGTTATCCAAAATAATAGCCGAATTGACAAATCACAAATTTGACATCCATTCAGTTTCTAATAACAATCGAAGGTCATGTACGCTGGAATTCAAGTAAGTGTTAGCTCTTGTGCTGGTCCAATTGAAATGAGCAATCATGGCCGGAAAGAAAAAAAAACAATGATCAACTGAAACTGGTCTATCCTCATCCACTGATCTAACCATAGCTATTCTGAAATTCAAACTCGTTTCTTTGTGCATCTCAAGAAAATTTTCTTTCTGCTCTGAGGAAACTGTCCAATTTGATTGGGGAAACTGGTAGGTTCGTATTCATTCCACCCACAAGATTCTTCTCTATCTACGAAGATGGTATCCTTAAAACTCTAGAAATCAAATTTGTCTAGTAACTTCTACCTTGTAAAGAAGATCACCAGTTACTTCATATCTCATTTGCCCACCGATGACAACAGGAATATGTGTATTGGCATGGAAACCCGAAAGACTGTCAGCCTGGATACCAAAACGGCAAAAAGATATAGGTCAAGTACAAGTTGCTGTGCTGTTAAATTACAAGTTATGAAATTCTAGATGTGTTCAATATATAGCAGATTGTGACATAAACAAAGTGAAAAGTAAGTAGCAGAAATACAGGGCCAGGAAGGAAGCTCTTCAGACCTGAACTGCAAGCAATCCTAGAAAGCACGGCTTATCGAAAAGATGCGCGAGTATCAAATGCCTCTGATCATTCTGCCCAAGTGAGAGATATTAGCAACTCCACTCACTCAAGAGAGTGCTTCTAAGACAAACGAAGATTGACAACAAAAACAGCAAAGCGTATCAGCTCAAAGAATTAGCATCAAACACAGCCTGAACATGTACTGCAATCCTACGAAATAATGATCGGTCAGAACAGAGAGCGATTACCGTGATGGTGTAGAGCTGGTAGAGCACGTCGTTCATCCCTCCGGTCTCCTCGTTCAGAGACGTCCAGTGCCTCTCGATACTGTACTTCTGAATCACGTTCTTGACACGGTTGCTGAAGTAGTCGGCCATGCCGACCACCATATCGAGGGCCTTGGGGTTCCCGGCCACCGTGTACTGATCAAGTAGGCCCTGCATGATCTGTAAGAGAAAACGCAGAAGATTTCAGTGATGCAAAGCTACAGAGTTGCTGGGTACTGATCAAGAAGCGTGAGCATATGCAGCAACAATGCAGAGTGAGGTGACGGTTTTGGACGAGGAGAGTGGCCGCTACCTTGTGGATGGTGTAGTAGGGAGCCCAGACGGGCTTGATGGCCTCGAAGCGGTCGAAAAACTCGGCGGGGAAGGCGGAGAGGTAGCCCGTGCCGGCCGCCGTCTGGCACGCGTGCAGCGCGTCCACGACCGCCGACATCTTGCCGGCGAGCGTGCCGTTGTGCGTGCTCGCCCACATCTTCGCCGTCGCGCTCAGGTAGTGCCCTGCGCCGCGGCTTTTGCATCATTTTGCCCGTTTATTTCCGTGGATGACACTATGTCTAACTGGAAAATTCTTAACGTGGATGACGCTTTTACAAGAGAAAAATTGCTCAGGAATGTTTTAAACTAAAGCGGTGTGTGATCCATAAACAAAAAATAAATAGTTTTTTTTTGTTGCGTCAAATTTGATCCGGCAAGCCCACGCCCGTTAGTTAGTGCTGTGTCGTAGAAAAGAATAGCGTGTAGGGCCTGTTAGTACGTGGGAGACTGCGCCGGAATTTAGAACTTCTACGCCTAGTGGGCCTGAACGACCTCATCCAAACAGGCCGCATTAGTTGAAACTGCTTGCCTTTTCTCGTGTCATGTGAGTGAAACACCAATGACGTGTAAATGTGTAATGGGTAATGGACAGAACGAGAAGAATATGTATGTGGGTTCATATATGTACCCACTATCCCCACCGTCCATGATGTTTTCAGATTCAGGATTTTTTTCCTATAGTACAGCTGGGCCCATCACCTCCCTTATCCTCTTGAGTAGGGCTGGGAAAAATAGCTCGAGACTCGCGAGCCAGCTTGAGCTCGTTCGAACCGAGCTCCTTCTCCGGCTCGCAAAGAAAACAAGCCTGCCGCGAGCCACTCGCGCGGCTCGTTGGCTCGTGCCGCTGGCCACAATGCCCACAAAAGTCCAGTCGCACTCACGTGGACACGATCACACCTCACGCGAGTCACATGGCCTCTCCCCCTACTCTTCTCGTCTCTTTTCTCTCCTCACGCATACTCTCCCGGTCCAGATTCCAAACTCCCCTCTCCCTATCTCCTACCCCGTCTGCCGCCCTCCATCCCGCCACCGTCGCCTCGTCCACCGCGCCGGCCCCCCATCCTTGCGCGACCGCCGCCTCTGCCACGCCGCCTCATCACCTCTCCCCGTCCCGGCCCACACCATTGAGTCCTCCCCTAGTCCCACCAAGCAGGAGCCGCCTCCGGCCACCGGAGAGGCCCAGGAGCCTCCCCCCGCGGTGTCGGCGTTCGAGGTGGAGGAGGTTGGGTGGGTGGGGGAGCCAGCTCACGGTGAAGCTTCGCATGCTCGTGGAGCCGCCGTTTGTCTTTGTTTCAGATCTGAGAATCAATTCAACAAAGCTAGAATGAGGATTTATGTTGGATTTTGATTCTTGGTGTTCCAAATAGTATGGTTTAGATCCGTGGTTGTTTGAGAGAATTGTTTATGTGATTAGAAATAGTTCATGAGAAATTTTGCGTGAAATGTTGTGTTCTGGTGGAATTAGTTCATGAGAAAATCCGTGGTTGTCTGTGTGAAATCTGAGCAACAAATAACATCTTTGCTTGGGCTTGGGCCACTGACGAGGCTGCTTGTTCATGGCTCGCGAGCCTGACTGAGCCGGCTCAAGCCTACTTTCGAGCTGAGCCAAGCCACCCTCCTGGCTTGTGCTTGAAACGAGCTGAGCTGAGCCGACTGTTCAAACAAGCCTGACCGAGCCTGGCTCGAGCGGCTCGGCTCGATTTGTTTCCAGCCCTATTCTCGAGTCTCTCTCTCACCATCGGTTCAAACGCACCATTCACATCTCTCTCTATACCAAATTCGGCAAGCTTGTGCATAGGGCTTGCCAATGCATCTCGTACGACAGAGGAGCATGAGCAAGCAGCGGAGGTGTCCACCGTCGACGCATCCAGGCGGCGCAGCTGGGCTTCTTCCTCGGCTTTGGTGAGGCAAGGAACACCAGCGAGGCTGTGCTGGTATTGTCCCAGCGACTAGGTGGCGCCATCAGATCTTGACCTTCCTGGAGACGAGGTGACGCTAGGTTCGTGCTCCTCCGCCAAATACGGAATGAATCTCGACCGACATGCTCTTCCCAGGTGGTCTTCGCCATCGGATCTGGCCATCCCGACCCAAGTGGCTCCGGATCCAGCCATCCCGACCCTCCGCGTCAATCAGCATCGCCGTCCACCTTGCCAGCGTCAACGTCGACGAGGAGTACACCACCACCGGGGTCATCCTCCTTCGATCTGGCAATGATTACACATGTACTCCTCCACCGCCATGGTCCTCGCCGCCGTTGCCATGTACTCTTCCGAGGTGCTCTGGTGTCAACGGTCACCTCCGCCTTGACGTGTACCATGCCGGACTCGTCGCCTATCTTCTTCCTCATGCACCGTCTCCAAGGTGCTCCACGTCGATACACCACATCGTTGAGGTGCTCCGCCTCGGCGTGTACAGTGTCGAACCCGCCGCCCATCTTCTTCCTCATTGGTGTCTCCAAGGTGCTCCCCTCGACATGTACCGTTTCGTACCTACTACCCATCTTCTTCCTCGATGGCATCTCCAAGGTGCTCCCCGTCGGTACATCACGCTGCTAACGTGCTCCCTCGATACTTGACTGTGTGTACGGTGTGTGTGATAAGATGCATTCACTATGTATCTTCAAAATTGAAAGTGTTGTGCAACATTTGAGTTGTATGTCTGAAAATATTAATTCCATATAATACATGACAAGTTGTACAAATATTTAACTATAGCAAGATTCAAATTGGTGCACTGTGATTGGCTCATTCAAAATTTGAACTAAGGAGAGATTATGAGATGGTGATGTGACAATTAAATGGTCCGATGGGACAATATTGATTTCTAATTCAAACCTAGTTCTATTAGCACAAATCTCGAGGTAGCAATAGAGGGGAGGGATTGTGAGTGTAGGTGGACGCAAGTGTAAATTGGCGTTTTTGGTAATGGCCATGCCTAAAATTGAAGTTTCATTTATGGATAAAGCTAATTTTTTAATAATAGAAGTATAACTCCTGGACTCTGCACCAACTAAGGATGCACACAACCATTAGCTAAAAGTTTTAAACAAAAAAGGCCAAAAAGCTAACAATGACAAACAAATTGTCATGCAAGGCTAACATAAAAAAAACACCTAGCCCCGCCTCTGAGACCAACTAGGGGATCGTCCATACGCGAACAGTAGCGGCGCAACAAAGAGATGATGATGGGTCAGTTTCAGTAGCGACGCCTCTAAGAAGGGATACAACTCACGTCTTCGTCACCGGATCCAACCAGCGAAGGTCAGATCATAAGTTTTCACTCCGGAGCTCAGTACCAGTTCTCCAAAGCAACGTCTTAAAAAAGGTAATACCGCTCAGGTTGACGTCATTGCCGGATCCAACCAGCGAAGGCCAGATTGAGAGTTTTCACCCCAGATCGGAGGTACCAGCGCTCCAAGATCACGCCATAGTACGATCTCATCGCAGGATCCAACCAATGAAGGCCAGATCGCTAAGATGACGTCCGCAACATCCCCAACGGCCAATCGCGCTAGCACAGGAAGGTGACGTCACCGCAACCCACGCGTCGGCCGGTTAACAACCGTCCACCAGGGAGGAGTCGAGTGCTGCACAAACCACCGCCACCGAGCCGTTGCGATCTCTACCAACTGCATTAAAACTGGATCTGCACCGCGCCACCTCCATCGTCATTCCATCAATGAAGCCATGCCACCGGAAAAAGTCGGCGGAGAAGGACTCCGGATCACCATGCCCGAAGACAAGCCGGCGGAGAAGGGCCCCAGATCTAACCCCGACGAAAGTCCACACCGTTGAAAATTGACGAACAAACGTCGGGCGTTGGGAATGTGATGCAGATCAGACGTCACCGCCAAGAAGAAGAAACCCCGCCGCCACCGCTGGCCGGCTAGCGGCCGCCGCCGACGGCGCGACGAGGAGTAAGGGAGGAGGAGAGGGGGGCTTGTTTGGTGGCTGCTAAGGTTTTTTAGGAGGGAGGAGGAAGGGAGGAAGAGACCGTCTCGTCGTTCAGAATTCGGATGATTAGGGATTCAATGAAGCCGGATAAAGCTAATATGAGACTAGAAACATGCATCATCAGCATGATTTTTAATTGAAAGACATGGTGACGCTAGTAATACGTCGAGAGCGCGACGCAACGTACCGACGAAGTGCCCGCGGAGTTCGACGTCGGGGCCCTCCCAGCCGCCGTAGGGCGTGGCCGGCGCCGGCAGCCCGGCCTGCATCCGGAAGCTCCAGACGAGCCTATCCACGTCCAGTAGCAGCAGGTACTCGAGGTTCGTCTGCTGCGCGCGCCCGTACACCGGGTCGTCGCCGTCCAGACGCACGTCGTGCAGCGACACCTGCTCCAAGCACGCTCCGCCGCGGCCGAACAAGCCATCGGCATCCGAGCCGACGCCCTTGAGCGCCCGGTACAGCATCACCCAGTCGAACTCCTCCTTGGCGACGCCGCCGCCGCCTGCGGCGCCGAGGGGGAGGAGGCCGCGCGGGGGCATGAGGTCCATCCACGTGGCCTCGTCGTCGGGGTCGAGGTGGTCGTGGAACAGCTCGCGCCACCGCCACTCCTCCGCCCCCGGCGCCGCCTGCAGCCGCGCCCGCACCGTGTGCGACGACAGCTGCGTCGGCACGTTCGTGCACTCCTTCGCCACCGCCGCCGCCGCCGCCAATGCCAACACCAACGCCGCGACGCCCGGCGGCAACAACCCCCGCCCCCGCGCCATTTCAGGATAAGACGACACCGTGCTCGCTCGCTCGCTTGCTCAGTGACAGTGAGTCAGTGGCCACCAGTGTACCACTAGTCTACGCACTACGCTATGAAACACACCAGCACTGTGGGCGGGGGGGAATACTCCAAGAATCCAAAGCCTTTATCACCTGTGACCACACAAAAAAGACAGCGTTTAAGTATCAAGAAATTTAATGGACAGCAACATCAAGCGACGTCAGATGGGCTACAAGTGCATGCAGGAAACCGCACGGAATGTCAGACAGACACGAGAAGAAAAATGGATTAAAAACTTGCCTCATCAGCTGCTACTACTACTATCACCTCACTCAGACAGACACGCACTCACATGCCACCACAGGACACGCACTCTCCTTGTCACATTGCGTACGTCGTCTTCCCACATTGCGTTTGCTCGCTTGCGGTTCGCACCCGTGAGAGGGAAGGGAGTAGCTGGTAGCAAACGACGGCGTTTCCATCTTTTCCTTATCATCTTCTCACCGGTGTAAGCATCGGCGGAAACGACACCGGATCGGCGTCGGGAGATGGGCGCTTCTTGCAGATTCTTGGGCCAGGAGAACTGCAGCGACGACATATATTATACTCGCGTCCACAGTACATATTATACTCGTTCACTCCTGCAATATCAGCGACGAAGACGAGTTCTGAAAGATACCATAAGAACAAGGAAACAATAATGGCATCTGCACGGCAACGCAATTTGCAGGCACCTAATCGGACGGCATATATTTATGACCACGCGGCACATGCATGCATGTAAGGGGAAGAAACTTATCTTATTGTAAAGGATTTTAAATCAAATTCCGAGTCAATCCGATCCGAAAGGATTGAGTCGAATCATAATATATCTAAACAAGTCTTACGACCCTATGTAAGATCTTGCCACCTAGCATCCATCACCAATCTCAAAGCAAGCTTCTTCCCCACCCTTCCCTCCCATCCACGGCGAGCCATGTTTCTTGATTCTCTACTTCGTTTGAAGGTGCCATCGCCACCGACGTCGTCCTCTTCACTGCTCACCCCCGCGCCCTGGACCTCGACCGCGTCCCCACCACCGCCTCTGCCGGATATCTTCGGGTCTTGTGCGCACGCTTCTGCTGCCTGTCCTGCTGCATCATCACCTCGAGATCGGACACGAAATCCTCTTGCACCTGGAGCCCTCCTCAGAACTCGCGAAGCCCGAGGCCACCTGCTCCGGCGCTCCGACCGCGGACACCAGTTGCTTCGCCGAGGCGAGCGCTGCACGACATCCATGGCTTCGCTTCAAAGAACCCACGGCAACACCGCTTCAAATCACAAAACCGACGCAGCACTTTTCTTGCAAGGTTGTATCTTAATGTCCTCAACCGCCAGCCTATGAACTTCTTGCCGCAATCCCCCATGCAGAAGCGAGGACGAAGCTACGCGGCTTCCATGCTCGATCCAAAGAACTGTTTACTCCCTCCCCTCCGATCCAATCAAACTAGTCCAAAGAATTGCTTGCCTCCATGGCCCCATCCCCCTCTTTCTTTTAATCAGAATTTGTTGATACCTCATGTGGTGATTTTTTTTTATCGCAAAGTTCGAGAGACTTTTGCAATGAGATTAGAGCAAGAGACAATGGAGGCGCAGCACAACGTCCCGGTGTCTTCCCGGAGGACCTAGGAGGCGTGTCGCGTCGGGCTGGCCGGCGGCGGCTCGAAGGAGCCGGCGGACAGTGTCAGCTTTGGCAACAGTAATGGTGGCGCTTAGGAGAGGAGAATGCGTGGGGAAGATAAAGTTGTTTTTATTTTAGAGTGCTTTGAGATCGGTGTGCTGTTAGGTGGCACAATCTCAGGTAGGCCCTTCAAAGGATAGGGTTAGGGGCCTCTCCCATAGAATTTTCTTCCCATGTAGGGTGTATGCTGGATCAAGATTTAACCAAGTCGAGAAATCTCAGCAACATCACAGACAGGTTACTTAGTTACATCCATTGCATCAAGAGCATTATTGGTCTTGGTCATGGGATCGAGATCGATACAAGTTGTGTAGTCCAACGCAGTGTCTGCCACTCTGAACTTTTTGATCTGTCCTTCCCTAGTTCCACATGGAGGGAGACTGATTAAGAGGGGACATGCTGCGTTTCAGCTGTCGGTGACCAGGTCGAAGTACACCGTGTAGAACTCGTCCTGGAGGCTCTGCAATGGCTCCAGAAGGAAGTTCCTGTTGGATCAAAAATGTGACTAGAGAGGGGTAAATAGGAGCACCTACTGTTTTTCACCATATCGGTATTTAACTTTTTTTTCCACTCCGGTGGTCCAATGTTGAGGGCTGCACTTTGTTCTTTGACTATAAGATCGAACAGCCAGCCCATCATGACTACAACCTGACAAAACAGCCAACAGAGTAACACTGTCAGGCTTCACCCTTTCACGCATAGATCTAAAGAGACGAACAACTTCATGTCCTAAGCCAGGCCTGCCATATCCCATAAGCATCGCATTCCAACTGATGACTGATCTCTCAGACATGTTGTCAAATACCCTTCTTGAGTATAACAGCTTGCCACATTTGGGGTACATATCAATCAAATAAGTCTGTAGAAGAATGAAAAATGGCAACTCTTTACGAAGTATTAGCCCATGAACTTGCTTGCCATAATCCAGGGAAGCCAGCCCAGACAATGCAAGGGCTGTGAAAGTGACATAATTGCATTGCATCCCCTCACTGTACCATAGTTACCGGATTCGCTATAAAACCCCGTGAATCGCGAAACCAGATTCATCAAACCCGAACCAGGTTAGGGTATAGGGTTCATGTTCGCAGTGGAAATTGAAAGAAAAAATTGCGAACTACGAATCTGAATCCCACACCGCAACAGACGAACCGTGTTTTTTGTAACTATGCACTGTATAACTGCCTGAACAAGTCCAAGGCTTCCTCATCAAGGCCCAGCTGGGCATAGCCAGATGTAATGGCGGTACAAGAAACAACGTCCCTTTCTGGAAGCATGCCGAACAACCTCCGAGCTTCTTGGATATTCTGTCTTGGCGTACATGTCAAGAAGGGAACTCCCAACAAACATGTGCGACTCAAAGTTTGTCTTCATAACAAGAGAATGAATTTGTTTGACCTGGCTTTGAGGGCCAGAACAGGATGTAAGAACAGTTGCCAAAGT
Source organism: Ampelocalamus luodianensis (assembly GCA_036346255.1). NCBI lineage: Eukaryota > Viridiplantae > Streptophyta > Magnoliopsida > Poales > Poaceae > Ampelocalamus > Ampelocalamus luodianensis. The sequence continues at coordinate 67,132,759 of CM070628.1, forward strand.
GAATTCATTAGGCTTGCATCCTGCCAGTTAGAAGTAAAATGAATTACACATTTGACATAATTAGTATTGCATGTAGTTTGATCCTTGAAGGAAAGCAAACACACATCCAGTTGGTTCAGGATATTCATGTAATCGCATCACTCCTACAGGAGGAAGGTGCCTGCAATGCTATAACAATTAACAAATTTCCAAACTGGAATTGACAGATGTCATCTTGAATAGGAAAATAGGGAGGGTGAGAGAAATAAAAGATTGTCAGGTAGATTTGTGGGGGCAAAGTCCTACAATTTTGTTGGAGGATAACAGTGCAGAATACATCTTAATGAAGATAACAACAATGATCTAGCAGGTCCAGTCGTACAAAGGACTATGAATTAGTTGTGTGCTAAACTGCTAATACTAGTATCATCTATCTTTAAGGATATTGGGGCTACATTTTTACCCCACGGATGACAAGTGAGAGATGCTTACCATATATGGCCAAGTTATTACTCAAATGGCGCAATCCAGCAACTAAGAGTCTAAGAGCCAATGGTTGAGATTATTTACCATCTCTAAGCATCCGCATGAACAGATCCAAGGCCTCGGCGTGCCGGCCGCTCTGAGAATACCCCGAGACCATGGCCGTTCACGACACCACATTCCGCTCCGGCATCCCGTCGAGCACGTTGCGCGCGTCCCCCAGCGCGCCGCACCTCACGTACATGATGACCAGCCGCATTGCCAGGTACACCGGGGGGCGGTATCTGGACTTGACCATGTGCGCGTGCACCTGCCGCCCCTCCCGGAGCGCCCTCCTCTCGACGCACGCCGTGATGGCGGCGTCGTAGTCGTGGAACCTCGCGCCGGCCCCAGGGACCGCCATCCCCGACGCGGCGCGGCGCAGAGACGATGCCGCGGGGCGCGAGGCAGGCCGCCGCGAGACGCTGGAACCCCCGCGCGCCTCACACCTCGCACCTCGCGCGCGCCGCCGTCGAGGTGGTTCGCGTCTTACTGCTCTGCTCCTGCTCGGAGACCATAAGAGGGCGCTCTCCACCGCCCGATCAACGATGAACGTGTCAGATCACATTTCCGTCCAAGGACTTTCTGGTAAATACTTACAAAAGTTACGAGCATATGTGAAATAAAACTATAAACCTAGGGGTTTTATGCGAATTACCCTACTCCGGCCGAAAAGTTAGCAGCAAGCAACGAGGGAAACATTTGAAAGCTTCTTCACATTTAGAGCGAAGCGAGCGCGCGCGGCGGCCGGCGACGAAGGCGACTTCTAGGGTTTCCCCCGCCACCGAATCGAATCCCCGAGGTGAGATCCATCCCCAAATCTCCCTCTATATCCCACATTTCTCTGGCTTCCGCGGAAATAACCGGCGAGATTGGGCGATTTCTAGGGTTAGGTCTCGGAAACCCTCGCTTGGATACTGCAGTTTGGTGTAGTTCGCATTCCGAGTTTCTGAATCGGTTTCTGTAGAGATGGAGGGGAAGGTGTTGGGCGTCTTGAGCGCCGATTGCGGCGGCGACGCGGCGGATGATCTCAAGTACATCTCCGGGCTGAGCACCACCCTTGTGGCCACCATCCAGGAGGTGAAAGACCGGATCTCCCAGATGGAGCTCATCTTCTGCAGCCAGCTCTTCCCGCACTTCCAGGCCAAGTCGAAGCTCCTCCAGGCGCGGCTAGCCGACGCGGCGAAGGCGGCCGAGGATGAGTGGAGGAAGAGGGAGGCCGGCTTGGTGAGCCAATTGGAGGAGCTGAGCAGCGGGAAGTGGCGCGCAGAGGAGAGGCTGCTGCAGTTGGGGAGCTCTCTTGAGGAAATGAAGGGAGCTCGCGGATGCTGAGCGATTGGTTGCGCGGCATGAGGTTGAGAAGAAGCAGCTGCTTGGGAGGTTAGAGGAGGAAATGAGGAAAAATGAGGTGGTTTGTCGGCTCGAGAGGGAGATTGGAGAAAAGGCTGCTGAGGTGTCCAGGGAGAAAGAGGCGCATCAGCGGCTCCTGCAGCAGATGGAGTTGAAGGATAAAGATCTGCTTCGTGAGCAGAATAAGCGGAGGGGCTTGATTGAGGATTACAGCCAGCTTAAGACAAACTACAAGCATTTGAAGTCTCAGTACACCTTTCTTATCGAGAAGAATAAGATTGACCAGAATGAAGGCTCCAAGTCTCCTGTGGACACTCCAGTGGATCAAAAGACCTCTGAAAGTCCTCCGAGTAAGAGAAAACTCGAAGGTACCGCCCTCTGATTCCCTCAATTCCTTGCGCTACCAAAGTTTTGTTAATCATCACCTTTTTGTCCCAGAATTACTGTTACAAGGAGAATCATATATTCACATGAGGATTTGCATTCATTTTTCATGCAAATATCAATATGATATGTAATGCATGATACTCTGATCAATGCCCCCAGATCAAAGTCATAAGGATTATCATTGCTAATTTGCTATCGTTGTTCTGCCAATGTTGTCACATAAACTCTAAAATGTGTGCGTCCTTAATATGTAGGAAATTATTGATTGGACATCTGCCTTTACATTCCGTTTTACTTGCTTGATTTTCAGATTTGGAGGGCACAAAAAAGCAGAGCATTCAGGTAGTTTCTAAGACTGGAGACCAGAAGAATGGACCTACTTCATGTGCGAAGGCCCAAGCTACTCAGCATGCTAGCTCAGCCAGGAGTCCATTCAGTAACTCACGCCTTTCTCTACCATCTCATCCAATTAATCCCTCGCCAAAGAGTTCTGCTAGCAATTCAAAGAAAGAGGCATCATGTAGTGTCACCCACCCAAGTCTACACTGGAGGGAGACTCGTATGCGCAAAGAACCAGGTGTTGTAGATCCACATGATGATTTTCTTGATACACCTCTGGAGGCTGTCAAAAATATGGTCAGGAATCCTACAATTCCAGAGGAAGCACAAGCTCTTGCTGCCTCTCCTCCGCAAGATATGGACTTCAATAACTCAGATGATGAGACTCAAGATCTCAATATTGCGACTCAGGGCCTCAACAAAATGCCAGTTCCCAAGCAGCAAAGCAAAATTTCAATCCAGCCATCAAACAAAGGTTTCAAATACACAGATTCTGTAAGAAAGAAAGCTGACCGGGAGAATTTGAAAGGTGTTGGGCAAGCAGTGCAAGAAATTCTATGATGCTGTTCTTCCTGATGGCCACGTAAATGGTGATGGTGTGGACTCTACAAGCATGAGGTGCGAGCATCATGATGGCGTGTCCAGACATCGATACAGGTATGCGCCACCTATGACGCCCGAAGGATTTTGGAACATTGGATTTGAATCAGAAATGTAGCACATGACATAGGAAGCAATCTTCATTGGTGAGTACATTCTCTTGTCATGACATAGGTTACAGATACCCCCAGATATTGTTAATGATGTCAGCAACAAATCTCATGTTGCTCAGGTCGGGGAAATGCACATCATATCATTAAGGTTGGTGGTAGGATAGTGTGTCAATTTGTTGAGCATCAAATGTACTGTCGATTTGTTCGATTCTATGTAAATATAGAAAGTTGAACAATTGCCTTTTAGTCCTTGTTACCATTGAAAAGTAGCTCTCCTGCCTTGCAGACAAATGAAAATATTCATCAGAGATGAATCAACTTTGTTGCCCTTGAAAACAATATATCTATTATCTTATTAAAGCAAAGGCAAAAGAAGTCATCATGTTCGCTCTCAAAGGCTAAAAATTCATACATTAATCGGCGATGGCTAGAAGATTCTCTGTATCGCTAGACAACGATTAAAACAAACATGTCAATATCAGTGAAGATGAGAGTTACCGTGGCTAGCGAGGAAGTCACAGCATTGAGTTGACCAATGTCAAATAAGAGGAACGATTGATGTGAGAGAAGAGGACATCAAGCACGTATAACATAATGCATGTGTATATACATGTATGCATCCCTAAGAATAGAAACACAAGCATGTAGAAGTGGGGGAGCAAAGAGCTCGGAGTAGAGATGATGCAGTCGTAAGGAATAGGCTAGGGGCCATCGGAGGAGCGTGACTGGTGTTCCCAGTAGGGATCAGCGACATATTATAATGGTTTTAATTAAAACGGTCCATGTCAAATACAATCTGTTATTAAATACAATCCATAGATAACATAAATTCGGAATAAAAAATAAAATAAAATAAGTAATTTGATTTTCATATTTCCTAATTAAAATCCCTAAATAAATATAATTAGTAATAAAAATTTTAAAAATACCAATTAGATTTGTATACAAATTCTAAAAAACAGAATTTCGGAATAGAAAATAGAATAAAATTAGCAATTTGATTTCAATACAAATTCCAAAATAAAGTCCCTCAATAACTATAATTCGAATGAAAACTAAATTAAAAATTAGATTTGTATATGAATTCCAACAAACAATAATTGAAATTCGGAATAAAAAATAAATTTAACTTAGTAATTTGATTTACACACGAATTCCTAAGTAAAATCCCTAAATAAATATAATACATAATAGAAATTAGATTTGTATACAAATTCCAAAAAATAACTAAAATATAGAATATAAAATGAAATAAAAACAATTTGAATTTGATACGAATTCCAATGTAAAGTACCTAAATAATAGTAATTCGGAATAAAAAAAAATTGCAATTTGATTTCTATTTGAATTCCAAAGTAAAATCCCTAAACAACTAAAATTCGAAATAAATTAAATAAAATAAGCGATTTGATTTGTATACATACCCAATAAAAACAACTGAAATGTTTAATAAAAATAAAATAAGCAATTTGATTTCGATACAAATTCCAATGTAAAGTCCCTAAATAATTGTAATCCGGGATAAAAATTGAATAAAAATTAGCAATTGGGTTTGTATGCGAATTCCAATAAAGAATAATTAAAATTCAGAATAAAATAAAAATCAAATAATTAAAATTCGAAATAAAAATAAAATAAAAATCACAAAAAAATCATGTGGATTTCAAAGTAAAATGCCTATATAACAAAAATTCAGAATAAATTAAATAAAATTAGGAATTTGATTTGTATACGAACTCCAATAAAAATAATTGAAATTTTGAATAAAAATAAAAGTTATAAAGAGGATAACACGAATGGTGGTGGAGAAGTCCACAAAAGAGTGTAATGACGTCAATCTATCCTACAAGAAGACATTGACCCACATGGAAGCAAATAGCCGAGGGGACGATGACGACGGTGGGGATAATATGGTGCTGCTCACCCTAGCCACTTGATGAGGCTAGAATTGAAGGAGTCAAGACCTAGCGACGACGAGTTGTGAGCGTTTGCGTTGTTGAAGAAATCAGTAATCAAAGAAGCTCGATGATGGGAAAGGCCTGACGGGGAGGAGATGTACAGGCCTGTACCAGGGGCATGAGCAAAGTACTTAGCCACATAGGGCCCCTGATTTTTATCTAATGTTCAATCACTAGTTGTTAGTATCTCAAGAAAAAATAATGCTCTATAGTTGATCGTGGTATGAGATTAGAGTTAAGCAAGTTGTTCTATTCCTTCTTCTTAAGAACTTCCTCCTGATGTTTACCACTATTCCAACCTCCATATCGTTCTCTTCAGTCCCTTTTTGCTACCATACAACCACTATTCATATGAATCAACCCACTCTATGCTTATCTGTTTATTGTTTGTTTCTTTATGGACTCAACTAATTTGTAATTTTGTATGCATACGGGGCTATATGCACTGCAACAACTAGTTTTTGTTTATTGTTTGTTTCTTTATGGACTCAATTAATTTGTAATTTTGTATGCATACGGGGCTATATGCACCGCAACAACTAGTTTTGTAGACCCATTTCGTAGCCACTCGGCATTGCCAAACTAAAAGCCTGGAACTTAGATTTGTTACTAAAATTTTAATGTCTATTATTGTAATGTCCCAAAATTTGGCTTTTCAAAAATCTTTTGAGTAGTTTAGGTCCCTGAAAAATTTCACCAATTTTATTTGAATTAATAAAGCTTAATTGAGAATTTTCTAATTTAAAAATATTTAATTTGACTAATATAAACATTAATTAAATAAAAACTTGTGTTATTTGGCTTCCTTGTCTTTCAAGGAATTTTTGGGTATTTTCTGATATTTTTCCAGATTTGTTTGCTATTTATTTGACCTCCTTGATTTTTGACCTTTTATTTTAATTCTAAAAATCAGCATTTTCTCTCTCCTGCCCACATGCTACAGTAAATCATGATTTACTGTTCACCTTCCGACTCCAGCCGAACGTCCAGAGAGCCTGTTTCTGATACGCATACAACAGAAAACCTTTCAAATTCCATATCTTCCTCTACGGTGCATATAAAAGCGAACGGTTTGCGCTCACGCGTACGTCTTGATCTCCTCTTCCAATCCCCTAAATTGGTTTCCTCCAAACCGATCTATTTTCGTCGCAATCTCCAAAAAACCGAGCTCCAACCGAGGTTCTTCTCCGCGAATCGCGCTTCATCCGACGCCCCCGGCCAACCGTCATGCGGCGTTGGCCGGCGTCGCCGCGTTCTACGCCATGGTTCCTTCCTCTTCGTCCAAGATCACCGAGCACCGTCGCCATGTCAAGCCCTAAAGCGAAACGTGTTCATCGCGTTCCTCGCTTCCTCGGTGAGTTTTTCCAAAATCCGACCGCGCCATCTTGTGCCCTCGTCAATACCTATTTTTCCTCTTGTAGATTCAAGTTTCATCCACCGCGCCGAGAATCGAGCGTTCTCTCGCCTCTTGTTCGTCGTCCTTCGCCGCCAATTACTCAGAACCGTTGATCCCCGCCTTCAACTCCACCACCGCTGAGTTCGCCGCCACGTTCTCACGCCGTGCTCACCTCTCTTTCGCAGAGCATCACCGGAGTGTTACGCGCGTGAGGCCGCCGTCGTCGCGCTCTTCGGCGTCGCTCGCCGTGCCGCATGGAGCAAAATCTTGATATCCGGACCGCGTCATCATCTTCGGCTCGTCGTTTCCTTTCCGTTTTGCCCCTTTGCCACCGTTGGTTCGCCTCCGTTCGTCGTCACCTCCATGAGCAAGAATCGCTAGATGTCTGTGTGCACCGTTCATGTCTGATGTTCTGTTGCTTCGTTCAGTTTTGTTGATTTCCTTTCTTTCCTTTCTCTGTTGTACAGAAGCCTTATGTCTCTCTTTCTTTCTTTAATTTTTGCTTCCCATCTCAAGATCAACATGCATGCCTCCAAGAATCACCAAACAGCTCCTCTATTCTCTTCTCTTCATTGCCTCTGTTTTATATTTCGTTGACTTGGTCAACATATTTCCTCTCTCATATATATGATGTCCTTGTCATCCAAACAATTCAAGCCATATATAATAAATATATCTATCTCTCTCTTACATGTGGACCCATTGCCATCCATACAGATATATATCTATATCTCTTTTATGTGGTCCCCACATGTCATCTTCCTAATTAAAAATATAAATTATTTCTCTCACTTATATGCGGGTCCCGTATGTCAGTCAACCTTAGTCAAACCCTAGTTCATGAGCTTGGTCCACCGTGGACTAGCATATCTCTGTGGACCTGGTCCATAGATCAGTGGCCCACATGTCAACCCCTAATTCTATTTTCGGGAATTAATTTAATTCTTGAAAATCCTTTTATCTTATTGGTCCCACATGTCACTCTCTACCTTATTTCTGGAATTATTTTAATTCTAGAAATCCATAAATACCAGTCGGTCCCGCCTATCATACACTCATTCTTTTTCTAATATTTTCGGAATAGAATATTCTGAGAATATTCCGTAGAGCTTTTTCATCATTTCATGTGAATTCCAATCTTCCGAGAGTCATATCTTCTTCGTTCGAATTCCGATTGAACCCATTCAAGTTTCTAAATTCATCTAAATTCAATATATACCTTCCAATATCATTCAATTTCAATTTGGAGTTTATTTGATTTGCCTTTTGAATTTAGTTTGTTTTGCGCTTTCTTTCTCGTTAGACGCCGAAGTCCTAGAATCGTCCGAAGGAGCTGAAGATCAAGCAAGTAGAGGATTGAAGATAAAATAAGATCATCATTGCTATAGCAAGGCAAGTTATACCTTTGATCATATTGAATCCCAGTTTTCAAAATTACTTTGATTCAAATTATTGCATTTACTTTAAGTAATTATTTAAATGCTTCTGGGTTTAGCTATTAATCCCATTTGTTATATCCATTTTGTCTATTGTATGTCATAATCTTTTGTCACCCTAGATTGGTTCATATTTAGTTGGTGCTATGGTATTACCAACGTGGGTTGGTTAGTACGAGTAGATTGCTTAGCCATGCTACGAGTCTCACCTCTCATGTAAGTTGCAATTATTAAATGTGACTAAGTGACTATGGAACTTTGTGTAAAACTGTGTGCTATGTGTTATTACTTCGTGATGACATGTGTTGCACTAAAACCAACTGGGTGGTAAAGGATTTAGACTGAGGCAAGTGGTGGATGCTGTGTGATATGGTGGACTTTGTGATGGGAATGATAATCTTTGTGATCTAGTTAGAACATGGAAGTATTGCATTGGTCAATTAAGGACTTAACTTTGTGCGCTATTGAACTGAGTCTTACTGTACGACCACATGCCTGGTATGGGGCGGGCATAACTTAGTAGGTTATGGATTCTTGGCATTGATTACTCAGGCTGTAGGTTAGGCTATGGGTGGAGGTGTGTACTACAAGGTAGTCGCATCACAGGGCGGTTCGCCGTGTCCCTGTCCAGCGGTGTGTATTATGCCAAAGCGTTTCGTTTGGGTTGGCATAGCGGTTTGTAAGCATGTCGGGAGTGTCAATGTTGACATAAATTTTCTGAAAGGTTTTGTTGTGATCAGCTCTGATCCAGTTGATTGCATCTTGTGGGTAAAGTGTACAACCTCTACAGAGTGTTAAACAATCTATTCGAATAGCCGCGTCCGCGGTCATAGACATGCTCGGGGATTTCACACGAGGGGTGGATTTTCATAAAACCTTTGGGAAGGGACAGCTGTGTGATTTAAGTCATTTGGCTGTGTGAAGGAATTTGATTAGGCTATGTATTTTTGTGAAAACAACTGTTAAATTAATATTGTCTATTTGTTTTGAATTATGCTTTCAATCTATTATTTGTATTCAATTGCAAATGTTGTATTTCTGCAAAATAACCACAGAAGTCATTTCCTTTAGAATAAGACTGCATCTATACATTGCATTCTGTGGTATGACTTGCGAGTACGGTTGTGTACTCACGCTTGTTGTAAAACTTGCGCCCAAACCTACAGAAATGGAGGAATCGTCGGTCAACAAGGTCTACTTCAAGGATCGAGAAGAACTAGGTCGCGCACCCCAGCCGATTGCCTGTGGGCATATGGATGGGCTTTATTGAAGTTATCCCGTTACGTTCCGCTGCAGCTTCGTTGAGCTATTCGCCTTCTGAGGCATTAATTGTAAGCTTTGACCTTAAGGTCTTTACTCTTATATTTATTGTTATTTGCCTATTTGTTAGTCATCTTTGTATATGAAAATGATATTTCATCGATGTTGCCACTGTGTGCACTAGCGTGATCCTGGACTAGTGTAGTATACACAGAGGGTTCAGAATTGCATTTTTGGGTCCCGACAGAGGTGGTATCAGAGCCATATCGACTGTAGGTCGTGACCTTAGTTAGAATGGCCGTTTTTAAGGAAAACTTCAAAACCTATTTTACAAATGGAAAATCTTAATGATGTGTTATTCTCACCTTGTCTATTCTAATACTCTTCCATTCTATTCCTTTCTCATCTATATTCGTCCTTACCATTTGGAGTATTAAATTGGACTCTCTCCTCATATAACTTCTATAGTCATCGTTATCCATGTCTGGATGCCCAAGAGCTATTTTAAGCAACTGTTTGAAGACCACGCAACCAACAACAACGTATCAACATCTCCCCAAGTGTTCAAGACAAGTGCGTCACAAAAATTCAAGACTAAGAAGAAGTTGTACGTCGCCCCCGTCTTTCTCCAAGCTTCGCCTCCAAGGATTGCAAGCAGTCAACGTTTGATGAAGACCGTGATCAGATCGAGTTTTCTTCAGACCGACCATATAGGATAAATCAGCATAGATTCCTCCCGTGTGTTGAACCAAGTCGCCCTGTTAAGTTAGAGTTTAATCGACTAGACGATTAGATCTTTGTTTCCCTTCTTCGGTGTAGTTTGGCTGTGAGTTTTATGTTTCTTAATAGCTTTCTGGCTATTTGTGTGTTCCTTGGTGTTCTTTGGGTTAAACATGCTCCCTTAGTAGATTCTCTTTCCTTACCTTGTGCTTTTCCCTCTCATCTATGAGCCCTGGTCAGCCAGCAGATGGAGAACCCCAGTGAAGCCAGCCTTGTTAGTAATCTTGAGACAGTGTGCCAGCTCAGATGTTGTCAACCCCAGTGGACAGTTGTCAGTACCCGGAGTAGCAGATCTAGTCATGGAACAATTCTTGGTAGCTCAGACTCAACTCATGAACGCGATGATGCAGAACATGAACAACAGGATGACCCAGCAGAATCAGACCACCGCTACCTTAGTCAATTTGATGAATCAGAATAATCAAGCAAGTCATCGCATCGTCGCGATGTCGCATGCGAGCGACGATGACCAACAACTATCTCGATGCGGAGTGACACATCGTAACCCGAGCGATTCCCGCGCGAGAATCATATCATGCAAGTGACGATGCAACCATTAGACAATATTACTGTTTGCAATGGTGCACAACTCGTTGCCATCCCAACGACGCACCCTCAGTTCGAGCTTGAGAAGTTCTTAAGGACCAAGCCACCTGTTTTTGAAGGATCAACCATACTCAAGGATGCAGAATCTTGGATTCGCACTATCGAAGAGAAGCTAACTGTTGTGCAGTGCAACGATAATGAGAAAGTTTTCTATGCTGCTCATCAATTAGAAGGAGTTGCATTAGATTGGTGGGAGGAATTTCGTGCCGCCCATCAGGACGAGCACACCATCACTTGGACAAAGTTCACCACCACTTTGTGCCAACAGCATGCAATATCAAGCATAAGTGATCAAGAGAAACCTGCTATTTCGATATCCTACACCAAATCTAGTCGTTGTCAGTTGAAATGCTGCCAACCAGATAAGTCAGAAGATTGTGCATGTACACACTGTGGAGAAATAGGCCATAGTGCTGATGAGCACAATATCAATTGTTCCAGTTGCGAAGGAAACCATCCCGTTGGAAAATGTCCCATGATCAAGATCACATGTTTCTTGTGTGAAAGCAATGATCATTGTCCGAGCCAGTGCCCTATGTATTCCGTGTTGACTTCTGCAACGCAACGTCAGCGAGAAAATTTTCGAGCTACTGTCAAAACATTAGCAAAAGAAGGCAAACCATTGTCAGTATAAGATATGTCAGCTAAAGAATCACCTAGGCAGGATGTTGACCTCAGCAGCCGACCTCAAAAGAGAAACAAGCCAGTATCGTCAGGAGGTTGTTTCAAGTGTGGTAAGCAAGACCACAATGCCAAGAGATGCCCTACAAAGCGATTATCCTTCTTGAAAGTTGAAGAACACCAGAATAGTTGTTCTGCCATAGTCTCATCAGAAAAATCGCAAGGTTCGATATGCCTATGCTACAACTATCATGGAAAATGTCACTACATCAGCCAGTGTCCTCAGTGGAACCAGTCACTCACTCCAGATGCAAGAATGCCGGAAGATGCATCAGTCCAGATCATAACTCCTAGAGCAGTTGGTAACGCACTAGGATCCGTATGCCCAACGAAGCAGTCAAAGAAGAGAAGTATGAACGGTGATGTTACCAAGAAAGTCAGAGAATCATTGCAACCTCTCCTCTATTTGAGAGCAAAAAGGTGGACATCTTTGTATGCAAGTTATGAAGAAAAATGATTATTGAATATTAAAGTATTGGATGCCTTTCTCAGCATATGCCTTTGCAAGTCGAGTAACCAGGCGTTGAGTCATGTTGATTGAAGGTCGTGGAGCTGTAACATGGAATGTGATGTTGAATTCCAACTCAGTCTTGTGCATAGCTATGAAATAACAGTAAATAGTTGAAGGGTTTAACCATAGAATAATGTCCGTATCCGCAAGAAAATATGCAATTGTCATTGCAAATGATCTATACAACATGCAACTGTATATCAAGTCAAGTTTGTCTTTGCCTTGGTACCCCGAGTCAGCCAATTTCAGAAGGAATTATGACAAAGGTCAATTATGACAAAAAGTGGTTAGAAGAGTTTGCAGAAATGATAGAGCAGATCAGATGACTTTATCAGATAAAGGCAGTGTCAAATCAAACCCATCAGCTTAGCAAGTGTCAGTTGAATACTAGTGAAATAGTCCTTTCGAGACAGTGTTAGTTGAAGATCAGTGAGACAGTCGTTTCAAGTTAGCCAAGACCCCTCACCTGTTGTAAGAAGACAAGTTCACGCAGATTGCTAGAAGTGAACTGAGTTTGTACGAATTTCAGAAGAGATTAATCACAACCTCAGTGTTCATATTGTCAGATACCAGGAAAAACCTTGATAGTTTTTATCACGGAACCTCCAAGAATTTGTGTGTTAAGAAGTTTCACCAGCACCTCCTAACAACTAAAGTTTCAAGCAGTGAGTTATCCTAGTCATAATTCAAAGTTGCTACCGTGGAGCAACAAAGATGGTTATTGGATTAAGAACGATGAAGTTGAAATCCGTTCCCTCAGGTCAGACCAGTACAGCGGCAGATACTTTGAAACAGAAGAGCTACTGTAAGAATCTGTTGATTAGTCAGCCAAGGTTACCTGTGAAATTCAGAAGTTGGATCTTGAGTTAGTTGCAAGGATATCTGTTGAAACCCAGAATTTGAACTGATGCTAGAAATCAGTGCTGACCAGATAGTGAGATGGCAGTTTTGTCAAGAAAATTCGTCCTCACGTAAAGCAAAGGAAAGCGTGAGAACCCGCTGAAGGCGAACAGAATGATCCATAGATCAGTGAGTATATTTGCATATCTAATGAGAAGGAACTCCAGTAGTTGATGCTCAAACCAACATTTGAGTGTAAGCATTCTATTTTCCCTAAAAGTACCAAGGCGTACAAAGATCTCAAAGTTGAATCGTGATGATCCAAAATAAAGCGAAATATTGCCAAATGGGTTACCCTTTGGTATGTCAGAAAGTCGGCCAAAATGTCAGAGGCTAGTCAAAGTACTCCTATCACTGAGAATTCAGATAAGGGATCTCCCAAGACCCAATAGGGATATAATTTCTTGAAGGGTGATTGTTGATCATTTGACAGAAATTTGTTGCTTCATTCCTGTCAATATCACCTAGTTTGGAGACTGCCTAACAGAGTGGTATACGACAGAGGTTGTATACGACATATATGGTATTTGTCAGCATGGGTGCAGTGTTAGATCTACAGAGATGGTCAATTTGCACGACGTGTCAGAGAAGTTAGTGTCAGACCAAGGATCCCAGCTTATCTTGTATTAGCGACAAAGTCTATATGATACTTGGATGGTCATTTCAGTTCAGTACTGTGTATCGCCCCGAACCAGTAGACAGATTGAAAAGAAATAGTGAGTTATGCCTTAACTCATAGTACCAAGTCGAGCAAGTAAGTGTTCTGTGCAGAGTTCCCCTGCAACCCAGATGTCAGCCAGTTGCAGTTGTCACCCTCTGAAGTTCGCAATGGTTGATCGCGTAAGTCATGGCTCAGCTAGGAGCAGATCAAATTACAAAGTATGTGGATGTTGCATTAATCATGAAGCAGAAGACCAAGGGTCCATAATCTTAAATGGAATTTAAGTAGCAGTGTTCAAGAAGAAAAGCTACGCAGATTATACAGATTATCACCTTCATAGCCATGTCTATCTTCAAAATACTTGTTGAAGTTCTGTGCTAAGAAGTGTATGACAGAGTCGACAAAAATATGTCAGTTAGTTCAGATTCCGAAGCGCGAAAGAAGAGATAGTTTGCTAACCTGAGTTGCCAGTCAGCAGCAAGATTTCCTCCACTCCAAAAGTGCTCTCAAGCACCGATCAAGCAGCCCCGGTAGAAGCAATCAAGTTTCAAGATGTCTTCCAGCCAAGAACCAGTTTGTTAAGTTTTCAGTGAAGCGAGAAGTTTAGCAAGAAGCAAGGCGTTTGATCTGTAAGTGTTCAGAAGAACGATTCTGCCAAAGTCAAAGCAATTTGAAAGCAAGAAGTGAACCCGAGGGCTAAGTTCGTTATCCTATTCTTTAGCCAGCCTGAATCTCGGGGACGAGATTCCTTTAAGGGGGGAGATTTGTAACGTCCCAAAATTTGGCTTTTCAAAAATCTTTTGAGTAGTTTAGGTCTCTGAAAAATTTCACAAATTTTATAAATTAAAAATATTTAATTTGACTAATATAAATATTAATTAAATAAAAACTTGTGTTATTTGGCTTCCTTGTCTTTCAAGGAATTTTTTGGTATTTTCTGAGATTTTTCCGGATTTGTTTGCTATTTATTTGACCTCCTTGATTTTTAGCCTTTTATTTTAATTCCGAAAATCATCATTTTCTCTCTCCTGCCCACATGTTACAGTAAATCGCGATTTACTGTTCACCTTCCGACTCCAGCCGAACGTCCAGAGAGCCCGTTTCTGATACGTATACAACAGAAAACCTTCCAAATTCCATATCTTCCTCTACGGTACATATAAAAGCGAACGGTTTGCGCTCACGCATCCGTCTTGATCTCCTCTTCCAATCCCCTAAATTGGTTTCCTCCAAACCGATATATTTTCGTCGCAATCTCCAAAAAACCGAGCTCCAACCGAGGTTCTTCTCCGACGAACTGTGCCTTCATCCGACGTCCCCCGGCCGAACCGTCTGTGGCGTTGGCTTCGCGTCGTCGCGTTCTACGTCATGGTTCCTTCCTCTTCGTCCGAAGATCACCGGAGCACCGTCGGCCATGTCAAGCCCTAAAGCCGAAACGTGTTCATCGCGTTCCTCGCTTCCTCGGTGAGTTTTTCCAAAATCCGACCGCGTCATCTTGTGCCCCTCGTCAATACCTATTTTTCCCCTCTTGTAGATTCAAGTTTCATCCACCGTGCGCCGAGAATCGAGCGTTCTCTCGCCTCTTGTTCGTCGTCCTTCGCCGGCCAATTACTCTGTAACCGTTGATCCCCTGCCTTCAACTCCACCACCGTTGAGTTCGCGTCGCCACGTTCTACGCCGTGCTCACCTCTCTTTTCGCAGAGCATCACCGGAAGTGTTACGCGCCCGTGAGGCCGCCGTCGTCGGCGCTCTTCGCGTCACTGCCGTCGCATGGAGCAAAATCTTGATATCCGGACCGCGTCATCATCTT
The DNA here is from genome assembly GCA_036346255.1 of Ampelocalamus luodianensis. Classification (NCBI taxonomy): domain Eukaryota; kingdom Viridiplantae; phylum Streptophyta; class Magnoliopsida; order Poales; family Poaceae; genus Ampelocalamus; species Ampelocalamus luodianensis. The sequence goes on from CM070628.1 coordinate 67,148,048, forward strand.
CGGCTCGTCGTTTCCTTTCCGTTTTGCCCCTTTGCCACCGTTGGTTCGCCTCCGTTCGTCGTCACCTCCATGAGCAAGAATCGCTAGATGTCTGTGTGCACCGTTCATGTCTGATGTTCTGTTGCTTCGTTCAGTTTTGTTGATTTCCTTTCTTTCCTTTCTCTGTTGTACAGAAGCCTTATGTCTCTCTTTCTTTCTTTAATTTTTGCTTCCCATCTCAGTATCAACATGCATGCCTCCAAGAATCAGCCAAACAGCTCCTCTATTCTCTTCTCTTCTGTTGCCTCTGTTCTTATATTTCGTTGACTTGGTCAACATATTTCCTCTCTCATATATATGATGTCCTTGTCATCCAAACAATTCAAGCCATATATAATAAATATATATATCTCTCTCTTACATGTGGACCCATTGCCATCCATACAGATATATATCTATATCTCTTTTATGTGGTCCCCACATGTCATCTTCCTAATTAAAAATACAAATTATTTCTCTCACTTATATGCGGGTCCCGTATGTCAGTCAACCTTAGTCAAACCCTAGTTCATGAGCTTGGTCCACCGTGGACTAGCATATCTCTGTGGACCTGGTCCATAGATCAGTGGCCCACATGTCAACCCCTAATTCTATTTTCGGGAATTAATTTAATTCTTGAAAATCCTTTTATCTTATTGGTCCCACATGTCACTCTCTACCTTATTTCTGGAATTATTTTAATTCTAGAAATCCATAAATACCAGTCGGTCCCGCCTATCATACACTCATTCTTTTTCTAATATTTTCGGAATAGAATATTCTGAGAATATTCCGTAGAGCTTTTTCATCATTTCATGTGAATTCCAATCTTCCGAGAGTCATATCTTCTTCGTTCGAATTCCGATTAAACTCATTCAAGTTTCTAAATTCATCTAAATTCAATATATACCTTCCAATACCATTCAATTTCAATTTGGAGTTTATTTGATTTGCCTTTTGAATTTAGTTTGTTTTGCGCTTTCTTTCTCGTTAGACGCCGAAGTCCTAGAATCGTCCGAAGGAGCTGAAGATCAAGCAAGTAGAGGATTGAAGATAAAATAAGATCATCATTGCTATAGCAAGGCAAGTTATACCTTTGATCATATTGAATCCCAGTTTTCAAAATTACTTTGATTCAAATTATTGCATTTACTTTAAGTAATTATTTAAATGCTTTTGGGTTTAGCTATTAATCTCATTTGTTATATCCATTTTGTCTATTGTATGTCATAATCTTTTGTCACCCTAGATTGGTTCATATTTAGTTGGTGCTATGGTATTACCAACGTGGGTTGGTTAGTACGAGTAGATTGCTTAGCCATGCTACGAGTCTCACCTCTCATGTAAGTTGCAATTATTAAATGTGACTAAGTGACTATGAAACTTTGTGTAAAACTGTGTGCTATGTGTTATTACTTCGTGATGACATGTGTTGCACTAAAACCAACTGGGTGGTAAAGGATTTAGACTGAGGCAAGTGGTGGATGCTGTGTGATATGGTGGACTTTGTGATGTGAATGATAATCTTTGTGATCTAGTTAGAACATGGAAGTCTTGCCTTGGTCAATTAAGGACTTAACTTTGTACGTCATTGAACTAAGCCTTACTGTACGACCACATGCCTGGTATGGGGCGGGCATAACTTAGTAGGTTATGGATTCTTGGCATTGATTACTCCGGCTGCAGGTTAGGCTATGGGTGGAGGTGTGTACTACAAGGTAATCGCATCACAAGGCGGTTCACCGTGTCCCTATCCAGCGGTGTGTGTTATGCCAAAGCGCTTCGTTTGGGTTGGCATAGCGGTTTGTAAGCACGTCGAGAGTGTCAATGTTGAGATGAAGTTTCTGAAAGGTTTTGTTGTGATCAGCTCTGATACAGTTGATTGCATCTTGTGGGTAAAGTGTACAACCTCTGCAGAGTGTTAAACAATCTATTCGAATAGTCGCGTCCGCGGTCATGGACATGCTCAGGGATTTCACACGAGGGGTAGATTTTCATAAAACCTTTGGGAAGGGACAGCTGTGTGATTTAAGTCATATGGCTGTGTGAATGAATTTGATTAGGCTATGTGTTTTTGTGAAAACAACTGTTAAATTAATATTGTCTATTTGTTTTGAATTATGCTTTCAATCTATTATTTGTATTCAATTGCAAATGTTGCATTTCTGCAAAATAACCACAGAAGCCATTTCCTTTAGAATAAGCCTGCATCTATACATTGCATTCTGTGGTATGACTTGCGAGTACGGTTGTGTACTCACGCTTGTTGTAAAACTTGCGCCCAAACCTATAGAAATGGAGGAATCGTCGGTCAACAAGGTCTACTTCAAGGATCGAGAAGAACTAGGTCGCGCACCCTAGCCGATTGCCTGTGGGCATATGGATGGGCTTCACTGAAGTTATCCCGTTACGTTCCGCTGCAGCTTCGTTGAGCTATTCGCCTTCCGAGGCATTAATTGTAAGCTTTGACCTAAGGTCTTTACTCTGATATTTATTGTTATTTGCCTATTTATTAGTCATCTTTGTATATGGAAATGATTTTTCATCGATGTTGCCACTGTGTGCACTAGTGTGATTTTGGACTAGTGCAGTATACACAGAGGGTCCAGAATTGCATTTTTGGGTCCCGACAATTATTGTTGTTCTTTCTTGTATTTGTGCATTTGGTGTTATTATAGTTTTTAACCATGTCTTCTACATTCTGGAGGTGAATCTAGTTATAAAATCGTAAGGAAAAAAAGAGAGAGAATCGAAGCTAATTTATGGTCAAATTTTTAATGAAATATATTTTGATTTGGTAGTTGTCTTTTCTAAACTGCAGTGTCTAACTTTAAGTTTAGCACAGGCCCCTCAAATTCTGAAATATGGCCATGGAGTTAAAATTTTGCATTAAAACGAGCTATGGACGATCTGGGGTCATTGGGTAGCTACGAGTGTCCATCGGTGGTGAGAGGCACGATGTCAACGGCGATGGCGAGAATATTCTCCATATCGTCCATCTAAACTATATCATTTGATGCTATAAACTTTGAAATAAATTTAGTCGAGCAAATGCGCGGACCATCCGGCTAGTTATATTGTTAAAACAGAGGCAAAAGAAGCCACCACGTTCGCTTTCAAGGGCTAGAAGTTACTACGTTAATCAGTAGAAAAAGAGAAAAATCTATGTTGTTGATTGTAGTAGATCCAGATCATAACGGTGGAGAACGATAGATGTATTTGAGAACTGTTACTTGTATTATAGATACAACTACGTCTTTAGTCATGAGCATTAGAGTTGGTGAACAAATACAATTCGATTTTTAAATATAACATATGTATCGTAGTATCTAGCCGTGCAATTGTGTGCAAAATTTGGCTAGTTTTACAACAATTTCATTCATGATCTGTTCTTTCTTCTGTTTACAGTTACTTCAGTATATGCAGTAGGAACAGTGGCGCTTCTGCGCTGCTTAATTCAGAACATGCAGCAAACTAAAGCTCTACTTACCTGTTATCAGATCAGTCAGAAATTTCAGGCATTGAGATTCGAGAATTCGTATTTGTGAGTTTTACTGGAATCGGTGAAAATGCAAATCTTGTTTTGGTTTTAATAGTGCTACTAGTAGCAAAAGGCTGTCAAAGCACTACGCTTCGGTTTGTCTCGAGTCATCTTGTGTTCTGATGAAAATCACTTGAAGAATCTACCTTTTGCAGGTAGATTTGCTTCAGACTTGTCCTCTGCATTTGTCCATTTGATCCAGAGTGAGGGCTGTTTGGTTCATTACCCATAACAACCCTACCAATGTGTGCCAAAGTTTGGTAGTACCAAAATTTGGTCATGGAATTCTTGGCCTAAGCTTTGTTCAAACTATGGCAATAAAATAAACTAAACATACAATGAAGAAAGAATCTTATCAAAGTTTGATAACACATTGGTAACAAATCAAATGAGTGTCAAATTTGGTCAAAGTCACCAAACTTTGATAGCCCAAATTTTGGCATGCATTGACTTAGAACCAAACAGCCAGTTCCAGATCGATCATTATCCTTTGCAGGGCAGTTTTAATTTAGATCGGCTAAGAACAGGATGTGTGAAGGCCCAATTTTTGTCTGGTTGATTGTCTGAATCTGATTGATGCATCTTCCGTCTTGCATTTGTACGTGCCTACGTCTTTGGTCCCTCTCGTCCTGTACACCCACGTGCTTATATCAGTTTTCCCCTATCCCAGTTTCCTCTCACATACTTCTTACTTCTTAGTTCTCACCCAGTTATCACGTACTTCTTACTTCTTACCCAGTTAAGCGCTTCTTTTGGAACAAAGAAAAAATGAAGGAATTTTGTAGGATTGAAATTCTATGAAAAAAATTTCTACGAGTCTATTTGGGTCAAAAGAATGAGCTCCTAAAATTCCTATTTAATGGCTCGATCCATAAAAATTTAGGAGGAAATCTAACATGAGGTCCAACCTCATGGAAATTTTCCCCTCTCTCTCTCTCCAAAATCTTGTACTTTGTCCCTGCGAATCATCCAAACAGCACAATTGAACGATTACTACGTTATAAATTCCAAAGGATTCAACTGGATATGACACCAAATTAATGTATTTTATTTTTTTCCTATTCCTATATTTTTGGATTCGTCCGTCCAAAGAAACCCTAAAATTGTTTACTCTTGTGTTTCCAAAAGAAAAGGAAAAAAAATGTTAACTTTATTACTCTCAACTATCACAACTCAAAGTTTAGTTTTCACCCTCATCTATGAAATCATAAAACTGGATCAAGTTAAACCTCAACAGTGGTTTTGGCAATGTGGCGTTGCCATGAAGACTTTTGAGTGAGGGGAAGATGGTGGGCAGCACCAGTGTGGATGTGAACAGGTGGGGAAGAGTTTCGAAAATCTCCATGTCAGAGCTACAATGGTAAAACCGTGGAATCCACGATTGGTTTTAAACTCTGTTTGGCCGAGCTCCAGATTCTAGTCTCTAGGATGAAACTAGCTTCAATAAAATCTAGGAGCCGGTAAAGCTGCCAAATATTGTTCTATATCACTATAGAGTGTCTGGCCCGCCAGCTCCAACTTCTAAGGAGAACTAGGAGCTAGAGCCTGACCAAACAGGCACACACTTGACGGCACCATCCATTCGTATCAGAGCCAGTGTAGCCTAAGGGTATGTACAGTGGGATGACATTATCAGTCTATTATTTTTGCCACGTAAGATTTTTAGTGATGTGAATGAGAAAGAACAAAGAGAGAGAATGAAGCTATCTGGTATGCAACAGACAGTCTATAAGGCCATTATAGACGATTGTTTTGCTATTGTATCTATACTGTCTGTAATCCACAAGTTTTATTGCCTCATTTTATAGAGAACATATATAGACAACTTAGAGATTGTGTTTAATTTTATCTATAGATGACATGGAAGGTACTACAGACAACCACTGTCTATACCGCTGTACATGCCCTAAGTGCATGTCCCAGCTTTCTAAATCAGTCCCCTCAAAGAAAAAAAAAACTTTTCTAAATCAATGACGCCTAGGCCACCCTGGAAATATTGACTTACTCCAACAAGAAAAAAAAAATGAACCGGTTACTTTGCCGTTATTTGTAGAATGCAGTCAAGAAGGTACAAGCCACAAGGTCTTGCTCACCAAGCAATGATGCTCATATAACCTTAAGATTAGGCCATAGTATCGCTCGCCCATCTCTACAAGATAGCAGCAGGGAAGCTGGGTATCCATCCCCTTCAGCTCCACAACACCAACAGTATCTATCTATATCTATATGTACATTCACCTCAAAATGCTGCCGTTACAACGAGTCCCTGCACGACAGCCACAGCCGTCGTCCACAGCACATGTTTAGCTTGCTCCCCTGACATTCCGCCGCCATCGTCGCCCACAGCTCATCTTTAGCTCGCTGTCCTGGCTTGCTGCTATCTACCACTGTCGCTCACAGCTCCGTCTTTAGCTTGCTTGTATGGGGTTGCTGCGCTCCTGTAGAAAGACATGAGGGGGGATCCATGTTACTGGTAGGGTTCAAATTTTTCGACATGAGACTGTCTATGTGTAAGTTGCCTGAAAATTTGTTATTTTTCAATCACTTGTTTCTACCTTTATATTTTCATCTAACAACACGAAAAAACATTACAAGGAAAATACAAAAAAAATTCTAAACTAAACAAAAGTAAATCTAGGTGAACCCTACAAATACAAAAACAAATAGAAAAAATACAAAAATAAATAGAACTAAAAGTTACAGTAGAACTGTGCTAAATTTGCACATCGCTTGGTACTACAATTTTAGACTTAGTACTATGTAATTGTAGGTGACTGATGCATAAGAAAATTTCAAGCAACTGAAATTAGCAAATCCTAGAGGGATGGACAGTAACTAGGACACCAAATAACAAGCTGGTAATCAGTCAAAAGTGGCCCAAATCAGTCAAATTTCCCAATTTTGCCATCTCGGTCATTGAACAATTCAACCGGTAACTGGTAGACTTTTTGAACCATAGTTAGCCAAACCCAAAAAAGCAGAAAAGCATGCGTAGAATGACAGTGCCAACAGCAGAAAAGTCAACAAGGCCCGTTTGTTTTGTTGTCCCGTGGCTTTTAGAATAAATGCAAAGTGAATGAATCAAATTACAACGAATAGTTACACCAAATTAGGGCCATTCGATATGAAGCCCCATGAGAGATCTGCCCAGAGCTGCAAGGGCAGGACGCGTGATAAAGGTGAATGGCTGGACTGGACAGAGCTTGCTGTATTTGCCACCCAGCTTTGAGCAGACACCAGTACGTGAAGAAGCTGCAATAATTTTCTGGCAAGCAAAAACAGATTCTGCCAGCCGTAATGCAGTACAGATATCATGTAGTCAGGAGGGGCCCTAAGGGTGTTAATGATTCTTGAACGCTTTGCATGATTGGGCCTGTATCTCCAATAGCAGTTGTGTCTCCAAAATGCGCTCTGCTTGGATCCAGAGCCGCAGCTCCATTGCCCAGATCCAAACGGCAGATCGCTAAGGCTGTTAACGCCTTTTCTCTAAACAACGAAGCTGACTAGCTTGGCTTCCATGATATCAACCAGGGAAAAAACCGGCGGTTACCGGTCGGTAACCGCCTACCGGAGGGTGGCCGGGAAATGAGATCCCGGCGGTTTTTTCAAATCCAAAATCAAATTTTCAGATTTTGAATGAATTTTAATCAAATTTGAACGAATTTCGGCCGAACAAAATCCGGTTTGACCGGTAACCGGTCCGGTTACTGGTACCGGAGGGGGGCTGGGATCCAGCCCGGGAACGGGTTTTCTATCCCTGATATCAACTACACTCTCTTTTACAAGCTATAGAATTGACCTCTACACTGGCCCTATGTGCTCCAATAAAGGAATTGATTCCACCACAACATGTCAGTATACAGTGATACAGTTACATCTTTAACTAGAAGGACAGTTACATGGCAATTCAAAATGCAACTCTAGCCTATTTGAATTGACAGAAATTTTGTCCAGGTGGAAGGTGGCTTATCAGCTAGATGTCAAAATCTAACCAATACGTCAGCTTATAAATTTGCTTAATTTGATGTCTAAACTTTCCTACTGTCTTAAGTCTTTCCTTTAAAACATTAGACGTTTATAATAGAAGCGACCACAGCCCTATGCTACAGACAGTGGCACTGGGATTAAAGTGGTTGTAGCTGGCTACCTCCATTACATGAAAGGGGATCCCTAGAAAGGTAGTGGACAAGTTACAGGATAGTGGGTCCTTCACAGTTGTACGAGTGATCAGAACTTCAGAAGGGCCAAAGGGACCAGATCTGCATCTACAGGCCTTATGCAGCCAAGCCCAAACGGAAATATGGGAGGGATATGGTTTCTAGACATGCATTTATTGATTCGGCCCCAGCTACACCAACCGGTTGGGTCCGCTGGTGCCAGAGAGAACAGATCCACCAGACGAACACATCTATGGCCCCTTACCACCGGAAATAGTAGCGATGACGACAATAATGATTGAATGAACAAATGAAAGAAGCAAGATCCAAGAAATGCATTCTGTAATCTTTCAATCAAAGTTATAAGCTCCTGCATTTTTTTAGTTGAATGTTTATTAGCTATGGCCTTGAGGATCCATCTCCTGTTAGCAGGTCTTTTTCAACAACTTTCCCCCCAAAAGATGGGAACCCAATCAAGTTAGCCATCTTAATTACTTTCAAATCCACAAGTAAACACTAAGTGTTTCTGTTTGGAGTCTATAACAAGTATATTTATTAGCATGTGTATGAGATGCAACTTAAATTACTTATAGCACCACATGCTTTAATGTTTGTGTGTTTTGGGTTTAACTTGTGTTTCTTTTTACTATATCACTACAATCATATTTGCCAAAATGAAGTTATGTGGGAGCAACACTAGCATATCCTAGATTTGATCATGAATATAAATAGGCTACGGTATATCTCATCCTTATCTTTTATAAAGCTTTAGTTATTTTCCCTAGTAGAAACTATTCTTCGCAGATTTTGAGCTACACCACACATTTCACATTTACCTATCTACTCCCCCGTTCAGAAATATATGACGTTTTAGGAATCGTGCAGTCAAACTTCCTTAACTTTGGCCACTAAAATATTAAAAAATTATTTGTATTGGTCATATGAAAATAGTATCATTAGATTAGTCATAAAAAATACTTTCATAATAATATTTTTATATTATTTTATGAATATATTTATATAAAAATTAATTGTCAAAGTTGCATGTTGAAGACTGTGGCGATGTTCAAAACGTCATATATTCTCGAAAAAATGGAGTATTTATTTACTAAACACTCGACAGAGCAAGAGACAAAAGTCGTGGTCCAAGCAAGACTAAGAAACTTGAAGTAATGACAAACAACTAAATTCAGCTAGATATAGGCTATAGGTTTGCTTTGCCAGTTTTACCAGAGCTTGCTAGATCATAGCCGAAGAGAGAGGAACTGGAGTTGCTAAAGACAGGAGGAGGATGGGCATCCCCCCGCTTTTCCCACTGTGACGCCGTTTGGTGTGGATGTGCTAAATCACCATGCCAGAACTGCTGTTGTAGTTGCATGAGATGCCTTGCTCCATGGACGCCCATTTCTGGCCAGGTGACCTGCTCCAAGTCCATTCCATTCTTACAGTTCAGGCCTGTTATCCTTCCACACTATAAATGCAGTAGTAAGCATACTAACAACAGAGTCGGGAATAAAGAGGAACAAGTGCTGAGTTTCCCCAGTAGCATAAGTAGCATAAAACACACTGTAAAATGGATCATAGATCAACTTTAGCCAGGTGGACTTATCATTTACTTTAATCGAATTTACTCTTTCTCAGAGATGCTTCAAAAATTAGCAAACATGCATATTTCAACTTTTACAGGCTATTTTGGAAATGCAACATTCCTGCAGAAAATATGTGATCCAGCTGCACTGCTCTAATCATGCATATGTATTCAAGAGCAATACCTTTGATTATTGTCAATACAATTTTATCAAATGCTATGTGCTTCAGCATAAAGTATTTAGTTCAGGGCATTCTCAATCTTTTTTTAAAAAAAATTGACGATTGTTTCAAGTTTCAACCATCTAGTTACTACTTACAGTACTAGTAGCGTCCTTTTTCTTTCTACATGCAAAACTACAGTATTGAGTAATGGTAACTGACAGGCTATCGAGGTAGACTCACAAGTATGGCAGGATAACTTATACACACGCATGCTCTTCCTTCTAAATCGGCAATATTCAATTTGAAACCATGAAGCTCAGGAAACACTGGCAAGTGGCAAACCATATTGATTGGCAAATGTCACCTTTCCCATTTATTGCATGTGGTATGACTATTGGTTGGAGTGCAATATCTGGCATGTACACGTACCACAGTGGTAATGTTACATACAATGGCCGGGTTCAGTGTAAAATATTCCTTCTTGACCAGACTAGGACAACAGTATATTTCAATATCGGTGTGGATGAGGTAGGATCCAGTCTTACTGTTGATTCCCTCAAAAGAAAATAGTGAAAATGAAGCAGCTAAGTGCAGGAAAGAGGTTCTAGCATTCTGCACGTGCCAAGCTATTCAGATAGGAAAGACTCTAAAAGTGATCTTTGGGCTAAAGAAATCAACATTTATAGTTTACATTGATCAACTATGGTAATCTGTAAAAAGATTTCTCTCATCGAAAAATAATGCTTTTGTAAATCCATGCAGACCCAACTTGTGGAGAGCTTCATGGAAGAAAAGGGATGGCCATAAGGGTACCTCTGTAGTCAAAAAGTTGTCCAGCCCACCAAAGTCGACCCTCGGGTTTACAGCTGCGAGCCTCATTGAGAGGTACTGGACCAACCACAATTACCCAACGACAATGAAATTAGGAAACATCTTATTCTCTTTCATGCCTCAATGGAAAAGGAACTGCATGTTAAGTTGGTTAAAAGGAAATGGGTATTTAGGATTTACAAGTCTTACATGGGAAAACGACAGTTACCTCAACTTGCCTTTGAAGAGATTGAACATGATTGATGATCTCATCCAGCACCAGTGCTGTTCCTGATACCTGATACAATCCACAGATAAAAAAATCTTCGTTGATTAAGTAAATTACTTTCCCTGAGCTATTCCAAAGCTTACAAAAAATTGCAAGATTAAAAAAAGGAGCAAAATAATATGACAAACTATTTAAAGTTTGGCATCAGTTTTGGATATTAAAGATTGGAACTGCCACTATTACACAAAAATTCAAGAGAAAAATAGTAGAACCAATATAGCAACATCGAAAAAGGATGTCATTTATAAATTAAGCAGTAACAAATTTGATTTCAGAACTCTTTTACGGAAGTTGGTGCTTAGTTGTACTTTTGATGAGCCAATTTGAAATATGATCATGTCAATCAATTAATTTAAATTGTGTGCTCTCTAGAACATGGTCCAACTAAAATTAGGCCTCTTTTGCAACTTTTGAGATGATTATTTGGAAGAAGCTTTAAGCATATGCAAACAAAGAGGCCTATATTGGCAGTCATGCAATTTGTTCTCAAAGACAAAAGAGAATCGTCCTCATATAAATCTCACAGTGAATTGACCTATACCAATCCTTCACAGAGTGGTTGACACCTCTAGCCCAAAAGCTGCTGCTGTCCTTTCAGTGAAACTAATAGTCAAACCACCGCACCAATGCTACACGCTAACCACTTTCCATAAATCAACACATTAATGAAGACCAACCATCCTCCCCAATGGAAACCGGAAAAAAATCTTCTGGGACGGGGCCTCACTCTCCCCAAGGAGAGGCCCCTTCCTCATCTCCACTCATTCCCCCCTCCTGAATCCAACGGCCCGGGAGGAGGATCATCCACCACTCATCCCCCCCCTTGAATCCAAGGGCTCTGAGGTAGGGACCTCATGAGGCCCCGCCCCAGAGAATTTCCTTCCATGGAAACCTATCCTGGCACCTCACACTCACAACAGGCTTGCTTCCACATCCCCACACCCAAAGATGCCGACCCATAATCACATTATTGCGTGTGCATAGGGATAGCAACATTCCAAAGGGAGAGGAGTGATGGAAGGAGCCATGGCACCACAGCGACCAAACAAGCCCCTCCATTATGCTAGCCTCCTCCGGCGCCTTCTAAAGTGTCTGCCACATTCTGCCCAGACAACCACGGCCAAGGCCAAACCCATCTCCTCCCCCTCAAGTTAGGTACACCGGATCAAGATGTTTCCCCCATCGTCCACAAGGCAACATTATCCCATTTCCCACCCTCCGTCGTGCAACGTGCAACACACCCATATGGACGTGTCGCGCGCGCAATGCAGGAATAATTGGGCACTGCCACGTTTAAGAGTGTGCGTTGCATTCAAGCTCTTTCAGCAAACCATGCTATGCTTTTGCAACAAGTGAGCCAAACAGATGGATCATACTTCATACTGCACCCCAAACTCTGGCCTGGACCAGTCCGACTGGTAGTGCCTTGCGTGGCATCGAACAGCTAGCAGACCAGTTCACTACTATGGCTGGCATCAAAAGCAGTAAAAAGACCACCGAAAGCAGGAAAAGGAGTGTACTTTGCACAAAGGCACCAAAGTTTGCACAAAACTCCGTGGTATTTTTATCTTTCCAAAGGCGAAGTTCTTCTATGCTACATTGAACTGTGAAAATTAGGTGCAAAACGGAAGGATGAATTTGTAAAAAAAAAAGAAATAAATGTTAAGAAACTGCTGACCTTACTGCATCCGGGGACCAGCTCCTTGAGCAGCTCCATCCTCGCATTGATCTTTTCGCGTCTCGCCTGTTTAAAAAAAATCGCAAAGAAAAGCCAAAAAGAAACAAATAATTCAGTAATTAACGACGAAAGCAACCCCTGAAAAGGCACTAACAGCGACGTCAGCAACGTCCTAATCGCCCAATCATTGCCATAATCCAGCTCGTTAAACCCCCACAAACCCCCGCGGCGAGGCTGGCTTAAGCTTAATTAGCGGCGAGGACGGCGAACTCACCCGCTCGGCAAGGCTATGGCTGTCCGTCGCCTGCCCTCTCCTGGCCCTCACGTGCACGTACGCCGGCTTCTCCTCCTCCTCGCCGTCGCCGCCCCCGGCCTTCTCCTCGCCGCCGGCCGCCGTCTTCCCCTTCTTCGCCGCCTTCCCCTGCAGGCACCCAGCGAGCAATCAAGCGAAACGACGCAAGTTAGCCCCGGTTATGCCGAGAGAGGGTGGAGCACAAAATGCGGAAGCGTGATATATACCTTGGACGCGCGGTCGGCGGGGTCGGCCTTGCGCTTGGCAGGAGGAGGAGGGGGCGGTGTGGGGGAGGGGGAGGACGGGGCGGGGGAGGCGAAGCCGGAGAAGTCGACGAGGTGCGGGTCAGAGGGGATGGTGGGCGCCGGCACCGGCACCGGCACCGGCGCCGCGGGGGGCAGCAGGAGCTCCATGGCCTGGGAGGTCGGGAGCCCCAGGAGCGCCGTGAAGGAGCCGCCGCCGCCGCCGGTGGAGGAGGACGCCGCGGCGGAGGCGGAAGCGGAGGCGGCGGGGACCAGGGCCTGGATCTCGCCCCCGGCGGCGGGGAGCTCCGGCGGCGGCGAGGGGTGGCGCATTGGCGCGGCGCGGGGGCGGAGGCGGCGGCGCTCGGAACGAGAAATGGGGGAGGGGAGGCGGAGGCGGAGGCGGAGGCGGGGGAGAATAGTGGCGGTATTTATAGGGGTCGGCGTCGAGGCGTGCGGTGTCAGTGCGCGTTTGCGTTTGCCCTCTTCGCTCGTGTTTGGTTTGGGTCAAGGAAGGAAGGAGAAGGCGAGGACTAGGAGGCGGTGACTGGTGTGAGAGGAGGGTTGGTTGGGTTTTTACTTTTTACTGTACTCTGTTTTTTTACCGAGTAGGGCTCGTAGGTCCGCGCAATTGTGTAGGAGTGGGACGCGCGTGTAAAGTTTTCTTGATGTTGACTTTTACCGTTTTCGGCAGTGGGAGTGGACTGTGGACCACACGGTGAAGCAGCTTTGAAAAATTCTAAACAGATGGACACAAGGTAAAAAGTTCCAAGTTTCCACAGGGACCACACATAGTTACTCCTCACCAAAAAAAATCGCTCAAAATTTACCAATGTACTGGTCTAACCAATGGATTAGTGTTATCGATGTAGGTCCCGTGCTAGGTTCATTTGGATGCTAATCTCCAATTTTAGACAAGGGGGAGGTCCATAATGCCCCTGAATTTATTGCTCAGTTAGAAAAATACTCTCAGTTACGAAACCATTCACTTTATACCTCTGTTATTAAAATCAGAGCAAATCACTTCCTCACCTTAAATCACCCCGCTATTAGATGACATGACTTCCACTTTGTACACGTTCTCCTGACGTGGCATTCACATGTGGGTAGGTATCATCGAGTCAACAAAGCTCAATTAGAAAGAAAAAAAAACTTGCTTGGCCCCACCTAATCACCTGTCATACTAAGGTGCTTCCTCCTCTGTTTTCTCCTGTCCCCCTTCCTTCTACCTCCTCGAGCTCAACAGCCTGAACTTCCTCTCCATCTCCCATGTTCTCTCTCTCTCTCTCTCTCTCTCTCTCTCTCTCTCTCTCTCTATGCCTACCCCGTCTTGCCATCACCGCCGCCGGACCCCATCGACGCTGCTCAGTCCCTCCGACTCCACTTGCTCCCAATCCTCGCCGATGTTTGTCTTCGCTAGATCCACCTTCTCTAATGCCGCTGCCGCCCTTGGCCATGGCGATCTCCGTGGCAACCCTTCGCTCGGCCTAGCTGGCTCCTCCTACTCCAGGTCCCCGTCGGCGCTTGTCTTCGCTAGATCCGTCGCAGCCATCACCCTTGGCCATGGTGACCTCCATGGCTCCCCCTCTCTCTGCTCTGATCGGTTGGCGCACTTGGAGAAGAAGGTGGTGGAGCGAGCTCCTTCCGGTCCGGAGAGGAAGGGAGAGAGAGAAGGTAGGGATGGTGAAGTGTTTGCTTATGTGGATGACTTTTTTTATTTTTTTTTACTAAGTAATTATTTTATGCTGACTGTGCTGCCACGCCAACACAAAAATCAAGTCATATGACAAAAACCACCAATGAAACCAGCTCTAAGGGGTAATTTGCACAGGTTTTGATAGCTTTTTCAGCACATCTGCACACGTAGAAAACGCGACCGTTTTGAAGAACGATGGCACGAGCGGGACTTATATCAGGGGAAAAAAATCATATAGGACCTGGTCCACAACCCCATCAATGTAGACCAACTTCACCACGTGACATATGTCTTTTTACGAATCTCAAAGCACACAGGCCCATAAATCACTGGTGTGAATTTTCACGAATTGAATACTGAAGACTAGCATATCACACTTTGAGATTCGTGAAAAAATACGTGTCACGCGGTGGAGTTAGTCTACATTGATGAAATTATGGACCAAGTTCTATAGAATTTTTTCCCTTGTACCAGAGCTCCTCCAACGGCTTAGGGGTGTTGGTATGCAGTAAAAAAAATCTCGAGACGAGCACGTGGGGAGTATAGTTCAACAAGCTCTAAGACTCTAAGACCTACAAGACCATGTGGTGTTGTTGCTCGTTGTTTCTGGGCGCGTCTCAACGTGTGGAAAAGAAGAGCCGGCAATGACAGGGCAGCACACGGCCACGGCCGCTTATTTTCACGGGGGGAGGCGAGGCGAGGCGAGGCGAGGCGAGGCGAGCACATCGCGGGTCAACGAGGAAAGCAACGCGTGCGTTTGGAAGCCCCCTCCGACGCATACGACGATCCGCAGCGCGCACGCTTGCAGGCTGCTGCTTCTTTTTGGAGGCTGCCGCCTGTCACTCGCGGCAAAGGCAAGCTCGGCAACACCACATGGAGGACCTGCCCTGTTTGCCTGTGAACAACCAACCGCAGCGCGCGTTTGGGGAGCAGCGGTTTGGATTATCGCGTTTCGGCCTCCCCGTCTGCTCCCATTGTTATGCTTAGCTCCCATGTTGGGCCTGCAGCGCTGGTTCTTCCTCCCCGCACGGACCCTCCAACCCCAACGTTTCCGGACATATTGGCCCATATGCCATCTACCCCGTTTCAGTCTACTCGATTGTCGATTCTTTCTCCAAAGTCGTCAGATCCAGAGTTTCAGATCGCATGTTGCTCTGTAACTCTCAAGCAGATCAACACGGCTGTAAATTAATGAAACTACACGAGGTACAACCGAGCAGATTCGTATTTCATAATCGTGTTACAGTGGCATCATTCCGTTGGATCGAAAATTAGTTGCAAATGCTGATCTGGGAGGGACTGCATGAAAACAGAAGTGGAGATTTTAAATTGGGATTGGGAGATTTACCCTCCACCTCAATGACATGTGGGGTCAAGGTCAATGACATTGGGCAGGAGGGTAAATAGAATTTCCATCTAAGGAGGGTATATGATCAAATTTTCCTTTAAATTATTGTAGCAATCTGACCAAGCGCGCACACACAGGGAGAGACACTGGCAAGATCACACAGGCAGAGGCTACGTGCAAAATGAAGAGCGTTTCGTCTGATGCATGCGAAAGTCTGGTTGGTTTTGTTTCTTGACTCCGGCGACTAATAATGGCCCATTCATAACGTACGACGCGAGCTCTCGCGGCAGCGGCAAGGGGTGGAGACGCGGCGCGACGGTGCAGACGAGCGGGTGCTTCCGCGGCAGCGGCAGCCCGGGCCCCTCCTCCATGTCCACGGGCGCGCCGCCCACGGGCCGCCACTCGAAGCACTGCACCATGGCGGCCAGCGCCGCCTGCACCACCAGCATCGCTAGTGACGCGCCGGGGCAGATCCGCCGCCCGGACTCGAACGGCAGCAGGTGGAAGTGCTGCCCGCACACGTCCGTCCCGCCGTTTGCCTCCCCGCCCAGGAACCGCTCCGGCCGGAACTCCAGCGGGTCCGGCCAGCACGACGGGTCGCGCCCGATGGCCCACACGTTCACGAACACCGTCGCGCCGGCCGGCACGTCGTACCCGCCCACCGTGCATGGCTCCATGGAGCGCCGCACCACGAGAGGGCCCGCCGGGTGCAACCGCAGGGTTTCCTTGGCCACGGCCTGCAGGTATGGCAGGCTGGGGATGTCCGACTAGTCGGCGTGGCGGCCTTTGCCGACAACCGCGTCGAGGTCCGCCTGCGCCCTGCGGAGCACGTCCCAGTACTTGAACGCGACTATGTAGTCCTGCAGGTTGAACGTGCCGGTAAGCTCGACCGTCTCGGCCACCACGCTCCTCATCTCCTCCGTGGCGCTGTCGTCGCCGGTCCGCCACTCATCACCATGCGGGAGACGATGTCGCCAGTGAGTAGGGGTGCAAGTGGGTGCGGGCTGTTCGCGAGCCCACCGGCGGCGAGGCCCATGAGCGTGGCGTCAACGTCGACGGTGTTAGTAATATTTGTGCATATGGTATCTGTATTTTATGTAGAGTTTATTTACGTAGCCTTACAATATTTAGGTAATATTCATTATGGATACTAGAGTTTATTTATTATTTCTTCACGATATGTAGAATCCTTTCCGGATATGAATAGTCGTTTGCTCTCAATAAAAGGCACCTCTGTAATCAGATTTTGTGAACAAGAGTAATAGAGAGGAAGAATAAAATTAAAAAAGTTGTTGTTGTTCCGGCGACACAATATTTTTTTTATGTTCTTGTGTTTGTCTTCGATTTGGGCTAACAGACAATGCTGCCATCGACAGATTGACGGCGGTCGGGCGCAGGGAGTCCATGAGGCGGGCCACCTCCTCGCGGTGGACGTGGTGGAGCCTGTCGAGGGTGCGCCCCGCGAGGAGCTCGTGCACGCACGCACACTTCATGAAGCGCCAGTAAGGCCCACACTTCATGAAGTGCCAGTAAGGCCCGTACGCCGAGAAGAAGTCCTGGTGGCCATAGGTTAGGCGGTGCACCGCCGCGGGCTTGGGGTGGTCCAGGAATGCGCCCTTGTGGGTTTTGAGCACCTCGCGAGGCAGCGTCCGGGGAGCAGGTGGCGACGCATGGCACGGAGCCGAGCCGGAGGTAGAGGAGCGGGTCGTGGCACTCCGCAAGGCGGTGTAGCGCTTGGTGGGGCTGCGGCGCGAGGAGGTGGAGGTGGCCCAGGATGGGTAGGTCGAACGGGCTCGGAGGGAGGCGTAGCCCTTTGCTCCGGCGTCAACTCATAGCGTAGAGGACGACGATGAGGCCGGTGACGAGCAAGACGAGTGGTAGGGTGGTGGGGCCGAAGAGGTCTCATGCTGCCACTTCCATTTGCGACGATCGATGGCACAAAGTTGACTATCCAGCTTAACTGTGTTGGTACTTCGCTTGGTCATGAATGATTGCTAATTGGGTATGACCATCACCCGGACGTATTTCCCATCGTACGCTCGATGTAACATCGATAAATAATTTGTACAACAATTGTAATCAACGTATGAAACAAAATACAGAATAACAATAGAAAATACCAAGAAAAAAATGAATATATATATATATATATATATATATATCATCTTCTCACTAAAAAACAAGAATAAAAACCATTTGTATATGACTTAGTTAAGTGCTAAAACAAGATCAGAAATTCAAATCAAAAAAGTTTATAACATGACGACAATGCCACATTTGAGAACAATAGTGACAACATTTTAAAATTACCCGTGCAACAATAAACTTAAATGTTCACAACAAATTAAAAAGGAGCAACATATTGCAACATCCCGTGCAACAGCTGCAACAATTCATTTAAAGGTGTGTAACATTGCAACAAACATAAGGCAACATCGACAAACACAAAAAAAAATCTCTAGTACAAATCTTGCAACATTATGAAAGTGTAGAACTACAGATCCAACAATCGCAAAATACATTCGCAACAATTTGGCAAATCCACGCAAACATCTCGGCTTTGTGAGAAGCACAACAGTGAAGCGGACAACGACGGGTTGTCGAAGAGGAGGATGGCCCAGTGCCTAGCCTTGCCGCCCGCTGCCCCTACAGCACTGCTGCCTGCCTCCCCCCGGCCTCAAGTTCCACGTTAGATCCACCATATTAGCTCCAAATCCGCCTCTGCCACACGCCACCATCGTCCACAGGAGGTGAGATGGCCCTTCTCCCCTCCCTACAGCCGACATCCCCAGTCGCCTCACCCGGCTGCCCTCCCTCTGCACCCATCCACGCCGCTACACCCTCATCCCCTCCCCGCAAGAGTCCAAATCTCGATATGTCTCCCTAAAGCCCGTTTTCGTCGCTAGAAAAGCTGTCCTGGAACTCCAACGAGGAAGTTGAAGTGGACCTAGAGACCCCACAGCAACAGATCAAGGCTGGAATTGCAGAGACAAAGCTTCTCAACCGTCGCCCATCCTAGCCTCGGCGACCTCAATCCCTCCTCCCACTACCGCAGAAGCTACCTCAAAAGCTGCAGCACACAAGGCCATCTTCCAGGCGTCTTGGATTTGACATGTCATAGCGAGGACCAGAACGTCTTCCTTGACCCATGCAAGCACATCAAATCCATCGTGATCGGCCCCGACCGAGCTTTGCACGTCTCTGGCCAAGGGGACACAAGTGTCTAGCCTCTGTCGCCAAGACCTTGTAACACCCCAGCCCAAAATGGGCTGGAATGCTACTAAAATAACATAACATAAATAATAATCTAAGACAGTATCCTAAATTTTGGCAGAGTAAGCCGCGCCAAGTTTTCTTTACTTTTGTTGCCTGTTATGCTTGCTATTATTCCTGCCCTACAAAGGAAGATGCTGAGTAGCATGATTGTCAAGACCGTACTGTTTGGATAGTGGAGAACTCCTTGGGGGACAACGACCTGGATCAGACTGTGGCCAAGATCAAGGAGAAATCAAGGGCATGATCCAACCAGAGAGAGGTGCCTAACGCAATCTTTCTGGGTGAGTAGCTACTTTGTATCCTGAGGCATTGGGCCACCCGAGAGTTTCTTCTTTTCTTTTTAACCTTTTGTGTTCCTTTAGGATCAGACCTCTGTTTTATTCATGCTTTATCAATATAATGGGTAGCTCTCCTGCCTGTTCATTTTTAAAAATGAAAACTAAACAAAAGTTAGCATTTGGATTTGTGTATAAATTCCAACAAAAATAATAGAAATTCGGAATAAAAATTAAAATATAATTAGCAATTTGGTTTCTATATGAATTTGAAAGTAAAATGCTTAAATAAATATACTTTGGAATAAAAAAATGAACAAACGTTAGCAATTGGATTTTTGTACTAGTTTCAACAAAAAATAATTTAAATTTAGAATAAAAATAAAATAAAATAAACGATTTGCTTTCTACACAATTTCGAAAGTAAAATATCGAAATAGTTGTAATCTGTAATAAAAAATAGAGAAAAATAAGCAATTGGATTTATATATGAATTCCAACAAAAAATAAAATTCAGAATAAAAATACCATAAAATTGGGAATTTGTTTTCCATACAAATTCCTAAGCAAAATACCTAAATAAATATAATTCAGAATAAAAATTTAACAAATATTAGTGGTTGGATTTGTATACAAATTCCAACAAAAAATAATTAAAATTCAGAATAAAAATTAAAATAAAATTAGGAATTTGATTTCGATACGAATTCCAAAGTAAAAACCATAAAAAACTAAAATTAAAAATTAAAAATTAAAAATAGCAATTTAATTTTTATACGAACTCCAATAAAATATAACTATAATTTTGAATAAAAATAAAATTTATAACATGGATAGCACAAAATGGCGTCGGACCACAAAATGGTGCAATTGTAAGAAGATATTGACCCACAGGGAAGCGAAGAGCCAAGGTGGTGGTAGCGAAGACGATGACAATATCATTTTGCTCACCTTAGACGTTTAACGAGAAGAATATCGTGTTGCTTACCGGAGCCGTTGAAGAGAAATGCCAAAGTCGAGGGAGCTATGGGCCGCAGCGATAAGTGGTGAGCATTGGCGTTATTGAAGAAGTGAGTGACCAAAGAAACTCAATGCATGATGTGGAATTGGGGATGCCTTGGCAGAAAGAAGATTAAGCTTTGCATTGAATGCGAGTTATGGACAATATGGGGTCATCAAGAAGCTACTAGCGTGCCATCACTGGTGAGGGACACTACGTCACCGGCGATGATGAGAAAATTCCTCATATTGTTAGACAACGACTACAACAGGCATGCCGGCATAAGTGAAAATAGGAGGTCACCGCGGTGAGTGAGGAAGCCACATCAATGGGTTGGCCAACGTTGAAGAAGGGGAGCGACCAACACGGGAGAAGATGACATCGAGAATGTATAACATTATACATCTATACGAATAGAAGCACACACATATAGAATTAGATGAGCAAAGAGCTCGGAGTAGAGATGACACAATCGTAGAAAATTGTATAGGGGTCACCAGAGAGAGCGTGATGGGTGTCCTTGATTGGCAGGTATCAGCGGCGGTTGCACATGTATGCGTGTCGATATCGTGTGGTCAGCACTAAGCAACAATTTGATAGAAGTAGAAGATAGCTATGTAGTAGAGTATTGCGTTGGAATGGGTAGCAGCTGAGAGGGACCAATAAAAAATCGGCTTGCTATTGAAGGCTGAAGCAGAAAAATTGTGACGATAAGAAAAGATAGAAGACACACGGTCGGTGGAGCAGCCAACATGTGAGGGATGATAAGTTCAAGGTAGGTTACCCATAGTGCATCGGTGTATACGTGAGCAAAATACTCTAATACTATGTAAACAAATAAGATAATTTGCTACACACATAAACAATATATTGCTTGATATTAAAATAGAGGTGCATGTGTATGCATATATTTTAGAAAAGAGTGACTAATGGAGAAAAAATAAAAGCATATAGTTACATGATCCATGCATGATAGAAAGTGGTTACATTTCTAAGAACTCCAATAACTTATTATGCTCAATGATTTTCTTTCATCAAAACTCATAATTCAAGTTGTATTTTTCTTCAAATATCTATTGTCATTTTCAATGTTTATGATGTCTGGAAAAATAAATAGCCTACAAGATACGTTATATCATATTATGAAACATACAAGTTATATTATTTAATATTACAGACTTTAAAACAAATTTAATTGTGCAAATACGTGACTCAAATGCGTGGAGTTCCGACGGCCAAAATCGTTCTGACTGCACAAATTCCAGCGTATCACTCTTCCGTGACCGTAGTTTATTAGCATGCATGAAAGGCTGCTACGTTCATTGCACGGTGCATCTGATCGACATGGTACAACCTGGAGTTCGTATTTTTATTGCTGTGGGAATCCGCGACGTCTCCGGCCGGAGCATGGTGGAAAGTTTCAATCGAAAGAGACGACGGCAGATACTGAAATACTAGTGTGCTACAGTGCCGAGGTTGGAAGAAAGTCGCTGTAAGCGTGTGTCCAGGGCTATTATTTGGAACGAGCAATGAAAAGACCCTGGCACATGCATGCATGGCATCGTCTTTTGATCGAGATGTGCACCTCAGTAGAGGCCGGCCGGCAGGTGTAAAATAATCGCGTAGATCGAGCTACGTCCGCAGCGAAACCATGAAAAGTTACATGCATTCTTGTTCCTTTCCACCGTTTGCTAGCTCCTGGCTTTGTGATTGCAACTGTGCGCTTGTAGTCAATGGGGGCACTTGCTTGGCTTAGTCGGCCAGCTACTCGTGGACTTCTATAACTTTTTTATTCTGTTGTTAATTCTGATGTCATACTTCCATAGCTTTTTTAACCTGCTGTTAGTTCTGATGCTATTTTTATGTACTGTGCAGAGACTGGATTAAACTTCATAAGCATGTGCCATCGGAAAGGGAGTAGTCAATGCATATGATCTACAGCGCATTGGTATTGGGAGAGACCCTTACCGTCCGATCGGAAATTAAAAGTTCAGATCAATTGCTACAGTAAAATTGATCCGATAGAGAGAACACTTTGTGCTACAGTATTTGCTACAATTCACTGCAGAGTGATATTCATCTCCCACACAGTAAACCTCTGCAGTATTGGTATTCGGACTCCACGCTCCAGTAAGTGCACGTCCTTTGTTCTTAATTTTTTTTTTGCAAGTTCCTCCCCATTCTCTCACATCTGTTGGCCGTGTCATCCTACATGGTAAAACCGCTCAATCATTGTGTCACGCAGGTAATATACCATGCGAAACTGGGTCAGCGTGTTCTTTGAACTGGATTGCAAAGTTCGGGGGTCAAATAACTGATTTCATATAATTTAGAGTATTGGATGGACTTTCGAGCAAAGTTTTAGGTGTTATATGAAAGGGAAAAGCTAAAAACGCTATAGCGTTTCCATACAAAATAACAGGATACCCATCCACCGTTGGATCTGGTCGCTACACATACGCATCCTAAAACAATGGTCATTGTCGCTCCACTTATCTGCCATCGCACCTCTCTCACTCACCCAATTCATCTTCAATTCCCCACCTCTCTCTCTCTCTCTCTCTCTCTCTCTCTCTCTCTCTCTCTCTCTCTCTCTCTCTCTCACCCTCCCGATCCAAAGCAGCAGCGGCCGGCATGTGGCCATGTGGGTGCTACGAGTGGCAGCAGCCAATGCCACCAGATTCATCGGGGATAGTGGTAGATCTTGTTGTAGGGGCAGCCCAGATTTGGTAAGTTGTGGCAGCAATGGCTCGTGCATACGAGATTGAAGTGCGGTGGTTGGGCGTACAAACTCCATGACGACGGCGGGCGGCCAATCACAGGTAGCACGCAGGCTCCGTGTAGATGGCGGTGGTGATTTTGTGTGCTCAAGCTGCAAACGAGCCCGTGGGCTCAATGCTAGCGACGGTGACGAACGAGCGGGAGCGTGGGCCTAGCAACAGCGACGATGGAGGTGGGCATGCAGGCCCGACAACTCGTGTGAGATTTCAACAAGTTTAATGTAAGTTTGATTAAGTTCCATATAAGTTTCATCAAGTTCTATGTAAGAGTTTTATCAACTTCTATGTAAGTTTCATTAAGTTTTATGTAAGTATCATCAAGTTCAATGTAAGTTTCACCAATTTTTATGCAAGTTTTATCAAGTTCCACGAAGTTCCACAGAGAGAGGAGACCGAGCTTCATTCTTTTTGAAATTTGAATACTTGTCAAGCTTGCTTGAAATTTGAAAGTTTCATCCCGTCTCGTTCAGATGATTGAAACTTCCTTGAAACCTTTTTTAAAAACTTCTTGAAACTTGTATTTTTTTTATGAAACTTACTTGAAGCCTTTCTCAAACTTCATGAAAAGCACCAGAAGTATTTTGAAACCATTGAAACTTGATATCACCTTTGAAATTTAAAGTTTTGGATTTGAAAGTTGAAACACATTTGAAACTTTAAGCTTCATTCTTTTTGAACTTTGAATACTTGTGATGCTTGCTTGAAACTCGAAAGTTTCATCATATCTTGTTCAGATGATTGAAACTTGAAACCTTTTTTTGAAACTTATTGAAACTTGCAATTTTTTTATGAAACTTACTTGAAACATTTCTCAAACTTCACGAAAAGTGACGAAAGCATTTTGAAACTTGCACAAAAAACACTGAAATATGCTTGAAACATCAAACTCGTAACCTAAAATATTTTTGAAACTTTTTATGAAACGCGTTGAAACATAGTCGAAACTTCAAACTCAAAATCTGGAACTTTTAAGTAACTGAAACTTCACGAAACTACATGAAACTGCTATAATGTTGAAAATGCATTTCAATGGTATAGCTTGAGCTAGCAGTTCCCTATATAAAATTCTTCCACGTTAGAGCAACAACCATATCTACCAAACATGTTCCATGGGCACTTTAGATCGAAGATTCATATAGCGATTAAAACTTTGCAAGGCCCTCTAGGACGGCGAGCACTCTACCCCTTTGGATATAACATAAGATACAATGTGTATGAGATACCTTGTTGTACCACTGAAGCATGAAGTAAACAAGGTGTGCTACCAGTACCACTCGTGCATCTCGTCCTTTGCTCTGTGGGCGACTCCGACTCTATCGTTTAGTTTGTCACTGTCACCCTGTTGGCTTGCCGTCCCTTGCAGCTTCTGACACTGATGCCTTCACCCCAGCCACACTTCCGCCCCCCTCTTGCGGATGGGAAAACTTACCGCACCACCACCTCTCCCTACCCATTGCCACCATAGTCGTTGCCCCAACACCAATCTCACCACCCAACGTCGTTGAGCAGTCTAGCTATCACGAGTCTAGCCAGGGCCGTACCTAATATTTTAGGGTCCTGTGCTAAAAATTATTACCAGGTCTAAAGTGAACATCAATGCTGTCGATATTACCATTAAGGTTAGCCAGCCTATTCAACATTGTACAATTAACATGAATCTCATCAACATTATTACCAAAATTAATTTCTAGGAAATTAACATGGTTGAAAAATAGAACACCATATATATGCACAAATACAAGATTAAATTGCAACGATAAATGGAGTAGTATCAACAATTTAAGAATGACGACAAGACGCGATCACAACCAGGCACATATGGCTAAAGGCCTCGACGCAACACAGATAGCCCATTGCGGTGACCAAGCGGCACATCACTAGAGCCCAACGATGGTGAAGCACAAAGATCAAGAGTACACAACAATAACACAAGATAGAGATAAAAATTGTGTGCTTGAGAACTTGGACTCACAAAGAAACACGTGGTACTTGACACCAAGGTTGGGATGAGAATTAAGAGAAGAGTTTATTTTGATTAGTTATATTTTTTATGAGAATTAGGAGACAGTAGTAGCTATGTTTGTGCAACAACACAAGGGAAATGGAGAGAGAGAGAGAGGTGAGAAGACATGTATGGATCAATTTTGTTTTGCTCAGTTAACTCAATCAATTGCTTAGTACTAATACTGAGATTAACCAATGATAATTAAATGTTAGGCTAAAAATGGGGCCCAGTGGCGGATCCAAGATTTATTGAATGGGTGTTCGGAGTTAATAAGATATTATTCAATGAAAAAAATTAAAGGTCCACAGTAGCAAAAAAAAAAAAACAAAGTACAAATTTTCCGTATAGAGATAACACCACAAAGAATTTAGAGAAATTACAAAATAATTAAGAAAAAAATGTTGAATTGGGAATTTAGGATTTGAGACCGAGGAATAGGGATGCACATATGCTACTATCGACGTGTGCGGCCCATCTCGCCGACCCCAACGGCCTGGCTAGGTCCCACTCGATGCTCGCTATCTTGGTGCTTGCTACCATGCTCCTACGTTCTATCCAACGTGCTGTCGCCGAGGTCAAGCTGGAGCCTGGAGCTCGCCCTCACCTTCTTGCTTGGCACCAAATCGCCTTGCATCGTGGCGTGTGCTAGTGCCACCTAACGTCCTGAGAGAGAGGTTAGGACTTGGTAGGGGGGTCTCCGAATGGGCTGAAAACTTCTGGGTTAGTGGGCTGAGCCGCACTACTTGAGACAAATTGGAGAGAGGAGGTGTGAGAGTGAACTGAAATATATTGGGTACAAATGTGAAGCTTTTGATCTAATTATCAACATATATGCATAATATATCTACTAAATACAAAATATTTTGCGAAAAAGGGCACCCATTACCCTTGTGGGGCCACCCCTGATGGGTGCCTAAGCAGTTGATCATTTTGCACATCCTCACGGTACGGGCTTGAGTCTAGCTATCACTGTCATCAACAACACCGTCCTCCTAACTTCCTAACTCTATAATTAAAGTTTCGGTGAATCCAAAACCTAACCAGTGAAACCGAGCTCTAACCATTGGCGTCGTTCATCACCGTTGAAGGTTTTTCCGTAGTTATTTTTTCAAATTTTTCTGCAGGATGAGATTGCCTCCATAGAGAAAAAAAAAGGATAAATAGACTTGGATTTAAGTGAGGATCGAGTGCTGAATACTTTACGAGTTTTTTTTTGAGATAATTCATTATTTGCCACTACAATCGAGTGAATTTAAGAATTTAACCCACACATCATACTCATAATAGTGACAAATCCTGAATTACGCACGAAACTACAGTGGCAAATAATTGAACCGCCCTTTTTTTTAAGACGGAACCGTGAAAGTTTGACTATTTTGGACCGGTGGGAGTGGACATGCTCACATACTGTTTCGCTGAATTGGGCTGGGCCTGTAAGTGGGTCAACTTTATCGTTGTTGAGTGACTTGTGTTGGCCACCCATTTTGTTGGGTTGGGAAGTTGGGCTATTAGTCTGATTTAGGTCGATACGGCCCAACCGAGGCCTAGAAAACAGAAAGCTCCTCCAGCCCAAATTCTGTTGGATACCACATATATAGGCTTGATAATTTGATTGCATTGCCGTCATGAAGGCCGGGATTAGCTAAGTTTTCATGTACTTCAGATGTTGGGCGCCACGTTTGGTCCCTAAATCCTCCATGTATTGTGAATGTACATGTAAACGATGTGAGTGAATAGAAATTCCGCCTTCTTCTAAAAAAATATATAATTTGATTGCACTGCCATTGTCTGGAGCTCAACACCATTGAAGCCCTTAGACCCTACTGGGAATGGGAGATTTGGTAAAGTTTTTGGAGTGGTCATATTATTTCCTGCAAAATTCGCGCGAAATTCCTCGTAGGCTTCCAAACATGCGCTTGTTGTTATTCTTGAGACAAACATAGTTACAGAGGGAAGTAACGTTCTCAAATCTCAAGTGTCCAAGCTTAAAGGTTAACTAACACACTTATAAAAAATAAATAGCATGTTCTGACTGAAAAAATGGAAAAAAATCTGAAGATGGCGAACACGCGAAGCCTTGTATCGATCTCATTCAGAGCATGCTGTCTGCCCGCGACGGCAGACGCCGGAAGAAGTTGCTGGGCACGGCCGGCAGCCTGCTGCGGAACCGCGGGTGCCGGAGCAGGTACAGCCCGGCGACGAGGGCCACCACCCGGAACGGCGTGACGTAGAGCACCACGGCGGCGATGAGGCAGAAGATGACGAACAGGCACGTCGCCCTCGGGTCGCGCCAGCTGAGCAGCGACTGCAGCCTCTCCCCCTGCGTGGCCATGTCGCCGGCCACCGTCTGTATCCTGCCGGCCACGCTCCGCAGCCGGTCGTACCGCATGTACACGACGTCCTGCTGCCGCGACGTCGGGAACGTGTCGAACTCCTCGTCGAGCTCGTCCGGGTGCACCGCCTCGGCCCACGACATCTTAGTGTCCATGTGCGGCGGGTGGCGCGGCCGGCGGCGGTAGTTCCACAGCCCGATCATGAACATGTAGAGGAACACCGTGGGGAGGATGAGCTCGGGGTACCAGACGAGGATGAGCAGGAGGATGTGCACCAGCGCCGTGGTCGCCGCGTTCTTCCATTTGCACACGTCGGCGAACCACCGCGCCGCGGCGGCCGCGCCCGAGAAGAGAGACACGGCGCGGAAGAAGTTAGCCTTGCTCCGCCGCATGCTCCACATGTGGGACTCCACGTCGAGCATGTACTCCACCACCTCACGCCGCAGCGGCGGCTCCGCGCGCCCCAGCCGCGCCGCCACGATGCCCATCGCCTGGTACCGGAGCGCATCCAGCTGCGTCACCGTGAACGGGTGCAGGTAGTGCATCTTGGGGAGCAGAGGCTGCGTGTAGAGGTGCACCATGTTCATCAGCGACAGGCAGGTGAACCGCACGGCGAGCCGGAGCTCGCCCATCTTCTTGACCCCCGACGGCTGCAGCACAATCAGCGGGTACGCGTGCGTGTACACGCGGTCGGTCTCCATCGCCGAGAGGCGGATACGTATCTTGCCGATGCGGGCGTCCCTCGCCGGCGGGCCGCCTCCGCCGTTGCCGTTGCCGTTGCCGTTGCCGAGGTGGCAGTTGTCGAAGACGCCGATGGTGATGACCGTGCACGGGTCGAACACCTCCCACGTGTACTGCTCGTTCCACGTGGGGCTGAAGTTGCCGAGCATGGTGCGCGTGCGCACCCACTTCTGGCCGTACTTGGCGACGCAGTAGGCGTCAGTGGTGCCGCGGCCGTCGCGGTTCTTCATGGGCTGCAGGCCGGCGGCGCCGAGGATGCCGACCTCGAGCACGCCGACCGGCGGCTTCCAGAGCTGCCGCGCCGTGGGGCGCGTGTCGCTGATGTACATGGTCGACTCGTCCATGACGTGGTAGGCGCCCTCGAGGCAGGCGCGGACGTGGACGCGGCTGGCGAAGCGGAGCTCCCGCCGCGTCTCGCCCTCGATGGCGCCGCCGATGCCGAACTTCTCGAGGTCGAACCACCGGGACTGGACGAACGGTCGGTGGTCTAGCCGCTTCTCGAAGAGCGTGAGCGGCAGCGCGACGCGGCCGAGGAGGTCGTCCTTGCGCGGGGTGACCCGGTCCTCCACCGTGAGCACCAGCTGCTCCTCGAACGGCTCGGCGACGACGAACACCAGGTCCTCGTTCCACCGCGGGTTCAGCGTCGCCGCAGGCACGACGGAGGTCTTGAGGATCTGGTTGCCCACCTGCACCTTGACAAACACCTCCGGAGCGCGGCCGCGGGCCTGCGGCTGCACGTCCTGCGCCTCGATGACGTTGACGCGGAGGTACCACAGCTTGGGCGAGACGTACGCCTTGGAGCGGACGCTGGCCACGCCCTCGCCGCGCACGGTGGCGGCGTCGGAGTGCCAGGCCTCCGGGAACGCCTCGTCGGCCTGCGTGCCGATCCACACGGCGAGCATGAGCTCCCCGCGCACCTTTACGCCGTCCCCGCGCCGCTCCTCGAGGCGGTACCACTGCGGCGCGAGCGGGCTGTCGGGCGGCACCCGCGTGGGCACCTCGGCGAGGTCGAACACCACCTTGCCGACGTAGTCGTCGCGGCCGAGCATCTCCTTGTCCTTGAGAAACACCTCGAGGACGTTGGACTGGACGCGCGACTTGGAGAAGGCGAACACCTGGTCCCACTCCGGGTTGGCGCGGCGGTCGTAGTGCTTGGTCGTGCCCTTGTAGTTGCCGAGCTTCACCTCGACGTACGGGTCCATAGGCGCGCCGGTGATGGGGTTGGGCGGGAGGTCCTTGGCCTTGACGACGCGCACGTACAGGAAGAACGTCTGCTCCACGAGGTCGTACGTGCTCGACGGCTTCTCCATGCCCAGCCACCCGGCGATGCCGCCGCCGCCGACCGGCCGCGCCGGCCCCGCCGCGCCCTTGGGCCATTGCTCGCCGAGCAGCGGGTTCGTGTCCTTGAGCTGGAAGTCCTCGTGGTGTGGGTCCACGTGGCCGCTCATCGTCGATCGATCACCTCAAACTGATGGTGAGCTTTGCACTACGTAGTATATATAGTCACGTACGTACTGCTCCAAACCTATCTCCATTGCAGCAACAAAACACAAGAGCATACAGCATCACACACACACATATCAGAAAATTGAACTCCATGAAACAAAATCTGTTTGACTACTATATCACCATTGATGCTTCTTTTTATACTTACTGCTCCAAGAAGTGTACAAACTTCTGAAGTTGGTTTGCAACGAGTACTCTGGTCGGAACTAGTCAGTAACAATGGCGTGAGGCATTTATATCTAGAAATTAGTTTCCATGGCTGGAGCTAGGCACATGCAACAAGTACTAGTACTAGCACTAGAAAGAAGAAGACGAAGCGTGTATCTGTTGGTATGGGGATCTTTTGCGTCGTGAATGCGCGCACGCACGCACGCAGAAGCTTTGTCATGCACAGGCTAGCACATAGCAGATCAAGCAACTTTTGGTTTGGCAAATGCACGTATGATCACTAAGCGCGCGACCTTTGGGGATCCGGGAAGCCTCGCCGGCAAGCAAAGCGGGGGTCACCGTCGCGTCGGCGGAGACCCCGGCGAGAAGGAAGGTATACAAGAGAGAAGGATAGAATCGACGGCCTGTGCTCTGAGCCTCTAACTAACGAAACCTTTTGCTGTGTTGTAGTGTGTACGGGGATTTGCCTTTGTGAGAGAGCAAGGGATATGGGGTTCAGCTAATTCAGGCTCACTTCTGAACTTTTCAGAGAGAAGCTGTGTGTGTACTAGTCTACTGCTGCTGCTGCTACTACCTTTCTAGGTTTCTTTTAAGTTGAGCAGCCATGGAAAAATAGAGAAAGGGATCAGAGGAAAAGAAGGCGATCTAAAGACCGATCGATCATGCGACCAATGTGATCTAGAGTATCGAGAGGGGATCTTCTTATAGAAGGTTGTCGGATGTGTTTCAGTTATTTAGTCTCTTATGTGTAACATGTCGGTGCTACTAAGCACGATCGTTTGAGGTTGCAAAGTGTTTTTCCTTTGGTTTTTTTTCAGAGTGCTTTCTATCTGTTTTATATCTTGAATTTGTTCTCCTATTCTTAATATATTTGGCTTGGGAATCTTCATGTAGGCCCGTCGAAAAAAAGAAAGGTAATTAAAAGATGAGTGAGCAGTAAATAAAGATATCCACGGGGAATAGATTCTTTGGTTTGTGGAATGGGCCTTGTATATACACTTAGTTTCTCCTTGTCCATCTTTAGAACGCTTTGATTCGGGGCAAAGAACCTTGCACAATGGATCAATCGGTGACCATATGCCTGTTATGAATAGCGCTTGTATTCAATATGAGGTCAATGAGTCAGTATATATATACAATGTACAGAAGGTGAATATGCAAATAACCCCTCGTAACAATGGGGAATAACACACTAGACATATAACTCTAACACCCCCCCTCAAACTCATGGTGGATCAACAACACTGAGTTTGGAGAGGTAGAAGTCGTGCTGTGCTCGAGTCTGGGCCTTCGTGAAGAAATTCGCTATCTGAAGCTCTGAAGGCACATACTGAAGGGCAATCACCTAATCATGCACACAAGACCTCATGAAGGAAGCATCAACACCAATATGCTTGGTGAGCTCATGCTTCACAGGATCACGGGCAATACTGAGAGCACCTGTACTGTCTTACAAGAGAGGAGTCAATGTAGTGACAGAAACACCAAAATCCTCAAGTAACCACCGTAGCCAAGTAATCTCTGCTGTCAAGAGAGCCATAGCTCGCAACTCAGCCTCTGCACTCGAACGGGACACTACAGTCTGTTTCTTCATCTTCCAGACAATGAGAGAATCACCAAGAAAAACACAGTAAGCAGAAATAGACCGACGATCAGAGGGATCGTTGGCCCAAGTAGCATCCGAATAAGCTGAAGGTATGTAGTGGAGCGTGGAAAGAAGAGACGGCGAGAGATAGTCCCACGAAGGTATCGCAGAACTCGAAGAAGGTGGCTGTAGTAGATCTGAGTGGGAGCAGAGACGAACTGACTCAGAATGTGAACTGGATAAGTGATATCCGGACGAGTAACAACAAGGTAGACAAGACTCCCAACAAGATGACGATAGCGAGTCGGATCAGAAAGAGGCTCGCCATCAGAGGGTCGAAGGTGAACATTGAGCTCCATGGGAGTCTCAACGGTACGCTGATCAGTGAGAGATGCGCGATCAAGAAGATCCTGAATATACTTCTCTTGGGACATAAAGAAACCATCTGGAGTGGAAGTAACCTCAATCCCAAGGAAGTAACGAAGAGAACCAAGATCCGACATAAGGAATTGCTCACTAAGACGAGCCTTGACAAAGTCAATGTACTCAGAATCATCTCCGATAATGATCATATCATCAACATACAGAAGAAGAAGAGTCCGACCACAAGACGAAGTGTGGACAAAGAGCGCATGATCATGATCACTAGCTGAAAATCCAGCAGCAGTGACCACAGAGGAGAAGCGCTCAAACCAAGTACGAGGAGCTTGCTTAAGGCCATAGAGAGAGCGACGAAGGCGACAAACCATGCCCTCAGGAACAGAATACCCAGGTGGCGGAAGCATGTAGACCTCCTCACGTAACTCGCCATTAAGAAAGGCATTTTTAACATCAAGCTGAGAAACAGACCAGTGACAAATAGACGCCACCGCAAGAAGAATGTGAACAGTGGTTATGTGGGCCACAGGAGCAAAAGTCTCATCGTAGTCGTGACCATGCTCCTGCTGGAAGCCACGAGCAACAAGACGCGCCTTATAGCGCTCAAGAGAGACATCAGAGCGAGTCTTAATCTTATAGACCCACTTACACGTGATGGGACGAGAGTGAGATGAAAAAGGAACAAGATCCCAAGTACCGATGCGCTCGAGGGCGCAATCTCTCGGCCATGGCATGCTGCCACTCGGGGTGAATATGACATCCGGTAGGAGGCAGTGTCGACGATCAAGTCGCCGATCTTATAATAAATGGAAAAAGAGAGAATGGCGCGGGAAATCTTGGGATTGCAATGGGATGCTCTTTATTAGTATGGCGAGATTTTACAAGGGTGTATCTGACGAGAATGATGGATGTTTTCTAGAGTACAAGACAATGCTTCTTTCTTTCTATCTTCTGATCATCTGATCTCATCCCCCCCTCCAGCGTTCCATCTTCCTTCTTTAAATAACCTTTGAAGAGGTGGCGGTTATACGGAGAAGGCGTCTAATATGAAGCGTTGTCATTGGTGAGTCATATGATAGTTGTTGAATGATCAACCGTTCGGCGGTTATGTGTCTGTGAGATAAACAACGCAAGGTAGTTGTTTATCCGTGTATAACGTCGTGTGGTATGGATTACGCACGTGTTCCATTCTTCACACGGTAGGAATATTCACGGAGTTAGTTCGGATATCGTTCATACTCTTTGCGACAGTTCTCTGGTGGAGGCTTGGCACTAGCCTCGCTTGAGCAGGTATCCATTGAGTAACCTCGGAATTCCTCGACCGGTGAGGTCGTGCACCTCGAGATTCGAGCATGAAGGCGTATGGTCTTTTATGTATTAAAGATAATACATAGAGGTTTTAATCCTCGTCAGCTAGCCCCGAACTTTAAATGAATAGGTCATGTGAACACCTTTCTTCCGATGAAATCGTATCGGGATGGCGCTTATTAAATACAAGGGCATTTGAAGCGTTTGTATTCACTTTAAAGTTGAGAACTTTGTCTTGGGATTTGAAGAGTTTCGTGTCAGTTGGACTTTTGAGTAACTCCTTATTACTGATTAGAAATTACAAGCTTATAAAACCCTTTGGAGACTTTGGGTTTTCACTTCCTCCTTTCCTTCTTCATCTTGAGTGAAAACTTCTTCCGACCTCCTTTGCTTTCCACACCCAAAAAGAAACTAACCATGTCGGACCAAATCACCAACCAGTCGGTTTCAGGCTGAGTGAGAAGAAGTTAGAGAATCTGGAGAAGATCGGGATGCTCCTAGCAAGGATGTGATTTCTTGGAGATCCGCGCGGAGAACATTCCCAGCGGTGAAGATGGAGAAATTCTGTTTTCTCGCATATATCGAATGCGGATTTGGCTACCAATTCACTCCTTCCTTCCTCAAGTTTTGGAGTATTATGGAGTTGAATTGGTGAATCGGCTCCCAATGCCATCGCCAATCTCGATATTTTTATCTATCTCTGCGAAGCGTGCTTGGGGATTCAGCAGATCTGGATCTATTCAGTACTACTACGGGATGACAAAGTCCGGAAGGCGATTGGGGCGCTTTGGAGAGTGCACCTTGCGTCTCCATGATGGAAAAGGCGATGAGTATATTTTTATGTACTCAAAATCTTCGTGGTCGTCGTGGAAGAAGAGTTGGTTCTATATGAAGATCACGAAGAAAGACGACCTTTATTATTACGTAAGAAGGCGGTCGAGAATCCGAGATGGCGCTCCCTACAGAGAAAGAGGAAATGTAGGGAAATGGGTGAAGCAATCAAGCTTCTTAGTGTCAAAGGTCTAACATCTTGGCATGTGGTGAAGGATTTTCCATGCGCGGGTTAGCGCTTTGAAGGCAGAGCACATAAGATGCTCGTACATTGGTCGTGATGATACGACCGAGAGACTCTAAAGATGGTAAGCCATTTTGAGGATTAGACCGGTTTACCTATTTTAGTTGATTATTTCTTAACTCTTTCATTTTACCTTTGACTCTATCTACGATGAGATTAGAAGCGGATCAAGATGATCGCACGAGAGCTGGCGATAAGGCTAGTTTTCCTCGGATCTTAGCGGCCGTTTCGTGAAGAGAGGATTGAAAGACTTAAGGTAAAAACATCAAGCTCTTTGTCTTGTTATCGTACATATTATTTTTGATCGGTATACCATAAATCCTCTTTGATGTGTAGTCGGTTGGGTTGAGAATCAACGAGGTCACCGAGAGATGTGAGCCAATTGATGATCCGATCTCCTTCGACCACAGGATGTAAGCCTTCAGGTAGGTAGCAGAACACAAATAATATTTTGGATAAATTATGTTTATCGCCTAACTTTCTTTGATGATGAATTTAGGCGGTCGTCGTACCTTCGGCAAGGTCGCGAGAACCCTCCGGTGACTCACGAGGCCATTGTTATGGAGGTCGGCGAATCTACATCTTGACGGCAATTAGGGACCTCGACCAAATGGTTGCGGATATAAGCCACGATTTCCGATCGGTGGATGTGCAAGACCTAGTCAACCCTACCGGTTTAAAACCGGTGAGATCGATTGATAGGAAGAGGAAGGCTAGCGCAACGAACTTTAGTTCGATGCGCTATAAAAGTAAATTCGAAAAACAACAAGGTATATATATAAAATGAAGAGGTCGTATTTATACATACCTTGGATCTTCCTTACCTTCTCTTTTCTCGTTTTAGATCTTACGGTGTTCGGTCGTGTCCGGCAGAGCACCCTCGGGAAGAAGTTCCTGAGGTAAAGGTGGTCGTGGAGGCTCCTGACCAGGATACTCCTAAAGCAAAAACTACCGAGGATGATGAAGTAGCAAAAGAAGCCCCCGAGCAGGTTTCAGCATCTGCTCAGGATCCTCTAGTAATCCTTACTCCATCTCCGGAGGTAGTCATCCCCAGAGATGCCCAACAAGTTCCACCTCCTACTGAGAATGTTCCTCAGGCTAACAAGTTCCCTTTTTGTCCCCGATTTATCGAGGATAAGGAACTTGACGAAGCCTGGGGGAAGATATCGGATCGTCAAATTCAGATGGATCCAAATTTGATTTTTGCCGATTATAACGATGTGGTAATCAAGGTTAGTAGTCCACGACCGTGTTAATCTTTTGAAGTTCCTTTGAAAACTTACAAAGTATGTGTTTTTGTAGCACAGTCGAGAATTATCTTGTGGTGGAGATGACCAACGAATCTGAATTTGGAGCAAAAGCACTCCGAATTGAAAAGTAAGAACTTTTCTCTTTTGTTTATCTTCTGTGTTTTATCTATCCATCCTTCTCCTTAACTTAATTCTTTCTATCATCTTTGTGATTTAGAAAAATTAAAGAAGAGGTCGCGACTAAGGAAGCCATGATAATAAAACTTAAAGAAGAGAACCAAAATAAAGACCAGTCAATTGAGCATGCAATGACCGAGGCAAAAGAAGTTTTCGACTCTGTGAGCGAGAAAATCAAAGGTTTACGGTCGTAGACTTAACGATACTCTCTTATTCTAAAAGAGTATATTAACCTCTTTCTTCTTTATCTACTCGTGCGAGAAAAAGCTGAAGCACTTGAGCAGCGGAAAAGACCCTCGATTTTGAGCGTAGCCAAAGCGACCCTTGTATTTGGCCTTGATGAGAAGATCACGGCCCTTAACAAAATGATCTTTGATATGGGATCGGGATCAAGCTTGCCTTCATTAGGAGATCCAACGGAAAAGATGATCTACTTTGGTCAACACGGAAGATCGAAGGCTGCTCAAAACTATGAAGGAAAACCATACTCAGACAATGCAGGAAGCTATTGTAACTGGAGTTAGTGTTGCTTTAGCAAAATTAAAGGCTTCCGACCCCTCTGTTAGTCTTAAAGCTGTGGAAGAGGACTTCGACTGCTCTGAAAGTGAAGCAACAAAACTTCTCGAGGAAGTAAGACCTCTCGGAGAGAAAGTTGCAGAAGAAATGGAAGTCGGATCTCCATCACATAGCGACCAGTCTGGTGGTCTCAACATGTAAATGAATGTAACTTTAGACGATGTAAAAAGAAAACTTACCTTTTATCAAAGAAGATCCTGCTTTGTCTTATTAATGTTGTTAAATACTCATATATCTCTAGCCCCATTGCTTATGTTAGTAGATGAGCGTTACTAAAAGAAAGCGATGGGCCAGAATAATTGAGTAATAACGATGACCATGGTAAAGTCTTGATAATGTGTATGACAATGATCTAGGAAATACTAGGAAATCATGTGGTGGAACCAAGCGGCGACTTACGCTAGTCTAGATTTTACCCATTATCGAAGTACTATGGAATACCACTTGTAGTCAGAAGACATAACAAAGACTAGATCTTGCTTATAAGAAGATATGCATTAAGAATGTATGCAAGAAATGAAATGAAGAGATAAGTACCGTTGTTTAGAAATATTCGGATCAGTCGTATCGAATCTTAAGAACGAAGATTTGTAAAATATTTGTAAAGCGTGCTCATTCTCAAATCCATTGGCGGCGAGGATCGTAGGAAAAGGACCGTCACTAGGAAGCTCCTTCCGATTGGGAAGGACCACGTGCGAGAGGAGAGACTTGACCGGGAGGCTTTGTGTGTCGACCAGTAGCCATACTTGATTAAACGAGAATGTTGAAATAAAATAACAATCGTCAATTTCAAGAAAGCGAAAGCCAAGTAAATCGTGCGAGTTGGTACTCCTTATACTCGTATGACTCTTTAAGAAAAGAATGTCCGGTCGTGAATGTGTATCATTGAAGCAATGATCACGACTAAAACCAATGTGATTGGTGACATTTAAGTCAACAACCATGAGTAGTGGAGATCCCAAAGAAGGAATATCGGAGAGAATGAGAGTCTTCTCAGACCAACCGATGCAGGAATGGCATACGACCAGATGCAACAAATAATAAGTATAAACAACCATACTTATCATTTTTAAGGAAAAACATCTTTATTGAAGAAAAAAAGAATAAAAATGAAATACATGAAATTAAACATAGAACTTACGCAATTGATCAATATTCCAAGAATTAGATAAAACACCCATCGACATAGCTAGCGCATCGATCACGGTGGGTTACTTCGACCACAGTGTATGGACCTTCCCATTTAGGTGAAAGTTTATTGCGATTTGCTTGGTTCTGGATTTTTCGAGAACCAGATCACCTACAGCTAGGCTGCGAGGTTGTACCTTACGACTGTGATACCGACGCATGGCTTGTTGGTAGATTGTTGATCGTATCAAGGCTTGATTTCGTCTTTCTTCAAGGAAATTGATGTCGTCAAGTCGTCGTTCAGACTGATCACTTTGAAAAGTAATCGATTGAGCGAGAACCAATTTTAGTTACGGAGGAAGCATAGCCTCGACCAGTAAACTAAAAAGAATGGTGTTTCCTGGTCGCACGACTAGTTGTGGTATGAACGACCCATAATCTGAGAGGAAGTTCTCGAACCCAAGCTCGACCGTTGAAGTGGCGGTCGAACACTCGTCGTTTGATCCCTTGCATTATGATACCATTGGCTCGCTCAATCGCTCCATTTCTCGTGGATGAGCAACGAAGCGAAATGTATCTTGACACCTAGTTCTTCACGAATTCACGAAAATTCCGCTGAGAGCGAGCACCGTTATCGATGATTATCATTTGGGTACACCAAACCGTGTAATCACGCTTTTTGTTAGGAACCTCTTGGCGGCTTGGTTGTAGTTTTACAACCGGCTCGGCCGATCCACTTAGTGAGCGTGTCAATCATGACGACAGAACTCAAAGCCCCGGTGCCTTTGGGAAAGGTCCCGAATGTCGATCCCAGGTTGCAAAAGGCCAAGAAAGAGGATTGTTTGCAAAGCTTGAGGCGGTGATGTACTTATCGGCTATGGCCCGACATTGTGCGCGCCGTCACGAGCTCTTTTGCATCATGAAGGCGGTTGGCGGTAGTATCCTTTCCTAAAGGCTTTGAGACCCGTTGTCAGTAGGAATGATGAGCTCCACGAACTCTTTCATGAATTTTAGTTAGCAATTTAATGTCATCCGATTGAGATATGCATCTCATCAACACTCAGTGAGATCCTCGCTTATATAAGGTACGTTCAATGAGAGTGTATGATTTGGCTTTTAGTGCAATCGATCAGCCTCTACATCATCTTACGGAATTATGTCATCTTGAAGATAATTGTAGATCGATGTCATCCAATCTCTACTGTGATCGTGATGGCGCCAACCATCATCGACCTGTGGAGCATCCATGCTTGCAGAATCAAGGTGTGCAACCTCCTTGCTAACATCTATGTCCTCGGAAGGCTCGACTACGAGGGTGAATCAGTTTCTCGAGAAAAACTCCGGGTGGGACGGATGTCCGTGTGGAAGCCATCCGGGCCAACTGGTCTGCCAGAAAGTTTTCCTTTCTAGGAATGTGTTGGATCTGAAAACCGAAGAAATGCTTTTCAAGTTTCCGTACTTCGCGCCAGATATGATGACATCTTGGTACTAGAGCATTGATACTCTTTCCCTACTTGATTCGCTACTAGTTGAGAATCACCTTTCACTAGCAATCTGCGAATCCGAGCGACGCACTGCTCGAAGTCCTGCCAGCAAACCTTCGTTTTCTGCTGCATTATTTGTAGCAGGAAAGTTTAACTGAATGGCGTATTTAAGTTGTTCGCGAGGAAATCAAAACGACCCCACCCGAGCCTTGAAGCATCAAGGAACCATCAAAGTACATTGTCCACTGGTCGTGAAACTCGTACTCGGGTTCTTGGGAGGTTCGGTTTGTCCATTCGGCAATGAATTCGCTATTGCACGAGACTTAATCATTGTTCTAGGGACAAAATGGAGGTCAAGCGCCCCAAGCTCAACCGCCCATTTAGCTATTCGTCACGATGACTCCTGTTACCTAGGACTTGACCAGCGGATATCCGGTGAGGTGCGACCACTTTATGGGCACGAAAATAATGTCTAAGTTTCCTTGAAGTCATAAGGAGACCATAGAGCAATTTACGTATTTGTGGATATCGTTCTTTTGGTCCATGCAAGACTTCACTTACGTAATATATTGGTCGTTGGATACGATCACGTTCTCGACCAATACACCGCTAAGCTATGCGTGGCGTTGCGGCGTAAATTAGCAATGTCTCTTCCAATTTCGAGAGACTAAGATGGAGGATTCGTAAGATATCGTTTAAGCTCCTCAAAAGCGTCGTTTGCCTCTTTAGTCCATTCAAACTTCCATGTTTGGAGAAGCTTGAAGAATGGGAGTCCTTTTCACCTAACCGTGCTATGAAACGACTTAACGCGCCATACACCGGTTAGCTTCGGACTTCCTTTTTAGTGGTCGGGAGCATCGATCGATAGCGGTTATTTTCTTTGGATTTGCTTCAATGCCTCTAGCAAAACTAGAAACCCGAGCGGTTTTCGGATGAAACTCGAGCGCACACTTTTCGGATTTAATTTAAGGTTATGGCGTCTTAAATTATTGAAAGTCTCTTGTAGAGTGCGGAATGTGGTCACCAATGTTGATACTTTTACGACCAAGTCATCAACATAGGCTTCAAGATTCCGACCTATCGTGTACTAAAGGTTTCTGCATCAACCTTTGGAGCGTCGCTTTGACATTTTAAGACCAAATGACATCTTTACATAACGATGGGTACCAAATGGAGTGATGAAGGAAGTTTCTCTTCATCTTCTTTACTCATATTAATCTGGTGGTATCACGAATATGCATCTAAAAACTTAATAACTCACACCGGAAGTATAGTCTACAAGTTGATCAATGCGAGGAAGGGAAAATCATCCTTTGGACAAGCTTTATTTAAATCAGTAAAGTCGATACACATCGCCATTTTCCATTGGCCTTTTAACCATTACGAGTTGGCAAGCGGTCGGGTGGTCGACCTCACGGATGAATCCGGCTTGGGTAGCTTGTCAATCTCCATTGGATTGCTATTTTCCGATCAGTGCAAACGCCTTAGCTTCGCTTGATCGGTCTTTTATCGTACGCAATGCTAGCCTATGCTCGATCACCTCCTATGGACTCGGGCATGTCGGATGCGCGGCGAATACATCTGGTTTGCTCGGAGGAAGGAGGCGGCGACTCTTCCTATTTGGGGTTGAGTCCTTCCCAGACCGAATCTTGGCACTCTCTGGCGCTTTAGTCGAGTGGTACCTCTTTCATCTGGTGGAAGGCTTTGGTGCTATCTTTGGTCTTGAGTGTTTGACACGCATGGTAGCGGTGTTAGTTCCTCTGGTGGAAGCTCATCGACCAATTCTAAACATTTCCGATCACATGCGTGGCGATTTTACGATCACCTCGGACCGTGATGACACCCTTTGGTCCCGGCATTTTCAAACTCTAGTAACCGTAATGCGTAGTGTGGGCGCCCCGGATTATTGTAAATGTACTTAATTAAATTCATACTGTAGCACAATTGTTAATGAAGGAACAAAGACGGTCCCTTTATTAAAGATCATGCTAAAAGCATAAATTTAACAAGTAACAATTCAATAAGCAGGATCCCGGATATATATATACCACAATGGTTCCCGGGATCAACGACCATTGCATATATATCCTTCAGCAACATTGCATCAAATACATACAAGTCATACATTGACATAATTAAACATAAGTTTACAACATTCGGTTTAGTACTACATTATAGAGTGACTTGGTCACTACAACATGTTCAACAATGAAGCAAAATAAAAACTTAAAGTCCACCAATGGCCTCATCCACCGCGAGCAATTGCGTGGAGGAAAGAAGTAGCTCTACTCGTTAGCGTCACCACGATCGGCACTAACGGGTGCTTCATAAAGATAACCATCCTCACTGCAACAATAGGTGATAGTACCTTGAGTACGGAAGGTACTCGACAAGTCTTACACAAACTAATAAAAGAAAGTGTTGATTAGAGCCTACACAAAGGAGTAGAATTTATATATGCATAAGGTTGCAACGAGAAGGTATAAAGGTTCAAATTTGCATAAGCGATACCTCTTAACCTACACCTACTAAATCTTGACAAAGCAATTTAGTAAATCAAAGTTTAGCTAGAAACGATAAGTAAATGACATAATTGTGAGCGATGCGATTGCATGAATCCCTCATGCACGACCAAAAACGAAACAGATTTTGAAAATCAAAACTTCTATCTGGTGACATCAATTCAAGTTATCGTCCATGACCGTGGACACGGCTATTCGAGCAGTTTATACCTGCGAGGGTGTACATCTTTACCCACATGACTTAGCTAGCCCGTTGCCTTCGGATGCCTCGAATGATGACATACTTCCTTTGGTATGCCGGCCCGGGAAACTAAGATTTGGTATTTTCAACAAGCTAACACTATTGAGTTGGACCCCATGTGGCGATCCGCTTAAACAACGGTGATAGCATCACGCTAGGGGCACACATGTTGCGTCGTAATGCCGATCCAAACAATTTAATGCGAATGGGCTCACTACCCATATTAGGATGCAATCGGCACCATTAAGGTGCGTATATGCTCACGGAGCACATATCGCCCTCACCCTTCTAAGAACATCGTCTTGACATACAAGCTCACATGGCATACACGCAGTCATAAGACCAAAGCATCTATGCCATACAAGGTCAATACACATATTCTTACTTTCTGTTTCCAACCCAATAGTCTTAACATTTTACTTAACCAAACAACGCCCATACACTTGCATGTGGAAGTGCGTGGGGACTTGAATTGAATAGTCGAGTTCGGTCCTTAATTAACCGGACAAGTCCACCACAAAACCCAATCTCGTGCACAAAAGCACCATCACTAGCTTCCTCTTGTCGGATCAATTTAAATTTAAAATACAACTCGATTTAAAGAAAGCTGGACAAAGAGTTCAAAATAACACAAGTTTATTTGTGATTCCTGTTTGACAAGATATTCTTGTCAAACTCTAAAATCTCTAGGCGCATGTCTAAGCCAAATCTGAAAATATATGTTATAGTATACGATCTTGAGCTAGGGTTAAGTGTATGATTATAATTAAGGTAATCCACCATGTTAGGTTATAGCTAACTACTACAGATCACATTTTTGTATTCTCAGAAAAATAGCATGCACAGATATCCTTTGGATTTGTAAAAGCTATTGTACAAAATTTGGGATCAATATGGTGCGAGAGGAAGCTTGCCTTGATAGTAATACACCTCATTGCGAGTTCGAGGTTGTTGAGACAGATTCAAAAACTTGGATAGACAGATTCTATAAGAAACAAATAAATCCAATAAATGCCAAAATTGACGGTGAGTACAAAATGGAAGAAACATGCATGATCAATGCATGATTAAATGCATAAGCCATAACTACCCATAATGGTGAGAATAACCCATATTATAAGTTTTCCGAAACTAAGGCTACCCATAACTGGTGAGAATAACCCATATTATGAAACTCGTGTCTAGATTCATTTTTCAAAATGAATGGCTCTACCAAAACTCAATTTATGGAGTTTTAGTTCAAAAGTGGAGCCATGCCCTAAGGCTTAGTTCAAAGTTGCGATTTTGAAATGGCTGGAAACAGACAGATAGCGATTTTGGGAAAATGAAGATAGATCAAGCAAAGGTTGAAATGAAACTTAGCATGATCCATTAGGTAGTTAATACCTAAACTAACCTAACCTAACCCTACTCGGTTAGATTACAAAAGCTAAAGAAAAATCTATTTTGTCGGTTGGTGAGCAAAAGAGATCGAGACATATCTTTGCTTATGAAGCAAAATAGATGATGACAAGAATTGAAAGAT
This sequence comes from Ampelocalamus luodianensis, assembly GCA_036346255.1. NCBI lineage: Eukaryota > Viridiplantae > Streptophyta > Magnoliopsida > Poales > Poaceae > Ampelocalamus > Ampelocalamus luodianensis. The sequence goes on from CM070628.1 coordinate 67,191,204, forward strand.
CAACTTGTTATGCTACTAGGGTTTAGTGAGACCTAACTAGGATAACAAGTCGATGTAAAAAACCCTAGGTCTTGAAAATGACATAATGGTGAAAAGCTAGAATAATCACTTTTTAGTTTAGAGCAAGTTGAAACTACGATGTTCAAAAGAATGATTCACAGGAGCTTCTAAGGTCATTAAGATACCCAAGAGGTTAAAAACTAGGGTTTTAGCTTGCAGTAGGAAAGACACCAAAGATTGAGAAAGTTGATTCGGCTCAAAGAGAGATAGCCTTGGTTTTAACCTACAAAGGATGTCAAAACCTTAGTACAAGGTAAAACCAGTTCTTGGGATGAACAAGCAAAGAAGCAGGAGCAAGAAACTCCTTTGGACAACAATGGAGGATGAGAAGCTCCTTGGTCAACAGCAAGCAACAAAAGCTAGGGTTTATATATGGATGTTGAGCTACAGGGGCAAGATGGAAAGATCTAGAGTTGATGAGGTGTCCATTTAGGGCTAATTATCCCAAAAATTAATTGCATAAACTTTGGGATAAATCCTCTCCTCTGTTCTGAGAGAGATCTGTAGAGAGAGAGGAAGAAGATAAGAACACTCTTACATATGGGTCCATTGGCGATCCACGACGCGTAGCCTCCTAAAGCCTCAGCGAGAATATCGTGTCAGATTGGAAATGGCGTTTGTGATAAATAGAGAGGTTAAAGGTTTTAATCGGTAACCTTTAATATAGACCGTGCGATTTCAATCGGTCGATCGAGATTTAAACGAGCGAAGGAATCTGGGATCTACTTTCAAATCTGGGCGTTGGATTGGAATCAACGGTCAATTAAAAAAATACGTCACTCGATTAGATGAGATGATACGACACCGTTAGATTGGATTTCTACGGTCGAGATGGGAAATAAGCCGGATGGTCGATTGCATACACAAATCTGGACCCTACGATTGCAATCCAATGGCCCACTAAATTTGGGCCTTAACTGCGCTCGGTCAAAAAGGAGTGTCGTGGGATTTAAATCCAAAGGCCCGGATAGCTGCGCCTTTTATTTTAAAATGAAACGAGCGGCGGTTAGATCAGAATGGGCGGCGGAGATCGTGAGGGGATCCGGAGTCGTCCGAATGCATACACCGCTCTGGACCACACGATGAAGATCTAACGGCCCAGAGGAGCGCAGGCCTTAATAGCACGCGGTAAAAAAGAAAGCCGTAGGATTTGAATCTGACGGCTCAGATAAAAGCGCGCCTTTAAGTTTAAAGCGAAAGGGAGGCGCGTTGGATCGAAATGAATGGTGGAGATCGAGAAGGGCTCGGAGTTGTCCGATTGCATACATCGACATCGATCGTTAGATTAAGATCAACGGCGGAGATCAAAGCGTACGTGGGCGGCTCGGCGTGGCGTTGCGACCTCGCCCGTTCGATTGAAAATCAACGGCTCATATCGCGCATGAGGTTTGAGCTCGCGCTCGAACGTGACTGAGCCGGACCGATTGCACTGGGTTGGACTCAACCACATGGGATCGAGTCGCTCTGATACTAGGTCTTGAGTTCAAACCGGTTTAGTTGACGAACTCATTCAAAAGCTTAAAAGGTTTGGTGGGCTTTTAAAAATAGCAAATAAATTTGTAAAATCATGAAATTTTCTTTGGAGGCTCTTTGGGATGATATATTTTCCAGATAAATTTTAAAATCACATGATCACTTTGTAAAATACATAAATATTTATTTTAGCGAAAGTATTCATTTAAAGGCAATTATTTTTCTTTAAGTCAATATAATTTCTAAAATGCAACAAAAATTATTTTTAGTCAAGATAATTTATCTAGGCTTTAATAAAAACACTTCCTGTCATAATACAAGTTTTATCTTGTATTCCTTTAAGATTTTAAATGGTTCTTTAGGATTTTGGCTAAAGGAAGGTTTTCAATTTGTAACATCTTGCCCAAATTGTAGAAATGAACAGTAATGCTATGAACATCACATCATTACTGTTCATAAAACATTTTATTACTGTTTATAAACTTGAAATGCTACACGTAGCTACCAGAATTTCGCTAAATTTGGGACGACCAAGGATTGCATTATATCTTTGTTTCAAAATTCACTACATCGAAAGAAACTTTTACGTTCGGAAATTGTCGGGTTTTCGAGCGTAACCAATAGGGATAATTGCCCTATTGGCTTGGCGTAGATCCGGGAACTATACCATGGAAGGCATATTTCACGAGCTTTACCTTAGAATTTGGAATCGCATATCTTCCAATGCGCTTGCAAAGAGAATATTTAAAAAACTACCCCATCTATCAAAACCCGATTAACCTTGCGATTATTAATAGTAGGCTCAACGACAATTGGAAACCTACAGTCGAGTTGAAAGAATTGGGCAATCTTCTTTGCTAAAGGAGATTATTGTCTCAAACCACCTTGAAGGTTTGGTGATGATCGGAGTTTCAGCAAGGTTGACTTCTCGCTCCATGGCCTTGGTGGCGTCGGATTCATATGAAGAAGATCCCGAAAATTACATCGACAAGTATCTTTGAGGTTCTTGATACTCCATCTCCTCGTCACCATCCTTGTCCTTTCTGGAGCTTGTTTCCCCAATTTCTTGAATTGAAGGAAGTGGACCTTTACCTGCATAATAATCATTCAATTTCTTCTGCCAAGCGCGACAGTTGCGTAAATCGTGTCCTGCTTGTTTATGGAGAGGACACCATTTTTTGCTTTTCTTATACTCATTGGTCGGAGCTTTTGCTTTGCTATGACCAGAGTAATCTTTTCTTCCTTTAGGAAATTTCTCAGGAACAGCCAGAACCTCCTTATTGTTAGTTCTGCCGTGTTTCTTCTTCTTGAGAGCTTTCTTCTGCTTCTTTTCCGACTTATCCAGACCAGGCTTGGGGATCTTGTCTTTTCGATCAACGGCCGTTCCACTCGACCGCGCCGCTAGCCGTTGCGTACTTGTCGACCATGTCGAAGAGCTCGATGGTTGTTCGTGGGGATGAATTGCTAGATCCTCAGTAAACCTTCAATTTCTTAATCCCGCTTTAAAAGCACGGATAACAAGAAGACTCGCAACCTCGGAATCGAGTTGCGGACTTGGCTAAATCTCTTGATGTATTGTCGAAGAGTTTCATTAGGTTTTGTCGTATCTGTGGAGATCATCCTCCTTTCGAGGCGATCGTGCATTACCACGAAAGTTTGCAATTAGAAGATCGCAAAGCTGCTCCCAAGTATACACAGATCCGATAGGTAAATTTAGCAACCATTATCGGGCTGATCCTTCTAGTACCGTGGGAAGATAATTAGCCATTACATTTTCATCGCCGCCGTATCTCGATGATGTGGTATAAATCTGAAGAAATTCTAAAGGATTTTGGGTCCCATTGAATTTATCCAGGTTGGCAGGTCGGAACCTGTTTGGCCAACGCACAGCTTGGAGCCCTGCAGAGAAAGCTCGACAACCTGTGATCGTCTCACGGCGCCTTCTTTGAAAAGGTCTTTGGATTATAATCGATCGGGGACCGATTCACGAGACGATCGCTGATTTTCTGGTATCCCGATCCGGTCGTGTACGTTTCGAGAACGCCTTTGACCGCTTGCCTGGTTAAGATGATACCGAAGATCATCAGGTCCAAGCGTTTGCTCTTGTTGGCGAGGTGAAGGTGAAGATTCCTGAAACAATCTTCTTCCCTCATGACCTGCTTGGTCGGAGCGTCGAAGTGGTCCTTGTGTTAGTTGACCCTCAACACGACCACGGCCGCTTACCGCTCGGGGAAGAATGCTTTGAGATGAAGTCTTGAGTGCGACTCGTGGTTGCCTTCGTTCCGATATGCTTCCGCATGTTGCATAGTACATTGGATAATCTCCGATGCTTGACCTACAAGTCGTGCAAAACACGGAGTTTACGCCAAAACAGGTCGAAGTATTTAACATATTTCTAACTCGCTGCGAGTTACGTATTGTTACCAGAAGGTCTTACGAGTTTCTACGAGAAAGAGGTGTTTGATGGCACAATTCTCTGTTCTCGATCGGTCTTGCACGATCTCTGCATTGGCTAGGGCAAGATCGGCGATTGCGATGGGCGTCCACCGATTCGTGACCTCGGCATTTGGTGCACGGCGCTCGTATCATCTCCATCATTATGTGGTGGCGAGGCAATGTGTGGAGGACCGTACGACATCTTGATTTGAATCTCGATCGCATTGACCTCTTGTTTCCAACAGTTATCCTCTGATGAGCTTCCATCATAATCAATGGAGAGCCTTTCAGAGTTTTCACCAAGAGTTTCCACGATGGAGAATAATCGGTGATCAGTACCTCCTGAGGTCCTTGTAATGGTCTCAGCCTGATGCGGCGAACTGCCGATCGTATGCTGAGCCTTATTATCCCCATCTGGTTTATCACCAGCGGGGGTTTCATCGACACTGTCACCAAGTGTCGGTTGGCTCCTGGAATTGCTAGAAGCCGTCGGTGAGTATCTATCAACCATGATCGCATCAAAAGTATATTGGACTTCGAGTTGATGAGTTGGGTTTTCTTCACCTTTCTTGCCGGTCGCGGAGTCCGGGCTTGTTAAAGCCGGGCTTTCGAGCCGTCGGGGCGTCTCCTCTGAAACACCAGCGATCGCGGTGGTGTATCCTCATCCATCCGGTCGATTTCGCTTGTTTCTGCAACAGGCGACCCGATGGAAGAGGAGGATGATGAAGAGGCTCCATTTTCCTCCATGGCGCGCATGCATGCGTCCATGTCAAGGTTGGCGTAGTCCGCCAGGTCGAACCAATTCTCTTCGTCCCAACTTTCCGACATAACCGCATGAGCGATTACGAGTGGGAAATGGACAAACAATCGGTGAGCAACACCAGTCTTCCAAGATTCCACGCCGCGTTCCCCACGGACGGCGCCAGCTGTCGACGATCAAGTCGCCGATCTTATAATAAATGGAAAAAAGAGATAATGACGTGGGAAATCTTGGGATTGCAATGTGACTGCTCTTTATTAGTATGAAATGAGATTTTACTAGGGGTGTATCCTGACAGAATGACGGACTGTTTTCTAGAGTACAAGACAATGCTTCTTTCTTTCTATCTTCTGATCATCTGATCTCATCCCCCCCTCCAGCGTTCCATCTTCCTTCTTTAAATAACCTTTGAAGAGGTGGCGATTATACGGAGAAGGCGTCTAATATGAAGCGTTGTCATTGGTGAGTCATATGATAGTTCTTTGAATGATCAACCGTTGGCGGTTATGTGTCATGTGAGATAAACAACCGCAAGGTAGTTGTTTATCCGTGTATAACGTCGTGTGGTATGGATTACGCACGTGTTCCATTCTTCACACGGTAAGGAATATTCCGAGTTAGTTCGGATATCGGTTCATACTCTTTGCGACAGTTCTCTGGTGGAGGCTTGGCACTAGCCTCGCCCACCAGTATCCATTGAGTAACCTCTAGAATTCCTACGACCAGTGAGGTCGTGCACCTCAGGAGTTACGACCATGAAGACGTATGGTCTTTTTATGTATTAAAGATAATACATAGAGGTTTTAATCCTCGTCAACAGGCTCAAGAGTAGCTGCACCAGAAAAACCAAAACAGGCAGAGGGCCGAATCGACTAGCGATCGCGCAGAGTGTAGCGAGGAGAAGATGACCCATCAGGGGAAAATGGAGCATCAGGAGAAGATGGAACATCAGGAGAAGATGGCTCATCTAGAAGATCCTCAATACAAGGTCAACGAGTGTAGTGGGAGGAGCCTGAGGAGCCGCAGGAGACGAAGCAGGCGGCGACATCGGCGAAGAGGCCACAGGAGAAATATGTGGAGACTCAGTGGGATGGGTGGACGAGGGCAAGACAGATATAGGTGTATCTGGAAAGGTAAAAAAGGACAGAGACGCCACAGAGGAAGCCGAAGGAGAGGCAGGACGTGGGTAGAAGGGACGAGACTCGTTGAAAGTCACATCCCGAGAAATCCGCATCCGTCGACCAACAGGATCCCAGCACCGATAGCCCTTGTGCTCGGCACTATATCCCAGAAAGACACACTCAACGGTGGCGATCGGTTTAGTGCGTTCGCGAGGGGCGAGGAGAACGTAGCAAACGCAGCCAAACAGGCGAAGGGTAGAGTAGTCAGGAAGAAGACCACAGAGACACTCAACAGGGATCGCACCCTGAAGAGCAGAAGATGGCTGGATGTTGACGAGATAGGTGGTAGTGGAAATAGCCTCGGCCTAAAAGTGAGGTGGAATAGAGGCGGCAATCATCAGTGCACGAGCCGTCTCAAGGAGGTGATGATGCTTGCGCTCAGCGACACCATTCTGAGCATGAGCACCAGGACAAGAGAACTGAGCGAGAGTGCCCTGCTCAGCAAGGAAGCTGCGCAGGTAACGAGAGAGATACTCGCCAGCAGAGTCAGCACGAAAGACACGAATAGGAGTGAGAACTGTGTGCAAACCATAGTGGCAAATTGTTTATAGATAGACAATGCCTCACTACGAGAAGATATGAAATATATCCAAGTGCGGCGAGAGAAATCATCTATAAATATGATATAATATCGATGACCCCCTTTCGAAACGAAGGGAGCCGGACCCCAAACATCTGAATGAACAAGATCAAAAGGACGTTGAGACACTGACTCACTATGAGGATAAGGGAGCTGAATCTATTTACCTAACTTACAGCTCTGACAATCTAAAGACACGTCTCCTGAGACAGACCCTAAAAGACCACGACGAACTAAGGACGACAGACGAGATCCACACAGATGACCGAGACGATGATGCCACTGCTGAAAAGAGCTAGTAGACGGAGTGGCAGAAGCGGAGAGACTGGCTGCGGTGGTGGCAGTGGAAGGAAGGTGAAGCCAGTCAAACTCCCAGAGACGCTGTGAGTCACGGCGCCGAGGGCCAGAACCAACCAGAGCTCCCGTGTGGCGGTTCTGAACACAACAAGAGTCAGAGTCGAGAATGACCCGACAACCAAGGTTAGTAATCTGCCCAGCAGAAAGAAGCTGCATGGTAAGGCGAGGAACATGAGCAACAGAAGTAACATGAAAAGATGAGTTGCTAAGAGGTCCTCGACCAGAGACAGAAAGAGATGTACCATCAGCAGTAAGAACACTGACAGGAGAATCAAGAGGTGTAATGAAAGACAGAGTGGAAGAATCAGGAGTCATGTGAAAAGATGCTCCAGAATCAAGAATCCACGGGGAGGTGCCTGACTGTGGAGGTGGTGGTTTCGCAGTACCCGAAGAGTCAGTAGCAGAACCTGCAGAACCTGTCGAGGGAGAACCTGAAGCGGCAAGCAGGCGTCGAAGTCTGGCTATCTCCTGCTCAGTGAGAGAAACTGCTGAAGGAGTCGATGTAGACGTCGATGTAGAAAGCGGAGAACACATCGAGGAGAACCTGGCGGCAAGCGGCGTCGGTTTGGCTATCTCTGCTCGGTGAGAGAAGCTATTTGAAGGAGTCGATGCGACGTCGATGTAGAAAGCTGCAGAACACGCCGAGGAGAACACAGGCGGCAAGCAGGCGTCGAAGTTTGGCTATCTCCTGCTCAGTGAGAGAAACTGCTGAAAGAGTCGATGCAGACGTCGATGTAGAAGCACCAGTGCCAGTGCTAGTAGAAGAATGGCGTGAAAGATGCCGCTGCTTCTTATAGCACTGGGACTCAACGTGGCCGACCTTGTCGCAGTAGGAGCAGTGAGGACGGCCACCGCCAGATGGAGGGCGGCCACCACCACCTGTGGCAGCCGCTGGAGGAGGCAGTATGCTGAAGCGAGGAGCAGTCGGTGTAGCAGGTGGACGAGCGGCGAGCATGGAGGAGTGTGGAATCAGACCAGCACCACTCAGGAGTTGCGTTCCCGAAAATGGGATCACAGCTGATGGAACAGAAGCCATTGGTAGGCGGCGCTGGACGGCGCGGCGACCAAGGCAACGAAGTCTAACAGGCGGCGCTGGACGGCGCGGCAGTTAGAGTTACGTTTTTTTTCCTTCTTTTTTGATTTTTTTTACTATGCGGGCCGGCTCAAAATAAACTCCCGGCCTGCAAAGGCCCACACGGGCGCGAAGCGCACGAGCAGGGAACTAGGGTTCCCCGTAGTAGCAGCGGCGATGGCGTCCTCACGGCGAGGGCGGCGGCAGCGCGAGGCGGCGGCGGCGGCAGCGAGGCGGTAGCTCTCGCGCGAGGCGGCTTCGGGCTCGGGTGAAGATGGCGGCTGACGGCGGCGGCATGGGAGAGCAGCCCCCGAGCGACAACGACGGCCCGAGCGGAGACCCCGAGCGCCGGTGGTGGTGCGGGCGGCGAAGACCAGCGGTGGTGCGGCGACGAGCGGTGGTGGCGGCGGTCGGATCGGCGTGGGAGCCCGAATCGATCGATGGCGGAGAGACGACCCGGATGGTGTCGAGGAGGCGGCCGGATCTACCGGCGGCGGAGGAGGAGACGGCCCGGGTGGCAGCGGTGGCCCGGGTGGCGTCGACTCCGAGGCGCGGAGGAGATGGCCCGGGTGGCGTCGAGGCGCGGACGAGGTGACACGAGGCAACGCCGGGCGACACCGAGGCAGTGGTGGTGGAGACGACGCCAAAGCAAGGCGCGCCGAGTCCGGGTCCGGACGACAAGCGGCGAAGTCGGGCGGCGGCGGGAAGAACAAACCAACGGCGGCTCGACGAAAACAAACCCTAGATTTGCTCTGATACCATGTTATGAATAACGCTTGTATTCAATATGAGGCCAATGAGCCAATATATATATACAATGTACAGGAGGTGAATATGCAAATAACCCCTCATAACAATGGGGAATAACACACTAGACATATAACTCTAACAATGCCAAGGTAATTTCCGGCTTAGTGGTTCTGTGTCTATTGCATTCGCAAACAACAAACAACAACGAAGTGTTCAGAAAAGTGGCGCGTCTTTCCATTTCCCCAATACTTATGTTGCCATTGTGCTTGCAATATACACATTGAGTCATTGATAATTAAAATTGGCTAAATTTCAGAGAAGCGTGTTCCCAGTAGATGGAGAATTTTGGTATGCACTGTATATGCTGAGAGAGAGGAAACAAAATGCATGGTACAGACGTACAGTGCGTGGCATGTATTGTATAAGCTTAACAAGGAAGCAGACGGAAGTTGCCTTTATTCCATGCCGGAGAGGTGTAGCAAGTACTAGCAGCTGGCAATGTGTGTCGTGTGGTGTCAAAAAGCTATCAGCGAATATATTCCCATCTCACCACCACTTGTGAGTTTGAAGCCGTGGAAATACACGGATTCTGAGCTCTGAATCAGATGTAATCTGGGGCCATGTCTGTGTAGCTCGTATTATATGCCCCGGGAGGACTACATAACTCTTGGGCAGATGCTTTCATGGTTGCATCATCCTTCTCTAATCTCTACTAGCATTTTGGTCGGTGGCTCGATCGGAGTCGGAGATCCTCTGCTTCAGGCAAGCAGTATAGATAGTTGCAGAGCATGCGACCATGCATCTGGCCTAACAGAAAAGCCCCAGTTTAGTTTCCAGCGCCAAAGCTGCAACAGTGGCAAAGCTAGACATTTGAAGCAATTCACAGTCACAGACCCAGCACACGACACTGTTTATTTGGGCTGTCACTTCAGGCCTGTGCTATTGCTATGGAGGAGCGAGAGCGAGCCCATTATTAGTGGCCGGCACACGTGCAACTTACAGCGATATTGCCCAGCTTTTGCGTGATTTCGGTGGGAAACGCCAATCGCCGGCAGCAAGCAGCGGTCAGGTTGCTTTACCCACCGGCCACCGTGGCCTCAAAATTTCTTGCCTTGCCATGTCGCGTTGATCTATAAGGATTTTGAGAGGCGAGTATTATGTATCGATCTTCATCCCAGAGTTCAGATTTTCTCGCCTCTTATCAACCCACAGGATTGACCGATTTGTACATTCATCCGCTAACACTCCCTCTCTGTCTAGAAGCCAATGTCGTCAACTCTGAAGGGGGAAATCGTGCAGGTATAGGACGTGATTTTCGTGGATGTCTGTGTGAATTTTCTTATGCTCTTGTTGAAGTCTTCCTACGATAAAAAGAAAAATAAGACATACACTTTTTAAAGGTCAAGGCAAACCAAGAACGCTCGATACTAGTAGCTAGATATCATACAAAGAAGAAAGGATGCACACTGCATGACTGCAGTAGATTTTTCTCCTGTTCTTCGTTTTTCTTATTCTGTATCCTACCTAACTAGCTACAGCTTAATTATGATCCTCGATTAATATGGGTGCACATGCTACTACTGAAGTTCTAACTTGCAAAGGACTCAAGAAAGGGATCTTTCTATCCATCTGAAACTACCGCTGTACCAGCTTATATAATTGGCACTCCACTGACACCAATCACCTGAAGATCACCTGAGCTCCTTTCTGCTCCTGTGCGCATGCATGCAGCGTCTTCTACTCGTATATAGCTAAACTAGTAGCTAGCTGTGTACATGTAAGATGTAGCAGCGTTTATTTCTAACCGGCGGGGTCTCTTGCCACGGCCGGCGGCCTGCTGGTGGTCCAAAGCGTGCTGAGGGCGCGGAGGCGGCCGAAGTATTCGTCGATGGCGACGAAGCAGCGGGCGGACTGCCTGACCGTTAGTATCTGCCGGAGCGTGTGCAGCGTCTGCAGCCTCAGCTCATCTGCCTGCACCATGCATACAGATACAATTCATATTTTGCTCCACACCACACATGTGCATGCTCTCACAATTCGTATATTACTATATATTTCAGATGAGAAAGCAAGCTAGGGTGCAAGTTAGTCTTGGTTAATTACTTGTCTTAGGAAGGTCTCCAGAGAGGCCAGCTTGCCCATGGCGAGGGACACGTAGTGCCCCATGTAGCCGGCCATGTCGGCCGGGTGGTAGTAGATCATCGGCGGCGGCTGCAGCGCGTCGGAGGAGGAGACGACCTCGGAGAGCGACCGGAGCAGCGCCTCCAGCTCGCCGTCCAGCGCGTCCTCCTCCCGCTTCGCCGACTGCTGCACGCCGCACACGCCCACCAGCTGCTGCTCCGTCAGGGGCTCGACGTGCCGGAGAACAATCTTGCAACAAATCAAACAGAATTAAAGTTCGTTGATCTGGTTATTAGCTATCTTCGATGAAATCACGCAGCAATTAATTAGCTTGACTGTAAAATAATTCTACGCACACAATTGACCTACTACAGAGTCATGGCACTAACTGACGACACATCGAGCGTACAACGTTGTTGTTTCAGTCGTGTCACACATCGTCTGCATTATTGGGCAACGCGACGTCTCCATCCAGCATCTAACACCTCTGCGGCTGCAGAATGCTGATCTCCACCTACTCCCTCCGTGCCACGCATATAGCCAAAGACTTCCGACTGTTCCATCAGCTACTGCGACCCCCTACTTACTCGCCTAGCTAATCCATTACAGTACTTGTTTAGCTACCTAATGTCTGATCAATACACAGTACTCTTTTTTTCGAGGGACCAATATGTAGCACTTGCATCCTTAACAAATAGATGTACTAAAAATAATTGTTTTCCCAGAGCAAAAGTTTATACGAAACTATATATCGTATAAAACTAGTGTAATTATCGCACAATTGTATGGCTATATATTATGGTACATCTGTCTTTGATGCCTATGATTGAAAATACAACTATATTTGTCATACAATTTTAATATCTACGTATGATTAATTTGCACCGTTATAATCTGCCCTACCAAAATAAACGATGTAGATCCTTCTTTTTTTCTGCCCCACCAAAGTAAACGGTGTAGACCCTTCTCTTTTTCTCTCGATTAACGAGAGAATTTCTAGGATTTTTTTAGGATTGTTGTGGTATTTTCTTGCTTTCAAAACGAAAGCGCTTTGAATCTCACCCGTTCTTTGTATTTATACAGATTTATACCTTAGCGATATACATTTTTCAGCATTTTGGTTAACATCGAATGGTTTATCAGCTCTCATCAGTACTAGTCCAGTGAAAGGAAAACTACTTCTATAGGCTCTAAAACAAGTGTATTTTGAGTGAGTTAGACAAGTAGAGTGTACCTTGATGAGCTCCGAGGGGCGGAAGCCGCCTATCCAGAGGAAGCAGCGCTCGGCGGCGCCCTTCCACAAGCCGGAGAGGAGGTGGAGCGGGTCGGCGCCGGCGAGCTTGGCCTTGTGGCCCGTCAGCACGCCGTAGTGGGAAGCGGCCTCCTCGACGTAGGGCCGCAGCTCGCCCTCCGGCCGGTGGTGCTCCTCCGCGGCGGCCCGGAGCCGGCCGATCATCTTGTGGTGCGCCTCCTGCCACCGCTCGTACTCCAAGTTGAACAGTGTAGCATCTGCATGCCATCGCACATACGCCGTGCATGCACGCAGACGCAGGTACATGCAAGATCACACATGCATGCGTGCGTGCGTGCACAACAATTCAGTTATAATTGGGAATGAGTGTTACGGGAGCATATAGGAGGACAACTCCTGAGTATTAAAAACTTGAAAACTTTGTTGCAGCTCTTTTATCGATTGTTGCAAGAAGCACGTGATTTTGTTGCAGTGTGTAATCTAAAAAATATTGCAACAAACTTGGTTTTGTTGTAGCCTTTTTGTTAATTGTTGCAAGGAGTGTATTACACGGCGCAACAAAATCAAACACTTCTTACAACAATTGATAAAAGTATTGTAACAAAGTTTGTAAGTTTTCGATACTTAGTTTTCACCCTATATGCCCCCGAGTGTTATATATAGCATGGATGCATGAGATAAATTAAGTAAGATCTGCTTTGTTGATGAGATAATGGTGGAGATCGAATTAACCTAGGCTTAAAGTTCCAGTACCCCAGAGTGCACCCTGTACACGAAGATACATAAAACTTTGTAAGTGAATTATTTCAGTAAGCATAGGTTTTTTGAATTATAGACTGAAACTTCGATAGACATGCATCTCTCCTACATTTCTCAATGCAAATCCTTTCTAATATGATTCAGCTCTCTCTCTCTCTCTCTCACCTGAGCTCTTGTCATTTGTATCCCCTGTTCTAGCTGAGCCAGCCTCATCCTGCCTGACTCTAGCTGCTGAATATAAGCCTGCAGTTGCACACACAACAAATAAGGAAGAAGCCAGCACATTTCATGCAACATATCTTCCATGAAGAAAAATAAATGTAACTTTCAGATCGAAAGAAATCAAATGTGGAGTATATCACACAACTTTTCTTAGGTAGTAGGTTAACTGTCACAGCTTTAAAACATATGTACTGTACTCCACCATCTCTTTCTTGATCTTTCTTGCAAGACTTTTTCTTCTTATGTTTTCTGAGGGTTGACTTCTAGATTTGTTTAAAAATTTATTGAGCTGGGTTCTTTTAGCGAAGATTAATTGAGTTGGTTAATTAATTAGTCACCTTCTTCCTTAGCCTGCTCTTTCTTGCAGCCTCCCTGTTCTGCGCGAGCCTTCTCAGCGTCTTGGGGTCCGGCGTCTTGGGCCCCTCCAGCTCTGAACTCAACGCTGTTGCTGCAGTGCTGCTGCGCTTGCCAGTACCACTCCCTTCTCTCTGCTTGTGATCACAGCACATGCATATATGATCGAGGACACGCATGTTGCTACATGTACACAAACAAACGTGCGAGCGTGCGACCACCGGAGAGAAGATCGAGATCGAATTACCTTGAACGCTGCCTTGGAGCCCTTGCCTACGGCGAGCGGCCCGCCTGCCGCCTTCGCCGGCGGCGATCTCCTGGAAGAGCCTGCGGCGTGCGGTGCTGACGAAGTCATGGAACCCTGAAGTCAGGGAGAAAAAGATCATGCATATATGCTCGCATCATCGAATCACATATATTTATCCATGCAGTCAGAGTAGCACAGCTGGTGGACATATTGTGCACATCTAAGAGAAATCAAGGTGTTGTTGAGCTCGTTAGGTAGCTAGAGATGTATATGCACATACCTTTGGAGATGGCTCTACTGCATGCATTGGCTGGGAGGGGAAGATGTTCAGAGTCTCTGCACGCACACAAGAATAATTAAGAAGAAGTCCTGCATGCATTATGACTTTGTAGACACAGGCACATTATATGTGGCATATTTCCAAGATGGCAGTGTTAATTTTCCAAATGCGTGGGCAGGGCACAAGATCTTCAAATGTGCGCTTCCCTTTTTCACACGCCCTGGTAACTGGTAACTAAGGGGAAAAAAGTGGTGTAAAAATGGGGTAGGGTGATAAATGGGAAAAGTGTGAAAAATTAAAGATTCTTTTGCCTTCTTCTAGCATAAGCAGATCAGCTAGTGTTTCTTACGTGTCACTCTTCTCCAATTAGCTACTAGCTGGAAAAAAATGCTGGGAAATTAAAATGACAGATCGAAAAGTGCGGTAGTTGGGATCAATTGAGGAAAACACAATGATCCAAACGGCAAAAGGGAAGGAAAAGGAACGAGAAGATTGATCACCATTCTTGCAAATCTAGCTATAAGCTAAAACCAGTCAAATCACAATATACTTATATGAACAAGTTTGCCAGACATGAACTTGTAATTCAAGGAAGCTTATGCATGACATATTCCCTGTGCTTTTTATTCAAGTACTCGTTAAAAGAATTAACCTTTCACAAAATTAAGTGGTTTATGCGGTTCTTGAGTTGATGGCTTATCTTGCTGGCCATCAAAGTAGAGGAGGAGGGCTTGATCCAAATCAGATGGCATGTCATATCCTTCAGGATCCCTTCTCCTGCACTTTCACAAATGCAATAGAACATCAAAGCTCTCCTAATTTCTATTTAGTAGTTCTACAAGTTTAATTAGACCTTGAATTAGATAAGAAACTTCACTTGAAAGAGAGGGGATGTAAAAAGTAAGAAACAAATTAGTGTTGGAATAAGCTTGCAGAAGTTGAACTAATCCCTTTTTGATTAGTAGATCTGTTTACCAAGAAGGGAATAAGAAAACATTCACTTCATCAATTATTCTCTCTTGAAATATCCCTCTCTTCAAAAAAAAAAAACCCTCTCCAATAGGAAGAACTAAAAATTAAATGATCGGTAAAACGTGAGGGGAGAGGTAAAACGTCTTAAAGTGATCGATACATCTTAGGATGCAATACCGATCGTTTACCTACAACATCACTCTTAATTTGACAAAATCATCACATGACCAAATGATACATCTTAGGATGCAATACCGATCGTTTACCTACAACATCACTCTTAATTTGACAGAATCATCACATGACCAAATAAAGACAAGGTAACGAGTAGCTAAGGGAAAACAATCGATCATAGTTAGCACATCATGCTATAATATATGATATAATGGCCAGCAAGATTATCATAGGGAAATCAATTTTGGGAAACACGAACTTAGACACGGTAGGCTTCTGTTTCGATAAAATAGAGAACCAAGAAAAAAGATGCATCGAGAGCTCAGTGATTGGGTTTACATGATGCTGCCATGGAGGGAGGAAGAAGCTTGGATCATGCCGGAGGTGGAAGGATAAGCCATGCAAATGCTTCCTTACACCAAATAACTGAGCTTAGAACTTGCTTCTTGATCACTTCACACATAATTGATCCATCCTGAAATGAATTGCAGCAGCCTACTAATCCAAAAGATATCTCCTGCTGCTTCCCATCTGAGCTGAGCTGCTATATATGATCGATCGATGAATGGAGATAAACAAAAAAAAATGGTCGGTAGCTGCCGCCTTTCTTTCTTTTCCTCCCCTTTTCTTGAGAGCTGACTTGCTCAAAATCCCTTGTGAGTTGTGGCCCTTCTTCTGACCAAAAGGCAAGGATGACTTCTGGCTTGAGGAGGAGTAGTTGCACAAGAAATAGAATGAAGGGAGCTAGTGGTTATAGAAAATTTGGAAAAGCTAGATATCATTGGACTTTAAAAAGGATAAAGAAATGTGATCTCAAGTCTATGTGAATCAGGTAGTTCTCGAGCGGTTTTACACTTGTTGCTTCATTTCTTTTCACATATGAATATTTCTTAAGTGGATTTGGTAGAATCAGTCCAAATCCACACTATCTTTGGATCTACTTGAATTTCATGGGTAGAAATGTGAATTGAGGAGCTAGTCCAGATTTCCAATGATATACATGATCTAGAAAAAAATGGACCTTTTTGACGCTCAATTTCTATGTGTCAGTTAAAAAAAAGCCAAAATTTCCCAGTGAGTTTGTTGTACCTTAAATACCTTGGTGTGGATTTAGGTGATACATAATCGGGAAAATATTTTTCATGTGTAAATTACCTAAACACTGTTACAGTGTATATCTAATTTTTCCGGGTGGGATTAGCTTAAAAGATGGCCGGGCTCCCTTTTGTTCGATCTATTATTTTTGCTGATTTAGGTTAGGTGTCGTGTCATCCTCGCGCAGATAGATCCACTTCACGCTACCGATGATTCGTGCTTACACGATTAATTAACTAGACTTGGTCAAGTGAACGACAAGATCATGTCACTACTCTGTCTCTCTCTCTACAGAGGCATTATGCATTTTTTTTGTTTGACTGAACATGCAATTGATAGTGGGTAATGTAGTATATTCTACGTTGTGTATCTACTTGTCTAGTCCGGCGCTCCAAGCCAAGGAAATGGTCAGACGCCCTCTTGTAGTCATCCCAATGTCCATTCGAACACATTTTGGCTTTCAGTAGTTGATGTCGAATTTCTGATTTACTTCTCATTATGCCCATGATTGAATGAGCTAGAAACATTAATATGTGTGAGTTCACCATGATAGCAGCACGACCGATTCTTTTCTCCTTTATTCCCGACACATTTGGGCAGAAACACATTAATAAGTAGTTGTCTGCAGTTGTTAACCCTCCAACAGAAGCAGCAGTAGACTAGTAGTACTAGTACTCCGTAGATGATATAGTCATAATCTAAGTGATGAACAATTGACATCCTAGTCAAGGAGTTTGGAGAGTAAACTCTCAGGTTTACAAATTGTCGGCCTGCTGTCAGGTGACAGGCGGTCTGATTGGCCATGGGCGCGGTCTGATCGGCCTTGCAGGGTGGTCTGACCGGTCATAGCCGAGCGGCCGGGTGGCAGAGGTGTAGTTTTGAGGAATTAGATACCAAACACTTATGTGAGTGTTTGGGGATATGTTTGCACCAGATGCCATTGAAAATGGAGACTGCATGCGAAAGTAGATAGAAATTAACTCAAAAATCCAGAGATGGGTGTTTCTGAAAATGGGAAGCGGTCTGACCAGCCATTGGTTGTCGGTTAGACCGAAGGCGGTCTGACCAATCCCTTGTTACCGAAGAGTGCGGTTAGATTGGCTAGGGCGGTCTGACCGGCCAAGGGTTGGCTATCAAACCGGCAAGGGCCGACAGTCTGACTGGCTATGGTGAGTTCAAGAACAAGAGTTGTGCTGAATTTGGGGAATTGACCCATGTCATGGAGTTAATGCATATGTATTGCATGATATATGATTTGACTAATGTGGATCAAATTATGAAGAACTTATGCCCAAAAAAGATTGTTTGGTCTATTGTTATGTAGGTTGCTTGGAGTCAGCTATGGTCAACAGCGAGGAGCACTGGGACTTGGTTAGGAGAACCAAGGTCCAGAACGGTCATGAATGTCGGGTGAGATGATTGGACTCAAGCATGATGCAGGATGGACAAGAACCATGAAAGACAAAAGTTTGAGCAAAGACCTTTTGAGATAAAGTGATACTTCGGAGCGAAGCTTTGAAGGTATGCGTTTGTGATTCATCAATTGTGTAAATTGATGATTTTGTGTGTTGGTGGTGCTACATGACGGTTTGATTGCGGTGATAGTTCTATGACTCCGGAGCTATGTCACGGTGAGGCGGACAGGAACGGGACTAAGCTAGGAGAGTTGAGGATCGGAACAATCAAGGTGCCGCTGGAAGATGACCGAGGTTACCGGGGTGGTTACAAACCGAGAAGATGAGGAATCGGAGCGGGAGCTACCGGTGATGGACATGAAGGGCAACGACAAGGTGGATCGGGACTAAGCTCAGGGAGGAGCTGAGGTCCATAACGGTCAGGGAAGCTGGGTGCAGTCATGGTGCATGGTGAGGTATGCGGTGCGCCAAGTGACTTAGGTCTGTTTTCAAGTGAGGATGGTTCGGTGGGATCTGGATGCATGAGAGGCTTGGCACTGCCAGGAAGTTATTGGGGCCACATAGATGATGACGAAGCATGAGCGATGCTTCGATGTGAAGGAATCGGGAAAGATCGATATAGGGACATTTTGGTAAATTGGCCAATACCGGAAAAGTAATGGTGTGCGAAACCACGATAGTAGCCTAAGTGGATTAGGTCAAGGATACTCTATGGAGGGTAAAACATGATAGATTTGGCTTAATGGAGCTAAAGATAAAGACGACGCTTTGAGAAGCATGCGTGAGTGGGATACTCGTTTGTGTGTGGGTTTAACGGGTGCCCATTAGGGTTTCTCTCTTAGCCCTAGCATCCACTACATAAGGGTTGGTGTAAGATTTGCACAGCCAAGCCAATGAACCATAATGTGAAATTTTGGGAAAAGTGGAGAGAGGAGGAGGCTATGGTTTGAGAGATGTATTGAGAGATAAGTGTGCTTGTGTGTGTATTGCCCTAGTGGATTTGTCCTCTCGTGAGAGTGGTGTAAATATTCATCTCCAAGTAAAAAATCAAATCTCCAAATTCGTCCAAATCTTCCTCTCATATGCTCAAGTGTGATTTCTTGATTTAGCTAATTTGTTTTTGGTGTTTTTTCCTTCCCTCTTGATCTTGCTTTGTGCCTAGGACATGTAAGTGATGAAGTTATTTCTTGGAGACCAGATCTCATCTATTTAGATACTTTCTATTGCAAGTTCTTGAGTTTGCCCAGTGTTGGTGGAAGAAATAGTAATTTTGGGAGTTTTGCTCTTGAGGTCTTTTAGTTTGATTATTAGTGTGATTGAGGATGCTAGGACGTATGGAAAATCATTCTTAGCCATCTTGAATTGATTTCTCCTACGAGCTCCTCTCTATCATCATTTTCCAATTTGGTCTGGTTTCCATGCAACTTGCCTTCAGATTGAAAAAGGTCAAAGTTTTGGAAAGATTTGCTTCGATCTCTTCCTAGATTAGGTCCTCAATGTCATAGGCAATGTGTATGCAAAGTTGAGCCGTGGATTGAAAGTTAGATCAATTTATGATTTTAAAATCATGATGAAATTCAGTTTTGTGCAACTTTACTGTTCACTCGGTCAGACCGCTACTGTTCGTCCACTCTGACCGCATTGTCCATCTAGCCTGACCGTAATTGTTCATCCGACCTAATCGGTCCAGTGGGAATTTTGGCAAGTCTTGATCATCTTGTTGCCATATTCTTGTTTGAATGATTCTCTTTGATCTTAGTAGCTCTAAATAGCTATTAGAGTGGAGTGTTGATTCCTCCTTGAGAAATTTTTTTGAGAAGAGACTTCGATTGTGTAGGCTCCTAAGTTATGAAATACTTTTTTTGCAAGGGAAATTATGCAATACTGCATTCATGTATGTACTATGCATGTATCCCCATCTGCCACTGCCAAGTTGCCATAACGGAATGGGAGGAAAAGAATTGCTAGAGTACAAAGTCTACCATAAAGCCATTTTTTAAGACCTGCCATAAGGGCATAAACAATGGTATATATAATTGTTGTATATAGTACCCTTTCATATCGTCTATAGATAACACTAAAACAACAACTCCTGCAATGAGTTATCTTTTTATATGTCTCTATAGACAACTTCTTCATGTATAATTTGTCTTGTTTCTCGTGTTATAGTCAACGACTGCATGAGAGGCAGCATAATTCTCTATGCTCCATCTCTCTCATCATATCATCTCGTGTCCTATGTGGCAAGACTTACTAGACAGCTCGAGAATTTTTATTAAAACATTTCATTTGCTTCTCTTCCATAGAAGTTTCATTTTCCCATAATGTATTCTAATTTTTGATCTAATTCTTTTTTGATGATCGATTCAACCTCTGATAAAAAAAAAAAAGATAGAACTTGGTTATGGTTCATCTCTTCAACAACCTTACACTATTGTACATGCTATAGAGCCATTCATATTCTCTCCGTCTCCCCTGTTCTGTCTAACTACCTCTGAAGAAACACCTTAATTAATTCAGACATGTTTAAAGCACAAGCTATTGTTATGCTCAAACGTAGCACGCAAAAACTTGAAGCACGGCCGCCATAATAAGTACTCCGTACTACTGTAGTATCGAAGGATTCTCGAGGAAAAACACATGATTTCAGATTCCACGGGGATTTCACGTGAGGAAAAAAAAACATCCAATAGGTCTGAATGGAAATTTTCCTACAAGCGAGTGCGTGTGAAAATAAAAATCCTTTACCTACGAGTGAAAGCCAATTTCCAATCTAGGCACCACCCATCAAGTACAATAGGTCCATATTATCTTTTAAAAAAAACCATCGATCTTTCAGTAGGAGAATTCGACGCTGCAGAGGGGTCAATTGCTTGCTTCGGCCACAAAGCAAAAGATATTGCTTACAAAGCAATGTGCTCCTATTCTTGGAACTTTCTGTCAATACCCACAATTCACCGGAAGGAAATTTGCTAGGGGATAAGGTGAGATTATCCTCTTCATCTGCCGTTGATTCTCCCTCGCATTTTCTTCAAAATTCAAACCCCCCTCTGACATTGTGACAACAAAAAGGCATTAAAACAGCAGTTTGTTAATGACGACTTGCTGTTAATTTGTAAAGACTATAAATCTATCTAGGCTGCTCTATTATGGAGTTTAATATTTTATCCGCCACAGGACTGATGGTCTGATGCCACACCTAAAGGGGATTTTTTTTTTTACTGTGTAGTAATATACAAGGTAGAGGCTAGCAAATATCAAGTCAACAGTTTTTCCCCGACTGTTTGGTAGTAAGTGTCTAACTGGCGTGGCACCTGCGGATAGATCTGACATCTGACGAGTTACAATGTTTTTCCCCGACTGTTTGGTAGTAAGTGTCTAACTGGCGTGGTACCTGCGGATAGATCTGACATCTGACGAGTTACAATGGTCTGTTCCCATTGTTAGAAATAATGCACGGATCGACAGGGACAAGAGACACGAATTTTACGTGGAAAACCTTGCGGGAAAAACCACGGCGCCAACCGCGATGATCACTATATGAGGCGATTACGAGCGCGGGGATTACAATGAGGTATAAGGCGTCAACTCTCCCCGTGCGGCTTACAAGAGGTATATAAAGGGGTAAAATGACTTAGAGTCCAAGTAGGAAACTAATCCGCTAATATGGTAACTAATCCGGACACTTCCATATTAGAAATTCGGATCACAATATATCCCTTATTTCAACAATCTCCACCTTGAGACAATTTCCTCTTGCGACATAATGAAGAATCATCAATCATCAAATATCTCCATAATAAGATAAAAAATCACCGTGCGCCAACTAGTCTCTAGGACTAGATCATATACCAACTAAGCTTGAGCAAAGCTCAAACTTAGTAAAAGGCAACTTTGTCATCATATCAATTTGGATTATCATGAGTACTTATTTTGCACACTTTGACATCACCTTGAGCAATAACACCTCGAATAAAGTGATATCTCACATCAATGTGCTTTGTTCTCTCATGGAACATCGATCCTTTGTAAGGCATATAGCACTCGACTATCACAAAATATAGTAGTGCAAGAATTATCTCCACAAAGCTCGTTATACAAACCTCTCGGCCAAATAGCTTCTTTACAAGCTTGAAATAGCCATGTATTCTGCTTGATGGTAGATAAAGCACATGATGGTTTGCAAACTTGCCTTCCAACTAACGACACAACCACCAATGGTGAAAACATAACTGTGAGAGACCTCCTCTTGTCCAAATCACCAGCATAATCGAATCAACATAACCAACAAGTCCATCTCTAGAATTCCCAAGCGCAAACAAGCATTAGAAGTGCCACGCAAATATCTCGAATATCCAGCGAATCGCTTTCAATGCTCTTTTCGGGATTAGCCATGTATCTACTAACAACACTCGGTGCATGAGATAAACCGGGACGAGAACATACCATGGCATACATAAGAGAACCAAGCGCCTTTGGAATATGGAACTCTAGACATGTACTCAATATCATAATCGACTTAGGACATAAAGTGAAGATAATCTGAAATGCGAAGCTAATGGAGTACTCACGGTTTTGCATCATGCATATTAAAGCGACGAAGAACCTTCTCAATATAACCTTTTTGGCTAAGGTATAACTTGCGATTTCCTCTCCACGATAATCTCCATGCCAAGAATTTTCTTTCTTGCACCTAGGTCCTTCATCTCAAATTCATTACTCAATTGTGCTTTCGGTTTGCTATTTCGACTTATCTTTTGCAGCAATCAACATATCATCAACATAGAGAAGCAAATAAATGGTGAACCATTATGATCTTTAAATAGACACAACTATCATAATCGAGACAGCTTAAAATCATGAGAGAGCATAAAGAGTCAAATCTCTTGTACCATTGCCTAGAAGCGCTTCAAACCATAAAGAGATTTCTTTAATCTACAAACAAGGTTTTCTTTTCAGAATAACAAAACCCTCAGGTTGGTCCATATAAATGTCCTCTTCCAACTCCCCATGTAAGAATGCGGTTTTAACATCTAATTGCTCAAGTTCATAATCATGCATGGCAACAATCTTTGAGTAAAGTGCGAATAGAGCTATGCTTCACAAGCGGGAAAAGACATCATTAAAATCAATACACGGAATTTGACTATAGCCTTTAGCAACCAACCTTGCTTTATACCTTCTTTGGTTACGTAGAAGAAATACCTTCCTTTCTTTTGAAAATCCACTTGCAACGAGCAGGCTTCTTCTCCTTTGGCAATTTTACTAATTCCCAAGTGTTATTCTTTTCAAGTGACTCCATCTCATCATGCATAGCGATTATCCACTTCTTACAATCAGTGGAGCTAATAGCCTCAGTATGATGAAGGTTCGCATTACCTTCAATTTCTTACGCTACACTTAAAGCATAAGCAACAATGTTAGCTTCTTCAATCAACCTCTGGGTGGATTAATCTCTCTCCTAGGCACATTAGCGCAATAGATTGTTGTGGTGGTGCTCAACAATAGGTGCATCATGAACAATGGTATTCTCTTTATCGATGTGTTACAGAACCAGCAGTGCTCCACTGAACACTTGAATTACGCTTACTCTCAAGAGAGCGTTAGTAGGCGGTTTATCGGGAAGCATAGCGATTCATTAAAGACAACATTTCGCTAATCACAACCTTCCTTGTTTGAGATTCCACAACTTATATCCTTTAACACCAGATTTATAACCAAGAAAAATGCACTTAATAGCTCTAGGCTCTAATTTTCCATTATCAACATGAGCATAAGCGGTACAACCAAAACTCTTAATTGAATAATTTCTTTGGGAACGGACCATACCTCAATTGAGTCTTCTTTTCAATTGCAATATTGGGTGACCGATTAATAAGATAGCAAGATGGAAGCGGCTTACCCAAAAACGTCTATGCAAACTGCATTAGACAACATGCAACGGGCCTTGGAAATGATGGTTCGTTCATGCGCTCGGCTACCGTTTTGTTGAGAGTACGAGGAGCAGTGTAATGTCTAACAATGCCTTCAATCTTGCAATATGATTCAAATTCATCGAGCAATTCCATCCCATTATCGGTGCGAAGTTTCTTTACCTTCTTTCGGTTTGCCTTTCAATCATAGTCTTCCACTCTTTAAATCTGAAAATGCTTCGACTTATACTTCAAGAAATAAGGCCACACTCTTCTAGAATAATCATCAATAATTGTTAACATATAACGAGCACCTCCTAGAGATGTCTTACGAGATGGCCCCATAAATCGAATGCACATAATCTAAAATACCTACAGTAGTATGAACGAGGTATTAAATCTCACCCTCTTGTGTTTGCCAAACACGCAATGCTCCTCAAATTTCAGTTCTTTGATGCTATGTCCATCAAGAAGTCCTCTCTTACTCAATTCACAAACCAAGTTCACTCATATGCCCAAGACGCATATGCCAAAGATTAGTAGCATCGAGAATCGGATAATGAACTTGAAATTACAGCAACATTACGATATTGTAGTACCTCGCGGATGGTACAAATTGGCGATTTAATATCACTTTCATCACAATAAGAGAGCCTTTTGATACCTTTAAAACTCCACCTTCACGAATACTTGTACCCTTTAGTATCAAGAGTACTCAAAGAGATGAGGTTTCTTTTCAAATCTGGAATGTGCCTCACATCTGTCAAAGTTCGACAATACCATCAAACATCTTGATCGAATTGAACCAATTCTGCAACCTTACAAGATGAGTTATCACCCATCAACACGTACCACCTTCAACGAGTTCATAGGTGGCAAACCAATCCTTATTATGACACATATGAAAGGTGCAGGCGAATCAAGAATCCATTCATCATTGGTCTTAGCACATCCGGCCAAAGGCAACAAGGATTTCTCCATTAGGACTATCATCGACAAGAGAGGCTTTACCTTCATCATCTGTTTTACCTTTTGGCTTATAATGGCGGTTCTCTTTTCTTTATTTTGCAGCTTCCGGCATTCGGAGATGTCGTGCCCACTTTTCTTGCAATATTTGCACGACTTGTACTTGCCTCTAGATTTTGTGGCTCTTGTAGCCATTGGACTTTGCCTCGAGGTCCATTGTTTGAGTTCTTCTCCTTTTGCCGCCACGAATAAACAAGCCTTCTCCTTTCGAGCTTGAATTTTGAAGGTACCATCTGTTTCATCTTTTCCTTAGCATGCAAAGCTTCATAAACTTCATTAAGAGTGAGAGTGTCTCTACTATATAATATGGTATCTCTGAAATTTGAAAATGAACTAGGCGGTGAACACAAAGAATAAGACCCAAATCCTCATCCTCATATTTTACCTCCATCGACTCTAGGTCGGCAACAATCTCCTTAAACGTCGAAAGATGATCAAGCACAGATTCTCCTTCTTGCAATTTATGAGAGTACAACACGCGAGATGCATCTTCTTGGTGAGATCCTTTGTCATGCAAATTTTTTCCAGTTTCAGCCATAATGCAGCAGCTGTCTTCTCCTTTAAAACATCCTGCAAAATATTATTGGATAGATGAAGGTGAATCTGAGATAAAGCCTTACGGTCTTTACGCTTGTCATCTGCGGTCCATGCGATAGGTTCTTTTGCAAAACCTTCCAATGCATCATCCAAATCCATATGTGCCAACACAGCTCTCATCTTGACTTGCCACAGCGAAAATCTTGTGTCACGATCCAGGAGTGGAAGATCATACTTCAAAGTCGTCATGAGGAATAAAACCTGAAAATTGCTGGTACTGATCTGTGTAAACCTAGCAAAAATCACGACTTGTTTGATACACTTTTGTGTACACGAATAAAAAATCTTTAACTCCTGGTATGCTTCACGTGTAGACTTAGCAAAGAATTCCAAATCTACCAAAAAACAGCACCTTACGGGATGTAACAGGATGGCCTTGCCCTGTGCTTTGTAGTGCTGATTTGGTAAAGTAAAAAAATTACTTTGGGACCTGTGCGTTTGATGGCTTCGGTTTGGTCTTGATGCCTTTGGCTCGCTCGGCTGATTCCACGCACGGAGAGGTCGACACGTGCGATGCCGACTGCTGCTGATTGCTTTCAACGCGTGCTTGCTTCGATCGCTTGGCGCTGGACTCGAGGCTGCTTCCTTTGTCCGCACGCGATGGTCTCGGTGGATGGCGATCTCACGGACAGAGCGACGAACGGACGACAGCGCCGAAGGACGAAGAGCCAACGCGAGCACGCGCCGAAGGACGAAGCCTCGGGAGCGACGCGACGGGGCAGGAGACAAAGGCGCCGCTGTGCGTGACGGCGGCGGCAGATCAATCTGCTATTTTTTCTCGTATCTCTTCAAACCCTAATTCCTGTGCTCTGATACCACTTGTTAGAAATAATGCACGGATCGACAGGGACAAGAGACACGAATTTTACGTGGAAAACCCTTGCGGGAAAAAACCACGGGCGCCAACCGGCGATGATCACTATATGAGGAGCGATTACAGAACGCAGGGGATTACAATGAGGTATAAGGCGTCAACTCTCCCCGTGCGGCTTACAAGAGGTATATAAAGGGGTAAAATGACTTAGAGTCCAAGTAGGAAACTAATCCGCTAATATGGTAACTAATCCGGACACTTCCATATTAGAAATTCGGATCACAATATATCCCTTATTTCAACACCCATCTTGTGAAACAAAGGCAGAGTTTCCTCGTGAGATAAATTGAGCTCGAAATGTTTACACATCAATTTGTTAAGTAATGTGATCCATGTCCCGCTTGGGCCCGTGAAAACCATCTCACCGGGCATCCATTTGGGCCAGATTCTGCTTGTTTCAGGTCGACCGTATCTGTCTTATTTATGCCCGATCGCAACAAGTTCCGGACTCCGGAGAGCACCTGAGGTTCAGCAGGCACCAGCCCGGAACCTGACTTTACCACGGCCGGCGTCGTACAGCACCTCGAACGTGGCGCTGGTTCACGTTGCCGATGATCCCGACGTCGTAGTCGCCTCGCCCATAGAATGCGAGGCAGCCCTCCACCACCCTTGGTACGGCCGTTGTCGTAGTCGTCGTCGTCGTCCTCGAGCTCCCTGCCCGCGTTGGAGTTGCAGGGGATGGGAGCGTAGGTGGACGACTTGCTCGGGTTGAACAGGGGTAGGACTCGCCGGAGTTGCACGGCTTGCACTGGACCCACGACAGGTCTCTGCCGGTGCCGATGAGGACGACCTGCTGCACAGCCGGCGTGCCGAAGCCCACGGCGGCCATGTACCCAGCGAGCCGACGACGCTGCCCAGGTGCGTCGGGATGCTCACGTTGCCATCGTCCCGTGCGCTGCCCATGCTCCTCGAGGCTCTGCTCATGATGTAGTTCGCGCGGGCACGGCTTCTGCGAAGCGTCTCGGCGAGAGATGGCTTGTCCGTGGACAGTGATGGCGCGCACGGTCCATGCCAGTGCACAAGTGCCACGGTGGCGCCGCTTGACTCCGGCGTCACTGAATTTTCACATCAGACGACGGTGTTTGAATTAAGTAAGGTGGTCATACTTAAGATGCCAAGTTCAGTTCATGTACCTCTCGATACCAGCATACATTCTCCTGCCTCAAAAGAGCTGGTTGGTACGACTACGAAGCTGTGTCTGTGTTCGTCACCTACAAGAGCAATGCAAGTGTAGCTGCATAAGAGGACGCGCAAGAGCAGGGGGGGAAGCCATGGAAAGCGATGAGCGATCTTTTTTTTCTTTTGTCTTGTGAAAGAGTAGAGTAGGTAGCTTGGTCTCATTGATCGACCAGTATATATACCCAAGAAACTGTGAAAAAGCCTCGCAAAAAAAACTAGGAAAATTTTTAGCTTACCCCTTTTCAAGGCTTCAACTATGAACTATTGCCTCTATCGATACAAGATTGGATAGTAAACTTGTGACACTTCCGATCAGATACGTGGACCGCCAAAGATGCAAAGGATAGACTCCGCGAAAATCACACAAGAGGTAGTATTGATGCATTGCATATGTATGGTAAGATTACAGGTGGCCTCCCCCTCCAAATTACAAGGGTCCTATTTACAGATTGGGAGAAGAGACGTCCTGACGAGGATCTAATAATCCTTATTTTACTATTTATCTATAATTAATATTATAGATAAATATAACATCATACGGCTATTAAGTATACCACTTATAGTCTTAAGGGGGAAGCCAACCAGATGGTCGTAAGTTTCTCTACGACTACCCCTATAGCCGTAAGTCCTTCAACGACTACCATGTGATTGTAAGTTCTTCTACGATCACCTCTGGTTGTAAGTCCTTCTATGATCAGTACTCAGTCGTAAGATTTTCTACGACTACCCTCTGGTCGTAAGTCCTTCTACGACCAGCTCAGTCACAACTACCCTGTAGTTAATTGGGTCCACTTGCCTGTAGGCTCAATTGATTATGGGATCTGAGCAGCCAATATACGTTGTTATTCTCTGGAGTAACTGCATGTAACGCACCAGTATCTCTGATTGGTAACTGCCAGGTGACGTGGGGAGGTTACTACTCCAGTGATTACTACCATTGTTACATCCATTATACGGAATAATGATGCGTCTCTTGACCTATAACGACTACCTCATCACGTA
The DNA here is from genome assembly GCA_036346255.1 of Ampelocalamus luodianensis. Taxonomy (NCBI): domain Eukaryota; kingdom Viridiplantae; phylum Streptophyta; class Magnoliopsida; order Poales; family Poaceae; genus Ampelocalamus; species Ampelocalamus luodianensis. Next base: position 67,219,354 of record CM070628.1, read on the forward strand.
CTATAAAAGGGCTTCAGTCAGAGAGAAATGAAGGGAGGGTGATTGATTGATACAAGAAAATCGAACATACTGTAGGATCAAGGATAACCGACTAGAGGGGGTGAATAGGAGGTTTTTGAAATTTTTAATTAATCAACAAGTTAAGCCAATCAACAACTTAGTCTAAACAAATTATACTTCTAGCTAAGCAATACAAACACAATGATTAAGCAAGAAATATAAATGCGGAAGAGTAAAGACTAGAAATAACCACAATGAGACAACGATATTTTCTCGTGGTATCGAAGACTTGCCGGTCTTCACTAGTCCACGTTGAGGGAGCTTGAACAAATCAAGCCGGCTCCACGAATTAAGCCTTTCCTCGATCACTATTGGTTGTTCTTCCTCCGCTCCGGAGATGGTGAACACCGAACCACTCACAATCTCGAAACCGGGCCTTTTCACAATCTTCTTTGAAAAGATCACCGGACTTGCACTTCCAAACCGTCTAGGAGACGGCAATCTCCAAGAGTAATAGATCAACGATTCTTCGCAGAAGATGCTCAAGTGCCACAAAGATCAAGCTCTAATAAATGCACTCGGAAAAACCTCAACAACCTTTGCAAGATGAAATCAATGCTCTCAAGAGTGTAGGAACAAGCAAAGGGGCTCAAGAGTGTTAAATGAGGTTCAACACAAACCATATGTTGCAGTGGGTGAGGTATTTATAACCTCAACCCACTGTACTAGCCGTTGGAGCACGAAACCCCGAAGTGCGGTCAGTCCGTGACATGTGGCGGTCGATCCGCCTCTTGAAATAACGATCGATCGCTCGCATTAAATGCGTAAAAACTATCCGTTACAGAGAGATCCGGTCAGGCCGTCGTTATGACCCCGGTCAGTCCGGACCCAGATTTTTAGCAAATCACAGAAAAACACGTCTCTGGAAATAGCTGACCGGGACCTCGACCCGGAGGTCCGGTCAGTCCGCCTAAACACTGTCGGTCAGTCCGGACTCGAGAAAACCACAAAACTTCCTTCTCTGGAAAAAGCTGACCGGGACCTCGACCCGGAGGTCCGGTCAGTCCGGGCTTTAGCCGGCGGTTAGTCCGCCTTGCAAAACGCAGAGAAGAAGCTTACTGGAAAAAGCTGACCGTGTTGTCGACCCGGACTATCGGTCAGTCCGGCCTATCAACGTCGGTCAGTCCGGCCTTGAAGATAAAACACAATAAAATTATGGCCGAACCATTTCAAATGAGGCCAAGTTTAACCAATCAAGACTTGAGCAATTTGTGGCATCTTTAGCATTCAAGCTACTGGACAATTGATCTCTCTTTATAGTACGGTTTCCTATTCTACTAAACCGGTCTTTTTCTCCATTCACCTAGACCGGTAAAGAAAAAAGAAAGGTTCTATTTACTAGCTACCTTTGCTTTGACCGAGATGATGTGCTTTAGAGTTCTTTCGAATATTTCCATTGACAACCCTATCAACATCTTGACAAAACGAGTTAGTGCAAGACACATGGTTATCATAATTACCAAAACATTACACATGGGGCCTAGATTCTTCACATACGCAATCGGTAGCAGTACAAACCTAAGTCTTTCCACTGATTGTAACCAACATACACAATATAATACACACAGGAGTAGGATTTGTAACGTCCCGTTTGTCCAGAGTTCTTGCAAATTTTCAAAGTCAAAAAGGAATCATTCGGTTTATTAAGTTGCCCAAGCTTAACTCGAAATTTAAATTTCAAAAATAATTTAATTTGAATAATCCCAAACTTCAATTAACTTAAAGTTGGGTTTATTTGAACTCTATCGCTTTTTACTTGGACTTTAAATCGGGTTTCCCTCATCCGCTTCGTTTTTCTGCGACTCAGTCGCGACTTCCCTCCTTGTACCGTTCAATCCTTGATGGACGGTCGGCTAGATCTGATAGTTACGTTCGGACCTCCGAACGTCCCCATCGTTTTGCTTTGTCCGATGTAGTTAGACGGCTAGATCGCGTTGCGACCTCCGGACGGTCCGAACGTTCTTATCGCTTTGCTCCGCCCGATCGAAATATGACGGCTCCAGCTCTACCGCGCTTTTCCTCGCTATCGCTCCACCTCCTTTGATTTTATCTTGATCGTCAGGACCTCCTTTGATTTTATCTTGACCGTCAGGACCTCCTTTGATTTCACTTTGTCCTCAGAATCTCCTCCTCCTCAGGACCTCCTTGTCCTCGGGACCTCCTCCTCCTCAGGACCTCCCCCCCCCCCTCAGGACCTCTTTGTCCTCAGGACCTCCTCCCCCTTAGGACCTCCTCCTTCTCTTGGTCTTTTTGCAAAGATCACCCTCTCGGTCTCGACCACCCAGTTGGTCATGACCTTCTCTTTTTGCAAAGACCACCCTCTACCTTTGGATCTCCCTCTCGCTTTTGACCAAGCCCCACCTGGCAGGCCCTGCTCATTTTCTTCTTCCTCCCGTTGTGTCTCTGGCGCAGCAAAGTCTTCGTGTATTAAATGCTGTTGTGTCGCATTAAATGTTGTCACATCTGCAGTACTTGTTTCCCTCTTTGGTCTCCTCCCGTACCTGCTCCAATCCTTTCCTCCGCTTGCCCCCATCGTGTCCATTGAATGCGGCGTCCTCCATTGCTTGCCACTCGTTCCTTTCTCAGGACCTCCTCGTGTCTATATAAAGCACCTGGGAGCTCTCCTACCTCTCTTGTTATCCCTGTGCTTCAGACCTCCCTCCACAAGCTCCTCCTCCTTTGCTCAAGCTCTCTAGAGTGGTTCAAACTCCCTTCTCTGTTCTTCTCTGTAATCTTTCTTTTGGCTCTGGTTTGGAGAGTTCTTTGGTCTTTATTTGGCGTTGCTTTATTGATTTGGTTCTTCTCGTACGTGTAGATTCTGGCTACTCTAAAGAGTGCGTGGATCCAATGACCACTATCAAAGACTCCCAACTTTATAGCGAAGGCAAGTCGCAGACCTTTGATCATGTTGAACCTAGCTTTCAAAAGTATATTGTGTTATATCTGCCTGTATGGCTACTTGTATAAAAATAGTTTGGGCAGTAGTTAAATTTCTATTTGACAGTATGCCTCCTTGAATGGTTGTGCTCGACATGTTGATATGTTCCCCTTGGACATCATAGTATGGGTATTCTTAGTTGGTCTTGTATTGGTATTACCAACCTGGGAGCATAGTTATGCTTAGCCCTGCTTTAGTTGCGTAGGTCTCGCGAATCTTGTATCTTAATCGTTAGACTTGACTAAGTGAACTATGGAATTGTGGTGTGATACCACTGTTATACAGCTGTGGTGGGATGCCACAGTTGTGTCAATCGTGGTGGGATGCCACTGTTGTTAAAACTTGTTGTGCCAAGACCATGGTGGTCTTTTGGTCAGGTTGAACCCAAAATATTTGATCACTCGGGCAAGTGATCGTGCAGTAAAGGGGGTGTTATATGCACATTGGGATGAGGTTGTCTCGCCTGGGTGGTCTAAGGACTTAACTTTGTGTTCTATTGATCCGGGTATACCGTGCAACCACAAGATCATTTATGGGATGGTCTAGGCCAACTAATTAGCAATATGATGGTTTGATTCTGTTGTGGTGGTGTGTGTTGATTCATATGGCGCACGAAGGGGCTATGATGGCGAAATATTAGCGGACAGAACCAAGCCAGAACAGAGCTTTGTAAAGGCCTATACTACCTCTGCAGAGTGTAAATCTGTTCGAATAGTCATGTCCCTGGTTATAGACATTGCCTGGTGAAATCGCGCAAGGGGTAGCTTTTCCTAAAATGGGTGGTCGTGGCTGTTGTCTAGGACGTCCTGGTCATTGGTGCGACCTGGGCGTGGGAGTGATCCTGGTCGTTGGTGTGATAGGACCTCTTGGGGGTGGTCCTAGGAGTGAGCAGGGTGCCCACGACCTCCTTCAAAAAGAACTGTTACTTATGTATTACTTTTTTAACTTGAGCTTTGCAATCTAATTATGATGTTTCCCTGTCAATGTTGCAGTTCTGCAAACTAACCCTAAATCTCTCTTTTGTCAAGCCCTGTATAAATATTAATTGCATACTTGTTTCCTGCGACTTACTGAGTACATTCAACATTCAACATACTCACGGCTTTAAGCCCTCTGTTTGAGTAGTGTCTGAAGAGGACCAGGGGTGTTCCGACCTCTTTGAAGAGGAGTTCTTTCAAGACCAGGCCTTCTAGGAGACGTCCTCCACTCGATAGCCTGTGGGCTTGTCAAATGGCTCTGCACGCTTTTGTCGTTCCGCTGCAAGTGTTCTTGTTGTCGTTTTTCTAAGCTCGTGGTGGCGGACTCTGTAACAACCTTGACCGTAAGGTCCTCTATTAATATAAGTTATTTTGTCTGCTTTGCCTTAAGCTTGTCGTTTGGTTTTGATTACATCTATGTTGAAAACTGTGCGACCTCTTTAGGATCAAGCTCTTCGTGATCAAGCTCTGGACGTCCTGGAAGCTCCAAGCTCTGCTGTGTGTTCCAGTCAGCCGTCCATTTAAGATAAGACTGGTAGTGGCCCTTTCAAGTTCTAGTACCGTTTAGCTGGTCAGTAGGGCCTCTGATTTGAGTCTTTTGTCTCTTAATAGCTTTCCAGCTATTTGTCTATCGGGTTTAACCGATTTTCCCCAAATAAGTTGTTCCATCTTTCTCCCTCACTCTCACTCATTTTTGTGTTTTTCCCTCTTGTCTATTGTGTTTTCTCCCTCTCATCTTTTAAACTTGAGAAGTTCTGTGCATATGGTTCGGATCCACAACACCTCAAGTCATGCTCACCCTGAGGATCTCAGTGCACCTCCACCTCCACCACCCCCTCCAGCAGCTGTGACAGATCAAAGACTAGGTCAGTTCATGGTAGCTCAAGCTCAGCTGATGAGTTCTATGATGCAGAATATGAACCAGATGATGGTTCAGTAAAACCAGACCGCCACTGCTTTGCTTGCCTTGATGAATCAGAGCAGCCAAGCAGCTGCCCCGCCGCCTCCCCCGCCTCCTGCTTTTCCTCAGTCAAGGTTGACTGAGTTCATGAAGACTCGTCCGAACACTTTCTCTAACTCCTCTGAGCCACTGGATGCAGATGATTGGCTGAGGTCAACGAAGAAGAAGTTTGCCATTGCCCAATGTGATGACCGCGAGAAGGTCTTGTATGTCGCGCACCAATTGGAAGGCACTGCAGCAGAATGGTGGGACACTTTTTGTGCCGCTAGTGCAGATCACCAGAGGATCACCTAGACTGAGTTTTCAGAAGCTTTTTGTCATTCCCATGTGCCTGATGGGAAGGTGGAAATGAAGAAGAACGAGTTCCGGAACCTCAAGCAAGGAACCATGTCTATGAGTGAGTACCTCCACAAGTTTACCCAGCTCTCACGCTATGCCCGGGAGGACGTCGCCACGGATGATGCACGTCAAAAGCGTTTCAAGCGAGGGCTCCACCCCAGCCTAAAAGTACAAGTCATTGGCAACGACTACCCTGACTTCCAACACATGGTAAACAAGGTCATGCCCATTGAAGAATCTCGTCGCGAGCTTGCAGAGTCCTACAAAAGGAAGATATCACAACCTGGTGCTCATCAAGGACCTCCTCAGCGAGTCAGGACGTTTGTGCAACACCAACGCCCAGGACCTCCTGGTACCTTCAAGACCTCTGCCATGACCCCCTGCCCAGTTGCTCCAGGTCATTGCAACAACGTCAGCACCAACAACCAACAGCCCGGAAGCAACGTCAGCTCTACAGCAGGAATCACTTGTTTCAGATGTCACCAAGTGGGGCATTATGCCAGCGGTTGCCCGCAGAAGCCAGGACCAGTTCAAACCAAGACCACTTCTTTAGGACCTCCCCCAGCCAGGACCTCCCAACCTTTTGGGAGAGGTCGTGTGAACCATGTTACCGTGGAGGAAGCCCAGACCTCCCAGGACGTCGTGCTAGGTAAGTTCCTAGTAAATTCAGTACCAGCTGCTGTTTTGTTTGATTCTAGGGCTTCGCGTTCGTTTATTTCTTGGAGATTCGCTGCAAAGCACCAGTTTGAGGTTACAACTCTTAAAGCTACCTTGTTGGTTCAATCCCCAGGTTCGGAGCTTTGTACGAACCAGGGTTGTCCACAAGTTAGGATGGTCATAGAAGAGATATAGTTCCTAGCCAACCTCATCCTCCTCAACACCCAGTCCCTAGATGTGATCCTGGGTATGGATTGGCTTGCGGACCACCATGCAATTTTGGATTGTAGTGGTCGGAGCATCACCTTAACCAGTCCAGTTGGAGCCAAAGTGAAATTTGAAGCCCCCTCAGAGAAGCTTGTTGGAGCTCTAGTTTGCAGTGTCCAAGGGTTGTCTTTGGAAGATATCCCAGTGGTCCGAGAATTCCCGGACATCTTTCCTAATGAACTCCTGGGAATGCCACCAGACAGGGACCTAGAGTTTGTCATCAATCTAGTTCCTCGGACCTCCACCATTTCAAAAAGACCTTACCATTTGCCTGTGGATGACCTTGTCAAGCTGAAGCAACAAATTGAAGAGATGTAGACCAAAGGATTCATCAGACCAAGTTCCTCACCTTGGGGAGCTCCAGTGATCTTTGTTGCAAAGAAGGATGGAACTCAGCGAATGTGTGTGGATTACCGTTCCCTAAATGAAGTTACCATTAAGAATTAAGTATCCTCTGCCTAGGATTGATGACCTATTTGATCAATTGAAGGGAGCTAGAGTGTTCTCGAAGATAGACTTGAGGTCAGGGTATCATCAGCTGAAGATTCGCCAAGAGGACATCCCAAGACAGCATTTTCAACCCGTTATGAGCTGTTTGAGTTCACAGCCATGTCCTTTGGGCTGACCAATGCCCCTTCTTACTTTATGAACTTGATGAATAAAGTTTTCATGGAGTATCTAGATAAGTTTGTCATTGTCTTTATTTATGACATCCTAGTGTACTCTCCGAGTGAAGAAGAGCATGAAAAGCACCTTTACTTGGTTCTGGATAAGCTTAGAGACCACCAACTCTTTGCTAAGTTCAATAAGTGTGAGTTTTGGATGAGGAGAGTGATCTTCTTAGGACATGTCTTGTCCGAAAAAAGAGTCTCTGTGAACCCCAGTAAGGTACGGGATGTGCTCAATTGGGAGTCACTTAAGTCAGTGTCTCAGATCAGAAGCTTCATGGGAATAGTAGGATACTATCGGAGATTTATTGAAGGCTTCTCTCGAATAGCAAGACCTCTTACTCAGTTGTTAAAGAAGGAAAAGAAGTTCTCTTGGACGTCTGAGTGTGAACAAAGCTTCCAAGAGTTGAAGAAGCGTTTGACCACCGCTCTCATGTTGATTTTGCCAGACGTCCGAAAGGACTTTTAGGTCTTTTGTGATGTATCACGACAAGGTCTTGGTTGTGTTTTGATGCAAGAAAGGAGGGTGGTAGCTTATGCCTCACGACAGTTGAAGCCTCATGAAGCAAACTACCCCACTCATGACCTAGAATTAGCGGTCGTAGTGCATGCTTTGAAGATATGACGGCATTACCTCATTGGTAATCGCTGCGAGGTTTACACCGACCACAAGAGTTTAAAGTACATCTTCACTCAAGCTGATCTGAACATGAGGCAAAGAAGATGGTTGGAGCTGATCAAAGACTACAATATGAGAATTCATTATCATCCCGGCAAAGCCAATGTGGTAGTTGATGCCCTGAGCAGGAAGATCTACAACAATACCTTGATGGTCAAGGAAAGTCAGCCAGCTTTGCAAGAGGAATTTCGGAAGCTCAAGCTCGAGATAATTGAAGAAGGATTCTTAGCTGCCCTAGAAGTGCAACCCACCCTACAGGGACAGATCAGGACAGCCCAAATCGAAGATACTGACATCCAGGAGATCAAGAGCAACATGAGAAAGGGGAGGTCGTTAAGGTTTTCGGAAGATGAACAGGGAACTAATTGGTTCGACAAGCGTTTGTGTGTGTCGAACCACCCGGAGCTCAAAAAGGTGGTCCTCAAAGAAGCTCGTAAAGCCTTGTATTCCATTCACCCCGGAAGTACAAAGATGTATCAAGACCTTAAGGAGTTGTACTGGTGGCCTAGCATGAAACGAGAAATTGCCGAGTACGTGGCCCGTTGTGAAGTTTGTCAAAAAGTTAAGGCCATGCATCAAAGACATGGTGGTCTTTTAAAGCCTTTGCCCATACCCGAGTGAAAATGGAAAGAGGTCGGGATGGATTTTATCACTGATCTGCCTAGAACCCAAACTGGATATGACTCAATTTGGGTGGTCGTGGATCGCCTAACCAAGGTCGTCCACTTTATACCTGTCAAGACCACCTACTCTGGGGACAAATTGGCAGAACTGTACATGGCAAAGATTGTGTGTCAACATGGCTTGCCAAAGAAGATCGTGTCGGATCGAGGGTCCCAGTTCACCTCCAGGTTCTGGCAGAAGCTGCATGATGTCTTAGGCATGGACCTCAATTTCAGCACAGCTTCACCTACAGACGGATGGCCAGACCGAAAGAGTAAACCAAATTCTTGAGAACATGCTGAGAGCCTGTGCTCTAGAGAACCAAACTAGTTAGGATCGAATGCTACCTTACGCCGAGTTTTCTTACAACAACAGTTACTAATCGAGCCTTCAAATGTATCCTTTTAAAGCTATTTATGGAAGGAAATGTAGGACACCCTTGTACTGGACAGAATCAGGTGAAGGACAAGTGCTCAGGCCAAACCTCTTGAAAGAAGCATAAGATCAAGTGCGATCAATAAGATAAAAGCTGAGAACCGCCCAAAACCGGCAAAAGAGCTATGCAGACAATTGTCGTCGAGACTTAGCCTTTGCTCCTGGAGACCATGTGTACCTCAAGTTGTCGCCTCTCAAGGGAATGCGTCGTTTCAGAATAAGTGGAAAGCTTGCACCAAGGTACCTTGGGCCTTTTCCAATTCTTGTCAGGAGATGAGAAGTTACTTACAAGTTGGACCTTCCACCTCAGTTGTTTGGGGGGAGGTGGAGAGTGGATTTTAAAAAACTCCACAAATACCATGGTATTGAGGATACTACAATTTATAGAATCACAAAATTTGTAGTTCCGAAACACTTCAAATTTTTTGATATCATATTATTATTTTAGAAACCATGGTATTCCTTCAAAACTCCGAAAATACAATGTAATAATATACAAGGTAGAGTCTAGCAAATATCAAGTCACTCATTTAGGAGGTTCTTCTCTCAGTGAGAGCCGACATGCTGGTCGCAAACGAGACGCCAGCGGTGACTTCGTCATTTCTTCGTCAAGCTCCGCTCATCCAGTCTTTCATAGGTGTCGTGTGTGTGAGTACGTGCATGTGATGGGGTACGTGTATGGGGGTGTCTATATGTTGTACAGAGTGTTTCGAAAAAAAAAAATCAAAAGTATTTATGTCGATCATGTGGTAATCTAACTGGTGTGTCACGTGTGGGTAAGTGTACGAGTTGCGATAGTTGCCATAACAAGACACAAGTTATTCCCATCTCAAGAACGAAGTCAGAGTTCTCATGATGAAAATTGAGTTCGTTTGATGTTTACGTATCAACTTTGCTTTTCTTCTCTTTCTTTTTTGCTGGGAAAGATTCTCCGATTTATATTAATAATTCATGAATAAAATACATAAGTACCTAATTTTTACATTGAAGATTCTAGATGAACAATATGTTACCAGCAAGTCCTTAAGTCGATGAATGCACTGAACTTTTTTTTATCTTTCTCACCGGAGACTCTGGATCTTGCAACGACATCATGATTGCCAATGATCACGACAGTAGAAGTAGATTGTCGATGATCTCCAATGATGTGTAGGACCTACACCTCGATAGCAATGTTATTCGTCGAAACAAAATCAGAGGAGATTTAATTATATCCATCTTGGCCTGGTGTCGATCTTCGATATAGACATTGTCATTGTGGTCCAGTTGAGTCGGTCCAACAAAAACCATCACGAATAAAAAAAAATCTATCAAGAACTCGCTAGAGAAGGACAAACTGAACAACTTATCTAGAAAAAAAAAACTAAAGAAAAATATTACTTCCGCAAATCAACGGTCCCTAGCTCGCTCAACACAGGTGAGAACGCCCCGGCCCAATCGATCCTGGCCACGCATTGTGATCTCTAGGACCTAGGGGTGTTGCGGCGACTCCTCTCACCGACATGTGGGGACAATCACCAGCGGTTACCGTTGCCGTTGCCGTTGCCGCCGCCGCCGCGCGACGCGATCCTAGACTCCCTGACCTAGAGGCACTCCCAGGGTCTCACGGTGCCGGCCACTCCCAGGGTCGATGTCCTCCGCTGCATCGTCTCCACGCCGCATCTAGCGTTGGCGCCGAAGCCAGCCTAGGCAGTAGGCACCCACGAGCTCTGTGCTGGTGAGGACGCATCTTCCTCCCTCTGGAATGTTCAATACTTCAATTCACGATGGGATGTAGCTTCGACGCAGATATGTGTGCGGTTCTCGAGGACTCCGGCAAGGTGAGAGTCGTCGTCTCTGTGTGTTCAACACCAATCAAGGCAGCGCCGGCAAAACTGTTGAGTGATGAACGTGCCCCGTCATCTCCCTGGATTTCTTCTGATTTTGTATCATATTTACATTGTTACTTGATGGTGAACAATGATCGTTTGTGCTTTGACGAAAGTCAGTATGAGTTTGTCGATATATGCGGCTGGAGCCAATACTTCAAGAGGCTTGCTGCTAAGGAAAAATGCCGAAGAGGAAGCGAAGGACCCCACTGCTCCGGCGGCTTCAGATCAATTCGTTGTCCACTTCCGAAAGGAGCAAAAGAATTGCTCCAGTTATAGCTTTTAAGGAATTCAACAAAGACCATTTGACTATATCACATGATCATTTCACTGTTAATTTTATAACCCACATCTTCTTGTTGACATAACCTTTACATTGATGTAACCTGCTCTGTTGGGTTGTCTTCTTGTTTGTTTATGCGGACCTTGTGCATTTATATGAGACAGACTTCCTTCTCCAGGAGGAAGACTAGGTTGAGCATTGTTAAACCAGGATTTCCAGAAAACTGGTTCTGAGGAATGACTGAAAGATTGGCAGGTGTTTCTTAGGAAACCAGTAACACTGATGAAATATTTGGTTTCCAATTGCAACAGAACTCCAACCATTCCTTCCATTAATCATATTGATTGCGGTCTTGAATCGGGCTTTTGTGAGCATTTGATATATTGATAAATCTTTTAAAATTCCACCACATATTGGATCTTTGAAAAGGGTCAACCAGATCACATATTGTTTCAATGTAATGGTTCTGACAGTCAATATGGTAGGATGGTTTTTTATTACATATAAGTCCACATCTTTTGTACGGGCCTCCACTTTAAGGAATGATTTTAGAATCTGATTCAATAGAAAATAAGAAAATATGCAAAATAGAAGAAACAACTATACGCAAAATAGAATAAACAACTATGTATGAGATGTTATATATTCTTAGGTTAGATTGATTATCTAATCCGATATATCGAACTTCCTGTATATGGAATTCGATTCCATATCCAATTCTATGCATCATGTTGTTATCAATTTTATATCCTGATTTAATTCCTATTGGATTTGGATTAGGTTGATTTCAATAGGTGTTCTTCCTCAATTTCGTCTTTTATTATGGATTACTATCGTATTTATGTCAGTGCATTTTCCAATGATACATAAGCAAGTTATGTCGGGCCCTTTATAGGGAAGGCACATCATAGGGAAAGATAATTCTAATTCTCGTATATCATATCGGGTAGGTTGTGTACTATAATTTATTTTTACATGGCTTACTGGAGAGACAAACTTTTTACACAAGAATTAACTCAATTCTATATTTAAGTGTTAACAAACTTGATACTACGCTTCTTCTTAGCGGCTACCTATATCTACTCTCTTTCTATGGCCTTCTCATGGCAATTCCTAAGACTCCATTTTACTCTCTAATACTACATATGGCATATGGTGGCTGGTGGTGGATGTGGTGGCTTATGCCAAGGAGGGGGTATGATGCCCCTATTTATAGGGTGTACAGCGTTAGATTGGTGCCAAGTAGAAACCATCCAAAGACTAGAGGCTCATTTGGTTTGTAGCCACAGGTTTTGACACTTGAATTAGGCACGTTTGACTTTTCGTGATAACTATTTGATTCACTAACGCAGCTATGGCATGCCACCCCGGTTGTCATAAACACATTGCTTTGCTAAAATTTTCCTAACTTATGGCGACCAAATTGGGCGCTGTAAAAAAGTATGATTTGGCGCAACTTAGTAAGAAATTTGTTCCAAATATCCATCTGAACAGCCGTATGATTTGGCACAACTTAGTAAGAAATTTGTTCCAAATATCCATATGAACAGCCCCTACAACTACACAAAATCTCTACTATAGAATTCTCTCCTATGTAGTAATACACAAGGTAGAGGCTAGCGAATATCAAGTCAAGTTTTTTTTTCCCCTGACTGGTAGTCTAACTTGTGCGACACATGTGAGTGAGTCTCGCTAGTTGCAATAACCATGGGTGGATCCAAGTTGAGCTTAGGGTAGCACAAGACACTGGTCCATTTTATTTTTTCCCTAGTGTTGTATGGCCCATATATACATATATGAATGACCCTGGAGGCTCAAGCCCCAGGGACTCCGTACATATTCCATACATATACATGGTATCTCTATTATTTTTGTTTTGGATCCGCCACTGGTATCTCTATTATTTTTGTTTTGGATCCACCACTGGCAATAACAAGATGCGAGTTATTCCCGCCTGAAGAACTTATGCAAAGTTTTCTCATGATGTAAATTGAGTTCGTAATGTTTACATATCAATTTTGTTTTAGAAATCATGTCTACATATCAACTTGTTATGTAGCATGATCCATGTCCTAGTTAGGCCCGTGAAAACCATCCCGCGGCGTGTCCAGTTGTGCCAGGCTCTGCTGCAAGCTCGAAGCCGACCCCACTAGTGTTAGCCCCTGATGAGCCGCCGTATACGCATGGCCACAACCAATGCGGATCGCGATCCAAATTTCAGTATCTCCCATGTAAAAAAACTACACGAGATCATCACTTGGTAAGATGAAAAAAAGATTGGTCAGAGTATAATACTAGCACTTGGCCAGTACGGGAGCAAAAATTAGCATGCTAAATACTGCTTACAGCTCATATGTGCTGACCACAGTAAGTAGCAGTCATCTTTTAACACAACTAGCCACGTCTTGAAGTGGCAACATCAAATCATTTCATGCGGGACCATGAACTGCAAATGTAATGGAAGTGATACGAAGAGCACAACAGAAACTCAGGTGAGAAGTGATAACTGAGAACGAAGTTTCTTGACGCACCATACATGCATATCTAGTCACACATCATGCGTTCAGCTATTACAGGAAAGGTTCAAAACCATCTGAAGACATAGGCAAAACCATGCAACTGGGAAACTACAAAAACAGACATAGGTAACACTTCATTTTTTTTCGATGCGCTTTGAGATCATCTGAACCGCAATTGGTATACGCCGAGCATACAACCGCCGAAAGGAAGAAGGCACCGGATTGCAGAGGAAGAGGCGGCTGTGCTTACAGCATGCTATCAGTTCTTGCGGGCAGCCTCCTGAAGAAGTTCAGTGGAACGGACGGCATCTTGTGGCGGAACCTCGGGTGTCTCAAGGTGTACAGGCCTGCAAGGAAGACCACAACACGGAACGGTGTAACATACAGAACGATGGCAGCAACGAAACAGAAGGTCACAAACAGCGCAGTGGCTCTCGGGTCTCTCCAGCTCAGCAAAGACTGCAGCCTTTCTCCTTGTGTTGCGAGATCGCCAACAACAGTCTGTATCCTTCCAGCAACACTCCGCAGCCGGTCATACCGCATCCTAACAATGTCAGGAGAACGAGAAGTAGGGAATGTGTCAAACTCTTCATCAAGCTCATCAGGATGGGCGGTCTCCGCATGTGAGAGGCGAGTGTCCATGTGCGGGGGCTGCCTTGGCCGCCACCGGTAGTACCACACTCCAATCAGGAACAGGTAGAGAAAGATTGTAGGCAGTATAAGCTCAGGATATAAGACTAATATCACAAAGAGGACGTGGATTAGTATGGTGGTCAGCGGATTCCTCCAATGACAGATCTGATCAAACCACCTAGCCACCGCAATCAGAGGGCTCAAGACACCCATGATACGGAAAAAGTTTGCCTTGCTCTTTCGCATGCTCCACATGTGAGAGTCCACATCCAGCATGTACTCCACAATTTCCTTTCGCAGTGGCGGTTCTGCACGGCTCAGCCTTGTTGAGACAATGTTGGTGGCTTGGCGCCTTAGGTTGTCTACCTGCATCACGGACAACGGGTGTACATAGTGCATCTTGGGCAGCAAGGGCTGTGAATACAGATGCATCATGTTGAGCAGTGATGAGCATGTGAACCGGACAGCAAGCTGTACCTCACCCATTTTCTTAACGCCAGCAGGTGTCAAAACAATAAGAGGGTATGAGTGGGTATATACTCGATCAGTTTCTAGTGTTGAGAGGCGGATGCGGACCTTCCCAATTCTGGTATCCCGGCACCATTGGCCTTTTCCCCAGCATTCAAGTGGCAATTGTCAAATACACCAATAGTGATCACAGTGCATGGATCATACACCTCCCAAGTGTACTGTTCATTCCACTTGGGAGTGAAACTATCTATAATAGTCCTTGTCCGGACCCATTTCTGCCCATACTTGGCAACACAATAAGCATCAGTTGTGCCACGCCCATCCTTCGTCTTCATCGGCAACAGGCCCTGTGCTGTCAAGATACCCAGCTCAAGAATGCCGATGTTATGTTTCCACAGCTGTTTTGCAGTTGGCCTTAAATCACTACTGTAATGAGTCGACTCATCCAAGACATGATATCCACCTTCAAGACAAATTCTCAAGTGAATCCGGCTTGAAAATTTGGTCTCCTTCTTCTGCTCACCATCCACAATCACATGCTTCTCAAGATTATACCACTGGCTGTTCAGCAACTTGTGATCCAGCCTCCGGGCAACATGCTGCAGCGAAATGACTGTCCTTCCAATTACATCATCCTTCCCTGGGGCCACCCTGTCTTCTACACTCAAAATTAGGTGCTCCTCAAATGGCTCAGCCGCGACAAACATCAAGTCCTCATTCCACATTGGATTCAGAGTCCTGCCTGGTGATACCCGGGTTCTAAGAGCTTGGTTTCCCAGCATGGCTTTGACATAAACCTCAGGGTACCTGGTCTTATCATTTGGTATAAGATCCTGTGCTTCAATGACATTGACTCGCAAATACCAAAGCTTTGAAGTAAGATAAACTTTTGATCTAATGCTTGCAAGGCCATCGCCAGGGATTGACGCTGCATCAGAGTGCCAAGCTTCAGGGAATGCTTCATCTGCTTGAGTACCCATCCAAACAGCTAACATCAACTCTCCCTTCACCTTGTGCCCATTCCGTTCTTCCAACCGATACCACTGTGGAGCCAACGGACTGTCAGGTGGCACTCGCTTTGGGACCTCATTCAGGTCAAATAAAACCCGCCCAATATAGTCATCCTTAACAAAGTCCTTGTCCTTGACGATGATCTCCACCACCGATGCCTGAATGCGCTCCTTCGAAAAGGCAAAGACCTGGTTCCACTCAGGATTGGTCTTCTTCTCGAAATACCGAGTTGTGCCCTTATAATTCCCAAGCTTCACCTCAACATATGGGTCACAGCTTCCAGTGAGGTCCTTGCTTGGAAGGTCCTTCGCTTTTACAACTCGGACATATAGGTACTGCATCTGCTCAACCAAGTCATAGGTGGTTGTGAGCTTGTCACCAGCAGCTGCACCACCAAGGTGAGGAGAAGTCTCCTTCAAGGAGTACTCCTCCGGACGGAATGGCCTCTGCATCATCTTGAATGAAAATCTTCAACCAAACAACTTTTACTCGCTGATTAAAAAGGAGCTCCAGCCAGCTGGAATTGATACCCTAGAATGGCTGCAACATCAAAAACAAACACAAGCTTTAAATAGTTGTTACAAGGAGCAGAAATACTGAATGGCATTAAATGAGAAGGAAACTGACACCTTTGCAATTAACGAGTCAGGAAAGATTGATTTCGACAGAGCATTTGTGAATTTTCTCTTCATCTTGCCATGCGCGGAGAAGCATCTGAGAATTAACTATTAACTCTACATCACCAATCATGGAAAATCATCTGCAGCAAGTATGGCAACTGGATTGAGGACGTTATAACATAAATCCATAAGACTAACAATGCTGTAAAACGGAAGCACATCTCACTTAATCTAATCCTGGCCTAAACACTGTAGCTACATTAATGCAGAAATCATTGGAACCGCGTGATAGTTTTTTGGAACATGAAGAGCAGCTAAGCTAACTGAAGAAAAGGACCGCGTGTTAGTTTTGGAACACGAAGAAAACGAATAACCTTTAAAGGTTTTTTAGCTATCTACCAATCCAAGAAGAACTAAACAGAGCATTTAATCCATCTAAACATTAAAGAAATTAGATCTACACAGAAACTACAAAGAGGAACCGACAGATAAAAAAAGAAAAGAAAAAAAACAACCATACCGATTGCTGTGCAAAAGAAGGGGAGCAGAAGGAACTTAGGAAAAAAAAAAGCGAGTAAAACATCAGATCTAAAACCATAAGACCTGGCATGCAGCAAAATCCCCACCATTTTCCCCGGCATTGCAAGAAACCAGCAGCTACAATGGGCGCCCATAATTACATCACTTTATCCACACCGCTTTTCTAGACGACTTCACTTTTCAAAAAAAAAAAAGATCCAACTCATGGCCTCATCTCAACGATAGACACAAAAGCAGACAAATTACATGGGGGCTAGTCCTTAAAAATGCAGCCTCAGATCTCACGCCACTGCCAACCTAAAGAACTCCCTAAAGAACTCAAGAATATAACAAATCCATGGCTTAACGGCGTAACCCCATCCTCACCGTCAAAGCAAGAAGACACCCTGCAACTACCGAGAAAACAAGAACAGATCAAGAAGACGCAGGGAATAGCTACCGGCATACCCATTCCTTCACATGAAACGGCCAAGAAAGAGAGACGCACCGATTGAAAGAACAGGGAACGGCTAGGAACAACAGAGATCTTTGGAATGCTTACCAAGGTGGGCCTGAGAGAAGACCGGGGGAGGACCTCGAAGCTTCGGCGGTGGAGAAGTGAGCAATTTCCGTAGGGTTTGTTTTTCTTGCGAGCAAAAACAAAGGCAGGAGGAGAGAGAGACACACACAGAGGTCACGAAGTGGAGCAGAGGAGTGGAGACTGTGGAGTGCTCGAAGGGGTTTAGCCGAGCGCAAAAGAGCCTCTCTCTCTCAGGTAGAGTGCTAGTCTTGTTGATGCTTTTTTGCAATGAGAACCTCGAGTGGTGTGGAATTTACAAGTACAGGATTAGTGTTGGGTGCGTTGGGGTTCGTGCCGGCTCTATCTACACTGTCGTCTTCCTGGGGTTCATCGTGGAAAAAAATCAGAGGAAATGAATGAGCAGCAATGTTCCACAAGCGTGGTAGCTGGGTTGGATTTTGCGCTTTTGCAGCTTGGCATGGTTTGGTCGAGTACGTGCTGATAATTGACCGAGTTCATAAAATATTGTTGGTACGTACCAAAACACTGTCTATAAAATTCCAGTTAGTATTTGAGTTTTTTTTAATAATTAGTACTTGAGATTTTGATATTCCCTTTGTTTTCGGTTACCCGGCACTTTTGACTTGACCAATCAAATTTCGTAATCTTCAATCAATAATATTTTCTAAAAAATATCCTGATCATATCAAAATGATATTGTTAGATTTGTTATAATAAATACTTTAATAATATTATACTTTTACAACATTTTATAAATGTACTAGTGTAAAATTAGCAGCCAAAGTTTAACCTTAGAGACCGTAAAAATTCAATATTGCCAAATATTCACAAGCGAAGGTAGTATCTTTTATTCTCTTATTTTGATCATCCCATGTCATGACAAGTAATTTGGACCCTCGTATATCACCAGCACAAAGACATATATGGATGTATCATGCATGTGGTCTACAGGCCCTTTAAGAATTTCATAGAAATTCGCACGAAAAAAAAGAACTTGGGTATGCTAATTCACAGTCGAGTGAAAATGTCAAAAATCACAATCGATTTCTAATCATTGGATCTTGTGTCGCGATTCGTGTGATTCATCGTCTCCGACGACAGCGGCCAATGGATTAGGAAGCGAGTTCACCTCTTTAGGGCTTGGGTTCACCGATACCCCCTGAGCTTAGAGGGAGGCTAAGGTGGTGGAAGCACGGTGGTGGCGGCGGCGGTGCGCCTCGACCACAGGGCGGAGGAGGGCGGTGGTGCCGCCTTGGCCGCAAAGCGGAGGAGGCGGTGGGGCAAAAACAACCGAAGTGGTTAGAAGGCGATGGCGGATCCGGCGACCGTAGCCGTTGGAGAGGAGGAAGAAGGCGGCGCAGGTTAATCACACCAAAGAGGAGGAAGAAAGCGCGGCGGCGTGAATTTGGAGGAGAGGCAGAGGAGGAGGAAGCAGGCGGCGGGGGGAGCTCGCCAAGGGGCCACGGTGGTGCAAGAGAGGTGGCAACGCAGGGGTGGAGATGGCGGGGTGGAGGCTATGGCTGAGTGGGTTAGGGTTAGATGATGGGGTAGGAATTATACAAGTGAGAGAATGATAGAATGTGAGCCACAAGATCTTGATTCAACAATTGGAAAAAGTGAATGTGCTTTGGTGAATCTTCAGGCGCCTATGAAGAAGATAATTTTTTAAGAAAATAATATTAATTTAAAAGATAATTACAAAAAAATCATTTTTTTAACAAAAATAGGTGCCCGTCGCCATTTGACCTGGTGAGAGGCTCCTGTCGCCATTTCTAATAGCGACGGGAACCTATTTACTGCCAATCGTCGTTGATTTTTGTTTTTTGAAATAAATTTACAAAAATAAACAGTGTGGCGACAAGACCTTGTCGCCATTTCAACTGACGACAGGGACACCCTCGGTTAAAATTTTTAAATATTAAAATTTAGGACAATCGTTATTTCAAATAGCGACAGGATTCCTGCAAGTCCCTAAATGTTTTAATAATAAAAAATAGGAAAATCGCAAATTCAAATAGCGACAGAGATCCCACAAGTCCCTAAATTTTTTAATATTAAAATTTAGAAAAAAACATCATTTTAAATGGCTACAGGGATCCCGCAAGTCTCTATCGTCATTCCAAATGGTGGCAATCTACCCTATAAAAGGCCTGAAATTCTGGCATAACCCACTTTTATTCAGAAAAAAGAGAAAGTGTGGATGGAAGGGAGAGGAGCAGAGAGGAGGAGAGAAGCTAGCGAAGCGCTGCCTGTCCGGTCATCCATGTTTCAGGTATTTTTTTAACCTTTACATAATTTTAGATGTACGGTTACGTAGTGCAGCATGGTGTACATAATCCTTTTCAGTGGGTAGTTTAGTTTTAGATATGTGGTTAATCGTGGAAATCTTGTTTAAGACGTAGTACATCAAATATATCGAACGCTACTAATTTTAAAATTTACTACGATCAGGGGACTATTCTTAAGGGTCCTAAGGGCATTGATTTGCATTATTTCCAATCGACGACCGTGACCCTAACAAGACCAAGACAGCGTACATGGGGTATTGTGATGTAGTGATTGTTCCACATATTCAATTTGGACCATACTATGTGTGATCTGAGATTGAGTTGTCTTATCAACTAAGCACCACCGGGCACATATTGGGAGTTAGTGCAGCTCAAGGGAATAAAGTCATTGCAGTCATATGCACGCAGGGTGATGGAGGAACTGTGGGATTTGGTCCTTTTGGCTTCAGGCATATGCCAAGCTCACTTTTGCATCGGCGGATGAACAAGAAGGGGTGGTGATGCCGAAGAAGTCAAGGACTTCAGCCACATCGCAACACACATAATGGGTGAAGATATGTGAGTTGTTGATATTTGTCGATGAAAACCATGTGGAAAGAGCTCCTTCAGTCAGGCAAGCTAGTAGGCTTGCTGACAAGGGTGAGGAGCTAGAAGCCCTAGTCCAAAGGATGGATCTCAAAGAGCAAGACTACATGATATTGTCAGAAGATGAAGGATCCGACGACAAAGATGTTGTGGAACAGTGGGTGGTTCCATCCGAGTGGAACACATACTAGTTCGACAACCTCATCTTTAACAAAGGATCTCGAGTGTCATGGGAGTACGACCAGAGCGAGGTCAGGCAAGGACCTATGTACAAATGCAAGGGGGCCATGTAGGGGCAGTCAAATTCTAGGCTTTGTCGGTGCGATGTACATTTACAGTCATCAAGTTTAACCCAAAATGCTACGATATGAAGTGCGACATAGAGGGATGCCCTTAGCGAGTACACGTATTTTAGCCTAAGTGGGACACCTACTAGAGATGCTCTATAGTGGTCCCTCACACATGTGTCGTCGCTGAGTCAGTGCAATCCCACAATAACTTGTCATCAGGTTTCCTCGCAAACATCATGTACGATGAGATCATGGATAATCTAGATTTTCAGCCACGGTCCATCATCCAGGCGATTGAGGCAAGGTTCAGTACACAATTAGCTATGTTAAGGCGTGGAGGGCAAAACATAAGGTAGAACAAAACAGAAGGTATTGGAATTAAGATTCGATACGTTCGAGGACTCCTTCCACAACTTGCTCGGCCAACTCCGGATCATATAGGACAGGAATCTTGGTACTCATGTCGCCATTGAAGATTTCACACATCCGAAGTTGGGCAATAAGAGAGTACTAAAGTGAGCATTTTTCTCCTTTGGTCCATGCATCAATGCATTCCAGCACTACCGTCCAATCTTATGTGTGGATGATATATTCCTAACTGGAAAGTACAAGGATAAGATACTGACTGCAATAGCAATGGACGGGAACAATCAAATTCTTGTGGCATTCGTATTCATTGAAAGTGAGAACACGGACAGTTGGTTGTGGTTCCTAAGGAATTTGATAATTTCTGTTGTATAGGGTTGTCCTAACGTATGTGTCACACATAATCAGCATGCGCCTGCTGAGTGCAATAACTAGCTACAACAAAGAGAAAATGAATCACTTTCATAGGTGGATCTATAGAGTAGGTGGTGTATGAGGTATTTGGGCGCAAACTTCTACAAGCAGTTTCACAACAATGACTTGATGAACCTGTTCAAGTGGCTGTGCAATCAGAACCAGCAGCGGAAGTTTGAAGCTCTCTGGAAGATTCTAGATGAACGGACCCAGACCCACAGAAGAGAGGTAGCGAAAAGGATCGCCCCAAGCGCTGACTAGGCCTCTAAAGTAGGGGGATTGGATCATATACCCTCCCTGAATTTCAGGATTTCAGGATTTACCCTCCCACCTCAATGACATGTGGGGTCACCGTAGGTCAATGACATGTGGGCCAGGAGGGTAAATCCTGAATTTCCATCTAAGGGAAGGGTATATGATCAAATTTTCCTCTAAAGTATTGCCACGACTACCCACAGATGGCCCTAGTGTGATGAGGAAGACGGAGGCACAAGTGAAATGCTTCTTAGACTGGATTGAGCACGATCCTAAGAAGTGGTCGCTACTACATGACAGGGGTGGTGCACGATATGGTGTCATGACAATCAATCTAGCCGTGGTGTACAACTGTGTCATGCGCGGCGCAAGGTGTCTCCCTTTGGTTGGTATTGTGGAGACAATTCTCCACGGTACCACAAATTACTTTATTGATAAAAGCAACAATGCGTCACTCACCATGACAAATGACAGAGTACTCTACTCCACCATGATCACCAAGTATATGGAAGAGAAGAGTAAGAAGGGTGAGATACACCGGACATTCAAGATGGGCACAAGGGAGTTTCGCTTCTAGATAATATATAGGGATAAAGGATGTCGCGGGACGAAACGCGAGAGGATCACCCACGAGTGCACGCTACGTCATGCTAGTTGCATATGCACTTGCCACAAGCCCGTTCTTCTGCATAGGCCCTGCTTCTATATCATGATTGCATGTTCGATGGTGGCGCAACATCTCGGCCAACACCTCTCTGACTACTTCAACAAGGAGGATGTGATGCAAGCCTAAAGTGCAGAGATGTATGGTTACGCCATGATTGGCCATTTCACTAGCCATCCCACATAGGAGTAACTTATCTGGGCCACAGACATTGATAGTTGAAGAGAATGGTTGGACGGCGAAAGGTATGACACATCAGGAATGACATGGACGAAGCAGAAGTTTGGCGTCGTACGAAGAAGTGCTCCACTTGCAGAGAGTCTGGGCACACCTTCAAGAAATGCCCATCGAGAAATCCACAGCACGAAGGAGACATCGACACTCTAGATGTTGCCACGGGGACCTCATCGGACCGCCCCATTCTAGGTGGTCCACATGGCGGACATTGAGGTCGTGACCATGGGAAAGGTTCACTTAGTTGAAATGTATGGTGCTCAATGCTTTGTAATATCATTTTGATTTATCTAAAAACTAGGTGATGATGTTGTGCTAAATGTTTTGTAATATCAGTGTGATTTGTCGACAAAATATATGAGGACTTTGCGTTGAATGTTCTATAATATCATTGTGATTTATCAACAAAAAATGTGATTACGTTGTGCTGAATATTTTGTAATATCATTGTGATTTGTCCATGAAATATGCGCTCGGAAATATACAGTAAAAAAATAGGCAGAGGTCCCTGTCGCCATTTGGAGTGGCGATATGGACATACCGCCATTTCAACTGGCGATAGGGACCTCTTTGCGCTGTTCTAGGCTACTGTCGCCATTTGGAATGGTGATGAGATAATTTTATCATTTCAAATGGCGACAGTAGCCTAGTTTTGTAAAAAAAAATTGACTTTTTTGTATTTTTTTAAAATAATATTATTTAAAAAAACCGTTGTCGTTCCAACTGCCTGTCGCCATTTCAACTAGCGATTTGCATTGAAGGGTGTGCAAATCTCCAGTTGAAATGGCGATAGGAACCCGTGGGCTCCTATTGCCAGTTCAACTGACAGTAGGAACTAGCTATATATACTCTAAAAATTCGATGGAAAAGTTATTTTAATTACAGAAAAAAGAAGAGAGAGCAGAGAGAGGAGGAGAGGAGAGAAGGGACGTAGCGAAGCTCTCGTGGTTCCTAGCGGCGGAGAGAGAGACGGAGTGGAAGATCTTGTTGCCAATTTTGTAGGTAAATGTTCTTGTAACTTTGTACATAAATTCAAAACCTTATAGGTTAGCAAATAAAAATACCGACATAGAATTCAATGGATTAGATAATTTTAGTTGTATTGTTATTTAATATCGTACATCCTATTAGTTGTGTATAGTTTAGTTCCTTATATAGATATTATTTATGTTGTAGTACTCAAATGATTTAGAATAAATCTGCAATGATACTTAGAAAAATTTGTAGGTTTTTATTTTTACACGGTAGATATTTTGTTAACACCGAAAATACTTTTTAAACTAGGAAATAGGAAGACATCTCTAAAAATAGTAAGATACATATTAAAAATCTGTAAAAAATGTAGAGTAGCTAAGTAGGGTATATAGAGCTTAATCAAAATAATCCCAACTTAATTTTGGTTTCTTTTTGAGCATGGTAAATATTCTATTAATGCCGAAAATACTTTTAAAACTAGAAAAATAGCAAGATACCTCTAAAATTTTCTAAGAAATCCATAGTAGGTACATAGGGTATGTAAAGCTGAATTAAAACATTGTGAACTTAATTTTTATTTTTATTTATACACGGTAAATATTTTATAAATGTTGGAGACACTTTTTAAAGAAAAAGTAGCAAAATATGTATTAAAATCTATAAAAATTACAGAGTAGCTAAATAGGGTATGTAGAGCTTGAACAAAATAATCTCAGCATAACTTTGGTTTTCATTTGTGCACGGTAAATATTCAGTTAATGCCAAAAATACTTTTA
Source organism: Ampelocalamus luodianensis (assembly GCA_036346255.1). Lineage (NCBI taxonomy): Eukaryota > Viridiplantae > Streptophyta > Magnoliopsida > Poales > Poaceae > Ampelocalamus > Ampelocalamus luodianensis. The sequence continues at coordinate 67,243,310 of CM070628.1, forward strand.
AATCCAGAAAAATAGCAAGACAGCTCTAAAAATTCTCTAAGAAATCCAGAGTGGGTACATAGGGTATGTAGAGTTGAATTAAAATATTGTGAACTTAATTTTTATTTCTATTTGTACACGGCAAATATTTCATAAATACTAGAGACACTTTTTAAACAAAAAAGTAGCAAGATACATATTAAAAATCTATAAAATTCCAGAATAGCTAAATAGGGTATGTATCCTAACTTAATTTTGGTTTTCACTTGTGCATGGTAAATAATTTGCAAACAATAAAAACAACAATGTACCTATAAAAATTCTATGAAGATCCCAGAGTAGCTAAATATGGAATGTAGACGTTAATTAAAACATTGTGAATTTATACGTTAATTAAAACATTGTGAACTTACTTTTACTCCCTATCTGTACACAACAAGATAACTCTAAAATTTATATGTAGATACAGTTGTGTGCAGATCAATTTCCTATGTGTCGCTAATCGTGCAATAATAGAATTAATTAGATATGTCACTTCTTATTACTTTTTGTATATATTTCATAATATTTACAATGTATGCACTGAATTTTTAGGTATATCGGACCCAAGAGATGTTGCGTAGTGGCTATACGAGTTGCTTGACTCGGCCATTGACATGCATCACCGTAACTACCTCATTACCATCCTCCCCTAAGAAGGCGAGGCGGCGATTGAGCTTGGCGCGTTGCGGTTGCGCACGCCCATGAGGGCTTGGAGGGTGGTCCCACATTGGGTTCCAAGGTACTTGTAGTTGTGACCTCATGTATTCAGTTGCAGTCTGACTACTTTTGCTGGACTTACGGTTGCAAGTTGAGAGCGGCAGGCCTCTTTCCACTAGTGAGGATGGTGGAGACGGGGGGGACAACTAGGACCGCACGGGCGATGGTTGTATGTCGAGGCGCTTTCTGTACGACCGGTGCTTCCTGATGGCACTAGTTGACCGGTGGAGGCCGGAGATGCACACATTGCACCTCCCATGCAGGGAGACGGTGCCAACGCTATGGGCGTGACCTTCTTCGACCGGTTGCCTATTTGTTGTGGTTATTGGGTTGGTGATTGAGCGGGCTTCTAATTGCCCTGAGGTGCACGACGTCCTAGACACGTGGCGCATTGAGTTCCTTAATTTCGAGGTTCCAAGACTGTGGCTCACTTAACTTTCCATACACTACCAACCTTTCCTTCCTTGTTTCAACAACATGTAGCTTGTCGCTCAACACAGAAACGCTGCCCCAAATGAAGGAGTTCGAAATTTGTGGCAATCAACACCCACGGGCCATCATCAATGCAAGTGGACTCGGTAGTGCCGATCTCCTTCTACGTATGTTTTTATAACTCTTGTCCTTCCACTTCAATTGCTTTGTGCAACTTAGTGATGTGTCTCTGTCTTCTTATCCGTCGTTCGCGATCATTGCCTTTGTCATCTTTTCTTTTCTTTCCGAGGATGCACATACCGAGTACACAGTGAGGAGGCACTTTGAGGCCTATTCGTTCCTCCAAAATACCCGGCTCATCGGTGTGGTTGTTTGGGTTGGTACGGTGGATTTCGACGCCATTTAAGAGCAACGAGTAAACAAGCAAGGCAAGTTATACCCTTGTTCCAAATTATTTATATTATGCTTATTTATATCAGTAATTTAAAGTCTGTTTTAAATGTATAGGGTCCTAAAACCTGGTTGATACGATAGTATGAACTAGAACATTTTGAGAAAAATCGAGGCTTAGTCATGCTTATAGACCAAACATGTTTATTTTGGGAAATTTCAAGCCATAAATCAACTTTGAAAAATGAAATAAATAAAAATGGTTTGGACTTGGGCATAATGGATGCTCGGTGGGTGCAAGTTTATGCGGGCTCAACGCATGATGCTATGCCACTACCGTACCACCACATGTCCTCGCTAGTGTCTGCAATGTTCCACAACCAAAGGGGTGGTGGAAACATGATCCGGACAAACTAGAGAAGTCTTGTCATGTGGGTAAAGCTGTACAACCTCTGCGAGTGTAAAACTATTCGAATAGCCGTGTCCACGGTCATGGACATGCTAGCGAGAACTACAAAGTTAGACTTTGGTTTTGTTTGAAAATGACTCCTTCAAAGCGGTTATCCAAAGCCATGTGATAGGAGGTATCCTTCACCATTCATGTGTGAATGTTATCGACTATAAAATTGAGAATTTATAAAATGATTTTTAGTTATAGAATAAATGCTTTGGAACTTAGTACAAGTATTGAAAGAAAATGCTTTATGCAAATCAACCCTTAAGCCATCCTTTGTTACATCCATATATGCATGTCATTACATTATTTGTGGGTGTAACTTGCGAGCACGGAAGTTGTGCTCATTCTTGCTTATGCAAACAAAATTTCAGAGAAGAAGGACTTTGCTACCGATGTGGATCTCGATGACTAGGCCGCTTCCCATCGATTGCACGTGGCGGTCGCTGGACCCTACTACTTCTTCGTCTTCCATGTGTTTATTTTATTATGGGCCTATAAGCCTCCTTTGTAATAAACTCTGTTGATTATTAATAAAGTTGTGATATGAAGCGGACTTGGAGGTGGAGGCAATCCAATCATACACCTAGGGCCCAACGGTGTTGTGCGCGACATACCACACCCTATGCGATGCATCCCACTGGGTTCAGGACAACTCTATCCTCTCCGAATGCCCGCTGCTTTTTCAATTGTGGTCCTTTGAGCGTTTTCAGATCGGACAATCACAGTTGGACCTGGGAGCCTACACCACCGCCATGTACACCGACGACAATGACATGGACTGACCAACCAACGGTATGTTTTCTGAACATTTATTCTTTTTCGTAATGTTTCTATTTCTTGTGCTAAGCTTCCGTTATTTTATTCCATAGGTCACCTTCACTCCGATTGCTATGCTCGTGTCCTACCCAGACTACGTTTCGATATGCGATCAATTGACGGATGACCACATCATCTGTACACTGTACACTTTTGACTTGGTGTACGCGCGCGCACCCCGAGGCCTGTCGAGACTATGCACGTGAGACCACGCGTACTGGTACACACAGATGAGCTTGATACCCGATGTCTTCGTGGAGGAGTGCCATGTGCACAAGGTGACGCACCAGTTCGGTCTGCGATAGGAGATCCCAAACCCGTAGGGGTAGCAGGTGGCATCGAACATCCATGGGTAAGTTCACGTTTATTTCTGTCGTACCATTTGCCTTACGTATCTATGAAATAATCGTTTTGCCTTCCACAGGTACACTTAGAAGGGAGTACCAGCTACAACTTTCTGGACGAATAGGATGCTTCCTTGAGTTTAGGGCTGGCTCCATGCCTTGGAGGACATCGTCTAGGAGGATGCACCCTATGACCCTAAGATGTACACGAGTATATCGAGTGATACTCTAGTCGAACGAGGGTTAGCTGCATCAGGGTTGTGGACGACCTACCATGACATGAGGCCACGACGTCCGACACGTACCCCACCCAGCCAGACTCTGCATTCCATCGTGTGGTACGTATTGAACGATCCATACATCCTATTTGCTTCGCAAGTTTTTGGCTTCTAACTTATTAATTATGTGTACAGGTCGACCTACAATGGGAGCCACACGTGGGGTACGCCCCAAGAGGGCCCGTGAGTAGGTATTTGTTCTTGTAAATATCAGTCATGTCATGTAATATAAATTTATGTACAATTTGCATTATTCTAGTATCGTGTTTTGATACTATTTGTTCTTGTGTCTATAGGTAATCATGTGAGGGAGTCAGCATCACAACACCCCACCTTTTCAGACCTTAAGGACTGCACTGGGTCACACCACACACTGCCACTTTTGCAGATCGAGATGACAATATATTTTGATGCTACCTTTCCGCACTGAAAAGACCACACTCCGCCACGCCCACTTTTCAAACCGAAAAGATCGTACCCTGTCGCGCTACACGCAACCACTTTTGCAGACCGAGTTGACAACACACTGCGGCGCTAACTTTTCAGACCGAAAAGGTCACACTCTGCCACACCACCTTTTTAGACCGAAAAGAACACACCACGACACACCACAAATTGTCACTTTTGTAGACCGAGATGACAACACACTACAACGCTACCTTTACAGACTGAAAAGACCACACTTTATCACGTCACCTTTTCAGACCGAAAAGATCCATTATAAAAGGAGAGAATAGAACTAGAGGAGAAGAGAGTTGAAGGAAAACACTACACCACCACACCCAACACTTCACCAAAGCTTGGTTCACACAACTAAGAGGAAGGAGATGTCAGACTCGTCGGAAGTGCTGGCTTGCCGAGAGGGCTAAACCGTATCCGGATTGTTCTATGAAGGATACACCGGTACCACTGGAGTTCCTACACCCATAATGTGTGTGTGAAGAATCGGCTAAGATCATCCAGTCCACACATACTCGGTGACGGCCGTCCGGGCGTACTACACGTGTGAGAACGTTCTCGTAAGCGAATCTTGCACACATAGATTTTTCACATCTTATGCTCCATTCCATAAATCTCTCATTACATCCGCACATAAATGGCAATCGAAGATGCGATGCAACTTCTTCCAATGGATCGACGGCCGAACATGTATGATAGGACGTTCATCGAGCAGAAGTACATGTTGAACTATACGATGTGTAACAGCCCCAAGTTTATAAACAGTAATAAAATGCTTTATGAACAGTAATGAGGTACTGTTCATAACATTACTGTTCATTTCTACACTTTGGGCAGCATGTTACAAATTAAAAACCTTCCTTTTTAGCCAAAACCCTAAAGAACCATTTGAAATCTTAAAGGAATACAAGATAAAACTTGTATTATGACTGGGAAGTATTTTTATTAAAGCCTAGATAAATTATCTTGGCTAAAAATATTTTTGTTGCATTTTTAGAAATTATTTGGGCTTAAAGAAAAATTTATTGTCTTTAAATAGATATTTTCGGCCTGAAATAAATATTTATGTATTTTACAAAGTGAAAATGTGGTTTATAAAATTTATCTGGGAAATATGTTATCCCAGTAGCTTCCAGTAAAAATTTCATGATTTTATAAATTTATTTGCTATTTTTAAAGCCAGTCAAACCTTTTAAATATTTGAATAAGGTTTGGTCAACTAAACCTGTCTAAACCTAAACCCTTGCATCGTAGCGACTTCGGTCTCATGTGGTTGGGTCCAACCAGTGCAATTGGTGCAGCTCGGTCACGTTCGGCGCAAGCCCAAAACTCCACGCGTGATATGAGCCGTTGATCTTCAATCGAGCAGCGGCTATAACACCCCGCGAGTCGCCCACGTGTGCATCTTAATCTCCGCCGTTGGATCTTGATCTAACGGCGAGATCGTGTGCAATCGGACAACTCCGGATCCCTTTTCAATCTCCACCGTTCATTCTCGATCAACAACGCGCACGCCTTTCGTTTTAAACTTAAAGCGCGCTTTTATCTGGCCGTTAGATTCAAATCCTCACGCTTTTCCTTTTACCGCGTGTTATAAAGCCCGCACTCCTGCGGCCGTTGGATCTTCATCGTGGTCCAGTTGGTGTATGCATTCGGACGACTCCGGATCCCCTCACGATCATGACCATTCATTATTGATCTAACGGCGTCGCTTATTCCAATTTGAAATCGAGGCGGCGTTTATGCGGGCCTTTGGATTTCAATCTCTGGCGCTCCTTTTGACCGTGGGCCTTTAAAGCCCAAAATCGGTGGATCGTTGGATTTCAATCGTAAGGTCCACATGAGTGTATGCAATCGGACCATCCGGTTCAATTTTTCATCCTAACCGTAGAAATCGGATCCAACGGTGTTGTGCCATCGCATCGCGGGCGGCGTGTATCCTTTAATCGATCGTTGGATTTTAATCCAACGTCTCTCTTTGGCGAGCCGCTGACCTTTCGGGATTTCGATTAGATCTCGATCAACCGACGGATCGTGCGGTCCATATTAATCGATGCACCGATTCAAATCATTTAATCTCTCTATTTATCACGGCCGCCCATTTCCAATCGGACGGTGACATTCGTTGAGCCTTTGTGAAGCACGTGCGGTGAGAATGACAATGGGACCCACATGTAAGAGTGTTCTTATCTTCTTCCTCTCTCTCAGTGATTTTCTCTGAACAGAGGAGAGGATTTATCCCAAAGTTTTTGCAACTAATTTTGGGATAATTAGCCCTAAATGGACACCTCATCAACTCTAGATCTTTCCTCTTGCTCGTAGCTCAACATCTATATATAAACCCTAGTTTCTTTGAGTCTGCAGCCATTGTTGACCACCAAGCTCACTTTCCTCCATTCTTGCCCGGTGGGATTTTGCTCCTATCCTTTGCTTATCCATCCTTAATCGGTTTTACCTTGCATTAAAGATTTGCTATCTTTGCGAGTTAAATCAATTTATCTCTCTGTCGATCAACTTTGAGTTTTCGAATCTTGGTATCTTTCCTATCTTGGTAAGCCAAAACCCTAGTTATGATGTCTTGAGCATCTTAAGGACTTAAGAAGCTCGTGAATCATTCTTTTAAGCATCGTAGATTCAACTTGCTTCAAACAAGAAAAGTTGATATTATACCTTTCGGTTTTCCATGTCATTTTCAAAACCTAGGGTTCTTCTTGTCAACTTACCATCTTATTTAGGTTTTGACTAAACCTAGCGACATGACAAGTTGATCTTTCAATTCTTGTCATCATCTATTTTGATTTCTAGTTGAGATCTGTCTTCGATTCTTTTTGCTTAACCGACAAAAATGAATTTCTTCTTAGTTGATGTAATCTAACTAGTTAGGTTAGACTAAGGTTGGTTTGGGATATTAATTACCTAAAAGATCATGCTAAGTTTCATTTATGAACTTTTGCATGCTCTATATTCCTTTTCCAAACTTGCAATCTGTCTGTTTTGACTCTTTTCAAATCAAATGGGACTTTGCACTAAACTCTAGTTTCGTCTTTTGAAAACGAGAAGCTATATTATGGGTTATTATCACTAATATGGGTAGTTATGGCTTAAGCATCTGTAATCATGCATTTCCAAGTTGATCATGCATTTTTCCTTCATTTTGAGCTTATTGTCGTTGGCATTTATTGGATTTATTTGCTTTCTATAGAATCTGGTTCATTTGAAGTTTTGAATCGCCTCGAGCAACACAGAACTCGCAAATGTATGTATTACTACCAAGGCAAGCATCCTCTTTGCACCATATTGATCCCAAATTTTGTACAATAGCTTTTACAAATCCAGTGATATCTGTGCATGCTATTTTTCAAAAATACAAAATGTGATCTGTTAGTAGTTAGCTATGACCAAACATGATGGATTACCTCAATTGTCACCATACACTTAACCTAGCATAGTATCGTATATCATAAGCTATAGTTTTAGTTTTAGCTTAGACGTGCATCTAGAGATTTTAGAGTTTGACAAGCATATCTTGTCAAACATGGGAATCACAATCGAACTATTGTTATTTTAAACTCTTTGTCTAGTTTCTTTAAATCAGTCTTGTATTTGAAATTCAAATTGATGCGGACAAGAGGAAGCTAGTGATGGTGCTTTTGTGCACGAGATTGGGTTTGTGGTGGACTTGTCCGGTTAATTAAGGACCGAACTCGACTATTCGGTTCAAGTCCCCACGTACTTCCACATGCGATGTATGGGCTTTGTTTGGTTAAGTAAAATGTTAAGACTATTGAGTTGGAAACAGGAGAGTAAGGATATGTGTATTGACCTTGTATGGCATAGATGCTGCGTCCGAGGACCGCGTTTTATGCCATGTGAGCTTGTATGTCGATCGGATGTTCTTAGGAGGGTGAGGCGTATATGTGCCTCGTCGCATATACGATACCTTAATGGTGCCGATAGCATTCTACTATGGGTAGGGAACCCAGTCGCATTAAATTGTTTGGATCGGCATTATTCGACGCAACATGTGTGCCGGTTAGCGGATGCTATCATGCGTTGTCTAAGCGGGATCGGTTCACACATGGGGTCCAACTCAATAGTGTTGGCTTGTTGAAAAATACCAAATCTTAGTTTCCGTCGGCATACCAAAGGAAGTATGTCATCATTGGAGGCATCCAAGGCAACGGCTAGCTAAGTCATGTGGGTAAAGATGTACACCCGCAGGTATAAAGCTCATTCAATAAGCGTGTCCACGGTCATGGACGATAACTTGAATTGATGTCACTGTATAGAAGTTTTGATTTTCAAAAATCTGGTTTGGGTTTATTTTTCGGTTTGCATGAGGAATCATGCCTTTATCTTTGTTACTTTTATGTCCTTTACTTACATTCTAAGCAAACTTTGATTTATTAAATTGCTTTGTCAAAAGTTAGCCTTTGTAGGTTAAGATGTATCGCTTTATGCAAATTTGAACCTTTATACCTTCCTGTTGTAACCTTATGCATGTAAAACTCTACTCCTTTGAATAGGCTCTAATAACCACTTTCTTTAATTAGTTTGTGTAAGACTTGCTGAGTACCTTCCATTACTCAAGGTGCTATCACCTATTGTTGCGAGTGAGGACAGCTTCCTTTATGAAGTACTTGTTAGCGCGATCGTGGTGACGCTAACGAGTAACGCTACTTCTTTCCTCCACGCAATTGCTCATGTGGATGAGGCCATTGGTGGATTTTTCGTTTATTTTGCTTCACGTTGAATATGTTGTAGTGACCAAGTCACTCTATATTGTAGTACTAAACCCGAATGTTGTAAACTTATGTTTAATTATGCAAATGTACGACTTGTATGTGTATGATGCAATGTTGTTAAATGATATATATATGCAATGGTCATTGATCCCGGGAACCATTGTGAGATATATATATCCAAGATATAATAAGAAGTAGAATGCATACCTCTTGTATTTTCATCTTTATATCCAAACCAAACTAAGCAATAGATAATCAATAGAATTGTTAGTCTCACAAATATATTTGTTATTAATGAATACATACATGTTTGGATTTTTGCTTTTATATCCAAGCTGAGACTAAACATGATATAACAAGTCTCATAAGTGCATTTGTCATTAATCACCAAAATACTTCATTAACACATAATGGCGGGTCTAGATCCTTCAACAGGTACACTTAGAAGGGAGTACCAGCTACGACTTTCTGGACGAATAGGATGCTCCCTTGAGTTTAGGGCTGGCTCCATGCCTTGGAGGACATCGTCCAGGAGGATGCACCCTATGACCCTAAGATGTACGACGAGTATATCGAGTGATACTCTAGTCGAACGAGGGTTAGCTGCATCAGGGTTGTGGACGACCTACCATGACATGAGGCCACGACGTCTGACACGTACCCCACCTAGTCAGACTCTGCATTCCATCGTGTGGTACGTATTGAACGGTCCATACATCCTATTTGCTTCGTAAGTTTTTGGCTTCTAACTTATTAATTATGTGTACAGGTCGACCTACAATGGGAGCCACACGTGGGGTACGCCCCAAGAGGGCCGGCCCGTGAGTAGGTATTTGTTCTTGTAAATATCAGTCATGTCATGTAATATAAATTTATATACAATTTGCATTATTCTAGTATCGTGTTTTGATACTATTTGTTCTTGTGTCTATAGGTAACCATGTGAGGGAGTCAGCATCGCGACACCCCACCTTTTTAGACCTTAAGGACTGCACTGGGTCACACCACACACTGCCACTTTTGCACCGAGATGACAACACATTTTGATGCTACCTTTCCGCACTGGAAAGACCACACTCTGCCACGCCCACTTTTTAGACCGAAAAGACCGCACCCTGTCGCGCTACACGCAGCCACTTTTGCAGACCGAGTTGACAACACACTGCGACGCTAACTTTTCAGACCGAAAAGGTCACACTCTGCCACACCACCTTTTTAGACAAAAAAGAACACACCACGACACGCCACAAACTGTCACTTTTGTAGACCGAGATGACAACACACTACAACGCTACCTTTACAGACCGAAAAGAGCACACTCTATCACGCCACCATTTCAGACCGAAAAGATCCATTATAAAAGGAGAGAGAATAGAACTGGAGGAGAAGAGAGTTGAAGGAAAACATTACACCACCACACCCAACATTTCACCAAAGCTCGGTTCACACAACTAAGAGGAAGGATATGTGTATTGACCTTGTATGGCATAGATGCTGTCCGAGACCGGGCTATGCCATGTGAGCTTGTATGTCGTTCGATGTTCTTAGGATGTGAGGCGTATATGTGGAGTTCATACGATACCTTAATGTGTGCCGATAGCATTCTACTAAGATCATCCATTCGCATTAAATTGTTTGGATCGGCATTATCGACGCAACATGTGTGCCGGTTAGCGTGATGCTACACGTTGTGAGAGCGGGATCGGTTCACAATGGGGTCCAACTCAATAGTGTTGGCTTGTTGAAAAATCAAATCTTAGTTTGCTCCATACCAGGAAGTATGTCATCATTCGAGGCATCCACACATAATGGCAAGCAAGTCATGCGGGTAAAGATGTACACCCCTGCAGGTATAAAGCTGTTCGAATAGCCGTGTCCACGGTCATGGACGATAACTTGAATTGATGTCACTGTATAGAAGTTTTGATTTTCAAAAATCTGGTTTGGGTTTATTTTTCGGTTTGCATGAGGAATCATGCAAGCATCGCTTACTTTTATGTCCTTTACTTACTGTTCTAAGCAAACTTTGATTTATTAAATTGCTTTGTCAAAAGTTAGCCTTTGTAGGTTAAGATGTATCGCTTTATGCAAATTTGAACCTTTATACCTTCCTGTTGTAACCTTATGCATGTAAAACTCTACTCCTTTGAATAGGCTCTAATAACCACTTTCTTTAATTAGTTTGTGTAAGACTTGCCGAGTACCTTCCGTACTCAAGGTGCTATCACCTATTGTTGCAGTGAGGACAGCTTTCCTTTATGAAGTACTTGTTAGCGCCGATCGTGGTGACGCTAACAGTAACGCTACTTCTTTCCTCCACGCAATTGCTCGGGTGGATGAGGCCATTGGTGGATTTTTTTTCAGTTTATTTTGCTTCCGCTGTTGAATATGTTGTAGTGACCAAGTCACTCTATATTGTAGTACTAAACCCGAATGTTGTAAACTTATGTTTAATTATGCAAATGTACGACTTGTATGTGTATGATGCAATGTTGTTAAATGATATATATATGCAATGGTCATTGACACGGGAACCATTGTGAGATATATATATAGGATCGCTCATCGAATTGTTACATGTTGAATTTATACCTTTAGCATGATCTTTAATTAAGGGATGAGACCTTCAAATCACCGTATGAATTTAATCAAGTACATTTCCAATAACCCGGGGAGCCCACACGATGCGAGTCGAGACCTTCAAACGCTGGAAACCTTACGTACCCGACTCTACTGAAAAAGCACCAGAGAAACCCAGGAAAACAGGGTGGTTGTGGAGGACCCCGAAAAGGAAGCTAAGTACAACCGGACGAGCGCGCGACACACAAGGGGAATGCTCCTGCTAGTGAGACCCACGCATTACACTCCTTGTTGCTTGGACACAGTCCGGATTGAAGAGCTAAGTTATGTTCAATTTGTATCATAATTATTAATTGCCCTACGTTGTGCTATCCTAACATCATTCAATCATCTAGCCCATCTCGCAGAACATGGCTGACTTCGAGACTAGCCACCTCCACAGGTAGTCCAGAGACAAGGGGAAGGGACCGATGGGTTGCCAGAATTGATTTCGTTCCAATCAACCTTTTTTCAGATTCCAAAAAGGTGGTCATGTATCGTAGGTGTATTTCGGTTTGTTGATTCGTGCATGTTGGTATTTCTAATGTACGTAACCAAACCAAATACATTATGTATTTCACAATTAAATTATGAAATAGTTCAAACTTAAATCTATTTTTCCAAATATTTCGACTATTAAATATTACGTAATCTTTTCCGAAGGAATCGATTCCATGAACAACACAATCGGGACAACAACACGTATGACAACCCTAAACTCAAATATATTTTTTTTATTTTGCTTCGAAGGGGGCTATTTGTGTTATTATGCCGCCGACCTCGTGTTCCAAATTATGTCGCTGATCTCGCGTTCTCTATTTCACATTTCGTTATCTTCTCCAATTTCAGATTCCAAACTACGAAGACACTTTAAGGTATTACTAAAAACTTTGTACATAGGCTAAATCTTTAGGTTGAATTCTCTATACATAAATAAAAATAAATAAATAAATAAATATAGAACCCTATTGCTAGTTCAATTGATGACAGTATCCGTGTCGCAAATTGAACTGGCGGCAGGATCCTATCGCCATTTGAACTGATGAAATTATCCTATCACCAGTTCAATTAGCGAGAAGAGCATCTCCGCACTGTTCCAACGCCAAAAGAATTTATAAATGACGACAATGACATATTTTTGTAAAGGTTTTTTTTGACTATTTTTATATAATTATCTTTAAAATTAACATTATTTTTTAAAAAATCGTGAAGTAGATGCCCCAAAAGAATTTCATAGGATTTGGAACATCCGTTGAATGTGAGGTTTTTCGTGGAATTCACCAAGGAATCCTGTGCTCTAAACGGGTCATTAAGATATGACCAAAATGAAGGGCTGAAGTTATAAAACAAGATAGAAGTAAAAAAAAGAAATTTAGGTACAACAAGAATATCGAAACTGAAGCACTAGATTGAAACATTTCTACATTGACATATGCTTACTACAGAGGAAATGGGGAAAAATTCACATCATCGCTGCATAAAAAACTAGGAGCCGCAGAACAAACAGCGCAACTTGGAGGTGTCACACGCAAAAGCGCGGTACCCTCCCCCCACAGCGACACCGAGCACTCGACACGGTGTCCCATCCCTCACAGACATGGTGGGACCACGATTCCCTTTGCATATTCCCCGTGGTGGGCATGGAATGATTCGCGTGCGGGTCTCCTTTTTTAATCTCTCTCTCTCTCTCTCCTCCTTTTCTCAATCGGCGTGCAGCCAGCGACCGACCGAGTCACCGAGGCAATCGTGCGCGCGCGGAGGCGGAGGCGATCGAGCTGGACTCCGGTCGGGTACGCGCGCGGAGCGTGGACCGTGTCCATAGACCACCGCCGCATCGGGGGGCTTCGATAGCGGCGATGCGCCTCGGAGAGCGTGAGCGCTTGGTCTATCGGTGTTTGGTCGGTGCCAACGAACGTTGCTGGCAAAACCAGGTTTCAGAGTTCAAATTGGTCTTTGCATGGCTTTGGCCCATTTATGATGGGCCGGGCTGGGCCATAGCTTTTATGCTAGTGCGAGTTGGAACATGTAAGCACAGTGGCAAAAAAAAAATACTTGTGCATTTTGCGGGCCGGGCTGAGTAAAGGCCCGGTCTTTTTCGGCCCGGAATTGCTTCCCTGTTAGGTTTGTTTGGGAGCGTATCGCCTGCAAATGCATCAAGTGTTGCAAATTTGCAAAGTTCGATCTGGGCCGTTCCCATGTGTACCAACAGCCAGGATCTTCCACTTCCCCTCTCACCTCACCATTTTGCAAAATAACCCCGGATTCCATCTCACCATCCGACTCACACCCCACTAGGATGGGAAAAATAGCTCGTTCGTAGGGCTCGTTGGCTCGGTTCAAAAATACTTTAATTACACTCATTAATTGGTTAAACATTGAAATGAGTCGATTTCGAATGAAATTTAATTTCGCTTTGGTTCGGCTCGTTAGCTCAGTTCTAAAAATACTTCAAAACTATAAATAAAATAATATTAAATCAAACTATGTCCATTTCAGAAGAAGTTCAATAAAATAAGTAACTGGCTCGATATCCACCCCTGCACCCCACCATCTCTCTCAATGACTCTATCCCCTTATCTCTCATCGATATGGACCGTCGCCGATGCCTAGATGTGTGTCGCCGCCGCTGGCCCCAGCCAGGTACTAGAGGGTTCGTGTCGCAGCGCACATCTATGATTGTATCTAGGTTTTTTTTTAATGCAAAGGAACACATTATTCGAAGAAATCGACTTTATGATAGCAACAAGAATATTTTGGTTCAATCATCAACAAGAAAAATTACATTAACAAATTTGCACAAGTACGGTGGATTTTTCGCAATGTACTCGTCAAAGTGAGATTACAAGGTGTGAGTGGCATCCCAGGCTGATCCTGATCCTTGGTACATAACCCGACGGCCCAAAATCAAAATTTTCAGATTTTTAACACTTGATGCATTTTCACCTGATGTGTTCCCGGTTTATGACTTTCGTTTCTTTCAGAGATTTTTTTAAATACAGGTTATTTACATTTTTTCCATTACTGAATCGGAAACCAAGTTCTTACCGGGTAAGCAGAGAAAGAGAACAGTTGCTCACAACAATACTACGTGTCTCTAAGGGCATGTATAATGACATAAACATTTGTTGTCTATAGTATTATTCAATATCATCTATAAACAGTACTGAACACAACTTCTACAATATATTACCTTTTTATATGTCTCTATAGACAGCTTCTCCATGTATAAATGTGTCTTGTTTCTCGTGTTACAGTTGACTACTGCATGAGAAATGACTCAATTCTCTATGCTCTCCATCTCTCCTCTACATCATCTCATGTTCTACGTGTCAAGGCTTATAGACAGCTGACATCACACCATTATACATGCTCTAAGTACCTGACTACTGGAAGTTGGCTTGTAGCTAGATGGCTACTTGTGTGGATGTGTACTCAACTCACTAGGGTTCAAATCCTAAACTTGGCGCTAGCGTTCACCGGTTTTAGAAGTACACATGTATACGACTTCAGTGGGGAAAGCGTGTGCCCATACTCCATGAGGCTTTGGGCCCTTCGATAAATTCGTAGCTTGTGTACGGGATGCTAGGGGCAGACCTAGAATTTAATTTTGGGTAGGGTGGAGTAGCAAGCATGGACCAACAAGGATTGCTCAAAAGCAAAAGAATCCAAACACAAATTATATTGCAATGGCGCGCTCCATGAGGCCTTGGGTCCGTCCGATAAATTTGTGATAAATTTGTACGTGTGTATGGGACGTTAGGGGTAGATCCGTGACTAAATTTTAGATAGAACGGAGTTGCAAGCATCTAGCGGTGGCACCTGTAGCGATGATCTTCGTAGAGAGCAGCAAAGCAAGAAATCGGGTTGGACTAATGGCCCGATGGATTCGATGGATCGGCTTGGATTGGGGATTTTACTGTTCTTTTCTTTGTCCCTTTGCTTTGCTTGGGTGAACAGCCATTGTGTGGACATGATAGGTGGCTGATATGGATGGATGTTTAATTGTGTAACGTAGACAACATGTTTAAAGAAAGGTACTTTTTTTTACAGCTGCCTAATCCGATAAGCCGAACATGGTCCAAGGAGTTCTAACATGGAAAGCCTTTGAGCCAACTCAACATCTTATTTTGTGATTTTCGTATCTTTCAGTCGAGCTCTTGCATATCTCTTGTTTCACCCGGTTTCTTCTACTTTAGTGATCTAAGGTCCGTAAGCAGTCTTGGTTATAGCTACTTCCAAAGAAAGGACCTAAACACCTTTATCTCCGGAAAACCATTTTTTATTGGACTGTCTCCACTTCTTGAGTGAGTTCATTGGGTCAGTATCTCGTACGGGATTTCAACTAGGCACTTGCACGTGCGACTAACGACTGTTAGATCAACTTCATGAAATGTATATACACAAGTTTGCAAAAAAAAAAACCCTATCAAAGTACGGCTTAAATTAGCAATCAAAGTATAATCCTATTTTTAAGTTGTCTCAACCACATGTCACTAACCAAACAAGTTGGTCTTAGGGTATTTATGAAAGCGTATATCGTCCCTTTTATGCTTTCTCATTCTCAAAACACTGTTTTTCAATTTTATGCTTTCTCAGCTTTTTTAGGGTCAGATCACCAAATAAAAATTATTTTTTTCTATATACCTCCATACACTATTTTTTTTTATCAAACATGAAGCACATAACACTAACAAAACAAGCCCTAAATCCCACCCTGCCAGGTACAAACTCCAGCCCGAACCAATACTGAGAACGACATGTGGACCCCATATCCCTACCTACCTGTCAGTGGAACAGCCTTTCGCCCCTAGCGTAGATTTACCATATCCCTACCCTACCTGTCAGTGGAACAGCCTTTCGCCCCTAGCGCAGATTTACCCGTCACAGAAAGAAGAAAAATTTGAAGAAAAGCGAGGAAAACATTGCACGAGCCCACCGTTCCATTGACCGTCTCCACTCTCCACCTTTCCCTCTCAGATCTCTCTCTCTCTCTCTCTCTCTCTCTCTCTCTGCCTGCTCTCGCGCGCTGCAATGTCCGACGAGCCCCTGGACGCGTTGCCTGCGGCGACCTCCGCCGCCGAGGCGGCCGCACCCGCGGCAGCCGCGGGGACCGCCTCCCCGGTCCTTCGGCCGCGGCGGGAGGCGTTCGAGTACGGGCTCCTGCCGATCCCCAAGCTGGTCTTCTCGGAGGGCACGCTGACGCAGACCCTCACCCAGATCAAGGAGAGGCTCGCGGCGGGGCTGGGGGGCGGCGCTCGTGTGGGCGCCGCGGCGCTCGCGGAGGCGCTGCAGATCCCCGCCGAGCAGGCGGCGCTGGCACTCGGGACGCTCGCCGCGGTGCTCCCCTCCGACGGCGACGACGGCGTGGGGGGCGCCGACCTCCGCGACGTGCTCCTCTTCCTCTACATCCAGTCCTACAAGCGCCTCGTGCCGCGCGCCCACAAAGACTCGCCCGCCGTCGCCGACGTGTGGCCCTCCACCTCCGCGTTCGACGGATACCTCTCCGCGCTCTCCCCGATCCAGGTCAGGTTCCGATCGTTTTTAGCCTGGCGCTATGGTTTGTGGCATCCGGTTATGATTGGTGTGCGTTGGATTGGGGAGCGACCGAGTGATTCGTTCCAATGGATTTTGGTGCGAAATTCTATGCTTCTGCGAATTTAGGCTTTGAGTCTGGGACATGGATGTGATTTCTATATAAGACTAAGAAATGATAATGTCGTGATGTACTGATGTATCCGTTGTTGAAATGATGCTTATTTAAAAGCTGTGCCAAAAGCCTTTTAGTCTACAACGATGCTTGGATGCTTGATTGTCTAATGTAAATTCGGTCTCATACGAAATGCATTTGAAGCGACTGATAAATGTGTGAAATTTCCAATGTGATTGCCACTTCATAAGAGCACGAGAATTGCATTTTTGAGCATTTTATGATACTATTGGTCATATTACCACCATCACTATTTGATGATTTGATCAATGGTCAGGCCCATTGGTAGTTAGAACACTCATTGGAGGTGGGATACACCTTGCTGAATATGTAATCTTTTCTCAGTAAATCACAATGTTGCAGTAGCTGATTGATAATGTTGAACTTCAAAATGTGCTATGTCCTGCAACTTTGCTACCACCGCAGCGTTTCAAATGGACTGCTGTAAGCCTGTAACATTAGATAGGTAGTGAAACCAAATGTTTATGCTTCATGTAGTAGTTGATTCAAAATGCCATAATAGTTGATAAAATACTGCAGCATAAAATGCACTCCAGCATGTTTACAATACAAACTAACGCAACAATTTCATTGCACTGCTGTAGCAAGGCCTGATTCTTACCATGTCAGAAGCCTGACCCTTGGTGCATCCCTTTTCTATTTCTAATAGATTATAGTATCTAGTCTATAATCATGTGTGCCTTTAGAAAAGACATTTTGCCCATTACTGATATTCTCCTTCCAAATGCTGTTTACATGTATCATTGTATCCTCCAATCCATTTATCCAATTATTATGCATTGTCCAGTACAGAATTCCTAGAGGCACTCTTTTTCATGTCAGTGAGTTATGGAAGCATGAGATTGTTCTACTGTGCTCCTTTTAACGATTGCTACAATACCTCCTTTTATTTGCAAGCCCTTTTACAGTACATTCTAATGTTTTTGGACCATCCAGTTGTTTCAATCCAACCAATCAGATTAGTTCGGGTTTTCTTGTACTGCCTTGTCAAGTTGACATTGAGTCATATAACACCCAACAGAACAAGAAAAAGCTAACACATCTATACATTAGGATACAATATAGTTTGGCTAGGCGAAAGATTGTAAAAAATAGCCGGGACACAGAGCAATAAGAAAGTCTTACACGTTCATAATGCGGCACAACAAAATTGTAACAGTGAGGATCCTTCATTTGTCTGCTTCGTAATAAAATTCTTTTCCATTCATAATGTGGATGACCAGAGTACAACTATCGTATTTGTTAATCATACGGTCCATATCTTAATATCAATATGATTTGTAGGATGACAACTAAAAGCCGTAAGGTAAGATGTTTCTGTCGGTTGGTTGGGGAGAAAATTACGCAGCAAATAAATTCTAATGGCTAATTTGTAGCATAGTCAGACTGGCCGCGCAATTGCGTGGGCTATCCCGCTAGTTACTTGCAAGTTGCAACTTGCATTTCTCTGCCAAGACAGAGACCCACAATTTCTATTTTTGTTTCTTGTTATGCAGATATTTATTGTTTATGTCATCTTGCAGCTTGTACGCAGTAATAGCCGACGGTTTATGCCTTCGCAAGCAGATGAAGAAGTTCATCAATTATCTTATTTACAGAAGCATATGGCCACCATTCTGTCTCTTTTGGCAGATTCTGTTGACGGAGAGGGTGATGAGTCTATGGTTGGTATATCTATTGTTCTGTCAATGTTTGTTTTTTCTAAGACAATATAGTTGTTTGTGACTTTGTGTGACAAAGTTGATTACTTTTGTTCGCTTGCAATAGTATAAATGCACCCTGGTTCATTCCCCTGCTTGACAGTTGTTTGTTATTTAGGATCTTAAACATGAGAATTCCTAGCACTAGAAGCTGGCAAGTGCGTGTAGTAGATCACGATTATAAATACTACGTAGTGCTTGGTTTCTTGGCAATACAATCTTTATGTTTAATTTTAAACTCCCTAAATGATTATTAGTTATGAATTTTGGCCATTTATCATGATAATTGAGTTCAGAAAGTGTAGAGAGATGGAATTGGGGCAATTAGCCACACTCTAAATGGGAGAGGGGCTTCAGATATTATATGGCATTCGCTTTGCTATATATGGCATTCTTCTTTGCTATATATGGATGTTTATTATACTGGCATTCTTGCCGCTATATATGGCGATTTACAAATACAAGGACAGAATAAATCTCGATCCTAATTGACTGGATCGCCTAAATATACAATATACAATTTCCTATTGCCTAATACCCGCATGCCAAAGCGGAGGCTCATGACGCACAGTGGTTCTCAAATCAGAAAGTGATGGCGTTGGGAGCCCTTTCGTCATAATGTCGAATCGATGAGACGAAGGAACATGAAGAACCCGATCGCGCGAGGGCCACCTTCTCGCGCACAAAGTGAATGTCAATCTCAATATGCTTTGTGCGCTGTGGTGGGCCGGTTGGCCGTCATGTAGAGCGGCACGACGTTGTCGCAGAAGACCACCGTGGCACTCGGCGCAACAATATGGAGCTCTGAAGGAGTTGCCGCGACCAACAAAGACTCGCCACAACGTGAGCTACAAAGACGGATTTCGCCCAAGACTAGAGCGGAGACCGTGGCTTGGCGTTTGGAGGACCAGAGACCGTGTTGTCGCGAGATAGACGCAGGCTGAGGTGGACCGCTCGAGTCGTGGCGCCGGCCCCATCCAAGATCAGTACGCGGTCGGTGTCTTGATGGAGCCGCGCCAATGTGAAGACCGGAGGATAGCGTGCCCTTCACATAGCGCGAACGCGCTCGATCGCGACGGGGCTCTCGGTCGTGCATGAAGAGACACACCTGTTGAACTGCATAAGCCAAATCAGGACGCGCCGAGTCGATCATCAAGAGCCCTCGCTATGCTCCTCAGACTCGAAATGTCCTTGTCCGACGCTTGTCGCCTTCATGGGCGGAGCTTGGCCCGAGTGTCAGCGGAGGTTGCCGTAGGATGACACTCACCATGCCCGCCACGGAGGAGATCAACGGCGTCGTCGGTGTGACAGAACAGCCGTCGGAGGTGCGGGTGACGGCGATGCCGAGGAAGTGGTGAAGAGCACCCAAGTCGGTCATGGCGAACTCAGACTGGAGTCGGGCCATGAGTCGCTGCAAAAGAGCGGGGGTCGAGGCGGTGAGGATGATGTCGTCGACGTAGAGTAGCAAGTAGGCGAGACTCGTCCCCTCGGTGAGAACAAAGAGGGACGTGTCGGAGGTGGAGGCGACGAAACCGAGCTGTCGAAGGAAGGCCGCGAACCGCTGGTACCAAGCTCGCGGGGCCTGCTTCAGTCCGTACAGGGACTTCTGCAGGAGACAGACGTGATCTGCAGCGGCGGGGTCGATGAAACCTGGTGGCTGCTGGCAGTAGACCGTCTCGTCGAGGTGGCCGTGAAGAAAGGCATTCTTCACGTCCAGCTGGTGGATCGGCCAGGCGCGGGAGGCGGCAATGCTGAGAACGGTCCGAATGGTGGCCTGTTTGACCACCGGACTCAAGGTCTCGTCGTAGTCAATGCCTTCGTTGAAAAACCGCGACCACCCGGGCGCCTTGTGACGAGCGAGGACCCATCGGCATGGAATTTGTGCCGAAAATCCACTTGCGTCACGACGTTCGCGCCAGAGGGCACGGAACAAGACGCCAGGTGGTGTTGTCGACGAGGGCTCGGTACTCATCCATCATCGCAGCCGCCGATTGGCATCGGCGGTAGGCGCGCGGTAGTTCGTCGGTAGGCGATGGTGAGGCGGGAGGTGGCGGCAAGCCCTCGTAGCTCACACGCGGAGGCGCGGCCCCGTGCGCGTGAGTGGCGGAGATGGGGGTGCGCCACGACTCGGCTGGTGCCGGTCTTTGCAGGGCGGCCGATGGTGCAGCACCGGTGGGTCGTCGATCGAGGTCCGTGGGAACGGAGCCACAGGAAGGCCAGCGGGGCACGTGACCACACCCGCCGGTGGAGAAGCCGGCGGGGCTAGGGACACAGGCCGCGCTTCGTGCAGAGAAGAGCGGTCCGGCTCATCATCGTGGCGGCACGCACATCGTCCAAGGTGGACGAGCAACCGCGGATGCGTCGAGAGGACCTCCACCGCAGGAACGATGAGAGCAAGGCACCAAACCGATCGTTGTCTAGAAGGAAATCCAGGAGCGAGGAATGGGATGACGGTGGTGGAAAAGGGAAAACGATCTCATCGAACACAACATGACGAAATAATGATGCGTTGAGTTGTCGAGTTAAAACACCGATAACCCTTATGAGAAGATGGATACCCAAGGAAAATGCATGCGCGGAGCGAGGTGCGAGCTTATATGGGAGGTGGCACAGTAGGTTTGGGTAGCATAGGCACCCAAAGACGCAAGGTGGTCAGGTGGGTGGTTGTCCATGGAGGCGAGTGAAGGGAACCTCATGGGCTATGGAGGAGGAAGGGCGCCTGTTGAGTAAGTAGCAGGCGGCAGCAAGAGCCTCAGCCCAGTATGCAGGCGGCATGGAAGCGTGAAGCAGCATGGTGCGAATTGAGTTGTTGAGGGTGCGGATGGTGCGTTCCGCCTTGCCATTTTGAGAGGAAGTGTATGGGCAGGAGAGACGGAGAAGTGTGCCTGGCGAGAAAGAAAGTGGTGGTGGCTGTGTTGACGAATTCGGTGCCATTGTCGGTTTGGAAGCATTTTACAGGGAGGTTAAATTGGGTTTGTGCAAGAGCTGTGAGCTCAACTAAGTGTTGGTGTACCTCGGATTTGCGTCGGAGAGGAAAAACCCAACAATAGTGACTGTAATCATCCAGGCAGACTAAATAGTATGAAAAACCAGATATACTAAGAATGGGAGAGGTCCAAACATCACAATGAATTAGTTCAAACGGTGCATGAGTACAAGACTGAGAGGCACTGAAGGGTAGACGCGTATGCTTGCCTAGTTGACAGGAATGGCAGAGGGAGCGGTCTACTTTATTACAGGAAACAGCGTGTATTTTATTTAACTGGTCTAATGCAAATAGGGTGGATGGCCGAGACGCAGTGCCACAGAGTCGATTTAAACAAACCAGAGAGCATGTGAGGCGCGCGCGGTCGGAGGGATAGCAGGTATGGTGTAGAGGTCGCCGGTACTATTGCAGCGATGAATCACGCGTCCCGTCTGGGTGTCCTTAACAGAGAAACCAAGAGCGTCAAATTCAAGAGAGCAGTGATTTTCACGGGTGAATTGACGAACGGATAAAAGATTACGAACGAGGGACGGGCGGCGAGAATGTTATTTAGGAGAAGTTTCTTTGTGGCGGTGGGTAGGATGGGTGACCTCTAGACGTGACCAGGAATGCTAGTGCCATTGCCTCACCGTTATAGAGAGGTGGAGGGTAGGCGCCGGAGGAGCATACCATCTAAGACGTCATGTGGGACGGCGTACGAGTCAACAACCCACGAGGTCGCTCGCGGCCAGTGCCGCAGGCGGCAATGAGGCCGGCCGAGTCCCATGTCGGTTCACCAGTGTTGGTGGAGAAGCTCGACGGGCGAACGCCGTGTGCGCCTGAGGAGGGGCACCGAGCACCCCCTGTTGGCGTGGGGGCTGCCATGGGTGGTCGCCGGGCGCCGAACGGCCCTGGTCGCGCTCCCAGGGAGGTATGACGCGCTCGCCGGGGTTGACACGTGCGCCAGTCCAAGGATCAAAACCCCAGGGCTGGCGCTTGTTGTCGCGCCGAGTGTTGTCGCGGCGGCCGCCGTTGCCGCGCTGCGGCTGCTGCTGCATGGCTGCGGCGGCATGCGCTGCGCGCGCTGCTGGGCCGGACTCGGCCGGTGGACGCCACCGGGCGCCGCTGAAAGCGAAGAAGGGCGGCGCGGACCTTGTCCTCGTTCTGGAGACGCAGCTCGAGGAGGAGTTGGTTCCTGGCAACAGCAAATGTGAGAGGTTCCTGGGCGGCGATGTTGTCGGCGACGGATTGGTACTTCTTGTTGAGGCCGCGGAGCAGGTTGAGGACGAGGTTGGGCTCGGTGATGGTCTGCCCGACGTCGCGAAGATTGTCGGCAGCCTCCTTCATGCGCACGCAGTACTCGTCGATGGAGGAGTCGCCCTGGGTCATCGAGTGGAACTCGTGACTCAGGAAGACGGCGCGGGGCGCCTTGTTAGCTTGGTACAGGTCGGTGATGGCCGTCCAGAGCTGGCCGGCGGTCTGCTGGACGCCGGTCATAGCGAGATTGAGGACGGAGTCGGAGACGGTGTCAAGATCCGGTGCGGATGCAAAGTCACCGCACCCATGCGTCATCAGTGGGCGTAGGGGAGATGACGGCAAGGTGCGAGAGCAGCCCAAATTTGCCACACATGGCGTGGAAGGCTGTGGACCACTTGGTGTAGTTGGAGGGTCGCAGCTCGAGGGTCATGGGGATGTGGGTCTTCACATTTACCAGAGCATAGGGGCAAACGGCTGAGTTGATGGCGTCAGCCATGGCTGGAGAGGTGGCGGAGGTGGTGGAGGGTTCTGTGGACATGATGGCACGGCTGTTGGGCGGCGCAGCAAGGTTGGGGCGGCGCTCAGGGAGAGAGCGGCGCAGGTTTGGGAAGGAGGGAGGGCCAAGATCAGATTGCTTCTGATACCATGTAGAGAGATGGAATTGGGGCAATTAGCCACACTCTAAATGGGAGAGGGCGCTCAGATATTATATGGCATGCCGTCGCTATATATGGCATTCTTCTTGCTATATATGGATGTTTATTATCTGGCATTCTGCCGCTATATATGGCGATTTACAAATACAAGGACAGGAATAAATCTCTGATCCTAATTGACTGGACTGCCTAAATATACAATATACAATTTCCTATTGCCTAATAGAAAGGCATAAATTACTTGGGGCAACTTCTGCCCAGTGCTCATGGCTTCTATAACTACCGAATTAATGTAAACTAGTATGGTGGCCCGCACATTTGCGTGGCTAGATTTGTTTCAAGGTTTAGGTTTATAATATCGAATGATATAACTTAAATGCTTGAGAATATATTTACATATTTTGTAGGTATTTAGATTTTTAAGACATCATAAATACCGGAAACGACAATAGAATCTTGAAAGAAAATATAACTTGGGAATGTAATCGAGGTATGATCTTTGATGGAAGAAAAGCATTGAGCATAATAAGTTATTAGGGGTTCTTAGAAACATAACTTCTCTCCGTTATGCATGGATCATGTAGCTACATACTTATATTCTTCCTCCATTAGTTACTCTTTTTCAAAAGGTATGCATGCTCATCTTCCTCTATTTAATCTCAAACAATATGTTGATTATGTGTGTGACAAATTATCTTATTAGTTTACATGGTATCAAAGTATCTTACTCACGTATACATCGATGCACCATGTGCGACCTACCTTCCCTCACACGCTAGGTGTTTCACCGAACCGTGTGTCTTCTATCTCTCCTCGCCGCCATAGCTCTTCTGCTTCAACCTCCAACAGTAAGCTCAATTCTTGATTGATCTTTCTCAACTGCTACCCATTCCAATGTAATACTCTACCACATAGTTATCTTCTACTTCTTCAATTATTGCTTACTACTAATCATTGCGACATCAACACACATACACGTTCAACCATCGCCAATCCCTCCCAGGGACACCTGTCGCGCTCTCTCCGATGGCCTTGAGCCTATTATCTCCGGTTGCGTTATCTCTACTCCGAGTTCTTTGCTCTTTTGCTTATATATGTCTGTGCTTCTATTCGTACGGATGCATGCATATATATACACATGCATGATGTTATACATACTTAATGTTCTCTTCTTTCGCATCGATCACTCCTTTTTTCGACGTTGGCCAACTCACTATGGCTTTCTCGCTAACCGCGACGACCTCCCATATTCACTGATACCAACATGTCTGCTTTATTTGCAGTCTAACGATATGGAGAATCTTCTCGCCATCGTTGCTGACGTCGTGCTGCTCATCAGCAATGACACACTCCTAGCTACCCAATGTCCCCTTATCTTTCATAACTCGTCTTCATGCAAAGCTTTATCTCCTCTTTGTCAAGGCTTCACTATCATCAAGCTTCTTTGTCCACTGACTTCTTCAATAGCGCCGACGCTCACAACTCATCATCGCAGCCCTTGGCTCTTTCGACTCTAGATTCTCTTCAACTACTTTGGCGAGCAGCATGATATTGTCCTCGTCGAACGTCTAAGGTGAGAAGCACGATATTATCCTCATCTCTATCTCCGCCGCTTCGTCTCTTCGCTCTCCATGGCTCAATGTCTTCTTGCATGACAAATTTACGCCATTGTACTCTTTCGTGGTCTCCTTCGATGCAATTCGTGCTATCCTCGTTATAACTTTTATTTTTATTCAAAATTT
Organism: Ampelocalamus luodianensis; assembly: GCA_036346255.1. Lineage (NCBI taxonomy): Eukaryota > Viridiplantae > Streptophyta > Magnoliopsida > Poales > Poaceae > Ampelocalamus > Ampelocalamus luodianensis. Next base: position 67,268,636 of record CM070628.1, read on the forward strand.
AAGTTATTTTTTTATTGGAGTTCCTATACAAATCAAATTGTTAATTTTGTTTAATTTATTCCGAATTTTAGTTATTTAGGTATTTTACTTTGGAATTCATATGGAAATCAAATTGTGAATTTATATTTTATTCCTTATTCCGAATTTCAATTATTGTTTGTCGGAATTCGTATACAAATCCAATCGCTAATTTTTCTTTAATTTTTATTTAGAATTATACTTATTTAGGGACTTTACATTGAAATTCGTAACAAAATCAAACTGCTAATTTTATTTTATTTTTTATTCCGAATTTCAGTTATTTATTATGTAATTAATGTAAAATATAATTGCTATTTTTTGTTTAATTATTGTTACGAATTATATTTTTTAGGGATTTTACTTGGGAATTTGTATGGAAATTATATTACTAATTATATATTTTTAATTCCGAATTTCAGTTATTGTTTGTTGGAATTTGTATACACATCCAACAGCTAATTTTCTTTTATTTTTAGTCCGAATTACAATTATTTAGGGACTTTACTTGGAATTCGTATTGAAATTAAATTGCTGATTTTATTTTATTTTTTGTTCTGAAATGCTGTTTTTATAATTCGTATACAAATATAATTGCTTATTTTTGTTTTATTTTACTCCGAATTATATTTATTTAGGGGTTTTACTTAGGAATTCGTATGAAAAATCAAATTACTATTTTTGTTTTGTTTTTTATTCCGAATTTATGTTATTTATGGATTGTACTTGATATGGATTCTTTTTTTTTTTAATCAAGACCGTTATAATCTGGACCCACCACAATCAGCGGTGGAGATCTTTTCCTTTTTCCTCCGATTAATGTTGGAATTTCTAGCCTTTAAAGAGCAAACGTGGTGGCTTCTTTTGCCTATGCTTAGCGAGATGGCGCAATTGCGTGGCTAGCATCATTATACATGCAACATAGCCCTTTTTGAGATGGCTTGTTTTCGGAACAATATTATGAATTATGCTTTTGGCTTCTCTTCTAGAAGCAATCAGTGCAATAAAGACAATTATTAATTCAGATAACATGAGGGGGAAATTGCACTTAAGCCTCAGCGTTTAGCATCTATTTCTACCCAACATTCAATTCTCGATTTTTGAGTTATGCGCACAAATCATGTGTAGTTGCAAGGCTAGGACCAACATAGAACTATAATAAATAGTCACAATGGTATGGATCAGTATAAAGATCGTGCAAAGTCTCCTATGTATGTGATAGTTCCTAGCTCATCAGAATGTTGCTTTTACCTCAGAAAAAGATCAGATCGACATAAACAAAAGCGAAGAGATAATTAGCACAAAATTAATAAATGGTTAGCTACGTACTTGCACTGTAGAGTTTAGACAAAAAATGAAACGCACCGTCTTTCCTTTGTCCATCTATACGAAATTCCATTGTTCGTGTTGTCTCACTCACATGGTTATCTCGCCGTTTAAATTTCTATCTCTGGTACTCCTGCAAACAGAGGACTTGTTTGTCGCCTCGTTAGGCATATGTGTAGTTGTTATGTAGAACGTCGTGTGCATCTTGGCCAAAGCTCGAGGACAGCATGAAACATATTGTGTGTACATGGAACATGAACCTTATTTAAATATTTAATCCCTAGCTACTTGTATCTGAATTTGGTGTCTTTTCGATTCTAGCTCTTACCGATTGGACTTGTACCTGCTATGTGTATTTATAATTATTGGAATTCGTATCAAAATCACATTGCTAATTTTATTTTATTTTATTTTTCCGAATTTCAGTTATTTGTTGGATTTTCTATACAAATCTAATTGTCATTTTTTGTTTATTGTTTATTCTGAGTTATAATTATTTAGGAATTTTACTTAGGAATTCATATGGAAATCAAATTGTTTATTTTATTTTATTTTATTTTATTTTATTTTTATTCCGATTTTCAGTTTTATTGTACTTGACATGGACTCTTTTACTTAGGAATTTGTATGGAAATCAAATAGCTGATTTTATTTTGTTTTTATTCCGAATTTCAGTTTTATTGTATTTGATATGGACTCTTTCTTTTAATCTAGACCACTATAATCTGGACCCACCACGATCGATGGTGTAGATTTTTCTTTTTTCTACCGATTAACGTGAGAATTTCTAGCTATTGAGAGCGAACGTGGTGGCTTCTTTTGACTCTGCTTTAATAACATAATAGATGATAGCATGTACATCACAACCTCATCAAACAGATAAAGGAATGACAATGATCAAGGGTCATGTAACCGGTCCTAGGATGGATCCCGGCCAGCCGCCGGTACTGGTAACCGGCCGGTTACCGGTCAAACCGATTTTTTTTCGGATGAAATTCGTTCAAATTTGATTAAAAACCATTCGAATTTGAATTTGAATTTGAACAGCCCGGGATTACCTGCCGGGATCCCGTATCCCGGCCCCCCTCTGGTAAGCGGTAGATCTTAGATTGTACAATAGAGCTAGTTCGTCTTCTCCGCAACATACAAACACCGAACAAAGATCTTGAGGCACACGATCCATGGTTGTGTACTGTTGCTGAACAGAAGAATCCACATTACTGCCATGTTGGACTACTACTCTGATGAAAAAAACCTCAGATGCATTGCTTTGTGATATTCTTACTCTGAAAATTCCCTAGACCCTTACTGTCATTTGCATTGCTTTATATGCAGGTATTGACAATGGAGACTTTTGAGCACCTTGGATTTTTATTGCAGTTCTCTGAAGGAACTACTTTAAGCCAAGCAGCTACCTTTTTTGCGAATTCTGATCCAGACATGCCTGCTGCCCCTGTTCCCGCTGCTCAGGTTCATGATTGGATTCTGCAGAATATTGCTTCTTCGTTGGAATATACAGCAGAAAAATCTACAGCAAAGGAAAACAGCCAACAGTGTGTATCTGATCCTGATGTGACAATGTCTGATGCTGTCACAAATACAAGAATTCAGAGCACCTCACCAACTGGTACTTCTGTGCCAAACAATCCTGGATACTTCAGAAATACAACTTTTGTTGAGGGTTTCTCCAAAACCTCTGTTGTCAAACAAGCATCTGATATCAAAGGGCATTCAATGAAGGTATTCCTGCATTAGTTTTTAGTAGCGGACAATGGATATTGAGAGGGAGTGAAGATTGTTTTGCTCCGTCATTCATATCTCTGCGTTGTAGTTTTGTCTGTTCCACAGTGGAATTTCAAAGCTGATTAGCTGAAATTTCGTCAGTCTACTATTAATAACATAAACTGCTTTTATAGGTTTTGAACTGCCATGATTCTGTTGTCTACATACTGGCCCCTCTTAAATATGCTACTGTCTATGGATGTTCTGACACTACTATTGTTCTTGGTGCTATTGGTAAGGTATGTACGCACAATTTTACAATCCATATTATATTTCTATTTCAAATTGAACACATCAGGTAACAATATAAGGTTCGTAAGATTATTTCTATATTCCAACGCATAATTTTTCAGTATAGTTTTATTCTATATTATCCACATGCTAGAAATGAGTATCTGTCACTTATCTAGTTGCAAGCCTAAAAAAGTTTCATGCTCAGGTGGTAAAGGTGGAGCATTGTGAACGAGTGCAAATCATTGCGGCTTCTAAAAGAATTTGGATCGCCAATTGTCGCGAATGTATCTTCTACTTGGGAGTAAATCACCAACCACTTATTGTGGGGGACAACCATAAATTACAAGTGAGTATGTTTTTTCATCAACTGTTTTTCTCATCTGATTCAGTGTACACTACTGTATATCCACATCCTGTTGTTATAAAAGGATAAATAATTTCATGGGCAGTTGGAAGGAAAAATTAGGAAGCATGGAGATATTCGGGACATGAAAATTTCTTCTCAGATCTATTATTTTAAAACTTGTCCTTTATCCTTGCTTATCCTTCGAAGCACTCCGTAGTGAACTGATAAAAAACCATCCCATCAAATGAAGAAGACTAGCATTTAGCATGCTAAAAATAACAGCAAAAGTTGGTAATGAACCTGTACAGTTTGATCTATTGAATTTTATTCTATTGACTTAAAAACTTAGCTTCGAAAACATGACATTTATATTAAATTTGATTCAACATAAATGTACTTTACATTTCAACAACTTCAAAAATGTTTACCTCTTATTTTAACAGGTTGCTCCATTTAATACTTATTATCCACAACTGGGGGAGCATTTGGCACAAGTTGGTGTGGATCCTAACATCAACAAGTGGGACCAACCATTTGTACTGGGAGTTGTTGATCCACATGATTCGTTATCTCATCCTGCAGGGGTTTCTGATGTCCAAGCTGAGTCTACCACTTGTCTCGATCCTGATCTATTCACAAACTTTTTGGTATGGGAACTGTATGTTAATTTCCTAGATTATTGCAGGTCAATTAAAAAATTCCCATGAATTCAATGAAAATCTTTTGCTTGTTATACTGAACAGATGTCAGCTTTTAATCTCTTGTTGTATGACAACTAATTGTATATGATGAGTCTGTGTTAACCTTATCATCCATTGTTCTTGTATTCTCCATCTTGTCCATAGCAGCTGTAGTAAGAACGGAGAAGCCATTTTTCCATACTTATCTGTTGTAACTAGTCAGTTGGCAATGTGGAATTGTCCTAATGCTGAAACTTGATATATTACTGAAGTCTGACAATGTTTCCCTTTCCACTGCTTCCAACCAGCCAAATATGGATTTTGTAGGTTGTGTTGCAGTGATGTAGAACCCAGCACTTGATGTATTTTAAATTCATGCATTGATTTTTCTCCGTAACAAGAATATGACAGTGTAGCTATTTTTATTCTGCAGATTCCTAGTTGGTTTGAGGCACAAGGGCCTACCAAATACAATCCATTTACATTGCCTGAAGTTTATTGGGCATCCCAAAGGAAAAAGGTAATATGCAATCCATAGCAAATTTTCATGTATTTCTAACAGTAGCTGGTTAGTCAGAAAGGGCTTGTTTTGGGGAGGGGACTCATGAGATATTATAATCATTTACTAGCTATAAATTAGGACTATTATCTTTGATGTAACTACGCACAATTGAGGAATTCAATTAAAACAAGCATATGTTGTTTATTATATTTAACAATATTCATATAATGAAAATGTGGTGGTGTTCTGAGGTGAGTATTGCGGGAGCAGGAAGGATTCCAAGTTATTGAATGTAAGATTAATTTACTACAAGACAAGAGTGCAGATAATACTATTCGAAATCATTAGCTTTTTCTTAATCACCACTCTTATTTGAATTGTGTTGATTCAAGTAGCAAGACGAGTTGAAAATTTGAAAGGAATATATATTTGAAAATTTGAAAGGAATATATATTTCCTGCCCCGGGGGGCACTAAGGTTATGTGGTGTTGGGTGGATGCAGTGAGCCACTGAGCCCAATGTTGTTGAATCAAGGTTGTCATGGCACTCTAGCCAGTCGCGGCGACCCCAAGGCTCCAGGACGTCCAGGCGCCCACCTAGATGGTGATTAGACGATGACATATATTAGGCAAATCAGCACATATAACAGAGAAAAAAAAGAAGAATAGATGAGAGATGGACCACTAGCCACTCAGCCCACACCCTACTCAGGCCCAAAAGCCCATCTAAGTCATTCACTCCCTCCTGTGTCCTAATATCACCAGGATGCCACCTCATCCTGTCCATGGGTGAGTAGCAGAGGAGAGCGAGCAGCAACATCCACTCATCCAGCATCCCGAGTAGCAGATGAGAGACGCGAGCAGCAAAGAGGACTGCGATGGGCGATGAGCAGCAGAGCATATCAGGGGAGAGGGAGGAGCAGAGAAGAAAGGAGAGGGAGGGATAGCACTTGCGAGGCGACGGCGGAAGGCAGGGAGGCGGTGGCGTGCTGCAGACAGCGGCGGCAGATGCGGATGCAAGCTGGAGAGGCTCGACAACCGGTGCGGCAACTAGGGATCCCTCCCAGGCCTGACCCCTCTCTCCTCTCTCTCGAGTTGCCCAGAAGCCAGATCTGAGTCCCTCTCTCCTAGACCACTCCCAGTCTAGGTGAGCAGCCATGTCGTCCACTGCTGGCCGACTGGAGGACATGTCGTCGACTAGGCATCACCATGACAACCATGGTTGGAACAACGTGATTAGTTCTCTATGTTACTGTCTGGTGCTCTTTAGTAACATACTAACATGTCACTGAATATGTCACATTACCATATTTATTTGCATATATTTCTGAAGTTTGGCTTCCTTATTGTACATTTTCAGCATACTTCTCTAGAAGATATCCAAAAGAATATCCGGGAACTGGAGCTTGATGATAACCGAAAAAAGGAATTGGCATGTGCCCTTCATGCTCAATTCAAGGACTGGCTATACGGTAATTTATTCATCTATTGATGTTACTGTGATGATAGATACTGTTTGCATGTTTAATTTCTTCTATACTTATTTGTGTCCTACCAGTTTTAGACTCAGCATCTTGTCTTTTTGAGGTTTGCCTGTTTATTTATTTAGTCCATGATACTGTCATTGGCTATCTCATGGTAATCCTTGAGTACTTGATGCTCTATGTAACCTTTGCTCTAGTTGGTTAGTGGTCTTTGAGCAATGCTCGTACATTATGATGGACCAATTATAACTCCAAGCTAGAAAATGTGCCACATCCTGTGCAGTGGTTATCACTGTTGATTACTTACATAGTTTGGGTTTGGAGCTGTTCAGAATGTAGTCATCTTCATTCTGCACTTACTATTCAATTGATCTAGACTACTTTTTAAATAACAAATATGTCTGTCAATGGTTAATGGTAACCATCCAAAAATGGCAATGGATCCCTGTTACGACGACTTACGATTCAAAATTTGTCAAGTTCCAAAATTTCAAACTTGGGCAGGATATCTGATAGCGCAGTGCATGATGCTTACCATGGTTAGAGGCTTGATTGCTCCGTTCATATTCCCTGAATCATACATTAAAACGTTGAATACAGTGATTCATAAATGCTCATTGGTGGGTTATTTTATCCAATTGATTATATGATCTTCATTGAGTACTTCAAAATTGGTAAACTTAACCCAATGATTTGTACTTGTCACTGAAGTAGTAAACCCAACCAAATGATTTCTACAAGTGAGAACTTTAGCTGGTTCTTATCCTTTTCAATTTCCACCATCAGAATCTTTTTCACTGTTAACGATGGTTTTTTTGAGCTTGAAATGAACTGTTTGAGTAACTACTAACAGTTCTAAATCTCATTTCTAGCTTCAGGAAATATCCGCCAGCTCTACTGTTTGCAAGGCGAATAAGCATACGGTGATCTTCACCCAAAAATGCTTATGCGCACCAGCAAGACTGTATCCTTCGCCCAATCCCTTCAGCAGTCCAACTCCGTGCATCCAACCGCATCATCCAAGCTGACTTCACGTCGACTGAGCTGATTCCACCTGGTCTTCAAGCCTGTATTGTTTGTCGAGAGAAAAATGTAATAGAAAAATGTACTGTTTATTTTTTTGCCAATAAATTTTGATCAGTTCCCCCTTTTTGTTGGTTGTGGTTGGTGCAAGGGCTCAAATCTTGGGTTTTGGTGGTTTCATATTTATATCCTTCATAAGATATACGACGATGAATAGCGGTTACTCAAAATCTTTGCGAAAATAAGCATTTTTGCTCGTTAGTTGGGGCCATTTCTACCTGTACCGCATCTGTATTCTCGTTATGATCAGATCGGCGTGGACTGTGGAGGGAAATGTTGCAGCCAAGAAAACCCAGGAATTTACAGATGTGTTTGCCTTTGCTACCATGTGGTGCGTTTCTGATTGGAACCAGTTTCACTTGTGAATTGTGATCTGTCTTTTGGAATGAACTGGCTCTTGTGAACAGCCAGTTAGTCGCAGTCACATAAACTAGTTAGCCGCAGTCACAGAAATTTGACACGTGGTGGATCCCAGCTGCTCCATGCTGAACGGGCCAAGTTGCTCTTCCGTGGCGCCATCGAGCCACGCTGTCGGTTGAGATGTAAAATCCATTGACGTGTATGGTTCCGTCCGGCCATGCAACTCTGATTCACAGAATTTGACAGTTTGTCCTCTAACGCCTTTGTCGGCAGAAAATTTTCTGGAACGTGATCTCGTAAAACACTACAACACGAAAGGAATGTGTGATTCTCAGCAGTGAGAACTAAGATAATATTACGAGCTATTGCATATTGCTTATCAAGGGAATCTGTATACGAAACAGTTCTTACTATTTAACCCCTTTAATTTTTTTTTATTAATAACCCCTCGTTAACTTTATTTTCAAATCTGATTTTTTTCGTTGCGCTACCATCTATAACATAGCAAATAACATTGTCACGCCATGAGATAAGTCCACCATTAAACCAAAAAATGGCATGTTTTGCTACGGAATTGGTGGTGGCGTGATAAAGCAATACTACCACGCCACCACCACCACTGGAGTGATAGGGTTTCGCCACGCTAGGATTGATGGCGTGACAATGTATTTTTGTCACGTCATGGGTTGTGATGTGGCCAAAATGTTTAGATTTGGAAATATAGTTGGCGAGGGATCATCAATAATTTTTTTTAAAAAATATTATTTAATAAAAATTCTCTATATACGGATTGAAGATATGAAACTGTTATACCCTTCGATCACAAAGGAGCGTTGTTTTTTTTACTTTTCAAAGTCAACAAGCTACTCTTTTGACCACTAAATTCTATTATCATATATTCGAAAATAGTTGTGAAAGTGCAATCTTATAAAAGTAGTTTTCATAACAAACTCACTCATACCAATTTCATATATCAAAACCAAATGTTTTAGACAACTAGCATCATCATTATAGATTGATACAGTGTAGTTAACTGTGTATAAACATTACTAATTTATAATCACACTAATGTATATGTATTCCATACATTTGTTTTCTATTTAACCTTAGATGTCTTCTTTACATGTATTTCGTATTGTCCACATAGTTAGAAATCAAGCAAAAGACAATTTTTTTTCATACAAATTCTTTTATTCTTGACGATTGAGCAATAGCTTAGTGGTGGAGACGTGGGAGAACGTCCCAACCGCCCGGGTTTGATCCCTCGATGGCTGCACTGTGTCTCGACTAAATATTTGTTTTCTTAGCACCTGCAAACCACGTGTCATGAGCTTTTAGTATATAATAGATATATATTTTGAGATATCATTCACTTTAGCCTATGTATTATTGGCTTTCCCTCTACCATGGTACAATGGTTCCTATGCAGGTACAACTAGCTCTCGGACGTACAATAGTACGCTCGAGCGCAACATATGCAACAATTTAATTTAACATCCGCAACAAATTTGCAGTTAGACGCAACATCGATCAGATGGACATGCAATAAAATTCCCCATGGATGCAACAACCCATTACAACAAAAACGATGCAATATCTAGCAAACCCACTACAACAGGAATCAAAATTCTTATGCAACAAATCTGAAACCCAACTGCAGAAAAAAAAACTTGTGCAACAAATCCGCAACCCTACTACAACACAGATCCTCTTGCTACAACATTTGAGAATGCATATTGCAATAAAATAAAACACCCCATGCAACAATTTGAGAAAATTGTTGCAACAAATCCATACAATGCTTGCAACATTCCGCAAAAACATATGCAATAATTTAATTTTCGTTCACCATGAGGCCGAAGTTGTCGGGGTCGGTGCTGATGTAGGTGGTGGGCACGTGCTTGGAAGCCCGTGACTGCCGCTTACCAGCGTGCCCGCCCGTGGGGGACCAGCCTCTGTAGCCTTCGTCCGACGCATTGCCGCAGCGTCCTCCTCCTCATTGGTGTGTGTGTGAGAGAGAGATGGAGGCCTTCGGTGGAGAGCTCTTGGTTGCCAACAAGCCACCCAATGGGGAAATCGGTAACTACAGATGGACTTGGAGTGGGGAGGAGGTGGAGCTTGGGAGTGGAAGAGGACATGGTTTAGGATTTGGGCGTGGAGATCAGTAGGGAATGAAAGCGGTGGTAGCCGGCGATGTTCGCCATAGTGAGAGAAAACAACAGCTGCACCGCAAAAGCGAAATTATGTGACATGGCCAGAGCTCGCTGGAGTAGCATGTGGAGATTGAGGGGCTATTGGGGTTGGTATGAGAGAGATGAGAGCACAAGAAAGAAGGGGCTTACGAGACACACAACAATAGAATAGAGTGAGAGATGAGTAATGAGCGACAAAAGTAGTCAGTTTACAACTTTAATGTTGTGGGGCCATATGGATTGTAGTGTCCAGGAGCGGAGCGTCCGATGCTCTGCCTCGCTTTGGATGTATGGGCGTGAGTATTATCCTTCTGATGAGGACATCAACCTTTTGGATACGATCGCTACTCCATGTCATAGTGCAAGAAAGGTCCCCACGTCATTTTGGTTCCAAGTCAAGCAAGAGTTTGAGTGGAACACATTCTGAAATCCAATTCGGCCTCTGGAGACAACACTGATTTCAAATATGCATAACTTTCATATGTGGCATCTGTTTGAGATGCACGAGTACTTGATTAAAAGCTTATCTTGTCATCTTTCCAATGGATCCAACTCCATTGCCAAATTCCTTCTGTGAGCGCAGCAATCACCAAAACAATCGGGCACTGATTCTGAAACCGAGGCAGAAGGGTGCTACGCCACCTCCACTTGGGCCCATGGGCCTTGTAACTCTAGAGGTGTGCGTTCACCCCTTGGCCGTCATGTCTGTCATCCTCATATATTCTCATGTGTGCGATGCTTTAGGGTTGGATTTCGTTTAGTTAAAAGTTAGCTACATTGCAACTTCGTGTATTGGCTTGTGTCGACTAGACCAACCATAATACCACTTCGGAATTCGACATTATTGAGTACTTCAATCCTATTTATAATTTTAGATTGCTTATTATTTTGTTCTTACTTATTCTTCGATTGCTTGCAGGAAGTGATCTTCGTGATCAGGTTGATTGTGCTTTTAGCAAGGTCGATAACAATTTTGAAGTTGGTTCAGCGATTGCCGGACATATTGATCATGTACGATTGATAGCTGAATCGCGAGAGTCGTCTTCTCAAATCAAATTATCCATCTCATCAAAAGATTGGGACACCCATTGTCGCATCACCTTCCTATGCTTATGCACGATGTCCTTTTTTTTTTTTTTCAAAGAACCGCATGGAAGTAAATGATCTAGAAGAAGTCAAGGAGATGCTCACTTGGATCCAACTCCGAGCTAACGAGTTCGAGGACCAGGCTCCTCTGGAGCAAGTCAGCGAGGTCATTGCGCACCCGTCCACTCCCATATGCGAAAAGAACCCTCCAATGGGAAGCTTCGCCGTCACCGTGGCCTCCTTGTCTACGGTGATGGCGACCCCGCCTATGGCCGCCATCTCGTCGGCCTGGCCACCGCAGCTTACCCTAATTCCTGGAGACGGTCTGGTGAGTGTCTGTAACATCCTAAGTTTTGGCTTGTATTTCAAATGTTAGAAAATGAGTAGAAATGAATTTTTTTTTCTTACATCTTGTATCTCCTGTATGTTCTAAACAATTCTTGTAAAAGGAATTATGGAAATACAAAGTCACAAGTCTGTTGATCCAAAATTTAATCTTCCAAAAACAATCTTGTCCAACCTTTTGATCATCTCCTGGAAATACTTTTCCTAAGTCCTAGGGTTGGTGTGGAACCCCTCTGAAAAAATTCGCATTTGTTGGAGGTTGTTTGAATACTTTTGAAGGTCAGTCAAACCAATTGGAAAAGTGGTCAAACCCTAGTCCAGTAACTTGTAGAATTTTTGGAGGAATTGTACAGCACCAAAGCCCCTAAAAATTTTATACAAGGTCAATCCCTTGTTTAGCAAGCTCCTGTAAAAATTTCAGAATTTATGGAGATGTTTGGCTACCTCAAACAATTCCCCTAAGTTCAGCCCTTCTCAGAAATCAAAAAATCAAATTCTGGTTTGAGTCAGACTCGGGCTCGAGCCCGAGCCCAACTCAACCGACTCGGTTGGATCAAGTCCACTTAACCGCACCCGGGCGCGCCCGAGTTGAGCCGTTGGATTTGCATCCAACGCTCATGACCTCCCCTACCCCCTTGAACCTCGGGAGCTCTCGGGCGACCCCAACCGTCCGATCAAGATCGGACCACCCACGACCTCCCCGACCTCCTCTGTCTTCTTCTTCCTCACGCCGTGCGCATCAACAGTGCGCGGCGTGGTCCTGTCACGTCTCGCTCCCTCGTCAACGCCTACTTATCGGGGTAGCGCTGTGCGTGTATGCTTTCGGCCTAAAGCCGTGATCCGCGCTGCTCCTCTCGTTTCCAGTCTGTCGCGATTGAAGCTCTCCCGTAGCTCACCATGGGGGCCCCCTTCCTTTGTGCCGTTGCTCACTGATCTCTTAATGCCCTCGAGGGCCTCCTTTGGACCTCTTCCATCTCCAATTATCCCCAGCTCACCCTCGGTGCGTTGAGCGTAAGCCACCGTGAGCATTTTGTTTTCCGCCATTGTTACCTTCGAGCTCCGTTGGTGACCTGGGTACTCTAGTGGTCCTCTTTCCTAGATTTTTGGTTCCCTTGGGACCTTGGTTCCTCGCAAATCCGGCCCCTAACCCCATTTTCGGTTTGCTTCTACAGGAGCAGTTGAATTGGAGTTTTCGAATTTTGCGGCTGTAGGGGGGGCTTCGTCGTTGCCAACAACGGTGAGTATCCTCTGTCCAATCCCGTGGTCCTAGACCACCTCTAGGCCTGTGCGAAGCCACCCTGACCTTTATTTTTGTCCCTGGTTGCTCAGAGCACCTTGTCGTCGTCATCTTCTCCGTTTTCGGCGTCGGTCTACGCCGCTAGACCTCCTCCGACTTCCCTCGATCCCCTTCTGTACCCTGGTAAGTCCACCTTATCCTCCTAGAGCTGGGACACTAGCTAGATTAGCTCGTAGCACACCTTTTTCGTATTTTCGATTTTTTACCGAAAACACACCTCCGTCCTTCTCCGGCTCGCCGGCGATTTAGGCCTGCTCCGCCGAGATGAGTGCTCGCATTAGGTGCGCAATAGTATTAGGAAGGTTTTGGTACAGTTGGTTAGCGCCGCCGGGGACTTGGTCGTCGGCGACGTGCCAGCGAGCTCAACGTTGAGCTCTGTACTTTGTTGCGATTTTGTCAAGTCACTAGACCTCCTCGATTTAATCCCAGCCATTGAGAACCTTCCAGGTTTAGATCTGAGCCGTCCAGATCACTTCCGTTAAAACCTTGTCCTTAGCTTTAGGACCTCCTCTCAGCTCTGGACTGTTAGATCTAGATCTAACGGGCTAGACCTCCTCAACATGTTTAAAGTTCTATCGTTTAGTTTCTCTTTTTGCCGTTCATCTCTAGATCTACGGCTCATGTCTCGTGAATATTCGGACCTCCGAATGTGATCTTGATCTAAGCCATTCCTTTTGAGATCCATGACCTCCCCAGTTTTAGTGGGTTTCCAGTTTAAGCTCCGAAAGCTTTTATTTGTATTTTATTAATTGTGTTAAATTTCAAAAATGCATAACTATTTCATTTTAGCTCCTTTTTGGGTAATTCCCATTGTGTTAGATTCCTGTTTACTTAGACTTTAACCCAAAAGTATGTATAGGTGCTGCTGTGTAGCAGAAAATGGTAGGAACTGTATTAACTTGTTTCAACATTAAATTTTGTCTAGGAATTCATTAAACTTGCAAAATACATAACTTTTTCTCTGTATTTCCAAACTGAGCAAACTAAACTTTGTTAAAATCCTCTAGTGATGCACTTTAGTGTAGAATAGGTCTTAATGTGATCATTGCCACTGAAATCAATGATACACTAGTTTACAACTTAGAAAAAAAATCAAAACAAATTCAATTTAACTCCAAATGAAGTAAACTTAGTTTTGGTAACCTTAGAATACCAGTATCTACCTACCATAAAAATTTCAGGCTCCAGATCTTTCTAGAAATTTATGCCATGAACAGTAACAGATAGCAATTAATTTTGATTTTTCCAACAGACAGAAGTTGATTTAGCTATAACTTTTGCATCTTTAATCCAAATCAAATGTTTCTTGTTGCTAAATTTGTTTAAAATCATGCTCTATCTGCTGTATAAATTTCATGGATTTTGGATGGCTTTGGCTTTTGAGTTTTCTTCATTGTTCGTCATCTTTATTGGATTTTCTCGTTCTTTCGATAGGTGACGACGATTGTATTGAGTTGAAAAGTAATCTTCTGCAGCAAACAAGTGATCCAACAAGGCAAGTAGTGTAATATCATTTGATCATATTGCTCCCATTACTTTTAAAGTCTAATATCTTGTTTGCAAAACTTAAGTATGCATGCTTCTTGTGTCAAGATTTATTTTGTCGATTAGAGGTAGCTAATCCCATTGCATAGTTTCTCTGAAATTGTTCACCCCCGCCACTAGGATATTATCCTCACTGGTGAATTAGAGCCCGATGGATGATTTATGATCTTTTTATTGTCTTTGCGATATGATGCTTAGCAATGCTTAGTTACCGGTATAATTAGGCGGTTATCGACTTAGTCGATAACCTTGATCACACAAACTTCTTATGACTTTATGATTCAGCCTTTGGGCTATATTTATTTATGGAAACCAAAAATAAAAATAAAATGATTTGGACTTGGGCACAATGGTAAGATGGTGTGCTTTTGGGTGTGAATGGAATGGTGCCTGAGTCAATTAAGAACCGAGTTACTTGCGCCACCATTCTGAGCATTTTGCGTGCTGACCACACTAGAGGGTATGAGACCTCTCTTGACTTAGTACTTTGGCGTGTGTTAGCTACGAGTCGCAGGTGGGCGTGTGTGTGTTGTGTTGTGGTAAAATGAGGTGGTTCATGTGTAGGAGCATTGTAGTTGTCCGGAAGCTTTACCCCTATAGGGTAGTTGACTTTCGGCTTTACAATGTAAGCGTATGGGCTTCGGTCCATACGAGCGGCTCGTAGTTGATACACAATATTGGAAACGTCTCGTAGGACTTAGCCGTGTCGGCACACCAAAGGAAGTGTGCTAAATAGCTTGGCGAAAAGGCGGTCTGAAGTGTGGGTACATTGGTACACCCCTGCAGGGTTTTGATCTATTCGAATAGCCTCGTCCTAGGTTATGGACATGCTCGGATACGCCCCGTAAGAACCAGACTACAACCTTTTTAAATTAAAACTTGACATAGGTGGTACGAATGGGTAATTCGTGCTATTATTGTGATGGCTATTGGGTTGGTCATCTCCAGGATGTCTTTATGTTATTACATTACTGTCTCGCTGTTATTTATGCAAATAAAATTCAGATTATGAAAACTGCTTTCAACATATTATCTATTGCAAATAAAATTTGCTTTATGCTGAAAATAACCATTGAGCCTTCTCCTTTGACTAAAGCCTGCATGTAGTAGTAACTAGGTTTGTTACTCGTAAGTCTTGCGAGTACATTTTTGTACTCATTTGCTTTGTTTATTTGTTGCAGAGAAGGTTAATCCCCAAGGGATTGACTTTGGTGAGCTTTGCTTCGGGGTGGACGACTAGCTTGGCGGCCCGGTCGGTTGTCTTGTGGGTTATGGCTAACCGGTCGTATTTCGGTTAGAGCTATCTTATGACACCTTTTGCTTCCGCTGTTATTTGATATTTATGTCTTTTGGTCGGTCGGTTGTCTTGTAATAACTTTATATTATGTATGTCGTTTTCTAGACTTGTTATATTGATGTATGGAATTGATGCATGCTTTTGTAAAGATGTATGTGTGCTGCATTTTCTGGGAAGTATATGTCCATCGAGACACATGTTATTTTGTTTGTGATACTAGAGCCAGTGGAAGGCTAAGTATTACAAGCTTAATAAACCGGGGTCTCACAGTGTCGCTTCAGTTACAGTTCCCTCTCTAGCAAGTGCTGCTCTAGTTAGATAAAAAATAAAAAGAGAAAAAGGAAGTTGCAATCGGCCAACCCAGCTTAAATTGTTTTCCTATTTCCCTCCTCCCTTTTTCAGCATCCACCTCTCTCAGCATACATGATCACCAAGAACCCCACAGGCAGCGGCTTCGCCCCTTTTTCATACATAGAACAAACCACATCAAGCAATCTCAAAAGCTTAAATAAAAATCAGCAAAGCATCAAAAGATAAATGATACTCAATATGAAACAAAAAAAGGGAAGGAGGGGAGCAGAGGGAGGACTGAGCCAGGTAGCGTGCAAGCTGGAGATGGTGATCGGAGAAGAAGGCCGGAGGGCGGAGCAAGGCGGCGACGGGTGGTGGCGCTGTGTTAAGGGCCGGAGGCCTGCGGACCAGAGGAGGCGGCACCCAGTGGAGCAAAGGAGAGGACGGAGAGGAAGACAAGGCTGGGGTAGCTATAATATATAAGGACATCGCCAAAATACTTTGCCTCCCGCGTACGTGTTCAAATTTTTTTGAACTCCCGCGCTGCGAATCACAGACGGTTTCATACAAAACCGCTCAGGATGACATATCACGACGGTTCAGTATCACGAATCGCTCGTGATAGTATCTCATCACATACAGTTCTTAATACGAACCGTCTGTGATAAGTATCTCATCACAGACGGTTTGTATTAAGAACCATATGTGATTTGGATTTTACCCACGGTCCACAGCCAAGGCCCAACACGGCCGACCGTGTGGGGACTACGGTGTAGCGGCTGTGCTCCTGCGCTCTCATGGTGCCAATAATAGCTGGAGGATCCATTTTTTCCGGACTCCCTGCGGCTGCAACTCATCATTTGTCTCATATCCTTGTGCTTTGTTCCTGTTGTGCTGTTAATTATTTTGGAGTACTAAAGCAGAATGTATGCTGCTAACAATGGTAGCATGTGCATGTATAACAATAATTAGCATATTGAACTTACTTTCATCAGCCACCTAGCGAAGAATACACGCCGAGGGAGGGGGGGGGGGGTTCCGCCCAGACCGGGAGACCCGGGGCAGCCGCTCTGGGTGGTTCCACCACTGGTTTTAGACCTATTTGTTTTCTAGAGTTCATGCAATTAACTATTTTAGTGTAATCAACATAGGGTTTACGATAGACTAAAGGAAGCTTAATTAACTAATTCGATGAACTATTAGAATTCGGAGCAATACGTAGTTGTATGTGTACATCATATCAGTCCCATTAGAAAATGAGATTACAAACCCAAAAAACACTCGAGTACTCCCTAGCAAACCCCTTAGAGGTTCTATATACAATAAGGGAGTGTCTAGGAAGTACTTGAGTGTTTTGTTGCTAATTAGTACTCAAATTTTGAACTCTTAGATCTAGATTCAATGCATGAGATCACTTTGCCTCCTCTCCTAATGAGATATCACCAAGCATACCATAGATAAAAAAAAGAGAACTGCTATATATCTTTCAATTTTAGTGCTCTGTGATTGGTGAGAGAGAGGGAGAGAGGGTGGGAAGTGAGATTAGATTAGGGATATAGGGGTGGGGTGATATCTGGAGCATTGGATCTCCATCTGATGGCTCAAAAAATGACTGATTTTTAAGAAAAAATCAGTCGCATGTTGTATAGACACTCCCATAGACTTACCCGACATCTACGTTCTAGTACAGGGAGGTGTCTTTAATCTTAACAGATGCTTACATGGATACGAATTGTAAATATATATGAAGGAAAGGTCCAATAACTAACTAAAAGGAGGTAATGGGACTACCTGCGCAATTGCGCGGGCTATTTTGCTAGTTGAAAGGTAAACATAGATGGTGTAAGTGTTCAAGTAAGAGTAGGTTGTCCATTTAGAAAGTAATTTAACCTCTCCTCTGCTGCAGAAACGGGGCTGGAGAAGAAGCCCGTCTCCAGCTTCGCCCGCGTCCTGCGCCGCGACGCCACCGAGGCAACGTACGAGGCCACCTTCACCGTGCCGGCCTCGTTCGGCCCCGTCGGCGCCGTGCTCGTCGAGAACGAGCACCACCGCGAGATGTTCCTCACGGACATCGTCCTCGCCCCCGACGGCGACCACGACTCGGCCGCCGTCACCTTCCACTACTACAAAAATGATTTGTAGCAACACCACCTTTTTCACAGTAGAGGCGGCTCACTTACCAAGCGCCCCTACAGTGGCTGAGCTCGGCCCACTATACCAACCGCCTCTACAAATGGTTGTGAGGCGGTGGTATCACCAACCCCCTACAAATGGTTAGATTTGTAGGGCGGAAATACCACCGCCCCTCTTGTTTGATTTGTAGAGGCGGCTGGTTTATCCAGATGCCCCTACTGGTTCATTTGTAGGGGCGGCTGGATAACCAGCCGCCCTACAAATCGACTAGCATATATAGCAGATCCCTTCTTCCTCCTCGAGCTGCACAGTGCAACCCGAGAGAGGAAGGAAGGGAGGCCTTGGGCACCTCCCAAAAATTGCTATTTTGAGGGGGGGAAGGTTTTGAGTTAAATTCCTTTGGTGGAGAGGTTGTTGGAGGTAAGAAAATGATTTTCCATACATCTTTTTGAAGTTTTAATGGTGGATTATTGCTTAATTAGAGTTTTGATTTTCTCTCTTCTATGGTGTTTGAGTAATTTATGGAGCAAATGAGGCTAAAATTTTGAATATGCTAGGCTAAATTAGTTATGGGAATAATGCCATACCCTTATTTAGTCATTCTTCCTTGATTTTAGTAGACTATTAATTAGTTTTATGGATGTTTGAGCTACATCTAGATCTAGATACCTAGAATTAGGGTTTGTTTTTTTACTAATTACATTGTTATTAATTTAGTGGAATATATTTACAATTGCTATTTACATTGCACCATACATTTAGAATTATTAATCGAATTTAGAATATCCTTCCATAAAATTTCTATGTATATTTTTTTGAAGTAATAATTAATTTGTGAAGTATTAATTAGTCCTATTAATTCTTATCTTTGTTTTCTATATTGAAATAAAGATGGACGACAGGAACTCTTGGATGTATGGTAAACAAAGGTGGGAGCCAAGTTTCCGTGATGAAGTGGATAAATTTCTTCAAGCCGCAGAGAGCCATGCAATGTCGAGCAATAATAGTGGTGAAATTCTTTGTCCGTGTAGCGATTGCAAGAACTATCTCGCATGGAAAGATGTGACTATCATTAGATCACACTTGATTATGCGAGGATTTGTTAAAGACTACACAGTTTGGAATCATCATGGTGAAGCGGTTATTAACAACGTTGATCCAGAAGAAGACGACGACGATTACCTAGATTGCATGGACCAATATGTAGCTGAATATGATGCAGAAATAGACCGTGAAGAAGAAGGTAGTGGTGGTCATAACGACGAAGCTGGTGGCAATGATGGCGGAGGACGTGTCGGGATGAAGATGACGGTGATTATTTGGAGGAAATGCTTCGGGCCATTGGACCAGAGATTTTACTAAAGAGCCCGAAAGGTCTAGAAAATTTGGAAAGGGTTAAAAAAGCCTCGAAGGAGACTTTGTATGGTGTTGAAAAGGGTTGTCCGACACACTGGACAGTGCTACGCTTTGTGCTTGAGCTACTCATCCTGAAGGCTAAATATTTGGTCGATCAGTAGTTTCAATGATCATTGCGTCTCTGTCTTGGTTCTTTGCCACACCAAACTCGTTCCGCCAACACATACGAAGCGAAGAAGGTTATAAGTCCATTGACAATGGGGGTTGAAAAAATCCATGCATGCCCGAACCATTGTATCCTTTACCGTGGCGATACGTTCAAGTCACTAGATAAATGCCCCCGGTGTGGCACTAGTTGTTACAAGAACAATGACCTTTACAACGGGGAAGAAGCCTCCACAGGGAAGAAGAGGAAGAAAGGTGGGAAAAAGGTGGTACAAGATTCTCAACCCAAAGAGGACACTCCATTAGGCATCGATGCAAAGCAGAGAAGAATCCCTGCCTTGGTAATGTGGTACCTACTAGTCGTCGATCGCTTGAGGCGTATGTTCCTAAACCCTAAGGAAGCTTCACTCATGACATGGTGGGATGATGAACACAAGGTGGGTGATGGTAAGATTGGACACCCACGATGCTACCAGTGGCAACGCTTTGATGCGAAATACCAAGAATTTAGCAAAGACCTAAGGAATGTACGGTTTGGCCTTAGCACGGATGGAATGAATCCTTCAATGAGAGAACTAATGAGCATAGTACATGGCGATGATCTTAACCATGTACAACATCCCAACGTGGTTGTGTCGAGAGAAAATATCTTCTCCTCACTATTCTCATTCAAGGTCCCAAACAACCGTGCATTGATATAGATGTGTTCCTCGAGCCTTTGATGCAAGAAATGGAGAGGCTATGGCGGTATGGAGAGCCGATGTACGACGCCTTCGTAAAGGAGGACTTCATATGTAGAGCCATTATCTTTGTCACTACCAATGATTACCTCATACTGTTTGCTTTGTCCGGACAGATCAAAGGAAGACGGGATGCTTAGTATGCTTGGATGGTACTACATGGGTGTTCTGGATGCATTCAAGAAGACAGTTTACCTAAGGTACCGGCGATTCTTAAAGACAACTCACGATACCGCAGCAAGTTGTTCTTCAAATTTTATGACAACAAACCGAGACCGAATCCTCCAGAGAGACGTCAAAGCGGGCAACATGTGTTGAAATGGTGAAACACATACATGTCGATTTTGGAAAGAAGAATGCGGATGGGACAAAGAGAGATAGAAGCACACCTCCTGTCCCCGGTGTACCTTTTAAGAAAAAGCCGATCTTCTTTAAGTATTTGCCTTATTGGCCGGACTTGGAGGTCCCCCATGCCATTGATTCTATGCACTTACAGAAGAATGTATTTGAGAGTCTCATTGCTACCTTGATGGACACAGGCAAGACAAAGGATGGTCTAAGATCACGGAAAGACATGGTGCAGCTAAATGTGAAGCCAGAGCTTCACCCGATACCTCAGGGTAATGGAAAATACCTCCTACCCGTAGCTAGTTTCAACCTGACTCCAGATGAGAGGAGGGCGATCGCAAATTCTTGAGAGGGTAAAAGTTCCCACCGGGTTTTCACCAACGTGAAGAAGCTAGTGTCAATGAAGGACCATCAATAACACGCTTCAAGGCTCACGATTGTCATGTGATGCTCACATTGTTCCTACCTATTGCAATCGGGCTATAGAGCGAGTTCTTGAAAATGGCCATCACCCGCATGTGTTACTTCTTTTCAAGATCTCACGAAGACGATTGGTGAAAATGAGCCGTGACCTACATGAATTCGTGGTGGAGACAATAAACCAACTAGAGATGTGTTTACCTCCGCTTTTTCGATATAATGCCACATCTCATGATTCACATGGTTCATCGAATCTGCAGCCTTGGGCCCTTGCTACTTAAATGAAATGTGGTCCTACGAACGGTTCATGTCGGTTCTTAACCGATACGTGCATAATCGAGCATGCCCAGAGGGCTCCATGATAGAGGGTTACAATACCGAAGAAGTCGTCGAGTCTTTGTCAAGAGTACCTAAAAGTACAAAGAGGGATTGGTAAACTCGATTCTCGTCACAAGGGTAGGCTGACTGGGAAGGGCACCAAGGGGAGAAAAGTCTTCATCGACAAGGATTTCAACGAAGTTAGTCGAGCTCATTATAGTGTCTTGCAGAGTACAGAACTGATGCAACCGTACATTGATGAACACTTGGATGTCATTAGGGCAGAGAGTAATGGCCGCTCTGACGATTGGGTCATGAAACAGCACAAGCATCGATTCACTACATGGTTGAAGGAGCAAAACCTACCGAATGGGGAAACCAGAGATGATATTACCATCAGAAGGTTGGCTGGGGGCCCATCGAGACAAGTGACATCATGGCAAGCTTACGACATCAATGGGTACACGTACTATACCAGCGCAAAGGATAGTAATTGTGTGAACCAAAATAGCAGCGTTCGAATAGAAGCCATCAACGGAATGGGGCAAAAGACCCCATACTTTGGCATCATAGATGATATATGGGAACTTGACTATGGAATGGGTATACAGATGGCCATGTTTAGATGTCATTGGGTCAAACAACACCAAGTGAATGAGATCGGGTTCACGATCGTGGACCTCGAGAATATCGGATCTGCAGATGACCCTTGGGTGCTCGCTTCACGTGTCACACAAGTTTTATATTTACGTGACCAAAACTAACCTACCCCAAAAAGAAGACAAAGCATGTGGTTGCCTTGGAAACAAACTATTATCGGAGTAGACGGAGTGGATGATGTTGACGAGTACAATAACTATGATGAAATGCAACTATTCACCGACTTTCCTAAGAAGATCGGTGTCGTGGAAAGAACTTGCCCAAAGACGCATTGCCATGGGAACGAAAATGTGCCAAGGGAAACTTGTTACAGAGCTAGTTGTTCAAGTTTGATGCATGGTGTGTGTATCAGTATGTATGTGTGTTCAAAGATGCATGGAGTGTGTTTGGAGAAAATGTCCGAACCAAAGTTGTATATTTTGATGAGTTCTACAACTTTTATTTTTACATCTGTGTAACATCCCCATTTTGGCTTGTGTTTCAAATGTAATAAAATGAGGATAATTTAAAACTTTTCTTACACCCTTGTGCTATTGAGCTTTTTGAAATTCTTGTAAAAGAATTTTGGGAAATCAAAATTAAAATCCTCATTTGTCTCAAGTCAACAACCTCCTTGGTGAAATCGGTGTCGAACCCTTGCAAATAATTTTCCTTGGTTCTAAGGTTGCTTTGTGACACCTCTGATTTATTTCATAATTTTTGGAAATTATTTGAAATATTTTAGAGGCAAGTCAAACCCTGGTCAAACCTTTGAAATAGCCTTCTAGAGTCATAGAGTCATCAACCTCCAGTTAAAATTTCATGATTTTTGGAGCTAGTTTGCTATCTCTAAAAATCATTCCTAGGTTTAGCTCGTTTTCAAAATCCATAGTCAAACATCAAGAACATACACTTAAAATAATTTTTGTAAAAGAATTTACTTCAATTAAAACTATGGAAATAATTTATTTAAATCTTATAATAATTATAATGAATAACTATAATTTTTCCCAAATTTTTGTAGCTAAATTCAATCCACATAAAATTCAAACTTGCTTCAATAACCTATTTAGGGGCGGCTTGTAACCTCAACCGCCCCTACAAATCGCGAGCTGCACCGGGCTGAGCCGCACCACATGAGCGCATCGCGAGCCGTCCGTTTGGAAATCAACGGCCCAGATTGCTGGAGCATTCGGACTGCCCGATTGCCCTCTGATTCTCAGCCGTTGGATTCTGATCCAACCGTCGCGGGACCGAATTTGTAAATTATTTGTAGGGGCGGCTGGTTCAGGAACCGCCCCTACAAATCTATTTTTAGGGGCGGCTTGTAATATCAACCGCCTACAAATCGCCTCCTATATAAGTGGAGGCGCGGCGAGGCCGAAATCGGCTAAGTCATTGGGCGCGGCGGTGTAAAGCCGATAGGCGCCACATCCACGATCCGCCGCCAAAATTAGGGTTTGCGCGCCGCCGTTAGGGTTTGCGGCCTCGCCGCCGTCGGCCCGTCTCGTCCTCTGGCCGCCCGGTCCGTGCGCTCTCACGCCGGTGCTCCCTCTCCGACGCTGGTGCTCCCTCTCCCTCTCCGGTGCGAGGATTTCTGAGTGTCCCCGAGCAGACCTGTGCCTGATAAATCTGGTAAGGTCTTGATAAGATTCCATTCGAGCTTAACATTAGCTACTAAAATTTTTAAAAATGGATTCGTGTTGGTTTGGAACGGAACACTCATCGGTGTTGTTTCTGGTGTCCGGCTTGCTGCCATTGCTCACGGAATGCCCTTGGCCTCATCTCCTCCATTCTTAGTTTTTGTCAAAGCCATTGACACCATGCTTCAGGCAGGGACAGGGTTTTCATGGATTGAGAGTGCACTTGCACTTTCATGGTCCCTAGTGTTTTAGGGAAAGATTAGCAGTGATACTCTAGTGTTGATCAATGATAATGGACCCTGTGAGTTTAGTGGTTAATTAGGGTCCAAATAAATGATAATGGACCCTGTGAGTTTAGTGGTTAATTAGGGTCCAAATACATGATAATGGGGTTAGTTAAACTGTGGGTGAATGATAGTTAAGAATTGTTAGTCAATTATCTGCTAAGTATGGCAATTAGAAATAACACTTCGTTTGTGTTATTAGCATTCGAGCAAAGTACAAAATCGATCGATTGGGTCCTTCCTCTATATCTCTAGCTCTCTGTTGGTATAAGCATGTATGTATGATTCTACGTTCATGTCATTGAGTGATTGATTTAGGATAATGACAATATTTGTATAAGAGACATATACTCACATCATTAAGTAAGAGTAGTTAATAAGGTGATAAGTTAGATATATAATCAAATGACAGATTGTGTTATCACATAGTAACCTTCAGTGGATAAATCAACAACTATTGATGCACATACCCTTGCATAATAGATGTTTCTTAGAGCAAGACGTCAATACTATTATCACAATGGCCAATTACGGCAAGATCTAAAATGGTACTAATTAGATTTCATTTACTTCTTCTATTGTCAGTAGCATCATTTGCCTTCCACCCTCTCAAGAACTTGCGAAGGCCAAGCATGAACTTGATTCGTTTCACCACCATAGAGATTAGGTGAAGTGGAAATGTTGGACCAGTTTTATCTTTAACTCTTGACAAGCCCTAGATTTAACTACATTAGCATGTCTTAATATGTTGTAGATACACGTCCCGTCGATGCCATGCTCATTTAGGGTATTAATCACGGACTAGCTATACTGCTTCGCATACATGCCAAATGTTTTCATCTGTATGACTATGACCAAACCTGAGATGAAATCGAATAATCCTGCCATTTAGCCTATTTTATTTAACAACATTGGCTTAAGTGCAAGTCCACTCATGATGTTTATATGTTTAGAAGTCACAACTCCCAACAAATTTTCCGATTCTTAATGGCATACACAAGAACTATTGATGCACATACCCTTGCATAATAGATGTTTCTTAGAGCAAGACGTCAATACTATTATCACAATGCAAATTTCTTTCTTTTTCTATGACCGCATGGTCTGAAACGGCAATATGCTGGAAAAATCCTGCCCTTGCATATGTGCTTGATGATTTCTGTTACTATTTGGTCTTTCAAGGTCTTATGCTTGTGTTGTTCCTGTACAGCTGCTTAATCTATTTCTAGCAGGACAGCCCAATATTTTTTTGGGGTAGTAGTTTAGTTATATCTCTAAATTGGCCCCCTCTGCGTTTTTCTCCAAACTCCGCCACATGAAGTTATCTAAGCGTATACTGTTTATCTAAGCGTAGGACTTAAAAATAACAACTGTAGAAATTAAGAACAACGGAGAAATCGAACATGCTGATTGTATACATGGTTTTATGTGTTGTTTAAAGGGGCACATGGCTTGGTATGTTGTATACCGAGGACGACAGACGGGTCTTTGCAACTGGGCTCAATGCCATGCTCAAGTCACGGTTTTCATAAGCGCTGCTACAAAAGCTTCAGTCAAAACAAGAGGCGAGTCTTCCTACTTGAGTTCAACCGTTGTGAAGATGTGAGTTTTTGCAAAAAAATCTTGGCTATTTCTTGTTTGCATGGTTCAGTCTTTAATGTTGGCAGTGCTCATCTTTTACATTGTTAGACGTGGGAACAATTGTCTGTGATGTTGTACCTATAACCATGTACTCATCTATTGGCTATGGCCCTTGTGAGGTATTGGGACCCATTTCATGATGACTAATGAGGTAGTTAGACTGTTGTAACGCTTCTTATGCTCTCAAACTGAGTTTCTGTTTTAATGATCATGTCAATTCTCATTGGAGTGCATATGTTCTACTTGTACTACTCTCATCTCTCTTCCTTACTACTATTACTGCTATCTTCTCTTCTTCCTTACTACTACTACTGCTGCTCTATTAGAGGATCAGTAATAGTGTTGTTTATCTGTATTTGTTGCATCTATTAGAACAAAGCACAAAATGACGGGGACAACAGACGACACAACCCGAGGCCCTGAACAAGTGCCAATCTTTGAAGACGAACAACCAGAGTTGCTTATCGAGGAGCGAGTTCAACCAGAGCTAGACGATGATCTACAAATGTTATTAGATGGGGACCATGAGGAGGCTAATGATGAAGACGCGGCGAGGATGAAGAAGAGGATATGTAAGTCCGGAGGATCCTTTCCCACTGTAATGCATGAGGCCAACCGAAGAGGAGTTGGACAGGGATTTTGATCCGAACGAGGAGGTAGGGATAAAGCCTTATTTCATACATTATGCTTGTATATAAGATCGTGTTATCATTACTAACACTTCGACCTAATAGGCCCCTTCTCGAACTCTACGACGTCGCGACATCTCGCTGACAAGAAGTAGCAGAGGAAGCTGGAGCGAGGCAAGAGCCACAGAGCCACAGAGGCAAGAAATAGCAGAGGACACCGATGGCGCCTCGGCTCCACAACCCGGCCACAAACTCGGGCACCGGGCAAAGAGGGGACGAGGAAAAGAAGTGCTAACATATATCCAAAGGACACAGTATATGTGATAAGAGAGGTCGGGAGGCTAGGGAGCCACTTGAGCCAAAACATCTCGAGCTAAGTGGCGTAACGCAATTGGGGCGCGGTAGCGATGAGTTGAACCCGCAATCCCAACTTGGAAAGAAGTACCGGTGATACAAAGAAAGTCTTATGGGATAAGCCGATGACCGATTTAGATTCGGCGGAACCAGGAAATGGTACGCCGTCACGCTATGAAGCGATTGGAGAGTCATGGAGAGGTTGGAAGTCGTCTCTCAACGTCGATATGTCCAAAGGGATTAACTCCCTTCAAGGAGTTTGGCAACATAACTCTGGACAATGGGAGCGGTTTGTGGCTCGAAGACTTGTGGAAGCATTGGCCCTCGGTGCCGTAACAGCGAGGCGAAGAAGAACGTGCACCACCATCATCTAGGACCGGTGGGTACTATGGAAAGGAAGAGCAATTTAGGAAGATAGAGGAAGATGCCGCATCGGTGGGACATACAACTTGCGGGGTTTCAAAGCGCACAAGGCTGGATCCTTTCGAGGAATAAAGAAGCATCCAAGGCGCTTAAGTTTAGTAAGCGGAGATCAAGAGACGATATCAAAGATCTTGAACTATCTTGAGCAATGCGAAGGGCTTATTTAAGCCTTCCGAGAGAGGGATGAGCTTAGCCTTGCCTTGGGAAACCCGAGCACACACAGCCGTGTCGGGGGCTAGGGAAAAGAGTGATATGGAAGGAGGGATTTGAAGAGGATAGGCACATGTACAAGAAACATGATAGAGACCGAGAGGCTAACCTTGAGGTCCAAGTAAAGGCTCTAGTTGCGAAGGCGCGCAGTGAGCAAGGATCACAACGGAGGCGCGAATCGTAATGCCACCACCGGGACAAGCTGGAAGTTCGCAGACCAAGGTTCCATCTGCAGCCACAACCGCCGTCGATCGCATACGGAACCTACTCCTTGCACTTTGGTTGTTCTCATGGGCGAGCAATCAAATATGATTGAGGTGGCAACGGTGAGGCACATCCTCCGGGAGGCACTTATCACACTAATCGGATCCCGCCGGACTACACTAGGGTCGAGATTCGCACCGTGAAGTCCGAATTCAGCCGATGGAGGATAGACTTTCCAACTCCGAGGACTCCAAATACTCGGAGAAGTAGTGAACGATTCGTCCTCCGCACAAGCGAGACATCATATTGACTACGATTACATCGCTGTGCGAACACCGTTACGTTTGGAGGAGTTGAGGAGGGGAGATATGGACACCACATCATGACCAACAATTGCACGAGATGCGGACACCGCCACCTCCGATGGCGTGCCTCATGATATGCCACCGTCTTCACCGCCTCGGAGGATGTGTAGAGCCGACACATGAACAACAAGAGGCGCACAACAAAGCATGAAGAGCATGCGGAACAAGTTGATGCACCGAAGGTGCCCACGGCGAGCAGTCGAAAAAGCATCCAATCAAGATAAGGTCGACTTATGTGCCGATGGCGGATGTCGTGGGGTGGAAAGGTGGTATGGCCATGATATGTTCAAGCCGAGAACCAAGCGCCAAGATCCGAGAAGGCGGTCACCAAAAACGGAAACAAGTGCAAGGGCAGGCACCAACCAAAACCAACCAGGTTACTTGCAAGTACGTAAATGTTGAATGCATCACATGGTCAAAGAATTGCCCGCAAAAATATGAAAGAGGCAAGTGTTTCCTTCCAAATCGGGTGATCCAGTACCTACCAATTGGAATGAAAAGGTTTCATGATTGGTACTTGCGTGCTATCCCGACGAAGGTAAATCTCATAGAGGCAAGGTTCCCGCCCATGACATTTGGAGGCCCAAAAGGACAAATTGCCTTTGACTTTGATGACATCCATACTATCTTTCGCCTCGGAGAAATGGAAACCAATCTCATTCGCGTGTGGTGCCTGTAAGTCCTACTCCTATTGCATTGATATGATTGTAATCTTTAGATTTTGTTATAACTAACTAACCCGCGCTATGATTTGTAGAATGCAAGTGCACATTTCAAGTAAACTTCCTAGCAAAGACCAAGCAGGGTACTTGGACCCTCAATTAATAGCCCAGACGATGTTTAATTTCCCCAGCAAGTGGGGACTGGACCACAAGGAGCTGGCCCGTGGAGAGACCGTTGAGGAGAAAGATAAAATACGGAATGAAAAAATTAGGAAGGAGTGCTATAAGGTTGCGGCGTATATTTCGAGAGCTTTCTCCAGAATGCAAGACAAATCCTATATATTTCTACCCTACAACTTCAAGTAAGTTTAACTATATCCTTCAATCTTTAATGAGCCATATTATTTTGTTCGATGCAAACGAGCTTATCTATTCCTATGATTAAATTCATGCAGCAAGCATTGGATTTGTGTAGCTGTCGACCTCAAGCTAGGCATGGCGTGGGTCATGGATCCACTTGATTATGACGAGTCGCTTTACAAAGATTTCATAAGCATTCTTAAGACGTATACTTATCAACCATCCTCATCAGTTTTTGACTTTTCAATACTAACTAACTTGCTTTTGTTAAATTCATTCGAGCGGAGCATGTGTACTACGTCAACAAACTCAAAGGGTGCATGATCCGAGAGGAAGGGTGACCTATATGTCAAAACAAGATGGCGGTAAGTGCAACTTACTTTAGTACTTACATTACGTTGCCGCCACAAGCATTGGCGTTTTATATGCGAAACTCACAGTGCCACAAGCAGAAGTCCGGGAGTTTGCACTGTGGATATTACGTATGCACTTACATGAGTGTCACCGGTGCTTACAGGAGACACCCCTTTATGGTATGTTATAACTAATTCACTCGTCGTATAACACACGCATATGTTATGAAATACTAAACTTAAAATTGTCTTGTAGTGGAAAGATGAGATAGGAATTTGTAGAAAACCACTCAACGATGATAGCCTCCTGGAGCTCGTCGGGGACATTTGCAACTTCATAATGGATGCTATTATACACGTCAGAGGTACATACCATGACGACACGTCTATGCTAGGACGTCGCCCTGAGTACGAGTTCCTTCGTGAGTGGGAAGGAATGCATTTAGGACATTGAGAACAATGTGTATGTAATGTTATCACACTTTATGCTACAAGTGTTTCTAATGATAAATTATAAACATGATGTTGCGCGGATGTGAATATAATGTCTCGTTGAACTTGTTAATATCATGTGTCAATTATATATATATATATATATATATATATATATATATATATATATATATATATATATATATATATATCATGCATGGTTTGATATATATACCGTGGTTTGAGAATTTGAATTTTTTTGGCGGGAAAACAGATTGTAGGGGCGGCTGTAGTTGCAAGCCGCCTCCACAGAGAAAATTACAGAGGCGGCTGGTCATCTAAGCCGCCCTTACAAATCTAATTTGTAGAGGCGGCTTGTAATCCAGCCGCCTCTACAAAACAGTTTGTAGGAGCGGCTCTAGACACCAACCGCCTCTACAAATAAGATTTGTAGGGGCGGTTCAGAAACCGCCGCTACAAATCTCTGATTTGTAGCGACGGTTGGGTAGGGGCGGCTGGCCGAGCCGCCTCTACAGAGGCTCACCAGCCGCCCCTACAGTGCTCTGCTGTAGTAGTGTTCGAGTGCAACTCCTGGGTACATTCCAAGTTCGATAACCGCCACAAGCGCGCCTTCTTCCCTCTCAAGGTCAACCATCGCAAGTTTCTTACAAGCGCCCAGCTGTGCCTGTGCATGCACGCATGCATACTTTGACATGATTTTTCATAACTTCGTGTCGTGTGGTCGTGCAGTCCTACCTGCCGTCGCAGACACCCAAGGGCGTGGAGAGGCTGCGCAAGAGCGAGCTCGCCGCCGTCCGCGGCGACGGCCATGGCGAGCGCAAGGGCTTCGAGCGCGTCTACGACTACGACGTTTACAACGACCTCGGCGACCCCGACAACGACGCCAGCACGAAGCGTCCGGTGCTCGGCGGCAAGGAGCACCCGTACCCGCGG
Source organism: Ampelocalamus luodianensis (assembly GCA_036346255.1). Classification (NCBI taxonomy): domain Eukaryota; kingdom Viridiplantae; phylum Streptophyta; class Magnoliopsida; order Poales; family Poaceae; genus Ampelocalamus; species Ampelocalamus luodianensis. The sequence goes on from CM070628.1 coordinate 67,299,136, forward strand.
CGCTGCCGCACCGGCCGTGCCCGCAGCAAGAAAGGTAATAACAAAGGAAGCAGATCGCTGGCCGGCCAGATACAGTGGATTGAATGAACGCAAGCACGTACGTGAGCTCATGCATCACGTGTCCTGTCGCGTGCAGACCCGTCGTCGGAAGTGAAGAGCAGCGGCGTGTACGTGCCGCGAGACGAGGTGTTCTCGGAGGTGAAGGGCGTGACGTTCGGCGCCAAGACGCTGAGGTCGGCGCTGCACGCGGTGGTGCCGTCCATCGAGACGGCGCTCGTCGACGCCAGCCTGGGCTTCCCCCACTTCACGGCCATCGACTCGCTGTTCGACAATGGCATCAAGCTGCCGAGCCAGAATGGGCTGGGCCAGCTCTACAACGTCATCCCCAGGCTGGTCAAGGCCGTCGAGGAGGTGCCCGACTTCGTCCTCCGCTTCGAGACGCCGGAAATGATCGACAGTACGATGGACGGATGGAATCACATACTGATAATCGCCTAGCCATTTTACAGCTTAAACTTCGTCTGTATACACCTCAGTACCTTACTAATTAAAAGATCTCATTCTGAAATTGCAGGGGACAAGTTTGCTTGGTTCAGAGATGAGGAGTTCGCGAGGCAAACGCTTGCAGGACTGAACCCACTGAGCATACGACTTGTCACGGTACGTTCCGTACACAAACTCAAGTATTTGTAGGATGGGGTTTGTTAGGGAGTACTCGAGTATTTTTTGGGTTTATAAGTACTTAAGTTTTTTTACCTATACTATGCTTGGTGATATCTTATTAGGGGAGGAGTCAAAGTGATCTTATGCATTGAATCTAGATCTAAGAGTTCAAAATTTGAGTACTAGTTAGCAACAAAATACTCAAATACTTCTATGTTTTCTATGTTTAACACCATGTATGCAGGAGTTCCCTATTGCGAGCAAGCTCGATCAGGAAATTTACGGCTCACCGGAGTCTTTGATAACGAAAGAGCTCATCGAAGAGCAGATTAACGGAGCCATGACAGCAGAGGAGGTGAGCAACTAAGCATGATTGTGGCCTCAATCAACAAGGTAGCAAAACTGACGGAGCAAAATTGGCCTGGTTATTACAGGCCGTCGAGAACAAGAAGCTGTTTGTCCTGGACTACCACGACCTGTTCCTGCCGTACGTGCACAGGGTTCGCGAGCAGGACGGCACGACACTGTACGGCTCGCGCACGCTCTTCTTCCTGACGAAGGAAGGCACGCTGAACCCGATCGCCATCGAGCTGACGAGGCCCAAGTCCCCGGCGAAGCCGCAGTGGAGGCAGGTCTTCACCCACCGGTGCGACGCCACGGGGTCCTGGCTCTGGAAGCTCGCCATGGCGCACGTCCTAGCTCACGACTCCGGGTACCACCAGCTGGTCAGCCACTGGTATGTCGCATGCAAGTGATATTTGATCACTAATCACACACAATTTTGTCACGTCAGGCTGAAGAGTTGAAATTTTTGTGCCTTTGTCAGGCTGAGGACGCACTGCTGCGTTGAGCCGTACATTATCGCGGCGAACCGGCACCTGAGCAGGATGCACCCCATCTACCGGCTGCTTCACCCGCACTTCCGGTACACGATGGAGATCAACGCGCTTGCGCGGAAGTACCTCATCAGCGCCAAGGGCATCATCGAGAGCACCTTCTCGCCGGGGAAGTACTCCATGGAGCTCAGCTCGGCGGTGTACAACAAGCTCTGGCGGTTCGACATGGAGGCCCTGCCGGCCGACCTCATCCGAAGGTAACGACAGGAGAATCACGATCAGTTGATCACTTGCTCGGCGTCTTGCTAATTAACCATCGATTGTATGATGCTTTCGATACAGGGGAATGGCCGTCGAGGGGCAGGGCGGCGAGCTGAAGCTGACCATAGAGGACTACCCTTACGCCAACGACGGCCTGCTGGTGTGGGACTCCATTAAGGAGTGGGTCTTCCACTACGTGGCGCACTACTACCCGTCGGTAGAGGACATCACCGGCGACGAGGAGCTCCAGGGCTGGTGGACGGAGGTTCGCACCAAAGGCCACGCCGACAAGAAGGACGAGCCGTGGTGGCCGGGGCTGGACTCCGACGAGAGCCTGGTCCAGGTCCTGACCACCATCATGTGGGTCACCTCGGGTCACCACGCCGCGGTGAACTTCGGCCAGTAACACTTCGCCGGCTACTTCCCGAACCGGCCGACGATCGCGCGGAAGAACATGCCGGTGGAGGAGGGCCGCGCGGAGGGCATGGAGAGGTTCTTGGCCAAGCCGGAGGAGGCGCTGCTGGAGGTGTTCCCGTCCCAGATCCAGGCCGCCGTCGTGATGACGGTGCTGGACATCCTGTCGACGCACTCGCCGGACGAGGAGTACATGGGCGAGCACGCCGAGCCGGCGTGGGAGGCGGAGCCGATGGTCAAGGCGGCGTTCGAGAAGTTCAGCGGGAGGATGAAGGAGATCGAAGGGACGGTCGACCAGAGGAACGCGAGCGAGGAGCTGAGGAACCGGTGCGGCGCCGGCGTCGTGCCGTACGAGCTGCTCAAGCCCTTCTCCGGGGCCGGCGTCACCGGGAGGGGCATCCCAAATAGCATATCCATTTGAGCTGCACTGACGAAGTCCGTTCCAAATTGCAAGAGTAGCTAGATATACAGAAATGGATCAGGTATGGTTTTGGAGAATTCAGTGATATGGCGTGTTCTCAATGGCACTATGGAAACCACAGTTTAGAACTTGGCTCCGGATTTCAGAAGTACATCATCAGTAGCGAAATCTGTTTTCACAAGAAATCAGCAATGCTATATTGCTTGCTATGTTGTCGAACCAGCCAGGCCGTGAGATGTTGGATTGGGCTGGTGCCGCTGGCCCGTGCTGCCCACAGGAGACTAGGGATGGCAATGGGGACTTTCCTCGCCAGGGAGTGGTAGAACATCCCCGTCCCCGATAGGGAAAAATTAATCCCCCGCTCCCTGTAACATCCCGTCCTGTAGTTTGTGCTTATGTGGTTTTGATTTCCTTTGTTTGTCTTTGTGTCTTTAGCCTCGAAATCTCCTAGCCTCTTTTAAGCTCAAATTTGTGTTTCAAAACTCTTTTGTTTCCGTAGTTCAAAATCCAGGTTTTATTTCCTCCTTCAGCTCTGGCCCTCCTCTTTTGACCTTCTTTCTTTTTTGGGCTTAGCTATTCTTCATTCCCGCGCACCCACACCGCCCGATCCTGTTTGCACGTCCGTCTGGTCCGAACGTCCCACTCCTTGGAGCCGTCCGATCTAAATCGAACGACCTTCTCTATCCACTCTTCCACGACCTACCCTTTTTTTTTGTTGCAAAAATGACCCTCTTTGGTCGTAACTGTCCTTTTTGCAAAGACGACCCTCTTCGGTCGCAACTGTCCTTTTTGCAAAGACGACCCTCTTTGGTCGTAATTGTCTTTTTGCAAAGACGACCCTCTTTAGTCGCAATTGTCCTTTTGCAAAGACCACCTTCCTTGGGCGTCCACCTCCTCAGGATCTCCCTTCAGGACCTCCTCAGGATCTCCCTTCAGAGCCTCCTCTAGGACCTCCTCCAAGACCTCTCTTCAGGACCTCCTCCTGAACCTCCTCTCAGGACCTTCTCGAGGACCTCCCCTCAGGATCTCCTCTCAAGACCTTCTCCAGGACCTCCCCTCAGGACCTCCCTTCGGGACCTCCTCAGGACCTCCTCTCAGGTATGTCCGCGGATCCTGAGGGGACCTCCACCCCTCAGGATCTCCTCCACGACGGGAGAAGAATCTTGCCCATGCCTATCGCCCGCGGGCACGCCCGTTTACCTGCGAACAATGCACTGTGGCCCGTGGGTACCCATCGCCCACGAGCATGCTCGTCACATATAAACAATGCACATATCAAATTCATCACAATTTACACATTCAACAACTAATAAAATTCATCACAATTCACACATCAAGTTCAACAAGACAACTAATTAAGTTCAACAAATAAAATGAAAATACAAACTGACATAGTTGCTCACACATAAGCAAATTAAGTTTACAACAAGAGTAGAACATACAGAAATGATTCAATTTCAACCGTTCAACAAATAGATGAAAAACATGTCCATAAACCGGTTTGCTAATCAGAGTCGACAATCGAGATCGAACAACAATATTTAAGCTCCTCTTCAATGTCTTCAAGGCATGTCCATAAACCCTTAACTCCTCCTTTATCTGAAAAGTAAATATCGTATTACATCGTTAGTTTCCAATCACATAGAAAATTTGAAATATTTGCATCACTAGTTGCATACCTTTAAGGTCATTTCGAAGTCAGCTTTGTGTGCACATCAATGCCTCCAATATAGCTGGAGTGCTGCGATGTTCACTTAGCACTCTACCACTAGTACTAAAAGCTGATTCAGAAGCTACTGTTGTTATTGGAATAGCCAAGATATCACGGGCAATCATCCGTAATGTAGGATAACGTGTCCCAGCCACCTTCCACCAACCCAGTATATCAAATTCCTTATCTGTGCAAGGAAGAGTTTCTTCTTCTAAATAGCGATTCAGCTCACTTTTGATCTTTACTACACCAGTACTTTTCTTACTAGCAGCTAGTGTTTTAAATATTGAAAGTACCTCATTAGCACCAATTGCAGCACTAATACTAGATGATATAGCCATACCCTCTTCTTCACTATGCACTTGGTACTCGTTCATCAACTCACACAAGCAATTATAACTCTGTGTAACCTTCTCTTCAGAGTTTTCTTCACCAAAGAGGGCAATATAGCATGCATGTAACATTGTCATTTTTCCATATGGATCAAGAATAATAGCAATAGCCATCAAACCATGAATATCAGACCAATACTTGTTAAACTTTTTTATCATCTCAACGGACATAGCCTCAATTATTGGATCTCTACATTCTAGCCATTTATTCATATGCATTTTGACCTCACATATCTTTGGGAAGAAGATATTAGCTGTTACGTATTTAGTTCCAGAAAATATTTCAGTGAGTTCATAGAAGAGGCTTAATTTTTCACAAACAGTTGAGGTAAAATTCCAATCAGCAGCAGTTAGTGCACAATTAAACTGCATATCAAGTTGCTTCAACCTTTCAAAGACTTTCTTGTAGGGAATACCAGTACTAAGCATAACATAGGTTGAATTCCATCTAGTTTTGCAATCAAGACTAATCTTTTTAGTTATTTCAACCTTAATAAACCGAGCTGTTTTCACAATTTTTTCATACCTCTTTGGTGTTGCTGTTCAATATGAAACACTATCACGGACTCTCTTGATGACATTCTCCATGACACTCAAGCCATCTTTCACAATTAAGTTAAGAATATGTGCACAACAGAGCATATGTAGTATCTTTCGACCCAATAAAAGATTAGATGGACTAACCTTTGCCTCTATTGCTTCAACCAATTTATCATTTTTTGAGCAGTTGTCCAAAGTCAAAGTAGATAGCTCGCAATCAAGATTCCAATTCTGTAGGCTTTTATATAGCGCTTCACAAATAACCTCCGATGTATGTGGACGTGGCACATATATAAACCTACATGGTTCAACATAGCAAGAAAATTAGTATTTCAATATAGCAAGAAGATTAATAGTATTTCAGCATAGCAATCACCTTAATATGAGTTGACAAAATCACAAATATGAGAATTGAACACAAATCAAAAGTAATAGTATTTGAGTGGCTGAACAACCCCTTGGTTACACAAATCAAACCAAACAACCCCTTGGCTACCAAATTTTTCCCAAGCATTTTCCAGCCCATGTTTTGGCCATATATTGGCCTACGCTTCCCAAAATTTTGGCTTCCATAATTTCGTAGACCAAATTTGGCATGTGCTTAATCTGCTTGCAAAATTTTGGTAAGATTCTATTATATGTCTTCCTAGTTCATTCTCTAGCTAAATTTTGGTCAACTCATGGGCAACCAAAATCCATGACCAAATTTTTGCAACACATAATTTTAGCACATATTGGAATGGTGTACATAAGATATGAATAGAACAAACCCTAGGTATGACCAAATTGGCAAATTCCATGGGCTCAGCATAATTTTAGTAGCAAACCAACATATAATATAGAACTTGCTCCCTAAACTGAAGCAAGATTATCAGAAGCTAGAATAAAATACACAGTACAAAACAACATTCTTCTCCGTCAGTCTGATCCATGAGGCCAACCAAATAACAACATAATTATGTAAAACATATATGTAGATATTGAACACAAAATGGCAAACAAATAGTTGCGCAAATACGATTTGCCAAACAATAATTTGAGGAAGAAAAAAAAGCACATTGAGTCACTGATACATACAGAGGCTTTAGTACCAGGATTAGAATGATCTATCAGTGTACCAAGGGGCATTCAGGACAGCAAGCAAACTACAAGACAACTGCGCCTAGTTCATAAAAAACGAACTTTTGCCAAAAACAACACGTCTCTAACCCCCTACCATACAATTTCAACTCCGCCGTAATCCAACCAACCAAATTTCTCTAAGCACAACATTCACAATATTTTTCCAGTCATATTTTTCCAGCCAGATCCTGCATACAAATGGCACAAATAGGCATGATCTGGAGGCTATACTAGATGGCACAAATAAGAAATTGGCATGGCACAAATACGAAATGGCACAAATCTGGAGGCTATGCACATGTTCACCTGGTTCAGTACCTCGGTCGAGCTTTGAGGTCAGGAGTGGGGCGGATCTAGAGGAGGAGGAAGTCAGTCGGGAGGAGGAGCGGCGGCAAGGCGGGGGGCGGCAGCCGGCCGGGAGGAGGAGGGGGCATGGGGCAGATCTGGAGGAGGAGGTCAACCGGGGGCCCAGGACTGGGAGGAGGAGCGACGGCAGGGCGGGGGGCGGCCGCTGGTCGGGAGGTGGACGGGGTGAATCTGGAGGAAGGGTCCATCGGGACTGGGAGGAGGAGCGGCGGCAGGGCGGGGGCGGCAGCCGGCCGGGAGGAGGACGGGGCGGATCTGGAGGAGGAGGAGCAGCGGCATCCGTTCGGGAGGAGGAGTGGCGACAACAGGCTGGGAGGAGGACGGGGCGAATCTGGAGGAGGAGGTGCGCCGGGACTGGGAGGCGCCGGGATTGGGAGGAGGGGGTGCGCTGGGACTGGGAGGAGGAGCGGCGGCAGGGCGGGGCCGACAGCTTCGGGCCTTCAGTGCTTTGTGCAGTTTTGCACTGTGGCAGCTGGAGAATGGAGATGGGAATCGGGGTTGGGGAGAGGGACTGAGGGAGTGAGCTGTTGGCTTGTATTTGTGTGAGTGCTAACCCTAGGGTTTTAGTGGACCCACCTGTCAGTCCATATCGTGGGTAAACGGGCGAGGCGGGTATGGGTGGAGCTCACCTGTGCCCGTGCCCGTTTACCCGACGGACAGAGAATTTTTCCCGTATTCATGCCCGTGGGCAAAGAAAACAGCCCATACCCAGCTCCATTAGGGTATTTACCCACGAGCACACAGGTAATCGGGCACAATTGCCATCCCTATCTCAGGACCTCCTCTTAGGACCTCCCCTCAGGATCCCCTCCAGGACCTCCCTTCAGGACCTCCTCCTAGGACATCCTCTGGGACCTCTTATGATTTCTTCTACGACCAGGTGTGGTCGTAACTCCTTTGAGCATGCGTATTCGAAACCTCGAATCAGTACTCGATGTTTAGTACTCGTGTTGAACAGTGGTCAATGGAGCAGTTGTTCTTCTCAGCTCACGACTAACCCTCGTGCTCTCTACTACGCCACACCCACTCCCTCTGCATCACCAACTCCCTGCTATCCCGGTACCACACCCACTTCCCTGCTCTCCATAACTCTGGAGCTTTTCCTTGCCCCGTCGTTTCACCCATGCGTCATCTCTCCACCGCACCCTCGCCGTGGCCGTCCTTGACGTCCTCGCCGCACTAGTGCGCCTGGTCCAAGCCCCGTGCCCGTGTCAGCTAGCCCTTTAAAGTCGCCGCTCCTTTGACACCCATCCCTGCAACCACTTGCCCCGCCCTGTCACCTCCGTGCCAGTCAGGGGTGGAGGCAAATGGAAGGACCCGGTGTCACAGGATACCGGGTCAAAATTTTTTTTAGCAAAGATTAGTCCAATATTACTTTGCGTGCACCCCCTCGCTCAAAAGTTGTGCACCCCAGTTCAACCCAACCTCTAGCTGGATGATGTATTTTGCCAATGTTTGCCACATAAATTACTATTTAGTACATTATTGCTTGAAAATTATATATATTGTTATATGTATGGTGAAGTAGTGAACCCCGGTCATTTTTGTTCTAGTTCCGACCCTGGTGCCAGTGCACCCACACCTTGGTCGCCTATAAAAAGGCTCTTGTGCCCCTTGTTCTTCCCCATGCCGCTCCCTCTCTTGAGCCTGGTGAGTTTCCCGTGTTTGGACCTCCCTCTCAGTTGGACCTCCCTCTCAGTAGACCTCCCTCTCCGTTGTAACTCTGGTTGCGATGTTTCTTGTTTCTACGTTTGTTCTGGTTTAAGATCTTGCTGATGGCATGGGTCTTGTTTTATTTTGAGCTCTTTTGTTGTTCCTTTTGTACTTATTAGTTCTTGCTTGCTTGTTGTTTCTTTTCCGGTGCTTTCGTTCGCATAGAGTTCGAAGACACCGGGGATCTCCAAGTTGATCAAGAGCAAGACTACCAAGTCCCTTCGACCTTTAACCAAGGCGAGTCAATACTTTGATCATGTTGAGCCTACTTTTATGCAAACTACATTCCTTTAAAATAACAAACTGCATGCTTTAATTCTTTAATCAAATGTATGTTAAAACTTAAGGTAGCTAAACACCCACTCGATGATTAATCATTTAATATGCCGTCCTCGACAAATTGAATCCCTTAAACCTTGCCACCCTAGTAACTATATGGTAATTACTAGCTATAGGTTGTACCTAACGACATGCTACTCTTGCTTAAGTACCGGGGTATTGAATGCCCCAACCATCATCTCTTCAAATATAAAAATTGTTTTGGGGCAGTCGTGGAAGGTACATGATTACAGGCTTGGTGATAGACTGGTTTTCTCCTCAAAACCCCAAACTTCTTCTACCACGTCTGGGCGGATGGTAAGGTGGTGGGTGCGGATGTAGCACGAGAATGGTGGGTATGTGGTTGAACCGCCCAGACAACCCTAAGGACTTAATCCTGTTACGACCTCCAGTGTACAACATGTACAATCACAAGTCTGTAAAGTACAACTTGGCTTAGTAAAGTTATTAAACCCTGGAGTCATCTCACTAGAGGGGATTGAGGATGTACAATTGGCGGAGGTAGTCCGGCTTGAAAGGGACACCGTGTAGGGCGAAGTTGCCAGCTGCGCTAGTCGTTGTGGCTGGGGCCAGCTACGCTAGTCGTTGTGGAAAGCATCCCGTACAACATATGGGCGTAACCCCATATGAGTGAAATAACAGAAGGGGTGAGATAGCTAGAAAGGTTATTGTGACGGTCGCTCAACTATATGACCAAGGAATCATGTGGGGTAACGAGTATGACTGTCTCTTGGGGGTAAAATGTACAATCTCTGCAGAGTCTAAAATGTTTAAACAACCGTGCCTACGGTCAAAGGTGGACATAGAAACTTAACTTGAGTTAGTTCTATTTCAAAAACCTTTTGGGTGGGTTGAAAACTGGTCAGGTGGATGTAACCTAGACCTGGTGTTGTTCCTGGGTGGTCGAACCCAGTGTTGTTTAGTGGTGGATGTAGCCACGATAAAAAAAAAGCATAGGTAGAGGTAACCTCTGCTAATACATTATCGCACAATTACCCTCTTTACAAAATGCAAATTTGGTTAAAATGCTAAGTGATAGGAATTTCTAATTATGATAATTAACAACCTTGTTTTAGCAAATAAAAGAACCAAGCCATCCTTGATGAACCTTACATGTATAATACTGCATTGTGTGTTGGCTTGCAAGCACGGAAGTTGTGCTCATCCTCGCTCTTTCCCCAAACCCTTCAGATAATATGGACGATGGAGACTATGCTTTCTTTGGGGACCCAGAGTTTGACGAACAAGGAAACGAAGAAGAGTAGTCTAGGTTCTGTAGACTAGATCTCGCCTCAGTCTAGTGGACTCACTGGTTCTTGTGTACAACCGATATTAGCCAACCTCCTTGGTTAATATCAGTCGTACACAGGACACCCCAGTCGCTTGCCTGTGATGAGATGATCTCTACCTCTTTTGCTTCCGCTGTAGCTACTGTTGCTCTTTTGTAATGTAATCAATTTGGCCTGTTCGGCCCTTATGTAAAACTCGACCCAACGTGGTCTATGTCATGCTGTTGATTATAATATATTTGAATGTTTTAGTTCACGCCTTGTACGAATGATTCAACAATGTGCCTGTGAGTGCTATCTACTGATCCAAGGAATAGTATAGTGTTTTCACAGAGGATTATGGATTAGAAAATCCGGGTCCGACACTCCCCCACCCCGATAATGACCTCCGAGAAGAACTCCCTTCCCTATCCTAATGGAGCCTCGGAACCTGATGGGTTTCAAAAAAATACCATCGAGCACATGGTAACTGGTCTGGAACCCTAAAGTTGGTGTGCCAATTGATCATTTGCCCTTTTTGCATTTTAAATCACTTTTTAAAGTCCAAAAATTGACAAATGGAAAAACAGGTTTAGAGTTTTAAGGAGAAATCTAAAGGGTTGGAACATTAATTTTGAAGGTGCTTATAAGTTGAAACAGGAGGTACTCACAAAAACGGATCAGATAGATAAAATTAGTGAACTCCATGGGATTTCTGCTGCTATAGAATGAGAAGACTGTAACTAGAGGATCAACTCGCCAAAATCCTTAGGGAAGAAGAAACTAAGTGGCTCCAGAGTTCAAGGAAAAGGATTTTATGGAAGGGGACAATAATGAGAAGTGCTCCGCAACGCCAATCTACTGCTCTGAAGATGATATGCAGACGACTGTGTCGTGCTCTTCTACAACCTATTGTTGACAAATTTGCCACTAAACTACCAAAGTGGAAAGGGATCTTGCTGTCTTCAGGTGGGAGGCTTACTGTAGTAAAACATGTTTTGTCGGCATTGCCACTGTATCAATTAATGGCTATGGATCTTCCGAAGTGGTTGATCAAGGCAATTGAAAAGAGAGAAAAGAGAAGCTTTCTCTAGTCTGGAGAAGAATTAGTGTAAGGTGGCAAATGCCTAGTAGCCTGGTGCAAAGTTTGTCGGTCAATTGCTTATGGTGGGCTCGACGTGTTGGATCTTCAGATAATGGAGTATGCTTTAAGATGGCTGTGGTTGAAACAGATTGACAACACTCGAACCTGGTCAAGTATTTTCGTGCAGCAAGAAAATCTAGTTCAAGCCATGTTTGAAGCCTCTATGAAGATTGAGGTTGGGGATGTAGTGTTGCACTTTTTTGGAATGACAATTGGCTACAAGGAGAATCAGTTAAGGTTTTCGCACCAAATCTGTGGGAGCTAGTTAGTAAAAAAGTTAAAGACAAACAGACTATAAAGGAAGCACTCATGAATAGTGCTTGGATCCAAGATATAAAAGGGGGGAATTTCAGTTTTGGCTTTGCAAGAATAATTGGATGATATTTTATTGAAACAACTTTAATTTCGTGGCAAATCATTAGGTTTCTCTAGAAGGTTTTGGTGCTATCGCCAGTTTGCAGCAAGAGGGGGTTCTGTAGGAGGCGGCGAGGCGCCGGTTGTGGCAGCGAAGATTGCACGATAGTTACTTAACCGAACGGTACCCATATCCCGAGTGTGATAGCACGATAGTTATTTGGAATAACAACCCATGGCTCGGTCCTTAATGGTCTGGACAAGACAACCGCAATACCCGAGTCTCGTACATAACAACACCCACACTATCAACCACTTGTCTAGACCAGAAAAAACATTTGAAATAACCAAAGTTTGACTAAAAAACCAAATACCAAGATCTGGATAAAAATATAGATAAGAAATATTATGTGTTTCCCACAATTGACGAGCTAACCCCGTCAACTGATCTAATGTGTCAACTAGACTTGCAATGGCAAAGCACTCAACCCACAATATATACGTATATCATCACAAACATCTAACTTAAGCATATATATAATGTAATTATCAAGGAAAACCAGCAAGAGTAGGACATAGCTAACTAATTCACAACATATCAATATACAAAAATAGCATGCAAGCAATATCATTGCATTTCAAACACTAAATTATTAAAAGCTGGGATCAACATGATACAAAAGAAAGTTCAAATGATGCTTGACTTGCTGGAAGTCAAATTGTTCACTCTCGGTGGCGTAATCGTCGGCTAGAGGTAATTCGGACTCCAAAGAAATAACGACATCGAATAAACACCGAGAAATAGCTAAAAATTCAAAATACTAAAAAATGCATAAAATTTATAAATCAGTAAGATCATGATTTTATATGAATTTAGGTGCAAAATTTATTCCATTTGGAGTTTATATGAGAGAGTTATAGCAGTTTGAAAATCAGATTTATGAAAAATGCTGAAAAATTCTCTTCGGTTAGTGTTCATCCGATTTTAATTATTTAGTGAAAATTTGTAGGATAGTGGTGGATATAAGGATTACATGGTTATAAATATAATAAAAAGTTATGTTCAAGAAAATTTGAATCATCTTATTTAGAGTTCAAATGAATTTTCTATGAATTTTTGAAGTTAAATCAATTTCTAATGTAAAAATAACGTCTTACCGAATTGGATTCCAAACTTGAAATTTTCTGAGGCAGTAACATGTTAAAAACATTATACCATGGTGAAGTACATTAAAAATGCAAGCTAACAAAATTTGTTTCACTCCATTTGGAGTTAAAATGAATTAGTTATGGATTTTCCATGTTAAAAGCATTTTCTAGTGTAACAATAATTTGATTCTTGGATCAATTTCCATAAACTATGTTTTCTGGGGCATAAACATATTTCAATCCTACCCAAAATTAAAATTCATCAAGAATGAAAATTATCAAAATTTGTTTCACTAGATTTGGAGTCAATTTGAATTAATTATGAATTTTTGAAGTTAAAGACAATTTTTAGTGTACAAATAATTGATTTACGGATTTTCTTAATCATTTTATACTTTTTCTACCGAAGTTTACCCTGGCCTTAGTCGCTGACGGTGGGGTCCAGTGCACAGTGCGTTTTTCATTTAAATTCCCGAATTAAAACGAACTGACACGTGGGGCCCGTAAGTCATAGACTTAGTCGTATAAACTCGGTCCACCGGTGCACAAACACAGTGAATGGGGCACTCAAGGGACTTGGGACCACATGTCATACTCTATAAGAAACCAGTTTAATTCAAAAACCTCGTTTTCTACTCAAGGGGTCCACCCGTCATACACTCAAGACCAATAAATGACTAATCATTAGCGCATCTAACTGTCATTAACTCTTAACCCGACACAGATTTTGCCCTAATGGCGATGCTACAGTTCCAGTCGAAACACGCTATGCGCTCGTTTGCGCAACCACAAGATCGCTAGCCAGCTCGTTGGCACTACGCACCATGGCAGCGCTATCTGAGGGTTGGAACGGATTCCTTGCAACCTTGTGGACCTCATGGTGGCGGCGACAGTTGAGATGGCCCACACCGGCAGCTAGCCGGCGGCGAGCGACAGTGAACTATGGCCCTAAGTGCATGTCGCAACCTAATTCATTTTCGAGCTAAAGAATGCATGTACAAGCTATATTACGACTCAGTGAAGCTTACCAAAAGGACGGAATGGCCGGGGAAGCTCGGTAGCGGCTCAACATCGACAATGGCCTCGGCGGTGCACTGGTTCACGAGAGGAAGACACCCTATGCCATGAGGCCAACAAAGAAGGGTTGGGAGAGGTCCAGGGGGCAGTGAATATGGTGAAGACATGAGCAATCGAGAAATGACTCACCAAATCGACAATGGACTGTGAATAGTCTTTTTGGCCGACAAAAGAGGCAAGGTCCAAATTCTCGAGCTCCTATGAATAATCCGACAAATGAGTTGAGGGGAAATGATCCTCATACCTAAAGGCACAAGGTGACGCGTATAAGAGAGGATAATACCCACCAGGGACAATGTTTGCACAATGGTGGCCTTCGGGGCGCACTCTAGAACGAAGAATGGCACTAAGGAGTTCCGGGCACTACACAAGAATTCAAGAGCTCGCCTTAACCAAAATGGAAATGTCATGCAAAGGGGAAGTTAAGGGACGCGGTGGTGCGACACTTACTGGAGACTAGAGCTCGAGAAAACCTATTTTTCCTCAGCCCCGAGAGGAAGAATGAGGGTACCAAGGAGTTTTAACTCGGGAGAATGATGGGGATGGCGACGATGTTAGCTAGTGATGCCCTAGGATAGGTGGGTTTGGGCAGTGCGGTCATGGAGGTAAAGAGGTAACGACATGCGACAGGGTACGGCGGCGATGTGGCATACGCACTCTGTGCGAGCCAACGGGAGGAGGAAGACGTAGCTGACAAGCGGGCCCAACTTGTCAGCAGCTCAACACGCGCGAATTGGACTCGGGTGTGACTCGATTTCAAGTGGGGTTCGATCTAGTTCGCATGGGTCAGACTCGAGTCTGGTGCGGCTGGTTGGGTTAGGGTTGAGTCCAACAGTTGACTGTGATTTTAAAACCAAACCTCTACTTTGACTGTTCGAGTAAAAATAGCAAATAAAATTCTAAAATCCTGAAATAATTCAGGGAGATTCCTGGGATGATCTAGTACCCATATAAATTCTAAAACCTCATTGTTCATGATTTATTAGCTTATTTTTATATCAATAACCGCATGGACTTTTGGATCTTGGTTTGAATTTTTACAAGGTTGAATTAAGTCCTACAAATTCTAAAAAATTATATCTATTCATGATAAATATTATAGTATTTAAATAAATTATTTCCCAAAGGACTTTATAAGCATTTGTTTCTATTTTCTTTTGGAGTTTAAATTTGAGTTGTAGGTTTAATATTTGATTAAGATTTTTCAAGTGCAATAATTAATGCAAAAGTTTAAAAAATAATATGTATGCTCATGAGATGCATAATTGTAATATCCCGAAAAGCTTTTGCCGGTTTCAGTCGAGTGCAGTGCAAAGGACTAAGAAAAGACTGTAAAGAAAAGACCAATTAGCGATTTATCCGGGGGAAAAATAGGAAAATTCTGGGCAGCGTGGGCTAAGTTTTTTTCGGCCCACTGGTTTTGGCCCATGAGGGGGAAGTTGGCCGGCTCCTTAGGGGAGGGGCAAACCCTAGGCGCCTTTCCTCCCCCCTTTCTCCTTTCCCCCTTGCGCCGGCTGCCCTCCCACCTCCTTGCCGCCTCTTCCTCTCCCCTTCCCGTGAGCCCCTCCCCCTTCCATCTTCCTTGCGCCCCTCCATCTCCCTTGCAAACCATATCACTTGCTGCTGGACCAAAGAAGGGAGAGGATCCTTTGTTGGCCGGCCAAGAGGAAGAGAAAAGAAGGGAAGAAAAGGAGAGAAAGGGAGAAGGAAGAGAAGAAAGGGAGAAGGGAAGAAGGATCCGCAACCGGGAACTCGTGGTGATCTTCATCCGCGCAGCGCGCCTTCGTCGTTTCGGCAAGGGTAACCCGTGGTTCTTTGTTTTGGGTCGTTTTCTTGTTGTCCAATTTTCGGATGACAGTAGATCGGTGTTCTGCAGTAGCATATATTGTCGTTTTTGGTTAAGTTAAAGGCAGATTTGGGTCTGGGCATCTCCTAGAAAGTTGTGGGTATCGTAGTTATCTTTCATTGCCGACAAGAATCAGGTCATTCGGACTTCGGTAGCCAAAGTTATGATTTTTTTAGTGCTATGATGTTTCTGTGGGTAACAGATTTGACAGTGTCGGTTTAACCTGATTTAAACTTGCTGTTAGAGGAGTTTCCAGAGGGTCTCACCATAACGAAAAATGAAGCTAATTCTCTTAGCTTTCAGGAAAACTAAAGATCACTGAATTTGGATGAACGTAGAGAAAGTTATGCTATTTTCTTTATTTCTGTCCAGAAACTTAATGCTGTTGAGCTGCTCTGACTAAAGGGATTGATAGGGGTAGAAGATGGCCGAATCAGAGGGTCACCCCAACTAGGTTTATTTAGGCAACTTAATTATCTTTTCAGAAAGTCCAAGATCATCTTATTTGGACCCCTGAGCAGAAAGTTATGAATTTTTGAAGTATGCTGTTTGCAGTGACCTATCGCTAGAAATTAGAAAAGTTAGAAATGTTAAAAAGTTAGCGATTTCGAATGTGATGTTATGTATGGTTTTGGTCCAGTAAGCTAGTCTTAGTTTGGGGTTTTATTCTGGTTCAGGTGGCAGCGAGGTCCCAAGGGCAGCACCTACTTCGCGTCCGCCGTTCTCACACGGTTGAGGCAAGTATTCGGGTTAAAATGGAAATTCTTGTTGCATGTCATGATTGAGTTGAGTAATGTTCATTGTTGTCATGTGAAAGTGATGTTGAGATGGCCCTAGTAGTGTTGATGTTTGCACTTTATGACTCTGATTATTTCATAATGCTTCATTTACATGACTAAGGTATATGTTGAATTCTATTGAATGAGAAGGAATAGATGTTATATTCATGCATATTCGAAAGCATCTTGAAACTTGGTCATGAGGTGACCAAGTGAATCGATTGAGGTCCTGTCGATCAATGACAAGCTTGAGGTCCCCACATTTATGAAATGTGGGCAATATATCTGAGAGGTCCCGACATTTTGATGACGGCAAAGGTCCCTATACAAGTTGTTGTATAGGCTCTTGGTCCCCGTGCCAAAGGGCGAGCATGGGTATCCATTGACGGATGAATACCCGCATTACGGTAAAATGCGTAAAGAGTTAAAGAACAAAGAGTGCATAGCATTGTCGATATTTTTAATATTTGAAATGCCATGAGTAATGTTGATTAAAATTGTTCATACGGTTATGTCTTTATGATCCTGTAATCTTGTTGATACTTTTGAGTCCTATGGCTCATCCTTGCTTTGTTTTGGTTTAGGTACTTCTGGCAAAGACGTCATGCATGGGCGGGAGTAGATGATTGGAAAGCACGCACCACTTCACAACTTTAATGCAATTGTTATTTTAGCATCACATAAGAATAAATAGACTGCTGATAAATACCCATAGTTATTTTATGATTATGATTGACGAAATAATTTATGGATGTGAGAATGGTGTTATTTGATTACATTCATATGATTATCCCTTATGCATGAGTGAATTGGTTTATGAAATTACTGTTAAACGTTATGTTCACTTGTTAGAAAATTGATTCTCATTGATTATACAAGGGAGACTCTGTTGAAAATTTGTAAATTCGCTCTAGTTGTTTTTTTAGTTTTGGTAACATTCCAGGCTCGTTCTGAGTTGGGGTGTTACAGTTGGTATCAAAGCGAGGCTGTAGGTCCGCGGGCATCGAAATATTAATTTTGACACACTAAGCACAGTAGGTGGGATTGGGTTTTCTTTTGCATTGCACTACGCTATTGTCATTGTATGATTATTCTTGAACTTTGGTTCTAGTTAATTTTTATGCTTATTGTGGTTAGTTTTGTTGTGTTGTTCTTAGATGGCAAGAGGCGAGGTCGTGGTTGTGGCGGCGAGGTCTTGGCGAGGCGTGCAATGCCCCGCCGTAAGTTGAGTGTGGTGGTGAAGCAAGTCTGCGAGGTCGAGAGGAAGAGGTTGCTTCAAAGCTCTCGGGATCAAGCTCCTCCGGTTGTTCCATTGATGTCCCATTGGTGGCCCGCGGTGGTACCGCGGCGATTACTATGGGATTGCATCGATGAACGCCCGCGCTTGATACCTTTGATGGATTGGGCACTCCGGTGGATGCGCCCACCGGCTGCGTCACATGGAGAGGCACTTTGGTGCTTTGGGGATGTAAATGCGAGATGAGGCACAATTTGTGGCATTTCAGCTTAAGGGGCAAGCGGACATCTGGTGGGAGGGAGTCTTGACAGCTAGGACTGCTGCTCATGGCCCTGTTACATGGGAGTTGTTTGTGGAACAGTTTCGGAGGAGGTTTTATCCAGCATCTTTTGTGGAGAGGATGGAAGTCTCACTGCAGAGCTACAAGCAGGGTAAGATGTCAGTGTCGGAATATGAAGCGGGTTTTAACAGCCTGATCCGCTTTGTTCCGGCGGTGGCTACAGATGAGGCGGAAAAGGCTAAGAGGTTTCGCAGGGGGCTCAGGCAGGAGTTCCGTCAGGTATTGGGAGCGCTGGAACTGCGCGACTATAGTTCCCTGGTAGAGCAAGCCAGGGGCATGGAGCTAGAGATGCAGCTTGGGGAGGATCTACCAGGTACAGGAAGTACCATGGTCCAGGATGGGGCTAGTGTCAGTCAAAAGAAGAATTATGGAGGAGGAAGTGGGTCATTTCTGAAGCCAGTCCCCAAGAAGTTCAAGGGCCAGCAGAATTCCTTCAAGTCCAGAACCTCAAGGCCACGGTCATCTTTTACCTCGGTCGGCGGTGAGTGGGCCTAGGTTGCGCCCGATTCGAGCGTGGTATGAAATGTTTCAAGTGTGGCAATGAGCATCGGGCGTCAGTGTTCTTGGTCGGGATCTTGTCGCCATCGTGGTCGGGAGGGCCACAAGGCATTGGTTTGTCGGCGGAATCCCGCCAAGATTATCAAATGGGAACGAACCAGCGTCGGCACGAGCGGCGGCGTCTTCGCGAGGGTCGGTTCGGATGTTAGCGACCACACCTACTCGGTCTTGGGGTCAGCCTCACCCTATTTCAAGCATCACGGAGGATGCCGCCGCCGGTACTTTGGCCACCGGTGCCTTCAGCACCGTTTCTGTTCGAGCCTTCAAGACCTCCTGCGATTGCCGCACCCCTTTTCGTGGTGTCGGAGTTCCTACCGCACCAGAGAGTTAGCTTCCTATGCCATGCCGACGGCAGAGTCGGCGAGTCGTCTGATGTGGTGACAGTGCGCTCTTAGTGGACTCGATGGAGGCTTATGTTCTTCTTGATTCAGAGCTACTTTCTTTTGTATCATTAGAGTTTGCTAGTCGGGCCAATTTGAGTATGCAGTCTTTATCTCAGTCAGTTGTAGTTAATTCTCCTGGTGGAATTCTTGCTAGCTCCACAGTTAGTCCGGGTTGTGTGATCTCATTGGATGGGGAAGATTTCATTGCTAATTTAATAGTCCTGAAAATGGAGCCATTTGATGTTATTTTGGGTATGGACTGGTTGCATAGTTTTCGAGCAGTTATATCGTGCTTTTGGAAGACGATAACTCTGCTGGCACCTTCGGTCTTGAGGTAGTTTTTTGGTGGTGCCCTTCCTACTCTCTTTGCATGTTGGCTAGTCTGTTTCCGTGAGCGAATTGCGAAGAGTGGATTTCTTTGTCTCTAATTGGAAAGCCAAGTTCTTCTTTGGCTTGAATTAGTTCCGGTGGTTCGGGAGTTCTTAGATGTTTTTCAGCAGAGTTGCGTGGATGCCCCTCCTCGTCCCGTGGAGTTTGGATTGATTTGATACGGGTGCTCAACCGGTTTCTATGACCCGCATCGTCTGGCGCGTCCATTCCAGGAGGAATTAAAGAAACAGTTGGATGATCTAAAGCGAAAGATCTTATTCGACCTAGTGTGTCTCCGTGGGAGCTCGGTATTGTTTACCAAGAAGAAGGATGGTAGTTGGCGCATGTGTATCGATTATCGTGCTCTTAACGGTGACCATCAAGAATAAATATCCTTTGCCTCGCATTGAAGACTTATTTGATCGGTTGAGAGGGGCAAAGGTGTTTTCAAAGATAGATCTTGATCGAGTTACAACCAAATTCCGGTCGAGAGGAGGATATTGAGAAAACGGCGTTCTCTACAAGGTATGGGCACTTTGAGTTCAAAGTTATGTCATTTGGACTAACGAATGCCCCTGCTGTTTTTATGGAAACTATGAACAGGATACTGCATGAGTATCTGGATGATTTTGTCGTAGTTTTTATTGATGATATTTTGATCTATTCAAAGACGAAGTGGATCATGGGCGTCATCTGAGGTTGGTGTTGGAAACACTAAGAGAAAATAGGTTCTATGCCAAGTTCAAAAAGTGCGAGTTCTGGATGTCTGAAGTGGGATTTTTGGGGCATATTATCAATGATAAAGGTATATCAGTCGATCCAGGGAAAATTTCCACAGTGGTTGAATGGGCAAGACCGACCAATGTCAAGGAAGTGAGAAGTTTTCTGGTATGGCGTGCTATTACGGCGTTTTGTGCAAGATTTCTCCATCATTGCAAAGCCGTTGTCCAGGCTCACTCAGAAAGATGTGAAGTTTTTGTGGGACGATGATTGTGAGCACAGTTTTCAGACTTTGAAGGAAAAGTTGGTGACTGCTCCGGTTCTTACTATTCCGAGCACGAAGCGATTCACGGTGTACTCGATGCATCTCGAGTTGGTTTGGGTTGTGTGCTCATGCGGGACGGGAAGGTTACGGCTTATGCGTCTAGACAATTTGAAGAAGCATGAGCGAATTATCCAACTCATGATTTAGAATTGGTCGCAGAGTGTTCGCTTTGAAGCTTTGGAGGCATTATCTTTATGGCGAATCTTGTGATATCTTTACCGATCACAAGAGTCTTAAGTACATTTTTACACAGAGGATTTGAATCTAAGACAGCGAAGATGGTTAGAGTGATCAAAGATTATGATCTCACAATTCGATATCATCCCGCAAAGCTAACGTGGTGGTCGATGCTCTTAGTCGCAAGGCGACACGGCTACTGGATTGTCTTATTGCGGATTTTGACCGCATGGAGATATCGTATTGCTATGCGAGGACCGCTCATACCGAGACGCGGTGATTTTGGGGTCACCATTCCAATGAGTACAAGAAGCGCAACAAAATGACCCATTTTGCCGAGGGTCGAAGCGTTTGGACACAGGAAAGGAAGGAATTTCAGTTTGGATGGGTTTGGAGCATTGCGATTCAAGGGACGATTATGTGTGCCACGAAGCGGGAGTTAAGGATGACATTTTAAAGGAGGCACATCGCACTCGTATATCTTATTCATCCAGAGAGACGAAGATGTACCGTGATTTGAAGCGAAATTTCGTGGAAAAGAATGAAGGTGGATATTGCCAATTATGTAGCTTCTTGTGGTGTTTGTCACAGTGAAGGTGAACATAAACGTCTGCGGGATTATTGCGCCTTTGGAGGTACCCCAATGGCCATGGGATGATATCTCTATGGATTTTGTTGTTGCGTTACCGCGCGCCGCGAGGTAAGGATGCAATTTGGGTTATAGTGGACCGGTTCAGCAAGTCTGCACATTTTATTCCTGCCCGTTCGACGAACTCAGCTAGTGATTTGGCCCCTATCTATGTGCGTGAGATTGTGAGATTGCATGGAGTGCCAAAAACCATCATTTCTGACAGGGATGCTAAGTTTGTATCCAAGTTTTGGGAGAGTTTGCAGAATGCTTTGGGCACACAACTCCGTTTGAGTACCGCTTTTCATCCTCAGACAGATGGACAAACAGAGCGCACTATTCAGACCTTGGAAGATATGTTGAGAACCTGTGTCCTATCTTGGAAGGGTAGTGGGAAGATCGATTGCCTTTGGCGAATTTGCTTATAATAATGCTTATCACTCCAAAGATAAAGGTGCTCCGTTTGAGGTTTTGTATGGACGTAAGTGTAGATCACCCCTTTCTTTGGGAAGTCAGGTGAGAAGGCGATTTGGGCGGATTGGGTACAAAAGACGGTGGAACGAGTAGCCTTAGTGAGGCAGAATTTATTAGCAGCTCAAAGCGCATGAAGAGCTATGCGGATGTAAGGAGAAGAGACTTAGAATTTGAAGTGGGTGACCAGGTACTCTTGAGGGTGTCTCCCACAAAAGGAGTAGTGAGATTTGGTACCAAAGGGAAGCTTAGCCCGAGGTACATTGGCCCATTCGTGATCCTGGTCCAGATTGGGAAGTTGGCATACCGCCTGGACCTCCCGGAGTCCATGAGGGGTGTGCACAACGTGTTTCATGTATCCATGTTGAGGAAGTACTTGCGAGATCCAGAACATCACATTTCATTGGAACCTTTAACCATTGAAGAAGATCTGTCCTTCGAGTCCAAGCCAGTAAGAATATTGGAAAAGTCAGAGAAGGCACTAAGGAACAAGACCTTGAAGTATGTTAAGGTACTTTGGTCACAGCAGACTGAGCGGGAAGCTACATGGGAATTGGAATCTCGCATGCACGAGATTTATCCGGAATTATTCACTTCAGGTGTGTATCCATTGTATGTTAAGTGTTCACCCTCGGTTTCTCTTGTGCTCGTAGACGTTTAGAATTCGGGATCGAATTCTGTTTAAGGGGGGTAGACTGTAATATCCCGAAAAGCTTTTGCGGTTTCAATGAGTGCGAGTGCAAAGGACTAATAAAAGATCAAAGAAAAGACCAATTAGCGATTTATCCGGGGGAAAAATAGGAAAATTCTGGGCAGCGTGGGCTAAGTTTTTTTCGGCCCACTGGTTTTGGCCCATGAGGGGGAAGTTGGCCGGCTCCTTAGGGGAGGGGCAAACCCTAGGCGCCTTTCCTCCCCCCTTTCTCCTTTCCCCTGCTGCGCTGCTGCCCTCCCACCTCCTTGCCGCCTCTTCCTCTCCCCTTCCCGTGAGCCCCTCCCCCTTCCATCTTCCTTGCGCCCCTCCATCTCCCTTGCAAACCATATCACTTGCTGCTGGACCAAAGAAGGGAGAGGATCCTTTGTTGGCCGGCCAAGAGGAAGAGAAAAGAAGGGAAGAAAAGGAGAGAAAGGGAGAAGGAAGAGAAGAAAGGGAGAAGGGAAGAAGGATCCGCAACCGGGAACTCGTGGTGATCTTCATCCGCGCAGCGCCTTCGCTGTTCGGCAAGGGTAACCCGTGGTTCTTTGTTTTGGGTCGTTTTCTTGTTGTCCAATTTTCGGATGACAGTAGATCGGTGTTCTGCAGTAGCATATATTGTCATTTTTGGTTAAGTTAAAGGCAGATTTGGGTCTGGGCATCTCCTAGAAAGTTGTGGGTATCGTAGTTATCTTTCATTGCCGACAAGAATCAGGTCATTCGGACTTCGGTAGCCAAAGTTATGATTTTTTTTTAGTGCTATGATGTTTCTGTGGGTAACAGATTTGACAGTGTCGGTTTAACCTGATTTAAACTTGCTGTTAGAGGAGTTTCCAGAGGGTCTCACCATAACGAAAAATGAAGCTAATTCTCTTAGCTTTCAGGAAAACTAAAGATCACTGAATTTGGATGAACGTAGAGAAAGTTATGCTATTTTCTTTATTTCTGTCCAGAAACTTAATGCTGTTGAGCTGCTCTGACTAAAGGGATTGATAGGGGTAGAAGATGACCGAATAAGAGGGTCACCCCAACTAGGTTTATTTAGGCAACTTAATTATCTTTTCAGAAAGTCCAAGATCATCTTATTTGGACCCCTGAGCAGAAAGTTATGAATTTTTGAAGTATGCTGTTTGCAGTGACCTATCGCTAGAAATTAGAAAAGTTGGAAATGTTAAAAGTTAGCGATTTGAATGTGATGTTATGTATGGTTTTGGTCCAGTAAGCTAGTCTTAGTTTGGGATTTTATTCTGTTCTGTGGCAGCGAGGTCCCAAGGGCAGCACCTACTGCGTCCGCGTTCTCACACGGTTGAGGCAAGTATTCGGGTTAAAATGGAAATTCTTGTTGCATGTCATGATTGAGTTGAGTAATGTTCATTGTTGTCATGTGAAAGTGATGTTGAGATGGCCCTAGTAGTGTTGATGTTTGCACTTTATGACTACAGTTATTTCATAATGCTTCTGTTTACATGACTAAGGTATATGTTGAATTCTATTGAATGAGAAGGAATAGATGTTATATTCATGCATATTCTGAGCATCTTGAAACTTGGTCATGAGGTGACCAAGTGAATCATTGAGGTCCCCGCTACCAATGACAGGCTTGAGGTCCCCACATTTATGAAATGTGGGCAATATATACAGAGGTCCCCGACATTTTGATGACGGGCAAAGGTCCCTATACAAGTTGTTGTATAGGCTCTTGGTCCCTGTGCCAAAGGGCACAGGCATGGGTATCCATTGACGGATGAATACCCCGCATTACCGGTAAAATGCGTAAAGAGTTAAAGAACAAAGAGTGCATAGCATTGTCAGCATATTTTTAATATTTGAAATGCCATGAGTAATGTTGATTAAAATTGTTCATACGGTTATGTCTTTATGATCCTGTAATCTTGTTGATACTTGCTGAGTCCTATGGCTCATCCTTGCTTTGTTTTGGTTTAGGTACTTCTGGCAAAGACGTCATGCATGGGCGGGAGTAGATGATTGGAAAGCACGCACCACTTCACAACTTTAATGCAATTGTTATTTTAGCATCACATAAGAATAAATAGACTGCTGATAAATACCCATAGTTATTTTATGATTATGATTGACGAAATAATTTATGGATGTGAGAATGGTGTTATTTGATTACATTCATATGATTATCCCTTATGCATGAGTGAATTGGTTTATGAAATTACTGTTAAACGTTATGTTCACTTGTTAGAAAATTGATTCTCATTGATTATACAAGGGAGACTCTGTTGAAAATTTGTAAATTCGCTCTAGTTGTTTTTTTTAGTTTTGGTAACATTCCAGGCTCGTTCTGAGTTGGGGTGTTACAATAATAATCCCATTGATTAAATTGGGGATATCACACCATAGTCCCATCACGTTAGATTATCAACCGTTATTGTGCTGAGCGACACGATCTGAGCTATCGGTGCTCCGCTCGCCGATCAAACGGACGCCGAAAAGGGTAAAAAGGACGAACGACGACCAATTCTAATTTTTAGATAGTAAAGATAGAAGGCCCATTGACATGCTTATCACAGGGGTCTGCTTATTAATAATTAACTGGTCAATGGGGGACGGGGACAATAGTCATACAATCTATGACATGCTTATTAGTAATTAATTCATGAATGAACGTTTTGTTGAGGGGCCGATGGGGGACGAGGACGGGGGTGCAAGGGAACACACATTTGCTATATGCCGCGCGCATGGCATATAGCAAACCGTCGCCCATCTGCGGCCCACGACCCACGCAGCCAACCAGCCAAGCACTATACAACCCTCGGCAACAGCAGTAGCAGCCACGACAACCCATGATTGATGCACCCACGTAGCCCACGATTGATGCGTAACAAGCAAAGGCTTCTTTCTTCCTTCCTTACTTTTTCTTTTTTTTTCATTTAGTTGAAGATTTTTTGCCGGGTGTTCTAGTAGGTATTTTTTTCCTATGTCATTTTTTCACCATTTCTTTTATTAATACCTTTTATTTCGTTCAACTAATTGTAATGATTAGTTCAACCAATATTTTTCATTCATTCCACTAATAGGTTTTCAGTTGTTCCACCAATAGCCATGAATTTGTTCAACATCATGTTTGATTTGTTCAGCTAATATTTTTTGTTTCCTATGAATATCATCGATAAACTGTTGGAACATTGTCAATGTATTGTTCGAATATTGAAACCAACCTTGTGGAACATTGGCCCACCCCTAGTACTTTAATGTGTGGAGCATTGTCTATGAACTGTTGTAACATCAAAAACAAATACGCGGAACATTTCATTTTACCTACCGACACATCCAAAAAAATACCCTATTCATTCCCTTTACCCAATTCAAAACATGTGCGCCGGAACATCGCCAATGAACTAATGGAACATTGTGAAGTAGTGCTCATAAAAAAAATGTGTGGAACATTTCATTTTACCTATCGACACATGCAAAAAATACCCTATTCATTCCCTTTACCCAATTCAAAAGATGTGCGTCGGAACATCGCTAATGAACTAATGGAACATTGTGAAGTAGTGCTTAGAACATTTTATTTTATTTATCAGAACATATTCCTAATGATATTATTTATTAAGTCTAAGTATATGCAAGTGGTGTCTAGTTTTCAAAATTTCATCGTAATAAACAAGATGGTTCAAACAAATCGTGAATTATACGCTCAGTTCAAAATATATGTCATTTGGATTTTTTTATTGCAAACAAATACACATCTCCAATTCTATGCGCTGTGTTGGTCCTGACGAGCCGAGGGTGGGTGGCACATTTTTTCTTTGGCCACCCGAGCGGCATATAGACGCCCCCAAGGGAACACCCTCGCCTCCGTTTCACCCGATAGGGGACAATGTTCCTCATATATTTCCTTGTGGGGAAGAAATTGGCCCATCCCTACTATCTACTAGGTGCATTTGGTATACATAACCTCAAATTCCTCTGCAATGTAATATTCTCCTCAATTTTATTACTGATAAACATATTATCGGTAATGTAAGATTCCAATGTTTAGTTGGCTTGAAGGAAACTATAGAATAGTCTTTACAATAGGTCGAACGTTTCATAACTCGAACCAACAAGTCCACAAATTTAAATAACATGGTTTAAAATTTCAAAGCTTGAAGGTTAACATTTATAATTTTTAAATGAAAGGTTAACATCTATAATTTTTAAATGAAAACTTAAATTTTGTTGGAACCTTCTTTGAGAAGATCACCGACACAACTCCACCAAGTCGTTTATATGTCGGCAAACACCAAGAGTAGCAAGTCGGAGACATTCACTTGAATGAATCAAGTGTCTAAACTCAATGGATACTAAATCCAACACCTAACGCAATACATGCATTAAGATTTTACTCTCTAAACTCACTAAGTATAACACATGCACAAAAGAGAGGAGATGACTTGTTCTTTGCTCAAGGGGAGCGAAAATGTCACCATCACTCTCCCACAACCGGCCACAAGGGGTATTTATACATTCACATTAGAAAACTAGCCATCGGAGGATAATCTGTAGAAAATTAGGGAATCCCGATCTGATCGCCAGCCAATGGTCAGTTAGACCGTCCTAGCTCCAACAGCTATAAAAATTGGTTGTTGGACACTCAACCGAATTGACCTCCCTCACATGGGCTGGTCAGACCACTCCACAGAGGAGCCAAGCTAACTAGAGCAACACCCTTCTCTGGAAAAAGAAAACCAGGGAGACTGACCATGGGGCTGGTCAGGCCGACCAACACATGGCGGTCAGATAGGTTAGCATGGGCGGTTAGACCGCCCTAGGGCTACGATTAGACCGCCAGAGACTTAGAAGGTTGAAAAATAGACTTTGCATTTCACTTCAACTCTATTTGCAAAACACATTTGTCAATTGATGCGCGATGCAAACAAGGAAAGAAAGCAAGATTCTCAACAACTTGCAAAACACATTTGGTGATTTTTAGAATTATGCCAAAAGGAATTAGGTACATGGATTTAAACCATTTGGAAATCACATTTGCAAACTAAAGTCACATGCTACAAAGATTATGCATGAGCCTCAACTATTTGCAAAACACATTCATAAATATCGGCAACATGTCACGAAGAGCTAGAGCAAGCACTAAGAGTTATCAACACATGACATACTCAAGCTACTAGTCAAGACACCTTTTAATAGTACAACAACTTATACTTGCAATCCGGTCTCCACACCAAACACTAAGACAGATAAAATGATTAAGAAACAAATTCTTAGCCTATGCTAGATTTACCTTTGCCTTACGTATTTCCTTGGAGCTTTTAGGATGATAATCCGCATCTTCTCTCCAAAATCGGGTTCTTGATTTGAGCGTCAATACATGATGCCACTCACTTAATTTGATGACCTTCAACACATTGAGTCATCATTTGTGTTCATCATCATGTGACTCAACCTATTTCACCAACTCATGAAAATATTAGTCCACACGACGATTATCATTAATTAATAAAATACTCCATTAACACATAATGGTGAGTCTAGATTCTTCAGGCGTGTCAGAGCGTGGCCCGTGGAGGCGAAGTCACCGATGCGGGGTGTAACATCCCAAAATTTGGCTTGTTAAAAATCTTTTGAATAGTTTAGGTCCCTAGAAAATTTCACCAATTTTATTTGAATAAATAAAGCTTAATTGGGATTTTTTTTCTAAATTTAAAATATTTAATTTGACTAATCTAAACATCAATTAAATAAAAATTAGTGTTATTTGGCTTTCTTGTGTTCCAAGGAATTTTCTGGTATTTTCTAAGTTTTTTAACCGAGTTTGTTTGCTATTTATTTGGTCTTCTTGATTTTTGGTATTTTATTTAATTCTAAAAATCTTTTCTTTTTCTCTCGTCTTCCTAGCCGAACTGAATAGAGAGTCTAGCCATTGTACGCCTCACAACCGAAACCTTCTAAATTTTCTATCTCTCTCCACGGTGCATATAAAAACAAGATATTAGCGTCATATCGAAGCTGTTGATCTCCACTTCCAATCCCCTGATTTGGTTTCCTCCGAATGGTCCCCGTTTCATCGCAATCTGTAAAAGATCGAGCTCCAACCGAAGGTCTTCTCCGATGAGTTGTGCCTTCATCCGACGTCCCCCGGTCGAACCGTCTATGGCGTTGAGTTCGCATCGTCGCGTTCTATGTCATGCTTCCATCCTCTTTACCCGAAGACCACCGAATCATCGTCAGCCATGTTGAGCCATGACACTGGAACGCGTACGTCGAGCACCATGCCTCCTCGGTGAGTTTTTCTAAAATCCGATCATGTCATCTCGCGCCCCTCGGCGATACCTATTTTTCGCATCTTTTAGATTCAAGTTTCATCCACCGTGCGTCGAGAATCGAGCGTTCTCTCTCCTTTTGTCCGTCTCCCTTCTCCGACCAATTACCCCGCAACCGTTGATCCTCTGCCTTCAACTCCACCACCGTTGGGTTCGTGTCGTCGCGTTCTACGCCGTGCTCACCTCCCTTTTCACAGAGCGTCGCCCGAAGTGGTGTGCACCCATGAGGCCGCCGTCGCCGCCGTTCTTCGCCTTGCTGCCGGCGAATGGTGCCTAATCTCGACGTCTGGACCGCGTCATCATCTCCGCCTCGTCGTTACCTTTCTGTTTTGCCCCTTCGCCGCCGCTGGTTTGCCTCCATTCGTAGTCAACTTCTTACGCCATGAACCAGCTTAACCTCTGTGCACTGTTCATGTCTGATGACTTCTGTTGTCTTCGTTCCTTGCTGTTGCTTCGGCTCTGTTGAGCAGGGAGCTGCTCGGCCGGCTAGTTCTTGGTGCACATTTCCCTTCTTGTCTATCCCTTACAATGATAGAGAAATGAGTATTCTAGTACATTTCTGTGAGGTATAACTATATGTCTAGTTTATGTACATGCTCATATTCTCCAAGCCTTACTAGATATTTCCGACAACCCTAGGAGGTGGGGGACTTACTAGGTATTTCCGACAATCCTAGGAGGTGGGGCACTGCTACAACAATGAGATCCAGTACCATGTACACATAGCTTGTCCAATGGTATATAAGAGGCATGCATCAATGCTGAAGATTCAATAATCATACCTATCCCATTTGTACAAAGATGATGAGAATCACAAGCGTCAGTTCATCTTTTATTGAGTTGCATGCATCATCTAGTTCGCCAAAAATCTTAAGTTGATAAAGAAATATAGGCAATGTACTTCAACAAGTGGGTTGCAATTGTGTTTTTAAATATTGCATTAGTCGGGTCTTGAACTCAAGACCACTCGTCTCTTATATCATATTGATTCGCATGCACCAACCAGTTCATTTAAAAAACATAAGCTGGTCACAAAAAAGTGAGTTCTATACTTCAACATCTGTAATTGCGGCCTAACTCGAACATTTTTTTTATAACAATGACGTAAACATTAATTGAACTATTATACTTTACTCTTTGCCATTTTTAAGTCTCGATGACATACAGTTTTCTGTTAGCTTCCTCATTGCTCTTTGCTCCTATTTTTTTGAAAGTACACGCTGAACGCACTCACGCGCATACACCACATACATGTCCACACATACATAGGTGCGTTCTTAACACACGTCTAATTTAGAACGATGGCTAAACCCTATGGAGTATGAACACACGTTTTGACCACTGAACGCACTCATGTATCTAACCACCAAAATGATTTGGTGAGGTGCCTAGGATCACCCGGTGGCGAGGCAAACCAACCGAGCAAACAGCTCCTAATTTTGCTTTGGTCCGGTGGGAAAAAGGGGGTGGGGAGAGTATAGCCCAATTATACTAAAGCCGTTATCCTAGCGCTCTGCACCCATGCGCGCCAGACGTTTCTGCGCTGTCCCGCTCTTCTTCGCGAACCAAACCGTAGCGACGAAATCCGAGAAAAATCGTGATGGGATGGGTGATGGAGTGGCGCAACGTCCTGCGAGATTTCAGACTCAACTGAGATCATCAGGGGGCGAAATTAAAAGGAGAAAGTTCAGATGCATTGGAGCATGCATAGCATAGTGCAGCTTTTGTTTTTCTAATTCCTTGCTCTTGGCTAGGGTTATTTGACGACGTCGTCGGCGTTGAAAAACCATGGACGACTTCTAGCTCACCTCCAATGGTTGGCCTCATGATTCATCACATATGTGCGTCGGAAACGACGTGCACAACACACTGAACGAGTGCATTGGCGTGCGGCTTCTCGCATAGCTCTCGGTCTCTCGGATGAGTTCTTCGTCCATGTACGTCAGGGTCACTGGTTGTTTCATACAGGGTTTAGATAATCGACCGATTATCAACCGAAAAATCGGGATTATTGGCTCTATCGGTACCCGGCAAAATTAAAAAACAGTATAAAAGCAGCCGAAATTACTGTTGTCCATTGACTTTAGCTTGGATTATATATTATTATTATTATTATTTTAACTTCGGAAAATTCAAATTTTGATCTGAAAAATCAGGCCAATTTTTTTTCGATTTTCAGGATTACCGGTCCTACAGGTGACCTCAAACAAATTTTCAAACCGGTTACCAAACCCTACGACTTTTATATCTGTACTACTTGCTTTCGCTTATTTTGTTCGTGGCTGCATGGGCTTGGTGAGAGCCGTTGTAAATACATCTGTATCAACTTTATTTCTCTTCCTGATGCAACGACACACATTGCTCTTTGCGTAGTGTGAAAAAGAAACATGTACTAGTTCTTATTAGCATGTAGGTGTCAAGCTCTCGGTATGCTGCTCTAATAAGATTCATTTTTTTTAGAAACATGTGCAAGGGCTGCCTGATATATTAGTAAAGAGAGGAGCTAGTATAGAACCGGAAAAAGTCTAGTACAACAAAGAGCTCTAATTACACAATATAAATTGCTCCAAACCCTTGGCCCAGCTAATTTCCAAGTTTTAGATTCTAGCGTTGCGTTCTTTCCGGATCTCCCAAGTAATTAGAATGACGACCGTTGCCATCGCCCTCCTTGTGGTGCCTTCGAAGCTGTTCATTTGGATGGTGGACTACTTATGTTGGTGTACACGGTACATGAGGTTGGTGGACTACTTAGGGCATGTACAATAGTACAGACAGCTGCTGTCTATAACAACTCTCCATGTCAGCTATAGACAACACTAAAGACAGCTCATACAATGGGTCGTGGTGATACAGTCGGCTATATGATTGTAGACAACACACAATCTTTAATGCTTTTCTTGATTCTGGTGCTATAGTCGGCTGCAGGATTGTAGACAGCAATATTCTCTCTCTTCATTCTCTTTCATCCACGTCAGCAAAAATCCTATGTGGCAGATGCTATAGACGGCTGACATAAGCTCATTGTACATGCTCTTATGTTGTTATAACTAGGGCATCTACGCATCAGCGCCTCAATCATAAATAGCCTGCATCTCTGTATCCATGTCTTAGAGCGGGGACAACAACCAAGCCCATCTCTTGTACAAAACTCTAGCAACAACAAAAAAGGAGATGATGAGAATGGCGAGTGCCATAGATCATTTGTGCAGTAATTCAGGAGGTCCATTAGGAAAGGGAGGCACCGGGAATTCCTAAACTCTACACGGCTAGCCCACTCGCACCGCGTCACACCAACATGCTAAGCCATGCTGCCGATTGATCATTTGATTTCCTGCAGCGTTAATTCCTTCAAGCATAGCCAACACAAACTGAAGTCGCTCGGCAGATCGAGCCATCGGTAGTCATGTAAACTACTATCTGCTCTGTGCCCACAAGTCTTGTGTGGATATATATACTAGTAGATAGTAATCACTGCATTGTCTAGTGTCAACAGTATTTACCCATTGATAAATGTCATAATGTTTTACGGGGAGAGCACATGAGAGGAGGCTGTGCCGATATCAAGCTTGTAAGCTTGTACAACAACAGCATCGGACGTTGCATTTAACAAGTGATGCGTCAAATTGGTAAACAACTCAAGCATAAATCCGTATTTTCTTTGAAGCGCCTGACGGTCGGTAACTCTTTCAATGCGGCGTAGATAAGTTTTGGACATTCGAGTAGGTCCACCCAGTGAAAACGTTATCGCTGAAATTTCGGCGGTTACCGGCGGTTTTCGGAGTTATCGGTGGAGCCCGATAAATTTTTATACTAGGCAAAAAAAAAAAACGGATTGTGGGACCTCGAAATCGAATCCGTTTCAAGTCAAGAGATTACACCTAAAGGCATAACTCTTAGCATGTAACGAGCCCGATTTCAAGTTCCCGGATATGTGTCTCGCATTAGCTTCTAAGATCAGTGGCTAACATGCGCATATCCTGAACAACATTGTATACAGTCATACACAAGCCATACATTATTAAAAAGTGATTATAAGTCTAGGACTCATATCCATAATTTACACAAGTGACCAAACGGTCAACTAAAACATTAACAAAAGTACGCAACAGAAAAACAACTATAATACACCAAAAAGGTCCATCCAAGTGTGCCCAACTCCTAGAGGCAACTGAGTGGAGTTAGAAACAACGCTATTCGTTAGTGTCGCCAAAATTGACGCTAACGAATTGATCGATAGTGTAATCTTCCTCACCTGAAACAAGTGGTCAATCCGGTTGAGTACAGAAGGTACTCGCAAGTCTTACACAAAAATAAAATAAGTGTGTGTGCTACAGACTTATCAAAGGAGATATAATTTATACATGATAGAGGCTGATCAAAGGAAGGCATTAGTGGCTTAGTTTTGCATAACACACACAATTTTTCATGATCAAAGGAAGGCATTAGTGGCTTAGTTTTGCATAACACGCACAAGTTTTCATTCCTACTCATACTAGTTTGTAATTGCATTTAGTAAACACAATTTTTATTAAAAACTTTTAATTGACAATGATACAAAAATGAATCATACAATATCAAAGTGGCAGCTCATTTTGATAAACTAAAATGCATGACAACCTGTCATGCCGGTACCAGGTTGTTGTCCAAGTCAAGTTTTAACTTAAGAGTCTAACGATGATGTCAATCAAAACCAAGCGACGTCCATAACCGTGGACACGGCTATTCGAATAGTTTAATACCCTGCAGGGGTGTATATCTTTACCCAC
Source organism: Ampelocalamus luodianensis (assembly GCA_036346255.1). NCBI lineage: Eukaryota > Viridiplantae > Streptophyta > Magnoliopsida > Poales > Poaceae > Ampelocalamus > Ampelocalamus luodianensis. Next base: position 67,332,492 of record CM070628.1, read on the forward strand.
ACGACTCAATTAGCTCGTAAGCCTTCAGATGATGATAGACTTCCTAAGGTATGCTGGCCGGGTAAATTGAGATTCGGTACTTTTTAACAAGAAGATCATATTGAGTTAAATCACCCTTACGCGATAAACCCAACTTAGTACAAGCTACTGATAGACCTTGCAAAACAGGCACGCAAGTTATGTTGGAAGCACCAATACAATGTACAAAAATAAAAAAAACAACGCTCTCTTGCGCATTATAAAAATTGTATCGGGTCCTATGAACATATGATCGAACACATATGTCCTCATACCACCTGTGACTCACCCCAATAAACCCTTCCCTTACTTGACCAAACCGGCCCCAATCCAGCGTGTGGAAGTACATATGGTACTTGGAGTGACCGCCCAAAGTTCGGTCCTTAATGATCCAGATAAGTCTTTCCATGATACCCGATTCTCGTGCACTAAGGCACCCACCCTACTAGCCACTTGTCCAGATCAAAACTAGTATTAAATATACAATATTTAGACGCAAAAACCATATTCAAAATCTGGACAAAAACCTAAGGATAAAACTGTTTAGCATTTCCCCGCGGGTGACAGGTTAATCTCATCAACCAAACTAGCGTATCTACTGACTTTTATGGCTAAGAATCATAGAAAAAGTAAATAACATCACATAATAACTCACTTAAGCATAGTTGTATGGAGAAATCAAGGATAACGGTAAGATATAGGACATAACTAACTAGACTCATGAAATATCAAAATAGCATACAGACAATTATAATTGAAATTTCAAATACTACATTAACCAAAATTTTGGATCAAGATGATGCAAGAGGATGTTTGCCTTGCTGATATTCTACTTGTTCCATCTCAGGAATCTTAGACACGAATTCACTCGCTTTGGGCAATTCAGAATCTATAAATAACGACATCGAATAAACACCAAGAAATTATCAAAATTTTAAAATGCTCAAACATACATGAAATTTACACAGTGATGAGACTACGATTTTACATGAATTTAGGCAAAAAAAAGTTTAGTTTAATTGAAGTTCATTTGAATTTTCTATGAATTTTACAAGGTTAATGTTATTATTGTACAATTAATTCAAATATCAAAAAATTTTGTAACAAAGACATGTTTCAAACTTAATCCAAATTAAATTATAGTAAAAATTAAAATTAAGAAAATTGATTTCATTCGATTTGGAGTTAATATGAATTACTTATGAAATTTTGAAGTTTAACCCATTTTTAGTGTAAAAGTAATTCATTTTGGGATTTCTAAATGCATTAAAGACTTTTTGTACTCAGGTTAACCCAGTCACAGTCGCTTACAGGTGGGGCCCAAGGTTAAGGGTTGACCTGATCAACTTTGACCCAGCCCTGCCCAAATGACGTCGAAGGCGTATCCTATGAAATAGGTCTTCTAATTACATAAGCGTACTTTCATTTTAAGTGTATAAGAAATATGTTGTCCTTAATAGAAAATGCACTACATAACTTTACTCAATCACTTAACCGGCCATATGGGCCCACAGGTCAATCACTCAATTACTCAACCCAATTTTAATTAGATTTTTAATCGCATTTAACTCCAGTGGGACCTACACGTCATACAAACGTTTAAAAGAGTACTTAACAGCTAATGACGGGGTTATTACCTAAACCTGCCGACATCTCGTTGGAGCTCCCGAGCGCGAGCGAATGCGGTGGGAGTGGTTTCACTGGGTGCGTGGTAGCCTCGCGAACTCATTGGTAACGACGCGGAGTCCGATGGTCGCCGGAGTTGAGCTCGCGGTGGTCAGAGGTGGAGCCGAACGGACGATTCTCGAGGACTAGCTGCTACGAACGATGGAAAAGCTCGGGGAGGTGCGCGTCGGGATCGCCTTGGCACCAGGATCATGGAGAAACCGTAGTTGATGATGGGGAACACTGGTGATGGCTGGAATGAGGGCGGCGGCGATTCACTGAAGATGGAGGAGATGAGGTCGCACTCCCTCGATGTTGCTCCAAAATCAAATTGAACTCGTCAATAAACTCCACAGAATATTGCGATCACAAGGGACAAAACGACATGGAGGATAACTCACCGGAGCTCCTACACGCTACACGGCCATGGCCAACGGAGACGAGGATGACGAAGTCGTTCCCGACGACATAGTGGATGGTGAAGGATCTGACCAACAAAAATGGGTGCGACGTCGAACGTAGAATCCAGTGGTGGAGTCGCGGGCTCGAGAGAAGCACTGAAGTGGCGCCTCTTCACTCGTCTTCTTCCTCGGCGGCGACAAAAGAGAGTGGTGAGAGCCGGGTAGTGCAAGAGAAAAAATGAGAAGGCTAGGGGACTCTAGATGAAGCCCTGACGATGCTTCTCAGGCGGTCGAGGAAGCATGAGGTGGCGAGGCGAGCATTGGTGGCGAGCGCGCAAGGTGCCAGCGTCGCACGAAGGCAACGCGATGAGGGAGAAGCGGTGCTGAAAAGTGGGTCCCTCCAGTCAACGGCTGAAGAAAAGCGGCGCGAGTTGGACCCAGGTGCGTGCGAGCGAGTTGGTTGGATCCAGTCAAGTCCACTAGCCGAGTTCGAGTCAAGTCCACATAGTTGACTGGTTTGATTTCAAAACCTCCTACTTTGATCGAGTTAAATACAATAGCAAATAAATTTAGAAAAATCTGAAATTTTTCAGAGAGTTTACTGGGATGATAATTAATTCATAAAAAGTTTCTAAAAGCAATGTTCATGATTTAATTTCTGATTTTAAAATCCTTAACAGATGATGTTTATGAATTGAACCTAGATTTTTCTTCATGTCAAGTTGAACCCTAACAATTTGATAAAAATCATATTAATTCATTATAATTATTCTAGTATTTGAATTAATTATTTTCTAGAGATATTTACAATCATTAATTTCAATTTTCTTTGTAGCTTTGTTTTGAGTTAAATATTTAAATTTGATTTGAAAATTTTCAAATGCATAATTTATGTACATGATCCAGAAATGAGATGAAATGTTTATGAGATGCATCTAATTTCCATTAAGTGAAATTCGGGTTGTGACATGGATTTATTTAATTTTCAACTAAATTCAAATTCAAAATTTAGATAAATTTCATCTTTACATATGAAAATTTCAAATTTCAATTAAAAAATCTTGGCCAAAATTTCCAGTAATCTGCGAAAACCGGTGTTATCGCTACCCTCCAAAAAGAATTCTTACCGGTAATGTTTTCAATAGGTCCACGTAAGAGGAACCGCCTGACGGTCCGTAACTTTCTCAATGCGACATAGATAAGTTTTGGACATTCGAGTAGGTTCACCTAAGAGGAACCGCCTGACGATCGATTGGTGAAAATGTGAAGTATAACTATACCTACCAGGGTTCAAATATCATATGCTGACCTACTAGCGCTAGGTTCACAGTTTCACACGCTAAAAGATCCATATGCCATCAACCAAGCCAATGAAAAACGTTGTGGGTGCATCTTATTGATCAAGCATTCATAAAAACTTCCACTCTGGGATCCAAAGTCTTCAAATGCGTTGGACTAAAACGGCGATTAGAGGGGGGGGGGGGGTTGAATAGGAGCTCGGCCTATTTTTTACCTTGATAGGATTCAACTCAATTTTCACTCTAATAGCTATAAAAACTATGAAAATCAATATTTAAACATAGTGAAAGTCTTGTTTTGAATCCAATCAAAACCCCAAAGCACACAACAAAAAACGCAACAATGAATAGCACTGTGAATAGTAAAATCAGAACTACCAATGAACAGTAGCCAACACTATTGGATAAACAGTAAAATCAGAACCGCTGAACAGCAGTTGTACTATGGATAAACAGTAAAATCAGTCGATGAATAGGAAAAACAGTCTGAAAACAAAATCGACAATTGTCATAACTTTTGATCCACAACTCCAAACTTGATGAAACTTGAAACAAGCCTTCCCTAGGATGTCAGAAACCTATTCCACCCAAAGATCGTGAAGATCCTTACTAAAGTTCTGACTTTTTTCCTTTTGAATGAAGGTTGCTCCAAAATCGAGCCAAAATCAAATTTGGATCTAAAAACTTACTCGTGGGTAAAGGATGATCAAGATGATCTTAGATGCACTCCCATATATCATAGCAAATAAGATCACCATAAGAAACCAAAGAAAAACCAAGGGATCATCAAAAATCCAAAATCACCAAAGAAAGAGCAAGAACAAAGAGAGAGTAGTCATCTTGATAAATCTTGCTTGGATTGATTGGAGATTGAAGTTGGTTTACAGCCACTCCATCATGGAGGATAAAAGCGCAACACTTGAGTACACAATCAATCCAACTCTCTAGAACCCTAACCTCGCCACTTTCCTCTCCAAACTCTAAAACACAAACTAGGTTTTCTTGAATACAAGGGTTGGAGAGTGTTGGACCAGCACCCTCCTCTATTTATAGTTGAGGCTAGCTTCTAGAAGAAAAACCCTAATGGGCACCCGTTAAGCCCACACACAAACGGGTTTCTCCCGCGCACGCTTTTCAAAGCGTCGTCTTCAACTTCAATTGACCTAAACCACCTCTCCTTACACCGCCTTGCGCCGCGGTTTAGCCAAAAAGTCATCAAGGCAGTATCTTGGTGAAATTACCAAAATACCCCCTCTCGATCCTTTTCCAAAGGCCGAGTCCAATCTTCATGAAGCAATTCCATGCTTCGCCACGTGTAGGTTGATCAATAACTCTCTTCATGTTGGCAAGTATCTCACATCGGGCTCCCACCGAAACCACCATGGCACTTGCACCGACCCCCACGCCGCTTGATCCAACCAGTCGCACCGAACTGTCCGTTCGGTCATTCTTATCCATTTTGCATCGTGCTTGAATCCACTGACTTCACCCAGTATCCTTGATCGTTCTGGACCTTAGCTCTCCAAGCCTAGTCCCAATCATCCTCGTCGTTGACCGTCGTTGATCTCCAAACTTTTTGCACAACAATAGACAAAGAAATCGTTTTCGAGAACAAGTTCTTCACAATTTAACCCACGTTAGTCAAAACATGCATCATGCAACACATATGCACTGTAACCCATAAACTTGACCTAACAAACAAACAATTCGCCAAGTTGGCCGAACTTAAACCGAAATCGGTACTACCGCCATGTAATCAGCGGTACTACCACACTGCTGTCGTACCGCTCCAATAACTACGGTCTTACCGATTCTCTGAGAAGATCAAAACTCTCAAAAAAGCATTTTCTGGAATTTATGTACCGCCATATGCATTTCGGTACTACCGACCTGCGGTAGTACCGCTTCTCACTTGCGGTAGTACCGCCAACAACTTGTGGTTGTACCGATTTCTGAAACGTTCGGACCACTCGTTTGGACCGTCCGATCCACCTCGTGAACGTTTGGACCACTTTTAAAGCCGTTCGATCGAACCACCCGTTCGGACACAAGTCCTGCGATAGTACCGCTCACACACTTGCGGTCGTACCGCTCTGCGGTAATACCGCGCCTCACTTGCTGGTACTACCGATTTTTCTAATTCTTGCTGAAAACGAGTGTTTCAACAAACCTTCAACACTGTTGCTAATTGTATCATTATCCTAAGATCATGAACATATCCCCATGATATCCACGAAATGGTTCATGGGTTCTTTAATTATCGAGTCCATGTACGCTTCACTTCTCCAATGACATATAAGAGGCATGCATCCATGTCAAGATTCAAGAACCATACCCAACTCATTTGTACAAAGATGATGACAATCGCAAGTGTCACGTCCCATCTAATTGCAATGCATGTCTAGTAGGAAAGGGAAGCACCAGGAATCAAGCTCAAGCGGGAAGCATTGTTCATGCCGGTGCTTACAGCTAAATCTGTAGAAATATAGGAAAAAGCACCTGACGACCACGAAAGGCTATACTTCTCGTACCATGTTAGCAAAATAATGGTGCGACTACCACGCCTGTCCAGAAGGAATAGCTCTCAATCGCTCAGATGAGTTCACTTCATCAACGTCAGCGACGGCGATCAATGTCAGATAGTCTTGGGGGCAAAGAAACTCAACTGATGTACACAAGTACTATTATATGACTACAAAGCATTCTTGCCTTAACTGTTAGGAAGGTTTAATTTTCACGCCGCATAACAAAAGAAAATCACAGTGTTGTCGTATTAATCTTGACAAGTAATTCTGTGATAACCAAAGGTGAGAATTCCGCTTTGAACCGGAAAGGTTGCCATTGGCATCACCCACCATTGCTAATTGTCGTTGCCAGAGGAGAATGAATGCAAAGAATCCTCTGGAAACATTTGGCCTAGCAAATAGTGATAGGCTAATATTCGCACAACTGCCTAGCTAGTTAACACCATTTTAATAATATGATAGATGATACGGATTTTGTATATTTTGCTTTTAAAGCACTCACTTTTTCCTAATGGCAGATTGATATTAGGAAGTTTCGGACATTCGTGCGTGTCCAGAAAATAGTGGCAGTTCATACGCTCACACAATGGTGTAGCAATTTGATCTTTACTCAGTAGTACTTGCATCTTTACTCTGGTCAGTAGAACCTTCAGATAGTTGGTGAACTATTACCGCTTAATTTGAGTTACTACTACAACGAACTAGTACACTACACACATCACTGCCATTTAAGTTTTAGCCAATATCCACGTACATATAGGCCAACAACTACCGTGAAATTTCCTAGCTGGAGTTTTTTTTACGGTATATTTAATTTAATATAGATATTCATTCTTTTTAATTTAATACTCCCTCTGTTTTTAAATAATGACGTTTGACCAAGCGTGCAGTCAAACTTATCTAACTTTGACTAATAATATATGAAAAACTATTTAGATCGATCATGAGTGAATAGTATCATTAGATTTGTCATGATAAATATTTTCATAATATAATAATTTTTTTAATTTTTTACTAACAAAATCATATGAAAAGTAATGGTCAAAGTTATATAAGTTTGACTGTACGTTTGGTCAAACATCATGTATTTAAAAACGGAGAGAGTAGTTTAGATTAGTTAGTACTGTTTGGCACGGAGCAGGGCCATTATTCCTAGGGAAGCACCAGCGCCGTCCGTAGCCAGCGGCTCTCTCGTCACCGCTATCTCGACGAAATCGCTGCTAAGCTGCTTGCGAGTCGCCACTAGGGTCAGTGCCATCAACGTACTCTCGATGAACGCAGGGTGATCGTCTCTTCGGCTCTCCACTTTCCATCAGCAACGCCGGTGGTTAGGTAGGCATAACTAGTAAAAATGACGGTCAACAACTGGCAAGGCAACAGTTCAATAGTGTCAACAGTGCTTAAGAAAGATTACTGAACTCAAAATGTTAGTTCTGAACACAGTTGATTTGGCGATTGCACCAAGCGTTGTTACAGATCAGAACATTGGACCACGTGGACCGACTAAGGAAATGCAGCTTGCCGGTGTGTCAGACAGAAAATTTTAGACTTTATTTTATCGATCATTCTTTTGAAGAGCTAACATTTTGTAGAGAAATTTATAGCTTTGGACATCTGAGAAGGTCTTCCAAATAGTGCTGTATACATATATTGTTTCACATTCTAAACGCTTCATATGATATACATCCTACTTGCGAATAAAAAATATTATGCATGTCATCACGTATATATTAATATTAGAAAGACTTTTGATTGCGCTCTAGATTCTTTGAACGGTTGATGGATTATTTATGTTGTCAGTTTTTTAGGCTATTGATGTCGTGAGTTATGTGGTCTAGCTAGTACATATTCGCATCACTGCCTCAATGATAAATAGCAGTCATCTCCACCTTCAAGAGCTAAGCTCATTATCAATTGTAGTACTAGAATTCTAGAAGAAAGATAAGAGGATGGCGAGGATCGAGAGTGCCATGTTCTATCTCATGGTAAGGTCCAATAGAAAAGGGAGGTGTCAGGAATCCAAGTTCGAGCTTCATGGGCTATATTAGAACTAGATATATTCATGAATTGTGCCAGAATACAAGAAAGAGTACGAGCTCTACAAGAAAGAGTACGAGCTGATGGCAAACCCCCACCCCCAGCATGTCTTTTTGGGCGAGAGCCCGCAAGGGAAGTAGCTACGCTTGCAGTTCCAGCAACCAGTCTACCTAGCCAGCGGCATGGAGTCCCTTGGGCATTAAAGAAATCTCGTTGCACTATGTTTGTTTTTTGTGAGATCGTTGAGAGCAAATAAAAGCATATCTGCAATGCGAACTAAGATACGATATGTCATACATTATGAGCCATTTTTACCTTAATTCACTGATTAAGATATCGTATTTCACGACGACATAAAATGCAAATTAACATTCTCTCAGGCAATAGAAGAAAACGTAGCAAGGGGCAATGGTAAAAGTAGTAAGCGGTAACTGTCTGAATGAGGAGGCGTTGATCAGTCATTTAGAGATGGTGGCAAACATTAATTTGACATTTTAGCAAGTCTGAACACATTATGGCACATTGGTCTTTTTTCTGTGTGATTACAAGGGAGATACACACGCACACACTACCACCACACACGCGTGCACATATGAGTATGTCCCCTTAGCTCATGCCTAGAAATATAGCTAAGGACTGAAAATAAATCTGCGTCCTCACAAAGTTAGGAGGAACGATTTGAAGCATAGCGCATTGGTCCTTGCAAATAGTCTAGTAACACTGTTGCATGTATGCATGTTGATAGACATGCCTTAGTAGCTAGATGTACTCTGTGCTTCAAAGTCTTCGAATAGTTCTTGAATTACACATGTTGTGGGCTATGAATTATGATGTAGCAAGACTATGGGCTATGATTCCTAGCAGTAACAAGAAATCCCGACAACAACAGACAAATTCCTAGCAGTAACAAGGTGTTTGGCAATCGTTGCTAACGAGGAAGTATTTGGGTGACAAAAGTCTTTCGCAGGTGGTTAATAAGTCTGAGACTTCTCATTTTTGGTCGGATCTTATGAAAATTAAAGATCAATTTCTTCGGTTTGGGTCTTTCCAGGTTCAAAATGGAAGGCAAACTAGGTTTTGGAAAGATATTTGGTTAGGAGATTCTTCGTTGAAAAGACAATACCCTATTCTTTATAATGTGGTAAGGAGAAAGGAGGATACTGTGGCAGCTATTATGAGATCGAGACCTTTAAATATTTCCTTTCGAAGACCTATTATTGGTCCCGAGTTACATGCTTGGAATGATTTAATTTTGAGAATTGCTAATTTACAGTTAAGCTCTCAAAAGGATATCTTTAAATGGAATTTAAATAAATCTGGCTTGTTTACGGTCAAATCTTTCTACGGGATTCTAATTAGCAATTGTCGAGTCCCTATAAGGAATTTATTTTGGGTAATTAAAATTCCCTTAAAAGTACAAATTTTCCTTTGGTATTTAAAAAATGGGTAGTTTTAACTAAAGATAACCTCTTTAAAATAAATTGGAGGGGAAGCAAGCAGTGTTGTTTCTGTATTAAAGATGAAACAATTCAACATCTTTTTATTAATTGCCCATTTGCGCGTCTCACTTGGTGGGTTGTCCGCTGTGCGTTTAATTTATCCCCCCTGTGAGCATAGCAAACATGTTCGGGAATTGGTTAGCCGGAATTCCAACAATTTTAAAGTCACAACTCCTGGTGGGAGCTAGTGCCTTATGTTGGTCTATCTGGTTATGTCGGAATGATGTTGTTTTTAATAAAAAAAGATTGTTACTAATCCATTGCAGGTTATCTTTTTGACCGGACAATGGCTGAGGGCATGGGCAAATCTATAGAAACTGGACCATAAGGAGTCTATGCTGGCTGGGAGCGGCCGTCTGGAGGTTGTGGCGAAGCAACTTTTTTATGCTCATGGTGGTGGTTCAGTCACAGGATTTATAATGATTGAGTTTAAATTTCAGTGATCTTTTGCTTGTAAGGCTTCATGCCATTTTTAACAGTTTGGCTACTATAGTGCTTTATTTATTAATAAATTAGGCAGTGTATATCATTGATGTAGAGGTCGGGAGAGGTTTTCTCTTCCATTATCTAAAAAAACAACAGACAAATTAAATGCCACCTGAAAAAATATAATTGAATTTGTTGTAAGGAAGTGTTTTGATCGTCAGTATTTGTATTAGGATTATTAATTTAAAAATATGATATGAACAAGGCAAGGTGTGCAATTAATAGAGAGGTCCCCTCTAAAAAACAGACAAGTTAAAGTGGAGAGTAATCGCTTTCACAGGGTTTTATCCTCAATAATATTGAGCATAAAGTCTCCCAGGAGTACAATTGTGAAGTGATCATCAAGAGCTTCAACTTGAGATATATATTTGCCTGGTTATTTTTATCGATTGCTTATTTAAGAATGAATTACATTGACAAATGAAAACTGGTTGACATTGGGGGGGGCAAAATTAGCCGATTCCCAATGTCAAATTCATAAGTTCAGTCACCTCGAAACACCAGGTTTATTGAAACCTGTTTCCACTATGAACTAGCCAGAGACCATTTTCATACAGGAGTAGGTAAATTTTCCATACCCGGTTTTTAAAAACCGGAGCATACCTACGGCACGCGATATATAACAAGCAGCCCGATGCCCATGCTGTTGAACAGGTCGCACAGAACGCATGCTACGAGCAAAAATGGAAGAGGATAGAAGCAGAAACAGTCACCACCCACATCGTACAATAGGAAAGAGAGGCACCGGGAATTCAAGTTCAAGAGCTGGAGTCACATTAAGCTGGAGTCACATTAAGCTGGCATGTATCTAAGGAGATTATGTTCGCCGGCATGTAGATAGCCGAAAACTTGCCTGTCCGAAGCACGCTGGAGCGTTCAGCTACACTTTCTGAAGTACGGGCTTTGAGGATGACCGCAGTGGCAGGACGATCTGAGGTTGCCAGTGTAATGCCAAGCACAACTTTGGTGTCAATCATGGCAGAGAGAGCACGGGGTAGACCATTGTAGCGGCGGCGTTGCGAGCGTCCAGCTTCTTGTAGTATTGCCGAACGAGTTTGCTTCTACGGTAACGGGACCATGCATCTCTCAAATGTTTAAAAAAGTATATTGTCTATCTTTCCTCATCAGAAAGCTTTAAAGTGAATTGGTTGGTACATAGAACTGAATATGGTAGAGCCAAGAGGTCTAATCTGAGAAAAGAGTAAATATCAGTTAATAAACGACACTTCTGCTTGCTCGCAGAGTGTTTCCTTCTGCTTCCTCACTTCGATAAGTTGCTTGGTGAATTCATCAATTGTCGCAACTTGTTCGAGTGCTCTCTGCAGAAGGAGCACAATAATGAGAAAGATTAGAAATAAAAAGCACAAATACAATGTATTTCGTATCGAGTACTTACATCGATCGCTGAGTGAGCATAATGTGTGTACACCATCTCGGGGTCTTCAAGTTTGTTGAGTCCCTTGGCATTTTTCCACCATACTTTTTGAAGACGCTCGTCATAAAAAATATACCCTTGGATTAGAATATCCTTGGGATGTGGAACTTGGTCACGTGATCTTCACGATGAAGTCCCGAGTTCTGGAACACCGAAAAACTCTGAGAAAAAGAGGTTGAACTCTTCTTCTTCTTCCGAGGAAGGGGAATTCGTACCTTGAGGCTCTGAAGGTGCAGCTTCAGTAACCTCTTTTCCATCACGGTGGCCCTAGTTAGAGCTCTTTGCCGCCACCTGATCGACTACCGCCGGAGATCGAAGAGTCAATTCCCTTGTCTGGACATTAATGTCCTCAAGAGTCGACTCGATCATTGGAGTGGTCGAATCCTCCTCCGTCTTTGCTTCCATCTCCATGACCACTAGTGGAATAACCACCACGGTAGTCGCGTCTGGCTCGACAGTAGCAATCTCCTCTCCTACCACCTCAGGGACGGTGGTCGAAGTCTCGGCCACCTCTGCCTGTCTCTGTGACCGTTGGAGAAATTAATATCCCCATGGTCGTAGCTTTGACAATAGCAGGTTTCTCCTTAGAAACATCCTCGGGGGCTGGAAAAGCAGGGTTGCATGGAAGAAGAAAGAGTTAGATAATCAAGTTGTGAAATGAAGAAATAAGTACCATTACTTATCTTTGAATTTTACATAACTTGGTTTCCTAGATACAATCCTAAAAACAAAAGACATTTTGCCTAAAACAGGCTTGGTCTTCTTCTCCTCCTCTTTGGCCAATCTCGCCAGCTTCGAGCTGTCAAGCTCTGAATGGCTTTAAGCCCCACTGGTCGGGACAACCAAGGATTGCACTTGGGGGAACTGACTTCCACCACTAGGGGACTATAACTTCCTTCGACCACAGGCTCTGCTAGAGCGGTAGTAGCCTTCACAAAAGAAGTAAAACTCTTCCAGTTTTCCTTTTCTGTTTGCTTGATAAGGGCAGGAGAAGGGAAAACTGGGAATGTTTTAGTGTCGTAGTAAAAAGGTATCTTGGCCTTTGGGACATTCCATTTAAGGTTCACGACCACCTTCCTTTTCTCCTTTGTAGTCGAAACTGCTCGCAAACGACTGGTTGGGGAGGTCGGAGGAAGGGCCGAGCTTGAACTCTCATTCTTCTTCTTGTTGTTTACCGCCCTCACAAGGCAACGTCTCTTACTCATAGGGATTTGGTCTCCCTCCGAGTCGTTCTCAGCTGACCCCAAGTCGATTTTCGAATTGACTAGGGTCCCTGATATGCCAACTTGCTACAATAACCAAGAAACGAGGATTACTAAATGGTTGAAACTACAACTACTAGTCGCTAAAAGATGAAATCAATAGTAATATTTATTATCCCTAGGCGCCTTAGTTTCTCCTCCTCGGAGATGACCGCCAGAATGTGAGGGGCCTCTTCCGTGTTTGGAGGCGCCTTTTCACAAATGAGCTTGATCCGAGCGTCAATCTCCTTCTGCGGCAAGCCTACAAATGAAGAATATGGTCAACAAATGTGCTCGAGTTCAAGATAAAAGAGCTAAGTTGATTATAAACTTACCTTCTTTGTAGTCCCTGGTCGGATCTTTGACCCCCCCCCCCGAGTACCTCCACATGAAATCCTTTAGGGGACTGATACGACATGTGATGAAATCCATATGAGGGGCCTCTTATGTGCTCCACATGCTATCCAGTCAGCCCTCCTTCCTTCAAATCCATGATGGCTTGAATCTAGGGGGTATGCGAGCACAACCACTCGAGGTCGTGTCCCATGACTTGTTCTTTTCCACGGCTTTACTCGTGAAGAAAAGGATGTCAACCTTGGTGACGGTCCAGTAGAACCATCTTTTCATCCATCCCGACTAGGAGGAACGGATGTACATAGGGATATACCCCCTCAACTTCCTATCGTGGAGTTCAATAACGCAGCTTCCAATAATTCTACGCTGCTTGCTCATCCCGTAGTAATATTTGAAGAGATTCAGATCTTCAGGGATCCCCAAGTACGCTTCGCAAAGGTACACGGACACGCTTAACATTGTGATAGAATTGTAAACCAAGTTCACCAATTACACCCCAAAGTGTTCGAGTACCATCGCCAAAAAATGGATGTGACGACAGCCGAAGACCAAACTCGCAGTAAGCTTGAAAGACTGCGATTGTGTCCTTCTCCCCTTACGGCCAATGTTGACCCTCTGGCCTCAACCACTTCACTAAAGATCTCGAGGGGATTTTTTGGGTGGTGACCAAAGCGGTCATGTTCTCAACATCCATCTCTGACTTCTCCCACTTTAAGACAGATCCGGTCATTTCTCCTGAAGAAATTTGGCTTATATTTGAAGAATTTAGGTGTCGGACCCCGGGCGTGGAATACCTGAAGCCCTCATGTGTGCACTGTACTAGTCCCATGATCATTGGCTAGTACACACATCCACAACATTGACATACACATCCATACACAATATACACACAACATAAAACAAATAGGGTACTTAACTTAAGCGATTACATCACAAGTCACGACCGACTGGCCAAATAAAATGACAAGTAGCAAAAGTAGCAAATTAAACAGCGGAAGCAAAAGTATTAAACCCAAAAGTCCAATGGCATGCCCATCCAACCCTCAGGCAACTGACAAGGACCAAACCCTAGCAAGAACCATCCCCATACCCTCCGGTACCGGGAGAGAAGATGGCGTCGTTCGGAATCAGCTCATCCTCATACTCTGATCAATAATTTAAGCAAGATTAAGTACATTTTGCACTCAGCTAGACTCATAGTGTATCGCAACATAATAATACATGCAAGGCTATCAAAGGATGATGCACTACTATAAAAGTTATTTTTAGCATTAATCAAATTTTATTTGCAATGTCGATATGTAATAGTTTGCAACAGAATTTTTAAGAAGCAATTGACCGATATTGAAATAACAAGTATGTAACTCAAATAATAGCAAGATCATAGCCCTCCTTGGCTATGACCAACATTGTAATCTCAGCCATAGACATGGCACTCACACAAATCAATCATCCCAACATTTTCCAACAAAAATGTTTTAGTAAAAATAGAGACTATACCTGATGTGACTGCACTAAGCATGCTCTTGACTGCGAGCACGACTATTTAAATATATTTATACTCTACAGAGGGGTACAACTTTACCCACAATATATGAATTCTCTAGTTTATCCAGCATCTGTCGATACCACAGCTCACAATCTTTTAGTAAGCAGTCTATAGCACGTAACGAAGCCTTTACATCACCTAGTCCTAGCATTGCACTAGCCCGGCGAAGGAACACCCTCACTTCATCCGGTATACCCCAGTCTCAGTAAGGCATTCACCGTTGTGTCGACAAACTTTGTTCCCAACGCCTCGGTGAAGGGAGCCCATTCGAACATGCCTACCCGGTCATACTCGCACTACTGCGGCCTACCAACATGCAAGCTAGCCTTCGATAACTTAATTAGCTAAGGTCATTTCATACCTACACATGTGATTTTACGCTTAGGTTTAGATTAGTGGCACTGGCGTTCGGTTTTTAATTGACCCAGGTGAAGATCTCCCCCTATCTACTTGTGAGATGCACCTTTTACACTCAGATTATAATATATCTTGTCCTCATTTTCAAAGATACAGAACAATAGAGGTAAACCCCTCTGGACCCTCATATCCATTGTTTCACCCATTTTCAAATTTTATTAATTCTAGAGCCCGGCTAAGCATTTGTGCGATATTCCCACTCGAAATACCTAAATCGACATCATCTATTGCCTAAACCATAACCTCATGGATACAATAGTAAGGATACCAATTTTTTAAGGAGGATTATGCATTGAATAGGAATATAACTACCATTATCTTCAAACATAGCAATTTTAAGCAAACATATACGCATGCATAATAAATTATGCAAAAAGAAGTACAACAATTAAAATAGTGGAATCAACATGATCAAAGGAGATTCTTGCCTTGCTCTAGTATCTCTGAAAATGAGGATGGAGGGTCGTCAAATAATTCGTTCACGGTATCGACGTCTATTCAAAAGAGCCGATAACAAATCACAAATAGAAAAATAATTTATACAGCATGAAAACCCAAATATTTTTGCATATTCAGACAGAGCATGATTTTATATGAATTTAGAAAAAAGATTAATTCAATTTGGAGTTCGTATACAAAAGTTATTAGCATTTCAATTTGCTTCATTTTTGAAAATCCTGAAAATAAAAAAAAGGGTGACGTCGAAAACGTATTTTGCGAAAATAATAAAATTTGCTACTTTATTTACATCATTGGGTAACAATCCAAATTCACCCACTGATCCACAGGTGTGCTTGATAGACCAAAGAACTGCTCACATTGCTTAAGCCATTCTATAGGATCCTCACCATTGAAATAGGGAATCTCTAGTCTTGGCCCTTTTATCACAGCCTCAACATAGTGTGATGTATTTCCAAAATTCCTTGTGAATCCACCCGCCTGACTCCTGTAGATTGAATTGGATTACCCCTATTCAAGTATTGTCCAGTAACAGAATTGTACTGATGGTTGCTCAAGAAAGGGTGATTCCAATTGATGCATATGGGTTTCCTAATTCTCCTTGATGTAATCTTTCCCCGGCCAGTGTTTGTATATTCGGATCCTCATAAGTCACATATGCATGTGTGGTTGTTCTAACCGCCTGAGTGTATATTGGTGCTCGCAGAAGTGTGACAGTGTTGGGCTCAATATAAAAGTGTACACGAGTTGTCTCTTCCCTAGTGTTAGCAGCCGTAGGAAAGCTCACAGTGTTGACATGGACTGGGTTAGAAAGAACCCCACATCCTATTATCCCATTCGGATTGTTACCCAATGATGTAAATAAAGTAGCAAGAGCATTGATCTCACCAGTGGTACGCGGTATGCTAGTTCCTCCGTGATCGAGAGAACAAAATCTTTTGAGGAGGGACTTGATCTTAGACATTTATGCTTTCATCCCCTTCAATTCGGCTAACTCTTCCCTGATGGCAGCAGCCTCCGCTCTGGCATCAAAAGTATCTCCGTCTCATGCCATCCTATTATGAGATCGGGTCTTCACTGCCATGCACTTGGATTTACAGGACCGGTTTGAGGGATTTTACCAACCTGAGCCAACCACTTTCCCTTACCTCTTGTGGATCTCCTTTTTTTTTGATAAGGGAGAAAATCCCAGCTTTTGATAGAAAGCCACATAACAGAGTTTTATACAAACCAACAAAGCGAGAAGCAATTGGAACGCCTTGACTAACCAAGCAAAACAACTACCAAACCAGACCCTAAACACCAACGATGCTAACTTTGATTACAAAAGTCTTGAGACCAAATTTCAACCACCCTCACAAAGTTGTTCATCTGGTCTCTATCCCCTTTTTTGAGCAGGACACTCCAGCGCTGCAAACAAGATAGAAATTGAAGATCACTTCCATAGGTTGCTTAGGAAAATGCTTGTCAAAAGCCATTCTGTTCCTACAATTCCAAAGAGTCCAAACCGAAGCTACAAAACTAAACAGAACAAGATTGTAATCATTAGTTCCCTTATTCTCTAACCAATTCAAGTGGAAATCATCTAAAGAATTTGATGCCCTCTCCCAACTTAACACCTCCTTCATACAGAGCCAGAAAAAATTAGCTAGATAACAAGAGAACATAACATGATTTAGGGTTTCTTCATAACCGCAAAGCACGCACTTGTTATCCCCTTTCCATCCCCTTTTCTTGAGATTATCAAGAGTTTGTACTTTATCATAGAAACATAACCAAAGAAAAACTTTGACTTTCAAAGGAAGTTTACTTTTCCAAACTTTTTGTAAATTCCTACTCATCACCCTCCCAAAAGCCAAGTGCGTGTACAAAGACTTTACAGTGAACCTACCTGACTTCTCCAAAGCCCAAACTACACTATCACTATCATTAGTAAGCTCCACCTCCGAAAAATAAGATTGAAGATCCTCCCACTGTGTAATTTCCTCCACCCCACTCTTGTGGATCTCCTTCGAGTGACAGATCCGATCTAGCATGGGGATTTTACAGCAATCGACCAAAGTCGCTGCCAACCTTCACTGATCCAACTCCTCACACTTGCCCTGAATGGCAGATCTAATCGGTACGGGAATTTTGCACCAGCAAATCAAAATCACTGCTAACCTTCACCGATTCAAACCTCCACTCCAAGAATCGAGTCGGCTCTGATACCTTTGTCAGGATCTGAGAAGATCCAACAGAAATTTTGTGGATTTCAGTGGAATGGGAAGGATCGACAAAGCAACCCCTAGAACTACTTTACTCTACGGGGCGAACTAAGAATATGCTTCATCAATATGTCTATCTTTACTCCAGTCCGGGCTTGTATACCCAAAAGTATTACAGCTGAAGTTAAATGTAATTGAGTTTTAACTTCAGACAAAGCAAACTGGAATTAAACAAGAAACAACAATGTCATGACATCAACAGGACGATGCCGGCATTACTACATCTCCCTTGAGCCGTCTAAACTCCTTCAAGTGAACTTCCTCGGTCTGGATGTGAAGCTGACGACATAAACTGAAATCGACGAAGCGTTGCATTGAGCGCCGACTTGTGCGATGGCCTCAGAACTTCTGAAACTTCAATTCAATTTCACTGAGTCCTGGCATTTCCCCCTTCTCAACTTCATCCTTGCCCTCAAGGATCAAAACTTGGAAAAGTCTTTTGTATATAGGATGCATCCTCCCATGTAGCATTTGTGATATCCAAATTCTACCATTGTATAAGCCACTGAACCACTATTCATTTTCTCTGGGAATCACTCTTCTCTCAAGTATTGCAATAGGCCCCGGGTTGAGATAACCGGTTTCAAAATTTTACCTGGGGGTTCGGTAGTGCCGGTTTGTCAAAATTTTCAAATCAAAATTTGAATTTTTAAAAAAACAGCTGAAAATCGCTGAAATCAGTTGAAAATATCGGCTGAAATTTTTGAAAATAAATTTTGGCATAAATTTCTTCTATATTTGATAAAATTCATGCAAAACAAATTTTTCGGATCCAGTTTGGAAATTTACCGGGTCCGTTAGAAACGCTAGAAACAATTTTCTTCTATATTGATTGAAAATCCATGCGAAACAAATCGGCCGAAATTCTGAACTATGTCTGGCCAACTAGATTTGTCTTGTTGCAACAGTTTTCTGACTGAATGGCGACTGACCATCGCTTACTGAGGGAGCATAGTGGGCGATGAGGATGCTGGATATATGGCCAACTCCACCGTGACTCAATCCAGCGGGTGCTCCTTTCTATTTTGTACAGACGTAATGAGCACTGAGGCCGAACATTACACTCCTCTCATCAAGTTGAATTCCTGGTGCCTCTCTTTTCTATTGGACTCTACCATTTGGACAGTGATCGCTTCCATGCTCATCCTCCTCCATTTCTTCCCCCAGAGTTCTATTCTATAGAAGTTTTCTCTAGCTTGTGTGTGAACCTCTTTCACGACACGGATGAGGAGGTGCTTGTTATTTATCGCTAAGGCAATGGAGTAGGTACACTATGTCGTAACTCACAACATAAGTGATTCACCAACCATGTGAATATTTTGATGTATAAAATGAACACGCATAGGCATAGCTACTAAGACCTACCTAACTGGGTGTGTTCTTTGCAATAAGCCAGTAACATCAATACTAGCGTAGATGCAGTAAAGCAACCACCAAGCCTGAAGACAGCATGTGCTACAAGCATACACAGCCTCTGCTCCCTCGATGTTTTAACAAATCTGCTGCACTAGTAATTGTCCCTGAGTTTAATTAAAGAAAATAGAATTATATTTCTTCCAGGACGGTAACAGATCTAATATATTTCTAGTTAATCTGTATCATTATAATCTGGACAGACAAAATAAGTGTCTGGTCTGTATATTGTATAACCTTCAGATAGTTGGTGAACTATTACTGCTTAATTTGAGTTACTACCACGAACTAGTGCACCCGGCTGAGAGAAGGGAAATTTTGGCATTTCTGGCCTATTTTTTCCCCAAAACTAGCTCCCTTCTGCTATAATTTATAGATCGATGACCTGCCCCATATGGAGGGCACTGTAGCAATACTGTAGTATCTCCAGAAAAATCCACTGAAACATATATATATATATATATATATATTTGTAGAAAGTGTTAGATGTAGCAAAGAGTTCTAAAAATTATGAAATTTTTTGTGAAGCCTTCGGACACATTGTACTTACTTGCGTATTTTTTTTTATAATTTTATCTATTCTCGATTTGCCCATAAAATTCCTACAAACAGTATATTTAAATGAATTTTAGAGAAAAATTCAGAATGGGTGAAATTATGGAAAAATTATACAAATAAGTACACATTTCTGTATACTTAAATGCTTATTTGTATAATTTTTCTATAATTTTGTCCATTCTGAATGTTCCTCAAAAATTTATTTAATTATACTATTTGTAGGAATTTTATGGACAAATAGAAAACAGATAAAATTATAGAAAAATTACGCAAGTAAGTACACAGTGTCTGGAGGCTTCGCAAATTTTTTTATAATATTTTGGATTGTTACATCTAAAAATTCCTATAAAACATATATTTTAGTAGATTTTCCTAAGAAATGCTACAGTGTTGGTACAGTGCCCGCACCTACCACGCCCCCCATATGGGGCAGGTCATCTGCCCCCACTGGCGCAGGGGGCAGGTCCCTGCCGCGCCTGGGGCTGGAGGCAGGTGCACTATAGGGGGGCTAGATCTGCAAACTATAGCGAAAGAGGGCTAGTTTTGAAAAACAAATAGATCAGGGGATCAGAAATGCCAAAATTTTGAGAGAAGGGGGCTGGCAGGAGCCTGGTCCTCTTCATAAATTTTAATTATCTTTTATTAAGACATAAGACCATTGGAGCTTTGCTATGAGTAAAACCCTACTTATTCAATTATGTGATTAAGTAATAGTTAAGGTGAAACAAAAAATCCTAGGAGTTAATTTGTGGCATGTGAACCCATCTTATGTAGCATCTAGATTCTATTTTCTTCCTAAATTTTCAAGCTATTATTGAGTCTAATTTGGACCGCACAAGTGAATCATATTTAATCTGTTTGCATGTTTAGACCTTGATCAAGCACTTCTTCTTTGTATCTAGCTTCTGTCGCACCGTCCATGACTCGGTGAAGCGTGTATATGCGTCGAACTCCACCAAACTCAACTTATCATTCATCGTGCTCATGATTTGTGTTATATTTCATTTTTGAAATAAAAATTTCCTCTTAAGAAAACTTTTATTTTTTAGAAATTGCTTAAAGCGTCTATATCGTGTTAGGATGATAACAAATTCATGTCCCTCTCGAGCTCTCAGCCCCTGTGGCCCAATCCTGGCTCTGCCCCCGAGTGCACCTACGCATCACTGCCCATATAAGCTTTAGCTAATCTCCATGTACATCGAAAACCAGGCCACCAACCAACCTCATCTCTTTTACAAGATCAGAGGCCAAGGGAGTGTATAAAAGAGGAGAATGAGGATAGCGAGTGACATGAGCAATGCTGATCAACGCGGAGATTAATGTCCAATAGGAAAGGGAGGCATCAGGAGTTCAGGTTCCCGAGCTACGAAGGCCTTGCGCAACATGGCCATGCATCCCCCGGAAAAACAACAGGAAGCAGCGGCTGGTAGACGCCTCGACACTAGGGTGATGCAACAGGTATGTGAGACTCGTCGTAACTCAGCTGCCACTGCGCACGGTCAAGCACGGAGGAGGGTCATGCCTCGGGGAGCACCGCGTCCCAGTTACGTAACGACCGCCTCCATCTCGGCGGCCAGGTGATACGCCTGCAGCTCGTGTGTTTGGCTGCTTGGCCGGGAAATCGCTGATAAGAGTGCATGTTGAACTCAAAATAAAGGGTAATCACCATCAACAGCGTTGACCAATTGTACCAAATTAACATTGTTACATATTAGATATTCGGAGCTTTCAAAAGGAAAAAGATTGCTCCCCGCGTTCAGAAATGTATGACGTTTTAAAATTTGAGTGGTCAAACTTCCTTAAGTTGGACCGCTAATATACACAAAATTATTTAGATTGATCCTATAAAATTGTACCATTCGATCTGTTATGAGAAATACTTTCGTAATATAATACTTTATATTTTTAACTTAACACATTACTATAAAAATTGATGGTCAAAGTTACTTATTGAAGATGGTGTCTTGTCCCAAGCATCATACATTCTGGAACAAAGGGAGTAGATATTTGGAGCACGTGAACATAATAAGGTGATGCAGCTTGCTGGTAGGTTTACATGGAGTATGGCGTGTCTTCAGATGTATGTTTGACAGAATATTGGTAAATTTGATCCTACGAGGTTAATGAATTTATTTTTTTAGACTTTCTTTTAATCGATCATTCTTTTGAAGAGGTAACATTTGGTGGAGGGAAATTTATAGCTTTGGACATTTTAGAAGGTTTACCAAATAGTGCTGCATTCATAATTTCATACACTGTTTCACACGGTAAAAGCTTCATATTCTATACATCCACTTGCCAATGAACAATATTATGCATGTCATCACGTACTAATATTAGAGACTTTTGATTGAGCATCAGAGTCTTTTGAATTGTTGGTGGATTATTTTTGTCGTGGGTTTTTAGACCATTGATGTTGTGAGTTATGGTCTGGTACATACACGAATCACTGCCTCATTGATAAATAGCAGGCTTCTCCACCTTTAAGAGCTAAGCTCATCATTAGAACACTATAGTTCTGGAAAATAAGATGGAGGATGGCGAGAATCGAAAGTGCCATGCTCTATCTCACGAAGGGTGTCAATCGAATCCGAATTATCCGTTTTATCCGGTATCTGAATTCGGTTGGTAGCAAATATGGTTTAGATTTTTTTCATCCGATTAATAATTTCTTCCATATTCGGATTCGTAGTCACATTGGCATAAAAAAAATATATAGATACGAATATGGTATAGACTTTTATCATTTGAAATGTTATTTTATCCGTACTATTTGTATTTGTATTCGAATTCGATAAAATAATATACATATTTTATTGCAGTATGGCTAATTAGTTGGATAAGTATTTTTATTTTAATATGAATTCATGTTTTTAAGTGAAATAGATAAACTAAAATGATTAAGTGTGCTACATACAAGGATAAAGTATCATAAATATCTTGTAATTATGTAAGTTATGAGGATATCTGAATCCGGCCAAATTGAGTTGATATTCGATTCGTATTCGTATTCGTATTCGATAATATTCGAATTTATATTCATATTCGTTAAAAAAATACGAATACAAAGAGAACACTGTTCAATTTTCTATTCGAGCCGTTGACACCCTAATCTCATGGTAGGTCCAATAGGAAAGGGAGGCGTCAGGAGTCCAACTTTGAGCTTGACAGGCTACATTGGAACTAGAGATAATCATGAATCGTGGTAGAGTACACAAGAAAGAGTACAGACTGACGGCAAATCCTCACCTCCAGCATGTCTTTTTGAGCGAGCGCGCCAAGTAACTACGCTTGCAGTTCTAGCAATCAGTCGACCTCGCCAGCAGCATGGAGTCCCTTGGCATTACAGAAATCTTATTGCACTATGTTTGTTCTTTGTGAGATCGTTGAAAGCATAGAAAAGCATAGCTGCATGCAATATGTTTCACTCATGAGCAATTTTTACCCTCACTGATTAAGATATTGTGTTTCACACAACAACATAAAATGCAAATCTTTACTACTTAAAAGAATGAATTGGTGATAGTTAGGGGTTAGCGGATCGAATATGTCGAACCCCGGGTGTTGAATACCCGAAATCCCCATGTGTATCGTACTAGTCCCATGATTAGTGACTAGTACACACATTAATAACATTGACATACACATCCATACACAATTACATACAACATGAAACAAAGATAGTACATAAACTTAAACAATTACATAGTTTACAATACATGGGCGACTGGCCAAATTAAAAGTCAAATATCAGAAGTAGCAGCGCAATTTTATAGATTAATAGCAAAAGTCCAACGGCATACCCATCCAAACCCTCAGGCAACCGACAAGGAGTAAACATTGGAAAGACCGCACTGCACTGCACCCCGACCGAAGAAAGCGTTGTCTCGCATGTGGTCATTCTCATCTTCTGAACAACAATTTAAGCAACATTGAGTACATTGCATACTGAGCAAGATTTGTATCACAAAATTTATATATATGCACAGTTAACAAGGGAGGATGCTATATGCTACAAGTTGTTTTCAGCATTGAGCAAATTTCATTTGCAATATCAATACATAGTATTTTACAACAGAAGTTTGAAGAGCAGTTGAGTAGATAAAGAACCACAAGTAATTAATTTGATAAATAACAAATCACAACCCTCCTTGATTGCGATCAACATCTTACCATAGCACTCAATTCAAATATCACCAAAAATATCCATCCCAACATTTCTCGATAAGATTGTTTTTTGCAAAAGTAGAGACTATACTCGATGTGACTACAATAAGCATGCTCATGACCGCAAGCACGGCCATTTAAATAGATTTACACTCTGCAGAGGTGTACAACTTTACCCACATTACACGAATTCTCTAGTTTATCTAGCATCCGTCGGTGCTACCGCTCACAATCTTTTAGTAAGCAGTCTAGAGCACGTAACGAAGCCTTTACATCACCTAGTCCTAGCCTTACACTAGCCTGGCAATGAAAATGCTCACTTCAATCTCGAGTACCTCTCAACAAAGTGAGGCATTAACTATTGTGTTAGAAGGCTTTGGCCCCAACGCCTCGGTGAAGGGAGCCCCTTTGAGCAACCACGCATGCCCGTACTACTGCGGTCTACCAACATGCAAGGTGAGTCTTCGATGACTTAATTATCTAAGACCATCCTATACCGGCACATGTGGTTGTACGCTTAGGTTTATATTGATGGCATCAGCATTCGGTTCATAATTAACTCAGGCAAGGATCTCCCCTTATCTACATACGAGAAACCCTCTCATATTCATCAATTCATATTATAACTCGCCCGCGTCGCAATCTAGGTTTTTTATTTTTATTTTTATACAAAATTAACAGAGATAACTCCTATGGATCATTATTTCAAAATCTCTCAAATTCATATTCAACATTTTATCCATTTTCTAATTCTAGTAAATCTAGATCTCGGCTAAACATTTGTGCGATATTCGCACTTGAAATACCAAAATCGACATCATCTATTGCCTAAATCATAACCTATTGGCTACAACAGTAAAGATATAAATATTTCAAGGAGGATCATGCATTGAATGGGAATATAACTACCGTTACCTGCGAATATAGCAATTTTAAGCAAACATACATGCATGCATAATAAATTTTACAAAAGAAGTACAATAATTGAAATAATGGGATCAACATGGTCAAAGAATGTGCTTGCATTGATCTGGTATTTCAGAGTGTGAGGATGAAGGATCGCTGTAAATTTAGTTTGAAGTGTCGATATCTATTCAAAAAGAGCCAATAGCAAATTAATTATAGAAAAATAATTTCAACAGAAATAAAATCTAAATATTTTTGCATATTCAGATAGATCATGATTTTATATAAATTTATAAAAAAAAAAGGTTCAGTTAATTTGAAGTTCATATGCAAAAGTTATTGATGTTTTAATTTACTTCGGTTTGAAAATTCCGGAAAATAAGAAAAGGGTGACGTCAAAAGCGTATATTTAGATGTTTACGCTTTCTAACAGAGAAATCGTATTTTTCTTTGAGTTCTTCTAGGGTTTATGCTTTCCAACAGAGAAAGCATATTTTCTCTGAATTAAAAGCGGCTTTTCTCTTTTTTCGAACTTTATTATCTTACATGTGAGACCTACTTGTCAGTGACTCATATTTTTATTTTCTTGATTTTATTTATAAAAACAGAGACGGTCCCATATATCATAGGCTTGTTATTTATTAACTAATGATTAAATATATTTTTGATTTTATTTAATTGACGGCTGGGGTCCACATATTAGTCTCTTGGTTTCTAAAACATGTTTTCAAACCGAAAACAGTGGGTAGTCCCACATGTCAATGACTCACAATACTAAACATGTTTTAAATTAGATTTTTTATTAAGTTTTTAGCCAGTCCCACATGTCATTGATTAGTTTCACTTAGCCACTATCATTAGTGTTAAGCTAATACTCATCCCGAGTGGGACCCACTGTCAGCGAGAGAGAAGAGAAGGGAGCAGAGCTGCGCGCAACCGAGTGCCATGGCGAGCTTGCCAGTGGCGAACGATACAACGACTTGGCTCTGGGACGGACAAAATGGACTCCCCTCTCTACGGCGATCCCACCGGGTGGTGGTGGAGACCGGAGAGATGAATGGAGACGATGCTACGCTGGTGATAAGCGATAGAGCTCCTCAGGTCCGAAACGGCTTTCAAGCATGGAGCAAATCGACAGCGAAAGATGGTGCGCATTGGCTCTAGGGGACAACTACGATGGTCTAAGCAGTGGCTCGGAGACCAATGGTCACCAAAGTGACGACAATACCCTTTTCCACGGCGGTGCCATAGGCGGCCACGATGAACTCTATACTATGCTAGCTAATCTACCAATTTAATGCGTATAGAAGCACTAGGGGACTACTAGAAGCTCACCAAGACAGTTGACAGCGTCGGAGGATGGCCGGAGTGGCTTGGCGACGTTGAACAGTGGCGGTGCAGAGATGGCTCATGGTGCTGGCGCTCTGCGGCGATGGAGGTACTATAGGAAGTGTAGCATTAGCTCATTGGAGGCCCTAGGATGGTGTTTGAGTGAGGAATCGAATGGGGACTCACCGGAGTGACGGTGAATGAAAACGGAGTCGACGGCGGTCGGATCTGGGGAAGAGCTTGATTCCGGTGATTGCTTAAGCTTAGGTCCACATTAAGCAAGGAAAGAGCATTAATGGAGTATGGAATGTGATATGACACGGTTAGGTGAGGTTCAAGCTTACCAGAGCATCAAGAATGCAAAAGTCCAAAACTGGGTATGCACCAGAGACAAAGAAGATGATGACGCGATCATGCTACAGGGTCCCCGGAGCTACATCAAGCAAAGAGGAAGTATGAGTGAGGTAAAGGGTGCATGGTGACGCAGGTGGCGAGGGCAAGGAAGCTCACTAGAGGAAATGGCGGTATGAGGCTTGCTCACCAGCGTTGAGAACGATGCTCTCGTTCCTAATGAAGCAAAGTACGAGAAGCTTTGATTTCTTTGCGGGAAGCGAGAATGGTGAGCTGAGGAGCTCATGGCACGGTAAGGTGCTTAAATACGGTCAAGAATGGCGCATGAGATGCTGCGAGAAAATGACGTAGCATACGGGTTTCTCGCGCCGAGCTTCGGTCTCGTCATCTGCGTGGGATAACGGCATGTCGACGGGGCAACTAGCATGGGCGAGGGCAAGCGGAGGTGATGGGGGCAGTTGAGGCATGAAAACAATGGGCAACGGTCGAAACCAACGGGCGAGCGGGAGCACGCTAGTGTGTTGGTGCACGGAGGTGAAGCGAGGTGGAAGAAGGTTTCCAACAAGTGGGGCCAGCAAGTTAGCGAGAGGGAGAGTGAGAGCTGGTGCAGGCAATACGAATAGAGGAGAAATTGTTAATCGGATAAAAAAAATCTAAACTATATTCACTACCAATCGAATTCAGATGCCGAATAAAACGGATAATTTAGATTCGATTGACACCCCTAGTGATAGTGGTTCATCTGCCCCCTCTCCTCTCACACTAATGCCAACGGGTGGGCTCATAGTGTGAGATGCACCTCTCTCCCCGAATTGAAGCCAAGCCCTCCCTCTTTTCACAACCCATCCCATACGAATCGCAACCGCCTAACTACGTACCCCACTAATCTCCTCTTCGATGCCATACTCTCCTGATCCACACCTCCAGGCTCCAGCACCCGATCTCGATTTCGGACGGACATCTCAATTCTCACTAACCCTGCCTCCTCATTGTTGCCAGTCTGCGTCAAGAGTCATTGGCCATCGACGGGTGCGTTCTTGATTGATTACCAGAACGTTTCTTTTATTGTCATTGATTAAGTTACATTGTTTGCTCTAAACACGCAGCTGTACATCGCATCCTCATGAGGCCTCGTGGAGATCTTATGACTTCTATGCTTTCATGCAGATCAATAAGGGGAAAAGCGATCTGGCTTCTGGCAGTGAAGTTGTTGTGGAGGACGAAAGAAGAAAGAGTAGGAAACAGTAGCAAGTGGCACAGCCAGGATTACCACTGATGTGAATGTTATTGGGGAAAATTCTGAACAATTGCACATTTAGACTGAAGCATGTCAGCCTCACTAGCTTCCTGAATCTGCTGTTGTGGGTTGGCGGATGAAACGTAATGTAGGAAGGCCTGACTTTGATGACCATCTGAGGCTTCCCTTGCTCTTCGAGCATTTTTTTTAAAAAAAAAATTTTGAATGGCAAGCATATGCAAAAGGCAAGCTTTTTTATGCAAATACCCCATATGTATATTCTGCCAAGAGAAACAATGCTGTATATCAGCATTGCTATCTGAAAGCTATTTCTCATTATTTTGCATCGAATGGCAGACATTTTCCTTTCTACAGAACATGGAAGAAACGCTGCAGTCGGTGTCGCTTGACGCGAATGATGATCTTTGAGTAGTACATCTCTTGCCAATGTGTTCAGGGAGAACAAAATGATGGGTTAAGTGCTTCTGAAAAGCTATTGTGTATGATCATTTGGTGAAGCGGGACTCCATTTGTCTGTGGGCAGCGCGACGCAAGGACGGCAGCGGCGGAGCCATGGCAGGGGCGAGTTTACCATGGGTGCGAGTGGGTGCTCGAGCATCCTCTCCTCCAACCACCGTACCCCTGGTACCCACTGAGACTAAGGCTTGAGCACCGGAAAGAGCTAGCCAGCTAGGTGCTCTGCGGACTGCGGCAGACGGAGGTTGAAGAACGTCTGGCCGACTGGCCGGGCCAGCCGTGTGGGCTATTCTTGCCTTCTTGGATTCCTGGATCATGGTCTCATGGAGGCATGTGGGATGTGGCTTAAGGCCCAGTTGGCTGCCGGTCCAAATCCAATCAGAGAAGTAGAGAGAGAACAGATAAGGTCTCAGTGTCTCACACTCTCACTCTCAGCCACACCCACGCGCAGACACGCCTAGATTCGAGAGACAGAGAGAGACTCACTGAGGTCTAAGGGGGAGGCGGTCGGTCATCGGCGACTCGGCAGCCCAGAGAGGGAGGCGGTCGGCGACTTGGCGCGGAGGGGGAGGCGGTCGCTGGTCGGCGTCTCGGTGGCCCGACGCGGAGTGGGAGGCGGTCGTTGTCTCAGCGGCCCGGCGAGGAGGGGGAGGCCGAAGGCGGTCCGCGACTCGGGCACAGGCTGGGGCGAGGCCGCGCGGGGCCACGGTGGCTGGCGTGGCACCTGGCGGCATGGGTGCATCACGGCTTGAGCAGTCGCCAGTCGGGTTCGGGACTTCGGGCCTTCAGGGGAAAACGGTGAGGGTGAGGTCTGTCATCTGTGTAACTGTGTCTCTGTGACTATGAGTCTATGAGGAGGCACCATCGAACCAAGGTAGGCAGTGACTCAGTCACTCAGTGAACTAGTGAATGAAGTGAGGCAGGTAGTTCTATGCGAGATGAGGGTGAGTCATTGAGGCAGTGAGTTTGTTTCTCTTCTAAATCCCTAATTTTTTTTTCTCTTGCAAATGTAGGTAGACTTAAAGATTGATGAATTGATTATTGATGCAAATGTTTAATTGGTAGTTATTGTTTAATTTGTGATTGATGAATTGATGCAAATTGTTGTTTAATTGATTGGTGAACATCAGGATAGTAGCTATTAGCCGATTAGCTAATTTGTTTAATTAGTGGTTGACTCGTTGTTGTTTAATTTTACTTAGATTTACAAAAATGAAGAAACGAAATTTACACAATTATTTCTCAAATTACGTCGTAATCAGATTTAGTACCTTAGTGGTATGTTTTCATTTTATTTTTAATGTTTATGAATATTCATAATTTAATATTGTGTCACTAAATTTGATATTTCTTATCTACACATCAGTACTCATATATTTATGGATATTTGGAGGCACATTATCCATTAGCGAGGTACTAAATTTATTGTATTGTACATTTCCAATTTATTCTCTTTCTATTTATGTATAAATTTAACATTCCAATGGCAAAAGATTAGTAGATGTAGTTTTGGTATATTTACGTTATGCTATAACCTCAACAGTAAAGTTCTTCCTCTATTTTCATCCTGAATTCGCAAATGACCACGGGTATGGCATAGCCGAGTGTGGTAGCGGAGCCAGAGGCATGGCATAGGTGTTAGCACGGCAGCAGAGGCCCAAGAAACTCGATGTAGTGTGGCGGCGGAGCCAGGGCGTGGCGTAGGCCGAGCATGGCGGCGATGGCTCGACATGCTTGGTAGGTGGAAACGAGCTCTCCTGCTGGCATGGCAGGATCTTGTAACGTGGGAACGTTGGAGACTGCTGGCCAGGGGTGTGATTACATTTTTTTTTCTTCTTTAAAGCAAAAGTTTTGACTCAAGAGTAAAATGGGATTTTAGAATATGTACTATGATTTTATTTTAATCGTAGCAAAGCACGAGCACTTAACTAGTTAAAAGTTTATAGACGAGAAGAAAATATGGTTAGGGGCCGGCCAATAGGGTAAAACTAGTAAGTGGTGACTGTCTGAACGAGGTGGTGTTGATCATTCATTTAGAGATGGTGATAAACATTACAGAATTGCTATATATATTTGTCGCATGATTATTCGTGTGCGAATCGTTCAGTTTTATGGCCTTGTGGTCTGCTGGGAGAATTGCACTCCGGGACGCCGTCTTCATTCGAGCACAGCCAGTGCTAAATGCCCCTCTGACAAGCACACGCTTCGTCGAATTAATGTCCCTTTCTTTTCCTTATGTTAGGAAGATGAGCCAAAGTAGCCGCCATCCGCCTCCGGAGACGACGGCAAAGAGAGCCACCGGATACGGGACAGCAGGAGGCGGGGAAAATCCGAGTGATTTACACACAAAAAATCATGCGAGGAGGCAGATCAAGAATCATTGGTCAGAGGCTTCAAACTGCTCGAACAAATGGTGATGGAGATTTTTGGACCAAGAAAAAGATGGACGCCGTGGATCAAGAAGCTGAAGATGAAGACGAGAGTTGATTATGGTGGTAGTTAATCCCTGTTAGTTCCTGCTATCGCTTTGTTGTTGCTGGTGGTTTACTTCTCTGCTAGTAATCGCAGTTTCCGAGCTACACTTGTTGTTTGGGATTGTTTGTGCTGGTTACTCTCTCTTTTTTTTTTTATAGTGTCAAGTGAACTCTTGTTACGTTGGTTTCTATTAATAGAAATTACCTATATCAAAAAAAAAAAATTCATGCAAACGAATGAATAGGAACTTCCAACATTAATTTGACATTCGAGCACGTCTAAACGCATTAATGGCGCATTGGTCCTTCAAGCCAATAGTCTATTAACACTGTTGCATGTGTGCATTAATGGCGCACTAATGAAAATTAAAGATCATAGTTTATTCAGGTTAAAAATGGTATACAAACCAGGTTTTAAAAAGATATTTGGTTAGAAGATGCTCCACTAAAAAAACCAATATCCGCTTCTTTATAATGTAGTGAGGAGCAAGGATGATGATACAATGGCAAACATCTGAGATCGACTCCTTTACATATTTCTTTTTGAAGATCTATTATTGGGCCTAAGTTACATGCTTGGAACGAGTTACTTCCGAGAATTGGTAACTTACCATTACCAATAAAAAGATATTTTCAGGTAGAATTTGAATATATCTGAACTTTTCACGGTACAGTCTTTTTATGTGGCACTAACTAGAACTAATGATGCCTAATTAGGGATTTTTTTTGTTCATTAAAATTCTATTAAAAGTGAAAATATTCTTATGGTATCTCAAAAGAGGGGTAGTGTTAACTAAAGATAACATGTTCAAAAAAATAGAGAAGAAGCAAGAAGTGTTATTTTTGTATTAAAGATAAAACAATTCAGCATCTTTTTTTTATCATCCATTTGCACGGCTTACATGGTGGGCTGTTCAATGTGCATTTAATTTATCTCCTGCTGAATGTATAGAAAACATGTTTGGAAATTGGCTAGCTGGTATTCCAAATATTTTAAGTCGTAACTCTTAGTGGGAGCTAGTGTCTTATGTTGATCTATTTGGTTATGTCGGGATGATATGGTTTTTGACAAAAAGATTATCAATAATCCCTTACAGGTTATCTTATTGAGTGTGTATTGGTTTGAGTGCTTAGCCAACTCTGCAGAAACTAGCCCAGAAGGAGGCCATGTTGGCCAAAAGCGCAAAGTTGGAGATAATGGCGAAGCAGATCTTACACACTCTTGGGTGGCGGTTTAGTCACATGATTTGTAATGATTGAGTTTAATTTTCAGTCGTCTTATAGTTGTAAGGCTTTATGCCATTTTTAATCTCGTTTGGTAATTTTGGGACTATCAACTCTATAATAAAATGGGTTATGTACATTCTTCATACAGAGGTCGGGAGAGTTTTTTTCTTTTATTATCTAAAAAACATGTGCACATTGCTAGGCAAGCGTTAGAAGCGGATTTACTCTATGCTTCAAAGTCTTCAAATAGTTCTCACGCTGTGGGTTATGAATTATGACGTAGCAATACTATGGGTTAAGGTTTCTAAGCGCATGTACAATAGTATAGACAGCTGTTGTCTATAGCAACTTTTTATATCACCTGTAGACAGTACTAAAAATAACCCATACAATAGTTGTGGTGATACAGTCTGTTACAAGATTATAGACAACACACAATCTTTTAATATTTTTCTTGTTTCTGGTGCTACAGTCGACTACAGGAATGTAAACAGTATCTTTCTCTCTCTTTAATCTCTTTCATCCATATCAGCAAACATCCTACATAGCAGAGGCTATAGAACGCTGACATAAGTCCATTGTACATGCTCTAACATTAACAAGAAATCCCGGCCCGACAACAACAGAGAAATTAAATGCCACCTGAAAAGTACAACTGAATTTAAACCTGGTTTTTTTATAAGAAAGGGATATCTTTATTCAATAAATTGTTTTGATCATCAGTGTTTGTATCGGGAGTCAATTAATTTAAGAATATGATATTAACAAGGTGAGTTGTGAAATGAACAGAGAGGTCATCTCTAAAAAAACAGAGAAGTTAAAGGGGAGAGTAATCGCTTTCACAGGGTTTTATCCTCAATAATTTTGGTTATAAAGTCTCACGTGAGTACAATTGTGAAGTGATAGTTCTCTTCAAGAGCTTCGAGTTGAGATTTTTTTTTTTCACGAAAAGTTGAGATATATATTGGGCCTTGCTTAGTTATTTCTATCAATTGTTTTTTTAATAATGAATTACGTTGACAAATGAGAACTGGTTGACATCTTGGGCCATAATTAGCCGATTCCCAATTTTAAATTCATAAGTTTAATCACCCCCAAACACCAGGTTTATATCACCCCCAAACACCAGGTTTATTTAAACCGGTTTCCAACGTGAACTAGCCACAGACCACCGGTTTAAGCTGTAAAGGTGAGCAATATCCTAAAACTTCAACATTCCTCCTCACGCCTAGGCTTTTTCAGGGCTTTGATGTGGGTTCAAAGTGAGCTGCGATTATTTTTCTTTAAATTGCGTCAACTAGGTCTTGAACTCAGAACTTCTTGGCTCTGATACTATATTGAGTATATTCACCAACCAATTCACCTAAAAATTTAAGCTGTCATGAAAAGGTGGGCAATATACTAATACTTCAACACCGGGAAATTTTACATATCTAGTTTTCAAAGCCGTGAGCGTACCTAGTGGTGGCCAGATGGACCGCCCGGCGCGGCACAGCACAGGCCGATTAAGCCCCGCACGGCCGGGCCAGCCGGTCAAACTAGCTAAACGAATCGTGTTGTGCCACCTGGGGGACGAGGTGCCGACTAGGCACAAGTAGCACACCAACCTCTCGGACCGTGTTGGGCCAGCCCAAGCACGTTTAGCTCGATAGGCCGAGGTTGGCCCGTTTAGCTCATCCCCGGTCGCCTCCTTCTCCTCGCGCCTGGCCTCCTCCTCT
Source organism: Ampelocalamus luodianensis (assembly GCA_036346255.1). NCBI lineage: Eukaryota > Viridiplantae > Streptophyta > Magnoliopsida > Poales > Poaceae > Ampelocalamus > Ampelocalamus luodianensis. Next base: position 67,366,000 of record CM070628.1, read on the forward strand.
TCCTCGGCGCCGGCTGCTTCCTCCTCCTCAGCGCCCTGCCACGCTCGTGCCCAGCCTCCTCGGTCTCTGGCCGTGCCGACCAGACCGGGCCGGGGTGCCAATCCAAACATGACACGCCCGGTCGGACCCGGCCCACCAACAATGTCGGACCAGACCAATAGTGCCCGTGCTTCGGACCGGCTCGGGCGGCACGGCCTATTTGGACACCACAAAGCATACCTACCGCACCACCTTAACGATATATAACAGGCAGCTCCATGCCCATGTTGTTGAGCAGGTCGTACAGAACACCTAGGAGCAAAAATGGAAGAGGATAGAAACAGAAACAGTCACCACCCACAGCATGGTACAATAGGAAAGAGAGGCACCAGGAATTCAAGCTCAACAGCTGGTGTCACGTTAACCTGGCATGTAGCTAAGGAGATTAAGTTCGCCGGCATGTAGCTAACCGGCTTTCTGCCAAGATCCCTCTCTGGAGTGCGAGCTTTGTGGACGACCGCAGTGCCTCCAAGGCAGGACGATCAACGTCGCCGGTGCCATGACAAGCGTTACTCTCGCCTCAATCATCGCAGAGAGGGCGCGGGGTGCACCTCTGTAGCGGCAGCCGTTGACGTCGAGAGCGTCCAGATTTTTGCACCGTCGCCGGAGGAGTTTGCTTCTGCAATAACATGACCGTGCTTCGATTCCCAAATCAACAGCAGGTCAGGTAGTCGGCAACAATGTTGCCCCTGTCATTAAATCACGTTTATCGTGACATCGTTCTAACATCTAAATGGCTCACTAATTAAACGTGCTGATCAACAGTACAACATAGAGACAAGAGATCCATTCTAAGATCGAGAGGGAAAGAGAGAGGTATGACATGACAAAGCTATCATAGAGAAAGATGCAATGATGCATGAGCCATAACTAGGATTTATATGAGTTGTCGCTTGCCAACAGAAGGCCGCAGTAGTTGTGGAGATGAATGTTAATCTGGGGTATTTTAGATCAAATAGAACACACTAGTTGTGGAGATGCCAAGTGCCTTTTTTTCTGAAGATTGAAGCCAAGTTCTCCGCAAGGTCATGGATTAGCTTGAGTTGCTTGTTCTGTTCGCTTCGAACTACTGTCGTACTAAGATTTGGCTGAACATGCATGAACTTGACAAATTTAGAGTGCTCCATTCGCTGATCCTACCTGCTGTACATTTTGTTTCTTTACCCTTTTAGTACCTAGTAATTACTTTAAACGCTAACACAAGTCACTCGAAAACAGAAGAACACAAAGCATGGTTTGTTAAGAGTTAACCATTCAATCGCTGACTTCTTGTTAAGACATTTCTGACAAAAGCCTACAGACCAAACAGTAAAAGGTGGAAGGCCTTGGAATCACTACCCGCTGCAAAGGGGATAGGGATCTTGAGGGCTTTGGAGCGCAGGAAACAGTCCTGAGGAATGAATGATAATCTTTCTCTGTGTTTAGTTTTTCCAAGAAGCGAAGTCGTGTCTTGTTTGATACACAAGATGGTTTATTTATAGCCTTACAAGTTAGGAGATGAGAGATTACAACAGTGCTCATATAAAGGTCATACGGTTATAGGGGTCTCGTGGTCTTTTCCTTCTTCGCAGGTAGCTTTGACGCACGGTGGACTTTCGTGAGCAGTATCCACCACGTTATGTTAGACCATGTGGCTAGGTCTAGAATAATTTAGTTGATGAATAATTGACAATGTTGCTAATTGATGTTATTTGAGGGGTGTGCCGCGTGTGTGGACTTATGTCGATCAAGTTAGGAAGAACTTGTGCTGGGAAAAAGATGGTGTTTTGGTCTTTGCATGTGCAGAGTAACTCGGAGGTGATTGTGGTCTACAGCGGTAACTGGGAGATGGCTTAGTGCGAAGTCATGGTTCAGAGGGTCGAGGATACTAGAGGAGACGGTCGGGCTCAAGTTAGGGTGCATGGAGATCAAAGATAGATGATGTGTGTTGAAACTACGGAGATGCGGTCTAGAAACTATGACACGTAACAATTTTGGGGTGTTTAAAATTGGATTGGATTGAATTATGTAATCTGGTGCAAAAGCTTCACGTATTGGGCCCTAGTACTATTGGACCGTACAAAGGTGTTTAGGTGACCATGTGTCACGTACGGGTCCTAGGGCTATTTATGTTGGAATGTGAGTAAGGCCGGCGGCTGTACCGGGGTTGTGAAAGAGTAGATAGAAAGAAGAAAAAAAGTCGTGGGGGCTACGGCGGCTGTGGGTTATCTCCTGGAAAACCGATCTAGGAGTGGCGCGGCCGAGCGTGTTTTCTCCCTGGATGTACTGGCGGCTTGATGGCTGTTTTGATGCTGTGAAAGAGTAATCAATCTTTTGTTGATGTGCTGAAGAACAAAAGGGCTTCTCGGTTGATGTGCTTGGCGGCTGCACATGTGCTAGCAGTGGAGATTAGGTGAGGTGACTCGTTGCTATTCTTGATTGACTTTTGTGTGCACCTTTTTTCGTATGTGCGTCCGATCGGACTTGGTTGCTAGCAAGCGGCTTGTAGTTTTTCCTTGATGTGGTTGAGCTAGCTGTGAGGGCACATATGATGCTCGAGATAAGGTGAACTTTGGCTGTAGGTTCTTGGACTATCGTGTGTTTTTGGCCGTGCGTGAACAACGTCGTGTGAGTTTGGCCAAACGGAACAAGCGCTGTCTTTAATATTTATTCTGCTACAGTAACTTATTTTTTTTTGTATGAACAGTATATGCACAGTGGAACAGTACTTTGCACTGTTTACTACAGTACATAAAGTTTGCTACAGTGCCACAAAATATATTTCCCCAGTTTTCTTTTTCTATTTTTACTGTGTTGGCAGGTTGAACAATAAGAAGATACTAGATTTGTGAAAAAATTTCCACTGCAGTTTACAATTATTCAACCCCTTCTGATTGTCATTAACGATCATACACGTCATCCTCCTTAGTCCATAATGGGACTAGGTCTCCCCTATCATCTTTCGTTCGAAGACCCCCTTGGGCCAAGGAAGGGCCAAGGCGGTGGGCTGGCCCGCTAAGGTGTCGAGATGACATCCTTCCCCCTTCACATATGCCGAAGGAGCCAGCTTGTTTGGCTCTTCACCTGGCGTTGGGGGTGGTGGGCCGCCCCTACAACAAGCACCAATGAATACCATGTGGTATTTGTGTCATCCTGTTTTCGTAATCAGAAAACGAATAACTGCCAGTGACATCAGTTGAAATTGATACGGCAACAGACAAGCTCACCATTGAGAGGTAGAAGCAAATAAAAGTTTGGTCACCCGGCCGGCACCACGTGCCATATCCAGCAGGCCTTCAACAATGTTCCACTTGCCATATATTTAGTACCTCTCCCGGCGACTTTGCTATTGGTTTCATTGTCTACATATGGTTGTCTTCAACAATTATTTTGTATGTTATGACATAGTGTACGTACCTAGCTGCCTGGATGATAAATTGTCCATGTTATCGAGATTGTTAGCATGTATGCAAGCAAAACTCTTCCACAAAATGCTAGCAGCAAAAATGGAGCAAGATGAGAATGAAAACAATCAATATGCAGCTGGTCCACCCCAATGGGAAAAGGAGGCACTCGGAATTCAAGTTTAAGTAGCAGATAATTTACTAGGAAAGAACACCAGTGAAGTTGAAGTCGCCGGCTTAAACTTTTGCGGTGAGGAGGCCAACTGCGGCCATTGCCTGAGGGGAGGGGCCGATGTAGTCCATCCCTCCGCGTCCTCCGCCAGATCAGGTTATCATTGTGAGAGGGGTTTGCTTCCACGACATCAGTGGCCATCTCTCCCAAATAAGCCAACAACAAAAAAAAAAAATTGACTCATGGATGGTTCTAACAGCATTCACTAAATGTGTCGATGCGCCCTCCGTGATTTGGTTTGTTCGTGTGGTGATGGTTGGTGTGGGAATCTTGTATCAAGTCATCAGGAAGTACATATTTGAAAGAAAAATTTATTTAAAGCTAGGTTGCTAAGCCTAAACTAATTATTTCGAATTTGCTGTCAGAGGTTGGTACCGGTAACATTATAGTTTCACACATTATTCTTAACTAATAAAGATTAGGATTTACCCCCACGCAGTGGGAGAAATCGTTCACCCCTCTCTATTGAAAACACAGCGCCGACAGGTGACCTGTTAGGCCTCACCCCCACCCCGATGTCTCCCTCTTCTCACAACTGCTCCACCACATCCTCCCCCCACGATGCCCCCCCCCCCCCCAATTACAAACCACCTCCTCTTCCTCCCTTTGTTATTCCGTCTTCTTCCTCCCCGACGTTGAGCCAGTTTCGCCGTCCTGTTTCACCGTGACGTGCCAACCTCTTCGGGTGAGCCTCGGCCTTGACTCCTTGCCTACCGGCACCACCATGGCCCTGCCTCCCTATGGCTCACCACCCCTTGTCATTCCCCTCCCCTTTCCCCTTCTCCACCGAGTGTAAAAGCAAGCGAGGAGCAAAGCCTCTGCTTCGGGCCGCCGCACCGCCAACACCACCCTCACTGCGTTGTCGTCTCGGTAAGCCCCTCCCCTCGCTGTGTGTGTTAGCACGTCTTCTAGGACACGATTATCCATTCCCCTCCACTAATTTTGCCCTTTGTCCACAAGTGCTCACCGACAACCCCTTCTTTCCCGTACCCAGCCACAGCTGCCATTCCCACCGCCACACCTCCTCCGGTAAGCGCCAGCCCAATTCCTCCTCCTCCTACCATCTCCTCACGCCCCTTGAGCTATCCCTGCGGTTAATAGCACCTCCCTCCTCTCAGGTTGCCGCCGCCTCGGGACCACGTCGTCGGCCATCCTTCGACCACCTTCGACGTCCCCCTCTGCTCCGGTAGGTTCCCCATACACCCTAGATGCTTGTGTGTGCATTCATTAGCTTAGGGCGTCGTTGGCGTGTCAGAGCCGCATGAGCCCGAGCGCCGCCGCCGCTACGAGCCACCCCGACCCTCGCCGCCAGCACCAATGGGATCGCATGCATTTGGGGAACCCATTTTGGGCCTCCCCGGTGCCCCTATGGCCCAGCTTGCCGACGCCGAGCGTGGCAAGAACCGCCCAGAGCTTCCTCTACTCCAGCTGATTTGGAGCTCGATCATTTCTTATATTAACTAATAAAGATTGTGGTTTCACACCTCTCTATGGAAAACGCAGCGCCGACAGGTGGCCCTGTTAGGCCTCACCTCCACCCTGATATCTCTCCCTCTTCTGAATTGCTGAATTATCTGAGTATGATCAAATATTAATGTCTAAAGTCCAAGATCAGAAACTTACATATGTTCTCGATGCCATCAAAAGAAAAAGATATATTAGACAATTCATTCAACAAATTTATGTCAACTATCAAGGGAAATAAACGGATTTAGTCTGTACAGAAACTTCATGCACATGATTTTATTGCTTTTAGAAGATGTAAATCATTGTACAAAAGCTAATGCAGATACATGGAGAAATGTCAGGTTACTAGTGATATGGAGCTGTGGCATGTCGTCTCCAAGATGGTAGGGCTGTTCAGTTTATCCATGCTGGTCAATAGCGTGCAGCTTGTGGTTTCAGGTATGCTAGCTCCTTTAACAACATGTCTCTTTTTCAATCTCCCACCTAGTGAAGTACGTAGATATGTAGAACTATACATAGTACGTACCACCAATTAATTTAGACATGTTTGCAATATCTTTTTACTAAAAAAAAAGTAATTCTTGCCACAGTCGATTGTTATTGTGCACCTCTTGAGTTGATGTCATGTATTTGTTGATGATTCAGGGGTTGCTATTGGGGGTGGATGGCAAAGCCTTGTTGCATACATCAATATAGGCTCCTACTACGTTTTTGGATTGCCCTTAGGCTACCTTCTCGATTACAAATTCAATTATGGATTTGGGGTAATTGATGAAATCAATTTTAGATACTGCATATGGCAATAAAAAAATAGAAATTTTTTGTCCATAATTTCATGACATTGGTAGCATGCACGCATGGACTTGTGTGATATGTTTTTGTGACATTGATTATGGTCTCAGGGGATTTGAGTTGGCATGCTCTGTGGAATTGCACTTCAGACACTAATTTTATTGTTTGTAATATGGAGAACAGATTGGAAATTAGAAGTATGAAATTTCATCGTCTTTACTTTGCCTACCATTCTTTTATGTAAACAATTCAATTTTTGTCAAACCTGATGAATGAAACTTCTACCGGAGAATGTTAGTTCTTCCATTTTCTCTCGATGAAAATGTTAGCTCTTCCTTGACCTAACCAAATGCATGGAACACCATTCTTATTCTCTCACAAAGAGTTAAAAGAAAAAAAATTAGAATATATTAATTGTTCGATAGACATCAATTTCTTAGTATTAATCCAAGCTTAGTATAGTATTCACAATCTTATATATATATATATATAAAGCTTTTTTCTACTCCCGGGTGTAGTTACTCCCAATTCCGTATCTCACAACGTAGGGAGTATCTTGTGCAACCGAAAGTATGTATGTATAGTATACGAGTATATAAGACCACTTAGATGGTATTTACACCTTTTTAGGGGTGGTATGTATAATTTTTAGATATATTCCTTTTTATGTATGAATATGAAGATATTTACAAAATATGTTAAAAAACTATGGACTCTCTCTCTCTCTCTCTCTTGCAATTTTTTCATATGATTTGTATTGAAGTATCTTATAATTGGTATACGAGTATACCCAAAGTAATAAAGGAGTATGTCAAGGTCTTTTATCTGGTATATTAGAGGTGGGAGTAACCACACCCGGGAGTAGAAGGTATTAATCCTACACACACACACACACACGCACATATATATATATAGGAAAAATACTTTCTACTCTCAGGTGTAGTTACTTCCTCTCTATCCACCCTTTAATCCTTAATGAGATCCGTGCGTTTTTCTAAAACTAACGGGTCTGAAAATCATGGATAGGCGATGAACCCAATCCAATCTCTATCAAGCCTTTAATCATGGAGACATTTTTGAGAGATATTTCTGGGATTTTTGGTAATACTTTCCATCCTGTTCGCCGCCCCCGTGCCGGCATTTTCCTTTCTTGCATGGCCCCGTTCCAGCCATACCACCTTTGCATCTTGTTCGTCGCCCCTCCACTCTGCCTCTCTACGATTTTTCTCTCCTCCACTCGCCATCGCAACAAGGTCAAGGGACAGTCGCCTCGCCTCTTCTCTCCCCTCCACTGCGATTCTTGTCTTATGCACTGAGATTTTTCCCCCCTAGTTGTTCTTAGTATTGTTTGAATTGCGTGATTCGAGAATTGAGATTGGTTGGGTAACTGTCTTGGTGTTGTTTGTGATATGGTCTATGCCTTAGGTTGTTCTAGGCATGCGTCTGGCATCCCTAGTCTCACTGTAGTATGCTGTAGTATGGATTCAGAATTGAGATTGGAAGGGCAGCCATGTCATGTGCGTGTTTGTTCCTTCACATAAGAAACGCAATGGGATGAGGTTTACTGCATGCTGTACTAGTTCAAATTTCAATTTGTTTTTGAGCCATTGTCTAAATTTAGAGCAACATCTTAGTTGACTTTACTGTGGTGATGTTCTGTGCCGGAGTGCCATACAGGAAAATCCTAATTTTTTCAGCAACTGGGATGATGTGGAAATATGGTTAGTAGTAGTATCATCTTTAACTCGGTATGGCTTGGCAAGAAATACTTTGAAATATCTATGTATCATCTATAACTTGGTATAACTTGCCAACAGTCCTATCAAGGATTTTTTGGAACTAGTAGTAGTAGTATCATCTTTTTAACTCGTATGCTGTAGTATGGATTCAGAATTGGGATTGGTAGGGCAACCATGTCGTCGTGTGCGTTTGTTCCTCGACATAAGGTGCTCGAGCAAATTAAGTGTATTACTATTTTGCTGCATGTTAGGTGCTCGAGCAAATTCCCCTGCGAGCTTCAATTTTTCTTTCATAACTATTTTCAGAGATCTCTCTTTATTTGAGTTCAAGGCACTATGCAACTACTCTGCACTGTAGGTATCCATCTCAGACTCAGAGGTATACATACTAGTTATTTTCATAACTAGTATTCCTGCTAGTTGATTTGTTCTTATAATTAAATGATTTTAGATACTACCATCGTAGGTCATGGATAGATCAAAGAAAGCGATGAAATCATCTGTTGGCAGTAGCTATGGCCATCAATCGATGGTAGGCCTGGACGTGAAGGAGAGGCTATGGCCACGGACAGTCGCGATGAGCAGCGCTGCGGTGAGGCGACCACATGCACGTCGACTGATACGACTCGACTTCCCGTCGCGGTAGCTCCAGCGACGACGCGCCTGTCCATGCTGTCAGCATGATAGCTCGTCTTGGAGCGCACATTCGATCTCCACCATGCTTGTCAGCGTGATCTGAATTCAGCATCTGCAGTTCTGCACTATTTTCACTCTTAAGCTATGTCGAACTAGTATATAGCGTGCGATATATAGTTACAAGTTCTGTTCTATGAACCTATGAAAATTGATGAGTTCAACTTATGCACAGTCCCTTTTATTTTCATTCATAAAGTGAAGATACTTCCTCTCCATGTACATATAATCGCATTCGTAAAGTGCAGATACTACCAATGTACACGTACACTCTCATTCATAAAGTAGCTATATTCCCTTGTATACCTATACGTATTTTTAAGAGGATGAATAATACTCCCTTCAATACATGTATAGATGTACTAATATACTATCGTAGGTGTACATACTCCCCAATTACATGTACTAACATACTCCCGAGGTATACATACTACCTAAGTACATGTATTAAAATACTCCCTTAGGTATACATACTACCTAAGTACATGTACTAGAATACTCCCATAGATATATATACTCCCTTTTAAAGCAACATACTCCCATTTCAAGTGATAACAACATACCCCCATTTGTAATAATTTTCTAAAGATAACAGAGCTATACATATACACTCTAATTTACAATACTCCCCAATTACATGTACTAAAATACTCCCTTAGTTATACATACTACCTAAGTACATATACTAAAATACTCCCTTAGGTATACATACTACCAAAGTACATGTACAAAAATACTCCCATAGATGTATATAGTCCCTTTTAAAGCAACATACTCCCATTTCAAGTGATAGCAACATACCCCCATTTGTAATAAATTTCTAAAGATAACAGAGCTATACATATACACTCTAATTTACAATTTGATCCACAAGCCATAGAGTATACGTTAGTTGAATGCACCATGTACTACAAAAATTCAAAATTATACATACATACTACAAAAAATCAAAATTATTTCTCCATTTCTTGCTCCACAGCCGGACCTTTCTCCTTCTTTTCTACTCGCTTGAGGATCACCAGCGCGACGCAATGGGAAAAAACGAGCAGCAAATCATATCGCTTCACAAAGAAAACGACATGGACTAACCAACGCGACGTATACGGGAGTGGTTGCCAAAAACAAAAGTCAATTACGTAGTATCAGGGATTTGGATATTAATATTGGTTTTTTATTGCAAGGCAATAAATTGCATAATCGTTAGCAAAGTTGCTAGTGAATTGTTATGGAATGGTATCCGACCCAATAATCAAAGCAAGTATGTGGTATCCGACCCAATAATCCAAACAAGCATGTGGTATCCAAGACAGATGGACGATAGATACAATAGGAGTAACAACACTTGGGAGTAGCAAATAGGCTTCCTATATATATATCCCAAGTGTGGTTACTCCTATTGTATCTATCGTCCATCTGTCTTGGATACCACATGCTTGTTTGATACTACATATATATATATATATATATATATATATATATATATATATATATATATATATGTGTGTGTGTGTGTGTGTGTGTGTGTGTGTGTGTGTGTGTGTGTATGTATGTATGTATGTATGTATGTATGTATGTATGTATGTATGTATGTATGTATGTATGTATGTATGTTGTCTTCAAAGATAAAAGGAGTTTACTCCGGCGCAACTGGACGATCGTCCCACCCCTGGAAAAAAAAGCTTGTGCCGACTCCTTCCACCCCTCTCGTGCGCGCCCTACACCCTCTCGTCCTAAAAAAATCTGCTAAGGAAAGATAGAAAAAAATTGTTAAACAAAACTCGCGATGTCTACAACGCCGCCCACAACGGCGTCGATCAGGTGCGCCACTGGGAGCACCTCGCCGGCACGCGGCATCCGTGCTACTCGCGTCTGGGGAGATCCACGAGGTCCAGCTCTGACGCACGCGAAAGGCGCACTCGGACCTCTCGATCCTCCTCATCGACGACAACAAGGCTGCCGAGGGAGGAGGTGGCGTCGCCTCCTTCCTTGTCTCCCACCGTAACCGCTCTTTTGGCCGCGTGCATGCATCCCCTTCCCGCACTGCGGCTCTTAACTCCTCCTCTGCCTCCTCCCACTTCTGCTCGCTCTCGTGAAGCATGTCCTATCTCATATACGATTTGTTTTATCCATTGCAACGCACGAGTATCTAACTAGGACACAATGGTACGGGGAATCAATTCATTCATGTACATGTTATGGCTGCTTTACCTAAAAACATCATTGGTTCTGAGTTATGACCGCAAATGTGTGCATGACTTAAGCTATTAGAACTATTTGGTCTAACTTCACATGCGTCCCTACAATTTTCCAATAAAAATATGTGTTTATTGCTTGCTTTGAACAACCGTTTGAGATTTTGTTCAAACAAATTTTGAGCCATGAAATGCAATGCGGAATTGTTTCGCATTCCTGGCTACTGAAAATTTTCAGTTAGAGCCGATTCAGAAAGCTTCAGCTTTGTATGTACGCTTCACACAATATAGAAATTGTTTCATTCAAAATATAGGATCCCGTCGCAACGCACGAACACCCTACTAGTTACGAGTTTAAGACTGTCCATGTGCCATCCCACAGGCCCATTTAGCAAATTTGTACTTGTGAATATTGGTAGGCATGTCTCAGTGGCCAACCTTAATTTGAGTTCCAATTGGTTGGCAAGCAAATTACTTACATTGGTGAGTTATTAGAGACTCCACCTACTCGTCACCATCTCAAAATATCAACGATAGGCAGCTTCCTACCCACGGCCCACTGCCTCAACGATAAAAACCAAGCAGGTTACTTATGTTGTCAGTTATGATCTTGTACTACTGCACACCTACGCAGCACACCTCAATGATAAATACCAGGCATCTACTGACACCAAGAGTCAAGTTCACGAAAAAAATTATCTTGTACTAGTATTATAGGAGAAAATTTCTCTACAAAGGATTCTAGAAGAAAAAAATAAATGATAGGGTAACAACCGAGAATGTCGCACTCAATCTCATGGAAAGATCCAATAAGAAAGGAAGGCACCAGGAATCCATGTTCAAGCGACAGATGTGAATGTAGAACCGGGCATTGTTGCATTCCTCCTACAAATCGGAAAGAGCGCCAGACATATGGAAGTTTATCGGTACCCGGATTTACCGTCCAAAATCCTATATGTATACCGTACTATTCTCTGGATCGGTATATAGTGTATACAGATACATTGCTAGAATCATAGATATACATCGCACATGACCAAACCATACTTGATATTACACCACACATAAGTAGACCGTACGGACATTTGTTTTACAATACGGGTCAAACAGACCAAATACTTAACTCGAAGTTCAACATAGAAAGCAGAGGTAGATGCGGAAGCAGATAACAAAAGGGTGGATCTATCAGTACTGCCCACAGGCAAGTGACTAGGGTTCCCAGGCTACATCCCGCCATCGTCTTCTCCATCTTGTCCGGATGTGGCGAAGTAGGCGTAGGGGTCTTGGTTAGAAGGTTCTGAGTTTATTTATAATAAGCGAGTGTGAGTACACAGTCGTACTCCGCGAGCCAACACACATAATGCTGTTATAATAGATGCAAGGCTGGTCAAAGGAAAGGCTTGAGGTTCTTTTATTTGCATAAATCCATAATTAGAATAGATTAAGTACTAGACAAATCATGAGGCCTAGCATTTCGACTAAACTAATTTTAATAAAATTGAGTAGTGTTGTATAATACTGACGAAGGTTCCATCCACCTACTAGAGGATAATGATTCCCAAAGGTTCCATCTACCCACGAGTAGATAATGGTCCCACCCACCTTATGCTATACCATTTATAGGGCTACCTCCACCGGACATTTTCAAGGCTACCTCCACCCAACATTTCCAGAGCTACATCCACCTGACAGTTTTATTCCACCCACAAATGGTTTTTATAAAAAAACCAATACTAATCAAGCAAGTTCTCGCGCACCGCCTATAACCATAGATACAGCTGTCCAGATGGTTTTTACTCTTTAGAGGTTGCAAAATTTTACCCACAAGAGACAATCATCTTATAATGTCAACATGCTACCCTAAGCGTGAGACTAAGAAAACCGTCACAAGGCCTTTACAATGCACTACCCCAACGCAATTACACTCGCTAAGCTTTTCACCTTGGGGGGGGAGGGACTACCTCCACCCGAGCCGAAGGCCCCCTCTTGCGTCGTACAGAAAAAGATCTACCTCCAACACAGTTCCCATATTCCACTAGATCACGTAACCAACACTGAGATAATGTAAATTAGTTAGCTAGGTTGTATCCATTATAGACTTATAGTTGCACAGTTAGTGCTCAAGAGGTCATCAACTCGGGAGGACTACCACAATACCAACTCTCGTACTACCTCCGCACCCGCCCCACTTACCGTCCGCCTAAGTCTAAAACAGTGTTTGAGTTTTTATTTGGAAAATATTTTCTAAGTTCAACATACCAGCCATTAACCTCCAATGGCTGCCCAAATCTAGTTTTGATGTTTGAATAATATCGAGGCAAATTAAGGTCACATGTCAATGTATCTAAGCAAGACAAAGCATGGAACTTTAGGTTTACCATTATTCCTAGGGCCATAAAGGCTAGTGTCCAAGATCAAGAAATGGAATTTAATAGCTCACTTAACATTAAAGCGTTAACGACAAGCTAATTACAACATAATTTTAATCAACGTATAGCATATAATTTAATAATTTAACAATATAATTGCACTAAAAAAATATAGAAGCAATATGATCAAAGTGTTGACTCGCCTTGCTCACAGTCTTCCTGGTCTTGGCCGTGCTCAATCTGCTACTCTTCTGGAGCTTCGAGGTCTATTCACGTGAAATTCAACCAAATTTGAATAAATCCAAATCAATTCAAAAATTCAAATGAACTACAAAAAATTCAAGTTTTTGGGGCTATTAGGTAGGGTTTGAATTTATGCAAATTTAGAAACAAGAACAAATAAATTTAGAGTTAAAACGAGAGAGAACAGTTCTCCAAAGTGTAAATTCGGGGGAAATCCCAAAAATAAAATAGGAGAAAGGGTGTCTCCCACTGACAGCTGGGGCCCACATATTTTTTTTTGGTTTATTTTTCAATTAGAAATTCTTACTGTGATTAACAGGTAGGACCCAAGGTATTTTAATTTCTTTTTTGATTTATTTCTAATTGAAATAGCCATAGTTACTGACACATGAGGCCACTAGGGTTTTTATTTTCTATTTTAATTATTTCCCTAAATAAAATTCATGAGTCACTAATAGCTGGGCCCACATTCCATGTGGATTTGGTCCACAGGAACAGTACCTGGGCCATGGGCCCACAGGTCAGTGGCTTTCTAAAGGGGTGGGGCCTGCGTATCATAGACTCTGAACTTAAACTAGACTCTAATTAGATTTTTCTAATTACGTTGGGCCCACATGTTATACTATTATTATCTAACAATTAACTATTCACTATTGATGTCATTAAACAATAATGGCGTTGTTATAGGACGCTACAGTGCTCCTCTCTCCAAATCACACTGAAATAGGGGAGGGCACCATGGATGTGCTCGGGCCGAGCTCGACACTAGCGCGTCGGACCTCGGGGATGACCCAACAGCCCAAAAATGGGTTCCCGCGTCCTTAGTGACCCAAGGACGTCGGTGAGGACAGTGATGACCCACAGTTGCGGCGGTGGCAAGCCTGCTGCTAATCCAGCCCAGCGGGGGAGGTGGTGAGCCAGCGGCTAATCCAGCCTGGCAGCACACGCACAAGCATCTACACCCCGAAGGGGTTCTACTTGCACCACTGACTTGGTGCGAGGAGCTCCAAGCATGACTGTCCACGGCGACTGGTGCCGGAGATGAAGGGCTATGGTGCGGTGGCTGGACAGGGCTCTATGGTTGTAATTCACTAGCCCGTGAGCTTCGCCTAACCCTAGAACGTAAGGTGATGCATCAACTTACAGGTTTACCGTTGAGACGGAGGATCCGGGTGGTGAAGGAGGTTGGTGGCTCGGCTTCGAGGTCTATGGCGCGGAGGAAGAAGACGGCGACGCTCCGGGCAGTTCTACAAGAAAGGGGGAAGAGGATGGTGAGCACTAGAGAGAGGAAACTGAGGCGGTGCTAAAGGACACAGGCCCCAAGGCCTAAGCTCACCAGAGAGGTGACGCGGCTCGGTAAGAACGGGCAACGCGGACGGCTCGGTCATCGGAGAGGAAGAAGATGGGGTCGACGGCACCGATCCTGCTGAGGAGGAGGAGAGATGAGGTGAGCACGAGCTAGAGGGGGAAAGGCATACTCAAAATGCAAGGATTGGGCTCGGGGGCTCACCCAAGCAGCCGAAGTGGCTCGGCAACAATGGCAGCGGCCGAAAACAGAGCTTGGGCTCCCAACTCTCTCTCTCTCTCTCTCTCTCTCGCTCACAGGTGAGGAAGAGAGGATGTAGGAGTGGGGGAATGGAGAGGAGACGAAAGAGGGCTTGGTGCGTGCCTAGGGTGGAGGTTAAGTAGACAGGGCAGCCGAGCGGGAACGGCTAGGTTGTGCGCAGCGACGCGACAGCAGTTCGCAGTGTGGGTGCTGATGGACAAAGTGGCGTGGGGAGGGCGGGTCGCGTGCTAGCACGGTCAGGGCGTGGGCGGCGTCACGTCGATGACACTATGGGAGGACGACGGTGACACGGCGCAGAGGAATTGTGGCATGCCCATGTTGATGAGAGTGTAAACATGCAAGAAAGCCAAACTTTTTATAAGAGAAATTTTACAGTACATTCTACTAGTAGTATACGGTGGTGGTATAAATTCAATTTGACCATTGATTTGTTAAGAGTATAATATATTTTTCTTTTTATTTATAATTTTTTTCACGAGGGTATTATGGACTTTTTTAACTATGTTTGACAATAATACTCTTGTATCATGCGATCCCTACAAAAACAATTACAATTATACCATATGGAGATTCTACTACTTATATTGGCATGTGTCGTATCACTAAATTCTAACTAATCTAAACTATTAGATTAAAAAAATAGACGGACCGTATTAAATTGAGTGTACCGCAAAAAGCTCCTTTATAATGGTAGCAGCAAGAATGGAGGGGGGGGCGGAAATGGAAACCATCACTATGCAGATTATCTGCCCCAAATGGGAAAAGGAGGCACCGGAAACTCACATTCAAACTGCAGAGCACGTCGATGCCCTGGGCGTTGATTCATTCCGACAGAAAATAGGAAAGGGCGCCGGTGGTGGACTGCCTCTAGCCTAAACATTCATGGTGAAGACCGCGGCTCTGGTACCAGCAGCGTCGACGATGGCTTTAGCCACACAGACTGGAGACGGGCTTGCACTTCGAAGTTCTGACGGCGATTGCATTGGAAATTCACTGGCACGGCGATTGCAAGATGAGTCCCACAGCCACGTACTTTCGAGGGCACGTAGATTACCGCGGGCTCATCTGCCACCTCTTCCTACTTAGCAGAGATCCCTGGCTGGCTGCAGCTAGCATGGCCGAGCCAGACCGTCTTCGTCGCCAGAGCCAGCCATTGCATCCTTCTTCACACCCCTCCTGGCTCCTGCAGATTCTTGCATCGCCACCGGAGGAGTTTGCTTCCGCAACGACGGTGATCATATCTCCGATCATCTCTCCAAATAAGCCAACAGCTACAATCACTAAGATGTGTCGGTCAATTGTACCATTTGGTTGTTTCTGTCGTGATGGCTGCAAGGGACTATTGTATCACGTCATAAGGAAGTTCAGATTGAATGTACTAAAAGTATTTAGCCCTTTAAGCTGGTTGACAAATTTGTTGTGAGAGCTTGACAGTGATAAGTGGTAATTTCCCGATAGTTAAGCAAATCTACAAAATAACAACACGTTAATTATCCAAAAAACAAAAACTCATTCATAGTTGCACACGTTACTGAAAGAGTTCAAAGATGTCCATGTGCCACCTGCCAAGCCATTAAAAAAAAGTACACTTCTGCCTATTAGCAGGTGGGTGGGTCTTAGTGGCAACCTTACGGTAAGTTCCACAGCCTGCATATGGTTGGCAAAATTCCTTATGTACACAGCGTCCTCTAGATGATATATGATAGGCATCTCCACACCCACATCCCACTCGTCCTCCATGAACACATACACACCACTGCCTCAGTGGTAAATTGGCATCTACAGACACAAGAGTCAAGTTCATGATTTTTATCTATTACTAGAATTCAAATTCAAATTCAAATTCAGACTTCAGACTTCAGACTTTGACTGCAATCAATGCAGCACAAAATAGCTGCTTCTGGGATTTTGCTACCTTAACACCAAACTGAGGGCTTGTTTGGCACAAAGGGTTTTTGTTGGATTGGAATCCTACAGGAATTTTTCCTATGGTGCCCTTTGGATTGTAGGAATGACCCTACAAACTCGTATGGAATCCTTCCATTTCCTTCACTTCTTTTGGGATTCAAACATGAGCTCAAACCTCATGTTAAAATTCGTTTGAAAACTCCTATGTAACTTCACTCTTTCTCTCTCCCTTTCTCTCTCTGTTCCAGAAATATTTTCCTTCAAAATTCCTATAGTGCATCCAAACACCTCTCTTGTACAATTCCTTCTTTTTCAATTCATGTAGGAATCTACTGTACAGAGCCAATTCCTATGTTTTTCATGTTAGTGCGTTTTCCAATTCCTACGTTCCAAACGGGCTGAGTTTTTCTTCTTCTTCGAAACCGCCCTCTCTCGAGGGGCAGTTGCCGCTCTCTTGTAAAATACTTCTGATCATAGAGTTCCCTGACGGCCCCAGCACGAACAATTTGCCACGAATATGCACAGTTGCAGCGAAGGGAGCACTGTGTAACAGCCCCGATTTTCGGGACTGCTAAACTCTTCGCAACCGCCCAGGATGTACAGTTGCGAAGCCAATAGTATCTCAAGCAAGCTTCCGATTGCAACAAAAATCAGACTTTTATTAAACAAAGTTAAGGTTTAACAACCTATTTTGACCTGACACGGGCATCCAAGCCCAAAGTTAAATATAATACAAGACAAAAGAACTTCAAACCACAGGTACGCTTGAGCGTAGTCGAGACCTAATAATAGTAGTCGATGCCTTCTGGGGGTCCACCAAAATCTTGTTCACAAGGATCCTCTTCTGTAGATGTTTTGCAAATTGTAAGAATGAGTACTACCACCGTACTCAACAAGCCGCATGGAAATGCTAAATAATTACTTGCAAGGAGTTCAATGGATGGTTAGGGTTTACCATACCTGGCATATGTGGATGCACTTTGCATTTAAAATAATTTATAAAACAGTAAAACAATAATAGGTAATAACATCAGGGGTTTATCAACAACCTTGATTACCAACTTAACATCTCAAAACTCTACTTATGCCTTTGTACTGGAATCACCCATTAACACAGCTTCATTAACCGGAAGCACGGCGTATTCGAATACCTTTGATTATTCACTCTGCAGAGTTGCCCAACTTTACCCACAAGATATCTCAAGCTCGTACTGTCAGATCATAGACACGCAACACGTTAGCGTGCGACTGAGCTGAGATAACAAAGCCTTTTCACTGCTCAACATTTCTAGTCTCTACACAGTAGGTCTTAATTCACACAGCTCGGGAGACCACCGGCCATTCGTGGAATTCGTACTCCGACGCTGATGGGCCCATACCGAGGCGGAAACCAGCGAGTGACCATTTCTGGCCACTCCCGTCCCACACCAAGTTCATCTGTCCTATCGAACAAGCAACAGATGATACTTGTAGGTATTCAATCGGAAGAGCAATGTACTAAGCTAGGGAGTAATGACCACGCTTGTGGTTGAGCGGATTCTATATCTGTTACTTTGGCACAAGGTTCTTGTCCTTACTTGTCATCCAGTGAGGCGATGACCCAACACCAACTCGTGGCTGTCCACCTCCAGATCTCACTGATGACTCACTTTTAACCCGAGTTTATTGGGTTGTCCAACTTCCTGGATCCAACCCTCAACTCACCACCAAAACCATTGGCGAGAAGCCAATGCTCTCTTTTGATTGATGAACACAATTTTGGTGACAAAGCTACCTTGTATAGATAATATTTTATGTGGACTAACCTTGTCAAGGTGAATATGGCCTACAAAAGTTGGGTGGGTTTGTTTGTGGGGTGTTTAGGATTTAACTAATTGTCATGGCATTCAAAAGTATTATTTTAATATTTAAAGTAATTAGCACAAATACAGTAATGAAAATAATAATACATAGATGAAATGTAGGTTCAAAATGATCAAAGAATGTGACTTGCCTTCTTGTACCAAGTCTTCTAGGTACTGGTCTTGTCCGGCGTCTTCTGGAGTCTGGCCGTCGAAGTCGTGACCTAACGCGAAGCAAAACAACAAAACAATTCAAATAAAATTCGGCTCGACAAGGAATGAGCTGGGAACAACATGCAAGTAAATAAAACCAGAAAAGAAATACAAAGAAAGGTAGGTGGTGTAGTGGAGATTATTTGGTGTTTAATTGGATTAAATGGAGTTGAGATTTGGATCCAAGTACAACAAAAATATTGTAAATGGATAAAAAAAATCATAAAAGAAGGTGGTGGTGTGGGGTGCTGGAGATTTATCTGGTACTGGTTTGGATTGAACGGAGTTGAGATTTGGATTCACGGACTCGAAACGGTCGAAAAGAGTATAAAGTGTCTAATTAGGGTTTTTGGGCGGAAAAAGGGTTGGGTGATGAATAGTACTATTTTACTATTCATACCTGAAAATGAGTCAGTGGACAATAATAGAGTTCACTGTTTTGGGTTTGGAGTGAACAGTAACTAGGGTTCACTGTTTTCGGACGAATATGAACAGAAATCGCCTATTTTTAGGTTATGAACAGTGCTATTTTACTATACAATGAACAGTGGTGGATTTACTGTGTCGATAAACAGTAAAAGGGCTGATTCAAAGGAATAGGCAGCGAAATGGGTTTTCTAGGTTTAAGGCGATCAAATTTGACATATAATGTCAAATTTTGATTTTGGGCGAAAATGGTGTCGGATAATGAATAGCACTATTTTATTATTCATTAATGAAAACTGGAGGGTGTCGGTAATTGGAAATCACTGTTTTTAGCTGGAAAGAATAGTAGCAGATTATTTTTCAGATAATGAACAGCAACTAGGGTTTACTGTTCATTTTTCTGAATTTGGAACAGTGTTTGGGCTCAGGTATGAACAGTAATGGGCTAAGCCCGTTACTGTGATGTGAATAGTGAACGAAAGTGAATGAACAGTAAATGACCGGGCCATTTACTGTGCGGTCCACGGCCCATTTGGCCAGGCCGTAATGGCCCATGCCCAGCGGCTTGAGTCGCGCGGCCACAGGCCCGCGCGCTCGCCCGAGGCAGAGGAGGTGAACGCCGGCGGCGCTCCGGCAGCTTTGGTGGCCGGCGATGAAGGTGGGTTGTGCGGGAAGCTTTAGGGAGTCACGGTGAACCCATTTTTGGGCTTTGCCGGGGATGATGAGTCTCGGGATTGGGGTGGCGGCGCGGGTGGGGGCCGGCCGGAGCAGGGGACGAAGCCGGCGGCGTTAGAGTGTCGCCCGGGCCAAGAGGAGGGAGGCTTGAGCATCAGTGGAGGTAGGGGAGTCCGTAGGTGGCGTTGGTGGAGCTCGGGGTGGAGTGAGGCGGCTTGGCGACGTGAGCCATGGAAGCGGCAGCGGTGGAGCTCGGTGCCGGCGAGCTCCAGTGAGAAAGGAGGGTGGGGAGGTTGGGGAAAAAGTTGGTGGCGGGGGGGAGAAGCTTAAGCCGGGCTGGGAAGGGAAGAAAAGGAAGAGGAGCGGTGGTTTTACCTCGCGGCTCGCCGGGGAAGAAAGGGGAGGCGGCGGCGTTTCCTCGGAATTCGGTCGGTGCCGATGACGAGAGGGTAAGGGGAGGTGGTGTGGTGGGAAGAGAGGTCGGAGGCTTGCCCTGGGTGGCTTTTTATAGGTCAGTGAGAGGCGGTATGCTAGAGAGGCGGCGAGAACAGGGAGGCGGCGACGTGGTTGGCGGGGGAAAAAGAAGCACGACGCCGGGAGAGAGGAGATGGCAGAGTGAGGTGGAGGCGGCGAAGGCAGTAGAAGACGCTGGAGGTGGTGAGGTGGCGCGGCAGTCGTCAACGATTGCGGCGCGAAGGCACGAGGCAGTGGCGGCGGCGTGAGGAAGATGGAAGGAGGGGAGGGAGGAAGAAGAGGGGAGGCGCCCAGGAGAAAAGACGTTTTTGGCTGGCGAAGACGGATTTCCCAATGGGGAAAGCGGAAAGGGGAGGAGGATTTCCAGAAAAGGAAACAAATTCGAATTCAAACAAAAGCTTCAAAAACTTTTTGAAATTCGGATTTTTGGGGTTATTTCACACTGCAGGGAATTGCATGGAAAATTACCATTAGTCGTCTTTCTTGCGCCTGCCTGCCGAGATGGATTGTAGCTAGCTGTTAGACGGGACTGAAAACGGGAAGCACGAGAATAGGAAGCATGGCTCACGGCAAATAGCCGGGCAGCATTGCATTATATTGCCGGACGGGCAATAGTGTACAACCGGCAATTACAACAACCAAATCAATTGGTTAGGAAAGATAAGATCACAGTCTTCTATATATGGTAATACAAATATGTGATCTGTTATACAACTTGTGAGTCGACGGGTTGGGAAAGTATAACATCGTAAGACGTCATGTGAGATGTGGTACCCGAGTCCATGATCCAACCTCCCAGTCCATGGAGAGTAAGGTTATTCATGGCGGCAACAAGGCCGGTCGAATCCCAGGTTGGTGATGTGGGCATTGAAGGAAGCGCGATGGTAGGTGACATCATGGTGTACGCTTGGTGAAAGATCTAGACCTGCCATTATGTGGTAATAGAGTTTTGGTGATTAATGATAAATCTAATTGGGAGACTAACACTTTTATTGATGGCAGCGGATCAGGTGGAAACCACCATAGCTGTGCAAACTTAGAAACTATGAATGAAGACCCTAGGATGCGGATCGGATGGCTGCAGATGGAGGTGGGTGCGTTTTACACTTAAACGCCCGCAATTAGGAAAGCTAATCCCGTTCTTTTGCGAAACCCCGGCAAACAGCGCAGAAGCGTAAGCAGTGCATCGCGCCGATTCGCTTTCACGGCGCTCCGGATCTCGCGCGTGGCGCAGGCGGCTCTGTGTTCTTCGCGAGCCGGTGATTCGCCGTGGCCGCGGTGGGCGACGAGCGCGTTGGTTGGCAGCGAGGCGGGCGGCATCGCCACACGCTCCGACGGCAGCGACCGCCTTGAGCCGGTGCTCGCCGCCCTCGACCGCCTCGTCGCTCTCGCGCGTCCGCCGCGCACCGCGTCATCCGCGTCCTCGAGTACTTCACCGCTTCTTCCACAACCAAAGTTGACGGACGGATCGATCCTCCATCGCCTCCCCCCACGGTGTTGTTGGATCAAAGAAGCATCAAGACAATGAGAAGGAGGCATCAAGAACAAAGCGATGTGAAGCCAAGCATCAAGACGGCAAAGCAAACTAGTCGCATCATCTGTTGTAGTAGGAATTATTGAAACCAAATAGTGGTTCTTCGAAGTTTGTCATGCTATTTTTATGCAATGTGTGTGCTGATTCGATTGCAATGTGAAATGCGATTGATTCGATTTCTGCAAGAACTTGATTCCATTCGATTCGATCCACGAATTTAAAGTGATTAACTAAATTCTCCACTTCAAAAGGAATTGACATATACATTGTGACTACTTCATAGGATGAAAATTCTTCTTATGCAGGTAGAGTCAAACTGGAATAAAAAAAAGGAGCGAACTCCAGACATTAACCAAAGTACATTGTTCAATTGATCTTAAAAGGTTACACAAACTTGAAATATCAGCCAACAACATTGTTTGGGCAATTGCGTGCATCATGATCCCCTTCTTGCTTACATTTTCGACACGTCCGTTTACTTCTACCCTTACTTCCAGCCTTCTTCTCCTTGCTCTTCTTAATTCTTTTGCATCTCCCTTTCGAGTTGATATCATTTGGTGGATGTATATCGACCTCATTTGGAATTTTACTACCAAGGAAAGATTCATATTCATCCTGTTTTTGAACTGTCATAGCAGGCGTGATCTTTTGGAGAGGCTGTACTAGGTTCGATAAACTAGAATATAAAAAGTCCATCCCTTGTTCAGAGTTCTTGGCCATTTGAATAAGACCTTCAAACTTGTTGCGTGAATCTGAAATCTTTTTCTGCATCGCCACCTCCATAGGATCTTTAGGCTTTTCATCTAGTAGGTTACCTTCCTCATCAAAGAATAGTTCCCTGTAAAATTGAAGATCTGATCAAGACTATTGTACAAAACTGTAAATGAAACGAAAGTTGGACTATAGGTGAATAGAGAAGGAAAGAAAACAGCCATAGAAAAAATATCATACAGTACACACCTTTTACATCTTTTCTCCCATCGCTTCATAATATAAATCGATGGTATCTCATTTTGCTTCTCGGCTCTAAGCACTTGTACGATATGACGACATGGGATGCCATATGACTCATAAAATTTACAGGAGCACCTACCAAACATGTTCGACTTGTTCATTTGAACAACTCGATCTTTTCCAGATAAGTTGTTGATGGTGAAACATTTTATATCTTCACACTCTGAAATACCATGAATAATGCAATGGTCTCTTGCAGCTACGATTTGTTCCTGAAATTTACTGAAAACTTCATGTGTATATATCACACTACATTGCTTCTCCACGGCCCATGGTGTCATCAATTTAGGAGTGGTGTGAAGACTTGCATTGTCGGCTTTCAACTCCTCTTGGCGCTGGCACTCCAAAGCTGTGTCAAACCTTAGCCAGAACTCGACAAAGGTCAACTTTCTACGAATGAAACGGTTAAAAAAAGAATTTGCACTCTCCGAACGTGATGTAGTCCTAAGCATTCCTGCTAGAGGTATGTCCAAAAAGTATATCGGAATCCATGAGTCACGAATGGCAAACCTAGTGGAAAACCAATCATTTCCCATGAGGTCATAATCTGTTATGATAGAATTCCATTGTGACACAAAATCATCTGAATTCTCAGTCCCCCAAACACACTTGTTTAGTCTTTCCCAAAAATTTTCATCTTTTCTTATAGAGGGCCCGACCTTCTCAGGTACCTTTTCCATGATATGCCACATGCAAAGTCTATGAGCTGTATCTGGTAGAATCTGAGCAATAGCAGCCTTCATGCTCGCATCTTCATCGGTTGTGATTAGATGAGGTGCGACTCCACTCATAGCCTTAAGAAAGATCTTAAACAACCATACATATGACTCGATCTTTTCATCTGCTAAGAATGCTGCCCCAAGGAAAACACTTTGCAAGTGATGTTTGACTCGAAGAATGGCACAAATTTCATGTTATCTTGGTTGGTGGTATATGTTGCATCTATCAAACCACATCACCAAAAACACTATAGTTTTTCCTGCATAAAGCATCTGCCCAAAATACACAAACAAGTCTTCCTTGTTCATCCACCATAAACTCGTAAAAGAAGGCTGGATTTACTTCCTTCTTTCGCTCAAGTTGTGCCACAAACATTTGTGCATCTGCATCCTTGATTTTGGTTCTGAGGTCACGGTAATAGTTTTTCAAATCCATCAGTGTGCACCCAACATTCTGAAACCCACCCTCACTGACATGGAGAAGTCGATATGCCTGTGAGGTGCCAATGCTAGCCTTATGACAATTGAACAAAGTACTCTTAGCCCTCTCACTGACATTACGGTTGGATCTTAGCAAATGCCTCTTATCTGGCGACACAAAACCATGGCTGTGATTCTCAACCATTGAAGCTATTCGATACTTCTTGTCACTGTCAAGCTTGACAACAATATGTGCCTCACAACCACATCTGGTTTCCATCACATTATGTGTCTTTCTTTTTTTTCCAGAATCATCACTAACATTTGTTACGTTCTCCTTTCTATACCCTTCCCTTGAACAATAATACCTCTTGAATAATATTTCCTCATTTTGCTTCTTGTGCTGACCAACACGAACAGAGAAACCAGCTTCATGTGCATACGACTTGTAAAAGTTCTCCACATCTGTGAGTGTATCAAAGATCATTCCAACCATTGGCTTCAAAGATTTTGGCCGTGGTGTGCTTGGATGTTCAAGGTCGGCTCCAACTCCGGCGTCGACGGAGATGACGGCACGATCCTCAACGGCATCAACGGCATGATCCATGGAGGCGGCCTCGACGGACACGGGATCAACGGCGATGACAGCATCAACGGCGACGACGGCATCAACGGCAACGTCACGCGCGCCGGACTCCATGGCGGCGGCGGCGCAGACTCACGGCGCAGCTCTTGACGAGCCTCCTCTGCCTACGGACTCACGTATGAGATAAGCATCAGACTCACATAAGCATCAGACTCACGTAAGCATCAGACTGACGTACGAACAGGAGGAGCATACTCACGTACGAACAGACTCCACGGCGGATTGCAAACGGCAAAGTCAGGGTGAATCACCCCCGGCTCGCCGAAGAACACAGAGCCGCCGCCTCTGCCCACGCGAAACGAGATCCAGGAGCGCCGCGAAACGAATCGACGCGGCGACAGACCTGTTTCTGGCTTCCTGCGCCTGTTTCTTGGGGGTTTTCGCAAAAGAACGGGATTAGCTTTCCTAATTGCGGGCGTTTAAGTGTAAAACGCACCCACCTCCATCTGCAGCCATCCGATCCGCATCCTAGGGTCTTCATTCATAGTTTCTAAGTTTGCACAGCTATGGTGGTTTCCACCTGATCCGCTGCCTTTATTGATATACATATTGTGTAGTCTTATTTGGATATAAAGGTGAAAATCATGAAGGTATGCAAGTGATTAAGTGATTAATGACAAATGCACTTGTGAGACTAACACTCCTATTGTTATATCAAGTTTAGTCTCAGCTTGGATATAAAAGCAAAAATTCAAACAGGTATGTATTCATTAATGACAAATCTATTTGTGAGACTAACAATTCTATTGATTATCTATTGCTTAGTCTCGTTTGGATATAAAGATGAAAATACAAGAGGTATGCATTCTACTTCTTCTTATTATATCTTGTTGCATTCCTCGGATCCAAAATATAGGTTAAACTCCACCAAAAAGGTTAACTTGGATATGTGCATATGTTTCCATTACACATTTGTGTATGCACACATTTAGGGGGAGTTCATTCTATATTTTGTGGTTTCATTAGTATTGATCCATATTCTCTTTCCACATATACTAAGGATCTTTACTTTGAAACATATCCTTGAATATATTTAACTTGTGTAGTTAATATATTCATATGATTATATGAGAGCATATGAGACTTGTGTAGTTCATAGATGCTCATATATCCTTAAATATATTTAACTTGTGTAGTTAATATATTCATATGAGTATATACAACTTGTGTAGTTTGTACACACTCATATTTGGTATATATAACTTGTGTAGTTCATATATACATATATGTGAGTATATATATAACTTGTGTAGTTTATATATACTCATGTTTATCTATATTCAATTATTTGAGATTATGTTGTGGGACTAACATGTGTGTTAAGATGTTTGAAGACTTAGTCCCAGTTCATGGATGGCGACATGGTAACGGAAATGCATGACAATAGAGAGATCATGATTAGTAGCTTGATAGCATGTTCTTGTGCCTTATGGATCAAGTTAGGATCATGAATGCATTTGAATTTGAGTTTTGGAAACTCTAAGTGCTTTTGTCAGAAATCAGATGAACCGACGTGTTATGGGCGGTTCGGCGCTACTGCTGTTCGACCGATCTTGGTGCGGTATGACCGCACATCGGTCGTCCGATTTCTAGTTGGCGGTTGCATAAAACCGAACCGATGCATTTTGGCTCGGAGCTCTCTCTGAAAATCGGTCGTACCGCTTTTGAGAAGCGGTTGTACCGCGATGCGGTTGTACCGAATTTTGTATGGCGGTATGTATTTTCTAGAGAGCATGTCATTTCGGCGTTATTGGAAACCCTGCAATCGGTAGTACCGCTCCCTTGTGCGGTACGACCGGACCAAGCGGTAGTACCGCAATTTGGTTGGCGGTTGTACCGGTTCAGGTTTTTCAACAGCTTGTTTAGAAGCATTTTGCATGTATATCTTGGTAATTAATGTTAATCATTATGGGACTAATATTTTCTATGAGTTGGATGAATAGGTTATGTTCCAGGGTAATGAAGATTTTGGATGGCATCATGAGTTGATCGTCATCAAGTAAAAGTTCAAGAAGAGGATGCATCATGTGTTAATGCATATCAAGATCTCGAAGAAGAGATGATCATGAGTTGATCATCAAGTCAAGAGAAGACTCATCATGTGTTGATTGAGGTCAAGTAAAGAATGCATCATGGGTTGATGCATGTCAAGATGATGACCCGGACTTGAAGTGAAGATGTGCGTCATTAACCTTCAAGAAGATGCTCAAGGCAAAGGTATGACTAGCTAGGGCTAAGGATGTGTTCCTAGTCTTTTACCGGTCTTGGTGTTTGGTTGGAAGACCGGATTGCTAGTATAGGTTGTCGTACTATTAAGAGGGGTCTTGTCTAGTAGCTTGAGTCTCATCATGCTTTGATAACTCAATCTCACTTACTCTAGCTCACTCTAACATGTTGCCTGTATTTGCGAATGTGTTTTGCAAATAGTTGATGCTCATGGATAATCCTTGTAGCATGTGACTATACTTTGCAAATATGTTTTGCAAATGGTTGAAGTCCATGTACCTACTCCTTGTGGTTATCTAAGTTTGCAAATGTGTTTTGCAAATTGTTGGGATTCATGTATCTTCCCTTGGCATGGTCTAAGATTGCTTGTTGCTATCATTTGGACTTAGACCATGGTAGTGGCTCTTTGGAATTGTGCTTTTTGATTTGATAAAATATGTTTGAGATCAAATCAAATAGGTGGGTTGTGTAGCCCACTGAATAAGCTTTCAATAGAGTCCAAGATCACTCAATTCCGACATCGGAGTCAAAAGTTATGACCTTTTTACCGAGTGTCGTCTGTGCTGATTTTGAGCTGCGGTACGACCGCCGTGTAAAGAGCGGTATGACCGCCCAGAACGGTTGTACCGGCCCTTGTGAGGGCGGTACGACCGCAAATGGCTGTAACGGCTAGTTTTTGGTGTAGGGGCTATAAATACCCATTTGGCCGGTTGAGAGACAACCTTTGGCATCTCATTTCACTCTCTTGAGCTAGTGTGAGCTTCTCCTCTCAATTGTGCATGTGTTGCACCTTGTGAGCAAGGAGAGAGGTCTCTAGTTGCATGTGTTGCATCTAGAGGTGGATTTCGTATCCACTTGAGCTTGTGCATTCGTTGCACGTGGTGAGAGTCAAGCAAGGGGCTTGGCTTATTACTCTTGGTGTTTGCCGACACCTAGACGGCGTGGAGGCGTCGTGGTCTGATGATCTTCTCAAGTGAAGCTTGTGAGAAGGCCTGGTATTTGTGAGTGGCTTGGTGCTTGCCATCTCCGGAGTGGAGTAAGAGCAACCTTAGTGGAGCGAGTTGGTTGACACCTCGGAGGAAGGCTCAATTCGTGGAGCCGGCCCAATTGGTTTGGGTTTCCCTCAACGTGGATTAGGGGAGACCGGCAAGTCTCCGAGCACCACGGTAAAACATCACCGTGTCATTTTGTGGTTTGCATTCTTGAGCTCTACCTTATTGCAATTTACATTCACATAATTAAGTTGCTTATTTATTGTGTATGAATGTTTGCAATGCTATGTGCTATCTATATTGCTTGAATTGAATTGCTTACAAGTCCATGCTTGATTGATTATTATCAATAGACTTGTATTGTTGGTGCACTTAGTTGAGACTAGTGGTTTTAGTTGTTAATTGTGCAAAACTGTTTTTGTATTATCTTCCGCATTAGAAATCGGTTTTAGCGCATAAAAGTTTTAAAACGCCTATTCACCCCCCCTCTAGTCGGCCTACTCGATCTTACACTTGGGGAAGCGATGATGGGCGTGGTCCGAGAACACCAGTGTCGGTGGTCGACCGCCACATGGGGGACCATTGTTGTCCCTGGCCCGGCGCAACCCATGGGTTGAAGCATACCCATCGCCATTGCGGTGTTGGCGTCGACCGCAGTGGGTCAGGTGCACGATCGCCTCCGTTCTTCCCTTTGTCACCCTTGTAGCACCCTTTGTCGCATCTGAAGGAGTTGGCGTTGCTGCAGTCATCGTGGCACGATGCGTTGTTGCACTGCAATGGAGATGTGGTCAAACCAGTGATGGTGCTGAAAAGGGCAGTGCCGGCGGCAACCTTTGATGCATTGTCAGTACGCATCTCTTGGAGAAGCAGGGAGGAGCATGCAGTTGTGAATATCAGAAACTGTGCCTGCATGGAGAGGACGGTGACGATGTTGGAGAAGCGTTCGTTGAGACCATGCAGCTTGTTGAGGACAAACCGGCTATCGGAGACTAGCTGGCCAATGTCACGAAGAGAGTCCACAAGTGTCTTCTGATGTTGACAGTAGGAGGTGATCGTGAGATCACCTTGGACTAGGGTGGTGAATTTGGCCTCAAGATAGAGGGCATGCGCCTCCATGTTGTCACGGAAAATGTCTTCGGCGCACGTCCATAGGTCACAGGCGAACTAGTCGGGCTCCATGATGATATACAGGATATCATCAACGATGGAGCGATACAACCATGTGAGGACCATGAAGTCGCGTTGAACCCAGTCAAGGTCATCGGGCTGAGCGACAGTGCCATCAACGTGGGGAAGGAGAAGGAACTTGTTGAGCATGGCGAGGAAGAAAGTGTGCCACTTGATGTAGTTCGATGTCTTCAGATCGAAACACATCGGGATGTGAGTCTTGATACTAGCCACGTTGATGGCCTAGGAGGCGGGCGAGATTGCCAACAATACCATGGAAGCCATGAGAGGGATGGAGGCTGAGGTGAGGGCGCCAGCGACGGGATGCTCACCGGCGGGTTCGTGGGAATCGGTGGTGGAGTGCTCACCGGCGGGAGTAGACATGATGTGGAATTGTGTTGGGAGGATCGGAGATTAATCTAGTACCATGAAAATGGGAAGCACGAGAATAGAAGCACAGCTCACGGCAAATAGCCGGGGGGCATTGTGTTATATTGTCGAACGGGCAATTATAACAACCAAATCAATTGGTTATGAAATATAAGATCACAATCTCCTATACATGGTAATACAAAGATGTGATTTGTTATACAACTTGTGAGTCAAGTAAGAATATGTGTACTCTAACAGGGGCTTCGACCGCGTGGTTCTAGAGACGGATTGTCAGCAATTTGTTAATATGTTCCGATCAGGGCTTCGACCTGTGTGGTCGGAATACACTGGTCGGAGTCGTGGACCAAGGTGTAGTCAGGAGCTAGTAAACACTGCTTCATTACCATTTATTGGTTTTGAATTAGCAGTTACCAGTGGTTTAATATGAGTTTTATTAGACAGTTACTAGTGAGTAATTTGCCCGTTCTTAAAAGGACCGAGACATCCAGGCCTATTGAGTGAATTGAGTTTTGTCCCCATTCTTCTACTTCCTCTCTTTTGAATTGTGTTGGTGTGTGGTGCTGCCGAACCAAGTTGTCCCTTCTTTTCGACGTGCACTACGAAGGAGGGTGAGCGGGTATCTTTGAATCATTGCCTAGAGTTCACCTGCACGGACGGCAATAAGGTTTTTGGGCAGTGCTTTCACGCGATCGCTCGCTGGGCTACTACCTCTACGTCGTACACTACTTCGAGCATGAGCTACTTCCGTTTCTCCATCAACCTCACTATAAGATAATCTTTACAGTATTATTGTGATTATGTTTTTATTTAAAAACATACTACTTCACTGCATGCATCTACTTCTAAATGTTGCATCAATAGTCATTTGCCAAATATGCTTCTAGTTTACATTTAAAATTAAAATATTGTCCAAATATCCAACAGAGGCCTGTTGCTGTACGTCGGAAAGCTAATCAAGTGGCACATTCCTGTGCTCATCAGGTGTCGCCGTGTCGGCTAGTGTCCAGGGGTGCACCTGGTTTGTTCGACAACCAGTTTTTCTATTCAGTATCCGGGAATAGATTGTAACCCTGATTCATGATTAATAAAGCATGTTCTATGTTGGGTCTCAAAAAAATTGTTGTTCTCCTCTGTTACTTCTTTGTCCAACAATCTGACAAGTAAAGAAACAGATGCAAGAATATATAACCTGAAGATATATTTACCTCTGTTGTTATGACGACAAATTTCACACCATGCTGTTAAAATATATTGTCCGCATCAGGAAATTCAGATTAAGCTTGTTAAGTATTTAATCCCATAAAATTGATGAAATATAATCAGTTTATATCAACTTTATTTTAAGTAATCATAAGTATTTAATCCCATAAAATTGATGAAATATAATCAGTTTATGTCAACTTTATTTTAAGTAATCATTCTTTTCGTAAAAGGTTCAGGTGCTCATTATTATCCTGATATTTTCGACCGCGTGGTTCTAGAGACGGATTGTCAGCAGATTGTTAATATGTTCCGATCAGGGCTCCGACCTGTGTGGTCAGAATACACTGGTCAGAGCCGTGGACCAGGGTGTAGTCGGGAGCTGATAAACACTGCTTCATCGATCCCATAAAATTGCTGAAATATAATCAGTTTATGTCAACTTTATTTTAAGTAATCATTCTTTTCGTAAAAGGTTCAGGTGCTCATTATTATCCTGATATTTGTAAAAAGAATCGGCGTTTGAGCAAGTCTACCAAATAGGTGTACATTGGTAGTAACACGCGAATTTTTTGCCGATACGGTCATTTTATGAAGCGTATTTACACATATGGCAGCTTTCGAATCGTATTTGCAAAAATGGCGACCTCGGGCGCACGGTGACCCCGCGCCCGCGATGGTAGCGTGACACGTCGCCGTGAGCGCAGGCTCACCCCGCGCCCGCGCACTCCTTCGCACCGCCACCTCACCGCCTCCCGCCACGTCGGCGCGCCCCGCCCGCCACCTCACCGCCTCCCGTGGCGCTCGCTCCCTCCGCGCCACGCGCCCTCCCGCCCCCACCGCAGCCTCACTACCCCGGCGCAGGTCACCTGCGCCCGGCCTCCTCCGCGCCACGTGCCCCTCGCCCACCCCTGGCCGCCCACCCGCAGCGCCTCGCCGCCGCGCCACGCGCCCGCCCATCGCCTCGCCGCCCGGGCGCAGCCGAGCTCGCGCCGCTCTGTGCCGCCACGCGCAGCCGCGCGCCGCCGGTCCCGCCTCGTGCCGCCGCTCTCCTCGTGCTGCGTGCGCGCGTGCCGCCGGTCCCGCTCTCGTGCCGCCGCTCCTCGTGTGCGCGTGCGCGTGTCGATGGCCCGCTCCGGCGCAGGTGAGCTGCGCCGCTCCTTAATTAGGTTAGATTTAATTGTTAATTGAGAGATTAAGTAAGGTTAATTAGGGTTAGCTTTAGGAAAATTTGTGGTAATTTTAAAATATAAAAATGAGTTGAAAAAATTATAATTTTTTTTTGTGTAGTGTTGAAATTTGATTTGTTTGTATAAATTTTGTATAATTTTATTTGTTTAGATTTTTATTGTTAATCGATATGATTGTGTTATTCTAATATGTGTTGATAGCAAAGATTTGAATCAGTGCCCTTCATTTGCAGAGGCCATAACAGTGTTGATTGTTTACACATTTGAACTATTTGCGTAAGGCCCTCCTCCTTCCATTTGCAACAGTGTTGATTGTTTACACATTTGAACCAGCCCGCCATGTGTTGATTATGAAAAGATGCAAAGGAGGCCCTCACTTCTGTATTTTCCACCGAAAGCATTGATCATCACCTCTTGTCTCTTGTCTCAAATTGTGAGCCAAATTTATGGCTTAATTTGCGTATGGGTAACGATTCTCTTTAAGAGCAAGGAGGAGAGAGCTAGCGGATCGCATTCGTGAGTGGTTCATTCGTTCTTTTAGTAGTTCACTTCATATCGCACCGAGCTCGTGGCGAGAAGGTAGAAGCCAACAGAGAGAAGTTGAAATCGTCGAGCACCTAGAAAAGTAAGTGTCATTCGCATTCGGCTATAGTTTTAGGTAGGTTTAGCAATGTAATTAGAATGTGATTAGATGAATTGTAGTTTGTTATTGTAGAAACTAAGTAGTTATAGTTATGTAGTCGGTATATTTTGATGGAAGATTTAGTGTGATTAGTACGTAATTAGAATACTTAGTAGTTAGCAACGCGATTAGTTGACTTAGTAGACTTATTGTTGTTAGTGTTGTAAATTTTAACTCGGTGATTTACATAGTGTGAGGAGCTCTGATGTAAAATATTAAAATATTTAGAGGTCGTTAAACAAAATTGAAATAGAGTGTTAGCGGACTTAGAATTGAAAACTAAACCGAGGAGACAGAGTGTTAGCGGACTTAGCAAAGCCTTTTCTTTTCAATTAGTCTACTTAGCGACTTCTTGTTGTTAGGTTAGTGTTAGCGGACTTATTGTTGTTAGGGTTAGTGTTAGTATGAGGAACCGACCGTAAAATTTTAAATTTTTAACTTGGTGTTAGCAGAACATGCACTATGGCAAGATCCCGCACGCATCTTGTTAGCGCACTTATTGTTGTTAGGTTAGTGTTAGCGCACTTATTGTTGTTAGGTTTAGTGTTAGTATGAGGAACCCGACTGTAAAATTTTAATTTTTAACTTGGTGTTAGCGAACATGCACTATGGCTTAGAATTGTGTTGGTTTCCTTTTTATTGTACTTTAGTGAACATGCACTATAGCTTACAACATGCACTATGGCTTAGAACATGCACTCGGTGTTAGCGAACATGCACTATGGCTTAGAACATGCACTCGGTGTTAGCGAACATGCACTATGGCTAAGAACATGCACAAGGTTTGAAACTTGTTACTACCACGTAAAATTTTGGAATTGAAATTAATTTACAATCATTTATGTTCATTAGCTATATTCGACTAATGTTCTCTATGCATGTGTTGCTAGGCATGTCCTGCATCGAGCTCTGGAACCATTCTACGATGAGGACCACCGTGCAAGTGTGGCTCACACTGGCGCGGATGGCCCTCCGCCTGGCGCCAGGCGGGAGGGGCGGTGGGCGCTGGACGATCGTTACGCCCCGATCCTCGCATGAGCGGGCTTGTTGCCCTTTGCGAGATGGTCTCCGTCGGACGCGGTTCACCCTCGACGGTAGCTCGCTGTCCGCACTTGTCGGCTGTGTGGAGGCCGAGACGCACACCTTCCACTTTCGGTGGGGTGAGATGACGGTCACCCTACGGGACGTGTCGTTCTCGATCGGTCTCCGATCCGAGGTGTGCCGCTTGTTCCGGCCTGCGAGTGCGGATCGAAGGCGTGGTGGAGCAACGCTTTGGCCAATCTATCCCGGAGGTGCACGTGGCGCCCCGGACTTGGCCGAGGCATTTCAGAAATGCCCGAGGTGCACCGACGAGGTCGTTAGGACGCACTCGTTGCTTACATTCTCTGACTCTTTGGTTGGGTCATGTTTCCAACATCAAAGGGGATGTTTTGAACCCACTTCATCCCCATCGCCGAGTCTTTGGTTGACGCGGACCGGGCCGATGCCTCAAGATAGCCGGGATCACCGCCCCTGCGCCACATACAGGGGTTGTGTGACGCCGCGACACAAGAGCACCGCTACCAACCTAGCCGTCGCTACGCGCTCTCGCGGTGTGGAGTTGGGAGCACTTCCTATTGGGCGCCGACCATAGAGAAAGCGGTGCACCCGTTCTTTAGTCGGACCCCACATGACGCCAGACGCGCCCACCATGGGCTTACGGTGGATCGGTGCCGTCTGCTGGCCGGGCGGCGCAAGACCGGCGAGGTGCTACTCGTTGTACCACAACGAGTTTGAGTCGCTGCACGAGCGATATCATCCGTGTGTATGGTATCCCGGTTTCTCTTTCGACATAGCGCCGCATGGGCTGTCCATCCAATGCATCCCGGACGTACTGCTGTGTAGAACGACCTGTCACCTGGTGTTCTCACATATGGTGGAGCCTTACGCGGGGCAGCGCGTAATGCGGCGATTTAGTCATGACCATCCGTGCCCCGGACGGCAGGCTCCTGGAGCGAAAGATACACCTGTGAGTCAAACTTTATCCGAGTAATATTCGCAGTCCTTAAATCTTCTTTTCTAACATTAATCTTTCCGGAAATGGCAAACGAGGTGGGGTGGGCAGATTCGGATCGCAAATGCATCGAGAAGTGGACTATGACATGGATAAACACGGCGCACGTGGATATCCGCATGAGCAGCGTCCGTATGACCATGAGTCGTATGGTGCGATATGGAGTGGTACGTGCCACGAACGCGCAAGATCGACTATTCCTCTCCGGAGCGCCGAGGAGGTGACACACCGACGCACCACGAGGAGAGCCTCCGCGCGACGCACGACCGTCACATCGCTTCCCGACTTGACGACGCCAGACGGCACTTACGACCTCGTTCGCGATTTCATTGACGACATTCGCACCTTTTGTTAATGAACTCGCACGTATGTCACTGCAGCTTGAGCGGTATTTGACGCCCAGAGCGATCGGACGACGCCCTCAAGCGGCCAGATAGAACCCGGGGTATAAAAGTTTTGAAGCACATCTCGGCGGAGATGAAGAAAATAGTAAAGAACTTGAGCTGCGGTCGCTCGAGGGACGACACCTGCGCGATCGGGCTCGGTGGGGACCGTGCTCACCCGCTAGGTCTTCAAGACGACCTAGCGAGTCCGGCAGCGCCGTAGCGCGTTCCGTCGGTCATCCGCGGACAGTCGCCGCGGGGTAAGTCGCTATGTGCAAATTTACGCTCGCTTTTTGGTTTATGCCATACATGCCGCTAACATCATGCCGTTCTCGCGGTAGGTTCGTCGGGATGAATCACTGTCGTCCGGACCGGTATACGGTGGTGATCGCCTCGATTATCTGCGGTGCATATCCGGAGGTACGAGGTTGTTACTTTACGCCCGAGTGCTTACTTGTACTAACATCGTTCCGCCTTGCGCCTTGCTGTTCGTGGGGACGGCGATTCACGCCGATCGATGACGAGGATACGGGCCTCCGGCTCGTGTGAGGAAGCGATACGACGCTAGGGAACGATCAATGGCAGCCGTGGTTTCTAGCGCACTCAGGCGAGCTCCTCCGGTTCGGTGCCCCACAAGATGTTCCAGGCGAGCTCCTCCGGGTTCGGTGCCCCACAAGATGTTGCGGCGAGCTCCTCCGGGTTCGGTGCCGCGCAAGACGCTCCAGCCGAGCTCCTCGGGCGCGCGGAGCCCCTACGCCGAAGGCTTGACTTCATCCGCGCAACTAGAGTTGCGAGCATCGCAACCCCAAAGTGGTTTAATAGCCTCCGTTGTCGGCGAATTCCTGAGTTGTCCCCGTCGGCATGGTCGATCACGATGACATGTACGGCTACGTGCACCGCCTGCTCAGTCGACTTCGGTCCACCTCCGCCTCAACGGTCTCCCTACCCCCTCCGCACCGACACGCGCTCTCCGGACCGGTGGACGTACTCCACAGGTCATGCTCGGCGCAAAACAAGGCGCGCACGCGAACGCAGCGCAGCAGCAGAGTAGTGACTCAGAAGAGTGAGCCGTGTAGTATCGCGTGTTATGCGATTTTATTTTACTATATTTGTACACGTATTTTGGTTGTTATGTGTGTACTTGGGATGTTACAGAGCTGTCACGTCTTGCTTTGGAGAGTCTTGTCTTTTCGGTCTGAAAAGCTGAGGACGCAGAGTGTTGTCACGTCTTACTTTGCAGGCAGCTGTCATGTCCTACTTTGCAGAGTCTTGTCTTTTCGATCTGAAAAGCTGATCTCGGCAGAGTGTTGTCACGTCTTACTTTGCAGGGAGCTGTCACGTCTGGTCTCGTCATCTACAAGCCTCACCCCGCGGGCTATAAAATGCACGCCCCACGCGACGAAAGTAGGACATACCATGGCAGACGAAACAATAGGACCATTCCAACCGGGGTCGCCAAAGCAAGACCTTCCCCTTCAAAGGAGGGAGGACTTTGGGCCTAACTACCTGTTGATGCCGAACAAGCGTGCTCAACCGGTATGGCCGAAATGCGGACCTGAGCGTGGACGCCGCGCGTGCGAGTCTTGGAGGGCCCTTTCGATGGCGGACGACGTTTCTTCCGATGCCCACACTCTCGGGTACAATTAGTAAGTTGTTTCCTTTACGTTACTGCTAATAGAGCCTCCCTGTTAACCCTCCTTTCCAGCAGATGGTGAAATGCGACTTTGTCCGCTGGATTGATGGCCGGTGGAAAAGATGGCCACTACCGACAAATCTCAAATACATTTCAAGTCACATGAAATTATGAAACCTTAATCTCCGAAACAAGCGAGTATACGGATAACAATTGATACGAAGTAGCGATAATAATTCTAAATAGATAAAATTACAAAAAAATTTACACAAATAAGTACACGATGTCAGCAGGCTACATAAAAATTTTCATAATTTTTAGAACTCATTTCCTATATTTTAAAATTCTTTTAAATTTCAGAATCTAAACTATGTAATTAACCTAATCTAATTACTAAACCTAACCTAACCCTAAACCTAACCTAACCGGCCGGCTAACCTAGGGCATAGTGTTTCTCTTTTTTTTTTCGGACGGTTGGGCGCAGGCTGAGCCTGCGCCCGGAAGGCCGACGTGGCGCGTCTTGGAGTCGAGGTGGCGGGGCGGCGCGAGGTGGGCGGGCGCGGGTGAGCTGCGCCACGGCCGAGTTGGCGGCGCGCGAGGTGTCACGCCGAGAGCGCGCGCAGCTCACCCGGCGCCGACGTGCTATTTTTGCAAATACGATTCGAAAGCTGCCATATGTGTAAATACGCTTCATAAAATGACCGTATCGGCAAAAAATTCAGTAACACGCCACCCTCCAGGCAAATATTACAATGTTGAGCTTTTTGTACGTAGTAGGTAGGTCTTATTACAGCGTATGCATGTTGGCTCCATGCTTCAGTCTTGTCGGTGAATCGCGTATACTGATAAATAACAAGCACTTCCTCATCCATGTTGTCAAAGGGGTGTGCATTGACATGGTGTGGCATGCATGAAATCACTATCTAAATGGTCTTTAGACCAATAGGAAATGGAGGCACTAGGAATTCAGATTCAAACTGAGGACCAAGTTAGTGGTCATTTGGCCTTAAAGGCTGTGGTGCTCGCTACATCAGTAGAGAATACCACATGAATAAAATAAGGACGACGGCGGAGTTACCCACATGTCCATCAAAGGCAGCGTCCGCGACGGGTGATCTGAACGTTCTTCAGGGGATAAGACGAATCCTATTAGCCAGACTTGCGCGCCCATGCATCCAACTACCTTCAGAGAGGTCAGCCACCACTACGGCAAGATTAATTTCTAGAGAAGAGAAGATGAGGAAGAATAGCTAATATGATTCAGTTGTTTCTATCTCTTAAGGCTGCTGTGTGCCTGTGTCACGTCATCCGGAGATTCAGACTTAGTATTTAGCCATTTAAGGTTAATGAACTGATTAATCTGCACTTCTTGTGAGAGCCTGTGTTGTTAACCTGCAGTGGATAGTTGAGCAAGTACTTTACCGAGTAACTGTGCATCAATAGTTTCGCACGTTACTTAGAAGTTCAAAGACATCCGTGATCCATGTGCAGTCCTCCAGAGCCATTAACAAAGCCGCACTTGCGCACGGCAGTAGGCAAGTACTACTAGCGATTTTACACCCACAACCTACAAATAGTTGGTAGATTACTTAAGTTGGGCGTTATCGTCTAGTACACCTCCTCGTCACCTCTCGGTAACAAAATGGTAGGCATCTCTGTGTCTAGCTAGTGCCTATATGATAAATAACATGTTGACTCCCTGTGTCACAAAAAGGAAGTCGTTTTTTACTTTTCAAAGTCAAAGATACGACACTTTGACCACTAAATTTTATCATTATATTTTTGAAAAGGTTATAAAAGTGTAATGTTACGAAAGTATTTTTTGTGATAAATTTACTTATATCATTTTCGTACATTCAAACTACATATTTTAGAAACATCTTTGTCCAGACTTGATACGATTTGACCGTACGTATTCTAAACCAACTTCCTTTTGTGATTAGAGGGGTATCAGAGAAGCCAACATCCATCCACCGTAAGCTTGAATTTAGCTACAATTTCGGCTGGAAAAATAGAGAAGGGCAAGTTTCGCAATCAATCT
This sequence comes from Ampelocalamus luodianensis, assembly GCA_036346255.1. NCBI lineage: Eukaryota > Viridiplantae > Streptophyta > Magnoliopsida > Poales > Poaceae > Ampelocalamus > Ampelocalamus luodianensis. The sequence continues at coordinate 67,404,546 of CM070628.1, forward strand.
ATATGTTGATATAACTGGAAGAGGAGACATCAGGAATTAAGGGCTTGTTTAGTTGATGCCTTGATAATAATAATTAAAAAAAAAAACAAGCCTAGCCCTGACCCCTCCAAGAGACTTGCCTGGATGGTATTTTGTTGGGATCTTGAGGATTTATGGGGTTGCCTGGCCTGGATCGCTTCGACGCGTTGTTAGCCTGAGCTAGGTCTCCAAGCAGACGCAATAGCGTGTTTGGATTGAACCCTGACAAGGAGCAGGCCTGGCCAAGAGCAAGCTGGATGGCTGCCTGAGTCTTGCTTGGTTAAAGACCAAGTCACCAGGCGTAGAAAACGAAGGTCTGGCTTATGCAGCTATCTCTTCTCTCTCTTTATTTCTTTCTCTCTCTCTCTCTCTCTTCTCTCTCTTTAGTTCTTTCTCTCTCATTTCTATCTCCAGACACGTATCATCAACCAAATACCACATCTCCATGCTTGTCTGACCAGGTAAAAATCATCTGCTTCTCAGATTACTCTCAGACAGCACTTTTTCTCAGGCACGGCTCTTAGGCCTAGAACCAAACATGCCCTCAATACGTAATCGAAGCTCTCATGTAGTGCCATGCCCCGTGGATCGAGGCCCTCATGTTGCGTCGCCGGAGGTCGCCGGGTCCCACTACCGCCATGGATGAACACCCACAACCCGTCGCCTCCTCCCTCGGACCCCGTCGCTGCTGTTGTGGCTCCTAACACCCGCTTCCTGCCCCAAATCTCATCGCCTAACACCCGGTACTCTCTCTTTAGTTCTTTCTCTCTCATTTCTATCTTTAGGCACGTATCACCAACCAAACACCACATTTCCAGACTTGTCTGACCAGGCAAAAAATCATTTGCTTCTCAGGTTACTCTCAGGCACCACTTTTTTCAGACACGATTTTCAGGCCTCGAACAAACATGCCCTCAATGCGTAGTCGAAGCTATCATGTAGTGCCATGCCCCATGGATCGAGGCCCTCATGTTGCGCCGCCGGAGCTCGTCGGGTCCCACTGCCGCCATGGATGAACACCCACAACCTGTCGCCTCCTCCCTCGGACCCCATCGTTGTTGTTGTGGCTCTCGACGCCCGCTTCCTGCCCCAGATCTCATCGCCTCCTCCTCACCAGGCTCGCTTGGATCCCGCTGGCGTCACCTCACTCGTCTCTCACTACCGCCGCCTCCTCACCCGGCTCGCATGGATCACGTCATCGACGCGGTCGCACGACGCATCCTCGCCTGGTGAGCGCCGCACGCCTGGATCCAGCCGTATGGTCGCACGCATGGATCAAGTGAAGATTTGGGGGATGACCGAATGAGGAGGAAGGGCTATTTGGAGATGGTTTTACGCTTGATAGAAGCATATTTCATGACTTACGTTTTCCCGCTATTAAAACATGGCCTTTGAACTTTACGCTTTCTTCACGTCTCCAACCAAACAATACATCCTCGGGCTGTCTAGCCAAGTAAAAATTATCAAAATTTCAAACTATCTCCATACACCACCTTTTATCAGGCACGGAGCTCAGAGCACCAACCAAACAAGCCATAATAACCTCTCGACGGTCAGGCACTCAGGCTACTCTTGGCATACATGTCAGCTAGAGTAGCCTAACCCTAGAGAGATGCATGCTAGTCAAAAAAAACTTGTAGTGAGGGCCCTAGATACTCTAGGTTCAATGCCTTCATAGCAACCAATGTCATGCTAACGAGCTACACAAGATACAGGGGCTTTTTCGTTTGGAGCCTGATGTACCAAACCAAAATTTAGTAATGCCCTTAAATTTTAGCTAATATTTGGTTTATTACCGAAGTTTGGCATTACCATCAAAATCTTGGTAATGTAACACCATGTAGCTTCCTTACCAAAACACGGGCATTTCACGGAGCGGCGAAATCGTTTGCCAAAATTTTGGTGCGGCATCATCAAGGTCGTTCTCATCGTGTATTAAAAGGTACTCTATTTCCCTATTGATAAAAATAAATAAGGAAGAAGTCCATTCTACCCCCTCAAGTATCGACATGCGGACACCTAACCCCCTGAACTAAAAAATCGGACCTTTGACACCCTGAAGTTGCAAAACCGGATAACCTACCCCCTAAGGCTGTTTCGTGCTGTGGTATTGCGGACGTAGCGTTCGTTCAGCCCGGTTTTGCCACGTAGACCGCTGACTTGGCTGCGATGTGACGAATCAAAATTATAATATTACGAGGCCCATATGTCAGTTTCTACCCATTTTTTCCTCAGTCTCTCTCCTGATGCTGCCTTATACCCCCATCTTCTCGCCTGATCTACTCTGAGTCCATGTGCTTGACCATGAACTTCCTGACGAACCAGACGAGCTCGTCGACGCGCTCCAACCACGGGTCGACCTTGAAGAACCCGTGCTGCTGCCCGGCGAACTCGACGAACTCCACGTCCTTGCCCCACTCCTCCTTCATCTGACTTGGGTAGTGCGCGTTTCGGTCCTAGAGGATGTCGTGCTCCGCCGCGACGACGAGCATCTGCGCCATCGCCACGACCTCGAGGACCGGCGCCTCCGGCCCGACCAGGTTGATCCCGTGCTGAGGAGGTGTGGATCGAGCTCAACGGCAACGGGGACAAGGTGCTGGTGAGAAGCCGGATCCTGTGTAGAGGAGCCGGGGATCGATCTCGGCGACAGCGGGGATGAGGCGCTGGTGAGCTCGGCGACGACGGGGACTTGGCGCTCGTCAACGAGGTGCCGGATCTAGCACAGAGGAGGCATGGATCAAGCTCGGCGGCGGCGACCCGTTTCTTGTTGTCCTCCTCGATGCAGTCCGACGCGGCAAGCACGGCAAGCACCCGCTCTGCCGCCTCGACGGACTCGACGGCGGCATCCGCTTCCCTCTGCCAGAGCACGGACGCCACGGTCTCCGCGGCGCTGGAGGCACCATAGCCACCACGTCGTCGACTCGACCGGCGTTCATGTAGCCCATCATCAGTGTCGTGCCCTTCCATTGCCACCGCCGACAATGCCCTCGAGAAGAGCACTCTCCGCGGACTTGCTCCTTAGCCTTCGCCGCCGCACCGACCCCGGCCTCTCCGCGGACTTGCTCCGCACAATCATCGCCTCGGATGGTGCCCGTGCAGCGCAAATCGCTGGCATCCGGATGCGCCGCCCACGCCCGTCCACCTTCCTCGCGTGTAGTTCTCCCGAAGCCGACCCATTCGTCCCCGCGCCGTGGATGAGGCCGCAGGAGATGCAGACCGTATGGGGAGGTGGCGCCCGTGCGGGATGGGGAGGCAGCGCCTGTCGCTTGGTTGTTGCCTGCGTGTAGAGGAGATTGGGGATGAGCCGAGGAAGACGAAGGGGAATGGAACGGCTGTAGCTGCCCACCTACATCCCATGGTATGTGAACTGTGAAGATAAGGTGGGCCCGGTGTGTGTGCGTTGCCTTGTGGCTCGTGCATTACGCGTACAGTAGAGGCCAACCTGGCAAAACCGGCCATCTGGATGCCACGTCTGCAAAACCACCACATGAAACAGCTTTGGGGGGTTATTTGTCCAGTTTTGCAACTTCAAGGTGTCAAAAGGCCGATTTTTTAGTTTAAGGGGTTAGATGTCCGTACGTCGATACTTGAGGGGTAGAATGGAATTCTTCCAATAAATAAAATAAATAAAAAAGAACTCTATGGTCTCCTCCTCATTTTCCCCCTCCACAGACGCCCTTGCTCCTCTCCAACTTCCTCACTCCACAGCTGCCCCTGCTCATCTCCTCCATCAAAGCCAAGCCTCGCAGCCTGCAGCCGGATCTCCTGCATTCCCCATCCGGACTGTGAGCCCGGACGCCGCCACACCCCGACAGCAGCTGAAGTGCGGTTTTTCAACACACTTATTTTTTTAGTTACTTATATCCAAGAAAAAAACCCTTGACATGGCTCAAGATGACTTGATTCAGAATTTTAGAGTGTTCTGTTCATGACCCTGCCATTTTTTGTTCCTTCCTTTTCGCAAAATGAGCAGTGGCCAGATGATAAATTCTCAAACTAGCGAATACCCCCGGACTCTATGCGCAACAGTCACTCAAAAAGAAGATAAACACAATGCATGCTTGGTTGGAGCTAACTACTCTGCCGTTGCCTTCTTCAGGGTACATTTCCGACAAGAAGACTCAATTCCTTAGAAATTAGAATAAGCGCGAGTGGCTTGAGTTGTATTTTTATACTACAATAGAGCCCATGCGTGGAGAAACAGGTTAAGAGCTAAACACCCTTTACAAGGTGTCACGACACAAAATTGATCACCCGGTACATGTATGATGCCTACACGACAGTATAACCTTATTTAGTCCTGTCACCAAAATTGATTCCTACGCCACCAATGGCACAAGCATCAGGTGCCTTCTCTATACCGCACAAATGTAAGGAGGATAGGCATCGCAATCGCCGTAGCTATTGAAAGATGCTGCTCACGGAGCCGTCGCGATGAACATGCCAGATTGTTTCCGCTACAAGGTTTGCCATTGAGAGCACCGTCAGCTGAGGGAAGCATTTGTGCTCTGGCAGCAGAATGGAGTTTGTGACTATAACTTCCTCAAAGATGCCTCCAGAAAGCCTTTCAATTGCAGGAGGGCTGCAAAGACAACGGCGTTAATGGAAAAAGGCAAGGATAGTATAGTACTTACTATCTTTTGCAGCTACGTTAGTACATAATAATACGAAGAAAGAAATTATTGCAAATGAGATAACCGGCAGCATCCTGCTACCTTTTGAAATCAAGCTACTGTGTACGTTACCATGTTACCAAACATCTCATACATGTGCATTGGATTATCAACAATGGTCAACTTTAGTAAAGCATGCTGATGCAGATAAAAATCAAGATTTCCCCTGGGGTCCCTTCCTACGTCTAATGCAATTAGCTAGATCCAATGATCCAAAATACCCAGGATAGCATATGCATGACAGTATGACACAGATTCAACTATTCACAAAATAATGAACTCACTGAAAGCCAGATCCACACTCAACTATAAACTTTGTGATCAAAGGCAATTAGCTAGGCAAATTATACTTCTGACTAGCCACTTGTACTGGTGTGCCCACTAGTAGAAGCTCTATATAACTACTGCGCTATCATGATTATATTTTTAATAGAATTGAGCGCAAATGCCAGGATTTCACCGATCATTCCTCAGTTTGCAGAAGTCTTAAGAGGAAAAACTCAACAATGGGGCATCATACTGTGTGTGTTCTTTGCAATAAACCAGTAACATCAATGCTAACGTAGATGCAGTAAAGCAACTATCAAACCTGAAGACAGCATGCGTACTACAAGCATAGACAGACTCTGCTCCCTCCTGTTTTAACAAAGCTGCTGCACTAGTAATTGTCCCTGATTTTCATTAAAAGAAAAAGGTGAGACTAGAATTGGGAATAACACACTAACAAATATGTGTAACTTGCCATTTGGCACCAATGATGAAAAGAATGCTAACCTGCTGTGTCAATCATGTCATCAACCATGATAGCAACTTTCCCCTTCACATCACCAATTAGGTGCATGACCTGCAGGTGGTCAGAAATAGGAAAATCAAAGTAATAATCTACCAGTCTCATAAGTCCAATTTGTGAACCATGAATTATATGTGGTTGACTAGATGCCGAGAAGAGGATGAATGTGAGTTGAATGCAACAGAGCATCTAGCTACATGAATTAATCATCAGGTAATCAGAATAGTTATATATAATTTCTAGTTTGCACTAGGATACATGGATGCTTCTATGCAGTAGAGAGTACAATCAAAACTAAATCATAAAACATTCTAGCTGACATGTATAAATGGAACTGCAAAATTAGAATTAATTCAATTCAAAGAAATTTGTTCTTACCTCTGACATATTGTGACCCTGTCTTCTTTTATCAACAATAGCTAAAGGGGCGTCAGATAATTTCTTGGCAAACGCACGTGCTCTAACAACGCCACCCACATCAGGAGAAACAACCACAAGATCCTTAGACATTGTCTTGCTGGCAAGGTAATCCAGAATCACAGGCTACAGATAACAAAGATTCGTTCATTAATTGGTTATCAACTTAAGTCCAGCTAAGAAACCACTTCAAAGGGAAACACAATATTTAAACATTTTAAAGCAAGCACTTCATGTTCTGTTGAGTACCTGTCCATGTATATGATCCACAGGAATATCAAAGTATCCCAATGCTTGTGTAGAATGAATATCACACACAATGACACGGTCACTACCAGCTTCTGTAAGTAAATTTGCAGCAAGTTTGGCAGTAATGGCCTCACGTCCTTGAGCCTGCATTTCCAAAGCAAAGGTAAGTACATCTTCACACATTAACACAAAGGGAGCAGCAACATATTCCTCAATTGAGGCTATTGCATCTTCAACCCTCCCATTTAATATCTGGAGGCCCTAACTGGTATCGGTATATACAGGGATGCAAGTGGGCCGACCCACTGACCCATTGACCCATTCCATCCAATTAGTGGTTCACTTCCCACCTAATTGGTGATTCATTTTGTATACATACACCTTGCATGAGGAATCAGCAAATGAACTAGGATGGGTCATTGGGTTGGCCCGACCCGACCCACTTGCACCCCTACTCGGTATTAGGTATGAACAAAAGCTAGGAAGAAACGGCGACGAAAGGTTGCACGCGTTGGATGGATTTAACAGACAGAAGGACGCAAAAGGAAGAACTGGAGTTTCGAAGGCAAAATTCACAATAAAGTAAGGAAGCAAAAGAAAGAACTGGAGTTTGATCGACGCCACACCAATAACAAATTTTGACAAGGAAAATTTCAAGTTTTGAAGCTCATTTTGCTGATCTTACCATCACGTTCATTGAAAAAGGAAACAAGTTGAAACGGTAAATTAGATATCATGAGAAGGGAAGAGAAATCTAGTTGAATGAATCTGATATTCTGGATTTTCACTTTTTTGTGGAAAATTCTAAATCCGCACTTGCTAGGCTACAACAATACATCACTCGTTTCACAAACAATACATCACTTAATCATTTGGCCATACCTTTCTGTCTGCTCTGGCATACCCAAAGTATGGAATGACAACAGTAATAGATCGTGCTGATGCCCGCCGACATGCATCGATCATGATGAAGAGCTCCATGAGGTTTTCATTGACAGGAGAACACGTGGGTTGCACCAAGAACACATCGCAACCCCTCACACTCTCTTGAAGTTGCACGTAAATTTCTCCATCAGCAAAGCGCTTGATGACGATCTTGCCGAGGTCTACGCCCAGGTAAGAAGCAATTTCCTGAAAGCAAATACAGAAAAGGTCATTTTATTTTTTAGAACTAAGGTCGAAAAGGACGCATGCGTCACCACTAACCACAGTGGATGATGAAACATACAGGCAATCCAGAAAAGAAACAGTGTAGGCATCTGATAAATGCTGCAGTGCATATTCTTCTCATTGACTGCATTATTACTGAAAAGGGTACAAATCCCTTTCATCTAGAGCACCAAGTTTACATGCAATTACGAATTATCCGATTGAACCAAATACACATCAAACCACCAACTAGAAATCAAACACCATACAAGTAGAGATCGCATAAAGTTCCATTTTTTCAATAACTAACGGAACAAAGTAGCCAATAGGGCGCAGCGGAGCAGTAAACCACCTGTGCCAGCGGGCGGTTGGCCGTGCCGGAGAAGATCTTCATCCTGGAGTCCCGCGGCTCCTGCGGCAGCACGGCGAGCCTGGCTTCCTGCGCGGGCGCCCTGGGCGTCCACACCGCGGCCCTCGGCTGGCCCCCGCCCACCCGCTTCCCCTCCTCGACCACCCTCAGCTGCTCGCTCCCGAGCACGCACCTCTGCGCACACCAAAAGCCAAAACCAACCAAAACCTCACCCCCACAACCAGCGTCACAAACCCCCCACGCGACAACGAGAAGAGAGAAAAACGCTCACCGGCGAGCGGAACGCCGGCGAAGAGAGGTTGCGGCGGCGGGAGAGGAGCGGGGTCCCCGCCGCCGCCGCCGTGACCGTGGCCGCTGCCGCCATGGGAGGAGCGGGGGCGCGGCTAGGGTTTTGGGAATGGAAGGGAGGTGGGGCTAGAGAGAGGTGGGGGGCGGCGTCTTCTCGGAGTTCGGGCCCTCGGCACGGCGGGGTGGTGGTGTCTGTTTTGCCGTTCTCCTGCTGCCTGCCTGCCTGCCTCTACGGGTAGATTCTTAGAGCATGTACAATGGGCTTATGTGAGCCGTCTATAGCATTTGCCACATAGGATTTTTGGTGACGTGGATGAAAGAGAATGAAGAGAGAGAATATTGTTGTCTATAATCCTGCAGCCGACTGTAGCACTAAAATCAAGAAAAAGCATTAAAGATTGTGTGTTGTCTACAATCCTATAGCCGGCTGTATCATCACAACCCATTGTATGAGCTGGTTTTAGTGCTGTCTATAGGTGACATGGATAGTTTCTATAGACAGCAGCTGTCTGTACCATTGTACATGCTCTTATTCTTTCTGCGGTTTTAGGTTTGAGTGGCCGGCGCTTTTGATTTTGTTTCCGCAAATCAGGGGTTAGTTTATATAGAAGAGCTCTTCTTACTTTTTGATGGCCATGCCCATCGTTTTCTGGCAATTGCTTACAAGGCCCCAGGGGGCATGAATGTGAATGCCATGCCGTCTTGGGATTGAAATTTGAATTGTGTTGCAGGATTGTAAGAGCGGAGAAGCTAGTGTTGCGCCGTTTGATATTTCAATAATAACCTTTTACGTCTTGTTTGGGAATCTCAAATTCTCGCTCCATCCACAGGAATGTTTCGAAAATTTAGATTTTCCAAATAAAACTTTATTGTTATAACTTTGTCCTAGAATATTACTAAACCGAAAGTGTATGTTGCCAACTCTTTTATTATGTTAATCCTACCCTATGGTCGTTGGGTGTTAGTTTCTAGTATGGAATCAACGTTGCTAAAGTAAGGCTTTCGAGTTCTGAAAAAGATAAAGTTAGGCCATCGAAACCTAATAAAGCCAGACTACTTGGAAATTAGGATTGCCCGATGCTTAACACCTAGCGTGCATACAGTCAAGCACTCAAACTAGTACACTCCAAGTCTCCAACTGGTCTTAAGATGAGCATTGACATATGGAGGTATGAACAACCTTCGTTTTTTTTTAAAAAAAAATTTTATACCGAGGTGTGTGAAGTTGACATGGAATATTACACGGCTTCAGAAGAGGCAAACAGCGATCTTGTTGTATCAATAGATTTCCAAAGAGGCCTGATACGAGCACTATATATGCAAATACGCATGAAATGAGGGGGTGTTAGGCAAAGCGCACTGAACTTTGGAGGAGCTGCGGACTTATCACGCTGCCGCTGCCAACGCGAGCGGTCCACCGCGTCCACACCGAAACCCAGCCGTGTCCTACGCAGGCCGGCTGGCACGTGGACCCCACCACGCGAGGCCCCCACGTGCCATCCACTGTAGCTTCCGTGCAAAACGACCTCCCTACGTTCTGGGCGGCGGCTCGCACGTGCCGAGGGAAAAGAAGCCAAACCAAAACGAGCATGACGAGATCGAAGCGACAGGACCAACGCCACAGTAAACTTTTCTGACCTGTTTTTTTTTTCAAAATACATTATCCATGGGTGTCTCTCTCATCCCTTAGGGCGTATCTGATAGTACAGCAGACATACCGCCTATAACAACTCTCTCACGCCATCTATAGACAAAGACTAAAGGCATTTCATCTGATGGGTCGTGGTGATATAGTCGGCTATATGATTGTAGACAACACACAATCTTTAATGTTTTTCTTGATTCGGTGCTATAGTCATTTGCGCAGGATTGTAGACAGCAATATTCTCTCTCTTCATTCTCTTTCATCCACGTCAGTAAAAATCCTATGTGGCACATGCTATAGACGGCTGACATAAGCCCATTGTACATGCTCTTAGGCCAGTCTCAATGGAGAGTTTCATGGCGTTGTTTCCAAGACTGCCATATCATATGAAATGAAATGAAACTCGAATGAAATACCCACTCTCAATGGAGAGTTTCATTCTACAGTTTCATAGGCATTTAATTTCATGACTCAGAGGGAGTTGGTATTCGTGTTAAGAGAGTTTCATCTAGATGAAACCCATTTCCCCTCTCTCTTCTTAAATACACTGCCATGTCATCTAAAATGTCTATGTGGCAACACATTTAATGAGAATAAAACTCTAATGAAACTCCCACTGAGACTGGCCTAGGATATATCAGTCTCAGTATTGTTTTACTGTTTATGACCTGTTTTTTTTTTCAAAATACATTATCCATGGGTGTCTCATCCCTTATATATCAGTATTGTTTTACTGTTATATAGACCGTGATTTCATATGTTAATGACATAACCGGAGATTTTATAAATTTTTAGTAGCATATAAAGAATTAATCTTTTTTACTCCTCTCCGACGAAAAACTTGCAAATCTCGCCGCACTTTGCATGATGGCTGCATTATCATAAAGTTACGTATCACGTGTTTCTTCTTTGAGACCGGTCAACGTGACGTAGAGTATCACTTCTCGCGTGCACGAGTGCCATTCAAAGTTCAAACGGAGACCAGAGTTTTTTAAAAAAAAAAAGAACGTACGAGATCAAAGATCAATACTAGTATACATTAGCCTTCATTAGAGCGTGTTTCCTCAAAATTCGTTTGTTTGCAGCACTTTCGTGCACGTCACGATCATCAAAACGTACGTGTGTCTACACAGAAACAGGAAAAGGGTTTGATCTCAACTCACGTCGGAGGTGTTTACTAGAAAACTATGAATAGCTCCTCCTTCTATTCACAAAAATAAGTTATTTTAGAACAGTGCAGTCAAACTTTAGTTATTGATATCTTTAAAATATTTAGATTAGATATATAAAAATTATATGTACAAATTTGTCTCAAAAAAATATTTGTTTTATAAATAAATTATAATAATAATTAATAGTCAAAATTATATTTTAAAGACAGATGATATCAAAAAGACCTCTTTTTGTGAACCAGAGGGAATACGTGCAAGTAGCTACGGAGACTTGTAAAACCTGTGGTTTCTGATAATACAAATCGGATTCTTCTGTTTCAAAAAAAAAAAATCAATAGCTACATGTAACATATGCCGTGTGATCGCGGTCCAGTCAAGACGTTTGAATCCCAGCTTAATCAAACAACTTGGGGCTTGGGCCTAATCTCTCCCGAGTCCCAAGTGTTGCCAGATGGATTCAGCTTACGCCAGCACAGATTCAGTACAGCTGACGTAGTTAGCGCGGCGTCGAGCATGACGGTACGGTACGGCCGTTGGTTAAGCTGCTAACATGTGCACATCGCGCTTAATTATGACTTGATTTGTCGCTTTGGAAGTGGAAGGGGCGGAATACAAATCCCAAGTGTAGAACGAGTTATTAGTATGTTCCACGGCTACGGGCCCAGGAAATCTCTGGGCAATCGAAACACGATTTACCTTTCGATAAGGAAACTTCGCAGGTGCTTCGATCTTCGCCGGTTCAAAGTTTGGAGCTGCCGTCTTGTGCACGGCTAGCTGACTGACTAGCTAGTTCTTCTCCATCGTAGGTAGTCGACTCACTCGGAGCTTGAAGCGGCTATTGATTTCTCTTTAGAATTAAATAACAAATCTAGTCATGTCACATCTGAATAAAAAAATTGTACATGTACTGTGAAACTCGCACGCGGCAACCACCTTCCACGATCCCAGTGCACGGCAGCCCACCTGCCGCGCTCCTAGTCCGCGGCAGTGACGTGCCGCCCCTTGTGTGCATGCCTTCCTACCGCATACGGGGATCACGGAAGGTGACTGTCGCGCATGAGAAGCACGGTAAGCGACACGTGTCGTATATCTAACATACTACGGTGATATTTTTGTTATTTCGATTGCAAAAGACTATATTTACTATTTCACTTAAAAAGAGACTAAACTAGCAAAAACTCATTGAGTTGAGCCTATGAAGTCACGTCTCAAGTTCCCTATAGGCGGCAACATGACCGAACTGCACTAAGAACAACGCCTCTGGTGTGACCCAAAACCCGATTCGAAGCAAGGAGAGAGGACTTGAGGTCGATTCAAAGCGTCGGAGAACCGACCTTAACAAAATGGTTTCATGAGTTGACGTAAAAACGTTACTTGCGTCGATTCCAAGCGAGTAAAAAACATAGGGCCTGTATGTTTTTTTCCGAAAACAATGGTGGCCTACATGTTAGAGGAAAGAGTAGCGAGCAGAGGAGTTTTTGGCTATTTTGGCACTGTTGACACTAAATAACAATTTTAGCATTGTCGTTGTTTAATATCGAATTTATAAAATGAATGCTAAGGGGGCTCCTTGATGGAGACTACGGGATGAGATACAGAGATTTAGACAGGTTCAGATCTTCTTCTGAAAGAATAACAATCTTAGTCTTGTATTCTTGTACTGATTGTGTTTATAATGATTGTGTTTATAATAAGAGAGAAGTCACCGAATGCTAGAACTAATTGCTCATGTTTGTTTTGTTGCTTGTGTCGCTTCTCATCTCTATCCACCGACGTTATACCTTATATAGCGTCTAGGGGTGGCAGTTGTCCATGCTAGGAGGCGCCCCAACGGCTGATGAATTGCACATGTTCATTGCAGTTGTTGTTAGAGAGATTACTCTCCACGTTCGTCTTACGGTTATACTAGAGATAGAGATCAATACGTGCAGTTATACCAGAGAATAACAGCACATATTTACTACTACGTGTAAGTAAACACAGTGTATAACGTCCCTAGTCGATTGGGTCCACATGTCTAGAACTGGGACTTAGGACGTGCTTTTCTGGGCCAGCCCGAGGCTTGGTCGACAAGGCACGGCCCAAGCACAGCACGTCACGCTACGTGGTGGGCCGGGTCGGCACGGCACGAACGGCCGGGCGGGGCTGGGCTTGAGAATGCGACCGGGCACGAAAGAAACCTAGTCTCCCTGTCCTCGCCCAATCCCTCCCCCTGGCCTGGCCCAATCCCCCTGGCCTGCCCAACTAATCCCGTCCCCCACTCCTCCTGGCCTGGCCCAACTCTCCTCACGGCCTCCCCTCATCCCCAACTCCCCCTCCCGAAATCCCGGCTCCCATTCCCCAATCCCCAATCCCTCCAGCCGCCTCCCTCCCTCTCCCTCCCCACACGTCGTCGGCCGCCGCTCACCCTCCACTCCTCCAACCGCCTCCCTCCTTCCAGCCGCCCTCCCTCCAACCGCCTCCTTTACTCCCTCCACACTCACCACGACTGATGCCCCCTTCACTGCTGCCACCACCACCTCCTCCTCGTCGTTGTCCCTCTCGCCCCCTTCACAAGCGTGCGGCATGGTCGAGGCAGGTGGGGTTCTTCGCCGACGTCCGGGAGGACGAGGCCATGGTGAGGGGGGAGTGGGTGTGGATGGCAGAGGTGGCGTATGGGCGTATTCGTCTTCCTGGGCAGCGTCGACCGTCGTCTTTCTGGGTGACATGGTCCTCGTCCTCGGTTGCGTCATCGTCAAGGTCGCCAGCTTGCTCAAGGTGTCGAACTCGGGAGCGAAGAATCCCGAATTCTCTATGTTTATACACTAGTCTAGGATTTCTAGTGTACACAGTCAAACAAAAGTGATAGCACAATCATATCACGTATTTTATTAATAATAACTCAGAGTTTATTACAAAAGGGGGCCAACATCCATCCACCGTAAGCTTGAATTTAGCAACAATTTCGGCTCGAAAAAAAGAGAAGGGCAAGTTTCACAATCAATCTATATGTTGATATAACTGGAAGAGGAGGCATCAGGAATTAAGGACTTGTTTAGTTGATACCCTCGGGAAAAAAAACAAGCCTGGCCTGACCCCTTCAAGAGACTTACCTAGATGGTGTTTTGTTGGGATCTTGAGGATTCATGGGGTTGCCTGGCCTGGATCGCTTCGACACGTTGTTAGCCTGAGCCAGTCTCCAGGCGCATGCAATCAGAGCGTGTTTGGATTGAACCCTGACAAGGAGTAGGCCTGGCCAAGAGCAAGCCGGATGGCTGCCTGGGTCTTGCTTGGTTGAAGACCAGGTCACCAGGCGTAGAAAACGAAGGCCTAGCTCAAGCAGCTATCTCTTCTCTCTCTTTAGTTCTTTCTCTCTCATTTCTATCTTTAGGCGTGTATCACCAACCAAACACCACATCTCCAGACTTGTCTGACCAGGCAAAAAATCATTTGCTTCTCAGGTTACTCTCAGGCACCACTTTTTTCAGACACGACTTTCAGGCCTCGAACAAACATGCCCTCAATGCGTAGTCGAAGCTATCATGTAGTGCCATGCCCCATGGATCGAGGCCCTCATGTTGCGCCGCCGGAGCTCGTCAGGTCCCACTGCCACCATGGATGAACACCCACAACCTGTTGCCTCCTCCCTCGAACCCCGTCGCTGTTGTTGTGGCTCTCGACGCCCGCTTCTTGCCCCAGATCTCATCGCCTCCTCCTCACCAGGCTCGCTTGGATCCCGCTGGCGTCACCTCACTCATCTCTCACTACCGCCGCCTCCTCACCCGGCTCGCATGGATCACGTCATCGACGCAGTCGCACGACGCATCCTCGCCTGGTGAGCGCCGCACGCCTGGATCCAGCCGTATGGTCGCACGCATGGATCAAGTGAAGATTTGGGGGATGACCGAATGAGGAGGAAGGGCTATTTGGAGATGGTTTTACGCTTGATAGAAGCATATTTCATGACTTACGTTTTCCCGCTATTAAAACATGGCCTTTGAACTTTACGCTTTCTTCACGTCTCCAACCAAACAATACATCCTCGGGCTGTCTAGCCAAGTAAAAATTATCAAAATTTCAAACTATCTCCATACACCACCTTTTATCAGGCACGGAGCTCAGAGCACCAACCAAACAAGCCATAATAACCTCTCGACGGTCAGGCACTCAGGCTACTCTTGGCATACATGTCAGCTAGAGTAGCCTAACCCTAGATTATCCATCCTAAAATCATCCGATAAAATCATTTTATAAACCAAAAACAAAGTCTAACTTAAAGTGGCTTTGCTAGCATGTCCATGACCGCGGACGCGGATATTCGAATAGTTTCTACTCTACAGAGTTTGTACAGCTTTACCCACACGAGATAATATGTTTTTAATGTCGGCCAAAGCACGCTTTCGAAGGCGTGTGACTAAGCAATTATCATGAGGCCTTTACAATGCAATATCTTAATGTATTTATGTCCGCTAAGGTTTCGCTACCATTGGACTAACCATCCTCTGGAAGCCCCCTCTTGCGCCAGGTGGAACTAATGTTTAATCGACGCCCACACATACAACATGGCATAAATAACACCAAGACGCCACAAATTACTTAGCCAAATCTGTCCCATTCCAGACATGTGGTTGTACGGTAAGGCGTAGCAAAATACGCTCAAAGACCGGTCCTTAACTGACTTGGACGACTTCCGATTAAACCCTGGGCCGTAATCCTAACCAGATTAAGCCCGTGTATAAACCTGCACCCACCATTCATCCATCTCGCCCAAGTCCAAACCCATTTTATTTTATTTAGAGCAAAAATCCTCTTTATAAACCTCTTGTGGTAAAACAATACCACATCAACGAATTTGAATCAAGTTTGTAAAAGATTTGACTAAACCTTCCCAAATTTACAAGCGTGATCTAAGCATGGCTAAGCATAAGATTAATTTTAGTAGTATTTTACCTAAGGGTGACAAGGCATTCATATTCAATAATCAATTTGGCCATACAATGGAGAGTGGAATAACTATATACAAAAACAGGGCATTCAAACAATTACATAAACATATGCATGCAATAGTAATTTGAAAACAGGAATTAAATACTTTAAAATACTGGGAACAATATGATCAATAGTGTAACTTACCTTCGTTGAAGTCTTGAAACTCTAAATCGTCAGAAGGATCTAACTCTCCGGAGGCGTCGAGGTCTATACGCGAAAATACGACAAATTAACTTCAAATTCAAATAAATTCCAAAAGGACAACTCAAAATAACTCCAAATTGAAATATTTTGGTTTAGCTAGCTAGATTATGATTTTAGACAAATTTTACAACTTGAATCACCCAATTTGGAGTTCAGATGCAAAAGTTATGAATTTTAGAAGTTTAAAACATAAATCTGAAATTTAATTGAATTTCCCGAATTATTTTTCTACTGAAAAATCTAATTATTACGCAATGCTGACGTCAGCGACGGAATTTCCGGGATTAAAAATAATTCTCTGACATGGGGGCCCTACGTGTCATAGACACGGTCTATGTGGACTAAGTCCACGGCCGTTTGGCTCGGGAGGTAGTGCTGACGCGGCTGAGGTGGCTGCCACATGGGCAGCCACGTGGGATCTGAGGCTGATGTGGCGCTGACCTGGCGCTTGCGTGGCATGCCACGTAGGACCGAGGCCGATGGCGCCCCGGTGAGTGGCTTGCCGGCGTTCTACGCCGCGGCGAACCCTACGGGTGCGTGCAAAACAAAGAGGAGAGCAGTGCGAACTCATGGGTTACCAAAACAGCGGCGGAGCGGGACGAAAAGGTCGTCGGCGACGAGGATTGGCGGCGGCGGCTTGAGGGTGACGACGAAGTAGGTGCTACGGGGCTCCTCCGACGAGGTGAGTGGTTGCTCCGGCTTCGTGTTGACGCGGTGGTGACGATGGTGTGGTCGGCGAGGATGGAGGGGCTCTGGTGACGCCGGAATCAGAGAAGACCCAAAGGTTTTTGCCGACAAAAAACTTCGAAACTTGGGCGCTACGGTGGTGGTGGCGAGCTGTGGATGGTGGCACTGTGGTGTGGGGGTTGAGGCGCTCCTGGCGCACCTATTTATAGGGCGCGGGCGTGACCGAGGCGGCGTATCGCCCAAGAAGGTCCGCGCGGCACGTCGGAGCGAAATCGGGGATTCGCGGCGAGGAAAAGGAAAGAAAAGGTCGTGATGGACGCGGCGTGATGCGGGGATCTCAATGTGTGAGACGATTTCAGAGATGCGGCCTGGTTCGGGCGCATATGGAAGCTTTCTAGAAGGCGGTAATGGTGGCGCACGGGAAAAAGGAAAGAGGGGGGAAGAAAGGAAAGGAAGACGACAACGCTAGGTCGTCCGATTTTGATCGTGCGATGGACAAGGATGAGGCGAATCGGTAAGTGTGGTTTGGGCGCAGCCGTTGGATTTTAATCCAACAGTCGCAATAGATCGAGGGTGTGCGGGGAGTAGTTAAGTTACTGATGCACGAGGGCCGTTAGATCTAGATCTAACGGTGCAAAATCGGGGGTGCGTTCGGTGGTCCGAACGTCCCATTGAAATCTGGTCGTAGGATTCCCATCCAACGGCTGAGATGCGGCGGGGGTTTAAACGCGCGGAGGGAGCGGGCCGATTGGGTTGCGCACACGCGAAAAATGAACTGGGCCGAGTGGGTTTCGGCCCAAACACTGTTTGAGGATTTTCTTTTGACTTCTTAATTAATTAAATTCCGATAATTCAATTAGGCTTTAGAATATAACAAATTAAGTCCAAAAATTTTGAGAAAATTCAGAAAAATTCTCTGGAGCATTTAGAACTTGAATAAAATATTCCCAACTATTATTTGGTAATATATTTTGCAATTAAATTTGCTTAGCTTCAAATTGGTTAAGTAAAAGCTTTTAGAAATTTCAGAAAAATCCACAAAAATACTTAAACTTTATTTTTCAATTGGAATTTAAAATTTGGGCTGTTACGCAAGGCCAGGCTTGAGCCAGCACGGTGGTGGCCCATCGTGCCCTGAGTCGTGCCTGGGCCTCGCCGGAGAAGAGTCATGCAGACACAACACAGCCCGAAGCCTGTGCCAACACGGCACAGCCCAACTCCTAGCTCTACACGTGTTTGTGATCCTTATCGACCATAGGGCGATCGTGATTGATCTGATCATAGTAAAGCTTACGACCATAAGGAGAGCATATATAAGTTTTTGGACCTGAGGGTAACACTCCTTAGGTCCATGTAAAACTTCTCTAACGTAGTAAACTGGTCGTTGAATATTTTCACGTTCGGTGACCAGTACTGCGCTTACTGCTTGTGGCGTAACAGCTAGATACATTAATAGTGTTTCTTCTGGTTTAGGAGAAAATAAAACAGGAGCACTCGTAAGATATCTCTTGACATCATCGAATGCTTTGTTTGCCTCCTCTGACCACTCGAAATCATCATGTTTTCTCAAAAGTTTAAAGAAAGGAAGTCTTTTTTCTCCCAATCATGTGATCAAATGACTTAAAGCCGCTATGCATCCTGTGAGTTTCTGGACTTATTTGTTTGTGGTCAGAGGACGCATTTGTTCAATAGCCCTTATCTTTTTAGGTTTGCTTTGATTCCTCGCGCAGAGACAAGGAATCCAAACAACTTTCCTGAAGAAACTCCGAACACACACTTCGCATGATTGAGTTTCAACTCATGTTTTTTGAGGTTCTTGAATGTTTCCTGTAGGTCAAAAATATGATTAAGACGCTACATGCTTTTTACGACCAGGTCGTCAACATAGGCTTCTAAGTTCCGGCCAAGCTGAGGAAGGAAAGTCTTTTGCATCAAGAGTTGGAAGGAAGCTTCAGCATTTTTAAAACCAAATGACATTTTGACATAGCAAGATATTTCAAATGGTGTGATAAATATGGCCTTTTCTTTATCATCTATACACATACTTATCTGACGATAACCAGAGTATGCATCTAGGAAACTCAATATTTCAGAACCAGTAGTGGAATTAACTAATTGATCTATACGAGAGAGTGAAAAATCATCCTTTGAATAAGTTTTATTCAAATCAGTAAAGTTTACATACATACGTCTTTTACCATTAGGCTTCATAACCACTACAGGGTTAGTTAACCACTCTGGGTGGTCGACCTCTTTTTATAAAACCTGCCTTAAGTAGCTTGCCCAATTCTGATCTAATAGAAACTCATCAATCAAGTGCAAATCTCTATAATTTTTGTTTTATGATGTTCTTGTTAGGTTGTAAAGCTAGTCTGTGCTAGATCACCTCCATGAGGACTCCGGACATGTCGGATACTTGCCACACGAATAGGAAGGTGACGAAGGCGTCTTCCTATTCGGGGTCGAGAGAGACTCTGATGTGAACAGTCTTCGAATGGTCCTCTGTATAAAGTGGAACTTTTCGACTTGGTCATTTGGCTTTGAGGCAATTTTAGACTTCGACTGCTTGATCAAAGGTTGCATTTTGCTTACTTCTCGAGTTGGTATTTAGCCAACCATCTTGATGGACTTATGATCGGATGTAAGCACCATCATTTTACCATAGTGGACTATAATTACTCCTTTGGGACCTGGTATCTTAAGACATTGATAACTATAATGAGCAATGTCAATGATTGAGTCGCCAATCTTACGAAATAAATAGAGAAAACGACAAAGAGTTATTGGTAGAAAATGTGATTGCTCTATATTGCAGTGAAGTGGATCTTTACAAGGGGTGCCTTAAGTAAGGCGATAGACTAGCCCTAATTATATTGAGTGTGTTGCTATACCAATGCTTCAGATGTCTTCGGATCACTGCGTCTTTGTGTCCTTCGATGATCTGTCGGTTCTGGATCTTCTGCCTTGATCTTTCTTTAAATAACTGATGAAGCGGTGGCAGATACTACTAGAGAAGACGCTTGTTAGAAGTGTTGCATTTGGTCAGAGAAATGGTGGTAGTTGGTAAAAGACCAACTGACCAGCGATTGATGTCGGTGGAAGATAATAACCATATAGTGGTTATCGTCAGTGACTTGAAGTTGTAAATGTCGTGTGGTTTGGAGCAAATAAGGCACATGTTCCATTCATCACACGGAAGAAATATACTTGGAGCGGGTCCAAGTACCAGTTCATTGCTTTTACGAGCAGTTATTTGGTCGGGGATAAGGTACAGGACCTTATCTGACCAGGGTACCCATAATGTCACCTCTGGAATCCTTACAACCACGGGGGGCATTAGCCTCAGGGGTTACGACCACGAAGGATGTGAGATCATTAATTAAATAAAGTAATATTTAGATATTTTAATCCTCATCAGTTAGCCCCCGAAATGAATTTGCAGTGTGAACCCCTTCCAACAAAGATCCTTATCGGGAAAAACCCTCGTCTTAATGGCGAAGTTAACAAGGTGGTCCATATTCACTTTAAAGTTAGGAAACCGTCTGGGAAACCGAAGAGTTTTCTGCCCGTTTGGCTTCAGGCAACTCTTTGTTACAGTTAATTAATTACGGCTATAAAATGCCCATTGCGCGTGGCTTTAGGGCTTTTACGCTCTCATATTTTATTGAGTCCCTTTTCATGTTCCTCACTGAAGAAATTTTCTCTGGCCTCTTTTTGTCTTTCTTCGCCAAGAAATCAGCAACATTGGATCCAATCACCCAATGGCCAGTTTCATATTTGAGCATGAAGAAGCTCAAGAGCCTCGAGATGATCAAGATGCTTCCCGATGGGACCTTGATCCGTTGGAGATCAGCGGTCGGGGAGCATTTTCCCAGTGGTGAAGAGGGAGAAATTCCTGTTTTCCTCGCATATGTCGAGTGCGGCTTTAGGTTACCGATTCACCTATTCCTCCCCAAGGTCGTAGAGTACTATGGAATTAAATTGGTGATTCTGGCTCCCAACTCGATTGCCAACATCAGCATCTTTATCTTCCTTTGCGAGGCTTACCTAGGGATCCCGCAAGATCTAGAAGTCTTCAGGTATTTCTACAAGATGTCGAGGTCGGGGAAATCGGCGGTGTCACCTGGGGAGTATGCTCTACACCTCCACGACGGGAAGGTTGATGAGTACATCCGTATGTACTCAAAATCTTCGTGGTCATCATGGAAGAAAAGTTGGTTCTACATGACAGTCATCAAAGAAGACAATCTTTGCTTCGCCGGCGAGGTGGCGGTCGAGAACCCAAGATGGCATTCTTCTGTGAAGAAGGAGGGAAGAGTGGGGAGTTGGATTGAAGCCATCCAACTCCTAAGCATCAAGGGGTTGACTTCTTGGCATGTGGTGAAAGAGTTCTCCACATACCGGGTAACTCCCCTGAAGCTCTGATCACGTACATCGCTATGGTACGTTGGTCATGACAATACAATCATTGATTCTACGGAACGTAAGTCCCACAAATCCCGACCAGTATTGTTTGTTTTGGTTGATTATTTTATAACCTCATAGTCTCTTTTCTATTCCTACGACCCTTTCCGCTGAAGAAGTCAAAGAACAGATCAAGATTATGTGTGCTAGGGAGCCTAATGACAAGGTTGTGTTTCTCCGTATTTTGGCATCCTGTTCTCGAGAGGAGAGAATAGAGAAGCTTAAGGTAAATAAAAATAAAAAAACTTTCGTTCATCATTTATGTAATTTTCCGATCGGCATGCCATAACTTTGTTTTTATGTACAGTCGGTCGGGTTGGAGATCAACGAGTTCACCGGGAGCTCTGATCCAATCGACACTCCGACCCCTTCTGCCCCCAACAACTACCCAAGAGGGTGGCTCTTTAGAGGTAAGAAAGGCATCAAAAAGGAATTTACATTTCTAGATGAAGTATTCCATCGCCAAACTAACTTTGATGTATAATTAGGCGGGAGCAAAAGAGGATCTGCCGACCAAAATCATCGTGGTCGCGGATTCTGAAGTGGTCGTGACCGACCAAGCGATTGTTGTTGATGCAACCATCCTAGAGGTCGATGAAACCACAAGCTCCAATCCGATGGTCCAAGATCTCATTCTCGACCAACTGGTCGAGGATATTTCTTCTGACCTCCTGTTGGAGGATGTGAAGGGTTTAACCGAACCTACCGGATCAGAACCGGTGAAAGTAGTTGAAAAGAAGAAAAGGAGGAAGGCTCTCTGGACTTTGCTCCATGGCGTTTCAAAATCAAGACAAGAAAGACCAGGTATGTATAAATGAAAGACATTTGAATTCATACCTTTACTATCTTTTGTTTTCTGATGCTTGTTCCCTGTATTCCTTATGCTCTATAGATCCTTTGGTGTTCCAGTCGATTTCGATCGGACCACCCCTCAAGAGGAGACTCCTGAGAAAAGGGTGATCGAGCCAGCCCCCGAGCCGGTGGTGGCGCCAGTTCTGGTTCCTATTGCCCAGGACTCCTTGGTGGGTTCAACTTTGTCTAAGGAGACTGGAGTTGAAGAAGAACCTTATCAGGTTCCACCCCCTGCTAGGACTGTTCAAGGAGAGAGGATTTCTTCGTTACTGAAGAACGTTCCTCATCCTAGCAACTTTCCCAGTTGCCCTCGGATCTTCGATGATGAGAAGCTCTACGAGGCCTAGAGGACAATTTCAGACTGTCAAGTGGAGATGGATCCAAATGCTATCTACCCCGAATATGCGGACATGGTAATCTAGGTAAGCACCTACGACCACTCTTATAATCCTTTCTTCAAAGTTTATTAAAAAAACTTAAAGAAGTTTGCTATTTGTAGCAGATGGTGGAGAATTTTATTGTGGTTGGAGGACTGACCCAGCGAACAACTAATTTGGAAAAAGAAAATTTTGAACTAAAAAGTCAGTACTTTTCTTCCTGAATTTTCCTTCCCGTTTATATCTTGTTCTCCATTGTTTATCAATTTCTTCTCTTGCCATTTTTGATAGAATTAAAGAATATTGAGATGGAGGTTATAACCAAAGAAGTCAAAATAACAAGTCTTGAAGAGAGGTGTAAGACCCACGACCAGTCGATCGAAGACTGGTCAACCAAGTTCAATGAGGCCTCTCTTAAGCACAAAGAAGCCATCGAGGCTTCCGAAAAGAAAGCTCAAGGTAACTGATTATAAACTTGACCAGGTTTATTATGTGTTGCAATCATATTTTTTTTAACTTTTGTTCCACTCGTGCAGAGCAAGTTCAAAAATTAGAAAGAAACTCTTAAGTTCAAGCATGACCAGGAGGTAGAACTCGGGCGGAGCCTTGAAGAAAAGGTCAATGCTCTCAACAAAATGCCCTTCGATATGGGATCGGGATCATGTCTGCCTTTTTTAGGAGATCCGTTAGAGAAGGTAAAATACATTGGTCAACAACTCAAAGATCTCTAAGGTCCGCTCACAACAACTCAGAGTAACCATGCGCAGACCATGAAGGATGTCGTGACGAATGTAGTTACCTTTGCTCTCGCAAAGCTTAAGGCCTCCAACCCCTCCATCAACTTCCAAGCTGTTGAAGCGGACTTTAACTGTTCGGAGGTTGACGCAACCAAGATCTTCGAGAGAGTAAGACCCTTCGAAATGAAGGTTGCTGGGGAGATGCAGGTCGGGTCTCTATCCCGTAGCGACCAATCTGGTGGTCCCGAGCAATAAATGAATGTAATATAAGAATGTAAAAACTTCACTTTTATCATCAAGAAAGTATGTCTTTATCTTTTCAACTTTGATAAGTGTTCATATATTTCCTAGCCCCCAATTGCTTGTGTAGTAGAAAAACTTACTAAGGAAGCGGTAGACCAAGAAAAAAAAAGCAAAAGTTGCGTCCAACATACAAAGTATGTACTGATTATGTGGTAAAACTTATCGTAATAATACTAGAAAATCTATTTGGTCGGAACCAGTGCATGATTTCGACTAGTTGTAGATTTATTTTCATAACCGAAATACAAGTAGATACATTGTATGGCCGGAAGTTATTATAAGATTTGTCTTGATGAGAAGAAATTATGCAAGGATGTGTGCAGGAAAAAACGATAAGTGCTCTTATTTATACTTAGTATCAAAGTTGGTCGTAAAGGTTGCCAAGAATCAAAGACATGATTGACACTTCGTCAAACGTATTCGTTCTTAAGTTCCGACTGGCAGCGAAGATCGTAGGAAAAGGACCGTTGCTAGGAAACTCCTTCTAGTGGCCAGGACCACATGCAGAGAGGAGATATTTCGACTAAGAGGCTTTCCGTGTCTCGACCAGTATCCAAAATAAGAGTAGAACAGAATGTTGAAATGAAGAAAGCTAATTGTTGATTTTATAAGCATGTAAGAAACTATATCAAGTTGTTTGTGTTATGCTCCTTTCCTTGTTTGCTTCTTTGAGAAAAGAGTGTATTGTCGCTCGTGAGAACCATCGCTGTAATGGTCACGATTAGGACCTGTATGGCTTGCGACAATTATGTCAAGACCAAAAAAGTAAAAGAGACCATTTGGAAGGATATCGGAGAGAAATGTGTCTTCCCCAACCAGTGTAAACAATAATAGTTTGTGACCAGATAACAAACATATAAACAATATCACTTGTCGGAAAGGAAAAGCATCTTTATTGAAATTAAAATTGAAATGGAAAAGAACAACTATACAAGAAACTTACGTAGTTGATCAATATTCTAAGAATTAGACAAGACACGCCCATCTGACATAGCTAGTCACACCGAACCAGGTCTGGTGACTTCGACCACAGTGTATGGACCTTCCCATTTGGAAGAAAGTTTCTTGTGATTTGCCAAGCTCTGAATTTTTCTAAGAACCAGTTTACCTACAGCCAGACTGCGAGGTTGCACCTTACAAATTTGGTACCTTCTCCTGGCTTGTTGGTAGATTACCGATCGTATAAGGGCTTGGTTTCGTCGTTCTTCAAGGAAATTAATGTCGTCGAGACGTCGTTCCGTTTGATCATTCTCATTAAAATAATCAGTTCGAGCAGAGACAATTTTTAGTTCTGGAGGAAGCATGACTTCAACACCGTAAACCAAAAAAATGGTGTTTCACCAGTCACACGACTGTTCGTGGTTCGAACGGCCCATAACACAGAGGGAAGTTCATGAACCCAACCTCCTGACCGTTGTATTAACTGGTCGAATACTCGTGTTTCACTGCTTGTATTATTATACCATTAGCTCTCTCGACTGCCCCGTTGCTCTGTAGATGAGCAACAGAAGCGTAATGTATCTTGATACCTAAGTCCTTGCAGAATTCCTAAAAATTCATGCTTGTGAATTGGGTACCGTTATCAGTGATTATACGAATAGGTATACCAAATAGCATGATCACGTTTTTTGTGAGGAACCTCTTGGCAGCCTTAGTTGTTACCTTAACAACACAACTAGCTTAGCTTCTATCCATTTTGTGAATGTATCAATCATGACAAAAAGGAATCCGAAACCCCCGAATGCTCTTGGGAAAGGTTCCAAAATATCTAGTCCCTAGGTTGCAAAAGGCCAAGAAAGATGTGTGGTCTGCAAAGCTTGTGCCGACTGATATACATGTCGACTATGAAATTGATATTGTATACATTTCTTCACAAGATTCTTTGCTTCATGGCAGGCAGTTGGCCAGTAGTATCCTTGCTTGAAGGCTTTACCGACCAATGTTTTGTAGAAATGATGTGCTCTATAGACTCCTCCATGTATATCGGAGAGTAGCTGTAACCCATCCGCTCGAGATATACATCTCATCAATACTAGCTGGCAATTCAAAAATTCTACCACGTAAACCCGGATACCATGCAAGCAAGAGAGCATAGATCATTACCACTAGACGCACATTGCAGTGGAAGAAGAGTTGGAGTAGCCTGATCCAACATCGAGCGCATCGATGTAGTGAAGATCGTGGATCGTCCTTGAGCGCAACAACAACCGTAGCGGCGCCTCTATGGTATCCACCCGTCCAGGGATGGAACACCAACTTGCACGGTAGGGCTCTCGAGAAGATGGCGGCTAGGGTCTCGGTGGAGCAACTCACGTCATTCTTACCACTTGTTCCAATAGCCTCATACATCCCCTTATACAGGGCCCATGACGTATCCTATCCGAATATGTTTGTTCTAACCCGTTAAGTGTGTGACCTTGTAGGTTCATATGTATTCGGTTGTAACTCGAACACACCTTTTCGGCCACAGGTCGTTAGCGATTTCTAGCAGGACATAACAACTCCTGAATATACATAAATTATATCGGATGAACCTTAATGCAATATGATCTACGATCAGGTCCTGATCACTTACAACCAGCTCGCATCTCTATACGACTATTTCATATTTAGTCATGGGCAGTTCGTAACTCCTTACGACCAGTTTATACTACTTATTGATTATGTTCGACCAGACTACGATCAACTCGTATCACTATACAACTAGTCTGTATCTTGTCGAACTGAACGACCTGCTTGTGTATTCTCCCTTTGCCTCATGATATCTGGTTGAATTCCAGGTGAGATATATTGTCATCCGACTGTTCAATACTTTCTCGATTAAGTGACATATAACTTCATGTGGTCGACTCTTCGACCACAAGTGGCATGGTAATGCACTTTCTTTATCCGACCACATCGAGGGGCCCAGAGATATCTCTCTTGTTATGTTAGGAGGAGCCTGACTGACTAATTAGCAATATCTTAATTTCGGTTTTGTTGTGGGAAGTGTGGGTTATGGGAAACGTAATCTCATGGTGGCGCAAGAGGGGTGCCCTTTCTAGTCGGAAAGACATTCAATGTTGAAACCTTAACGGGCAGAACTGGGTTAAGAAGAAGCTCTGTAAAAGCCTTGTGATAATCACTTAAGTCGCACACTTAAGGAAGTGTGGTCAGACTCTTTGAGTTGATTAATGTCTTGTGGGTCAAGCTGTACAACCTCTGCAGAGTGTAAAACTATTCGAATAGCCGTGTCCGCGGTTATAGACGTGCCTGGGGATTTCACACGGGAGATAGAGTTTTTATAAAATATGTCGGAGTGTGGATGAGAAGTTCACTTGATGAATATAATGTTTATTTGGTGAACGGGTCATTCACTTGGTGGTTTGTCTTGGGAAGTAGATGGGTAATTCACAGGTTGTTTCAAAGAAATTGTTTACTTGTTATTCTTTTCAATTACGTATTTCAATCTATTTATTGTATTTATCGTCAATGCTGTTTTCTGCAAAAGAACCATACAACTAATCTTTGTTCAAGCCTTGTATGAATACTATTTGCATATATTTTCCCCACGGCTTGCTGAGTACATTCAAAGTACTCACGGCTTTGTGCCCTCTGTTTGATCAGTAGATGAGGGAGAACCAGAGAACTCAGAGTTCTATGAAGAGGAGTTATTCGAAGACTATGCGAACTAGGGACGTCATCCACTCGATTGTTTATGGGCATGTTAGATTCATGACATACATGAATATAATACATACCTTTCTTTTTGAACCATGTTTCCTTTTCGGGCAATCTTTCTTGAAATGGCTAGTCTTCTTGCAGAAATGGCACTTCAAGTCCTTGCGGATTTGGCCTTCTTTGACCTTTGTTGGCACCTTATCCTTCTTCTTGCTCTTCCGTGGTTTACCCTTGTTGCTGCTAGCTCCATTATGATCCATGAAATGAACAGTGTATTCTTTCATTTTTTTTACCTTCCTTCCTCTTGAATCAACATGGCTTTAATCTCCTGAAGATTCCACTTATCTTTAATGGTGTTATAGTTCACCTGGAATTGGCCAAACTTAGGAGGAAGTGAGTTCATAATGAACTGTACTAGAAAACCTTATAACTATTAGCAATCCCCATTCAGTGTTAATACCAACAGCGGTCACCTAGGCATTATAACAGTAGGATGCTCATGATCAATGTCCTATTGCATAAAAGACCTCACTAGCTCTCGGTTCTGAACAATTATATAGCATTTAAGTGTAGTTCATAAATACATACTATTTTGACTGAAAACCACATGACATGCATTTCTTACCAGGAACGGATGAGTCTGGGAATCAAGACAACAGATAAGAGAGATGGGTCAAGATCTGTGAGCTAGCTTTGCAAACGACGCTTTAAAAAGAGCATAGAACAGAATTTTTGCTTACTGATAGGACTTGTGCAGGTGACCTATCTGTAGCCTTCTTTTGGATACTGAAAATCCACAAAGAAAATAAAGAAATTGGATATTAGCCTTCTTCTGGACACTGATTTTCCATAAACAAAATAAAGATAATGAGCGTCATATTGAGCTATATAATCTGCAAACACAACAACACAAATGGAGATAATGACCCTTTCCAACAGATAGGCAAACGATTACACGAAATGAGTATTGGTCTCGGTTGAAGTTACAACAATATCCAGAAGTTTGCTAACTACCTTTACATTGACTTGTAGAAATCCAACATAAGTGCCTGCCTTATCAGTTATCACTAAACAACATCCTGATTAAATATAAAAAAACATATATCAACCCATGAATACTTGTATCCTCGACTAACCATAAATTAAATATGTTGGCAATACATCATTTTGAGCCAACAAATACATGCATCAATCACCGTTTCACCACAGCCATCCCTCCTGCACATCCATAAGCCCCCAGTTCTTCGCATCACAAAGCAAGGGATCAAGGAGTAGAGAGGAAAGGGGGTGGTACCTCAGCGCTAGCCACGACCAAATCATCACCATCACTTCCCTCATGCATGATCATATAGCAATCCACATTATAACCTCACCTTGCATAAACAAGAATCGTCAATTATACTTCAAAAATTAATTCAAACTAAAGCTCATGAGCAAAATCAACCAAGAAGGGGAGAGGGTCTTTGAACCGCATCCAGCCGCAACCAAAAGTAAAACCGAGGCCGGGAGCCAAGCCGCGAGAGAGAGAGGCGCCGGCGCCACGGCCGAGCCGCGACGGCGGCGAGTGTGGCGGTGGGGACGAGAGAGAAGCACCCAAGTGGGCGAGCGCCGAGGGAGGCGGCCGAGTGGCGGCTGCCCGGTGCCGCGCCGGCCGGAGGTAAGAGGCGCCGACGAGCCGGCGCAAGGATGCGGCCAGAGGAGGTCTCCACGGCACCACCATTCGGCCAAAGCAAGAAGCTCTAGTGGGGGCGGAGGGGAAGGTGGATGCGACGTCAGCGTTGGATGAGATGGAGGAGGAGGGGGGGCGGCGGGGTCCGGATCTGAGAGGGAGGAGGAGGGGGGGGTCGGGGATCTGAGAGGGAGGTGGAGGCGAGCGGCGGAGGCGGTGGAGGAAGAGGAGGACGGGGAGGCGACGCCGGTCGTGGAGGTGGGGGAGGCGTCGGGTGCGGCGGCAGACGAGGAGGCGGCGCCGATTTCAGTGCGTGAGACGGTTGCAGAGGCGGTGGAGGAGGGGGAGACGGCGGCGGTGGAGGCGGTGGAGGAAGAGGAGGACGGGGAGGCGGCGCCGGTCGCAGAGGTGGGGGAGGAGAGGGGAGCGACAGTGGAGGAGGTGGGGGATGGGGGATTTGCTGTACGACCCGGGGTTATGACTTGGCTCACGCGATTTCGTGTCGGCAGAGAAAAAACAGGCGCGCGGTGGGGGAGAAAGATGGCGCTAAAAATTCATTTGCTCCCGAGTGTATGCAACGAACAGACACTCGGCAAATTATTTGTCCCCATTGAGAACGCGTCTGTTCGCCGTTTTGGAGGGGTTCCCGTCAAAATCTCCCGAGCGTCCGATTGGACAATCGGGAAATATTTGTTTACCGAGTGTTTTATTTTCTCCCGAGTGTCTTATGAAACACTCGGGATGTTCCCGAGTGTTTCCTTTAAAACCCTCGGGAAACTTTGAGGCACTCGGGAAAATAGAGGATTCTGGTAGTGGCTACTCTTGTTGACGCCCTTTGTCTGCGCTCCATGTGTGCCTAGGTGCTCCTCTACTTTAGAACAAGTGTTATCTTTGTCGAGTTTGCTAATGTTATGCTAAATGAGGTACTTGAGATGGTCAGCATCTCTCTACGGCTGAAACCGTTTCAGAGGTTTTGGGTATTAGTTGAGTACTATGCTGGTTTGTCTTTTATAAATCATCACTATGTCTCTATGGTTCATTTTGGTTGATGGATTCATGATGCGATCCCTCCGAACTATCAAAGTTTTCCCATGATGAAATGATTTACATAGATGATGCTGGCGATAAGTAATTGTGAATTTACTCTTATCAGGTATGTTTGGTCAAAACCGTGCTGGCTGTTTGTCGCTTATAACTGTACTGGATTGGATGCATTTTTTTGGGAGATAGTTAGCTCAGTTTCATCGCAATGAGGTATAAATTAGAAAAGACCAATATAAAATATTGGGTGGTTCTACCGGTTAATTGTGCAATTGAAACTAATTTTTTGTTGTTGTTATATACTTTTTGATTTGTTTAGTTGTGTTATTGATTCTGAATTTTACGATATTTTGAAATTTTTTTATAGTCGAGATTTTCATCCATGTTATTCCTAAACGACAACAGAGATTTTATTTCTGAACGGAAAGATTTTCCCTTGAGTTAATGAGGATTCTAGGTGCCCTCAAAATCCCCTACAGGGATTTTATCTCTTGATTTTTCTACCCCGTGCTTAACAAGCCCTTAGGCTGCTCCCAGTGCTTCACTCTGGCCGGTATCTTAAGCCTGCCATGTAGGCAAAACGATGATGTGACACCATAATTAATGAAGAGAGAGGGTACTTTAGTATGTAATCTAGATACCGGTTCGGTCTCGAAATTCAACGCACAATAGCCTAAGATACTACATGCATGTAATTAAATAAAACAACTTAAAATACTACACCATAAGAAACCATGCATTGAGAAGATAGTATTATAACACTCCTTATACACTAAAAAACTGCACTAAGATACTATCTATTGGGAGCAGCCTTAGGCTGAAAAGGGATCAGATCGAGCGCTGGCCCGTCCACATAAATGCATTTCTTTTTCTTCCCTAAAAAAATAAAGGTTATGAACTTTTCGAATTCACGGCGAAGTGCAGGCACGCCCGAGCAACAGCGGCGGCAATTTTTTTTCTCAAAAAATCGCTTGGGCGAAAATTTTACCGCGAGCGGGAAGTACACCACCGAACTCTCAAGCCTGAAGCGCGAGCGGGAACCCATGCCTCTTCTTCGTCTCGATTCTTCCGAGATGCGAGACCAACCCGCTAAGTAGAACAAGTCCATAAGAAGTGTACCACTGACAGCGTGTCCACGGCACACGCTGCGCGAGCCTGGCTCACCTAGACCGTCCCCACCACGCGATTGAAATCCACTCGCACGCGATTCACCCACGTAGCCCTTTCGTACTGGAAAACCTCGCACGGAATCCTTCCTATACCTCACAGACATGTGGTCCCAAAACAATATCACCCCATCCGGGGACCCACGTGTCAGTAAAATAGGAAGGTTCCCTGGTTTCTCCCGCCAGTAACGCAGCGGAGCGGTGGTTCAACTTCAAATGCCCACCCCCTCCCCTTCCTCCGCTTCCTTCCCTTGTACACCACTCTCAAATCCCTCCGACTCCTCCCCTCCCCTCCCCTCCCACGCACCATTGCTTCCCTGCCATTCGCTTCAATTCCCCTCTCGGTTCGAAACCCTAGGGTTCGAGGGGGTTAGGGTTTGGATCGCGATGGCGGCGGCGGCGGCGGAGGTGGAGGGCCGTGGCGGGGAGCCGGCGACGCCGGCGCCGGACGGGAGCCAACCGGTGGAGGACCGGCGGCTGCTGCGGTCGAGGTACCTCGCCGTGAAGAGCCTCATCAGCGGTAAGGGTTCCTGCGTCGGCGATCGCGTTGGTTTTGTTTCGTGTTTCGGGCTTGGGGGCTCGTGGTTGGGAATAATGCCGTTTGAATGTGTGTGTGTGTGTGTGTGTGTGTGTTGTGCAGATGAGAAGGACGACATGGCGTGCGCGAATTCGGTCAAGTTCCAGTCCATCTTCACGCAGGTGGAGAACCTGCACCAGCTTGGTATGGATGATCACTCGCGCGCGGAAGCGCAATTTTCAATTTTTGGTTGGCGGATTTACGGTAATTGGACGAGGCGTAATGTGGTGAAGTGCATGTTTGTGCCTTTTTAGCAGCGTGTGGGATCTCTTAATTACAAAGTTGAATTTTAATTGTGCCGCTTTGTTAATGCTGTTCGCCACATCCCCGTGGCAATTTGTTACTGTACTGTTCCAAAAAATATTATACTACCATGGCCATGTTTTCTTTTTAAGAAACACATCGTTGAAATTTGGGAGAAAAAAAAAGATGATACGGAGGAATTTGTTGTTTCATGGTCATATGTTGAATTACTTTTTTGGTGCACATTTGCTGGCTTTGACATCGGTGAGTCGGACGCTATTGACAGAAACACAACTGATCAGTGCTGTCTTTCTACTGCAGTTCAGAGGCCCAGGGAGCAGATAGCTGACGCAGAAGCCTTGCTGGACATCGCCACCAGTTTGGCAACATCAGTAAGGTCCCAGTCAGCTCTAGGAATCACGCCTTCCGATTTTGTTGCTGGACTGCTGAAGAAGTTTGGAAAGCAAGGGGGAGCAGATGACGAGGTTGCCTCATTGAGCTGGGGTGGCGTTGGGCTTGCCACCTCTCATGTCTTCATGGCTGTGCCTGGATGCTGCACCATGTAATGGAGATCCTCTGTATTTGTAAGCTTTTGATTTGATGTCTGGTTTACAATTGCACTGTTAAAGGACTAACAACGTATGACCCCTATTCTGACAGGGTTGGTCCCATGAATACAGAAGTGAAGCCACGAAGGGTTCGTACCATTAGAAAGAGGACTGCAAGACCACGTGGAAGTGCTTGCCCTGAACAGGTGCCCATATCGTCTAGATACTCTAATGAACAGATTTGTGTTTACTGTTTGGTGCTTGAAACATCAGATTTATACTGGATAGTAGTCAGTAGAGACCAAGTGACTGTCCTTAGTCTATTCGCTTCGTGGTTACATGTTGATTAACTGTAGAAGTGTACTTTGTCAGATTGTCAAATAAGATTTTACATGGAGTTTACCTTGTAGGTTCTTATATATTTACGTTGATATATATATATATATATATATATATATATATATATATATATATATATATATATATATATATATTTCTACTTTCTACTCTTGGGAGTACTTACTCCCACCTTTGATATGTTAGAGATAGAATAGGGAGTCTTTTATATTTCCTTATCTGTACTCTTGTACTCCTATATATATTGTCCATTGGGTCTCTTCAATATACACACAATAATCATAACATAACATGGTATCAGAGCCAAGGTTAGGGTTAGGGTTTGCTCTTCTGTCATTGCCTCCTAGCCTCAGCCGCCGCAGTTGTTGCCGCCCGGGAGAGCCATCTTCACTCCCGGGCGGCCTTCTCCTCTCGCGCCTTTGTCTCGGCCGGGAGGAGTGGAGCTCCTCGCCTCGTGCTACTGCTGCCGTCGTCTCGGCTTTGAAGGAATCTCCATCGGTGCTCGACGGCTCTGGATCAGAGCCGCTTTGCTCGCGGCGCGCCGGCTTCGTCCCAAGGACTGGATCCACCGTTGCCGTCGGGCCTCCCGAGCCGTCGCCTCCGAATCCGCCGCTGCCGTCAGGCCTCCCGAGCCCCCTGGCGGCCTCTCGACGACGCCGCCACTCCAGATCGGACCACCTCCGAGCCGCCCGCCAGGATCTGGCGCCAAGCGCAGGTGGTAGCGCCGCCTGACTTTCACCTCCGCCCACTGGCGACGGGCTCGAGGAAGACGGATCCGACGACGGGCTCGAGGAAGACAGACGGATCCGGCGACGGGTGCTCCCAACACCCTGGATCGGGCCGCTGCCCTGATCTTCATGCGCGCCGTCTTTGCCGCGAGCGGTCCTCGCTTCGGCGCGCCACAACGCCGCCGGCGTCGCTGGCGCTCGGATCGCGCGAGTTGGGCACCTCTCTACTCGAAGCCGCGCGCGCCTCGCTTCCGCTCGGATCCCGCGCCACCGTCGCCTCGTTCCGAAGTCGCCTCGATCGGGCTTTTGGAGCAGCAGCAACATCATCCTCGAGAGCGCCGCGGTCTTCTCTCGTCGGCTGGTCGCTCGAGCTTCCGCCGCCTCGGCTTCGCTGCGGGATCTGCGTCTGGCTGGATTCGCGCCGCCTCGGCAGGGCGTCGCTGCGCGCGATCTCGACGTCGCTAGGCGCCCCGACATCACCTGCTGCACCGACGTCTCAGCGCCCATAGACTTCTTTGTTGTGTCTTTGCCGCCGAGTCATTAGTTAGATGGGAGATGTTGGTGCTTGGTGCCGGTGGACACATGCTTTTATGGTGGTGCTTAGGTGCGAGTCTTTTGCTTTCTTTGCTAGTATCTACTTCAAGTATGTCGGTCTAATTTGATTGCTTCGCTGCTGCTAGTATTTACTGCTAGTTATCCTTTAGGTCGTTTTTCTTCCGTTGCGTCCATCCAAGTCTATAACTCATCGTTGAGTTCGTTTAAGCCATACGAGTCCACAAATTTATTGTCTGTCGTAAAAGCATAGTAATTTCTTTTGCATGACAGCTGCCGCTGTTCTTCTCTTCGAACCGCTGCAGATCCGTCGCCCCGCTTTTAAGGCCGCTGCGCTTCTTCCGCACTGCGTCTTCGGTGTACTTTTTGTGCATTGCGCCGTGCTTCTTCTGCACTGCGTCTCTGTTGCGCTTCTTGTGCATTGCGTCGCGCTTCTTTTGCACTGTGCATCCGTTGTGCTTCTTGTGCTCTCTGCGTCTTTATTGTGCTTCTTGTGCACTGCGTCTCTGTTGCGCTTCCTGTGCACTGTATCTCTGTTGCACTTCCTGTGTACTGCGTCGCCGCCGTCTTGGGCTTCGATCTGTGCTGTCATGCTTCTATCTATTCCCATTCGACTTGACAGTTTTATCTTTTTGTCGGTTTCATTATCTTCTTCGTCATATTGCCGCGGTCAACTTTGCTCCTGCACATTGTGCTTTATGAGTTGTCGCGGGACCTTGGATGGGAGGAGATCTTTTATCGATATATTTTTCAAGAGCTGCATGCTACGACGACATTATCAAGCCTCAGACTTTGGATTTTTCATATTTTAGTGTCACCCTTTCCAAATGCAATGCTATTGCATACGCCTTGCATTTGCGGGGGGTGTTAGAGATAGAATAGGGAGTCTTTTATATTTCCTTATCTGTACTCTTGTACTCCTATATATATTGCCCATTGGGCCTCTTCAATATACACACAATAATCATAACATAACATGATATACCACCTAAAATAACTTGATATACTCCATTATCACTTTAGGTATACTCATATACTAATTATAAGATACTCTAAAGTGAACCACACGAAAAAATTGCAAGAGAGTCCATAGTTTTTAGTATATTTTGTAAATACCTTCATATTCGCATATAAAAAGGAGTATGTCTAAAAATTGTACATACCATCTCTAAAAATGTGTAAAGCATCTATATGGTCTTATATACTCGTATACTACGTATATATACTCTCGGTTGAGTAAGATACTCTTTACGTTGTGAGATATGTGAGATACGGAATATGGAGTAACTACTCCCGAGAGTAGGAAAAATGCTTATATATATATGTGTGTGTGTGTGTGTGTGTGAATTGAAGGGTTTTTCAGACATGGTTTTTCTTCTGTTTTTTTACTTGCCTTGCGCAATGTCAATGCAACTGCATGAGGTATAAAACAGTGGGGCACTATTAATTTCCATTTTTTAGAAAATAAAATGTATGTGCATAGTCTATGTTATTCCTTGATTACCTTTTATTGTAGATATATATGTAGGCTAATAATCAGTGCAAATACTGTCATTACAAACCTTACAATGTATATTGGGTATTCGTAATGCAGAGCAAGAGATGATGACTATATCACAGCAGCACTATATTTCACAGTAAAGAGTCTGTTCAATGTGTTAGCAACTTAGCATCAGTAGTAACTTGCCTATCATTACCAAATTCTTTTGGCTCATCATATGGATGTTAAAGCTGCACAACACTGTCATCTTTTGAGTTGCATCTAGGAAGGTCCCTATTGGACATAACTCTGGTTAAATTCAAATTTTACCCTTTTCTGTATTCTGCATTTTTCACCTCCCAAGTAATGTTTTGTATTTTGTTATTCCAAAGATCAATTTTTGGATTGCAGCTAGGCTTCTTGTCACGTGAATAGTTTATTTGTTCTATTTTATAGCTATATCTGGAGACCACTAGTCCGTCAATATCTAACAATATTTTGATCTGACCCCCCTTAATATGCAGCTCGCTGATCCATCAGAGACAGCAAAGACTGATACTGATAGGAACATGTCTGTTATATTTGATGTTCTGAGGAAGAAGAAAAATGCAAGGCTGGAAAACCTTGTTTTAAACAGAACATCCTTTGCCCAAACGGTTGAGAATATCTTTGCCTTGTCGTTCCTAGTGAA
Organism: Ampelocalamus luodianensis; assembly: GCA_036346255.1. NCBI lineage: Eukaryota > Viridiplantae > Streptophyta > Magnoliopsida > Poales > Poaceae > Ampelocalamus > Ampelocalamus luodianensis. The sequence continues at coordinate 67,440,621 of CM070628.1, forward strand.
AGATGGCAGAGTGGAAATCAGTGTGAATGATGATGGACGTCACATTGTCTGTAAGGACATAATTACTTGATCACTTTCTGTTGTTGTAATATCACTTATATTCTCTGTTGTGCATCTGATGTTGTTCTGTTGACTGGAACAGATCCAAGAAATGCACCTGCTGCTAGTGCCATTGCCTCAGGAGAAGTCTTGTACAATCATTTTGTATTCAGATTTGATTTCAAAGATTGGAAGGTACCATCTTGATCATTAAATTGTTGTTTTAGAATAAAACCATCCATACTCAGGAGCTCAGCATGTACTGTTGATATCCTCTTTTAGTCAACCAGTGCAAGATTCTTCAAGATTGTACACAGTCCACTCGTAGTCATGGCACAGGCTAATAGGTTCAATACAACTGTACAAGTGTTGTATGAGTCTATCAAACACACCAAAACTGTTAGTGTTTGCAAAAATCATAACAAGGTCTCGCACTACCAAAAATGGTTCCTTTTCTTTTCAGCTGGGTAAGAATCCATAAATGGAAATACTAGCTTGTTCTTTCCTCAGAGCTGTGTTCTTAGTTGGATCATAAAGGAATGATAGGTCAACAATCTTGCAATGTAATCCGATCTGATCTTTGTCTTGCATTTGTTTCTAGCTCATGAAAGAGATTGTTGTGGACGGGGAAGAACTGATGCAGCACAGGCCTCCTTCTCAGGGCACATTCAGCACTGGACGAAATGACCATCCCGAGATGCCTCCACACAGCACACCGATCAGGGAACTTTGCAGGAACCGAGGTCTGATCATACAAGATGAGATGGTCGCCACGGACACACAGCAAATCATGGAGGATCAGAAGATGGTCAAGGACAGGCAAGAGTGCCTGACGTACAAGCGCAGGCGCCTCTTCCAGGATGATGACTAGTGTGGCTTGGGTCGTGATCGACCGTGTTAATACGCGTCGTTAACATTTTGGAGTTTCTGTAGGTAGAGATGTCACCCAGCTTAGATTAGCTTCGAGAGGTCTCTTGTGAACAGTCAGGTGGCATGGCACGGCCCGTGGCAGTTTTTGGGATCGTTGGGCGTGTAACAGAATTTGGAGGGTAGGTTTTTGGTATACATAGGGCAGTTGTCCAAGTCAGTAACTCGGGATGTATGGTTTGGATGCTTTATAGGTAAGTCGAGTTAGAAAGATGATACTTAGTATAAGCCTCTGTTGAATTAGAGTTTATTAGTGTTCTTGTTTTGAATGTATGGTTTGTAGCTACAGGCTTACAATACGTGGTCTGCTGTAGTTATCGTTCGCTGCTGTTCCATAACTGCATGGTGCATACCACTCTTCTCGTGATCCTGCCCTCATGCGCGCTCGTAGATGTAAAGTAGTACTAACCAAACAATGATTCATGTGCGTTTACTTCGTAAATTGTATGACAGATTACCAAGTCATATAGGCTAAAGAGCCAACTTTGTATAGCTTAGATGTTTTATGTTATTTAGTCACTTTTTTTTAACGGTAAAATTTGATATACGCTACTCAGAAACTTATCACTTCGAGATTTGTCACTCAGTATATTGAAATTATAAATATGTTACTCTGGTTTTTCCCTTTTGAAATTTGTCATTATCTCTACTTTTTCCCTATTTTCTTTCTTTTCTTCTATTTTTCATCAATTCCATAATGAAGTGCCTATTTTGCCCCTCTCTATTCCCATTCATCCCTTCTGAACATACAATCAGATTTAATCGAGCATCCATCTTCTGGACTAGCAGCGAGCACAGCACCGGCGCCGCCTCCCGCCAGCACCCCGCCGGTTCCGCCCCCCTGTCACGCCTCCCTCAAGCGAGCTTCGGCCCCTCCTCGCCATCTGACAGTAAAGAAATGCACTACTATCTGTTATATTTTCTCTGCTGCATTCCTTCTCCAGATCCTATCGAAGAAGGGCGTCCTCATTCTGTCGGACATCCTCGCGAACTCTGGCGACGTCACAGTGAGCTACTCCGAGTGGGTTCGGTCGGTAACTAGTTCAAGCGCGATTCTTTGCACAACGTTCTCGTGCTTTGTTCATAGCGAGTAAGCGTGAGGCGATCGAGTTAAGCCAGCGATGCATGAAGTCGAGTTAAGCCAGCGATGCATGACGTTGTTGCGGTTTGTTCGAACATCCGGTGTTCATGTGGGACAAGGAGAAGGTGAACAACGGCGAGGACGTACATGACGCGTGGGTTCGTGGGCGTGAAGGAGATGTGCGGGAGCCACCACTGCGACCTCCGCATGGGCGCCTTCACCCTCGGCGTCAACCGCGTCGCCCGCGCCACCGTCCTCAGAGGATGGGAAGCATGACCTGATGATGATATCTGTCGTGCTCTCTTGTACTGCCATTTCTTTTGCTCTCGCTTTTTGGTTATCCATTAATGGAGATTCCCAGAAAAAGATTCAATAACTCCATGTTTTCTCTTGGAGATTGATAGAACAGCTAGTAGTGTCTACCTACTGGGCGCTGAATCGTCTTCATGTAATTCATAGCTGAAATGCTTGCTGGTTTGCATGCAGCAATGTAATTTGGTTTCTTGGCAACTTAGATCATGCATTCATGTAGTGAAATTCTCTGAAATACATGTCTTCATGATTAACCTCTCTTGATCTAATCACACATGAGTACATGACAAATCACTCATGAATCTTTGATTCTTGATCGATCACTCGACGAGCGGATCAGTGGAGATGAAGCTGTAGATGACCATGTCCCTGAGTCGGCCCTTGATCACGCACTAGCTCCACAGCACGGCCTCCCACCGAAACCCGGCCTTCTCGAGCGCGCGCTGGGACGCGACGTTGTCGACGTCGACGAGTGCCTCCACGCGCTCCCGGCCACCACGCGCTCCACGCCCTCCGTAGGAGAAGACGAACCCACTCGAAAAGCTCACTGACTGTGACGCCGTCGGAGTTCACGAGGATGTCCGGCAGAATGAGGGCGACCTTCTTCGATAGGATCTAGAAAAGGAATGTAGAGAAAATATAACAGACAATAGTGCATTTCTTTACTGTTAGATGGCGGGGAGGGATCGGAGCTCGCTCGGGGGAGGCGCGATTGGGGGGCAGAACCGGCGGGGTGCTCGCGGGACGCGGTGCCGGTGCTGTGCTCGCTGCTGGTTCAGAAGATGGATGATTGATTCAATCTGATGGCATGTTCAGAAGGGACAAATAGAGAGGGGCAAAATAGGCACTTCAGTAGGGAATTGATGAAAAATGGGAGAAAAAAAAGAAAAGAAGAGAAAAGTACAGATAATGGCAAATTTCAAAGGAGAAAGAAAATAGAGTAGCATATTTCTAATTTCAACATACTGAGTGACAAATCTTAAGGTGACAAGTTTTTCAGTGGCATATATCAAATTTTGCCTTTTTTAACACTACCATCAGAAACCATCCCTCCAAAACGTCATACTTAACTTTTACATGACCACAACAAATCTTAAGGAAACTCTGGAGTATGCTATGGGAAGTTCCCATGGCGACTTAGTCCCCATAGCCCCACATCCACCACCGTCGGCCGCCATTCCAGTAGTTGGTGTCTAGCCTCGCTGCCCTCTGCCCCTCTAGCGCCGCCGCCTGCCATCCCCCAATCTCAAGCTCTCTAAGTCATCCAGGAAGGCCGCCGCGGTGACCAGGGCGATCTAAGTCCCGATAGCCCAGCGGCAGCCGCCACCGGCTGTCACTCCAGTGGTCGGCGCCTAGCGTCCAGCCTTGTCGCCCCTCCAGCGTCGCCGCCTGCCTTCCCCCGGCCCCAAGCTCCAAGTCGCAAGATCCATTCCACACCGCCTCTGCCACCCACCGCCGTCGTCCGCAGGAGGTGCGATGGACCTCCCCACTCCCTGCGGCCGACGTCCCCAACCGCCTCTCCGCCTGCGCCTCCCCATGCCACTACACCCTCATCCCCTCCCCGCAAGAGCCCAGATCCAAATCTATCTCCCCGAAGTCCGTTTTCGTCGCTGGAAAAGCTGTCCTAGAGCTCCAACGAGGAAGTTGAAGTGGACCTAGACACCCCACAGCAGCAGATCAAGGGCGAAATTGTAGAGATAGAACCTCTCAATCCACTGGCTGTCCCAACCTCAACGACATCAATTTCGTCTTCCACTACCGCAGAAGCTACCTTAGAGCAGCAGCAGCACAAGGCCTTCTTCCAGGCGTCTTGGACTTGACATGCCATAGCGAGAACCAGCACGTCTTCCTTGACCCCTCGCAAGCGCATCAAATCCATTATGATCGCCCTCGACTGAGCTTTGCACACCTCTGGCCAAGGGACACAGGTAGTAAAGTCCAGCCTCTGCCACTAAGACCTTCCACTTTACTTCGAAGCCGATCCACCTCGTCGTCCCTTCGAATCAGAACAAAGGGTTTCGTAGCTACACAGACAATGAGGGAAAAGTGTGATCCCATAGCCCAGGGCGATATCCAAGAGCTTCATTGGCAACAGGTTAGGCCTCATTCCTTCTGGCAGCGAGACTACTTCTCAAGACAACCTCGGTGGCCTCTCCCAGCAGTGGCAAAGTGTTTCAATCCGTCTCTGAGTTTGTTCATAAGCAGAACCAAAGGCCGGTGTTTCAATTGTCTAGTAAGCGATCACTAGGCAAGCTCTTTCCATGACCCAATCAAATGTTTACTCTGCCTGCGAAGTGGTTACCATGCAAGAGATTGTCGCCTTCATCGGCTTAGGTCACCCCCAGCTGAAGTTCCTTATGCTACACCACCTAGTCGGTCCGACGACCTCGATGTCTGTAGACGCCCCTCCACTTAAGAGGAAAGGACGCAGACGATGGCGGCAACGACGATAGTGGCCAGAGAGCTCAAGACCATCGACAATCGACATGACACAACTGAAGGGATACGGGTAGGCTACACTAGATGACAATTCAAAAATTCTACTACGTAAATCAGGAAGCCAAGCAAGTAAGAGATTATAGATCGTTACCACTAGACGCGCAGTGCAGTAGAAGAAGAGTTGGAGTAGCATGATCCAACGTAGAACGCGTCGGTGTAGTGGTCATAGTCGATCGTCCAGCTTCCTCATCGCCGATCATCACCTCCATCAATCATGTTCCTTGTGAAGATTGCGGACCATCTTTGAGCGTAATAGCAATCGCAGTAGCACCTCAACGGTATCCACACGTCCAGAGGGTGAAATGTCGTACGCTGGTGTGCTAGCACCAACTCGCACAGTAGGCCTCTCAAAGAAGATGACGGCTAGGGTTTCGGTGGAGCAACTCATGTCATTCTTGCCACTTATCCCAATAGCCTCATGCATCCCCTTATATAGGGCTCATGACGGATCCTATCCGAGTTTGTTTGTTCTAACCTGTTAAGTGTGTGACCCTGTAGGTTTATGCGTAATCGGTTATGACTCAAAAACACCTTTCTGATCACGAGTCGTTAGCGGTTCCTAGCAGGACATAACGATTCCCGAATACACATAAATTATATCGGACGAACCTTAATGCAATATGATCTACGACCAGGTCCTCATCACTTACAACCAGCTCGTATCTCTATATGACCAGTTCATATTTAGCTATGACCAGTTCATAACTCCTTACGACCAGTTTATGTTCGACTAGACTACAACTAGCTCGTATCACCATACGACTAGTCTGTATCTTGTCAATCTGAACAACTTGCTTGTGTATTCTCTCTTTGTCTCACGATATATGGTTGAACTCCAGGTGAGATACTTTGTCATCCATGGACTGTTCAATACTTTCTCGATCAAGTGACGGATAACTTCATGTGGTCGACTCTTTGACCACTAGTGACATGACCATACACTTTCTTTATCCGACCACATCAAGGGGACAAATGTATCTCTCCTGTTATGTTAGGAGGGGTAAATCCCATTTTCGATTAGTCACATTCCTCCGCATGTTTCACAGCATACCCGAAAACTACCTTTATAACTACCTAGTTACGGAGTAGCGTTTGATAACCCCTAAGTGTACCATTACACATGTAGAAAACTATACTGATCTTAGGTCTAAGGATTATACATCATCATTGCTTGAGACCAACTGATAACACATGAAATCATAACAATCTCAATAGTGTCTCAAGGTGGGTCAATCCAACACCATGTTCTCTAACATGTGTTTGCACTATTGATTCGATATCCCTATATCCATAACTGGTGAAACATGGTTATCAATCAATACATATGCTGGTCGATAAGTCACTAGCATTCCGACCAATAACATTCGACTAGGGATACATTTAGAATGACATCATATAAATTAAAGAGCTTCATTAACAAGTTACATACTTGTTAATTTTTATAACTGATGATTCATTTAAAGAACATAATAATATTTATTCTATAACTCATAAACATAGACGTGATATAATCATCTCTATGATTGCCTCTAGGACATATCACAAACAACAAACTCTCCATGCCACCAGCCTAGGCAGTGCTTCTCCGGCCACCACCAGCTCCAGAAGAGATGAAGGCCGAGACTGTTGCTATGCTTAAGGAGATGTTCAAAGCCTTCATGACCTCTCCAAAAAATGAATTGTTCAATCTCTTTGACAACAAGCTCAATCAACCAACGGAGAACCTTGATAGGGCAGTTATTTCCTTCGATGATGCATGCAAAGCTTGGCTCCTTAAAGCTAAAGAGTACTTGCAGCCAGCAGACAAGCAGGCTGGCTCTCCGTCACTACTCGGAATGCTCCACTACGTTACTACTCAAACCACCACTAGTGAGGTTGTGCATGCTCTGCCTTTGGCGGTGTGTGCGTCAACCAACTCTACCCCAGCAGCCCCGGTTGCAGAAGTCGCTTCCTTCTCAAACAACTTGGAGGTCCACACTAAGGATTCTCTCATAGAGCCAAGTACATATTCTCCATAGAAACAAGTTTAATCTACCCAATATGATGGGTCTAAGAAGTGTTGCTTGCCATCTTCGACAATACGCAAACCTCACCGACCACATCGCTTGTGGTGGATGGGCAAGCAAGCATGCAGGTGATGTCGGGTGAAGCTCAAGGGACTAGCTTGATGAGCACCGCATTTGATCATACCATGAGCGGTCTTAGTGACCTTTTCATTGCGCCCCCGCCACCTCTTGCCGCAGTCACCACCGTTTCTGCCGGTTTCAACCCTGCCAAAGCGTGCTCGCCGACCTTTTGGTGTGACCATCGTTCCTTGTTGTGCTCACCTTGCCGTCAAGTCTCGGCCAATCACTGCGGCCGAAGGGGCGCAACAACACCTATGCCGCAAGCTAGGTCTTCTATAGGATATTGTTAGCCCCCTTGAGATAGCCCTCAAGGAATACATGGCAACGTTCGATGTCCCGATGCCTCCTGACAAGATTGAGGCGGTCATTTCATTGTTCAAGCTTGACGCACAAATTAGGCTCAATGGCTAGGGTGCGGGTGGTTTTTATGGATGGTGCTACTGTTGCGGAAGCGAAACGGACCTTTCGGGCTACTCCTCTCTAGAGTAAGCTGCGCCAAGATTTCTTTGCTTCTGTTGGCTATCATGCTTCCAGTTGTTCCTGGCTTGCAAGGGAAGACGTTGAGTAGCATAATTGTCAAGACCGTGCTCTTTGGACAGTGAAGAAATCCTTGTGGACTACGAGCCGGAACAGACCGTGGCCAAGAACAAGGAGAAATCAAGGGCTTGATTCAGATAGAGAGAGGTGCCTAGCGCAACCTTCCTAGGCGAGTAACTATTTTGTATCTTTGGGCCTTCTGAGAGTTTCTTCTTTTTCTTTTAACCTTTTGTGATCCTTTAGGATCGGACCTTTGTTGAATTCCTGTTTTATCAATATAATAGGAAACTCTCATGCCCGTTTCTTAAAAAAAGACAAATCTTTATTATTTAAAAAGAATGTAGTGGTGGTGAGTGTGTGTTCTCCACTTCCCTCCCCTCATCAATATTTTTGCGCTACCATGTGGGCCCAACAAACATGCCCTCCCACATCTCATCTGTGTTAAAAAGTGAGCCATCGTGTGGGCCACCGTTTCTCTTGCGATTCCTTCTCTTCCCCATCCATTCTGAACAAACTACTCAAAATAAATCTCTTAACAATCCCAACAAACTCATCTAATCTCCAACTATATCTAGGCCTATATCCAATTTGAGTTTGGCTGGCGCATGCTGCTAACCATGACACCACCATGCCACCACTGTTCACGAATCAAGAGCCCCGCGATGGCGTCGCCGTCGTTGCAGTGTCGGCGAACTCGAAGCCGCAGTGGCATTATGGGCTCTCGACGAAGTTATCTAACGGGCCGATACCGAGAGTGAGCCGACCGATGATGAAGCTGAGTTGGTTGCTCGCGCGGTCGACCTGTTTGATGCTGATCTAGATGAACAACTCCTTCACGCTTACGCCCTCCAGTGCACAGATCGACTTGGACTAGGCGATCCCCACGATGCAGTGGTTGTACCGGAGCATGTACAGGTCGCTAACGTGGAACACACAATCACCGTCGCCGTCACTGGAGAGGAACACCTTGAAGTACAACCACTGGCGGAGCACTTACAACTGTACGAAGATGCGGCAGGCAATGAGCATAGCGGCTAGGGTGTAGGCAGCACGTCCAGGGACATGGCACGCGGACACAACCAGTGGTGCATGTCAGCAGAGATAAAGTATTCCCACGCTATGTCCTTCCTATGCAAATGTTCTTCGTGGACGACATACACGGCGGCCTACGTGAGATCTTCCTATTCTTTCATTTAGATGTTAAGTCATTAACCACATATATGATGTCGGTGACTTTCTGGATCAATGATTAGTTAAGATATGCATGTTTGCAGTTATGCAGCCATGCAAGTTATAATTTGATCTCATCGCTGCAATGCATGGATGCACGCAATGGTGCAACCATACAAACTTCGCAAATCTCATCGTCCTAATTTTTTGGCCGGTTAAATTTTTTTCAGGAGCCAACAGTAGATCGATAAATTTATCTCTGGTCTATCATATGCTTTTAATGTATTCAAAATATATGGACAATGAAAAAAATTGTAATATACAATGTGCAATCTCGTAGAAAACATCGTGGCCTCGTGGGCAGCTGATGAGGACATCCCTTCCACTGATACAACCATCCCTACTGCTTCTACTCTTCAACTTGATATGCAAGAACCAATTACTAGAGCGCGTGCTCGCCAACTGAATTATCAGGTAACTTCGTTTCTGGGAGTTTATAATTGTTCTATTGAGGATGGATTGCTACCTAAGTCTGGTGATGTTATTCTACTCAGGAACGGAGGCAAAGGGGCTACCGCAACTACTACAACAAGTCCAGGCCTCCGGAATCAGCATGACAGCACCAACTTAAAACAGACATAACTTTCACATACGGAGTCCGTTGGAGGCCCACAAGTACTTGATTGAAAGCTTATTTCGTCCTCTTTCCAACGGATCCGGCCTCATCTTCAAATTCTTTCTGTACTGATCGCAATCATCAAAAGAAGATGTCATATCACTTGTTTGGGCCAATCTGGGCCTTGTAATCATACTGAATTTGACCCATCTGTCGGTGGGCCACCTGGGGGTGCAATTACTGTTCATGTGAACAGTATCCATAGAATTAGTCCCATCCCCTTAGTTATATTAGATGTGTGGTTCCTCATCCCCTATTTAAGGAGGCCGCACCCCCTCTAGTTTTCTCGGATTTTGTTTATGTTTAGTTTGCCTTCGTTGCAACTTGTATCTTTTGCGTGTGTCGACTAGACCACCCAATTAAGATCCTTATTCAGAATCCCAACTCAATTCAAATATTTCAATTCATATTTACAATTTTAGATTGCTTGATCTTGTTCTTGCGTGCTTCTTCGGTGTGTGCAGGAATCGACCTTCGTGGTCAGGTCAACCGGGTATTCGTGCACGGTTGATAACGACTTGTCGAGCAGTTCAGCGATTGCGTGGTTTAGAGCCTTGTGTGTTCGTAGCCAGGATCGTGAGAGTTGAGCGACGCCTACCGAACTTATCATTCTCATCGAAAGATCGGGCCAACAATCGGACCTTCGGGTTCATCAGGTGGTATCAGAGCTACAGTTCATCGGTGAGAATTTTTTTCCTACAGTACAAATAGCCAAAAAAAATTAGGGTTAGTTCATATCGTCCAAACCAATTCGTGCCTTTGCAATTTTTCTTTTTAGTTTGCATTGTTGAATTGTCGTTGCATCGTCGAGTCGTCGTGCTGGTTTCCTGTCTAGATCGATCTAGTTTAGATTTTTCTTGCAAAATCGACTTGGGCGCATTGTCGTTTGGGCTTTAGGGTTTTGTCGGCCGCAAACACTTAAACCATCGAGGTCTACACCACATCAACCGAAGGCAGCAGGCATTCATACATTAAAAAAAAGCGCAGATCAATCCATTGCTCATTGTTTACATCACACAAATCAGTCAATCTTTTGTGCGCACGCATCTTCGTTTCGGCTGTAACTGCCGAAGCTTGCCCCGCCTCCGACGCCTTGAAGCAAACCGGTCGCCACCGCCTTGAAGCGGCCCGGTCACGTGCCGCCGGAACCACTTGGAGCGCCGCCGTCGAGGCCTGCACGGCGCCGTGTCTCCAACCGTGCATCCCGCCCCGAAGGTGCCGCCACGCGCCGCCTCCACCGCATGGTCGTAGCCGCCGCCACCGCCTTAAGCTCCAGTTCCTCCCCGTGCCACCCGAGCCGTGCCACTGCCGCGTCGCCGTCGCGGCCGCAAGATTCGTTGGCGCTGCCGCCATCTTCTAGCGCCGCAGGCCGTGCCGCCGAGCCGCCGTCGCGACGGCCGCCACGAGCCGCCGCCTTGCGTCGCGCTGCCGCCTCGGTTCTGTCGGCGCCGCCATCAAGATCCGCACCGACCGCTACCTCCGCCTTGTGCCGTCGATCTTTGCGCCGCCGCCGCTACCGGTTGTCGACACCGCCGCCACCATCTCCACTCGCCGCACCGCCACCTCCGGCTACGCACGTCCGACGCCGCCACCGTCATCTCCACCCGCCGCGCCACCGCGCCCGACCCCGTAGCCGACCGCGCCGCCACTTGTGGAGCGGACGCCGCCGCTCGGCCCCGCGCGCTGCCTTGGGCCGTCGCCTTGGACCGCTTCCATCCGAGCCGCACGCCCTGCCGCCGCACGAGGCCGCCGCCTCGCGTTCGCCGCCTTGCGCCGTCGGTTTGGGAGTCGCTGTCGCCGCCCAGAGCAAGGTCTCACGGGAGGATAGGATTGTTTTGTGTTTCGGTTCAAGAAGCTTATGAGAGTTAACAAAAAAAAACAGAGGAAAAAGGTTAAAAAAAAAGAGAGAGGGAAAAAAATAGCCGATTGCTACAGTAAAAAATATCATTTTTTGGTTACTGTAGCAGACAAAAAAAAAAACAGATTTTCAGCCCCAAGTAGCTTGCTGAGGTAAAAAAAAAGAAAGAGAAGAAAGAAAAAAAAAGAAAGAAAGAAAGAGAAAAAAAAGAGAGAAAGAGAAGAAGAAGAAAAAAAATTCGGAGCTGCCTTTCTTTTCTTGACATTCTTTTCCTGTTCAGGTTGGCATCGTTCATCCATTGCTCGCTTGCGTTGATAATTCTTGTGCTAGCCCTCCGTTGTTTCATTCTAGTCGTTCTTGTGAGTTGCTCTAGCTCGGCTTGGTTTAGACTAGGACCAGCACTTGTGACTAGTACTTTGAACTGCTTTTCAACTTTGCATACTGAATTGAATAATTGCTACTCCCTTGCTACATACTAGCTTTCCGAGCTCCACTTTCTACTAACTCAGCAGATGCCGTTTCTTGCAATCGTTGGGCTCATCGCAGGTGAGAGTATCACGAACCAGCCACCGGTTGTACCACTTTCTTGCTACATTGGTAAGATCTTGTAAGAACTTGGTAAAAACTTGAGTGTGAGTGACCTTTGAGCCCCAGATCAAATAGGGACATATACACTGTGATCTGTTTTTTGTTTTTTACTAACGATGGCAGGTTCAGGGTCACAAGGGGAGCATAGCAGGCCCTACGCTGAGGACAATGTACCCCTCACGCCTCGCACGAAAGACATCATGCAACGTTTTTCACGCTTGTTGAATCAACATTCGGAGCGTATTGAGGGAGTTCTAGATCGCACCAATATCGATCTTGCTGTGCTTGCTACACGTATGGAGCAGCTCGAGAGAGCTCCACCTCCTGCTGCCGCCCCCGCTGCTGTCGGCATTGAACAACCGCGCCGTAACCCATCCGTTCATAGCTCATGGGCCGATGAGGTAGAAGATGAAGCGAACCCATATGTCGCTGATACAGAGTCCGATGATGGTTTCAATCCCATCAATGCTCGTGATCACCGGCAACGACGCTTCAATCGACAAGGTATGAGAAGAGATCCACCACGTGAGGTACGTGACGGTAATGATTCACTTGGTAAAATTAAATTCACTATGCCCCCTTTTGCTGGTAAATATGATCCCGATGCTTATCTCACATGGGAGTTAGTCGTAGACCAAAAATTTGCATGCCATGAATTTCCTGACAATAAAAGGGTTAGGGCTGCTACTAGTGAGTTCACAGATTTTGCTTCTATTTGGTGGAATGAATTATGTCGTAATGAGTGAAACATACCTAGAACTTGGGATGCTATGAAGAGAGCTATGAGAGCTAGATTTGTGCCTTCATATTATTCTTGTGATTTGCTTAATAAATTACAACGCTTAAGACAAGGTAGTAGTTCTGTAGAGGATTATTATCAAGAATTGCAAACTGGTTTGTTGCGTTGTGGATTAGAAAGCGAAAATGCTAAGATGACTAGATTTTTGGGCGGTTTAAACCGTGAAATTCAGGACATACTTGATTATAAGGAATACAATTGTATCACTCGCTTGTTTCATCTTGCTTGTAAAGCTGAAAGAGAGGTGCAGGGACGTCACTCTAGGAACAAAGGAAACTTTGCAGGGTCTTTTGCAGGTCGTCAAACTCAAGGGCACTCAAGAGCATCCTTTACCCCTTCCAGCTGAACAACTGCACCTGCAAACTCCTCCGATAGTCGGCGTCCACCTACTTCCACTACACCATCACGCGTACCGGAAACGAGTAAGAGCATGAGACAAGCCCCTGTACAAAGTTCATCTTCGGTTGCATCAACGGGTAGAGCACGAGATACACAATGTCATCACTGCAAGGGCTATGGACACATGATGCGGGATTGCCCTAGCAAGCGAGCTCTCTTGATAACGGATACCAGTGAGTACACTTCAGCTAGTGACATTGAGGAAGAATATGCTATGCTGGCAACTGACACCGCAGGTGATGACCAAGAATCTGAGAGAGAAGAGGAACAATATGGTGCTGAAATTTCGGATAAGTATTTAAGCCTTATAGTGAAGCGTGTACTTAGTGCACAAATGGAGTGTGCTGAACAAAATCAACGCCACAATCTGTTCCAAACAAAACTTGTCATCAAAGAGCGTTCATGTCGTATGATCATTGATGGAGGAAGTTGCAATAATTTAGCGAGCATGGACATGGTTGAAAAGCTTGCATTGACCACAGAACAGCACCCTCGCCCATATTACATTCAATGGTTTAACAATTGTGGTAAGCTGAAGGTAACCCGTATTGTGATAGTACACTTTTCTATTGGTGCCTATCATGATTATGTTGATTGCGATGTAGTACCTATGCAAGCATGTTCTTTGTTGTTAGGTAGACCTTGGCAATATGATAGAGATACGGTACATCATGGAAGAACTAATACGTATACTCTCATGTTTAAAGAAAAGAAAATCACGCTGCTGCTCATGTCTCCTGACGCCATTCTAAAGGATGAAATAGAGAGAGCTAATAGAGCAAAGGAGAGTAGCAAAAGTGAAAATCAGATTGTAGCTAAAGAACTTTTGCACCCGAAGAAGAAAGAACCTAGCGTTAGGCAAGGTGAAATTAAATTGAAAGGTTTTGTTTTACTTGCTACTAAGTCTGATATTTGTGAAATGGCAGATAGCAAATCTGATTGCTATGCTTTAGTGTGCAAAGAGGCCTTGTTTTCTTTTGAGGATATGCCTCCTTCTTTGCCTCTACTTTGTTGCTCATGTTTTGCGGGAGTTTCTTGATGTGTTTCCAAGTGACATACCCCCGGGGCTGCCTCCAATTCGGGGGATTGAACATCAGATTGATTTAATTCCAGGAGCCTCGCTTCCCAACCGTGCGCCATATAGAACCAATCCCGAAGAGACTAAGGAAATTCAACGTCAAGTGCAAGACTTGCTTGACAAAGGGTACGTACGCGAAAGCCTTAGTCCTTGCGCTGTCCCTGTGATTTTGGTACCTAAGAAAGATGGATCATGGCATATGTGTGTTGACTGTAGAGCTATCAATAATATTACTATTCGATATCGTCATCCAATTCCTAGGCTCGATGATATGCTTGATGAATTAAGTGGCTCTACTGTTTTCTCTAAAGTTGATTTGCGTAGTGGATATCACCAAATTCGCATGCAGTTAGGCGATGAATGGAAAACAGCTTTCAAAACTAAGTTTGGATTATATGAGTGGTTAGTGATGCCTTTTGGATTGACTAATGCACCTAGTACTTTCATGAGATTAATGAATGAAGTTTTGCGTATGTTCATTGGAAAATTTGTGGTGGTATATTTTGATAACATATTGATCTATAGCAAAACATTAGAGAAACATCTTGAACACTTACGTGCTGTTTTTCTTGCTCTACGTGATGCACGTTTATTTGGTAACCTTGAGAAGTGCACCTTTTGCACCGATCGAGTATCGTTTCTTGGCTATGTTGTTACTCCACAGGGTATTGAGGTTGATCCAGCCAAGATCGAAGCTGCACAAAGTTGGCCGACTCCTAACACGGTCACACAAGTGCGAAGTTTTCTCGGACTTGCTGGATTTTATCGACGCTTTGTCAAAGATTTCAGCACCATTGTCGCACCGATGAATGAGCTTACAAAGAAAGGCGTTCCTTTTATATGGGGCCTGTAACATCCCAATTTTCAGAGCCTTAAAAATCCTTTGAATAGTTAGCAGGGAAAAATTCACCATTTGGATTTATTTGATTTTAATTCAAAAGCTTAATATTGGACTTTGCAATCAAAAACATTTAATGTGAATAATCCCAACATGAACATTAGCCAAAACTATTTTATTTGGGTTCTATGTGCTCAGATATATTTTCTAGATTTTTCTAGAATTTTTCTGAGTTCATTTGCTATTTTCTATTGCTTGTTTGAATTTCTGGTAATTTATAAATTGAAAAACCTATTTAAAATCTCAGAAAATCAATCGGGCCGATTTCCTTAAAAACTCGGCCCATTCCTCTCGGCCCACTCCTATCTCCCGCGCTCGCCAGCCCGCTCAGCCCAGCGCCGCGCGCGAGCCCGCCTCCCACTGACATGCGGGTCCCGCATGTCAGTCTCTCCTCTCTCTTTCCTTCCGAGCCCCGCTCGCTCCCCGCCGTTTGATCAAAATTGAACGGGTAAGACGCGCGGGATGAAAACGGAAGTTCCGATCGTCTCCTTGATTTTGGACCGTTGGATCTTGGAGGGACGGTCAGATCTTGAGTCCGTTTCGTGGCCGTGTCGCTTCACACGCACCCGCGCCCGAGCCGCCGTCGCTGACTGGTGGGTCCCGACCGCCACGTCACCGTCGTCTCCGAGGCGGACTCCTCCGTCCTCCCGACTTTGCCGCCGCCGCGCCGTGTCCGTCGTGGACTCGCCTCTCGGGGCTATTTAAAGCCCCGAGGATCCTCGCACTCGCACCCGAAGCCGCGCTCGAAAACCCTAGCCGCCGCCACCAAAGCGCCGCCAGGAGCCCTAGTCGCCGCCTTCGTCTTCAGCTCCGGCCGAAGGACTCCGTCGCCGCTGCCGTCGTTCGATTCCCCTCGCGCGCGGACCACGCCGGGATCGTCGCGTCGCCCGCATCTCGAAGCTGCCGTCGCCTTCGCCGGAGGACCCCTTCAACGCCGTCGCCGTTGAGCCCGTACCTCCTCCGCCGCTCAAACCTCGCCGCCGGTCACTCCCGTCGCCCCCGAGCACCGGTGAGCGTACCGATGAGATCCCCGCGTCCACCTCTACCTCCCGGTGCTATCCGTCGCCGCCGGCGAGCCGCCGTTCGCCGAGACCGTCGGTCCCCGAGCCGCCGCCGTCGTCGGGTCCGACGTGGCACGCCACCTCAGCGCCGCGTCGGCTCCGCGCTGCGTGTCATCCTCGCTGCCCCGTCAAGATCGACGCGGCGATCCACCGGATCCCGGCCGAGGCTCGGTGAGCCAGCCTCCGTGAGCCTAGCCTCGACATGTGGGTCCCACATGTCGAGATTTCTTTTTATTTATCTTTCTCCGAAATTCCTTCGCTGACGCCAGCATTGCGCAATAACCCGATTTTTCTGTTAAGAAATAATTGGAAATTCGAAAAATCCAAATTAGGGTTTCTTTTAGATTTCCAATCTTCCAAAGCCCATAACTTTTGCATCCTAACTCCGATTGAGCCCATTCAAATTTCTAAATTTGTCTAAATTCAAGATCTATTTATCTGAGATTTTTATTTCATTTTTGGAGTTTGTTTTGCCTCTGTTATTTATTTGTTTTGTTTGTTTGTGTCTCGTTTGCGAGTAGACGTCGTTTCGTCGGGGAATTTTGTGGAAGAAGGAGCACCCCAAGATCAAGACCAGTACATAGACCTGTTCCAAGGCAAGTCATACCTTTGATCATCTTGAACCCAGTTTTCAAATTACTTTGTGTTAAATTATTGCATTCTACTTTAATTATTTATTTAAATGCTTTGGGCATAGTTATTATCCAAATTGTTATCACACCTTGGCCTTGTATATCATAATTCCTTGTCACCCTAGATTGGTTTAGTTGGTAATATTGTAGCACCAACGTGGGTTGGTTAGAGGCGAGTACAATTGCTTAGCCATGCTACGAATCATCATCTCATGTGAGTCGCAAATATTAAATATGACTAAGTGACTATGGAACTTTGTGCAAAACTGTGTGCTATGTGTTATTGCTTCGTGATGGCATGTGTTGCACTAAAACCAACTGGGTGGTAAAGGATTTAGACTGAGGCAAGTGGTGGAGACTGTGTGACATGGTGGACTATGTGATGGGTATGATAATCTGTGTGGCTTAGTTAGAACATGGAAGTCTTGCCTTGGTCAATTAAGGACTTAACTTTGTGCGCCATTGAACCGAGCCTTCTTGCATGCGACCACATGCCCGGTATGGGACGGGCCTAACTTAGTAAGTTATGGATTCTCGGCATTGATGTTGGTGGTAGGTTAGGCTTTGTGATAGGGTGGAGGTGTGACTACTTGGTGGTTGCATCACGGGAGGATTAAATCGTCCCCGCCCAACGGTGTGTGTTATGCATGGGCTATGTGATATGTATAACGGTTTGTAAGCACACCGGGAATGTCAATGTTTGAGATGAAGTTTCCGAACTGCTTTGTTACGATTGGTGCTTGCTACACTAGTTGTATCTTGTGGGTAAAGTGTACAACCTCTGCAGAGTGTTAAACAAACTATTCGAATAGCGCGTCATGTCATGGACATGCTCGGTGATTTCACACGAGGGGTAGTTTTCATAAAACAATTGGGAAGGGACAATTTGTGTGATTTAAGTCATATGGTGTGTGAAAGAATTTGATTAGGCTATGTGTCTTTGTGAAAACAATCTGTTAAATTAATATTGTCTATTTGTTTTGAATTATGTTTTCAATCTATTATTCGTATTCAATTGCAAATGTTGCTTTTATGCAAAAGAACCACGAAGCCTTTTATTTGGAATAAGCTCGCATCTATATATTGCATTCGTGGTATGATTTGCGTAATACGGTTGTGTACTCACGCTTGTTGTAAAACTTGCGCCCAAACCTTCGAAGTGGAGGAGTCACGCCGCTGAGGAGGAGTTCGTTGAAGGTCGATCTTTTGTTAAGGTCCGGATCCCGATTGGTTACTGTGGTGAATTGGTGGGATCTACGCCTGGAGTTTTCCGTTCCGCCGCTTTATTTCTGTTAGCCTGCGTGGCTTAATAAGTGTAAACTCGACCATAAGGTTAAAACCATTATTTGTTATTCAAACTAATCGTTTACTTTATATATCGCTTGTGTGGATCGATATTTACCTGTGTTAACCCTGTGTGCACTAGCGTGATCCTGGACTAGTGCAGTATACACAGAGGGTTCCAGAATCGTAATTCTGGGTCCCGACAGGGCCCTACGCAAGAACAATCATTTCAGATTCTGAAAGATAAGCTAACACATGCACCACTTCTCCAACTTCCTGATTTTGGTAAGACTTTTGAGCTTGAATGTGATGCTAGTGGGATTGGACTTGGCGGTGTGCTTATTCAAGCAGGTAAACCTGTTGTATATTTCAGTGAGAAATTGAGTGGGCCTAGTTTGAATTATTCTACTTATGATAAGGAATTATATGCTTTAGTTCGGACATTAGAGACATGGCAACATTATTTATGGTCTAAAGAATTTGTCATACATTCTGATCATGAATCGTTAAAACACATTCGTAGTTAATCAAATCTGAACCGTAGACATGCTAAATGGGTTGAGTTCATTGAATCGTTTCCATGTGTCATTAAGCACAAGAAAGGGAAGGATAATGTTATTGCTGATGCTTTATCTCGTCGTTATACTATGTTATCTCAACTTGATTTCCGAATCTTTGGTTTAGAGACAATTAAAGCGCAATATGTGCATGATGCTGATTTTAAAGATATATTTCAGAATTGTAACGAAGGCAAAGGCTGGAATAAATTTGTTGTGAATGATGGATTTTTGTTCCGTGCTAACAAGCTATGCATTCCAGCTAGCTCCATTTGTCTTTTGTTGTTACAGGAGGCGCATGGAGGAGGACTCATGGGATATTTCGGTGTCAAGAAGACAGAGGATGTTTTAACCGATCACTTCTATTGGCCTAAGTTGAGGCGCGATGTTGAGCGCTATGTGTCTTGCTGCACTACATGCCACAAAGCTAAGTCACGTCTTAATCCACATGGTTTATATATGCCTCTTCCTGTTCCTAGCGTATCTTGGGAAGATATTTCTATGGATTTTGTCTTAGGACTGCCTAGAACAAAGAGGGGGAGGGACATTATTTTTGTTGTTATGGATAGGTTTTCGAAGATGGCGCATTTCATACCTTGTCATAAGAGCGATGATGCTACACATGTTGATGAGTTGTTTTTCAAAGAAATTGTTCGCCTACATGGAGTGCCCAATACAATTGTATCTGATCGTGATACGAAGTTTCTGAGTCACTTTTGGAGGACACTATGGGCTAAATTGGGGACAAAGTTGTTGTTTTCTACTACCTGCCATCCTCAAACAGATGGACAAACTGAAGTTGTCAACAGGACATTGTCCACTATGTTGAGGGCTGTTTTGAAGAAGAACTTGAAGATGTGGGAAGAATGCTTACCTCATGTGGAGTTTGCTTACAATCGTTCGCAGCATTCAACCACAAAGATGTGCCCTTTTCAGGTAGTATATGGCTTTATTCCCCATGCTCCTATTGATTTATTACCTCTACCATCTTCGGAAAAGGTAAACATTGATGCTACACAACGTGCTAAACTGATTCTGAAGATACATGAGACAACTAAAGAGAATATAGAGCGAATGAATGCACAATATAAACTAGCGGGTAGTCAGGGTAGAAAAGACATAACATTCGAACCTGGAGATCTTGTTTGGTTGCATTTGCGCAAAGATAGGTTCCCTGACTTGAGAAAATCAAAATTGATGCCGAGAGCTGATGGTCCATTTAAAGTGTTAGAAAAGATTAATGATAATGCATATAAGCTTAATCTGCATACAGATTTTGGGGTTAGTCTCACATTTAACATTGCAGATTTGAAGTCCTACTTGGGAGAAGAACATGATCTTGAGTCGAGGACGACTCCAATTCAAGAAGGGGAGGATGATGAGGACATCCCTTCCACTGATACAACCATCCCTACTACTTCTACTCTTCAACTTGATATGCAAGGACCAATTACTAGAGCGCGTGCTCGCCAACTGAATTATCAGGTAACTTCGTTTCTGGGAGTTTATAATTGTTCCATTGAGGATGGATTGCTACCTAAGTCTGGTGATGTTATTCTACTCAGGAACGGAGGCAAGGGGGCTACCGCAACTACTACAACAAGTCCAGGCCTCCGGAATCAGTATGACAACACCAACTTAAAACATGCATAACTTTCACATACGGAGTCCGTTGAAGGCCCACAAGTACTTGATTGAAAGCTTATTTTGTCCTCTTTCCAACGGATCTGGCCTCATCTTCAAATTCTTTCTGGACTGATCGCAATCATCAAAAGAAGATGTCATATCACTTGTTTGGGCCAATCTGGGCCTCGTAATCATACTGAATTTGGCCCATCTGCTGGTGGGCCACCTGGGGGTGCAATTACTGTTCACGTGAACAATATCCATGGAATTAGTCCCATCCCCTTAGTTCTATTAGATGTGTGGCTCCTCATCCCCTATTTAAGGAGACCACACCCCCTCTAGTTTTCTCGGATTTTGTTTATGTTTAGTTTGCCTTCGTTGCAACTTGTATCTTTTGCGTGTGTCGACTAGACCACCCAATTAAGATCCTTATTCAGAATCCCAACTCAATTCAAATATTTCAATTCATATTTGCAATTTTAGATTGCTTGATCTTGTTCTTGTGTGCTTCTTCGGTGTATGCAAGAATCGACCTTCGTGGTCAGGTCAACCGGGTATTCGTGCACGGTTGATAACGACTTGTCGAGCAGTTCAGCGATTGCGTGGTTTCGAGCCTTGCGTGTTCGTAGCCAGGATCGTGAGAGTTGAGTGACGTCTACCGAACTTATCGTTCTCATCGAAAGATCGGGCCAACAATCGGACCTTCGGGTTCATCAGCAGCAAAGCAGACTGCGAGGAGGCGGTGGCATGTTGACATGCCCCAAGGGACCAATTTGGGTACACGATAACCCACCAATCCACAACAGTGAGTGCATGCTAGGGCATAAGCAAGGCAGCCAGCAAAATGTGGTCAAGAAAGCGAGTAACGAGGCCAGAGTGTGAGAGGCAGAGGCACAATGCCAGTTGGGTGAAGTTTGGCCAAGCGCAGCAACAGAGCCAAAGACATGCGGCAGGCCAAGCCTAACAACGATGTCCAAATGCATTGACATAATATGTTTTTTTTCGTAGCAAAACACGAGCATTGAACTAGTACAATATTTACGAAGAACTGGCACCAATCTTCACCCCCAGAATGTAGCCATCACAATTCACAACCTGAACACGTGGGAACAAAGGATGATCGATCTCAAGATGACTACAGAACATCAAATCAATCATCAATGCCATTCAAAGTTCGGTTTAACCAGCCATAAACTTCGAATGAGCTACCAAGAATTCACAAACATTCCAATTGACCTATTAAGAATTCACGAACTGATAGTATCAACGAGCATCACAAGTCAATAGAATCACTTGAACCTGCCAGCTAAAAGTTCTTCAGAAACGGTACAAAAACTGGATGAAAAGCAGACAACGAAACACCAATATTGTAAGCCTATATATCTCTAAATCATAGCCATTCTTGGATCTCTATTTCAGAGTTACAGCAGTCTGATCACTACCAGCCACCAAAAGTATCTCTCAAGCAGCAGAAGACTTGCACAGCTCATTTTACCATGGGCAATTGACCTCAGATCTACCGTTCAGACTTACACAGGAGGAGTAATCACCACAGGCCACAACATGCATATCTCAAGCAGCAGCAGGCTTGCGCAGCTCACTTTCACCATGGGCGAAGCGGCACCTGTCTCCAAATGTGCAGGATCCTTTGTTGAAGTTCTCACACAGCTTGGTCTTGAAGTTACTTCCAGGCCCCCCAGCGTGAGACCCCCTTGCTGGGTTCTTGGCTGGAGGAGGGGCGTTACCACCAATGCGGACAATTAGCTCCTTGACCATTGTACTAGCATGTTTGATCTGATCAAATGTACCCTCAAGTTCAATGTTTTTAAGGTTGGGATCGCCCTCATTATCCCGGATGGCTAGCTTGGCCCCAGTCATTCGGGATATATGCTTTGTGTTGGCTCCACCCTTCCCAATGATGGCACCAGCAAGGGATGCATCAACACTGATCTTGGCTGTGGCTGAAGCACCGAAGGTTGAGGGAGGAACCATGTCTGGGCCAGGCATTGGCAGGTGCTCAAAGTGACCGTTGGGCCTTGGTGCCATTGGAGGTGCCATTGAGTTGTTCAACCGCATGGGCTTTCCAAGCTCCCTCTCTCCATGAGCAAAGTGACACTTGTCCCCCCATGTACATCCTTCTGCAGTGTTGTACTTGTTACACATGCGAGTCTTCACTGTGGATGTAGGCGGCCCATCAGGAACACCAGGTCCCATAGGCATTCTTCCTGGAGGAGCTGCAATAGCCAGGCCACCCAAGTTGGTCATCTTTGCAACAGCCTGATAGCCACCGGGGAAGTTGTGGAGAAAATGGCAGCTCGCACCAAAGGGACAACCAGCAGTGCTGCACAAAGAGAATATCATATAAGAAAGTAAATTATCATGTCAATCTCAAAACTGTCACAACTAATGATTCACAAATGCAGCCAATGCTGATGAAAGTTATTATGATATATTTAGTAGAAGAACACAACTTTATTAGATAAATGGTGACAGAGATATCCAAGTAAACGACAAAAGTAAATGATACTACATCCATTCTTTTGCAAGTGACGTTTACTATAAATGACACTTTCGTAAATAACTAATCCACAAAAGGCATCTAGATTCACCACATGAATTCGGTATCAGTAGAAACTACTTTTGACGGGAATTCGTAGTATCATTTGTATGGGACCAATCTAGACGCTTCCTCATGTATTAATGGTCAAAATTTGATAGTACATACATATAAAAAACCAATAACTGAGGAGCTACTGCATAATGCTGTATTGAACTTAAGCATAAAAGACAAGAAGTGTCACTGCAATGTAGTAACAAGAGCATAGGGATGAATAACAATAAGTATACAATTATGAATTTCTTAGAATGATAGTTACGGAATAGTTGATTTACCACATCACAGCACCAATTAAGAACATTTTAGAATCATATTGTAGTTTGTCAAAAGAAGCTGTTTCTTATTGTCTTATCTTCAAACATTATCTTGAGCTATTCTACTTCCATGAACATGATAACAGCACAACATATTCCAACTTTAATATGTGATTCAGTAACACCTCTAGATAATAAACACATTTTTGTAACAAAAAAAAAACAAAAGTAGCTTATATAAATTTGTCATATTAAAATTTAAACACCGTTATCCATTGGCAGTAATAAAATATATGAAAAGAAAAATAACTTTGCAAGTGGAATTTCAAGCTTAACATGGTATTGGAGCTTGGTAGTCAAAACAGATCCTGCATGC
The DNA here is from genome assembly GCA_036346255.1 of Ampelocalamus luodianensis. NCBI lineage: Eukaryota > Viridiplantae > Streptophyta > Magnoliopsida > Poales > Poaceae > Ampelocalamus > Ampelocalamus luodianensis. Next base: position 67,464,015 of record CM070628.1, read on the forward strand.
ATCACATTGATTAGAAATATTGAATGTTATCATGGACATAAGTGGCATAATTTCACAATGGACATTCAATTGCAGTCGCCATATGACATGTTTAGTCTTCTTATCTTGATTTCTGCAGGTAATCCTGTGCCATGGTGTTACTGACTGATTATTCATCTCAAAAAAGAAGTTACTTATCCTTATAACTGTTGTTGCATACTTGCATCTTTCAAATTTTCAGTGGAAGGCACAACAGCGGGTTCCAATTTTACTCCATTGAATGTTCTTAAGCTTGGATTAGACAAGAACCTGTAGCACAATCTTGCTTGACCCATTTGTTAGCCTCAATCACAACTTTCAGCAGCATAGCAAAATTTTGAAGAAAATACAGCAAATTACATAATGATAGATGTTACCGAGTGGGAGTTCATTTTAGGTTAGATTAGAACCTGAAAAATTTGGTGCATGGCTTCGATTTGCTTCCTACACCCATTTGAAATGACTCCGATTCTGTTACACCAAATTTATTACTTCCGCTCGTTAATACCATGTTTATTTACTAAATCTTGGCACTAATAAAAACAACATGGGTACATTATTCATCTCAGAAACACAGGGCATTACCTTCTCAAATGGTAAAAAAACATTAATGATGCAATTTTGGTCCAATACACAAGCTATACCTTACCGACTTAAATTACTCACACAATTATAAAATTATTGCTTCAGGCACTGGACACCAACAGGGTTTTTTTACTTAGCACAAGAAACCATTAAATTTAAAAAGGCAGGGCTCTTATCTAAACAGAAAATAAAAGTAGGCAGATCCTGCGGAGAATCTGACAAGTACACTATGTCACGAATCACAGCTCCAAATCTTTAAAGCAAACCCCAAAAAAGTACCTGTGAAAACCTAAACGACACTCATGTGCCACATCCCTTCACACCAAACCGGGAAACTAAGGATAACGGCGAAAGCTATGGAAACTTTAGGCCGCTACAAGCGGCCTACCACCCCAAATCTTCGTCCTCCCGCCTTCGCCAGCCAAAACCACAGCTCCCAGCCTCCCACCAAGGCGCAGGCACCTCACGAGCAAGGGCTTTCAGCAGATCCGAACAACAAACAACTAGAGAAGGAAAGTAAGCGAAACAAGGGAGACCACGAAGCCGCTCACCTCTCGCGCGCTTGGCGCCTCCTCCGGCTCCGGCGCCGTTGGCGCCCTCCGGCGCGCCCCGCTTGCGGCCGGCGTCCATGGCGAGCGAGGCTAGATCGACGGCGGCGGGTACAACCCTAGGTAGGGTTCCGCTCTCGTGGCGGAGGCTGGAAGAGGAGAGAAGTGGGTACGGGAGGGAATAGGGTTCGGCAGTTCGGCTCGGCTGGGCTAAATTGGGCTGGATTGTTTGTGCTCCAGGCGGCTGTGAAGTTGTTGGGGGCGGCTTCGGATTTGCCTCGAGATTCGAGCTCGAGCCAGCCTTGGTTTGTGCCACTTCACTCGGCCAACGCTTGGCGGCTTGGTGCGTACAGCGTGGAGCCCTGGACTGCTACATCCGGCAAGTTTAGCTGTAAATAACAAGAAAATTCCACATCCCACGATAACAAAAGCAAACCAAAAAATAAAGATGGCCTCCACTTTTACCTCTACTTATTTTTTTTAACCTAGATACGTAGATCCGCCCCTTGGCATGATGTTGTACAAAGTGACTCGGTGACACGACTGATGCAACAATATTCCGACACTCTACGGCACGCTCATACAAGAAGCTTCTATTTCTTTCGGAAGCGCGCGCTCTCTCTCTGTTCATGCTTTGGATTTGATCCAATCCATTTTAAGCTTGAAAAACTCAGAACTCAGAACGAAGCTTGAAAGTTGAAACGGAAAATAGTCAAAGAAAAAAGAGACACCTGGATCAACGAAATCAAGCTAGGCCCAACAAATCGACCCAGCAGCACATGCGGCCCGGCCCGGTCAAGCGGCCATCGCGGCATCGCCCGCCTCCACCTACAGAAGGCAGCGGCAGGAGGCTGGTGAATGATGGCGCCGCCCGGGTCGCGCCGGTGGTCGTACGCGCGGATCATGGCCGGCACCATCCTCGGCTTCTACGTCATGCACCGCGTCGAGACCTCCTCTCCTACAAGGCACGCCGAACCCACGCACACTCCCTCCCCTCCCTTCCCCTGCCTCTCCCTGCTTCTTCTACTGCAATCAATCTGTGAAGTCTTTGTCACCAGAACAAGGCTATTCCTTCGGTTCTTTCGGATTCAAGTATATATTTAGAACGGTTTATTGAGGCTAGTCTATAAGTTTGGTTTAATCTAGTAGTGTTGGCATTGCCATTACCATAATGGATGATCATGATCGGGCATGGAGCAAACCAACAAATTTGGTTAAGCCTGGTAATGCCGATGGCCTTGGCATTACTGAAACAGCAGTATTTTCGGGAATTGCGCAGGGTGCAACATTTCACTATAAAGCTGGAGTGTTAGGTCCTTTTTGGATCAAAGTAAGAAGAGCAAATGAATGGTTCAAGTTAAGAAGTTTAGCCTGTATGGTACAATCAATAGTGTTGAAATTGCCAAAAACAAATCTCCAGGATTTGACCAGAACCATAGAATACTAATGGCAATCATGTTGGGGGTATTACAGAAGTCCTACCAATTGGTGGGTAGTCCATCCGGTTTGGTGCCCATGTCTTGTGGCTAATTGCCATAGTTAAAGTCCCACTAACTACAAATTAGGTGGGTTTATTTGTGGACTTTCCGGGATTTGATCTCAACTGTTGAGCTTTAAGGATGACTATAATAACCAATTACACCCTTTCACCAAAAAATAATTACACAAGCCCTTCCATGATGAACAACAAATCATGCCTAGGTGCGTAGAACTAGAAGGATGAATAGATTTTCAATCATTGTGCTTGATTAGCCTATGCTAGGTTGAACTGTTGAAGAGGATGCACCTCTCCAACTCCTGCACTTTAAATTGCCAATACTGTATTTAGACAATACATTATGCAAACAAAAGAACACAGAATTGAAAAATTGTTTCAGATAAAAAAGGGGAAATTGCACAAAACTACAAGTATTGTGTAGGGGTGGCAATTTCCCCGCGGGGGAAATCCCCACTGAACCTTAATTAATGTATGCCTGGAAGTTTATTATTTTAAATATATGTGATGTCAGCTTGTATTATGCTATTACTGTGCTGCACTACTGCTGCTGTACTGAACACTGCTTGATGCTTCAACCCCGCGGCGCCTCACGTGAGTGAGTCCCCGCGGGACCGGGGCTGGGGGCTATCTTCCCCGGAATGTCTAACGGGGCAGGGCCACTTAGCAGGGGTCGGGATGGGGGCGCGGATGCGTCCCGGAGCCCCCATCCCTGTTGCCATTTCTAATAGTGTAACATATGTTGTACAAAACTACAAGTTTAGCTAGTATTCTCACAAACCCCAGATATTGTGCCCAATTGTTTCACCTACCACATATCCGTCACCTGCCCGTTATCTCTTACATGAATGGGCCACCTGCAGTGAAACATGGGGAAGATAAGAGACACATCAGCAAACAGAGGAAATGGCTAAGCAGCCAGGATGGGGTGGGGCTCACGTGGCAAGTGGGTGGGGTGTACAAAAGGGCGCGAATCCCCTCCTCTTGGCGTCGTATTGTTGTGTAGCAAAGTGTATTATTAGTTGTCCAACCTATAAGAATTGACTTTATGTTGTAAAGTACCAGGTGATTAAATTATCAACTGAATAAAGATTATAGATGCAGCTTACTCAGCAGTAAGAGGTAGGCAAAAGGCAGAGGCTTTGTAATAACAAAAGACTTCCTTAATCGAAAACAATAACAAAAGACTTCAACTACGCACTCCCAAGAGCAACAACATGTTGGGATGATCTTCGGCTAACGGTTTCCGAAATCCACGGGAGACCATGTCTCACCGCGCCTTGATCGGAGGCGTGACCAACTTCTTTGGTTTGGGTCCCGGTCACCTAGCGCTAGATAAGAATAGAGGGGCTCGGCAGGCCGTATGATGCGTGATCGTTCTTGGCTATCAAACCCCACACAAACCCGATCTGCTTACGGGCGCTAAGGTGGACGAAGACCCGACCTTCGGCAGTCCCTACGTCACCGACGAACTTCTTCATCCACGACCGCCCTCATCTACATCGACCTCTCTTCTCCGCCCGGCCACTACACCTTCATCAACCCCAACTCATCTACTACTCCTAATGGCACCTTCATCTTCGGGTAAGCCCTAATGCTTCCGCATCTAAAGTTTATGTAAGTGTTCATGTTTTGAGCTAGGGTTATTGTCCAGATCATGTTTAGCCTAAGTCTTACGCACACATTTGGTATCAGAGCCTAGCCTAGCTCATCTTGAACCCAAAAATTAGTCAAATCCGAACATGTTTTTGCCGAATCTAGTGATTAAAGTTTTAGATCTAAGGGTTAGAGGTTCGGGTTAGCACTTAGAAGGAGGGGATTTAAGTTTTTATGCCAAATCGGAACTCCCGAAGCCCTCAAACCCAAATCAAGACCCCAAATTTAGAAACCCTAATTTAGATGCGGCGGAAACTTACGTGTCTTGGAGTTCGCCGGGTCTTCTCCGCTGACGGGCGCCATCGCGGCTCCACTCGACGGCGGTGCGCGCAACCTCGGTCGCACGCACGCGCCAGCGAGAGGGGCTGCAACGGCGCCGCCTCAAGCCGCCGCCTTGCGCATCTCCGCTCTGCGCGACGCCTCATGATGCGCGCAAGTCGCCGTCACCTCAAGCCGCCGTCGCCGCTGATGCTCCTCTCGTGTGCGCCGCAGAAGACGCCGCCGCGACCCGTGTTTTTCGCGAGGAGAAGGAGGAATGAGATTAGGGTTAGGGTTTTCGGGATTTTTATCTCGCTCGGGGAGATTGTCGGCCGTCAGATGAGATCCAACGGTGTCCTTTTCACGGGCCGACGAAGTGTTTTGGGCCGAATGATTTTCAGCCGTCCGATTCCGATCACAGCCAGAGCACTTTCAGAAGGACTGTGTCGGATTCCTAAAGTGGCTCGCAAAGAAGAGTAATGATACAATAACTTATGTTGATGAAACTCTTTATGCTAATTTTTCCATTAATTCCTGGTGGATTGACTAAGGTGCAACTGTGCACGTTACTAATTCTTTACAGGGATTCCTTACCGCGAGAACCCTAAGGAAGGGGGAGCAAAGCCTTAGAGTCGCGGATGGAAAGGAAGCCGAAGTCGAATCAATAGGATCAATTACATTAGTCTTAGACAACGGCTTCTCGCTTCGTCTCAATAATGTAGTTTATGTTCCTTCTATTAGGAGGAATTTGATTTCAGTTTCTTTGTTGGACGATGAAGGTTTTAAGTGTATTTTTGGTGATAATAAATGTATTATTACGTTCAATTCTAATGATATTGGTCTTGCTTTTAGACGAGACAAACTCTATATGCTTTCCTTAATGAATCTTCGTATCTTTGAATGTGTGTGATGCTAAGTGTAAAAGAATAATGAGACTTCTTGAAATTGTGGCACCGCGCTTAGGCCACATTTCAAGGGGAGAATAGAGCGTCTCATTAAGGAAGAGATTCTCCACCCATTAGATTTCTCGACTCGGACCACTGCATTGATTGCATTAAAGGAAAATACGTGAAACAAATAAAGAAGGAGCTACTCGCAAAGACAGACTCTTAGAATTAATTCATACCGATATTTGTGGTCCTTTTCCGTGACATCGGTGGATGGTTTTGATTCTTTCATCACATTTATCGATGATTTCTCCGTTATGGTTATATCTTTCCCATTAAAGACCGATCTGAGTCACTTGATAAATTTAAGATATTTAAGGCTGAAGTTGAAAATCAGCACAACCTAAGAATTAAAGTGGTAAGATCGGATCGTGGGGGAGAATATTATGGAAGACATGCCTCTTATGGGCAAATTCCTGGCCCTTTCGCTAAGTTTCTTCAAGAAAATGGCATTGTTGCCCAGTATTCTATGCCAGGTGAACCTCAGTAGAATGGAGTAGCTGAGAGACGCAACCGTACACTTATGGATATGGTACGGAGCATGCTCAGCCACTCTAGTTTACCCATTAGTTTGCGGATGGAAGCACTAAAGACAGCTGCACATATTCTTAATAGGGTTCCCAGTAAATCAGTACCTAAGACACCTTATGAATTATGGACTGGGAGAAAACCGAGTATGAAATATTTACGAGTGTGGGGTTGTCGTGCTGAAGCTAAGATATTTAATCCACATATTGGGAAATTAGACCCTAAAACAATAAGTTGTCATTTTATTGGATATCCTGAAAGATCCAAAGGGTATCGGTTTTACTGCCCTGATAGGACAACTAAGTTTGTAGAAACAAGGCACGCTGTGTTCTTAGAAAATAATGAGGAACTGGAGCCCAGGAAAATAGATCTTGAGGAGAAGCGGGTTTACGTTCCTTCACCGCTCATCCCAGAGACCTTTATTCCTGTGCCTCAGGTGGCTGCACCTCCAGTAGAAAATAATGTTGTTGCATCCACTGTTGAGGTCTCTGAAATTCCTAATGTTGCACCTAATGATGAGCCTCAGCAATCTCCTGTAATAGCTAATGAACCTATTAGAAGATCACAGCGGGAGAGAAGATCTGCCATCCCAAATGATTATGTTGTATATATGAATGAGGATATTAATGATATAGGGAAGGTAGATGATCCCACCTCTTATAAGGAGGCCATGATAAGTGAACATTCTCTTAAGTGGCTTGATGTCATGAAGGATGAACTAAAGTCTATGAGCACTAATGATGTATGGGACTTAGTAGAAATTCCTGACGGAGTCAAAACAGTAGGCTGTAAATGGGTCTACAAAACCAAGCATGACTCTAAGGGAAATATCGAAAGGTTCAAAGCAAGACTTGTAGCAAAAGGCTTCTCACAAAGAGAGGGGATTGACTATAATGACACTTTTTCTCCTGTCTTAACTAAAGATTCATTCAGAATAGTTATGGCACTTGTAGCTCATTATGATTTAGAGCTGCATCAGATGGATGTTAAAACGACATTTCTTAATGGCGACTTGCAAGAAAATGTTTACATGGCTCAACCGGAAGGTTTTGTCGTGGAAGGCAAGGAGCATATGGGATGTCAACTTAAGAAATCAATTTATGGTTTGAAACAAGCATCGAGGCAGTGGTATCTCAAATTCGATAAGATTATAAGGAATTTTGGTTTTAAGGAAAATGAAGTTGATAATTGCATATATGTTAAGTTTAAGGGGAGTAAATTCACCATCTTAGTGCTTTATGTGGATGATATCTTATTGGCCAGCAGTGATAAGGATATGCTGTTTGAGACCAAGAGATTTCTTTCATCTAATTTTGATATGAAGGATCTTGGTGATGCCTCTTACGTTCTTGGCATTGAGATTCACCGAGATAGGTCCAAAGGAATATTAGGTTTATCTCAGAAGGCATACGTTGACAGAGTACTGAAGAAATACAATATGTATAAGTGCTCTGGCTCGCCTGCTCCTATTGTTAAGGGCGATAAGTTTGGGACATTTCAATATCCAAGGAACCAATATGAAACTGATCAGATGAAGTCGGTTCCTTATGCTTCAGCTGTCGGAAGCACTATGTATGCTTAAGTATGTACACGCCCTAATTTAGCTTTTGTAACCGGGATGTTTGGCAGATATCAGTCAAATCCAGGACCGGACCACTGGAAGGCCGTTAAGAAAGTCTTGCGCTATATGCAAGCTACTAAGCATTTCATGCTCACATATAAGAATTCTGATAACCTTGAAGTTGTTGGTTATTCAGATTCAGATTTTGCGGGATGTGTTGATACTAAGAAATCCACGTCAGGTTATATCTTCACACTCGCTCAGGGAGCTATCTCGTGGAAAAGCTCCAAACAAACCCTTACGGCATCTTCAACGATGCAAGCTGAGTTTGTGACATGTTATGAGGCCACCGGGCAGGCTGTATGGCTTAAGAATTTTATCCCAGGACTTAGAGTGGTAGACAGTATCTCGAAACCGCTCACCTTATACTGCGATAACGAACCCGCAGTCTTTTATGCGAGTAACAACAAGTCAAGTGGTGCTGCCAAACACATTGACATTAAGTATCATGTTGTGAAAGATAGAATCCAGGATCAAACCATTAGTATCAAGCATATTAGTACTAAGTCAATGCTTGCGTACCGCTTACTAAAGACTTACCACCCAATATTTTTCGTGATCATGTTGCCGGCATGGGTTTATTGGAGAGCCTCTGATTCTGGATAAAAGGACCTTAAAGTAAACCAACTCCCATTAAGTATAATGTGTATCCATTTTAAGATGAGATAGTACACTATAGATACTGAGGTTGTATGGCACTTCATTGGCCATGCGACGCATTATCTTGGTATGCTATTTTATTGAGAATGGGCTTATGATGTTAGCCTTACGATCAAAGGGGAGAATGTTGGGATGATCTTCGGCTAACGGTTTCCGAAATCCACGGGAGACCATGTCTCACCGCGCCTTGATCGGAGGCGTGACCAACTTCTTTGGTTTGGGTCCCGGTCACCTAGCGCTAGATAAGAATAGAGGGGCTCGGCAGGCCATATGATGCGTGATCGTTCTTGGCTATCAAACCCCACACAAACCCGATCTGCTTACGGGCGCTAAGGTGGACGAAGACCCGACCTTCGGCAGTCCCTACGTCACCGACGAACTTCTTCATCCACGACCGCCCTCATCTACATCGACCTCTCTTCTCCGCCCGGCCACTACACCTTCATCAACCCCAACTCATCTACTACTCCTAATGGCACCTTCATCTTCGGGTAAGCCCTAATGCTTCCGCATCTAAAGTTTATGTAAGTGTTCATGTTTTGAGCTAGGGTTATTGTCCAGATCATGTTTAGCCTAAGTCTTACGCACACACAACACACTTCTAAATTTTGTGATATGTCAAAGTTCTCACAGAAGCATCCTAATACTATTATTTTTTACTGTCAAAGTTCTCACAAAAGGACTCTTAAGACTTAAGAGGCTATAAGCTGATACTTAAAAGTTTTCAACTAGGTTGTTACATATTGTTCCTATTTTTATTTCAGCAATTCCTCCTGCGACTCATCCCAAATTCCCTGTTATAGCCTTTTTCACTACATCCTGAACATGCACACCAATACAATCAATTTATTCAGTTGGATTTGAACTGATTATTATCCATATCTTTTTTCCAGAATAACATCAGCTAGCGGCACACAGGCGTCCACACCCTTTCTTCAGAAGTAGAGGAGACATAACATCGGCCATGTGCTTCTAGTGTGTTATGGTCATTTTGTGAACATGAAAAGTGCATCATTCTTTCTTTTGAGAATGAGAAGTGCATCATTTGAGGCTTATGGTACCTGTAATTTCATATTGTAAGATCCAGGTCAATTGTATGAAGGTCGAGTGTATAACTGTATGAGTATGATTCTATGTCTATTTTCACCTATTGCTACATACAATGTGAATTTGTTATCACTGGCACTGGACATATTAATATTATCCGTGCCATGTAGAAAGGATTGATCACAGATTGGTTGTTTTGTCAATCCCAGCTTACCGTCTCCTAGCTCCCAACATTGCCAATTTTTAGTTGTTTTTTTTTCAAGTACCAGCTGAATGCCCGTTTTATTGACCATTTTCATTTAGATTGCCAGACACATAAGCTCTTGAAATCTAAAAAAACATGCCTCCCTCGAACACAAAATCTTCTGCTGCATCCAACGATCCATTGGAACACACAAATAAATAAGATTTCGGACATACCATGACAAAATCTCACTAAGCAAAATGATGTTGTATCTGACACTGTAAAGAAGACTCAACAATAAAATTTCTGGCTAAATGTTTATTCAGGAAACTACTGGAATGAAATATTATATAGTTACTTTGATCTAATTGTGTACAAACTGAAACTAAGGAAATTAACAAAGCTGATCGATAATAAGTACCTATGCATAATATGCTATCGTCTTTCACACATTCTGCAAATGATGAGTATACACACAGTGGTATCAACGATGATGGATTGTACAATCAAAATCAGAGGAATAATGTAAGCAAAAGGCTATATCATGTCAACCTCTCCTTTGTCAAATCCGGCTTGGAACCTTTACAGAACGGGAAAATTTTTGTTCTTGCCACTCAAAATGTGTGCAATATTGTTTCTACCATTGGAAATCTGCTCATTTCATTTTTGCCATCCTTCCGTTAGTGCTTATTTCTTTTTTATCTACTCCGTCCAATTTTTCATCAAGTCAACGGGGATTGACCGTTAAGAAATATGTAAAAATATCAGAATTTTTTTTTCAAAATAATTCAAACAAATACCAGAAAACACAGAAAAAATATCAAGGGGGCCACTTCTGAAAAAAAATTCACAAAAGTTTTACATTTGGAAAACTTTAGCAATGTTTCATAAAGGTTGAGGAAAATTAAACTGTTTTCCTTAGGGTGTTTTTTCGATAAATTTTCATGGTGCAATCTTAAAAGAAAATAAACAAAATTGTTCAAAAGTTATCCTTCAATTTTTTATATTCTTTTGCTACTTTTTCCTGATTTTTCTAATGTTTTTGCATATTTCTTAACGGCCAATCCTCGTTGACTTACGGAAAATTGGACGGAGTGAAAAAAAAAAGAAATGTGCACTGATGGAAGGATGGAAAAAAAATGAAATAAGCAGATTTCCGGTGGCAGAAATCATATTGCACAAATTTTGAGTGGCAATAACAAAATTTTCCCTTACTTAACAGCCATAGTTGGTAAGCTCCACCGAGATGGTGTCAAATTTTGTATTTGTTTCTCACCTTTTGACAAAACTTAGTCAAAACCTATATATTCATGTACTCAAGAAAACAAGTTCGGGTCAATATAAGTTTGAGAGGAAAAAAAATGCCAACCCCTTCTCCCGTGTCACTCAGTTGGGCGACCCGGGAGGCGACGCCGAACCTCCCGAGAGCCCCCGCCTCCAGCCCCCTCGCCGGCCGCCGCCGCTGCTCCGGCACCGGCGGCGGCCCCTCATCCACCCTCCCGCGCCTCTCCTCCTCCTTCCCCCCTCCCTCCCCCCTCTCCTAGTTCTCGCTGAGGTTTACGCCGCCGCCGCCGCCGCCCCGTCCAGCCGCTGAGGTGGCGGCGAGCCTTGGTGGTGCGCCGGGGACACGGCACCGCCCCTTCCCTCCGGGCTGGAGCCCCCTGGTTGCCGGCGCCCTTCTTGGTGGCCAGATCCAGTTCCATATCCAGATCTGGATTTGGATCCACACCCCCCTTCCGCCGGAGCTCTGGGGCTGGCTGCTCCCTCCCCGGTCCCGCCCAGGGGCGTCCACCTGCTGGGCCTCCTAGACGGAGCCTGGCGGCAGCGGGAACACCGCCTCGACGGGCGGCGGCGGGAGCCTGAGTGCTTCGACGCCGCGGCTTGAAGCCGCGGGGCGTGATCCCGCCGGCCCCGCGCCAGCGGTGCTCGGTTGCGAGCTGGCGCCGGTCGCGCTGCCCATCGCGATGCTCACCCACGGGGATGCCGTCGTCGAGGAGTCTGCCGGGCGGGGAGACGTCGTCTTCACTCTCGCTGGGAGGAGTTCCTTTCGCTCAAGGGAGCCGCCGCCTCATCCCTGGGGCCGTCGTCGTCGTCTTCACACGCTCCGGGGAGGCCTCGGTGCTCCACACCGGGGAGCTCACCCCCATTGCCGACGTCCACAGCCGGGTCGGTGCACGGCGTCGGTGCGTGGCGTCGGTTTCGGCCGTCCTAGGCCAGGCTCTGCGGCGTGTTGGTGGCCGGCGGCGTCGGGCGCCCCTCTGCCCGCGGGCTCCGTCGGGGGCGTGTCTGTGCGCGTGGAGCGGCTGTGAGCTACGGGGCGAGGCTGGGGTGCTTGCTGTCTTGGCTATGGCCCCGCGTGGCATCGACGTGGCTCGTGCTTGCTGCGTTGGCTCTGTGTCTGCCCTGCGTGGCGATGGCGACGGTCGACGCGCGATGCATGTGCTGTGGGGCGGGCAGACGCGGGCGACCGAGTCCGGGAGGATGGCCGGGGAGGTCCTTCTGGTGCACACCGGCCGCGTGGTGTGCCGCATGGTGTTTCGCCGGTGCCGGTGTTGGGCATGGGTCGCTTGGCCCGTACCTCTTTTGTGCAGGTTTCCGGGTTGGGAGCCGCGAACGAAAGCTCTGTCGTTGACGCCCTCAGGCGCCATTCCCTCCCTGGTGGTGACATTTTGCGCCTCCCCCACCCTAGTTGCTTCTCTAGGTGAAAACCCTGTCCGGGTGTCTGGACGGGCGACGACGGCATTGATGTCGTCACCTTCTGGCGTCGCCGAGAAGCCCTCGCTCTTTGGTTTCAACCGCCGCTTCTTCGAGGTTTACCCCAACGTCCTCGATTCACGGCGGCTCCTCGTTCTGGTTTGGCGCTTCTCGACAGTGTTTCGATCCAATGCATGCTCCTCCGAAGCTAACTTGTGTGGCAGAGAGTTGCGGCATGGGAGCAGGGCTCTGCCGTCTAGAGTAACAGCGAGGTGCGGCGTGGGAGCAGGGTTCCGTCGGCTCGAGTGCCAGAGGTGCGGCGTGGGAGCTGGGCTCCGCCGACCGAGTTGTGAGGGGCCAGTTGTTTGGTTGGTTAGCGTGAGTTGAGTTGGGTTGGACTGGCCTGTTGTCTAGCTGTGCCTTCCGGTGTGAGTGTCGTTCTGTTCGAGTTGAGGTCCTTTTGTCGTCTCGGGGTTGGTTGCCGGTTTTCCTCTCTGAAACCGTGCACCTGTTAAGGTTTTCGGGCCCGGTTTTCCTTATAAACTGAGTCAATTCTCTTCTGCTTTATATTTATGCTCGGTAGGGATCCTGTCGGTTCATTCAAAAAAAAAAGAAAAATAAAACAAGTTCTTGTGAACACAGAGGCCATAAATCTTTTGAGTAGGTTTCGCCCAGATGGCTCCAAACTACTTAATAGCCTAACAATTACCCATTGTTAGCTCTGCTCTCATTGATCCAATGCTACATCATCACTAAAGCTCTACAGGGACATATTATACACCAGTAAAACAAAAACCACCGTTCATGTAGCATTCCTTTGTTCATTCTACTGACAAGAACCATTCAACTCCAATGCCACCTACAAATCCAAATGTTGTGTGACCTTGAGCCCAAAACAAAGACATTAGCAGACCAAGTAGGATGACAAACTGAAATGACTGCTGTAACGAGAGTCGGGAGATATGGAAGAAATTCCCAAAATTCTAATATGAAACTCAGTAGCTCATTAGTGGTGGTTGGAGTCAGTATACTTCACACATTTCAATATTACATAAATTAATATTTTAAATTTCAGTTCTAGAGAGAAAGTAATATACAATTTTTGGCTTTCAAATTTTTAGTGAGGATTTTTGTCTAAAGAAACATGTGCCTTGTCACGCCAACGCGTGGCATGACAGTGGTGACTTAGGTGCCGTCGACCCACATAGTTCTTCATTTTCCCCCAAATCTTTTCTTCCTCCCCGTGCGTCATCTCTCCTCCCCGCCCCCAACCTCTCCAAATCCGGCATTTTGGAGTTGATTTGACGCCCATCAATCCGTGGAGATCATCCTCCAAGGTAATCTCACCCATTTCATCCATTTATTTCGGTTAAAATCAGTTTGTTTTTTGGATTTAGGGTTTATGCTGAATTGAATGTTTGAGTGAATTGGTTTGAATGTTTGCATGTTGGAGTCAATTGGATTGCATTCTAGATGTTCTTACGTCATTGGGATGTCTGGTTTTAGTTTCTTAAAAGTTGAAGTTAGACACGACATTGTTTTGTATGTAGGAGAATCGGAGTAAGAAAACTATGAAGTACGATTTTCACCCTTAACTACGAATTCAGGGGACAATGCACATTAGTATTTCCAAATGGGGAATTAGGCTTTGTCCTCCATGAATTTTTGTTGCCATGGACAGGGGAAGATCACACGTCGGCTCCATTTTTATTCTGTTCATTGAGTAATTTGCAGTTCTACTCTAGATATTTGATTATTTTGTGAATTGGGTAGGCTAGGAGCTATAACGTCACTACTGTTTTGTTGGGGATTCTGTTGATTCATTTGTATAGTTGTGCTAACATGTTTAGGATATTGGAAATTTGTTGTTTAGATTGCTTAGTTGCTGATGGTTCATTGGAAAACGGGTTCCAAGTAGGCTTGTTGGTTTGCTTGTATTGGCGATTTAGGTTATGTCCAGTGAACCACCCATTTGGGGGATTAGATAAAGTGCCGCATGTTTGTATTCTACTGGAATCAATGCGTTGGAGCTGTTCTTGTTTTGCTAGTTTGGTTAAGTCTTGTAACTATTCTAATTTCTATACAAACCATTTATGAATTATAAATGGCTTTCTAACTGTCACATGCTATGAGATGGTTTTATGGTGAGATGGGTGGTTCACTGGATGTAGGGTGCGAGTCCTCCAGCTGTATTGGGTGTCGGTGTGAGTACTTATGTGTTGTGGGGCTAAGAGCATATAGAATGGGTTTATGTCAGCTGTCTATAGCCTTTACCACATAGGGTTTTTGTTGACGTGGATGAAAGAGAACGAAGAGAGAGAAAGATGTTGTCTACAATTCTGTAGTCGACTGTAGCACCAGAAACAAAAAAAAATATATTAAAAGATTGTGTGTTGTCTACAATCTTGTAATCGACTGTATCACTATAATCATTGTTTGAGCTGTCTTTAGTGCTGTCTATAGGTGACATAGAGAGTTGCTATAGACAGCAGCTGTCTGTATCATTGTATATGCCCTAAGGCTGGTGTACTCGGTTTAACTTGGCACATGTTACGTTCCCAATGAAAATCCTTGCTCAGAACAGTGGTCACTTAATAACAATGTACGTTACTACGCTAAGTTGACTAGTTATGCAAATATGATGCTTGTTGCTTCCCTTGATAAATGTGAAACCAATGTATAATACTGTCCTAGTTATGCAAAAAAAAGCTTGTTTTCTTTTCGTGTTGTGATCTTGGGAATGTAGCCAGTTTATGTGCATTTAGCACCGTTCTCCACTTGTCACATTGCTCTATAAGTATCAATTTTTTCCTTGTCTGGTTTTTGGGGATTATGTTGGTTTTTGGCGATTCCAACTTAATTGAGTCCAACGAACAAAAGAAAACACTTTTATATATTATGTGTGGTAGTTCGTACCTATGTCATCATGCAGTACTGACTTTACAATATTTTATTCGCATTGTTGAATGTAGATGGATAAAGTTGTATGAGTATTTACTGGTGGGCCAATTAGCCAAATGGGTAGTGGTGTCGACTTCGTTGGCATGTAAGTGAATGTACTTGTGTTTCATGAATCACCATCATTTCAAACTCTTGTGAATCACCATCATTTCAAACTCTTGTGATGAGGATTAAGTCCACCTTTGGATGAGATGAGCCCAGGGTCGTTATCGGAATGGAGGGGCGGTACAATGCCGGGCAGGGTTCAAAGGTACATGCCTTGTTGATGCTAATCTCGTGTGAGGATGATCACAAGGAGGTTGTGCTTGCATCTCAGGTCCGGTCATTGGAGGTTGTGGTGGAGAGGTCAATCATTGGCGAGGATATCTACAAGAATGCGGATGTGATGAACGACAACATGGAGCAACTTGAATCTGTTGTGGATCTTTCGCAAGGCCCCCCAACGGAGGAGCAACCATCCCAAGAGGTCAATGGCGTCGGACTTAACATCGATGCCCCACTGTTGGTGGATTCATCATACGCGCATGTTTCTTCGTTGCATCCTATTAGTGACTCCGTGACTGATTTCAATGGAGATGTAATGACCAACGATCTTGATGATGAGGTGTTCTGAGATGGAACAAACCGTGACATTGAGTCCGATGAAGGTTGGAGCTCAACTAGGGATGGCAATTGTGCCCGTTTACCCGCGTGCCCGCGGGTAAATACCCTAATGGAGTTGGGTATGGGGGGCTTTCTTCGCCCATGGGTATAGAAATGGGGGCAATACTTTGCCCATCGGGTAAACAGGCGTGGGCATGGGTGAGCTCTACCCGTGCCCGCCACGCCCGTTTACCCGCCAACCCCACACTGACATGTGGGCAGCTGAATCTTGTTCTATACTAACAGCTTTAGGTATTTGTTATAGATTATGGAACATTCACAAAATGTTCTGCTAAGTAAAGTGCAAGAGGACTATCTTGTTGAATGTGTGATGTACTATTGATGTGTGAATTGTGATGAACTTAATGTGTGCATTGTTTATATGATGAGTATGCTCGCGGGCAATGTGTACCCACCGGGGTTGGTTTCGCGGGTAAACGGGCATGCCCGCGGGCGACGGGTATGGGCGAGGTTTTTCGCCCGTCATGTTTCGCGGGCATGCCCGTGGGGGAAAATTGGGGTCGCGGGCATGGGTATGGGTGAGCACTACCCGTGCCCGCCGCGCCCGATTGCCATCCCTAAGCTCAACCGAAAACTAAGGGCCTACTCCACTTTTCTCCTCTGAGGAAGGTCGGGTTCTTTAAAGTGTAATGGGTGAGATCCCGTCGGTGCATGCATTTGAGGATGTCAGAATGGTTGGTAACACGGTTTGTGCAAATCGGTTGAAGAGCAGGGATAGCATTGCAGACCCAGAGAATGAACTCATACGCAAGGACTTGTTGTCTGCAAGCATGGATGATATGAAGGTTTGGCTGCGAGAATACCCAGTGAACAAGAGGTATACCATGAGGTGCGAAAGGGGGTGTAGATGGAAGGTCTGGGAGCGAAAAACTAGGGACAAGCAATGGAAAATAATGAATTTGGAGCAGCCTCACACTTGTGGGACTGCACAAGTTTCTGGGGAGCACCTTCAGGCTACCGCAAATTTCATTGCAAGGGACATAACTGGGGTTGTGGCTGTCGACCCTGATGTGACTGTCGCTACCCCCATTCAGGCTATATTCAGGTTCATTAAGTACCTTGTGAAGTACGAGAAAGCATGGAGGGCAAAACAAAGAGCGATGCAGTTACTGTAGGATGATTGGAAGGAGGTTTACGGGTGGCTTCCTCGAATCTTAACTGCTATGTAGGCCAAGAATCCGGGCATAAAGTTTTATCCTTGACACGGGAACCGAACAGAACTCGATGAAGGGGTCATGAAACATGTTCTCGGTACTGGTCTTTTGGGCAATGCAAGGAGGCCTTCAAGCATTGCAGGTCTGTCTTATCAGTTGACGCCATATTCCTAACCGGGAAGTACTATGGTGTCTTGATGCTCGCCATGGGTATTGATGTGGAGGACCAGCTGATTCCACTAGCATTCACACTTACTGAGGGTGAGAACAATGCAAGCTAGCAATGGTTCATGGATATAGTTCGTCTACATCTTGTTGGGCCTAGACGACAGGTTTGCATCATCTTGGATAGGCACTGCGGCATTCTGAACGCTGTGAATAGCAAACTTGATGGACACCCGGATGTGCTGCATAGGTGGTGCATGCGTCACTTAGAGACAAATTTCTTTAAACAATGCAGTAGGAAAGATCTCACAAAAAAGTTCAAACAGTTATGCGGATGTTTGGAGAAGAGGGACTTCAAGGTCAAGTTGATAGAGCTGAGGGGACTGACCAACGAACGAGGGAATAAGTGGTTGGACGAGGTCTTGCAGCAGAAGACAAAGTGGGCACAAGCATATGATGAAGGTTTCTGCAGGTATGGTATGATGACAACGAACATCTCAAAGGTGTTCAACAACGTTCTTAAGGGCATCTGTACTATGCCAGTATCGGCTATCTTGGAGTACTCATTTAGGAAGACCAACTCATACTTTGTGATCGGTGGACCCGTGTAAGGGATGCATACAATGTTGGCCAGTGTTGGGGTGCGGCTGCTGCCAAACACCTTGCTATCATAGAGGAAGAGTCATGCAATCAGGAGGCGGAGTAATACGATCCGACTTTGCATATCTACGCCATTAGGGCAGCTAGGGGCACATCGATAGGAGGCGAGCGTTATGGTGGTCGAAACCATAGAGTGAACCTAACCGCGGGAGATTGTACTTGCATGGTTCTGACTTTGCTACATGTCCCATACTCTCACATCGTCACCGCCTGTCGCGTGATGGTGTAAGTCACATTTCTAACACCTTCATTGCAGAGGAATTCTCAAAGCTAGCCACGATGAGGACTTGGGAGAAGAGATTCAAGCCTACCTTGATCCCTCGCATTGGCCACCGTATGCGGGGGAGAAATACATTCCCGACAAAGAAATAGTGAACAAGCGACGCGATCGAAGGAAGAGGAAGAGGCTTCTAATGATATGGACATTTCACGGCAAGCCGGTAAGGACATGTATAGCCTTGGGGACTTCGACACCACCACCATAACCAACAAGTGCTCAAAGTGTCACGAGCACGGACACACCAGGGCAAAGCACGTGAGTAGGGATTTCCAGCCGTGTAGGGTAAGGCGGCGCCGTTTACGTGTCCTGCCCCCCTGAGGTAACCGCTGTTCTTGTTGTGCGAAAATTATTATTGTTTATTTATAGAGTTCACTCAATTGTATTTTGTAGATTGTTTTGTACCTCATGTACACTAAATAATTATTTTCCTGTAATGTAGGATGTCGCAGCACCCACAATACGCGTTGCTCCTCTCGGAGTATGATGGCGACCACCGTGCACACCGCATAGCCGACGAGGGTGTGGTGCGATTTGCTAATCTATTATTTGATCATGCTTCCAACTTATTGACCATGTGGTTGTTTCACTTATTTGCATGCATATCTCTCTGTCAGGTACTCCAGTCACTTCGCCCTCGGACCCACACCCCACTAAATTGGGATGAGCGTTACGTGCTATATGTTTGTGATGCTGGTCTACTTGCCTTGGCACAGATTGTCACAAACGGGCTTCCCCGTATGGACGGTGCTGCACTTATTGCTCTGGTGGACCGATGGTGCCCAGAGACTCACACGTTCCACCTACCGTTAGGCGAGATGACCATCACGCTACAGGATGTTGGTATGATTCTGGGCCTCCCCATAGACCAGGTTGGACAGTGGCTAGGAGTGCGACTGAACGACCCAGCTGCAGATGCGAGGGACAATCGGCCTTCCGCGGTGCTTGCGTCCTGGCTGTGTGCAAATTTCAGCGTGTGCCCGCTGGTCGTAGATGAGGTCACAGTAGAGCGCTTCGCACGTGCATGGGTTTGGTATCTGCTCGGGTCCTTCCTTTTCCCCGATGGTACCGGCAACACCGTCTCTTGGATTTACTTGGCCATGTTGGCTGACTTCGGAGCGATAGGGACTTACAGTTGGGGTTTTGCTACACTGGCTTGTCTGTACCGACACTTGTGCGATGCATGCCGCTCACGGAGTACCAGCGGCAACTTGGGTGGCTGCACATACCTCCTGCAAGTGTGGATGTGGGAGCATTTGCCCGTGGGTCGGCCCACTCATGCTACCTTGCAGGTACGAGTTTTTTTTCATTTATCATATACTGCCTCATTCAACAAAATATGCGAGTTAAATCCATCTCCATGCAGGCGTGGCCCCTTGACGACCCTGCGTCGCTACTGACTGTAGCCTACCTCTGGAGCTCCATCATGTCACCTATTGGGAATCCGAGGTCACGGTACCTAGGTTACACGAATGAGCTCGATGTCATCACTCAGGACCAGGTACAGTTTCATAAGTTAGTTTGCTTCCTACAAATCTTGTTTGAACTATGATTTCATCACTAATGAGTAATGGCTGCCCTATACATTTTGCAGGTCACGTGGCTGCCATATACCCGTGATGAGGTCCTTGAGATGGACCTAAACCCGATGTGCGAGCGTGATGATGGCTTGTGGACGATGCTCTCACCCCTGATCTACTTCTATGCGGTGGAGTACCACTTGCTCCATGGGGTCATGACTATTTCGTTCTGATTGATTTTGTTTTTCAAGAAGAATAGACCGAAACACTGCCTCACCAGCTTTTCAGAAAGATGAGACCATACTCTGCCGCGAAGGCTACTCAGATGCGTTTAACCACCCTATTCTGTCAGCTTTTCAGATCGACATGATAACATTCTACCTCACCAGCTTTTCAGACCGAACAGACTAGACTCTGCTGCGCAAAATTTTCAGAGGGACACGACGACACTCTACCACACTAGCTTTTTAGATTGAAAAGACTAGACTTTGCCGCGCTAACTTTTTAGAGGGACGTGACAACACTCTACCTCACCAGCTTTTTAGACCGAAAAGGCAACATACTAGGACTCAACCTTTTCAGAATTGAACACACTACAAACATCGATTTCTGATGTGTTCTTACTACACCATAAGCATTACACCGTATGCCCTTATAAAAAAAGGTGGAAGAGATCTGGGAGCGAACATTACATAGCCAAACCAAAACTACACCAGAGCTTGGTTCACACAACTAAGAGAAAGAAGATGGAGGACTCAACAGGCATCTACAATAGGATAGCGCAGAAGCAAAAGTGGCTAGCCAAGAGGGCTAAACCCTACCCGGATAAATCTATGAAGGATGCGCTAGTACCATCGGAGTTCCCACGCCCACAATGTGTGTGTGAAGAACCGCCAAAAATCATCTAGTTCACAAACCCGGCGATGTCCGCTCGGGCATACTACACGTGCGGCCACTACCTCGTAAGCGAATCTTGCACACACAAAGATTTTTCACATCATACGTTCAATTCCACAAATCCCTCATTACACATGCGCATAATGGCAGCCGGAGATGCAATACAACTTCTTCCAATGGATCGACGGGCCGGAGATGTATGACAGGGCTTTTATCCAACAGACGTACATGTCGAACTTTCCATGGCTAGTTGAGACCTTCGAGCGCTGGACACCTTACGTACCCGACCCTGACCCAACTAAAAAGCCATCGAATAAGCCCAAAAAAGCAGATGGGTACGATCAGGGAAAAAATTCCCGGCCAGTAATCGCCAGTTACCGGTTACCAGCCTGGGTCCGAGATCCAAAATCTCGGCCGATTTTCTCGGGTTTTGCAAGTTCAAATTTCAAAATTTGAAATTCGGCTGGTTTTCAATCAAATTCAAGCAATTTTTATTTGGGATTTTTCCGGTTTGAGCGGAATCGATCGGTTACTATTCCCGCCACCATGGAAGTGGTCCAGACGCTTGTCGATCCCGGTGCGACAAGGCCAAGTGGACGACGGATAGGGGAAGGCTCCTATAAGTGAGACCGTGAGCCGTATTACTGCTCCCCGTCGCTCGGGTGCACTCCGGATTCAAGAGGTAAGTTATGATCAGTATGCAACATAATTATTAATTTGGCTCGACGTTGTGTTATCCTAACATCATTCAATCGTCTAGCCCATCTTGCAGGACAAGAATGACCTCAAGACTGCCCGCAGCCGCCACGAGCAGCAAGGCGACAAGGGGAAAGCACCGGCAAGTGAGACCGTTGGCTGTACTACCGCTCACTGTCGCTCAGCGGCACTCCGAAACCAAGAGGTAAGTTAAGTACAGTATGCATCATAATTATTAATTTTGCACGACATTGTGTTATCCTAATATCATTCAACCGTCCAGCCCGTCTTGTAGGACATGGATGACTTCGAGACTGGCAGTCACCGCCGCGGGTAGCAAGGAGACAAGGGGAAGGGAGCGATGGGCCATCGAAACTAATGCTCTTTGTTCCAATCGATTTTATTTCCATTCCAAAAAGATATTTTTTAAAATAATTTTGTTTTAATTTTTTTACAAAACTAAATAGTCATCCAAAAAAATTTACAAAACTAGGTCCCTGTCACCACTTGGAATGGCGACAGGCACCTGTCGCCATTCCAACTGGTGACAGGGACCCGGTTGATTCCCTGTCACTAGTTCAAGTGGCGACAAGAAGTGAACAGTGTTCCTGTTGCTAGTTGAACTGGCGACAGGGATTGTCGTCAGTTCAATTGGCGATAGGGATCCCCTTTTTTATTGTAAAATTTTGGAAAACCGCCATTCCAAATGGCGATAGGGATCACAAGTGCGTGTCGTCATTCCAAATGGTAACATAGTCTTTGTTATAAAAGATCCTCAAAACCCTAAAATTGATTGAAAGCTCACTTTTATTCTAAAAAAAAGAAAGAAGGGAGGGAAGGGAAGGGAGAGGAGCAGAGGGGAGGAGAGAAGCTAGTGAAATGCTGTTTGTCCGGTCGCCCACCTTTCAGGTTATTTTTTTAGCCGAATGGATTACATAGTTTTGGATGTACGGTTACGTAGTGCAGTATGTTGTACATTATACTTTTCTGTGGGTAGTCTAGTTTGAGATATGTGGTTAATCGTAGAAATTTTGTTTACGGTGCAGTACGTCAAATATGTTGGACGCCACCAACTTCAAAATTTACTATGGTCAGGGGACTATTCTTGAGGGTCTCGAGGGGATTGGTTTGCATTATTTCCAATCAGCGATCGTGCCCTTGCCAAGAACAGAGCGGTGTCAATGGGGCGCAGTGATGCAGTGGTTGTTTCACACATTTCAATTGGACCATGCTGTGTATGATCTCAGATTGAGTTGCCTTGCCCCACGAGCAACACAACGCACATATTGGGAGTTAGTTCAGCTCAAGGGAATAAGGTCATGGCAGTCATATGTGTGCATGGCGAGGGGAGGAGGGTGGGATTTGATCCTTCTGGCCTAGGCATATACCAAGCCCACTCCTGCATCCGCTGCTGCTGAATAAGAAGGGGGTGGTGATGTCAAAGAAGAAGTCGGGGACTCTAGCCACAGCGTGACGCACACAATGACCAAAGCTCCTGGAGTTGCTGATGCTGTCGATGAAGACCATGTGGAAGGAGCTCCTTCAGTTAGGCAAGCTACTGGGCTTGCTGACGAGGGTGAGGAGGTGAAAGCTATAGTGCAAAGGATAGATCTCAAAGACCGGGACTACATAACATTATCAGAAGATGAAGGATCTGATGACGAGAATGATGTGGACCAGCAGATGGTTCCATCCGAGTAGAACACATACCCGTTCGACAACCTCGTTGTCAACGAAGGCTCCCGTGTGCTGTGGGAGTACGACCAGAGCGAGGTCAGGCAAGGAGCTATGTACAAACGAAGGAGGTTGTGCAGGAGGCGGTCGAATTCTGGGCCTTGTCGGTGCGGCGTACATTCATAGTTGTCAAGTTTAACCCAAGATGCTACGATGTGAAGTGCGACATAAAGGGATGCCCTTGGCGAGTGAACGCATTTCAACCTAAGTGGGACACTTACTGGAAATGCTCTATAGTGGTCCCTTACACATGTGTCGTCGCTGAGTCAGTGTAGTCCCATAGGTACCTGTCATCAGGCTTCATCGCCAACCTCATGTACGATGAGATCATGGATAATCTTGATTTTGAGCCACAATCCATCATTCGGGCGATTGAGGCAAAGTTCCAGTACACAGTCAGCTATGCCAAGGTGTAGAGGGCAAAATAGAAAGCGTTGGAATCAAGGTTCGGTACTTTTGAGGACTCCTACCATAACCTCCCCGGGCTACTCCGAGTCATACAAGATAGAATCCCGGCACTCATGTTGACATTCAGGATTCCACGCATCCGAAGTGGACCAATAAGAGGGTACTGTCGTGAGCATTCTTCGCCTTTGGTCCATACATCAATGCATTTTGGTACTGCTGTCCAATCTTATGTGTGGATGACACATTCTTGACTGAAAAGTACAAGGGCTAGATACTGACCGTAATAGCGATGGACGGGAATAATCAAGTTCTTCCCATGGCATTCGCTTTCGTTGAAAGCGAGAACACAGAAAACTGGTTGCTGTTCCTGAAGAATATGAGGATTTCTGTTGTACAGGGCTGTCCAAACATATGCGTCATTCATGATCAGCATTCAGGCCTACTGAGTGCAATAACTCAACTACAGTAAGGAGAGAACGAACCACTTGCATGGGCAAATCTGTAGAGTAGGTGATGCATGAGGCACTTGGGTGCAAACTTCTACAAGCAGTTCCGCAACAAGGACTTGATGAACCTGTTCAAGCGGCTATGCAGCCAGAACCAGCAGTGAAAGTTTGAAGCACTCTGGAAGATTCTAGATGAGCGGACCCAGACACACAGAAGAGAGGCAACGAAAAGGACCACCCCAAACGCTGATCAGGCCCTCGAAGAATTACCACAGCTACCCACAGATGGTCCTAGTGTAATGAGGAAGACAGGGGCGCAGGTGAAATGTTTCTTGGACTGGATCGAGCACGAGCCTAAGGAGAAGTGGTCGCTGCTACATGACAGGGGTGGTGCAGGATATGGTGTCATGACAACCAATCTGGTCAAGGTGTACAACTGGGTCATGCAGGGCGTAAGGTGCCTCCCTTTGGTTGGTATTGTGGAGGCAATTCTTTACGGTACCCCAAATTACTTTGTTGACAGAAGCAACAACGCGTCGCTCACCTTGGCAAATGACAGAGTACTCTACTCCGCCGTGATCACCAAGTACATGGAGGAGAAGAGCAAGAAAGGTGAGATGCACCAGGCATTCAAGATGGGCATAAGGGAGTTTCGCTTCGAGATAATGTGCAGGGATAAAAGACGCTGAGGGACGAATCATGACAGGATCACCCACGAGTGCACGCTATACCGTGCTAGTTGCCTATGCACTTGCAACAAGCCCCTTCTTCTGCATAGGCCCTGCTCCCATGTCATGGCCGCATATTCGACAGTGGTACAACATCTTGGCCAGTATCTCTTTGACTATTTCAACAAGGAGGAGGTGATGCAAACCTAGAGTGCAGAGATGTATGGTTACGCCGTGGTTGGACATTTCACTGGGCATCCGACCTGGGAGCAACTCATCTGGGCCGCGGACATTGATAGGCTGAAGGGAAAGGTTGACTGACGACAGATACGGCGCATCAGGAAAGACATGGATGAAGCAAAAGACGGGCGTCGTACGAAGAAGTGCTCCATTTGCAAGGAGTCTGGGCACACCTTCAAGAAATGTCCTACGAGGAATCCTTAGGACGAAGGAGACATCGGCACTCCGAACGTCATCGCGAGGACCTCATCCGACCGCCCGACTCGAGGCGGTCCACCTAAAGTAGCTAGGATGCAAATGAGTACACGAAGATCGCAAAGGCACGTACCTCGAAACCCAACATGGGTCCACCCTCCATGCCCTGATCGGCGTGTGCAGCCGCAACACGCCAAGCTCAGTTGCAGCCTCGTACTCCTTGGGGAGGATGGTACAGAGGCGACTCTAGTGATGCATGTCAATCACCGGGTCAAGCAACTCGTACGACCACTGCGCAGTGTGTCCTACGTCTGCCATACCTGAAAATTCAGTGCGTACATTGAAGAGACTACGAAACATGTACATAAGGTAATAAGAAGCAGCATTAACAAAATAATTACCAACCACAAATAGAAACCAAAGTTATGTTGGGATTATTTTGGTTAAGCTACACAAACTCCACTAACCTACTCTGTAGTTTTTACAGATTTTTTTTATAGGAATGTTGCTATTTTCCTACTTTAAAAAGAA
Organism: Ampelocalamus luodianensis; assembly: GCA_036346255.1. Taxonomy (NCBI): domain Eukaryota; kingdom Viridiplantae; phylum Streptophyta; class Magnoliopsida; order Poales; family Poaceae; genus Ampelocalamus; species Ampelocalamus luodianensis. Next base: position 67,489,471 of record CM070628.1, read on the forward strand.
TTTTTGGCATTAACAGAATAATTACAGCACACAAATGTAAACCAAATTTAAGCTAGGACTATCTCGATTCAGGTCTACCTACCGTACTAAGCTACTTTGCAATTTTAACAGATTTGTAATAGGGTCTTCCAATTTCAACAATTTTTTTAAATATTAACTGAGTGTAAATAAAAACAATAAACAAAGTTCGTAATTTTATCATTCAGCTACACGCATCCTATGTAGCAACTCCGGATTTTCTATACAATTTTAAAATGTGTCATGCTATTTTCCTAGTTTCAAATTAATTTTTGGCATTAACAATATAATTACCGCGCACAAATAGAAAGCTTAATACAGCTGGGATTATTTATATTATTCTCTACCTACCCTACTTTGCTACTATACGATTTTTACAGATTTGTAGTATGCGTCTTCTTATTTCTGCCGATTTATCCTAAATCGTTCGAGTGCTGGAACATTCATAATATGTGCACGATGAACTAGCTAGACTATAGACAGCTCAAATGATGTACTACATAATTTGACTAAAATTATCTAACCTATTGTATTCTATGTTGCTATTTCTGTTTGCTAACCGATAAGATTTTGACATAATGTACGAAGTTGTAAAAACCCGTACCTGCAAGATGGTCGACCAGATCTGATGCTCCTTTTCTCTCTCCTCCGCTAAGAACTGGCAAGGCTTCGCTACCTTTCTTCTCTCTCTCCTCCTCTCTTCTTTTTTTCTGGAATTAAAATGAGTTTTGGACTGATTTTTTATGGTTTTTATAGATGGATCCCTGTTGCCAGTTCAACTAGCGACAGGATCCCACACGGTTTCTTGTCGCGAGTTCAACTGACGATAGGAACACTCGGGCATGCCAGATTTAGAAATGCCCAAAATTCTATATTAAACTTGTTATAAAATTCAAATAAAACTCAAGGGTGAATTTTCCAAATCTGGCATGCCCGAGCCCCTACAAATAGCTCCTTAGGATCGTCAACACCTCCGCACCCCAAAGCCATCACCCACGTCCACTCCGAAGCCCTAGCACCACCACGATTTGAAGAATTAGGGTTTCTCCCTGAAGCTTGATTTCTTCGATTTCGCCGCCGCCATTGAAGCCCTACTTCCGTGGACTGCACTATCGGCATCACCATCACGCGGGCTACCTCCAGTGACCTTTCACATCGCCGAAACATCACCGGAGCCTTCGTCCGACAATACCCGAAGCCCTCCACCACTTCAAGCTCACCGCCGACCATCACCATCAACCTCAGCCACCTGTAAGTGCACCAACGAGTTCGCATTAGCATCCTCTACACTTTGGTACCACTCACCTCCGATGAGTCACCACCGTTTGCCATTGTCGTTCACACTCGAGCCTTGCTGCTATCTATCTGACATGTCCGTCCACATTGCACGCCAGCTCAGTGCCACCTCAGATCTTTCGCCTACGTGTCGCGTGCGTGTCAGCCTCATCAGCGCATGCGTGGCACGGTCCACCCTTCACCAGATCCAATCTCTAATAGACTCAGTCCACCAAAAGCCGAGCCACTAACGTGTGGGCCCCACATGTTAGAATTTCTTGTTATTTTGTTTCCAGCCGAATTTCTAGTGCTCACGTCAGCATTGTGTCATAATCCGATTTTTCCTTAGAGAAATAGTTCGGGTAAATCCAGAAAATCCTTTTTAGGGTTTTTCTTTAGATTAGATCTTCCAAAAGCCATACCTTTTGCATCTGAACTCCGATTGAGCTCATTCAAATTTCTAAATTTATCTAAATTCAAGATCTATTTATTTTAGATTTTTATTTATTTTTTGGAGTTGATTTTATTCTTTTATTTATTTATTTATTTTTGTTTGTTCGTTTACGAGTAGACGTTGATACTTCGGGAGATTTTGAAGAAGAAGGAGTGCCTCAAGACCAAGACCAGTACCAAGATTTATTTCAAGGCAAGTCATACCTTTGATCATATTGAATCCTAGTTTTCAAAACTATATTAATTCAAACTATTGCACGTGCTTTAAATATTTATTTAAATGCTTTGGGGTTTAGTTATTAATCCGAATTGTTATATCCATCTTGCTTATTGTTATGTCATGATCTTTGGTCACCCTAGATTGGTTCATTATTTAATTGGTATTATTATAGCACCAACGTGGGTTGGTTAGATACGAGTAGATTGCTTAGCCATGCAACGAGTCATCATTCCATGTGAGTTGCAAATATAAATTTGACTAAGTGAATATGAAACTTTGTGATAAAACTATGTGTTGTGTGTTATTACTTTGTAATAGCATGTGTTGCACTTAACCAACATGGTGAGAAAGTATTTAGACCGAGGCAAGTGGTGGATACTATGTGATATGGTGGAACTATGTGAATAGGAATAATAATCTGTGTGGCATAGTTAGAAATTTGGAAGTATTGCCTTGGTCAATTAAGGACTTAACTTTGTGTGCTATTGAACTGAGTCTTACTGTACGACTACATGCCTGATGGGACGGGCCTAACTTAGTAAGTTATGGATTCTTAGTATTGACTACTCGGGTAGTAGGTTAGGCTGTGTAATGGGATGGAGGTGTGAACTATCAGGTAGTTACATCGTGGGTTGATTCGTCGCTTCCCTGTCCAACAGTGTGCGTCGGGCTAACTTTCTGTGTGGGTTGTACTGGCAGTAAAACACACTGGGAGTGTCAATATTGGAGATAAAGTTTCAGAAAAGTTTTGTTATGATTAGTGCTAACTATACTGATTATATTGTATGGGTAAAGTGTTAGAAATAATGCACGAATCAATAGGGACAAAAGACACGAATTTTACGTGAAAAACTCTTGCGGGAAAAAACCACGGGCGCTAACCAGCGATGATCACTATATGAGGAGCGATTACAAAACGCAGAGGATTACAATGAGGCTTTTGGCGTCAACTCTCCCTGTGCGGCTTACAAGAGGTATATAAAGGGGTAAAAAGACTTAGAGTCCAAGTAAGAAACTAATCCGCTAATATGGCAACTAATCCGGATACTTCCATATTAGAAATTCGGATCATAATTCAACAATCTCCACCTTGAGACGAATTTCCTCTTGTAGCATAATGAAGAATCATCAATCATCAAATATCTCCACAATAAGATAAAAAATCACCGTGCGCCAACTAGTCTCTACGACTAAACTGTAACACCAACTAAGTTTGAGCAAAGCTCAAACTTAGTAACAGGAACTGGCTTTGTCATCATGTCAGCTGGATTATCATGAGTACTTATCTTGCACAACTTGACATCACCTTGAGCAATAACACCTCGAATAAAGTGATATCTCACATCAATGTCTTTGTTCTCTCATGGAACATCTGATCATTTGTAAGACGTATAGCACTCTGACTATCACAAAATATAGTAGTGCAACAATTATCTCCACAAAGGTCAGTATACAAACCTCTCAACCAAATAGCTTCTTTACAAGCTTCAGAAATAGTCATGTATTCTGCTTCAGTGGTAGATAAAGCAACAGTAGCTTGCAAACTTGCTTTCCAACTAACAGCACAACCACCAATGGTGAAAACATAACCTGTGAGAGACCTCCTCTTGTTAAAATCACCAGCATAATCAGAATCAACATAACCAATAAGTCCATCTCTAGAATTCCCAAACTGCAAACAAGCATTAGAAGTGCCACGCAAATATCTGAAAATCCACTGAACTGCTTTCCAATGCTCTTTTACAGGATTAGCCATGTATCTTGTCGGTGTTTTAGAACCGATCTTACGTAAAAATTATTTGATTCGGGGGGTCTCCACAATTGACCACGCAGACGAAAGAGACACGGGGATTTTTATACAGGTTCGGGCTTTCTCAGGTGAGAATAACAACCCTACTCCTGTGTATCTTGTATTGGGTATCTGTATTACAATTAGCCGAGGTCTTACTAACTGTTCCTTCAGAAAAACTCTCCCTTACTATCTCTAAAAGACACTTATTTATACTACGCAGTGGTGGTCGTTGTCGTTCCAGGTTAATTAGTCGCCCATTATAGCGTAATAATGAGATTAATTACCGGAGTAGTAACTCCCCATGCTGTCAAACAGTGATCAGTCAGAGATAGCGAGGAATTATCTGTAGTTATATCAGGCATAACTACGTATTTTGACTGCTTAGATTCCCACTATTAAATGGGCCTTCTGGCGAGTGGACCCAGTTAGTCGCGAGGAAGTCGTAGCAGAGCTGGTCATAGCAGAACTTACGACTAGAGGGGTAGTCGTAGAAAGGCTTACGACTGAGTACTGGTCGTAGAAAGACTTACGACCGGACGTAGTCGTAGCAGGACTTACGATTACACTATAGTCGTAGAAATACTTACGACTAAGGGGTAATCGTAGGAGGACTTACGACTTACCTGACTTGCTCTTCCCTTATGACATTAAGGGGTATGCCATGTGACGTCATATTACATGATTATGGAATAATAAAATGAGGATTATTAGATCCTCGTCATCTAGCCCCCCAACTTCAAGTGAAAATAGCTTACTTGACCGAAGGGTCGTAGGAAAAATGTTGAAGGAAAAACTCTTCAACCTAAGTTTCTCTCGACCAGAAATATGCTTGACCGAGGTAATTTGTTAAGAATATTACGATTGCAAGATGGTCGTAGAATAACTTAAGACTTCGGAGCAATCGTGGCCTTACGATCGGAAGCAACACTTTTTCAATCGACTTTTCATTTGACCCAGGGGTCAAGATGGTAATTTCACTTGAGGTGTGAAAAGTGTGTCTTAGGACTTTCGAACGGGCAGGTTAAAAGTCTGTCCGTCGGAGCAATTCCCGAAGCGGTGGAAACTGTTGGGATTCCACGGCGTTTCATTCCAGATGCGTGGTTATAAAACGGGCCGTAGAGGTAAAACTTAGGATTCTTACCTTTTCACCCAACAGTTTGTTGATTTCTCGTCTCTTCCGCCGCGAGTGATTCCGTACACTTGCTTGGAGCTTTCCCGAATCCAATTCTTCCCGCCCTTGAGAGAGAATGGCTAGGATTGTCTCTGAGTAGGCTGAGTCGGAGATGGATGATACCAAGATGACTACTCTGGTCGCCGCCGAGAAGATCCCCGAGGGACTTCTCGTGAAGTGGATTGCAGCGAATGAGCAGCATTGGCCGTCGGGAGAGGAAGGCCAAATTCTAGTTTTCCAGGCGTACTATGAGTACGACCTCCGATTGCCCGCTCACCCCTTCCTCACACTCGTGCTCGAGCACTTTAAGGTGGAATTAGTGAATCTCGGTCCTAATTCCATCACAATGCTGAGCGTGTTCGTGTACTTGTGTGAGGCCTACCTGGGGATTCCGGCGGATCTTGAGCTTTTTCAGTATTATTACGGAATGGCTCGTCAAGCCGGGATTGCCGGTAGCTGTGGTCTCAAGCTCCACGACGGCAAGTCGAAGGAGTACATTCAGATGTTTACCCGGTCGTCATGGCCGGGGTGGAAGAAGAAGTGGTTTTACTGGGAGGTTACCAAGGAAGATAGCCTCTCATTCGCCGGAAAGGCCGCCGAGTGGGCTTCTTCCTGGGACTCGACTCCCAGTAACCTCGACCGGATAGCCCCCCTATATTCAAGCTATCAAAGACTTGAAGTCGGAGGGGCTCACCGGCTGGCACGTGGTGAAGGACTTCATCACGCGTCGAATTAGCCCCTTGAAGGCACAAGTTCCTCCCATGTGGAGATACTCGGGAAAAGACGACCCGACTAGGGACTACAAGGATGGTGAGTAGAAGAACTTACTCTTTTGGCTTTATCCTTGATTAATCCCAATTTAGTCTGCTAATCGTTCTATTCATGCGTTCAGATCTTCCTCAGGGGGAGGTTGATGCTCGCGTCAGGCTCGTCTGCGAGAAGAGCCCGACCAACATTATGGCTCCTCAAATCCTTGCGGTTTTGACCACAGAGGAGAAAGAGGAGCGCCTAAAGGTAATCAAATGATTTTGTCTTTAGACGCTTTGCTATCGTAAAGCGATATACGACTAGGGAGGTAGTCGTAGGAAAGCTTTTGACTGGATACTGATCGTAGAAAAACTTACGACCGGACATAATCGTAACAGGACTACGATTACACAATGTCGTAGAAACACTTACGACTTTTGGGCTGGTCGTACTTACGACCAGCTAGTGACCGTAGAAGAACTTATGTCCACTTTTCTTTTTCTGTTCCTTAACAGAAAGTAGGCATAGAGAACCGCCAGGACGACGAGGAAGTCGATTTGGTGGTCATCGGGGCGGCTGTGCAGGCGGAGTCAGTGAAGTCCCCTCCATCCAAGAAGCGTCGACTGGTAAGAGTCGACGATAAGGGTGGTTCAAGTTCGACTCCTCCTGCTCCTTTCGCTAAATTTGCCATGGACATAGCTGCGGCGAAGAAGAAAGCGGAAGTAGAGGCCTTTGCCCTTAAGCGCAAAGTCCCCAAGGTCAAGGTACCTTTCTATTACGACAACGAATCCTTCGCAGTTTCTGCTTCTCGTGGCTTTATAAGGCAGCTAGGAAAGGAGAACTGGAAGAGCTTCATGTCTTTCGTGAAGGAAACTGCTGCTCCCATGGCGCCCAGTGTTGAGGAGAGCAGCGGTCTTGAGGTGGTCGAGACAGGTCTCGGCCACTCGGGAAATCGGGAGGAGGTGACTCCTGTTATCCCGAGCGCATCTCAACCAGCAATGGTTGAGAAGAAGTCAAAGAAATCTTCCGTCGGGAAGGTTGCTCCAAAATTTCGAGTTAAGTCCAGCGCACAGAGGTATGTAAAAAATATAAGTGTAAGAACTGCATTTACCCTTTGCTTTTTACGAGTGGACTTACTTCTTCGTTTTGTAATCTTAGCCTGTCGTCTTCGGCCCCCAGGGATACTCCTATGGAGGAGCCCGCTGTCACTCCTTCAGCTGGCGAGGGTGTGATTGCGGTAGTAGCCGAAGACCCAGCTACTATTCCTGTGGCAGAAGAAGCTACGGCTGCTCAGGTCGCTACGACCACTGAGGATGTCGAAGTCGCTACGACAACCGAGGCTGTTGTAGAGACTGAAGAGGAGGCGAGAGAGGCCTCGAGGGAGATACCGGAGGTTGGTGGCAGCGAGAGTGCTGACCGCCGTGCCGGTAAGGAGGTTGTCGAGGACGTTCCTTCCGGCCCTCCAGGTGGTGTTCCCGTCACCGAGTCAGAGAAATAAGAGTACTTCAACTTTTGCTATGATTTCTTTGGCCCTGACTCTATCGTAGGATCTTCTGCCTACCGATCTCGCGACCGAGTTCCACACCCCAGCAGCATTCCCAATTGCGGGGATGTTTTCGACAACGAACGACTTGAGGGGTTCTGGTGGAAACGAGTCGAGGAGATGGATGGTTGAAGGATCCAACACGAATAATGTCCATGTTTGCTTGGTCAAATATGAACATAAGTATTCATCGATACTCACTTATGGTTTTTACTTCTTTCTCTTATCGTTTTTCTCCCTTGTAGAGAGCTGTGGAGCAAATCGCTTCGATTTGTGAATACCATCGGCAACTTGTCAAACTTCGACAAGAGAAAGTAGTACTCTGCGAGCAAGCACGAAGTGGTGAGTAACCGACTCATGTCGTTACGATTACTTGTTCAAGACTTCGTAGAAGGTTGTCGAGACGACTTGGTACTAGTCATAGAAAAACTTACGACTAGGGGTAGTCGTAGAATAACTTACGACCACTCATCTAATCGTAGAAATACTTACGACCAGCTTGTTTAAGTGTGTTCATGTCTTCCCTTTACCTTTTCAGGTTTAAGAGTGACGAAAGACTGGCTGATTCACTCGACTTTGAAAAAGCCGAGTCGAAAAAGCTATGGGATAAAGCCACTGATCTTCTGAAGAAACTTCAGGAGGCTAACTCTGCAACTAAGCAGTTGTAGGAAAAAATAAACAGTACGTGTGACTACGACTACTTTTGATCTTGACCTCCATCTTCTTAACTTCTCCTTTTTGCGAGAAAAGAAGTGAAAATAAGGCCCTTGGTGCCGAGGTGGGTCTCTCGGGTTGAGGTCTAGGAGAAGTTCTTGGTTGTCATGAGACCTCCGCATGGCGAAGGAGAAAGATCAAGAAATTGAGAACTTGGGTTCTCAATTGGTAGTAAGTAGAACTTTTACCCGCTATTGATTTTTTTTATCTTCTCATAGAATTGTTTTATTTAATCAATCTTTACTCTTTCCAGATCGACTGATTGAAATAAAACAACTCCACGAGGCTTCGACTCATTCCCAGGAGGCGACGAAATCAATGAAGATTAATCTTCAAGATAACATCTCACTTCTGAACAATGTACTCGATGGGCTTCGTGCCGAGAGGGTTGCTCCTCGCGATGACACGATGGCTGCTCATACGAGTGCCATTGGGGAGCAAGTCGGTACTCTACAAGAGTTGGTGTCTACTCTGAAGACCAACCAGAATGATTCGATAAGGGAAGCGGTCAAAGGAGCTGTGAGCTTTGTTTTAGCAAAACTCAAGGCATGTGATCCTAACCTTAATCCTCGTTCTGTTGAAGGCGATTTCGACTGTACTGAATCTGAAGCCGAAAAGCTGATCGAAGAGATGCAGTCGGTTGGCCAGAAGGTCGCAGAGGAGATGCAAATAGAATCTCCTTTAACAGAGTAGTCTTGTAGTACAATCTTGTAAAAACAAGCCTTTTTGGTGGTGATGTGTAAATATATGATCCTTTCTTTTTTCCTGCAAATTATCTCGTGGAGTAGTTAGTAACTCGTAAGATAATGACAAAGGAAGAAATAATCAAACCATATATGAGTGATTCCTCCTTTCTCCTTCATTTTCCCTGCGAATCATCTCGTAGAGTAGTTAGTAACTCGTAGGGTGATAACTTGGAAAAACTAAGACTAAGAAATGAAGTCATGTTTATTACTTTATCCTAGCCCCCGACTATGTACTTAGTTTATTAGGAATAAACTAAGAAAGTAGTACAGAAAGGGTTTTTGAAAACAGAGAGGTTTGTTCGACTTATAGTTCTCGAGTATCGACTATCTTGCACTAGTCGAAAAAGTGGAAACGGATCGACACTAGGAAGTTCCCTCTAGTGGGAAGGACCACGTGCAGAGAAAAAAAAGCTTCGACTAGGCGATGTTACCATCTCTGACCAGATTAATCAAATCAATAACGACAACTTGAGCAAAACAAACATCTAGAGGACCTTAAGGATTCATTCGACTGTTTTCGTTTTTCCTGACGAAGTTATCCTGTCAGCAAAAGTAGGAAACGGGACGACGCTAGGAAGTTCTTTCTAGTGGGCAGGACCACGTGCAGAAAGGAGAAGCTTCGACTAGGTGTGTTTCTTCCTCCGGCCAGCAAGAACCAATCAAGTTAATTGAAAAGTAGTCGAACACATCTCAAAAGGTGCACTCTTCTTAGATTATGTTTTCAAAATAAGCTAAGGTGACATGAATTTGCTTAGCAACTTTCGACCATGTTTTTTAGCTCAATAATCTTTGAACTGGTTGTTATAGTAAAGAACAAAGCGACATTAGGAAGCTCCTTCCAGTGGGCAGGACCACATGCGGATAGGAGAGATTTCGACTAGATGTGTTGTCCTTTTTCTAACCAGTGTACAGGAGGAATGAGCATATAAAAATGGTCGAAAATAAAAGCGAAATCCAAAAGAGACAAAGAAGATAGGGAGAACCTGATACTTTTTTGTCGTAGAAGGTTGTTACACATAAAATTTGCGTAACTGGTCAATGTTCCAAGAGTTTGAGAGAACACGGTCGTCCTCCATTGCAAGTTGTACCGGTCCTAGACGCGTTACTTCGACTACAGTGTAAGGACCTTCCCACTTGGGGGAAAGTTTATTCCGATTAGACTGGGATTGGATAAGCCTCAATACCAAGTCACCTACAGCGAGGCTGCGAGGTTGGACCTTACGATCGTAGTATCTGTGCAGGGCTTGTTGGTAAACTGCAGAACGGATTAAAGCCTGGTTTCTCTTTTCCTCGAGCAGGTTAATGTCGTCCACTCGAAGTTGTTCTTGAATGGAGTCGTTGAATTTGTCGACCTGTGCTGACCTGATCTTTAGTTCTGGCGGAAGCATGGCTTCGGCATCGAAAACTAAAAAGAAAGGTGTTTCTCCTGTAGCTCGGCTAGGTGTCGTACGAATTGCCCATAATATTGAAGGTAATTCTTGTACCCAAGCCCCCGAGCGCTTGACTAGCTGATCAAAGACTCGGGTTTTAATTCCCTTCATTATTTGGCCATTCGCTCGTTCGACTGCCCCGTTGCTTTGGGGGTAGGCGACAGAAGCATAACACAAACGAGTTCCCAACTCGTCGCAAAATTCCTGAAATTTTGCACTTGTAAACTGTTCACCATTGTGTGCGATAATTCGACTTGGTACTCCAAATCGAGTAATCACGCATCTCATCATGAACCGTTTTGCTACTTCCGTTGTTATCCCAGTTACAGGCTCAGCTTCTATCCATTTTGTGAACGTATCGATAGCCACAAAAGGAACTCGAAACCACTTGGAGCTCTGGGTAACGGTCCTAGGATATAAAGACCCCAGGTCGCAAAAGGCCAAGACAAAGGAATTGTTTGCAATGCCTGAGCTGGTTGGTGTATTTGTCGGTTATGAAACTGGCACTGTACACACTTCTTAACCAGTTCTTTGGCATCGTGGAGGGCTGTTGGCCAGTAAAAACCTTGCCGAAAGGCTTTTCCGACCAACGTTCTGTAGGAAGCATGAGTTCCACAGATCCCTCCGTGTATGTCGTGAAGAAGTTTTAATCCTTCGCTCTGCGGAATACATCGCATGAGTACCCCTTGGGTTCCTCTTTTATAAAGGACACCTTCGACCAAAGTATACATTTTGGCCTTTCGGGATAATCGATCTGCTTCTAGATCGTCATCGGGTAAGAAACCCGTCTGAAGATACTCGTAGATGGGTGCCATCCATGTATCTTCGTATTCTAGAGAGGCTGTTTCTATAGGAGGCGTCTCTAGTTCTTCAACTATAGACGGCTTTTGAAGCTATTCCAGAAACACCCCTTTCGGTATCAAGGATCAAGAAGAAGCTAGACGAGCCACTTGGTCTGCGAGGAAATTATTCTTTCGAGGGATAAATTGTGCCTCAAAGCCCAAAAAGTGCTTTTCTAACTTTCGAACTTCCGATAAGTACCGGGACATGGTCGGATTAGAGCACTGGTACTCTTTTCCAACTTGATTCACGACTAGTTGAGAGTCTCCTCTTACGAGTAGTCGTCGAATCGAGAGCGCTTTCGCGGCTCGTATACCAGCTAGCAAATCATCGTACTCTGCCACGTTATTAGTGGCCTGAAAGTTTAATTGTATGGCATACTTTAAGGTTTCTCTGGTAGGAGATTCAGGACCACCCCAGCCCCCGAGCCACTTATCGTAAGTGACCCGTCAAAGTACATCGTCCACTGGTCGTGGGAATCGTACTAGGGATCCTGAACAGGTTCAGGATTTGTCCATTCGGCGAAAAAGTCTGCCAAGATCTGGGATTTAATGGCCGTTCGGGACACGAAATGGATGTCGAACGCCCCAAGTTTAACGGACCATTTTGCCATGCGTCCCGCTGTTTCTCTATTCTAGAGGATTGCTCCTAAGGGAAACTCAGACGACACAGCTAGTTTGTGCACCTGGAAATAATACCGCAGTTTCCTCGAAGACATGAGGAGGACATATAGAAGTTTTTGAACCTGAAGGTAACGCTCCTTAGGTCCGTGTAAAACCTCACTGACGTAGTAGAGTGGTCGTTGAATGTTCTCACGTTCTACGACCAAAGATCGCGCCATCGCTCGTGGCGTGACAGCTAGGTAAATTAAGAGCGTCTCTCCTGGTTTCGGAGAAACCAGAACAGGAGCACTCGTAAGATACATCTTGACATCCTCAAAGGCTAGGTTAGCCTCTTCTGACTACTCGAAGCCCTCATGTTTCCTTAGAAGTTTGAAGAAAGGCGATCCTTTTTCCCCCAGACGTGCTATGAAACGACTTAACGCCGCCATGCATCCTGTGAGTTTCTGGACTTCTTTCTTCGTGGTCGGGGGGCGCATATGAGTGATGGCTTTTATCTTTTCAGGATTTGCCTCGATTCCTCGTGCAGAGACCAGGAATCTAAGTAATTTTTCTGAAGAGACCCCGAACACACACTTCTCGGGATTAAGTTTCAAGTGGTGTTTTCTGAGGTTGTCGAAAGTCTCCTGTAAGTCTGTGATATGATTGAGTCGTTTGCTGCTTTTTACAACTAGATCATCAACATAGGCTTCCAGGTTTCGGCCTAGTTGAGGAGCAAAGGTCGTTTGCATCAAACGCTGAAAAGAAACTCCAATATTTTTTAAGCCGAATGGCATTTTGACATAACAAAATATCCCAAACGGTGTAATAAACGCGGTCTCCTCCTCATCTTCTCGACACATACTAATCTGGTGGTAACCAGAGTATGCATCTAGAAAACTCAACATTTCACATCCTGCAGTAGAGTCAACCAGCTGATCGATACGAGGTAAAGGGAAATCATCTTTTGGACAAGCTTTATTAAGGTCAGTAAAGTCCACGCACATACGCCATTTGCCGTTCGACTTTCTAACCATTATAGGGTTGGCCAACCACTCGGGGTGGTCGACTTCTCTTATAAAGCCTACTTTAAGCATCTTGTCCAATTCTGACCTAATAGCATCTCGTCGATCAAGGGCAAATCTTCGTAATTTTTGTTTTACAGGTAGTTTATCAGGCCGTAAAGCTAGCCTGTGCTCGATCACTTCCCTGGGGACTCCGGGCATGTCGGATGCTTGCCACGCGAAGACATCGGCGTTTGCTTGGAGGAAAGTGATGAGGGCGTCTTCCTATTTGGGGTCGGAAGAATCCCCAATGCGAACAGTCTTCGAGGGCTCCTCCGCGTCCAGAGGAACCTCTTTGACCTGGTCGTTCGGCTTAGGTGCGACTTTAGGCCGACTTGCTAGTCGGTGACTTTCATCTCGAGTTGGTAGTTGTCCAACCATCTCGAGGGAACGACGGTCGCAAGAGTGCGCCATCTTCTTGTCACAGTATATCGTGATCACTCCTTTGGGACCTGGAATCTTAAGACATTGATACCCATAATGAGTAGCTATTAAGAATCTTGCCAAAGTTGGTCGTCCGAGTATGGCGTTATATGCCGTGTCGAAATCGACCACATCTAAGGAGACCTTCTCTGTCCTGAAATTGCTTGGTGATCCAAACGTTAAAGGAAGAGAAACTTGGCCAATTGGTTTGGCCGAAGACCCCGGTACAATTCCATGAAATGAATATCATACCGGCCTTACCTTTGTCCTGAGTACCTGCATCTCGTCCAGGGTACTCGTAAACAGTATGTTTAGCGAGCTTCCGCCATCAACTAAAACTCGATTGACTCGGCAATTGTTGATGGTGGGTTCGACCACAATCGAAAATCGACCTGGTCTAGTCGAAGGGATCGGGCAATCACCTTTCTCAAAAGTAATGGTGACTTCCGACCACTTCGGTAATTTATTGACAAGAGGGGAGTCGAGTGTGTTTACCTCACGTTCAACAGCTTTCAGCTGTCTTCGCGATTCGTATGCCGAAGATCCCCCATAGATGTGTTCAATGGTGTGTTGCGGATCCTGGAACGACATCTCCTCATCATCCGACTCCTTCTGTGCACTTGCTTGGCCTACCTGTTCAATAGTAGGAAGTGGACCCTTGCCAGAGTAATAGTCTTCGAGTTTCCGTAGGAAAACTCGGCAGTTACGAAGATCATGCCCTTCTTTTTTATGAAAAGGACACCACCTGGGTTTGTCGTTTCTCCGATCTTGGCGCTTACCTTTGCCTCGATCGGGATTTTGCTTGGCGTTGCATGGCTCCTTGTCGCTTACGGCCAGGACCTCCTTAGAACCAGCAACTGGAGATTTGTGTCTCTTTGCCTTGTTATTAGATTTCCTAGCCTTTCTATCCTTTTTCTTGCTACCTTCGCCTGCCTCCTATGGGATGTTGTCTTCACGATCGATAGTATTGTTCCACTCGACTGCTTCAGCAGCAGTCGCATATCTATCGGCCATCTCAAAAAGTTCGGTGACGGTGGCAGGTGGATGTAAAGTGATATCCTCTGTTATCCTTCTGCTACGGACTCCCTGCTTGAAAGCCCTGATCACAGATGAGTCAGAAACTTCCGGAATAGAATTTCGAACCTGGTTGAAGCGCCTGATGAATTGTTGTAGCGTTTCATGGTTGTTCTGCCTTATCCGGTGTAGGTCATCCTCCTTTCCGGGGCGATTGTAAGTGCCCTGGAAATTTGCCAGCAAGAGATCACAAAGGTGTTGCCACAAGTAGATCGATTCGAATGGCTGGTTTAAAAAACCATGATCGTGCCGATCCTTCGAGCACAGTCGGAAGGTAATTCGCCATGACATGCTCTCCTCCTCCTGCAGCTCGGATAGCTATAGTATAAATCTGGAGGAACTCGATGGGATTCTGAGTTCCATCGAATTTCTCCATATTCGCTGGTCGAAACGAGCGCCAATGAAGCGCTCGGTCGTGAAAACGCCCGACACCCCGAGATAACCTCTTGCCTCCTTCTTTGCAGAAAAGAAGGGTTAATATCGCCGGGTGATCGTACTCGTCGATACCCAGCCGCAGGAGGGCTGTACCTACGATAGGTTTCAGCTTTACGAGGGGAATACTCCTCGTACTCCGCTTGCCGCCGTGCATCCCGTCGCCAAAGTGGTGAAAGGTCACCTCTCCTGGGGGTTTGTTGCGTCTTCCTTACGTTAGGAGAACGACATGAATGAAGGTCATGTCGCCTTCCATGCGACGAATTACCTAAACGACTGGCAGAAGACGGAGTCGTACTATTGCGACCTCCTGGTTGTGGACGACGAAGACGCTCGAGTTTGGCCATCGTGTCGCGAAGCCTTTGTGTGATTTCTTCTGCAAAGAGATCATATCCTGGCGCTCGAGCGAGTTCTTGAGTCGGGTTTTCCAGCAAGTCGTTGATGTGCTGGAGTTCTTGAGCTTCCTCCGACTGGAAATAAGAACGCTCAGGAAGATTTTTTTGAGCCGCTATTTTCCTCTGTCGGGTTGTCTCAGAATGGCCTATTTCAGACCCCTGAGTTGGTTTTAATGGAGTGCGAGAATATTGAGGATGTCCCACACGTTCATTAAAGTGTTCGTCTCATTCGCCAGCGATGGCGTCCTTGCCATTGCGACGAGGTGGTGTAGAGTATGCCCGTCGGGAAGCATCGTCAACCCTTCTTCTGGGAGAACGATCCTTATCAGAGGGAAGGACGAAGACCTCCCTTCGATGACCTCCACTTGTGCTCGAGAGCCCCTCACTTGAGGAGTAGTCGAGCGACACCATCTGACGACTTGGAGTAAACCCCTCCAAGTAGAGGAACTCCGGGTTATAACCGTCTCCGTCTGCAGGTGGGTCCTGCGTCGGGATGGTTGGATTTGGATGAACAGCGTGTTCGATCCTCTTCCCTGCGGAAATACTCGGAGAGAGAGGACCATTAGATGCCGATGGAGTTCCGGAATGATGGCTTCCAGAACCTGTCTTGCTAAGTCGTACTGCCTTGGTGGGACTCGAACACTTGGAGGAAAAACTCTCATCGTGTTGCGAATTTGCCCCAATGCAGTCTTGCTGTTGGTCAAGTTGACCCTTGCCCCCCGAGGAAGTTGGTTCCTCGACTGGGCGTACTGTCGTGGGGGATAAGGATCCCTCCTCGACTCCGTTAGTGATGCAGTCTCCGAGATCTGATAGAAGATCTCCAAAGGCGGCAACACCGTCAGAAGATTCGATACTCGGTTCGTAGTCGAATCCGGCATCCATGTCGACGTCTGCGTAATCGGCCAAGTCGAACCAATTTTCCTCGTTCCATTCTCCTGCCATGGTAGCATCAAAGAGAAAAGAAAGAACTGTTGACAAGGAATTACCAGAAGATCCTCACGGTCGGCGCCAACTGTCGGTGTTTTATAACCGATCTTACGTAAAGATTATTTGATTCGGGAGGTCTCCACAATTGACCACGGAGATGAAAGAGACACGGGGATTTTTATACAGGTTCGGGCCTTCTCTGGTGAGAATAACAACCATACTCCTGTGTATCTTGTATTGGGTATCTGGATTACAATTAGCTGAGGGTCTTACTAACTGTTCCTTCAGAAAAACTCTCCCTTACTATATCTAAAAGACACTTATTTATACTACGCAGTGGTGACTGTTGTCGTTCCAGGTTAATTAGTCGCCCATTATAGCGTAATAACGAGAGTAATTACCGGAGTAGTAACCCCTATCTTTGTCAAGCGCTTATCGATCGAGATAGTGGGGAATTATCTGTAGTTATATCAGGCATAACTACGTATTTTGACTGCTTAGATTCCCACTATTAAATGGGCCTTCTGGCGAGTGGACCCAGTTAGTCGTGAGGAAGTCGTAGCAGAGCTGGTCATAGCAGAGCTTACGACTAGAGGGGTAGTCGTAGAAAGGCTTACGACTGAGTACTGGTCGTAGAAAGACTTACGACCGGACGCTTACGATTACACTATAGTCATAGCAGGACTTACGATTACACTATAGTCGTAGAAATACTTACGACTAGGGGGTAATCGTAGGAGGACTTACGACTTATCTGACTTGCTCTTCCCTTATGACATTAAGGGGTATGCCATGTGATGTCATATTACATGATTATGGAATAATAAAATGAGGATTATTAGATCCTCGTCATATCTACTAACAACACTCAGTGCATGAGATAAATCAGGACGAGAACAAATCATGGCATTCATAAGAGAACCAACTGCACTGGAATATGGAACTCTAGACATGTACTCAATATCATAATCTGACTTACGACATAAGGCTGAAAATAATCTGAAATGCGAAGCTAATAGAGTACTCACTGGTTTTGCATCATGCATATTAAAGCGACGAAAGACTTTCTCAATATAACATTTTTGACTAATGTATAACTTGCCAGATTTCCTCTCTCCGATAATCTCCATGCCAAGAATTTTCTTTGCTGCACCTAGATCCTTCATTTCAAATTCATTACTTAATTGTACTTTCAGTTTTGCTATTTCTGACTTATCTTTTGCAACAATCAACATATCATCATCATCATAGAGAAGCAAATAAATAGCTGAACCATTAACAGTCTTTAAATAAACACAACTGTCATAATCAGACCGCTTAAAATTATGAGAGAGCATAAAAGAGTCAAATCTCTTGTACCATTGCCTAGGAGATTGCTTCAAACCATAAAGAGATTTCTTTAATCTACAAACAAGGTTTTCTTTTCCAGGAATAACAAAACCCTCAGGTTGGTCCATATAAATGTCTTCTTCTAACTCCCCATGTAAAAATGCAGTTTTAACATCTAATTGCTCGAGTTCATAATCATGCATAGCAACAATACTGAGTAAAGTGCGAATAGAACTATACTTCACAACTAGAGAAAAGACATCATTAAAATCAATACCTGAAATTTGACTATAGCCTTTAGCAACCAACCTTGCTGGTTCAGTAGAAGAAATACCTTCCTTTCTTTTGAAAATCCACTTGCAACGAACATGTTTCTTCTCCTTTGGCAATTTCACTAATTCCCAAGTGTCATTCTTTTCAAGTGACTCCATCTTATCATGCATAGCAGTTATCCACTTATTACAATCAGTGGAGCTAATAGCCCCAGAGTATGATGAAGGTTCTGTATTACCTTCAATTTCTTCTGCCACACTCAAAGCATAAGCGACAATATTAGCTTCTTCAATCAACCTCTTGGGTGGATTGATCTAGGTTTGTCAACTGTAATAGACCGTTGTGGTGGCTGCTCAACATTGGGAGTATCCTCAACAATCGGTGCATCATGAATAACGGTATTTTCCTTATCTGATGTGTTACCTGAACCAACAGAGTGCTCCATCTGAACACTTGAATTCTGCTCACTCTCAACAGGAACGTTAGTAGGTAGTTTATCAGGAAGCATAGCAGATTCATTAAAAACAACGTTTTTGCTAATCACAACCTTCCTTGTTTTAGGATTCCACAACTTATATCCTTTAACACCAGATTTATAACCAAGAAAGATGCACTTAATAGCCCTAGGCTCTAATTTTTCATTATCAACATGAGCATAAGCAGTACAACCGAAAACTCTTAATTCTGAATAATTTGCTGGGGAACAAGACCATACCTCAATTGGAGTCTTCTTTTCAATTGCAATATTGGGTGACCGATTAATAATATAGCAAACAGTGGAAGCGGTTTCAACCCAAAAACGCCTATGCAAACCTGCATTAGACAACGTGCCTTGGAAGTGATGGTCCTGTTCATACGTTCAGCTACACCGTTTCGTTGAGGAGTACCAGGAACGATGTAATGCCTAACAATGCTTTCAGTCTTACAATATGATTCAAATTCATCAGAACAAAATTCCATCCCATTATCAGTGCGAAGTTTCTTTACCTTCTTTTCAGTTTGCCTTTCAATCATAGTCTTCTACTCTTTAAATGCTGAAAATACTTCTAACTTATGCTTCAAGAAATAAGGCCACACTCTTCTAGAATAATCATCAATAATTGTTAACATATAACGAGCACCTCCTAAAGATGTCTTGCGAGATGGCCCCCATAAATCAGAATGCACATAATCCAAAATACCTTCTGTAGTATGAACTGAGGTATTGAATCTCACACTCTTGTGTTTGCCAAACACGCAATGCTCACAAAATTTCAGCTTGCCAATGCTATGTCCATCAAGAAGTCCTCTCTTACTCAGTTCTGCCAAACCAAGTTCATTCATATGCCCAAGACGCATATGCCAAAGATTAGTAGCATCAGAATCAGATAATGAACTTAAAATTACAGCAACATTACCTGATATTGTAGTACCTCGCAGATGGTACAGATTGGCAGATTTAATATCAGCTTTCATCACAATAAGAGAGCCTTTTGATACCTTTAAAACTCTACCTTCACCAGAATACTTGTACCCTTTAGCATCAAGAGTACTCAAAGAGATAAGGTTCCTTTTCAAGTCTGGAATATGCCTCACATCTGTCAAAGTTCTGACAATACCATCAAACATCTTGATCTGAATTGAACCAATTCCTGCAATCTTACAAGATGAGTTATCACCCATCAATACAGTACCACCTTCAACAGGTTCATAGGTGGCAAACCAATCCCTATTCAGGCACATATGAAAGGTACAGGCAGAATCAAGAATCCATTCATCATTGGTCTTAGCACATCCAGCAAAGGCAACAAGGATTTCTCCATTAGGACTATCATCAGCAGTAAGAGAGATTTTACCTTCATCATCTGGTTTACCTTTTGGCTTATAATAGCCAGTTCTCTTTTCTTTATTTTGCAGTTTCCAGCATTCAGAGATGTCGTGCTTACTTTTCTTACAATATTTGTATGACTTGTACTTGCCTCTAGATTTCGACCGGTTCTTGTAACCGTTCGAACTTTTGCCACAAGGTCCATTATTTGAGTTCTTCTCCTTTTGCCTGCCACGAACAAGCAAGCTTTCTCCTTTCGAGCTTGAATTTTCAGAAGATACCATCTGTTTCATCTTCTCCTTAGCATGCAAAGCTTCATAAACTTCATTAAGAGTGAGAGTATCTTTACTATATAATATGATATCTCTGAAATTTAAAAATGAACTAGGCAGGGAACACAAAAGAATAAGACCCAAATCCTCAGCCTCATATTTTACCTCCATCGACTCTAGGTCGGCAACGATCTCCTTAAACGCCAAAAGATGATCAAGTATGTATTCTCCTTCTTGCAATTTATAAGAGTACAACTTCTACTTGAGATGCATCTTGCTGGTGAGATCCTTTGTCATGCAAATTTGTTCCAACTTCAGCCATAATGCAGCAGCTATCTTCTCCTTCAAAACATCATGCAAAATATTATTTGATAGATAAAGGTGAATCTGAGATAAAGCCTTATGGTCTTTACGCTTGTCATCTGCGGTCCATGTGGTAGGTTATTTTGCAAATTCTTCCAATGCATTTTCCAAATCCATCTGTGCCAACACAACCCTCATCTTGACTTACCACAGCGAAAATCTTGTGTCTCGATCCAAGAAGGGAAGATCATACTTGAAAGTCACCATGAGGAATAAAACCTGAAAATTGTTATTACTGATCTGTGTAAACCTAGCAAAAATCACGACCTCTTTAATACACCTTTTGTGTACACGAATTAATGGTCTTCGAATCTCCTGGTACTTCTCATGTGGACGAAGCAAAGAACTCCAGAAAACACATGTGATTCAACAGGGAGCAATTTAATGGCTTTGATATTGGTTAATTAAAAGAAAACAAAACCTTGGAACCTGTGCTTGCACTTGAATTTGGAACCTCCACGTGATAAAAAACAACAGGACGATTGCTCTGCGATGGAGGACGGAGCGTGCGGCTTTGGTCCTCTGGACGTTCGCGTGCACGCTCGCTGCAAAGGGCGCACGGATCCTGGAGTCACTTTGTGCCACGATCGGCTTGCGCGTGTCTGCTGGGGACGCACGATGCGATGCGTTGTCTTCAGCTGTTGTCTTCAACGGAGGATCGAAGGGGCGATGCACGGACCGAAGAACGATCGATTGCTGGCGGCGCCGAACGATGCGGTGCGAGACGAGCGGACGACGCCGAGCAAGGCGGCGGAGCCAGATGCGATCTGCTATTTTTTCCGTGTATCTCTCCAAACCCTAATCTCCTGTACTCTGATACCACTTGTTAGAAATAATGCACGAATCAATAGGGACAAGAGACACAAATTTTACGTGGAAAACCCTTGCGGGAAAAAACCATAGGCGCTAATCGGCGATGATCACTATATGAGGAGCGATTACAAAACGCAGGGGATTACAATGAGGCTTTTGGTGTCAACTCTCCCCGTGCGGCTTACAAGAGGTATATAAAGGGGTAAAAAGACTTAGAGTCCAAGTAAAAAAACTAATCCGCTAATATGGAAACTAATCCGGATACTTTCATATTAGAAATTCGAATCACAATTCAACATAAAGTGTACAACTTCTACAGAGTGTTAAACAATCTATTCGAATAGCCGCGTTCATGGTCATGTACATGCTCGGGGATTTCACACGAGGGTTAGATTTTCATAAAACCTTTGGGAAGGGACAACTGTGTGATCTAAGTTATATGACTGTGTGAATTAAACTGATTAGCTATGTGTTCTTTGTAAAAACAATTATTAAGTTATTATTGTTTATTTGTTTTAAGTTACATTTCAACCTATTACTGTATTCAATTGCAAATATTGCATTTCTGCAAAAGAATCACAGAAGCCATTTCTGCTGGAATAAGATTGCATCTATACATTACATTCTATGGTGTCTTGCGAGTACGGTTGTATACTCATACTTGCTAAATCAAATCAACAGAATTGGAGGAGTCATCGCCTATGTTTGAGGAGGAGTACTATAAAGGTGCTGATCGTTAAGTCATTGATCCCAGTCGGTTGCCTGTGGCGAATTGATAGGATTCCATTGAAGCTTATTTTGTTTAACTACTTATTTAATTATTGCCAGCCCTGCGAGGCTTAATAAATGTAAACTCGATCATAAGGTCAAAACCATATTTGTTATTCAAATTAATCGTTTATGCTATTATTCGACTTGTGTGGATCGAGATTCATCTATGTTGACACTGTGTGCACTAGCGTGATCCTGAACTAGTGCAGAACACACAGAGGGTCTAGAATTATATTTTTGGGTCCCGACAATTGTTCACTTCATGTCGCTAGTTGAACTGGCGACAGGGAGTTCGACCGGCGATAGGGAGTCAACAGGGTCTCCGTCGCCATTCCAAGTGGCGACAGGGATCTAGTTTTGTAAATTTTTTTGGGTGACTATTTAGTTTTGTAAATTTTTTTAAAATAATATTATTTTTAAAAGTTATCCAAAAAGGCACATATGTATCGTAGGTGCATTTCGGTTTGTTGTATCATGCATGATGTCGTTCCTTATAAACGTAATAAAACCGTGTGCGCCATGTAATTTACAACTTTAATATAAAGTCTATTTCAATTCGCTACTGCGTTGTAAAGCCGACTTCAAATCTCGTTCACTTTTGGTATTCAATTCTTGGTGTACCAACGCAGAGAATAATATAAAAATAAAGGTCTAGAACACGTATTCAAGAAGTAGGCACTAAACAGTCTTCGACCCCTAAGCGACGACGAGCACCACCTATCATTGCAATAGGATGAGATGTGCCTTTCTAATCATCCATATGTTCTTTCAAACTAACAATGGTGTATGTTCGAAATAATATCTACTGTGTTGGATTATGCATTCACTTAGCATCATTCAATTCTTGTTATTTAAAATCAGGTTTAAATTTTTTTGAACAGACGTGCATGGAAAATCAAACGCTAAGAACAATGCACATGATAGTGAATTTGTGCATTAAAATCTGACTTTCGTACCAAATAGTCCACATATCTTATGTAACAAACGTAACATTTCTTCATCTGAAAACACCTACAAATAAAGACCGATACTGTCACGCTATGAGTGCAGGCGTGACAGCGCCCACGCAAGCCTCCACGCTGACACGACGTGCGAACGAGGGTTTGTGTGGCATGTTTGGTCACACCGATATCGGTAGCGTGACAAAACGGTTTGCCCACGTTACGGAGAGTGATATGACCAAAGAGGTTGGAATTGGAAATAAGTTAGCGAGAAGTTAACTTAAAATAATATTAAAAAAGTTAAATAATAAGAAAATTTCTTCCATTATTGACTTATTACCGTACCGGCCCTCCTCAATCTCATCACCCGCTAGGCTGTGTCATTCTTCTCATGATCGGGCCTCCCCCACATTCGAAGCCAACGAGCCCTGCTATCGTCCTCCTCCTCCCCTCTGGATTGGCGTGGAGTGATCCAAGATCCACCCGGACTGATCTCTTTTCTTGATAAGCCGGTCGGCGTGTCCTCCTGCGTTGGCTCTTCTTCTCCCTCGCCCTCAACGGTCCAGCAGCAAGAGAGGCGGAGGCGGTGGAGGGTGGAGAGAGATCGAGGCGGATCTGGAGGGCGACAGCGGCATCCAGCATCGGCGACCGCTTCCGGCGAGGGCATCGGCGGCCGGCGGGGTAGAAGTCGATCCAATTCGCGCCGTCGTTGATGGTGAATGCGCTAACATGTTGGTCCACACGACATTGTTTACCGCTTGGCATCGGCGCAGGTGCTTGCTCCGATTCATGTTTTTTTTTCGTGCTAGCATCGCCTTCTGTACAATGTGTGAATGGACGCTACAACCCTGTCTCCTTTCTTAACGTCGCTTTTCTGCAACACTATGGACGACCTAGGTCCCTTGGACTGATCGATTAATTTCACTTCGATCTGATTTGTTCTGGTCTTTGCTGTGGGTAATCAAATCCAAATCCAAGTCTTTCTAGGATGCTCCATTCTATTAGTGTAGACGTGTCCATCGCTGGAATGCTCCAGACTCTTGTGTTTTGCTGCTACTGTGTAATCCATCCATGCATGTGATTCGGTTCTTGTTTTTCAGCCCGTCCAAGATCTCAATTGATGAGGTGGGGGATGGGACTTGGTTTCATAATTGTCTATCATTTTCCGTGACGGACATAAACTTTATCAGCGGTCGAAATAGAACATTATAATATATTTTGAATGTAGCTTAATATTCTTTCTGTTTCTTTTAAGTGAAATTTTAGAATATGTGCTATCAAATTTTTAAAAATTTGACCCCTAGTATATTTGCAATAATCTAAATTGACATTTTTGTTAAAACTTTTCATAAAATTGTCATTTTTTATTTATACTAATATAGAGTTATAATATTTTACCAAGAAAAGTCCATAACGCCATTTTAAAATAGAACGTAGAGGGAGTAACAAGCTAATTCACTCTTTTTTAGAATAGTTATCTAGCTCTCACATTTTCCTCTTTTCTTACGCTTTATCTTAGCATATCTGCATATGAGAAATGAGGTATTTTTCTCGTATATAACTATTATAACAATTAAATTCTTGACAATAATAGGCATAATTATTCGTTCAAAGAAAAAAATCTGAAACACTTTTATATTTCTAAGGATTTATAAATTTTTAATTGGATAATCTAGAACCTTCTTATGAAATTATCTCTCTTTCGATCCTTGAGTAACTAGATGGGTGCATACACATTGCAAATCATTTTCCATAACAAAAAATAATAAAAAATTAACAATACACTAATTCCATTGTTTAAAACAAATTGTGTAATGGAACTACTTAAACAAAAATAGAGCTAAGAAAAGAAATTAGCGGGTACTACGTACATAAAAAAATGAGAAATATCGTTTATCTTAATCAATGGCCAAAACCTCGTATCTGCAATTTTGTAAAGAATGCATAGAAAAGATATATAAGATACATATTCAATTTTGAAGCTCTTCATGTGGTGGTACAAGAATTTTGATATTACTATATCCAAATGTGTGCTTATATGTGTTTCCATAAACTTATGTGTTAGACCCTAATATATAGTAAAACAAGATTAAAAACCTAATTATCCAACTAAATTAACTACAGGATGTTTGTTTATCTCTGTAGAATAGCGAGGAGAAATATTTTATCTACATAGTTTTAAGAATCGTTGTGCATAGAAGTATACAGATGGAATGTAGTGTGAGATGTTACTCTATTTGATAAAAATGTCACTCTATAATTTAAGTGGGATTGTTAAATAATACTCAACTAGAAATTTGAGGAAATCAGTTGAATTTCTCACAATTGGATTTGGACCAGAATTGGTGCTCTGACCGACGAGGTCTCCGACTTCTTCGGCCGCTGTGATAGGGTTAGGGTTTGGGTTCACCCAATTTAGGGGTTGGATTCACTGGAATCCCCAACTACAGAGGAAGGAAGCGGTGACGGACCAACGTTAGGCGACAAGGCGGCGATGGCGATGTTGGATGCGGGTACGTAGGAGGACGACATACGGTGTCAAGGAAGGGGATGATCGTGAGTGGAGAGTTAGGTCCTGGTGAGGCGGCAGGTGGTGGGGCGACGGATCCAGTGGTGGGGAGGTGGCGGAGAGGTGGCGGAGGGTGGTGGTGTGTGGGGTGGGGGCAGGAGTGGCGGTAGCTGATTAGGGTTGTTGTGGCTTACAGTAGGATGGAAATAGTTATAATAAGAATGAATGATAAAATCAGGCCGATTGGATGCCAATCCAACTATAAAAATTTCGACCACTGTTTTTTTAACAAATGATGAACCATCATTCTTTATACGGAGATATTCTATTCTTCATTCTTGTGCGCCCCTCCGAAAAGATTGGCCACAAGCAGCGACCGAGACATTCTCCTCATCTTCTCTTCGTTTCTACCGTTCGCCAAATTTGGTACCCTTTCTCCGGCGGCCGACGAGGTGAGCTCTTCTCCTCCTCTTCCTTCGTTTCCACCGTTTGCTAGATCTGGCTCCCCTCTCCCTTCTCTGCCGGTCAGCACAGTGAGCTCCTGCTGGAGATCCCCCTGAACATCCTCGTAAGGGATCTTTTCTTTACTGTGAGCGATCTCATCCAAATCTTTCTTTCTGGGATGGATACTCCAATACATGCAATTTCTTGCGTGGTGGAGTACTAATAGCAGTCAGTGTTGTAAAAATCGGTCAAAACGGTCAATTATTTAGCCGACTAAACGGAATCGGTGAGTAAACCGTCATGACTAGTGTCATGGGCCGAGGGTACTGTTCACGTGCGTGAACAGTACCATGGGTACTGTAGCACAGGAATAGGAAGGAATTACCTTCCCAGATAAGAATATCTATTTCCTTAAATAGTTGATTAGTTTCCTTGTATAGGGATTAGGTAATTGGAAATGTTGTCTATTAGTTAGGAAAGTCATCTTTTAGATTGATCCTATCCATAATTGTTAGAAGAACCCTCTATATAAGGAGGCATATTGTAATCATTGGCATTAAGCAATGAGAATACAATAATTTAAGTCTCAATCCCCTTCGTCTCCCCAATCTATAGTATTTCCTCTCCTCTAGCAGCCGACGCCACCTGGCTATCCTCCTGGTGATGTTTACCCCTATGATCTAAGGATCATGACAACTTGGTATCAGAGCCAACACCATGGTTTTTGTTGTCAGGAATTTCAAGACTATGAGGGCCACCCTCAACGAGATGAGTGCCGACGTAGACGACATGAAAGCCATCTTGGCAGATATGGCGGTTATGGTGGCCAAGCTGATTGAAAAGGAGAAGAAGGAGGAGGAGGCACGAGCAGCAGCTGCGGCGCGATCTGCGTTGCTGGAGGCATCTCTGATTTCTCCTGTGACTTTTGCATCATCGACCTCCCTGCCTGTGGCTGCCCAAACGGTGCCCTCGTCGAGGAAGAAGGCCGCTGCCCAACGACTGTCTTCTTCACACGACCGGCAGACATCTATTGGAGCGTTGCGAACCATCTTCCATGCAATGTTCCGCCGGCGCCACGACCTCTCGTCAACATGGGGTCTTTTAGGGCTTCAACCATGTCCGTCACCACAGCTCGAGGATGAGCTGTTGCGAAAGGAGAGGAGTAGTGTCATGGGCCGGGGTACTGTTCACATGTGTGAACAGTACCATGGGTACTGTAGCATGGGAATAGGAAGGAATTACCTTCCCAGGTTCTTCTAACAATTATGGATAGGATCAATCTAAAAGATAACTTTCCTAACTAATCCTTATACAAGGAAACTAATCAACTATTTAAGAAAATAGATATCCTTATCTGGGAAGGTAATTCCTTCCTATTCTTGTGCTACAGTACCCATGGTACTGTTCACGTGTGTGAACAACATGTGAACAGTACCCCCGGCCCATGACACTACTCCCCTCCTTTCGCGACAGCTCGTCCTTGAGCTATGGTGGCGGCCATGGTTGAAGCCCTAGAAGACCCCATGTTGACGAGAGGTCGTGGCGCCGGCGGAACATTGCATGGAAGATGGTCCGCAACGCTCCAATAGATGTCGGCCGGTCGTGTGGAGATGACAGTCGTTGGGCAGCGGCCTTCTTCCTCGGTGAGGGCACCGTTTGGGTAACCACATGCAGGGAGGTCGATGATGCAGAAGTCACGGGAGAAATCAGAGATGCCTCCAGCAGCGCAGATCACGCAGCAGCTGCTGCCCATGCCTCCTCCTCCTCCTCCTTTTTCAATCAGCTTGGCCACCATAACCGCCATGTCTGCCAAGATGGCTTTCATGTTGTATACGCCGACACTCATCTCGTTGAGGGTGGCCCTCATGGCCTTGAAGTTCTCGACAGTAGAAACCATGGTGTTGGCTCTGATACCAAGTTGGTATCAGAGCCAACACCATGGCTTCCGCTGCTGAGGATTTCAAGTCAATGAGGGCCACCCTCTATGAGATTTGCGCCGACTACGACAACATGAAAGCCATCTTGGTAGACATGACGGCTAAGGTGGCTAAGCTAATGAAAAAGGAGAAGGCACTGCAAGCCATTGCACGATCTGTGCTGCTGGAGGCGCCTCAGATTTTGTCGGCGACTTTCTCGACATCACCTTTGGTGGTGGCCGTGGTGCTTCCACCATCGACGCTGCCCCCACTGCCACCGACAACGCCTCCTCTCTTAGCCTCGCTGCCTGTGGCTGCGCTGATGGTGCCTTCGCCGAGGAAGAAGGCTGTTGTCTAGCAGTCGTCTTCTCCACGCCACTGGCCGACGCCGTGCGTCTGGAGGTGTAGAATGAGGCGAGTGATGTGTGGGAGGTCGCGACGTCGTCGCATCTTTCACACATCTGTTGCATCTTGTGGTGGAAAGGGCAACAACACTGCCCTACGCTGTATGTCCTCATTGGTGGCGTCTTCACCAATGTCTAGCATCGTTAAGCTTCTCGCGCCTTCACTGTCAATCGTCGTCAACAACTTGCTGATCACTCACGCGAGGCGCAACCACCTCTCGTCGACATGGGGTCTCCTAGGGCTTCAACCATGGCCTCCACTACAGCTCGAGGACGAGTTGTCGTGAAA
The DNA here is from genome assembly GCA_036346255.1 of Ampelocalamus luodianensis. NCBI lineage: Eukaryota > Viridiplantae > Streptophyta > Magnoliopsida > Poales > Poaceae > Ampelocalamus > Ampelocalamus luodianensis. The sequence continues at coordinate 67,517,465 of CM070628.1, forward strand.
GGAGGGGAGTAGTGTCATGGGCCGGGCTACTGTTCATGTGCATGAACAATATCGTGGTACTGTAGCACAGGAATAGGAAAGGGTTACTCTCCCCAATAAGAACATCTATTTTCTTAAATAGTTAATTAGCTTCCTTGTTGTAACACCCCCTTTTTCTTCTTCGTTGGGACAGTGCGCTCGAACCCCTCGCGCGCACGCCTCGCCCGACCCGTGCCCGCCGTTCCGCCAAAGGCGCCTGCCTCGCTGCCCATCTTGTCGCCTCCCGACCGCACCGTGTGGCGCCGTCGCCTCCTCCGTTTTCTCGTCCTCGCTGGGACCCACCCGCGAGTGCGCGTCTCCTCCCCGCGTCAACGGCCGTGCGTGTCTCTTCCGGCCGCCTCGCGCGGTGCCCACGCCTCTCCGGCCCCTTGTCCCCTCCCCCTCCGGCTATAAAGCCCCCTTCGGCCCCGTTCCCCGCCTCGCCTACCCCCCATCCCCCTCTTCCCCCAAGCAAAAGAAACCGAGAAAGAAGAAGAGGCCGAAGCCGAAGGACATACCTTGGCCGCCGCCGCCCTAGCCGCGCCTCCTCCTCGCCGTCTCCATCGCCACCGGTAGAGCCTCCTCGGTCTGCTTCCTCCCCACCGCCGACGCTTGAGCTCTCGTCGCCGCCACCCTAGGGCCACCCCCGTCGCCGTCGCCGTGTGCCCCGAGCTCCTCCCCTCCCGCGTGTCACCACCGCCGCCCCGCCTCTCCCCCTCCCCTCTCCCCTCTGCTCTCGGGCCGAGCCCCCCCTTTGTCTTTTTCTTGCAGCCAAGCCGCACGGGCCGCGCGTGCTGTTGGCCCAAAGGCTGGGCTAGGCCGAAAGGTGGCCTTGGGCCGTCGCTTAATTTCTAATTTGTTTCGTTTTTCTTTTCTCTTTTCTTTTTTAATTCAAAAGTGAGGCTTTAAAAATTAATATCTCCCCCATTTTAACTCCAAAAATTGTAAAATAAATTTCTAAAAATTTGTAAATTTAAGATCTTGCTAATGGCATAGGTCTTGTTTAATTTGAAGTTTATTTGTTGTTCATTTGTATTTATTTGCTCTTTTTATTTGTCTGTGCCCTTTTTCCGGTACGTACGTCCGACTAGAATTTGAAGACGCCGGAGATCCCCAAGTTGATCAAGCCCAAGATTATCAAGACCCTCTAGCCTATATCCCAGGCGAGTCAACACTTTGATCATATTGAGTCTACATTTTATGCAAATTATATTCTTTTAAAATAGCAAATTGCATGCTTTAATTCCTTAATCAAATGTAGGTTAAAGCTTAAGGTAGTTAAATACCCATTTGATGATTAATTAATTATTATACCATCCTTGACAATTTGAATCCCTTAATCCTTGTCACCCTAGTAACTACATGGTAAATACTAGTTATAGTTGTACTTAAGCGACATGCTAGCCTTGCTTAAGTACCGGGACATTAAAATGTCTTAATCATCATCTCTTCAAACATGAAAATGGTTTGGGCAGTCATTGGTGGTCCATGATTGAGATAAATGTGGTAATTTGGTTTTCCTCCTCAAAACCCTAAATTGCTATTACCATCTGGGCGGCTGGTGCGATGGCTGGTTCAACAGTGGGTGCTAATGTAGCCCAAGGACTGTTGTGTTGTGGTTGGTATGTGGAATGAACCGCCTGGATAACCCTAAGGACTTAATCTTGTCATGACCTCCTGTGTAAAACAAGTACAACCACAAGTCTGTAAAGTACAAACCTGACTAAATAATTTGTATCCCTCAGTACGAGTTGCACCAAGTAGATGTCCTGCGACGCCGTAAGTCTCTGTGGCGAAGGGTGTCGGGGCGCAAGAGGGGGTCTAGGTAAGGGTTAACGGATCTAAACGGACGTAACCCTTCGAAGACGAAACCTTAGTGGGTGTAACTAATACTGCTGGATGCATTGTAAAGGCCTTGTGATGATCTCCCCTTGATTCACATGTCTATGGAAATGTGTGTACATATCAAGACGATTATCTCTTGTGGGTAAAGTGTACAACCTCTGCAGAGTTATAAACTGTTGAAACAGCCACGCCTACGGTCAAAGGCGGACATGGGAACTTAACTTGAGTTAGTTCTATTTCAAAAACTTTTGTGGGTGGTATGAAAATTGTGGCGGACTCACCTAGCCCTGGGTTGGACTTTCCTTGAGTTTGCAGACTCAGTGATGTTAAAATATGGGGTAACCCCAATCAAATTAAGCATGGGTAGAGTTTCCGACGGAGGGAACCTCTGCTGTTATTAAATATTGCACAATTACTCTCTTTATCAAAATGCAATTTGTTAAAATGCTAAGTGCTAGGACTTTGTAATTATGATATTTGAAAACATTGATTTAGCAAATAAAAGAACCCGAGCCATCCTTGTTAAGCCTTGCATGTATATTATTGCATTGTGTGTTGGCTCGCGAGCACGGAAGTTGTGCTCATTCTCGCTCTTTCCCCCAAAACTCTCAGAAATAGGAAATCCTGGAGACTACGACTACTACGAGGATCGAGAAGTTGGAGGCCCAGGAGAGGATGAAGCGTAGTGTAGTCTTTAGCTGTTCTAGTCTCGCCCCAGTCCAGCTGACTCCGTTGGTTCTTGCGTGCATCCTATATTTTCTGAGTCTTTAGGTAATATCGGACGCACACGAGTTTCCCCAGTCGTTTGCCTGTGGAGAGATGAGCTCTCACCCCTTTTGCTTCCGTTGTCGCTTCCGCTTTTGTAATGTATTCGGTTTGGCCTGTTCGGCCCTTATTGTAAAATTCGACCCGATGCGGTCTATGTAAACTCTGATGTGCTAAATTAATGAATGATATGGTTCTACGCCATGAAATGATTCAGCAATGTATCTGTGAGTGCTATCTACCGATCCAGGGAATAGCACAGTGTTATCACAGAGGATTCTGGATTAGGAAATCCGGGTCCGACACTTGTACAGGGATTAGGTAATTAGAAAGGTTATCTATTAGTTAGGAATGTCATCTTTTAGATTGATTCTATCCATAATTGTTAGAAGTACCATTTATATAAGAAGGCATATTGTAATCGTTGGCATTAAGCAATGAGAATACAATAGTCTAAGTCTCAATCCCTTTCGTCTCCCCAATCTATAGTCTTCCCTCTCCCTTGCAGCCGACACCACCCGGCTATCCTCCCGATGATATTTACCCCTATGATCTAAGGATCATAACAACTAGCTGATACGGGGTGTTGTTAACGCTTGCGAGTGCTTAATCAGCCACATATACCGATTAATCAACCGTTTCCGACTAATCGGCCGCATAATCCGTTTATTAGCCTTGTCAGCCCATTAGCCCTATGTCCAACGGCCCAATATAGCAGCCCAAAAGGGAGCACATGTACTGCTAATCTCTTGTGTTGCCCTCAGCAGACTCTTGGCCTTCTCGTCACTGCAATTTAGGGTTCATTCTCCATCAAATAGTAAGATATGTAGACTTGAAGCTTTTCTCTGAACAAGATGACGAAATCGACAGCTTCTTTTTGTTGGATCTGCTGGTATGAGTTTTTATTCGAAGTAAATGCAAACTACGTCCTTGAGTAATTTAGTTTCTTGTATCTTAACAACGGGTTTTCTTTGATGATTATGGTACCTTAACGAGAAAGTTAAATAAATTAGTTACTTGCATTATTTCGTCACAACAATTTTATGACTTTACATTGATATTTTGTTGTTGTTGAGTTTCCTACATTGCCGAAGAAGAAGAACTAGGTTAACTACAAACTTGAATTTCCAGAATGAAACCATGCCATAACTGGAGTGTAGTACATGCATGTTTAGTAATTCTAGCAATATTATGTGTTTAAATACATTTAGGGATGGTATTATCATCACATACATACTTATATAAGCAGAACACCAAATTGCCCGCATAATTCCGATTAATCGTCCGTATTCTGATTAATCGCTTGACGGTACCTTGCCCGTCCGACGACCGTATTCCGTTTTTCACAACACTGATAGCAGTTAATTTTCCAAAATTTTTGGAGGTTCAATTGAACTCACATGCCCCATGTTAGGTCCGCCCCTGATCATTTTGCATGTTGGGACAATGCACAATATAAATGCAAGAGATTTCTGCTTATGCAAAAGTTTATTTGACTTGTTAGGGAAGATAGTTGTTTGTGTTGTTTATTGATTTATCGTGTGCTATGAGTCAGGAAAAGAAATCCCGATTCTGCACGTGGCAAACTCTGCTAGCAGGTAGGGACAAAAATCCTACTAAAAAAATCAAATTTGCTAGTGTCTTTCTGAGCATTGGATGCTCTTGTTTGGATCCCTCTCATGCTGTTTGCATGTGTCACATTATTCCCTGCCCCCCTCTTTGCTTTTTTGCTTGTCCAGACACTTGTTTCTCTTGTCTTCCTCCCTCCCTCACTTCCTCCAATTGCGACCACACGAGCAAAGACAACCAGTGATGAGGTCTTCTTCCTCTCTTCTCTTGTCTTTCTCCCTCCTCACTTCCTTCACTTGCGCCCAAAGACAAGCAAAGCAGCCATTGTCCCTCTCTTCTCTTCTCTTGTCTTCCTCCTTCCTCACTCCCTCCACTTGCAGCAAAGCAAGCAGCGACCATTGTCCCTCTCTTCTCTTGTCTTCCTCCCTCCCTCACTCCCTCCACTTGTAGCTAGCACAAGAAGCTGAGGGTAGCAGGCCGTAGACCCGTAGTATTACGTGGTAAGTATTATTTTTTGAACTTTTACATTCTTGGTTGTAACTTATATTAGTTCATCTCATTTTCAGTCCATTGATCTAGAGTGTGCATAGGGGGTTTGGAATTTTGATAGACTTGTAGAAGAAGAGATCTTAGCATGTTGCACATCCTCCTATATTTAAAATAAGGTCGTAGTTCATGCTGAAAGGAGTCCTTGATAACCAATAAACCATTGAAAATATAAAAGAAGACCAAAAATTGACCCATTTTTCATCCTGTATGGATTATTGTAGGTGATGGCTCCTAAAACTATCAATGTTTGGTAGCATGGAGAGAGACTAGGAGGTGCTGGTTGGAAGTGCAGATATTGTAATGTAACAAAATCAGACGGAGGTGTCACCCGCCTAAAAGAACATCTTGCCGGGAGACACGGAGATGTTATTGCTTGTAGTGGGGTTCCGGCGCAAGTTCGAAGGTTCATGCTGGCAAGTCTTGAAGAAGCAAAGGTAAGAAAGAAAGCTATTAAAGATAAACGACTGCGAATGGAGCAGGCTGCAAGAGAGCCTGTAGCTCGTGGACCATCATCTCAAGATGTGTTCGATGATGACGAGGAAATGCAGATGGAATGGGCTCGTCGAGAGTCGTTGGAGGTACACCAGCTCCAACAAAGGGCAAAAGCCAGGGGTGCAACGTTTGAACATGGTGGTGGCAATGGAAGTGGTACGGGTGGTGGCAGTGGAAGTGGTAGGGGAAGTGGTACGGGAAGTGGCAGTGGAAGTGTCAGGGGAAGTGGTGCCATTTCTACGATGTTTGGCAGGTCACAGTCTGTGAGAGTTGATTATGATATTTTGGTAGCTCAGGCATCCCGGCAAACCCGCATTGATACAACAATGTGTGGAGGCTCTAGGTCGACACTTGGGAAAATTTGGTCTAAGTGGTTTCATAGTAATGACATTGCTGGGAAAAAGGCAGAGTGTCCTTATTTTTGTGCTACTATCAAAGAGACACAAAAACTTGGTGAAGGCGTGGCGCCACCAAGAGGCCATGAAATCGATGGGACATATCTTGATGCTAACGAAAAAGATATAAAGGAGTATGTGGCAGAGTTCAAAGATGACTGGGGTATATATGGAGTCTTTATCATGTGTGATTCATGGTCAGGACCTACACAGATGAGTATTATTAACTTCATGTTGTATTGCAATGGAAGAATGTTTTTTCCATAAGTCAGTGAATGCAACTGGTGAGATGCAAAATGCTGATTTTTTGTATCGTGAGATACGTAAAGTTGTGGAAGAAGTTGGAGTTCGACATATTATGCAGATTGTGACTGACAATGGTGCAAACTACAAGAAAGCATGTGAACTCGTCATCGAAGAGTATCCAACTTTAGTATGGCAGCCGTGTGCGGCACATACCATCAACCTCATGTTGAAGGATATTAGCCAGTTCAAGGAGGTTGCTAGCGTTGTGAAGGCGGCGAAGAGGATTTGTCGGTTCCTATACAGCCACGGTCGCCTCCATAATGAAATGCGAGAACATATTGGAGGAGAGATAGTTCGTCCAAACGCCACAAGGTTTGGAACGACATTTGTTTTCTTAAAAAGTTTTTCGGATAGAAAAGACAAATTTATGAAGTGGATGGTGTCCGATGTGTGGAGCTCCAATCATTTGTCCACGACTGAAGAAGAAGAATACATGTATTCCTGTCTCACATGTAGACAGTGGTGGACCTCTATGCATTGGGTCATTAAAGTAGTAGAACTGGTTTATCGACTACTAAGATTTGCAGACCAGCAGAAACCCGCAACTGTGGCAGGACTGGTTGCAAAAACATATGAACTGAAGCACGAACTTGACGTCGCATTGGCAGAAGATGATGCTACATGTGATCGTGTTATGGAGGTAGTTAATAAAAGAATTGCAATACTCAAGCACCGCACCTATATATTTGCAGACAAGTACATAGTTTCGTAAATCCTAACACATATTTGTTGTATTTTTTCTAACATTGTAAGTGTGTTGAATTCCAAACTTTGGACAGCGGCGATGCTAAACCCACAGAGCCAGAACCTATATGGTTTGGGGAAGAATCCATCCCTCACTGTTTCCGTGACAACGACAATTCAAAGAATAGCCGATACACCCGAGGAGGCAGTGCAGGCTCTAGGCGAGCTCGAATTCTATCATAATCGACGTGGCCTATTTGCTTCAAATGAGGCTCACATTAGTGCATCTCGTCTTTCTGTAGGTATGTTGTTATCAACTTATATATACATAGAAAATCAACCGTCACTATGAGTTCAATATAATTTTCATGTTACTTGTAGCTACATGGTGGATGACTTTTGGAGCGGAGACACCAACATTACAAAAATATGCATTGCGGATTGTCTCACAATGTGTTTCCTTCAGTGGATGTGAACGTAATTGGAGCACATTTGCTTTGGTGCATACACAATTGAGGAACCGTCTTGGGTACAAGAAACTACATAAGCTTGTATATGTCCACTACAATCTAAGGCTGCGATTGCAAGAGCATGAGATTAGAAATGAAGATAGAGATGTAGATCCTTTTGGCGATCTAATTAATGCCACTATGTACGACAGGGATAACTCAATCCATAAGTGGCTTGATAGCTCCATGATAGAATCAGAGCCCGTACTAGACGAGGAAGGTGAGCCCCCTATTCCATCCAAGATTGTACTTGATGCCATCCCTGAGAAGGAACTGGAAAAAGCACTAGATGATCAACCGTTGAAGGAATGGACGAAGACAACTATTGGCAAGAGTCATCTTGGAAAAAGGAAATATTGTAGCCAACAGACTGAAAAATTAGCTGCAGACTTTGCCTCTCTTACACAAACAAAGAAACGAGAGGCTGATAAGAAAGAAAAAGAAAATTCAGGAGGACATTGTGGAAAGCGATGACAAAACAGAAACTCCACCATCTGATGAAGTGCAGTACCAAGAGTCTGGTGACAGTAGCTCTCCGTCGTCTGATGATGGCGCAGATGGTGGGACAACGCATGATGCAACACAAGACAAACCATTGGAATTCACCTGTGAGAAAAATTTCACGCATGCTACCCAGGATGAAGATCATGGTTGTCATAAGACTCATGTTGGGAAAACAATTCATAGGACTTATGGACGTAAGAGTCGCAAACAAGATCGTTCTCAGCCACATGACTCTTCTTCCTATGAATCCCATGCTAGCTCAACGACTTATGGACGTTGAGATGCCAACCTATTACCTTCTGGTGATGATTCTCATTCTTCAGAAATTTCTTCTTATCCTACTCACCATTACGGTCTTGTACCATTCGACAACAATTCAAGAATGGTTTATCAGTGGGTGGAACCCGAATATTACCGACAAGTTTATAATCATTGGCTACAATATGCCCATGAAACATACACCTGGGATCAATACAAAGCCTACTTTGCTCAATATAGTGGACTTGTACTCGTTGATAATAATGAGTACATTGCACAACCTTCGCGCTTCTCGACAATGTATTGGTATGAATTGCTAGTTTGCTACACCATTATTGTTTATATTGTTTTTAGTATGCTAGTCAAGTTATTATTCATTACCATTATCTTATGTTTTTCTTATTTTAGATGCTGCTGAGTGCTGAGTACTTCGGGGGGAGAGAGCTCTGTTTTTAGCAATTCAAATTGCTACTTCATTAACCAGACAGTGAAGCTAGCAAGGTTTTCTCTGTTTTTTTGCAATTGCTACTTCATTAAACACTCTACAATTGTATCTAACTATTTTCCTTTATTTCCGGTTTTTGCCGGTTTTTTTCCGGTAACCGGCCGGTTACCGGTCCGGTTACCGGTGGGGGCAAATTCAAGTTCAAATTTTGTTTGCTGAAATTTGTCCGGTTTTTAGCTGGTATTCCCGGTTACCGGGCCCCGAGCGGGATTTTGCCCGGTAACGGTTCTTTGATCCATGCTATGAGTTCTACCATAAGTTCACGTTATAGTTTGATGATATCAATGATCAATCACATAATAATAAGTTGGTGATGAATCTCCGGGTGGATCGTATCATCGGTGATAAGTCACAGCTTTAGAAGACGATGCATCTTTATGGATCATTCTTTTTAGATGCGGTGGTGGAAATTTGTTGAATTGGAGAGAGTTACCAGTCTGATGAGATGCCACTAAGACTTCCACTTCCGCAAGGGCTCTCCTTTTTTAGAAGTGTTGGGTGGTTCAAGGACATGAAAAGGTTGATTCAGTTGCCAAGCAGAAGTTGTCCCCAACATTGAAGCTCCAGGCAGATAAGGAGGTGTACAGACCTGGTGATTTGGTCACTGCGACTATAGAAATATGTACTCCTGCTAGTTTGAAGGATGATGCGGGGCCGATAGTGTCGGGCGAAGATGCCCCCTCGCTCTTGGTAGATGGGCTCTCATTCGAGATTAAAGGGATTGAGAAGTTGGATAGCCAATGGTTCTCTGTACCAAAGCCCTTACCAGGGTCTAAGCAAAGGAGAGGTACACCCTAGCTATTATGTAATTTTGTAGAATATTTTTTTTGTTTGACTTCCATACCAGCATTGATGGTCTAATCCATGATAGGCACTTTATTTCTGTTGATTATCTTTTCATTTGTCATTTTGCGTTTGCTAGGTTTAGTAGCATACATTTTGCTATAGCCATTATTCCTATTTGCATTCTATTCATTGGATAGTAAAACAATATACTCCCTCCAGTCCCAAATACATGTCATTTTGGGATGCGTGCGGTGCAGTCAAACTTTTCAAAATTGTCTATCGATATCTTTTTAAATATTTAGATTGGATACATGAAAATCATGTGTAGATTTGTCTCGAAAAGTACTTTCATAATATTATAATTTTATTGGGTTTTATAAATATATTACAATAAAACATTAGTAGTTTAAGTTGCGTTTTAGGAATCGTGTTGATCAAGGATCAGAATACCGCTACCGGGTAAAATCCCACCGGGTGGTTGGTAACGGTTATCGGCCGGTAACCAGAAAACCCGGAAAAACTCTGTCGAAATTCGTCTGAAGTAATTTGAATTTGGGATGTAACCACCGGAATTTTGAATTTGAATTTGAAGTTTTTCGGCCGGTATTTGGAATTCCGGTTCCCACTGGTAAGTCCGGTTAACGGTGGTAACCGGCCGTTTTTTTCCCTGGTGTTGATATCCAAAACGATATGTATTTGTGACTAGAGGGAGCATATGGGGTTCCACAACTTAATTTGTAGCTTTGCTCACTTTGTTTTATGCTTGTGCAATTCTCAATTCGTCCCTTTAAGCTGCTCATGTTTCTTTTATCATGTCATGGAAATAATTGATCAATGCTATTTTGTTTTCTATCTTATAATCCTCTTTTATATTGTGATTGAAAATATAGGTGAACATTTGTTTATGGATTATTCGGCGCCCTCACTATCTCTAAAGTAATAATTGCTTCGCGGCAAACAAAAACATGTAAGTTATCTCGTTTTGGAGGATTCATTGAGTTTAATAATGCACTTAGCCATTTAATGTTAAATTTCTAAATTGCTTGAAACACAGACATGTTTTCATTTAGTTTCATCTTCTATTCATATTTCATTCTTGCCTAGTGTTGTATGATATATTGGTGCACTAGGAATTGTCTTTACCACTAGTTCTGCTAATCACTCCATCTCATCTTATATAGTTCTTGCTCTATTTGTGGATTGTTCCATCCGGTAATTTGCCGATTGGGGGATATGATACATGCATGTTTCTCAAACTCTGTGAGTGTTGGTTCCTTCCTGATTGTTAGAATAGGAGTTAGAATAGGGACTCTTTTATATTTCCTTACCTACATTTTGTATTGCCTTATTATATATGGTATACACCTCTTGTACTCCTATATATATTACCCATTGGGCCTCTTCAATGCATACACAGAATATTCATAACATGGTATCAGAGCCAGGTTAAGGTTAGGGTTTTACTTGATTGTAGCCGCCACCCGCTACCCCCGGGAGGAGCTTCTCCGCTCCCGGGGGCGGCCTCTTGTCGGCGCCCGTGCTCTCTCGCCGGATCTTTCCCCGTGCTGTCGCTCGGGCCTCGTCACGTGGCGGTGCTTGGAGACGGTTCTCCCGAGCCAGCGCCTCAACATCGTCTTCTGGATTGGGCCGCCGCTGCCTCATGCTCCTCCAAATCGCGATGACCTTGTGCTCCTCCAGCTCTCCCTTCGTCGGGACCAAGTGGATGTGCGTGCCCGGATCGAGTCGCCGCCTTAGGATCGGTGTTTTTCTCGCTCGGGGTGGCCTCCTCTACGGCCGAAGTGGTCTCCTCTCCGTGCGTCGTCTTCATCGCCCAACACCCGATGCCGCTGAGGGACGACGCCTCCAGATCCACTGCTCTCACCGAGCTCCAGCCGCAGTCAGCCCCAGGCCCGATCGCCACCAAGCCTCGTCTCGGCTCCACCTGGGCTGCCGCCGCTCTTTCTCGATGCCATATCTGCCGCACTCTCTTTGCCGTGTAATCCGCCGCGGTGTCTGCAGCGCCTTCCCTTTTCAGTGGAGAGAAAGCAAGAGAGAGAGAGAGAGAGAGAGAACAGAGGATGGGAGGAGTCTTGCTAGCTATTCTTGCTGGAGGTGTCGGTGGACAAGAGCAGCTTTACGGGAGTGCTTGCCGATGGTCTTGCTTAAAGCTAAGGAGCTGTGTTGGTGCGATTGCTTTGCTGCTGCTCAGTAGTAATGGTAGTTGCTGCTACTGTGTGCTCATTAGTCTTTTCTAGTCATTTGTTATGCTAGTTGTTGCTGCTCATTAGTAATGTTAGTTGCTGCTAGCTATTCTTGCTGCTACTGCTAGCTATTCTTTGTTCTTGCTGCTAGCTATTTTTTTGTGTCTATTTTCTTCCATTGCGTCCATCCAAATCCGTATCACTCAATCTTTGAGTTCGTCTAAACCATACGAGTCTATAAATTTATTGTCAGTCATAGAAGCATAGGAATTACCTTATGCATTGCAGCAGCCGCTCCCACTCTTCTTTCTGAGCTGCGTGCAGATCGTAGAAATCGTTATGATGCCGCCGCTTTCTTAGCTTCCGCCTCGAGCTTCGAAGGCCGCGCGCTTCTTCTGCACTGCCGCCGTCTTGGACTTCGATCTGCGCTGTCATGCTTCCACTTATTCCTATTCGGCTTGATTTGACAGCTTTCTCTATTTATGTCGGTTTCATCATCTTCTTCGTTGTGTTGCCGCAGTCGACTTTTTCAGCCCCTGCACATTGTGCTTTATGGGCTGTTGCACGACCCAGGATGTGAGGAGATCTTTTGATACTCGACATATTTTCCAAGAGCTGCATGCTACGACATTACCAAGACTCGGACTTTGGATTTTTCATATTTTAGTGTTAACCCTTTCCAAATGCAATGCTATTGCATACGCCTTGCATTTTTTTTGGGGGGGTGTTAGAATAGGGGTTAGAATAGGGACTCTTTTATATTTCCTTATCTATCTTTTGTATTGCCTTATCTATATATGATATACATCTCTTGTACTCCTATATATATTACTCATTGGGTCTCTTCAATGCATACACACAATATTCATAACACTGATATCCTGTTTGACCTAGTATCTTCAGTGGCGATGGAGAAATTTGGTCCTGTTAATATGCATGCTAAACATAATTAATAGCGAAGATTTAAAGCAGTTTATTATCTAACATTTTTTTTAGGCCCTGATACATTTACATATTAAACCAGATATTTCTTCAATTAGTATTGGACTATGGTCTGTGTCTGATGTGTTCTTGTATGCTGTGTTGGGGAAACAGTTCTTATAGACTTTTTCTGCAACATGTGGAATAAAACTATCTGTACAATATTAAGAATTTTAACTCAATTGAAAAACTCTATGCAGACATTGTACGTGTGGAGCTCCCGAAGATTTTACCACCATCATATAGGGGCATCAGTATTTGCTATATTTATTATGTTAGGAGTACATTATTTGGAAGATTGATTGCATTGGGTGATGGAGATCAAAATAAGGGCCCTGTAAATAGCACGGTTCAATTGGTGAGTTGTATGCTTGTTTATCTACTTTCAATTCAGACGTAAAATTGTACTTAAGTTCGCATTATCTCCGCTTAAAATTTGGAAGTTTTGATATGGTGATCCATCATTTCATAGTCAATTTTTATCCTTCAATTTGAGTGTCGACTCTATGACATGTTGAAGAATTTGTCGATGGCATGCTTGGTAGATGTGTTTGTTGGACATCAAGGTCGATCTACAATTCTAAATGTCCTAGACAGAGAAGAAACAATACCTAAAGCATATTGTTTTAAAATATTTAATAAGATAGAGAAAACTAAGTATAGACCATGCAACACTGCTGTATCATTTGTCTCTAATTGTCTACTTTTTTCTCTCTCTAGAATGATATGTACAAATTTATATTTTCTTAATAAACAGTCTTGATTGTTGAAAATATGTCATAGTCATGTTACTCATGTACTCATGTGTGTGCTTGAGGATTCAGGGCACGTGGCCCTGACTTGATATGTGAAAATTGATATATGTGTCATGTAAAACTTTTATTTGTGGGTGGGACATATGGTGATGTTGTTTGTGTGGTTATCTTTTCAGGCCTTAAATGCATAATACCCAGCTCATTATCATTCTCATGTGTTGGCGATTATGATGGCATGGAGAGGATAATGTTATTACATGTTAGTATTTGGCATCAACCACAGATAATTAACATCCTTTTTGTATTTTTTATGCTGAAGACATTGGTTTCAATCACATGCCTGTACTGAATCCTGTTCAATCTTTATCTTGTTTCTGTTAAGTTTCCTTGCATTGTTTTATCAGATAAGACAAATCATGGTAATATTCAAATGATTTGTAACTATGAAATGTATTGCTTATTGGAAGCTAACACTTGTAGGTCATCTTTCCGCAATAATTGAGTGTTTAGACTTTAGCTAGTGGCAGATCCATGTTATTTGCTGTGGGGTTTACAAAAGCAAACATTATGTATTGGAATTTAAGGGGAAAAATCCTAGCATAATAATTTTAGAAGAGTAGACCCCAGAACCCCACAGAAAACATGTTAGATCTGATAGGTATGAAGTTCTGGCTCCGTTAGTGTTAGTGTCTAAAATATGAAATGATATTTTTTACATTCTTGTGTTTGGCTCTCTTTAACTGCAGGCTTCCTTGTACCTTTGACATTATATGGGCCATCTGTTTCTTTTATTACACAAGAAACACGGCTAATGTTACTTTTCTTAGCTCTTTCAAGAGAGCTTTATTGTTAATGTTAAATCATTGCTTATGGTAGGCACTTTTCCGTGCTTCTTAAGCTAGCCTTGAGCTGATGGGTGCTTGTACATAATCACAGCTTAACCACTATAGTGGAAGCCACTTGATGCCACCTCCTTTTCTTGTTTCTAGCATCATGCTTTACTATACCCAATCTGTAATGTGCTTATCCAAGTATCTGGCATAGCATATTACAGTGTTAGTACTGTATCTCAGAACAAGACTAAAATTGACTTGGGGTTTCTGCAGGAAGCTCGAGTTCCATTGCAGATATGTGTTTCCCAGAAAAGCAGCAACCTACCGAATGAAGGCCACTGATGTGAATCTACTAATTTCAGGTGCTCGCATTTTAATCATTGTTATTGTTACCCCTCTGTTGGATTTCAATATTTCATCGATAGAACTTTTTGGCTATTAAGATGCAGATAAGATGTGGTTCATTGTCTGATACAAATATACTCAATTTGCCATTTTATTTTTGCATGTGCATTGTCTTCTCTATGCATTCATGAAGCATGTAGTCTGCATTGCTATAATCACTCACAGCTCTTGCTGTGATTGTTAGACATGTTGATCCTTTCCAAGTTTCCATACACCTTCACATATTTGTGCACTTAGCACAGCCTTTTGTGCCTCGTGTAAAAAATGATGTCATATTTGCCACCACATCTTTAGCCTCAGTGGTGGATGAAGGAATTTTGTTCAATATAACCACTCTATAAATCAACCTCCAATTTCACTGCGGTCCCTATAAGAGGCCAAATTTCAACGGGGCCCCTCCTTTAGGAAAATACATATAGCTTTCAGATTTTCATGAAAGCTTACATATTTAAGAGCCTTCTTGAAAAATCTAGTGGGGACTGTGATGTTATAAATAATATGTGCATATATTCAAGAGGCCCAATGGGCAATATATGTAGGGAGTACAAAGGGGGGTTGCCATATACAGATAAGGAAATACAAGAGTCCTATTCTAACACCCCCCTCAAACTCATGGTGGATCACACACACTGAGTTTGGAGAGAAAATACAAATGTTGTGCCCTAGTCTGTGGCTTCGTGAAGAAGTCAAGAACTGTAACTCGATGGCACAAGCGTAAAGCAAGTACTCCTCCCGCACTGTGAGCGAGTGAATGAAGCATCTACACCAATGTGCTTGGTGAGCTCATGCTTCACGGGTCCCGGCACACCGATAGCACTGCATCGCCGACAAAAGAGTCGAGGTCCCATCACGTGCACTCCAAAATCTGCAAGTAGCCACCTCACCAAGTAATCTCTGCCATCATCGCTGCCATAGCTCTCAACTCCTCTCGCACTCGAACGGAATCGCATGCGCTTCTTAGTCTTCTAGGCAATAAGGGAGGAGCCAAGAAAAACACAGTAAGCAGAAAGAGAACGACGATGAGAAGGATCACTAGCCCAGGTCGCATCGGAGTACGCCTGAAGCTGTAGTGAGGTGGAGCTAGGGAAAAACAAACGACGAGAGATGGTCCCGCGCAAGTAGCGAAGAACACGAAGAAGGTGACTGTAGTGAAGATGGGTAGGACGAGCCATGAACTGACTCAAGATATGAACAGCGTAAGCAATATCAGGACGAGTGCTCACAAGGTACACCAAACTCCCAACAAGATGACGATATCGAGTAGGATCCTCAAGAGGATCGCCATCAGTGACACGAAACTGGAGGGATAGCTTCATGGGAGTCTCAGCGGTGCGAGTGTCAGTCAGACCAGACCGGTCAAGAAGATCCTGGACATACTTCTGCTGGGAGAGGTAGTAGCCCTCAGGCATGGAAGAGACCTCAATCCCAAGGAAGTATGTAAGAGAACCAAGATCAGTTATCAAAAATTGCTCACTGAGGTGTTTCTTCACATATGTGATGAAGGAGGAATCGTTACCAGTGATGAGCATGTCATCAACATACAGAAGAAGCAGTGTCCTACCCTGAGATGAGGTATGGATAAAAAGAGCAGGATCGTGGGAACTGACAGTGAAACCGACAGCAGTAATCACTGAGGTAAAACGCGCAAACCAGGCACGAGGAGCCTGTTTGAGGCCATAAAGAGCACGACGAAGACGACAGACATGTCCATCAGGAACAGAATACCCAAGTGGTGGCTGCATGTAAACCTCCTCATGCAAAACACCATTAAGAAAGACATTCTTAACATCAAGCTGAGAGATAGACCACCGGCGAACAGAAGCAACTGCAACAAGAGTGCGAACAGTGGTCATATGGGCAACAGGGGCAAAAGTCTCGTCGTAGTCTCGGGTTCATCAAGTGGCGCTGCGGTTGCCACGGTCGGCCGAGGAATCGTGGCGAGCAAGATGCGTCTGCGTGGCGCGCAGCGAGTGTTTTGGTGCCGCGCAGGAGCCGTAGTGGCGACAAGATGCGTGCAGCGGCAGCGAGAGGCGGCGCGGTAGGCCTTTTGTGTGTGCCGCGGCAGGATTGGCAGCGCGCAGAGATTGTAGTTGCCGCGCGGCGATGGCGTAGGTTTTGGTTGCCGCGGCAGCGATGGCGAGTGGTTTTGGCTGCCGCGGCAGGAAGTGTCGCCGCGCAGAGATTGTGTGGCGCGGTTGGATACAATGATGAAGCTACGCAAAGGAAACACGAAGATCAAGATGCAAACTAGACAATGACGAACTAGACTCGACTAAACTAGAGATCAAGAACTAGACACGTGATGCAACAAAAATTCAACAAGCAAAAACTGAAAAGAAAAATTGCAATGGCACAGATTGGTTTGGACAGGATGACTAACCCTATTTTTTTTTATTTTCGTGGCTTGTGGACTGTAGGAAAAAACAAATTCTCACCGAAGAACTGTAGCTCTGATACCACTTCCTTGCTGCATTAGTAAGAACTTGTAAGAACTGGGTATAAGCTTGAATGTGAGTGACTTGGTTGAGCCTCCAGAACCTAGTAGTTGATAGGGACATATACTTGTGATTTGTTTCCTTGTTTTTCTACTAACTATGGCAGGTTCACGGAAAGATTGCAAGATATATCCACCTCTTCTTCGAACTGTTGGACGGGAGTGCAAGATAGTGAACGAGGAAGATGCACACTTGAGACAAGTTTTTTTCACCACGGGAGGTATATGATAGTGATAGTATGTCTCATAAAATTAACTTCACGGTACCCTCGTTTGCTGGGAATTATGATCCTGATGCTTATCTCATATGGGAATTAGATGTAAAACAATTATTTGCATGCCATGAATTTCCGATCATCTAAAAGTTAGGGTCATTTCGTGAGTTTTATGATTTTGCATCTATTTCGTGGAGTGAATATTGTCGTACTAATCAGAACATACCTAGAACATGGAATGATTTGAAGAGAGCAATGAGACATAGATTTGTAGCTTCATATTATTCTCGTGAATTGCTTAATAAATTGCAACGCTTAAGATAAGGTAGTAGTTCTGTAGAGGATTATTATCAAGATTTGCAAACTGCTTTGTCTCGTTGTGGTTTAGAAGAAACTGAAGATGCAAAGATAACTAGATTTCTAGGAGGATTAAACCATCAAATTCGGAATAAACTTGTTTATAAACCTCCCACTGTCACTCGTTTGTTTCGTCTTGCTTGCCAAGTTGAAAAAGAAGTACAGGGACGACAATCCAAGACCGTTCGTGCTCTTTCATCTACTTCCACTACACCTTCACGTGTACATGAAACAAATAAGCGCACGGTACAAACCTCTCGCATCAAGATCATCTTCGTTTGCTTCTGCGCCTTGCATCTACCATGATGGCCGCCCTATTGCCGTGGGCGTTACTCGTCTCGTTGTCTTGCACCCATAGCTCGCTCATTGTTAATTGAGTGGAGCAAGAAGAGGAAGGAAAAGCTTTTAACTACTCACCAATTTCAAGATCAACACCATCCGAGGCGATCCTATAAGGTAATACCAAAGGTACCGATTTGAACACTCAACCTAAGAACAATAACCATGATTTCATGCCTAGTATCATTGAGCAAAGGGAAAATCAGATTGTAGTAGAAACCATCGCATCACATGAGGTGGATGAATCTAGTCTTTGAGAAGGTAGAAATTAATTTCCTAGCTACGTAATCGATATTATTGAGAATTGGCATGAATCTGTGATAATTTGATTGATTTGCCAACAGAGTTGAGTGCACCATGTCTTTGAAATAATTGAATTGCATGTCTGTTTTGAACGAGTCATGTGATGATTTAATCACATACAATGATCATGTGGAATTGGTTAGACATAAAGACGTTTTGACTAGAATTTCTCCTACTGACTCTTTATGTTATATTATGTTAGATCCACTTGTGAAATTGTCACATGCTATGGAGAAAGTTTCTGAAATCACATGTTCAAAATGCTTGTCTAGTGCCTACACCCCTGGGTATAAGTTTAATTTGATTGGAGATTATGGTGTAGACAATCAATTTCTTGTTTATCGAATATGCATAACTTGTGATTACATGGATGAATTGAAGCTTGTTGTTTTGAACAACAATTATTATGTGCAGAATCTTGTTCATTATGAGAGAAAATTAAAATTTAGTATTCATTCAATGCCCATGTGTTTATCTCTTGTTGCACCATCTAGTGTAGACAATCTGCATCAAGATGTTGAAGTATGGAAGAATTTACACATCCTTTCACCCTTGCTAGATGAATTTGCTATTGCTTCATTGAAATCTCATAATATGGATGAACTTTGTTTGATTCCAAAAGTTGTAGATTTGCCCATATGTGCTACCACTGCAAGTTTACAACTTCAGAAAGTTGAATTGCATAAATACTTCACTTATATTTGCAAAACTAGTTGCAATCATTGCTATGTGAGAAATTTTGTTTTGCTTATTAACATATATGATTATTCTTGGGGTAATAATACAATGATCTTTTATGATCAACTTTGTTGTCTAACATTAATTGTGCAACAACGAAGAACCGTTAAAATAGATGACATATACATATACCATGCATACACTTTGGCTTCTTTGTTACCCTATTTTCAGCTTATCAAAAGCCGAGGACGACTTTGTTTTCAAGAAAGGGAGGATGATGAAGACATGACCCTATAGATACAACCATATTTGCTACGCCATCGCTCCAAGTATAAGAGCTCGTACGCTTCACTTAAATTATCAGGTGAGCTTGTTTTTAGGAGTGTCTTTATATTATATGAATTATATGATGCTACGTAATGATGAAATATATATATGTGCAGCGCCATGTCACTTTTGGTCCAAGACAAGCAAGCGATTCGAGTGGACCCGCTTTGGAATCCATTCGGCCTCCAGAATCAGTTTGACAACACCAACTTAAAACAGGCATAACTTTCACATACGGAGTCCGTTGGAGGTCCACGAGTACTTGATTGAAAGCTTATTTCGTCCTATTTCCAACGGATCCGGCCTCACCTCCAAATTCCTTCTGGGCTGATCGCAATCATCAAAAGAAGACGTCATATCACTTGTTTGGGCCAATTTGGGCTTTGTAATCATACTGAACTTGGCCCATCTGCCGGCGGCCCACTTGGGGGTGTGGTTACTGTTCATGTGAACAGTACCTGCGAATTTAGTCCCGCCCCGCTGGTTCTATTAGATGTGCGGCTCCCCCTCCCCTATATAAGGAGGCCGCACCCCTCTAGTTTTTCTTGGATTTTGTTTAGTTAAAAGTTAGCCTTGTTGCAACTTTGTGTATTGGCTTGTGTCGACTAGACTAACCATAATACCGCTTCAAAATCCCAACTCAATTCAATATTTCAATTCCTATTTGCAATTTCAGATTGCTTTATCTTTTTCTTGCGTGCTTCTTCGGTGTATGCGTGAATCGACCTTCGTGGTCGTCATCCGGTATTCGTGCATGGTTGATAACGACTTGTCAATCGATTCGGCGATTGCGTGGTTTCGAGCCTTGCGTGTTCGTAGCGAGGATCGTGAGAGTTGAGCGACGACTCACCGAACTTATCGTTCTCATCGAAAGATCGGGCCAACAATCAGACCTTCGGGTTCATCAAGTGGTATCAGACTTAAATATGCAGTGGAAGGTTGCATATTGATGAGATATGCAAACAGAGAAGCGACCTCACCGTAAGCGTGGTGGAACGTGAGAGGCAAGGAGAAGAGTGCGGGCAGTCTCAATCAGATGACGATGTTTGCGCCAAGAACCCCATTTCGAGCATGGGCACCGTGACAAGAAGATCGGTAAAGAGTGCTCGCTCGTAAAGAAACCGTCTAAAAGCGCGAGTAATGCTCGCGCGTAATCACAATAAAAGTACGGATGAGAGAATCAAACTGAGTACGAACCATCGTTGCAAAGCTACGATAGATCGCAAGAAACTGACCACGATTAGACATAGGAAAAATCCATGTAAAACGGGAATAATCATCAATGAAGATCACATAAAGTTTATGCCCGCCTTTAGAGATAATCGGTGCATGTCCCCATACATCGAAATGAACTAAGTCAAAAGGACGAGAAGACAAGGACTCACTAGAATGATAAGGAAGCTGTAGCTGCTTGCCCAGCTTACAACCCTGACAAAACATGGTCGTGTCAGCGAATACGCCCAAGAACACCCTTACGAACTAATGAAGAAAGACGGGACCCCACACAAGTGACCTAAACGGTGATGCCACTGCGCAAAAACTCCAGAGGTGGTAGCAGCAGTGGCGGTGGAAGTAGTCGTAGAGGTGACAGGAGCAACTGAAGTGGACGGAAGGTGGTGGCGATCAAGGATGTCGAGACCCTAACGATCCCTACGGCGCCGACCAGTCCCAAGTACCGTCCCTGTCTGTCGGTCCTGAACAAAACAGGAGTGAGAGTCAAAACCAACCCTACAGCCGAGATCGGTGAGCTGACCCATCGAGAGAAGTTGAATGGTAAGCTGGGGAACATGAGAAACAATGGAGCAGTAAAAGTCGATGAGACAAAGAGTGCCCCGACGGTGATGGACAAAGGAGTACCGTCAGCTGTTTGAACAGAGATAGGAAAAACAGGAGGTCCAACTGACGTGAGAGATGTGGAGTCCGGTGTCATGTGAAAAGAGGCACCAGAATCCAGAACCCAAGAAGTACCGGAGGAGACGCTCGAGCTAGACCGCGTAACTCGCCGAGCCGTGAGAGCCTGTGAAGTAGAGCTCGCGAATCTGGCTGAACAGAGTCACCTCGGCGAGAAGGTCTCGGCGTCTTTGGTGCATCCTCCTGCCGAGGAAGGGCCTCCGCCCCTTGGATCGCCCACGCGTCTTGTTCGCTTTGCGCACCGCATAACGCCGTAGTCGTGCCCGGTTCTTGCAATAATTGCACCAACCCCGATTGGTGCAAGCAGGAGTAAATAAAACCGCGAAGATCTCGTAGTCGAGCGTAAACCGGCGGTGTAGTCGAAGAAGAAGGGGTAGCAAGCACAGTCGGAACAAACTGTGCTGCTAACCCGCGGCAAAGCTCCTCAGCACGAAGCGTCGAAAGAGCCTCGTGAATCGCTGGTCGTGGTGAGTGGCTCAGATTGAGCCTCGAGCGAGCTCAAACTCGGGCGCAGACGGCAGACGAAGTCATAAAGCGGCGATCACGATCCATATCTCGCACTTTATGACACTCTTGACAGAGCGAGAAGCGAGCTCGCCCACCGGCACCGTAGACCGCTAGGCTCGGAAGAAGTCGCCGACGAGGAGTCGCCTGGCGGCGTCTCCAACTCACGCCGAGCGAAAGAACCGAGCATCGCCGCTCACGGTATCGCCGCGCAAGTACTCCCAGATCTGACGAGTGGCACGCAGACCAACGATGTCTGGCTGGATGGAGTCGTCGACACTGACCACCAGGATGGCTCGAACACGGGCCTCGTCAGCACACCAGCGCTCAAAAGCGTCTATGGCATACTGAAAGGCCTCATCAGCAGCATCAGCAGCGGCGGCGGCGACCTCTGCCTCCTGCTTGGCAGCCTCATCTTCGTCAGAAGGTGCGTAGTAGGCCGTCGGGAGGAGGCTGAACCGGCGACGGCGGACAAGGTCGGGTACCAGTAACATGTCCCCAGAGGCGGAGACCATCGAGCGTGATCTCTATGAGTGAAGACTACAACCTGTAATTCGTTCCATGAAGCTTGGTTCCCGAGAATGGGATCGCAGCTGATGGAACGGAAGCCATCGGTAGGCGGCGCTGGACGGCGCGGCGACCAAGGCAACGAAGGCTAACAGGCGGCGCTGGACGGCGCGGCGGTTAGATCAACGTACTGTTTTTTTTTTCTTTCCAGGCCGGGCTAAAAAAAAACAGCCTGCTACGTCGGCCCGTGCGAAGCAACAAGAAGAGGCAAGGGGGAACTAGGGTTCCCCCTGCTTGTGGCGGCGGCGGCGGCGGCGGCGACGGCCTACGAGAGGCGGTGGCCTGCGCGGCGGCCTGCGGCGGTGGATCGCCTGCCGGCGGCGGCGGCAGCGGCCTGCGGCGTGATGGATAAGTCTCGTGTCGGCTTTTGTGTGTCGGCTTCTTTTTGCTTTTGCTTTTGCTTTAGCATCTTAGACTAGCTTTTGCTTTTGCTTTAGCATCTTAGACTAGCTTTTGACTAGCATCTAGGACAGCATCTTTGCTTTAGCATCTTAGAGGACATAGAGGACAGAGCATCTAGGATGAGCATCTTAGACTAGCATCCGGCATATGCTTGGCATATGCTTGCTATTTAGCCCTATAAATATGTATCCCCAACCCTCAAAGTTGGCATGGCATTGTGAAGAGAAATATACAAGAAAAATTGCCCCATCTCCAAGTGTCATCCTCTCCATGAGAGTAAGGATCTTGCTATCACCAATAGTAAGAGTCCAAATGACTAACAAGTGGTATCGAGCTTGTGTATCCCGTAGCCCGAGCATCTCCGCTCATCTCCTTCTCCGCCTCGCAGCAGCCCCAGCCGTGCAGCAGCAGCCCGGCCGCCCACGCCACTCCTCTCCGAGACAGGCGGCGGACTTGTCGGCAGCCCTCTCCACGCAACACCCCGATGAGCGCCATGTCCGCAGGCGATCTCGGCCTTCGGCCGCCTCGAGCATGCGACGTCAACAGACGGCCGAAGCCGCGCGCAGAGCAAAGACGAGCGAACGGCGGCAGAGACGGCGCAGCGCGCGAAAAAGCGCCGAGGTCGGCGGCGAGCCGGCGGCAGCGGCGGAGGTGGAAGCGGCGGCGGCGGCGATGCAGCGTCAGGCGCCGCAGCAGAGGTCGAGGTTCTCGCAAGCGGCGGCAAAGCAGCTCCATCTCGCCGATGGCGGCCGACGCGACCTTGAGCGGAGAGAGGAGAAGCGAGGAAAGCGGCGCGATGGGCGCCGCCACGCCACGCAGCGCGGCGATCGACAGCGCAGCGCGCTGGTGGCGCTCTCGAGGAGGCGCGCGCGCGGCGGCGTGACGGTCGACGGAGAGCGCGCCTTCACAGCGACGCGCTCTCTCCCGGTTGCATGCCGTGGTCACCACGAGTACCGGTGTCGTCGAGGACGTCGGCCCGGCGGCGGTGGCCTACTCACCAAGTCCAACTACGCCGAGTGGGCTGCGATGATGAGGTAAAGCTCCAGCGCGGCATATGTGGGATGCAGATCCGCACGGCGACGCCGACTACAACCAGATCGACGGCGCTGGATGCTCATCGCCGCAGCCCCGCCCGAGATGCGCTTCGCTACCAACAAGCGGATCGCTAAGGAGGCTTGGGACGCCATCATTGCAAGACGATCGGCGGCGGCCGCGCCGCAAGTCCACACCGCAGCACTTCGCGCGGAGTGGGAGACCACGCCTTCAAGCGGTGAGGACGTTGATGACTTTGCTCTCCGTCTCAACACTCTGCTGCGAGGTTGGTACGATTCGCGACGACACCTACAATGAGGAGAGAGCGCCGAGAAGCTCTTTCGCTGCGTCCCCGAGAAGTACAAGCAGATGGCTCACTCGATCCAGTCTCTGCTGGATCTCTCCACGATGACGATCGAGGAGGCGTTGGGTCGCCTGAAGGTCGCTGACAGCGATGAGCCACAGCGTCTCTCGGGACCCGTCACCATTGGCGGGAAGCTCCTCCTCACTCGGGAGCGGTGGTGCACGGCCAAGGTGACAGGAAGAAGGGGAGCCTTCTTCCACGGCGCGCGCGATGCGTGGCAAGCGCGGCAAGCCGCGCAAAGACGCCCGGGCATGGGCGCGAGGACGTGCCGAGGATGATGACCGTGGAGGCGCCCAGGGCGGCGCCGCTGGCAAGCACAAGCCGGCACGAGACGACTCTTGCCACAACTGCGGCAAGCTTGGTCATTGGGCGAGTGTCGGCGACCACGACGCGCCGAGCCCACGTCGCGCGCGAGGAGGAGGAGCGGCCGGCTCGTTCATTGCTCATGCGAGCATCGAACCACCTCGGCCGCACCGCCGCAACGGATCTCTCCACCTTGACGAGCCAAAGCACACGCCTTCCTCGGCACGGCCCGCAACGACAAGATCGACGGGTGGTGCCTCGACACCGGCGCTACCCATCACATGACCGGTCGACGGAGTTCTTCGCCGAGCTTGACTCTAGCGCTCGAGGCTCGTCTGTTTGGGACGCCCGCGTGGAAATCAAGGGCGTCGGCTCGTCATCTTCACCGCCGTGTCCGGTGAGCACAGCCGCCACCGCGCTACTACATCCCCGACCGCGGAACTCCATCATCGGCTTGGGACGGTGGATGAGAACGGCTCGCGTGTCGAGATCGAGCACGGGTGCCGCGATTTGGGATCTTCGCCGCCGCCTTCTTGCCAAGGTAACCAGAGGCACAAATCGCCTCTACATCCTTCACATGCAGTGGCACAACCCTCTGTCTCGCCGCTCGTCGGACGACGAGGCGTGGCGCGGCACGAGCGCTTTGGGCACCTTCACCCGAGGCCCAGGCGGCTCGGTGCCACGGAGATGGTGCGAGGCTGCCGTGCCTCGACCATGTGGGCGATTCTGCGGCGTCGTGTGTTGACGGCGAGGCGACTCTTTCCCAAAGGCGAGTTTCCGAGCCAAGGAGAGGCTCGAGCTCGCACGGGACTTGTGTGGCCGGTGACACCACCACACCGGGAGGACGACGCTACTTCTGCCGCTCATCGACGACCTCTCCGCTACATGTGGGTGATGGTCCTCGCAAGGCAAGGAGAGGCTGCGGGACGCCATCAGCGCACGCAGTCGCTACGAGGCGAGTGCGGTCGTAAGCTGCGGCGTCTTTGCGACAGACAACGGCGGCGAACCACGGCGGTGAATTCGCGTCATCGCGCCGATGAGGGCATTGGCGCCACTACTCGCGCCGCACCGCCCGCGCAGAACGGCGTCGCCGAGCGCGCAACGCAGCGATTGTGGGGATGGCTCGGGCTCTCCTCGCGCAGGAGATGCCACCGTCTTCGGGAGAGCGGTGGTGACGGCCGTCTACATCCTCAACCGCCGCCTACAAGGCGCCGACGGCGGGACGCGCACGAGGCTTGGCATGGGCGCAAGCCGGCGGTCTCCCACTTGCGGTCTTCGGCTCCTCGCGTTCGCCAAGGAGCTTGGCCACATCGGCAAGCTCGACGGCGAGAGCACCGAGTGTTCATCGGCTACGCGGAGGCTCGAAGGCCTACCGCATCCTCGACCTATCACACACGCGCCCGCATCTCGCGTGACGTTGTGTTCGACGGCGGGCGAGGGCGACGGGACAAAGCGGTGGACGACGGTTCGACCGACTCGTGGACTTCGTTGTCGACCACGCCCACTTCGAGAGCCGGGAGCTAGCGGCTCGTCTTCACCGAGCTCGCCCACCCCGACACCTCGCCGCCACCACCTCCGCGAGTGCTCCACCACTTCGCACCGACTCACCACTCTCCCGCACCGGCGCCACACCACCGGATCGCCCCAACAGCCGGTCCACGGCGAGCGCCGCGGTGGAGTTCGCTACTCGTGCCCCACGACGAGGACGCGTCGACGCTTACCACGACGGCGAGCCTCGCGCTACCGTACCATGGACAACATCTCGCGAAGCCGCCGCCCTCGATCGGCGCAAAGACGACTTCGAGGCGGAGCCGCACTTGGCGTGCGACGACGGCGAGCCCGCCTTCGCCGAGGCGGAGGAGACGCGGCGTGGCGTGTCGCGATGAAGCGAGAGATGGACGCCGCCGAGCGGAACCGAGCGTGGGAGCGGGCGAATCTTCCGCCGGCCACCGCGCGATCACCCTTAAGTGGGTGTTCGCCGGCGGGATGAAGCCGGCGCCATCGTCAAGCACAAGGCTCGCTTGGTGGCACGAGGATTCATGCGGCAGAGGTCGACTTCGACGACGCCGCACCCGCGCGCGCGCATGGAGTCCGTTCGTCTTCTCCTCGCACTTGCGGCCCGGAGGGTTGGCGCGCCCATCACATGGACGCCAAGTCCGCCTTCTCAACGGCGACTTGAAGGAGGAGGTCACGTTCGTCACCGCCGGATTCGTCATCCCCGCAAGGAGGGCAGGTCCTCCGCTGCGCAAGGCCCTCACGGCTGCGGCAGCACCACGAGCCCGAACGCTAAGCTGGACTCCACCCTTCGCAAATGGGGCTCAGCAGAGCGCACACGCAGGCGCGGTCACCGGCGGGCAAGGGCGACAACGCCTGGCGGTGGCGCCACGTCGACGACAGTGATCACCGCTCCAAGGAGGCCGAGGTCGAGGCGTTCAAGCGGAGATGAAGACCGCCTTCCGGATGAGCGACTTGGGGCTCTCTCCTTCTACACGGGATCGAGGTCCACCAGACAGCTCGCATCTCTCTTCGCGGGCCCTCGCCAAGCGCATCGTGGAGTGGCGGTCTCACCGATCGCAACCCAGCCCACACTCCTATGGAGAGAGGCCGGCCGAGTCGTGAGTGTACGGCGGAGGAAGTGGGCGCGACGCACGATCTGGCGCGCATTATGGGCGACCTTCGCTACCTTGTCCACACGCGTCCGATTTGGCGTTCGCCGTCGGCACGTTAGTCGGTTCATGCAACACCGACGACGAGCATCGGCGAGCCATGAAGAGGATCCTCCGCTACGTTGCGGGCACCTCGATCACGGCTTGCACTACCCAAGGTGCCGCGCGGCGCACTTCATCGGTGCATGGCCGACAGCGACCACGCCGGCGACATCGACACGAGCAAGAGCACCACGGACGCCGTTCTTCCTCGGCAAGTGTCCGATCACCGGCGATCGGTCAGCGGCGGTAGTGGCTCGTCTAGCTGCGGCGTAGTACATTGCAGCCACTACCGCTTCTACTCGAGCTCGTGGTGGGGCACGGCCGCTGGCGATCTCCTTGGCAGAGACGCGGAGGCAGTGGAGCTCAGGGTGGACAGCAAGTCCGCCTTGGCCTTGGCGAAGAACCCTGTTTTCCATGAGCGCAGCAAGCACATCCGGGTAAGGTATCACTTCATCAGAAGCTGCCTGGATGAAGGGAGTGTCCGGGCCAACTACATCAACACCCAAGACCAGCTCGCCGACTTCCTGACCAAGTCTCTTGGGCGGATCAAGTTCCAGGAGTTTCGCGCCAGGATCGGGATGGCTCAGATTCCTCACAAGGAGACACACAAGACTTAGGGGGAGATTGATGGATAAGTCTCTGTGTCGGCTTTTTGTGTGTCGGCTTCTTTTTTGCTTTTGCTTGTGCTTTAGCATCTTAGACTAGCTTTTGCTTTTGCTTTAGCATCTTAGACTAGCTTTTGACTAGCATCTAGGACAGCATCTTTGCTTTAGCATCTTAGAGGACATAGAGGACAGAGCATCTAGGACAGAGCATCTTAGACTAGCATCTGGCATATGCTTGCTGTTTAGCCCTATAAATATGTATCCCCAACCCCTCAGGTTGGCATGGCATTGTGAAGAGAAATATACAAGAAAAATTGCCCCATCTCCAAGTGTCATCCTCTCCATGAGAGTAAGGATCTTGCTATCACCAATAGTAAGAGTCCAGCGACTAACACGGCGATGGGTCGCCCGATCGGCAGGCGGCGGCCTTGCGGTCGGCAGGCGGCGGCCTTGCGGCGACGGGGCTCCCGGTCGGCAGGCGGCGGCCTTGCGGGCTCAAGCGGCGTTGCGTCGGGCTCGGTGATGCCACTGCGTGTCGAGCTCTTGGGCGACGGGGCAGCAA
This sequence comes from Ampelocalamus luodianensis, assembly GCA_036346255.1. Lineage (NCBI taxonomy): Eukaryota > Viridiplantae > Streptophyta > Magnoliopsida > Poales > Poaceae > Ampelocalamus > Ampelocalamus luodianensis. The sequence goes on from CM070628.1 coordinate 67,545,496, forward strand.
TGGAGGTGGGCAGGCTCCCGGTCGGCGGGCTCCCGATCGGCGGAGCCCGTGCACGCGATGGCAGCACACGATGGCTTTAGGCACGGCGGCGTTGCGGCTCCAGGAGCAGCGACTCGCGGCGGCGCTCGACCCGGACGGTGACCGGGCGGCCGACGGCGTCGGGCGGCAGGAGGTCAGCGGAAGGAGAGCTAGGTTAGAAACCTTGTTCTGATACCATGTTATAAATAATATGTGCATATATTCAAGAGGCCCAATGGGTAATATATATAGGGAGTACAAAGGGAGGTTGCCATACACAGATAAGGAAATACAAGAGTCCTATTCTAACATGTGACACCACAGGACCCTCTTTGCATCTACCTCTGCTTATTCTGTTTAGCCTGGTGATGCAACAAGGGAGTGCAACGGAGTTGTTTGTGAATGTGTGATGACTGATAGAATTTCTAATCCTACAATGTTTATGTTAGTTTTTACTTAGTGGTGCTGAGTCCACTCTGGCTTTGTTTGGAATGTTCATTTGGATATTTTTGTGCTGTCCCAAGTAGCTGACCATGTTGTGCCTGTCTCAGGGAGTTTTCCAGTCTCAGTTAAACAACTGAGTATATTTTGGAGGGAAAAGGATGAAGATTCAGAATGGGTGAGTCCTTATTTAAGCTTGTTATCACCTTCCAGATTTCATGACACTCAATTATTCTTGATCCTTTTCTTACATATTTTCTTGCATGAACTGATAATAGTTATTTTGATTACTTAGACGAAATACAGGACAAGTTCTCAGCAAAGCAACAGTTTATAGTTTTGTCAACTAATGAAAATATTATGAAGTAAGAACTGAACTAGTTTCCAACAAATGGTATTTTGCATCTACATGTAGACAGTAATTCTACTAATTCTGTTGTGGTAAATGTTGAGGTACGGGTTCGAGGACCGAGGGTAGGGCACTCGCCCTCATCTAACCGTCGGCAGGGCTCTTCCCTGTCGAGGTAGCGAGGCTCTGAGGCTTAGTTGAACTCTTGATTTCTCATTGCTTGATTGATAATAGATACATGCTATCTCTTTTATAGGGACAGTCCGACTTGACGCCATGAAATAATCTATAAGGAAACCTATAAATCCAATCTAATCTTTCCAACTATTAAAAATAATCTTCCTAATAAATAAAATCATATCTCTAATAATAACTTGATAGATAAGAAATCCTAAAAGAACCTGCCTAACCAACTATTCTTTATTCTAGGAAACCAATCGGCATATATGGAAATAATTGTGCTACAGTATCACCGGGTACTGTTCATGCACGCTACAGTACCTGTGGTACTGTTTGCAGTCGCGCTACGCCGCCTCGTGCCTTTCTCCATAACAAATTCTCAGCTAAATCATGCAACACAACAATTAACATTCAACAGTACACATGTATTTCCTTGACCGCTCTTTGGATTCATGTTGACATAAATATCATTATTGCAGACCAAAGCAAACGATAGTACTGATCCAGAAGAAGGATATGATAGTTCAAAAGATGAAGTTTAGTCTGTTTCCTCATACAACCCTTCCAAAGCAAATACAGAATTCTCCCTCAGGAACTTACTGTTGATGCAGTCCTTGTCATCATGTCTCTCCACAAGTGAACCATTGTATTCTCAGGGAGAACGCCCCAGTTTCCCATCATATAGTCCAATTCCTTGATTGTCAGTGTCAGAGATTTCAGATTATCATGGTGGAGGTAAAGAGTGAACCCTATAGTTACTTTTGAGTTGTGTGAGGACTACAATACTCATAACTCCTAATGAAATATCAAATTCACAACAATTCCATGTTTTTGGTTCTATAGGATTTTGTCTTTCTCCCTGATGGTTAACAGTCTAAATTTTACTTCTTAAACTCTGTCATACTTTTCGAATGTTCTTAGCAGCTCTCTCTCTTTTCTTTTATTGTGCAAGGATTTCCCATGTTAACATTTGTTGAGTTTTCCTTACTTTTTACAAATGGAACATGTTTGTTGCACATCTTCTTACTACTACAAAGTTAAAAGCACATGGATTTGTGTTTTCTTTATTTGTCTTGCATGAGAATGCCACCTTTATTTCGTTCTTCCTCAAAAGAGTGGGAGTTCTGTATGAGCAAAATTTTGATGTGCATGTGCTATGTGTAAGTTGAATGCTTATTGTGCATTTATATCAGATATCCTTATACTTTCATGTTGTGTGTTTAATTAAATAAATGGCACAAGCAGGCGTGGTGTCACCTCAAAGGAAGCTAAATCATTTGCTGTCAGATCATCATCCATCTAATGGGCAAAAGTTTTCTCTAGATTCTGATCACTCAAAAGATGATGTTGGACTCCCTCTCACACCAAAACATGTTGAACCAACTGGATGTAAGCCATCATGTTCCATTTCTGGAGTTATCATATTTCACTAGCTCACTTTGTTGTATGTTTACATGCCATGTGGCCCAAATTAATTTGCAATACCAAGTTAGCTTTACAATTTTTTGTAGCAAAAGGTTTCATGAGAGGAAGATCGTATAATATAAGAATAAATGACCAAGTCTTGCTTCGCTTCAAACCAAAGAATTCCGACTCAACTCATTACTTTGGTGATATGGTAGTCTAGTTAATTTTATTACATGTATTACTGCTTTATCATTGTTAGAATTGATTATCTCAGTTCTTCCAGTCGCAGATTGGTGGAGCACTCACCATTTTTCATGTATCTGGAATGCGGACACGCCTAGAGGTAAAAAGCTCAGTTGAGTAAAGTAAGTATTGAAGTGGAATTTCAAATTTAGAATGTTTTGGTACTTCACAGGTATCTATAACCTTGGAAACATCAGAAATGACTAATCACATCCTTCAAGAAGGGGTTCACCCACAATAACCAAGGTATCTTTTTTGCAGCTAGTGTTGTGAACCATTATGATGTTTATGTCCTAATATCCGGTGTTGATGGTTACTTGTGTGGCTTGAGCAATTATTTAGTCTGAAACTCTGAATACCTTTACCACTGTAAAGGTTTCACATAACATTTTGCAAAAAAAATCGATTTTGTACATTTTTCAGTTCAAACATTTGTATTTGATGTACAAAATGGGATTTACTTCATTTCCAAATGATGTAGTTTATTTCTCAAGTTTCAACCATTTGCATACTAATGCCACCTGACCTACTCTTTAGTCTTCCCGAGTTCATGATACTGGAACAGGCTTATGTTTGATAGTTTAGCTACAAGAATATGTCCATGAATCAGGTGCCACTTGTGCATGGAGTTTGATTATGAATTTATGACATATTGACATTATACTTTGTATGAGTTTTAATGATCAAGGAAAGGAAATGTGTTGATGCCCTCAAACATTCTACAAGTCATATCATCAACAAGCAATCTAATAGGCACATAGTCTATGTTACCTGCTAATGGCAAGTTATGATCAAATTCCAGCAAAATCAGATGTCATGTGTTCTGGCTAGGATTTTATTCAAATAACCGTTTTTTATGTCAACTTTTATACTATAAAGCGTGTGAGATGGTTTTAACGGTTCACCCTTTTTCCTTGCTGGATTTTGTGGGCAGGTACACAGCGAACATCATGAAGTTGTTGCGGATCTTCATCAGACAAGCTCTCTGTTTTCAATTCCTATTGACAGACCAATGTCATTTTCTACCTCAATGGTCTCTTAGATTTGAATTCTTCACAACTCCTGAAGGAATGGACCCATCTAGGTATGTAGCAGTATTAACTATTTTATGTGCTGTAACATTATCATGTGCTTTAAATCTCTTAAGAGTTCTGGGATGGATTACTAAGAATTATACCTTTTTACTATTTGCGTGAAGAATTTAATTGAATCAATTTCTGTTCATTGCTCTTACATGTGCATGTGGACACCACAAGTAGTCAAGAACAGGCCTCTGAACGTGTTAATCACCACTGTCATAATCAGTTTCTTGAGAGCTATGTTACTTCTTTGTATTGAGTGATTTTGTTTAAAGCGTTATCCGGTACTGGGAAAGTGTGATTTTTTTATAGTCTGCTTCTGCTAGTTCTGAATTGGTAATTCTAGTTTCTCTCTTTGGCAGGTACGAACACCCACTTCTTGTTGAGAAAAGTTAGAAGGGGGACTGGGTCCTCCCAATAAGTGTTTATGTGCCGCCATTGCATAGACGAGCTGCTCAAGGAAGAAGCGATAGATCTGTCTTACCTGGAAACCTTTTCAACTCTTGAAGGTATTTAGTCTTCCTGCTATCTATACAACTATACCTGATTTTTCAGCCATCCTGCCTTTGTGTGGCAAAGTGTCGTTTCATGAAACTGGAAAAGGAATACCAAAGTATTTTTACTATTGGGATAAAGTCAAAAGTAGTGCTCAATATAAGTTGTTAAAGGATTGTAAATTTATGATACCAACTGAAGTTTTTTTCTTCCTGGTTGAAATCTGTTTTTTTGCTTGGTGTTGAGCTCTAATTTAATCTAACAATTTTTGTTTATTCCATCTGTTTTCTTTGCAACTATATTCAACCAATTACTTTGTAATTTTCTGTAGTTGATGACTTGATGTAAGTAGATACCAGAATATCTGACCCTCTTGTATTTCACCTCAGGTGCGCGCACAAGTGGCTGCTGTTCTTTGAAAATTGCTGCAAGGTTAGTACCGCTGAGTTGAACATGCACGGCTTGGGGCCAGTTCATACGCGTATAAAATACGTCGGAATAGAGAACAAATGGAGCGAGAAGAAACTTGCGTTACATCAAAGTCTGCATTTGCTTGATGTATTTCAGTTCATCACCAGACAACAGACATTAGCACTTTGATTTGCTTGATGCAACATTAGTAGTGCAAGATACCGACCATACGTGCATCATAGATATTGATTTTGACAGATGGACTGAGTTCTTGGGGTGCCTGATTATGTTTGGTGTACCAAACATAAGTGCACTGGTTGTCCGGATTACACATATCCTGTTTCTTGACGCTGTTGTTGCAGAGTTGCAGTAATCTTCCATATTGTTATTTGTTACAACCACTTTTTGTAAAGAGATTCTTTTCAATCGAAGTTATGTTGCCATCATACACAGTCGGAGGTTAAGGCTCCGTGCAAATATACCAGCATCTGTTTCATTCTCTCCGTGATGGTAATCAACAAAAACGCATGCGGTATCATATTCAGCTATGACAAGCTCTGCTGTCTGCACTGCTGTACACTGATATGTCAACTTTATCCGTCCAATCCATCTTATTCAGTCACATAAATTGGAAAGCACGGCTCCTTTTGGACAGCCAATAGTGTAGTTTTGACGACCAATAGTTTTGATTGCTCTAGTTCCCTGCTGTCGTGTTGACATATGAGCCGTCTGTCTTGAGTCTCTTGACACAACTCAAACGGTGGCATCAAATAGGCCAAGCATTATCACTTCAGCTATACTATTCAGCTGCAGTAAGCAGTTTTATCTTTGGACTGCGTTAAATCCATACCCAAACTAGGCTGTCTCTTCGTGGGGCTGATGGTTTTCTTCAGGCTTTGCTCTGAGGTTGATAGACTGTAGAGAGAAAGAAATACAAGTACATTATTTTTTAGATCATAAAAATAAAAAATATAGGTATAAGCCACATGCTCTAGTTACAACTATTGCCTGCATCAACCCTACGGACGCCTTCCTATGTTAGGTGCCCTGTCACCTTACCACACTGGTGACTGATCATTCACTCGCCAATTGTTGATTTGTTTCGTTTTAATAGGACAAGTTGTTTTGCCTCTCTGATTGGGAGAGGCGGAGAGACACCGAAACAGGCGCCGCCGCCCTCGTCGCGCCGCCGCCGCCACCCGCTGCCGGAAGCCTAGTGGAAAGTGGTTTAGCACGGTGGTCTGCACCTGCCTGTGAGGGCTGGGAGGAATCCAAGAGGATGGATGATCAGAAGGGTTGCATCTATCACTGTCCTAGTGCCAACAACTTGTTGATTAGTACTTCTCGTACCTGCATCTTAATTAAGAGTTGACAACTGGGTCAAGCGTAGAGGCATCAACCCAATTCATCATGGCAACTTCTTTTCCTTTCCTGGGAAAATAGGTTTGTTCAACAGTCTGCTATTTGTCTCGTTTTGAATTTTGATTGCTAGTGATTTCCTGATTTGATTTATGGAAAAAGTTACTTTTTTTTCTATGTGGAGGAAATTTTAAGTAGAACAAGGGGATGAAGCAGGCACAAGGTATGATGTATTTATAATTCTATTCTACATTGCTAATATTAGGTTTCCTTTCCTTTCCTTTTTTATTTTTTGCTACTACTTATTTCTGTTTTTACTGTCTCACTTGTTGCGAGAAAACAAACTACTGGTTCATTTGACAACTTTTTGTGGTGTATTCATTCTACGAGTTGTTCTACTTCATATCATTGTTACAAAGCAAACAGAAAAAAAATGTACCAGTCACAAGAATACAAAAAATGTATTGTCACAAGAATACAAAAAAAATCACTCTCCACTGGATGGATATCAAAGTATTGCCCTAGCTTGCTGATGTCCACTGCATGACATCACAACTATGGTCTGAATAATTGTTCTTGTAGAGATTATGTGGTTTGGTCCTAGTCTAAGTGATGAACAATTGGCATCGTTGTCGAGGAGTTGGAGGAGTGAACTTTCAGTTTTGCAAAAGTTGGTCAGCTGTCAGGGCTTAGATGGTCTGACCGGCCATATGGGGCGGTCTGACCAGCCTTGCAGGGCGGTCTGACCGGTTATGGCTGAGTGGTCAGACCGACAGTGTAGGTTCTAGGGAAATAGACACCAAACACTTGTGCGAGAGTGCTTGGGGGTGTGTTTGCACCAGGTGCCATTGAGAATGGAAACTGAACGCGAAACTAGATAGAGTTTAATTGAAAAGTCTAAAGATAAGTGTTTTTTGTTTTTGGGAAGAGGTCTAATCGGCCACTTCATGGTGATAGGATCGGTCCTCATTCGGCGCGCGGATGCGATCGATCGACCGAGGTCGACGGTCGATCGGCCTAGCAGCGTGATCGGCCGACCGTGGTGGTTTAGTGCACGATGGTATGTTGAATTTTGGGAATTGGCGAAAAGTCATGGAATTAGTGCACATGTGTTGCATGATGCATGTTTTGGCTAACGTAGGTTAAGTTGCAGAGAACTCATGTCTGAAATTGATTTCTTGGTCTATTGTTGTGCAGGGAAGCTTGGAGTCAACTACGGTCAACATCGCGGATGATCGGAACTTAGTTTGGTGAAATTAAGGTCCAAAACGATCGAGGATGCTAGGTGAAGTGATTGGTCTCAAGCAAGGCGCAGATGAACAAGGACGAGAAGTTTGGTGCAACTGATTGCATCAAGTGGCTTGAGCTGGTGCAAGTGTTGAGGCGGACCAGTAAGAGCCGGATGGGAGAGACTTGCCGGCAAAAGGAAAGCCATTGATGAACCTACGAGTGGCAAAACATGGGTTTGCTTCACGAGATTGGACTTGGTCAAGGATGGAAGGATCAAGAAGGGGGTATTTTAGTATCTTTACCAAAATACCAGGTTGGTGACCTTGGAGAAATTGTGGCGCATAACGGCGCAAAGGAGAAGCGGTTTAGGTCATGAGGAGGACAAGATCACGAAGAGATGGATTTGGGAGCGCTGGATTGTAATAGCCCAAATTTTCATTTTTAGTTAAAAATAAATTTTAATTATTTTTTTGGATTTTTTTGGAGTTTTAAAAGTTTTTCCCTATTTAGTTTAAAGCCAGAATAATTTATGTGCAAAATTAAAAACCAACTTTAAGTTGAAAATAATTTTATTAAGTTCAAAATAAGTGAGGAAATTTCTGTGAATTTTTTTCTTAATTTTTGGACTCTTTTTACTATTTTCCAAAACCCTAAAGGAATTAACTCAATTTCTGTAATTGCTAAAGCCTCAAAATCCTAGAAAACCCCTTTGGGCCGAATTCCTTCTCTTCGGCCCATTTTTCTCTCCCCGCCAGCCCACCTCCTCGGCCCACTTTCACTCGAAGCTCACCCAGCCTCATCCTCCTTCCCTCTCTCCCACCGCCATTCGGGCCCCACCTGTCGGCGCAGCCCCCTCTCTTCTTCTCCCCCGTGTCCATGTCGCACCGTCCTCCATTGCTGCTGACGCGAGCTTCTGTCCAATCCCTTGTTTCCCTCCCCTTTTCTCCCTTTTCCACGTGCATTAAATGCCGCAATCGCACCCATCCCCGCACCCATGCCACTCTGGCCACACCCATGCTGCTCTGGCCGTGCCCATGCCCTGCGCCCGACACGCCATTGCGCGCCCATACCGTCGACCTCCTTCCCTACTCATCCTCGGCCGCTATAAATGGAGCTCGATGTGGCCCTCCTCCTCCTCTTTCTTCTCCCCCATTCTCCTCTTCCCTCTCCCTCGGCGCTCGCTGTATTTCGCCTTTGAAGCTCCGCGGCCGGTAAGGACTCTCCAGTGATGTGGTCTTCACTGTCGGATTCGCAAGTCTGTGTTCTACACGGTGCTCACTTTGCTTTCACTGGAAACCACTGGACCGTTGGCGTCGCCTTCGACCGCACGTCGCCGCCACTTTTTCGCTCACCGCTGGCCACCTCCTTGTGCCTCGCTGCTGAAATGGTGAGCGCTAGGTTCACCTCGCTCCTCTCCTCCCTTTGGTACCCCACCTGAGCCTCGCCATGGTGCGTAGTGCCACCGAGCTTCGCCACCCGAGCTATCGCTGGCTGCTCGCTGACGTGGCTGCCACATCTTGGCCACCTGGCGCCACCTCTGCATCCTCTGCTTGTGTGTCATGCACGCGTGTCACGCACACGTGGCAAGCCCCTGTGCTGCGCGCCTGGTCCACCATGGACCGACACAAAAACCATGGACCCAGTCCATCATCTTGGGCCCACTTGTCAGTGGCACAAGCGCCTTTTCTTTTGAAAAATAATTCCGACCGAAAATCAAATTCCAATCACTGACATCATCATGACGCAATGGTGACCTTAAAGAAGAAAGAGTTCCATACCTTGTGTCAAGGCAACCACACTGTCAATGAGTACTTATACAAGTTCAACCAGCTAGCTCGCTATGCACCTGAAGATGTTGGAATTGATGAGGCGAAGCAAGAACATTTCTTAGAAGGACTCAATGATGATCTCTCCGTCCGCTTGATTGCTCAAGACTACCCTGACTTTCAACAGTTGGTGAACAAGGCTATATGCTAGGAGGGCAAGCATTTAGAGATGGAGAACCACAAAAGGAGGATGGCAACCTAGAAGTTCATCTCTGGGGGTTTTCCCAAACCTCGCACCACTCAGCCTCAAACACCTGAGCACGGGAGATTCCAATCTTCTTCATCCAAAGCACCCGTGTCAGCTCAGCGCCCGAACAACTTCGGCTTCCTCAACACACCTTTCGAATGCCAGTTCTAAAAGAAGGCAATTACCCCAGTTGCAGGAGTTACTTGCTTCCATTGCCACGAGACAGGGAACTATGCCAATAAGTGCTTGAAGAAGCAGCAGCCAGCAACCCTGGCTAGACCAAATTAGGGAGTTCCAGCCCCTGGTAGCACTCTAGATGTAAAGCCATTAGTTCAGTTCATGAAGGGATGTGTGAATCACGTCAAAGCTGAAGAAGCTCATACTGCACCAGATGTGGTTCTTAGTATGTTCCTTGTCAATTCAGTACCAGCATCAGTTTTATTCGATTTAGGAGCTTCATATTCTTTTATTTCAAATACGTTTGTAAGAAAATATGGGTTATCTATCTCTCCCTTAGTTAACCCTATGTTAATCTATTCTCCGGGCTCGTAAATGAGGACTAGTTCCATATACCCAAACCTTATTTGAAAATATGAGGAGTATCCTTCTTGGCAGACTTAATAGTCTTTCACTCCCAAGGATTGGATATGATTCTCGGAGTGGATTGCCTAGCCAAGAATCAAGGTCACATAGACTGTGCCAATAGATCTATCACCTTCACAAATGAACAAGAAATTAAAGTAGAATTCACACCTAAGGCCTCTGTTAGAGAAAGTCCCATCCTAACCAGTTTGAAGGAAGTGAAGTTAGAAGAAATACCAGTGGTGCAAGAATACCCGGATGTATTTCCTGAAGAATTACCCGGTATGCTACCAGATAGGGACATTATGTTTTTAACTGACTTAGTCCCAGGGACGGCTCCGATTTCAAAGAGACCCTACAGAATTTCGACAAATGAGTTAGCGGAATTGAAGAAATAGATCAAAGAATTGCAAGGCAAAGGTTATATTCAGCCAAGTTCATCACCTTGGGGGGAACTCATACTATTTGTAAAAAAGAAGGATAACAGTATGAGGATGTGTGTGGATTACAGATCACTCAATGAGGTCACAATCAAGAACAAGTATCCGTTGCCCATGATCGACGATATCTTTGATCAGTTGAAAGGAGCAAGTGTTTTCTCCAAGATTGATTTAAGATCCGGTAACCATCAGCTGAAGATCAGACCAGAAGATATACCTAAGACTGCTTTCACCACAAGATATGGACTGTACGAGTTTACTGTAATGTCATTTGGATTGACAAATGACCAGCTTATTTCATGAATATGATGAATAAAATATTCGTAGAATTCTTGGATAAGTTTGTGGCTGTATTCATTGGCGACATTCTCATCTACTCAAAGGATGAAGAAGAGCTTGTGAAGCATCTCAGGGCAATTTTGGAAAAACTCAGAGGACAACAGCTCTATGCCAAATTTAGTAAAAGTGAATTTTGGCTAAGCCAAGTGGCTTTTCTCGAACATATCGTATCAGCAGGAGGTGTTGCAGTAGATTCCATAAAGGTTGAAGCTGTAATGGATTGGAAGCAACCCAAGTCCGTCACCAAAGTAAGGAGTTTTCTCGGTTTAGCTGGTTATTACCAAAGATGCATTGAAGGTTTCTCCAAAACCGCTAGACCTATAACTCAGCTTTTGAAGAAAGAGAAGAAGTTTGAATGGACAGATGCTTGTGAGCAAAGTTTCCAGGAATAGAAGAAAAGGCTAGTATCTGCACCTGTGTTGATTTTGCCTAACATCCATAAGGACTTTGAGGTTTTCTGAGACGCTTGTCATCAGGGCCTTGGATGTGTACTGATGCAGGAAGGTAAAGTTATGGCCTATGCATCTCGCCAATTGAGGCCTCATGAAGGAAATTACCCGATGTATGATTTGGAGTTAGCCACAATTGTGTATGTCTTGAAAATTTGGCGGTATTACCTCATTGGTAATCGCTGTGAGATTTTTACGGATCACAAAAGCTTGAAATACATCTTCACTCAGTCAGTTTTCAATCTCAGGCAAAAAAGATGGTTGGAGTTGATAAAGAATTATGACCTTAGAATCCATTATCATTCAGGCAAAACAAACGTAGTGGAAGATGCCCTGAGTCAAAAAGGGTATTGCAACACTATGTTGGTTCAGGAAGGTCAGCCAAGATTGTGTGAAGAATTGAGGCATCTGAACTTAGAGATTGTCAACCAGGGTTGTGTAAACATTCTAGAAGTTCAACCAATCATTCAAAGTCAAATTAGAGAAAATCAGAAAGATGATGAGGATATTAAGGAAATTAAGAAGAACATGAGAAGAGGCAAAACCCCAGGATTCTCAGAGGATGAGCATGGTATCGTCTAGTTTGGGAACTGGATCTGTGTACCTAATCATCAAGAAACAAACAATTAATTCTGAAGGAAGCCCATGAATCATCTTACTCCATTCATCCAGAAAGTACCAAGATGTACTAGGATTTGAAGGAAAAATACTGGTTGGTTAGTATGAAGTGAGAGATTGCTGAATTTATTGCACATTGTGATGTATACCAAAGAGTTAAAGCAGAACATCAAAGACCCACTGGATTGTTGCAGCTATTACCAATTCCTGAATAGAAATGGGAACAAATCGGCATGGACTTTATCACCGGATTGCCTAGGACCCAATCGGGATATGATTCCATCTGAGTTGTGATTGACCGTGTGACTAAAGTGACACACTTTATATCAGTCAAGACCACTTACAGAAGCAGTAAATTACCAGAGTTGTACATTGCTAGGATCGTCCGTCTACATGGAGTGCCCCCCAAAAGATAGTGCCCGACAGAGGACCGCAATTCACATCTAGATTTTGGAAGAGCCTGAATGAAGCCTTGGGGACCAGATGCAACTTCAGTACAGCATACTATCCCCAAACAGATGGACAGATGGAACATGTAAACCAGATTTTGGAAGACATGCTTCGAGCCTGTGCTATAGATTATGGGAAGAGTTGGAACCAGAATATTCCTTATACAGAATTCTCATACAACAACAGTTATCAAGCCAGCTTGCAAATGTCACCATTTGAAGCATTGTTCGACAGAAAATGTAGAACACCTCTCCTTTGAGATCAAGTGGGAGAACTTTAGTTCTTTGGACCTGAATTAATTAAGGAGACTCAAAGTAAAGTAAGAATGATAAAGAGAACAATTGAGAGTGGCTCGATCCTAATAGAAAAGTTATGCTAACAATAATTGGAGAGAATTGTCCTTTGAAATAGGAGATTTTGTCTATCTCAGAGTAACTCAACTCAGAGGAGTAAGAAGATTTCAGACCAAAGGAAAACTAGCACCGAGATTTGTTGGACCGTATAAGATTTTAGAAAGGAAAGATGAAGTTGCCTATCAGTTAGAGCCATCAGCATCTTTATCTGCAGTTCACGACGTCTTCCACGTGTTGCAACTGAAGAAGTGTCTTCGAGTTCCAACAGAGCAAACACCGCTTGAGAGCATCGATCTTTAGGAGGACCTCACATATGTGGAGCAGCCAATCAAGATTCTTGATGTCGTAGAGCGCATTACCAGAAGCAAGATCACCTGTTCGTGCAAAGTCCATGGAGTAATCACTAAGAAGAAGAAGCTACCTGGGACCGAGAAGAAGATTTGAAAGCCGAGTATCCCCACCTTAAGGGGGGTAGGTCTGTAATAGCCCAAATTTTCATTTTTAGTTAAAAATAAAATTTAATTATTTTTCTGGAATTTGGAGTTTTAAAAGTTCTCCCTATTTAGTTTAAAGCCAAAATAATTTATGCGTAAAATTAAAAGCCAACTTTAAGTTAGAAATAATTTTATTAAGTTCAAAATAAGTGAGGAAATTTATGTGAATTTTTCCTTAGATTTTGGACTCTTTTTGCTATTTTCCAAAACCCTAAAGGTATTAACTCAATTTCTGTAATGGCTACAGCCTCAAAAATCCTTGAAAACCCCTTTGAGTCGAATTCCTTCTCTTCGGCCCATTTCTCTCTCCCCACCAGCCCACCTCCTTGGCCCACCTCCACCCGAAGCCCACCCAGCCTCCTCCTCCTTCCTTCTCTCCCACCGCCATCCGGGCCCCACCTATCGGCGCAGCCCCCTGCGCTTCTTCTCCCCGTGCCCATGCTGCACCGTCTTCCATTGCCGCTGACGTGAGCTCCCATCCAATCCCGCGTTTTCCTCCATTTTCTCCCCGTTTCCATGCACATTAAATGCCGCAGCCGAGCCCATCCCCGCACCCATGCCGCTCCAGCCGTGCCCATGCCCTGCGCCCGGCACGCAGTTGCGCGCCCATACCGTCAACCTCCTTCCCTACTCCTCCACGGCCGCTATAAATGGAGCTCCATACACCCCTCCTCCTCCTCTTTCTTCTGCCCCCATTCTCCTCTCCCCTCTCCCTCGGTGCTCGCCGTATTTCGCTGTTGATGCTCCATGGACGAAGTTTGCTCCACCGTCGATTCCACCACCGGCAAGGACTCTCTGGCGATGTGGTCTTCACCATCGGATTCGCAAGTCTGTGTTCTACACAATGCTCACTTTGCTTTCACTCGAAACCACTGGACCGTCGGCGCCACCTTTGACTGCACACCGCCACCCCTTTTCCGCTCACCGCCGGCACCCTCCTTGTGCCTTGCCGCCAAAATAGTGAGTGCTAGGTTCACCTCGCTCCTCTCCTCCCTTTGGTACCCCACCTGAGTCATCACCGCCTCCTCGCTAACGTGACCGCCACGTCTTGGCCACCTGGCGCCACCTCTGCATCCTCTACTTGCACCTGTGCTGCGGGCCCGATCCACCGTGGACCGGTGCAAAAACCGTGGACCCTGTCCACCGTCTTGGGCCCACTTGTCAGTGGCTCAAGCGCTTTTTTTTTTTGAAAAATAATTCTGATCGAAAATCAAATTCCAATTGCTGACATCATCGTGATGCAATAATTGATTTTCCTTTAGAAAATTAATTCCAAAAATTCTAAAAATCCCTAATTTCATCATTTCATGTATTTTCAAACTTTCAAGGGCCCGTTCTCCTTCGTTCGAGCTCCGATTTGAGTGATTCAAATTTCTAAATTCAAGATCTAGCTTTCCATACTGAAATTATTTAATTTGGAGTTCATTTGAATATTATTTGAATTTGGCTCATTTTCGCGTGTAGAGTTCGACGACTCTTGGAAACACGAATTATTCGAAGAGTTAGATCCTCAAGATTTTGAGCAAGGCAAGTTACATCTTTGATCATATTTGAACCCAGTATATTAAATTATTTAAATTACATTTTAAATTATTATTGCATGCGTATTTATTTTCAACTAAATTTAAATTCCTGTTTTAAGCCTTATAGTTATTTGCAACTCCATCGTATAGCCAAATGTTGTTATTCAATTAGCCATTCCTTGATACCATTGTTAAAATCTAGCTGGTACATTAGTATGAACTTGAACATGTTGCAAAACTCTACGCTTAGTCAAAGCTTAGCCCAGAAATATTTAATTTAGGGAATTTAACCAAGAGGTCAACTATGATTTAAAATGATACTATGGTATTGTCTTTACCATAGAAATTTATAAAATTCTTTGACTTGGTAAATAAAATGAAAATGGGTTTGGACTTGGGCGGAATGGATGGTTGGGTGGTGCACGTTGATGCACGGGGTCAAGTCATTTCTATGATTGAGGCCTAGGTGTTATTTTGAAAAGTTGCCCAAGTCAGTTAAGGATCGATCTTTGAGCTGCATCTTGTTAAGCCCTGCCGTACTACCACAAGTCTTGTGTGGGCAGAATTTGGCTAAACAATTTGCATCATTTCAACGTGGTTGTGCCATCCGGTTGTGTGGGTGTCAGAATGACCTATTTTTTTATATATTCCCACATGATGCAAGAGGGGGCTTAAATCCGGCAGATTTCTATCCAAAGGAAGCAAAACCTTAGCAGACATAACTACGATTGAAATGACGCATTATAAAGGCCCTGTGATAGTGACTTAGTCGCACACCTTTGACAGTGTGTCAGACGGACATTATAAGTCAATTATCTCTTATGGGTAAAGTTGTACAACCTCTGCAGAGTGTAAAAATATTTGAATAACCATGTCCACGGTTATGGACATGCTAAGCAAAACCACTCAAAGTTAGACTTTAGTTTTTGTTTCAAAAGACTATATCAAATGATTTTGGATAGTTTAACCAATTGGTAAATTGGGTGGTTTGCCATGTGATAGGAAGGTATCCTTCACCATTTTATATGGAGGTTATCTCACTATAAAACTTGAGATTTAGAAAATGGATTTTAGATATAGAATAACTACTTTGGAACTTAGTATGAATATTTAAATGAAATTTTTTGATTTATGCAAATTGAGACATATAAGCCTTCTTTTGATGAATTCTTGCATGCATTATAATATGCTATTGGGTGTAACTTCTGAAGTACATTTATTTGTACTCATCCTTGCTTAATACGTTGTCGTTCAGAGGAGGACTACTACGAGGTTGATGAGAACTTGGACGACTAGGCTACGCCCCCAGATGATTGCCTATGGCGAATCATGTGCTCTACCTTACTCTTTTGCTTCCACTGCATTTTGCTTATTGGTTGTATGCCCCTTTTGTAACAAACTTGATTTATGATGAATGAATCATGTATTATGGCTATGCTATCATCTTTTGTTTGACTGTGTACACTAGCTAGTCCTGAACTAGTGTATGAGACACAAAGAATATGGGATCCTTCGCTCCTAGGTTCGACATGGATCGTCATCCGCTTTGAGAAGCATGCATGAGTGTAAGACTCATTGGTGTGTGGGCTTAACAGGGGCCCTTTTGGATTTCTATCTAGACCTAGCCTCCACTATATAAGGGGTGGTGCAGGATTTGCACACCAAGCCTAGAAACCCTAATTTGAGATTTGGGGGAAAGTTGAGAGAATAGAGGAGGCTAGGGTTTAAGATATGTATTAAGAGAAACTTTATGAGATTGAGTGTTCATGAGTGAGCTTTTGTCCTCCATGGTGGAGTGGTTGTAAACCTTCAATTTCTCAATATCAATCCAATTAAATTCTTTCAAAGATGATTTATCTCTTGTTCTTGCTCTCTTTCTTGAGATTTTGGGTTCTTGAATTCTAGGGGTTTGGCCTTGTCTTTTGCTCTGATCTAGCTTGCTAGAACTTGTGGAAGTTGATCTAAGGTCATATTAACCATCTTTCATCCATGAGCAAGCCTTAGTATCAAGTTTAGGTTTCCACCTAGTTTTGAACCCTCTTGCTCTCAAACAAGAAATTCATGGAACCTTGGCTAGGATTGTCTCGATCTTCAAGTGGAATAGGTTCCTGACCTTGATTTTTTATTTAAATAATCTATTTTTTTTATTATAAATTATAAATTTATTCTTATGATCTTTTTTTTACAGGAAAATACTACTGTCGCCTAATGGTTGGGCGACTGGCTCTAGTCGCCTAATGGTTGGGCGATAGGATCCTGTCGCCCAACCATTAGACAACAGTAGTATCCACAGCCGAACCGTTCGGCGACAGTTGTTTGTCGCCGCACCGCTGGGCGACAGATGGCTGTCGCCGAACAGATGGGCGGGGGGGGGCTATTTTTTATTCTCAATTCTTGTTTAATGTGTATTGAGACAGTAATTAATGAGTAGTATAAAGGTAAGTGATATTCTGAATTTTTGGCCGATACGGCCAGTTTGCAAACCGTATTTGCACTTCTGACCACCCGCCACGCGTATTTGCAAAAATGGCAAATCGGGCGCGTTGCCACCGCACGCCCGCGCTGCCGTCCCGACACCTCACCCCGGGCGCGTTGCCACTGCGCGGAAGCCCCAGCCCCACCACCTCGCCCTGACCCCGGTCGCGCCACCTCAGCGCCCGCCACTATTGCCGTGGAGCGTTGCCACCCCGCGGCACGGCAATAGTGCCCAGCACTATTGCGGTGGAGCATTGTCACCCCGCTCCCCCGCAATAGTGCCCACACGGTTAGGGTTAGTAATTAGGTTAGGTTAGGTTAGGTTAGATTAATTAGATAATTAGTTAGAGTTTGAAATTGGAAGGAATTTTAAAATATAGCAAAAGAGTTCAAAAAATTATGAAAATTTTTGTGTAGCCTGCTGACACTGTGTACTTGATTGTGTAAATTTTTTAAAATTTTATCTGTTCAAATTTGTTATCGCTACTTCGTATGAGTGTCGCGTTCGTACAAATCAATAAACGTAGAAAATAAGCTCCTATAGCATAAAAAATTGACATGTTAGAACATTACAGTAGTGATGATGAGAAATAGGGAATTGTGAAGCACGATTGATTTCTGACTGTAAGTTCATAATAGTAAGGACTAAGAAGACTTCAACAGAATTTCGGTATTTGTAGCGAAGCGAAGGAGGATTCGATGTCGGTGCGAAAGGTTTTTCTGGGATTCGACTAGAAGAGGCAGACTTACAAGCCCCATGGAACAAGAACTACATTAGAGTCCGTAGACAGAAGCACATGTCATGATGGTTCGGCTAATTGCTTTAGTCATCCTCGCTACTACTACGGTACACTGCGACACAAGCATCCGGACCATATAAGTATACATGACTTTAGGGATAGTGAAAAACATGGGGGGTAGGACGGGAGACTACTACGTAATGACCTGATCTACTGCGTGGATCGGTGCCATTTTCCCTTACATGCTAGCTCGGCCTTCCCCTTCCCCTTGTCACAGGACTGTCCACGTCGGGCTGGTATGTCGAAGTCGTCCATGTCCTGCGATTCCATGATGTAAGTGCACTGTATAGTGAAAATCGTAAGAAGGATGTAAATTCTTCATAACTCACGTCGTCGATACGGATTACGCAGGCGATCGCGATACGTGCGGGCGGGCTCAACCGCATGAGCCTTTCCCTTGCCCTTGTCGTGGGACTTTCCATGTCGGGCTGGTATGTCGAAGTCGTCCATGTCCTGTGATTCCATGATGTAAGTGCACTGTATAGTGAAAATCATAAGAAGGATGTAAATTCTTCATAACTCACGTCGTCGACACGGATTACGCCTGGGCGACCGCATACGCTGTGGCGGCCGGGCTCAGCCGCATGAGCGTTTCCCTTGCCTTTGTCGCGGGACTTTCCATGTCGGGCTGGTATGTCGAAATCGTCCATGTTCTGCAATTCCATGATGTAAGTGCACCGTATAGTGAAAATCGTAACAAGGATGTAAATTCTTCATAACTCACGTCGTCGGTACGGATAATGCCTGGGCAACCGGATAAGCTGTGGCGACCGGGCTCAGCCGCATGAGTCTTTCCCTTGCCCTTGTCGCGGGACTGTCCACGTCGGACAGGTACGTCGATGTCGTCCATGTCCTGCGATTGTATGATATAAGTACACCATACAGTGAAAAACGTAATAAGGATGTAAATTCTTCAGAACTCACATCCTGGGGAGGGTCCGGTACGTAAGGTTTCCACTGCACGAAGTTTTCGGCCCGCACCGAGTAGTTTAGCATGTACTTCTGCTGGATGAATGCCCTGTCGTACATCTCCGGGCCGTCGATCCACTGGAGGAAGTGGCAGCGCATCTCGGACTGCCATTACGTGGGGATGAAGTTAAAAATTTAAGGAACTCAACATTGGGAGAGGAAAAATCGAGGCACGCGAAAGAAACACTTACGAGGTGGTGCCCGCACGTGTAGTACGCCCGGGCGGCGGTGTCTGGGGTGTGTGGATTGAATGATCTCTGCCTGTTCGCCACACACACACTGCAGGATTAGAAAACATGGTGGTACTTGAGCATCTTTCATTGTTCGATCTGGGTATTGTAGATGTTTCCTCTTCTGCGTAAGCCACTTGCGCTTCTGCAACATCTTCGCGTAGAAGTTTGCCGAAGAGTCCATAGCTGGGTATCTGTTGTGTAGTGTTGGGTTTGGTTCAACCCCTTTTATAAGCCCCATGGTTGGCATGGTGAGGAGGCATAGTGTTGTCATGCCCATGGTTCGCAAGTGGATCTGAAAAGCCTAACCCTAAACCTAAACCCTAAACTGTGCAAAGTTGTCTCCTTTAGTCTTTTCACTACGCAAAGCTGACCCGTGTGGTCTTATCAGTACGCAAAGCTGGCTCGTCTGGTCTTATCAGTGCGCAAAGCTGTCCCGTGTGGTCTTCTCACTGCGCAAGGCTGCCTCCTTTAGTCTTATCACTACGCAAAGCTGGCCCGTGTGGTCTTGTCAGTATGCAAAGCTGCCTCGTCTGGTCTTGTCAGTGCACAAAGCTGTCCCGTGTGGTCTTGTCACTGCGCAAGGCTGCCTCCTTTAGTCTTATCACTGCGCAAAGCTCGCTCGTGTGGTCTTGTCTGTACGCAAAGCTGCCTCGTCTGGTCTTGTTAGTGCGCAAAGCAAGCTAATACATTACCCGCTTTGTTAGCCTCCCTCACGGGCTATAAAATACACGCCCCATGCTCTGAAAGTAGGACCACTCGATCCTTGAAACTGTAGGAAGAACAACTTTCTCCGTCATACAGTAACATACGATGGCAGACGCCCAGGGACTAGTCCAACCGGGGTCGCCGAAACCAGACCTTCTCCTGGAAAGGAGGGAGGACTTCGGCCCTAACTGTTAGTGATATGTCCTAGAGGCAATCATAGAGATGATTGTATCATGTCTATGTTTATGAGTTCTTGAATAAATGTTATTCTGTTCCTTGAATGAATCGCTAGTTTTGAAGATCAACGAGTATGTGACTTGTTGGTGAAACTCTTAGACATGTATGATGTCGTTCTAAAAGTATCCCTGGTCGAAAGTCACTGATCGGAACACCAGTGACTCTACGACCAACGCATAGATTGATTGATGATCCTGTTTCACCGGTCATGGATATAGGGATATCGAATCAATAATGTGAACACATGTTAGAGGACATGGGGTTGGATTGACCCACCTTGAGGCACTATTGAGATTGTTATGATCCTGTGTGTCATTAGTTGGTCTCAAGCAATGATGATGTATAATTCTTAGACCTGAGATCAGCATGGTTCCCTACATATGTAACAGCACTCTTAGGGGTTGCCAAACGCTACTCGTGACTGGGTAGTTATAAAGGTAGCTTTCGGGTATGCTATGAAACATGCGGAGGGATGTGACTGGTCGGATATGGGATTTGCCCCTTCTAACATAACGGGAGAATGTCTCTGGGCCTCTCGAAGTAGTCGGATAAAGAAAGTGCATGGCCATGCCACAGGTGGTCGAAGTGTTCGACCACGTAAGGTTATCCGACGACTCGATCGAGAAAATATTGAACAGTCCATGGATGACACATTATCTCACCTGGAGTTCAAACCGGATATCGTGAGGCAAAGGAAAATACTAGAGTAAGTCGTTAGTTCGATCGGATCCGACAAGTCGATGGTGATACGAGCAAGTCTTAGATCGATCGAACGAAATCACAGAGTGGTCGAAACTGGTCGTAAGGAGTTACGAATCGGTCGTGGATCGAAAGCGAATCGGTCGATAAAGATAGGATCTGGTCGTAAGTGATGAGGACCTAGTCGTAGATCATATTGCATTAAGGTTCGTCCGATATAATTTGTGTGTATTCGGGAATCGTTATGTCCTGCTAGGGACCGCTACGACTCGTGGTCGGAAAGGGTTTCCGAGTCACAACCGATTAGACATAAACCTAACGGGTCACACACTTAAAGGGATGGAACAAACCAGTACGAATACGATTCGTTAAATGTGTTCGAATAGGATCCGACACGGGGCACTATATAAGGAGATGCTTGAGGCTAGTTTAAAGAAAAGTGAGACACGTGAGTTGTTTCCACTGAAACCCTAGCCGCCATCTTCTTGAGAGAGCCTTCCCGTGCGACTTGGTGCTAGTACACCGGCGTACAGTTGTTCCTTCTCTGGACGTGTGGATACCGTAGAGGCGCTACTACGGTCGCTGTTGCGCTGAGGACGATCCGCGATCTTCACAAGGAACTGTGGAGGCTGTTGGAGGAGACGATTGACTACGAGGACGTTGGACGATCATCTACGACGACTACATCGACGTGTTCATCGTCGGACTAGGCTGCTTCGACTCTACTTCCGCTGCACTGCGCGTCTGGTGGTAATGATCTGTGATCATCTATCTTGCTTGGCATCCTGGTTTACGTGGTAGAAATTTTGAATTGTTGCTAGCGTAGCCTACCCATATCCCTTCACTAACTACCGGTTGATGCTGAACATGCGTGCTCAACCGGTATGGCCGAAATGCGGACACGGGGATGACGCTATCGTGCAGGTCATGGACTGCCCTTTCGATGGCGGACGGCGTTTCTTCCGACGCCCATACTCTGGAGTAAATAGTTTTGTTCATGTTACTGCAGATGGCAAAATGCAACTTTACCCGTTGGATCGATCGTCCCCATGAACGACATGTTTCGATGCACGTGCATACATTGTGGAACCGAATATTTGATTTGGAGGCGCAAATTGACAATCTCAAGGAGCAAAATGATGACCTCCGCCAATAGATGCAGCGCGAGAGGGGCAACGAGGAGGTCGTGAACATAGGAAGTTCGTATGATCCCACATGCTACTGCGCCAACCCTAGCTGCATATGTGCGTGCCACTACAACGACAGCCAGCCACGTTCGAGGCGCCCAACTGGAGAACACTCTATGTGGGTAGCGGGAGGCACCTTCTACCATTAGGCACGGGCGGAGAAGCTTGTACCTCACTAGTCTCCGCTCAGTACGCACTTATGTTCAATCTCCTAAAGCATGTAACTGAATGGTGGATATGGCGGTTGCCTTTTATCGAGTTGACATGTTGCATCGATTTGTCGCGTGCTTTAAGCTATAGAAGTCCATATGCATTGGACAAATATGTGATGTATGAACGAGTACACATAAGAACGCAAAAGTATTACATGCATCACATATGAAGTGCAAAATTTAAGTATGACATGACGAACAAATGTACAGCCAGTGTAGGCGGACACCCCCTACTAGCCCCCACCATCCGCACCCCCAGCATCCCCTCCCGCATCGGCACCGCCCACTCCACCTCTGTGTCCTCCCCTACGGGCTCGCTTGGGCCCCCTCCTCTGCGCTGGGTGTCGGGGCCTCGGCCCCGATAGGGAAAGACGGTCTGGAGCCCTGGTCTGACGATCGCCCTGCAGGTGAGCCAGTAGTCCCGGTCGCGCAGGCACAGGGAGGAAAGGTCGTGAGGAGCGCGGGCATCTAACTCCTGAGGGGAGTATGGCTCCCAACGAACGTCGTCCGCCGTGAGCCGGTCGAACTGCTCCACGAACGGCTCATACGCCCGTGTCACCTGCACGTGCGCGAACTGTACCTGCAAGCAACACAACATATTACATAGGACGATCGATTATATGAAGAAATTCGTCACACAAAAGAGTACGTACCCGTCGTCGGCACCAAAGCGAGCCCATTGTCGGCTGATCAACCTCGTCTGCGTTGTACATGTCCTGCCCGTATGAAGAGCTGTCGTCCAACAAGGGTCGTCCGAGGCTAAAGCGCTCGAATGACCACAACTGCAGTAGGAGAGGACACCCCGTGAGTTTGGCCTCAACCTGAAGCACGCATCGCACAAGCCGAGATACGTGGCGGCAAGTACGGCCGAACCCCAGATGATCTGGGGGGGCTCTCCATTGGCGATGGCCCTGGCGTACGCGATGATCCGCGCGTCGACGGTGTTGCTGTGGCTGCTGATGAACAGCACCCAACCGAACAGCCACAACAAGTAGGCCTCGAGGTGGCGTGACACCTGCTGGTCGTCCGCGGCAGGGTCCATCCGCTCGAGTTGTGTACAACAAAAAAGATAGTAAGACCGTAGTACGAAAAGGAGAACATAGTGGTTCGAACGGGAACATCGTCGAACACGTACCCGGAACTGCGACAACCACCGCAAGGATGGGCCGTGCCTTTGTGTCTCCGGGAAGATGTAGTACCTGGCCGCGGCCGCAGGCGGAAGGACTCCCTGAAACCTGGCCAGAAGGTCCCCACGCCAGTTGTCCGACGGCTCCTGCGGGAAGGCAGCACCTCCCGCGATAGGGAGGCCAAGAAGCAAGGAGACGTCCTGTAGAGTAGGGGCCATCTCCCCGAACGGGAGATGGAAAGTGTGAGTCTCCAGCCGCCACCGGTCCACAAGAGCTGTCGGCAAGGACCGGTTGAACGGGAAGCGTTGGGACCGCTTCGGCCCGGCATGGACATCTCCATCGTCGTCAACCGCAGGTCCTGCCGGCTCGTCCTCGTCCGTGGCCTGCACCATCTGGGCGAGAGGTAGTAGACCGGCCGCGCTAAGCCTGCAAAGCAAGAAAAGGTTAGTACGAAATGTACGTATGGCGAGAAGATAGTGTCGACGAATGCTAACCTGGCTGTCCAGCGTGGGTCTAGCCTCCAGGCCACCCGAGGTGTCCGCGTGCGGATCACCCCAACACAGTCGTGTCACCCCCAACACACGACGCGACGCGCGATGTAGCCGGTCGATGCGCTCCGCCAAGAGACTGAAACTCCAGTCCGATCCGTGAGCCATACCTGCAAAACAACTTGAAGTTAGGAAATACGTGGAAATATAACATCGAATGTAAAACCTGGCGTAAATTTAACTTGTAAACAAACAAACCAATAAGTACTAGACCACCTGGACAATACTTTGAAAATTACGTAGTAGCAGAACATGTACATAAACAATACAAAGTACACATGACAATGTACACTGATTTGCAATTTCCGTCCCACTTTGCACACTGCAAGAAGTGGTACCGCAAACCATGGAAGTGCCTACTCCTCAGCTGGTACCTTGCATCGTCTGGTTGTGTGGCCCTCCTGGCCGCAGAGCCCACAGCGTCGACCCAACGCCCCGGCTTGTGCTTCGTCCATATCATTGGTAATACGACGACTCTGCCGACGACCGTTGCCACCCTTCAGCATGTCAATATCTGGAATCCACATCCTGTTTGCAATATCCAAGGTGGCGAAGTTACCCACAACCCTGAAGCCCCTAAGCTCGCCATTCCAAGCCTGCACCACCCTGTCCTTCAAGAAGTACTCGGACACAAAGTTCAACGGGTCCATGCGCACAATCCCGCATGCGGCGAGGACATGGGAGCATGGCTTGTGTAACAGCTTCGGTTTGTTGCATGTACAGCTAGGTTCGTTCACGTGATCTCCAAGCCATACCTCGTGGGTGACAAGAGAATGAGCCGTCCCAAATTCGGCTCTATCCCGGAGGAGCACGTCGAAACGATGCTCCGTATTGCCCATCACATGCACCGTGTGCGACTGGCCCTTCTCTGTCTTCACCTGTATGTATGCCGTAATCTTCGAGCAGTACGGTGTTTGAGGGTTGGTGGCATGAAGTGCGACATTTGAATGCCTCTCCCTGAAATACCTGATTGTGCTGTGCAGAACACCTTCCACGATGGCGACGAGGGGCTGAGAACGAAGGCCCCTAAGAACCCAGTTGTACACCTCCGCAAGGTTAGTGGTCATTATACCATACATTGCCCCGTCCGTGTCATGCAGAAATGACCACTTCTCCAATGGCACGACCTCGATCTAGTGTGAGAAGCACTCGATGTTCCTCAAGGTCCTCCGCCTCGCTCCAGCAGGTTCAGACTCTGGTCCGTGGTTCCTCTCGTCCACGTGTTTCCTGCTGTGTTCATCCAGTAGCATTCATAAGGTGTCAAATTTGCGTTGCTGGTTCTGCATAGCCAGCCTCTTGAATAGCTTCACCAACAGTTGCTTGGGGAACTTCTTGAAGAAGTTCGCCCCTAAGTGGCGAATGCACCATCTACTCCTCATATCCGACCAAGGGAACGGCTCCTCGGGGTCTTCCTGCAGTTTTCTTATGGCCTTCAGCATCCCGGCGTGACGATTATGGATCACGCACACACCAGGACGAGCTCCAACAAATCCCACCCTTAGATGTCGAAGGAACCACAACCAGCTGTCGTAATTCTCACCTTCGACGAATGCGATGGCCAATGGCAGAATTTGATTGTTCCCGTCAACGCCTATGGCTGTAAGGATTTGCCCCTTGTATTTCCCAGTCAAAAAGGTCCCGTCAATTGAGATCACGGGCAGCATATGCCTAAAAGCCTCGATGCAGGGACCGAGGCTAAGAAGGCCCTTTGCAATATTAAAAAACCTCGCGGTTTTTTAGATGGCATGTCCTTTACAGCAGTGTACGTGCCTGGGTTTCTCTCCTGCAGCACCCCCAGTATACGAGGAAGGTTGTTGTACGCTGCCTCAAAATATCCAAATCGTCTTTCCAAAGCCTTTTGCTTCGCACGCCACGCCTTCGCGTAGCTGATCTTGTACTTGAATTTCTTATCAATAGCCACCATAATGTGCTTGGCCTCCACATCCTTCTTCTCTATTATCTCTCCATACATCAAATTGGCTACGAAGGTCGACGTTAGGTTACGATGTCTGTACAAAACACTGCTGAGCATGCAGGAGTGCGCCTCAACCTTCGAGACAATCCAGTGAGTCTCATACTTCGGTCTATGTGCGTGCACTCGCCAAGGACAACCGGCTTGCTCGTACTTCACAGTGTACTGCTCCTGGCTAGATTTGATGACCCGAAATGTCCGCTGCATGGACATAGCCCACAGCTTAATGGCATCTTGCAAGGATGTCTTATCAGCAAACATTGAGTGCAACCGAACCTCGGCAACATGGTACTCCCACGGCGATTCGTGCTCGTCATGCGGAGTTACACCCTCAACGTCAAATCTATTCCATTCCTGGGGGATGGGAGCTCCGTCCTCATCGGAACTGTCCTCATCGTCCTCCTGTAGAGCTTCCTCTTCACCCAAGGCCATCCGGTCATCGCTATCCATTTGACGCAATATGTACTCCCTATGCTCTCCTTCATCAGCCTGTCCTGTAGGCTCACCATGCGGTGACCGATCTTCCTCTTCTGTATCTACCGCGTCGGGCTCATCACAAGCAACATCCTCCGAACCCTTCGTAATGCCGCCCTCCAGCTCTTCTTCTTGACCAACATGCTGAGCACCCGAGCTGTTCCCACCATCAGGATGATATCCAACGACGGGTCCCTGCACAGCTTCTTTTGGGCATGGTTGCACAAGCACTACACACTCAAATCCACAGTGCCGACAGCCTTCTATAAAGCCCTTCCACACAGCCGTGCGCATCAGTGTTCTCAACTCCCATCTGATGTCTGTGGGAGACCGGCTCCAAAGCCCTTGTATGAAGACGCTGCACACCTCAGGGTCCAAGGAGAAGCTACGGGTGAGCCAGTGCATCACATCTGCGATTTGTGCATTCTCGCTGTCTGGGTGTACCAGAGTGGCTTGAGAAAAACTGCTCAAGTCAACACCACACGGACCTTCACGAACGGTGCCAACACCGTAATGCACTTTCAATGTAGTGGGTAGAGGCATGACTTATTGTATGTCTGCAAATATTTTCAATATTGCAACTAGTCAGATCGCAACGCACGACATGCAAGCACTGCTACATTGTATTTTACATTTGTAAGGCCCTTCGCCTATCGTCAACAACTACACTACATCATGATCAAGACGCCATTCATTCCCTAAGGCAGAGGCCATAATGAACGTGCAGTACAATATTCAGATTCAACCTAAAAACCGAGCTATTTCATAGCAGGCATTATCTGATTATGATGCTAACTTGCAATCCGAAATGCTACAAGTGGCGTTCCAGTCTTCTACAGAGCTAATTAACCTGTACTAATTTGTTCATATAAATAATTCATCATCCTCATGCGCTCGGTCACGCATTATTTATCCAATAATAGTTGGTCACGCATGCACCAACACAACTTCAATACTTCTCATAAACATCACTTATACTCCCTTACGGGCTATTTTTCCTCTAACTAAAGTTTTCTATCGCTGCTACTTACATACAAATGAATAACATTTCGATTTTCTACAGGTTTTACTTATACTACTATTTTTAACTACATAAACTATTTTTTATCGCTACTATTTACATACAAATTAACTACATTTTGATTTTCTATTTTTTTTCTCCCACTTACATTTCCTACAGGTGCTACTTATACTACTATTTTTTAACTACATAAACTATTTTTCTATCATTACAATTTACATAAAAATTAACTATATTTTGATTTTCTAATTTTTTTCTCTAACTAAAATCTCTTATAGATACTACTTATACTACTATTTGAACTACATAAACTAATTACTTACTAAAAAAAAACATTACAAAATAAAAAAACTTACCTCACAAACGAAGTATCCTCTTTCTCCCTCCCTCCCTCCCTCCCTCTTTCTCCCTCTTTCCCTCCCTCCCTCTTTCTCCCTCTTTCTTTCTTTCTTCTCCTTCTCACGCGCGCGGCCAAAAAACTGCGACTGCTGCTGGCTCGGTGGGGGGACCGCGCGCGGTTCCTTATATAGGCGACTGCCCTTTCCTATCGCTCAATGATTAAGCAACTGGAGTTATCGCCCAACTGTTGGGCGACTACAATTATTGCCGCCCGGCGGTTGGGCGACTGCGCCCGACGGTTGGGCGACTGGATCCTATCGCCCAACCATTAGGCGACAGTAGGATTTTCCTGTTAAAAAAAGATCGCAAGAATAAATTTGTAATTTATAATAAAACATAGATTATTTAAAAAAAATCTCCTGACCTTCTTGTTGAGTCATGTCTAAAATCTCAAGTGATTTGGATTTGTAAATCAAACATTAGGTCTTTATCTGGATCCAAAATCATGTTGATTTTGCTGTCAGCCCGAGGGAGTGGTCAGACTAGCCCTGGGAGCTATCATACTGGTCAAGCGGTTAGGCTGACCACTTCTTGGCTATCAGACCGGCCGAGGGCGTTTGTTGCTTGAGATTCTTGTTTTCAGCTCATGTCTTTCGTTGTGATTTTGAGACCTTGATCTTCATAGTTTCACAAAGCTATTGGAGTGAAAAGGGAGTAGAATTCCATAAGGGAAAAAGTGGGCTCCTATTCACCCCCTCTAGTCACTAACACGGTGGTATCCAAGCCCGATTAGTTCATACTTGATCTTAACCATTCGATGAACATAGTGACAAACAAGTACTCCACCAAGTCACATATCTTCGATGGGCTCGACTATGCCTATTGAAAGAATAGGATGTGTGCCTAACTTTAGAGCGAATTAAGGTCAAACCATATGGAAGATCGTTGAGGTTCCTTTGGTTCTACCCGAGGCTGCTACGCTGGCTTCAGCGACCGCTTTGGCTAACGGCCATGGGGCAAAGAACTTCCTATATGTTGGGCTTGGTAGACATGAGTATGATAGAATTTGTCATCTTGAGACCGCTCATGAGATTTAGCACACTCTTGAGACCTATCATGGGGGTTCTTTTCAAATCAAACAAGTGTGCCAAATGGTCTACAAGAGAGAGTACAATAAATTCGTGATACTTCGTGGAGAGAGCATCAATGATATGTTCACTTGTTTCAACAAGGTGCTCAATCATCTCAGAGATGTAGAGACTAAGTACTCTCAGTCAGAGAATGCTACTCATCTCTCGGCCGCCATAAATTCCAATGAGTGGGAAATGAAATCTACTGCCATTGAGGAGAATGTCAACTTGAACGATTGCACATTGGAGTTGCTATATAGCAAGCTCAAAGATTCATGAGATTAAACAGATTGGCAAGACAAAGAAGGGAAACATGGCATTGGTAGCTGATCCATTGAGGAAAGCTCGTGATGATGGTTCTCTTGAGTCTTAGAGCTTCTCTTTTGCATGTCTTTATGCAATTAGTGAGGAGGATTTTGAGTCCATTCCTGAGCTAGAGTTAGCTCTCTTAACCAGAAAATTCACCCAGGCCTATAATAATGTGAAGAGAAAGAAGAGGGGTGGTTTGATGACTTGTTACAAGTGTGGTGAGCTAAACCACATTAGGGCAAACTGTCCTAAGCTAAGGGGCAAATATAACTACAAGGATAAGGAAGGCTCGTAGAAGAAGCTTCAAGGACAAAAGGCCAAGTTTGATCCCTCCAAGCTCAGGAAAGCTGCTCATCGGGTCCTTGCTGCTGTTGGAGATCATTCCATGAGAGTGATGTAGACTCCAAGAGCAAGGAAGGCAAGGAGGTAGATATCCCTCAATAGAAGAACAAGGGCAAGGCCATGGACATCACCAACATGTGTTTCAAGGCACACAACAATGACGATCTTGTCAACACATCTAGTGAGATACAACTCTCCTATGATGAGCTCTATGTGCAATGTGAACCCTAACCTCTCCACTTCCCTCTGTTCTCCCTAAAACCAAACAAGGGTTTGTCATGCTAGGGTTGGAGTGTGCACAACCAGTACCCTCCCCTATTTATAGTGGAGGATAGCTTCTAGAGGAAGACAGCTAATCGGGCACCCGTTAAGCCCACACACAACAGGTTTCACTTGCATCGACCTTCGCGCCGCTTGATGTGACCCATCGTACCGAACTACCATGCCGCTTGATCCATCCTGTCGCATCGAACTGTCGCGCTGCTTGATGTGACCCGTCGCACAGAACTGTCTCACTACTTGATGTGACCCGTCGCATAGAACTGCTGCGCTCGGTCATCATTGTCCATTTTGCGCCATGCTTGAGTCCAACCACCTCACCCAGCATCCATGATTGTTTTGGACCTTGGTTCTCCTAACCAAGTCCTGGTCCTTCTCACCGTTAACCATAGTTGACCACCAAGCCACCTACACAAGAATAGACAAAGAAATCGATTCCGGGAATAAATTCTTCGCAACTTGACCCACGTTAGTTAAAACATGCATCATGCAAAATAGACATGTTCAAATGCCGGGCCGGACTTGAAAAGCCCAGTAGAAAATCTCCAGGTCCGAGCCCGGCCCGGCCCAACCCAAAAAAAATGATTTTCCTGTTAAAATATATTATTTAATCTTTTTCAGAATAAAAAAGTATTGTTTAATTTATTTTTAGGATTAAAATAATATATTTCCATTTTTTAAATTGTTTTTTTGGAATTTCGGGCCTGGCCAGGCTTCTTTCGGGCCAGACTTTCAGTCCCAAGCCCGGCCCGGACATGATCGGGCTCGGGCCAGGGCGGCGGGGCGGGCCGCCCATGAACAGGTCTAATGCAAAACATGCATCCATGACCACTGTTTACAACCAGTGTCTAGGACCACTGTCTTTGACCAGTGTCCACGACCACTATCTACGACCAGTATCCACGACTAGTGTCGACGACCTCTGTCTTCGACCAGTATCCATGACCACCGTCTACGACCAGTGTCCAGGACCACTGTCTTTGATCAGTAGGCACTCGTAGCTACAGTACTCGAAGCAACAGTACTCGTAACTTTCGATCGCTCGGAACTCGCAGGTATAATACTTGATGAACAGTACTCGAAGCAATAGTACTCGTAGCTTTTGACCACTCAGTACTAATATCTGTAGTACTCGAAGATTTCAACCACTCATGGTCGAAGCTACAGTACTCGAGGTTTTCGACCACTGGTACTCGAAGCTATAGTACTCGTGACTTTTGACAACTCGGTACGAAAAGCTACGACCACATGCAGTCGAAGCCTTCTACGACTGCATTTAGCTACAACCACGTCCAGCTATGAGCACGTGTAGAAATACCGCTCCTCAAAAGTGGTCATATCGATATTCCTGAACTCTGCAGAAAATGAGTGATCGACAAACCTTCAACACAATTGTCAATTGTATCAGCATCCTAAGATCATAAGCATATCCCCATGATATCCATAATCTCCCCTTTGATGAACACATTGGTAATCTTCTCAAAAATGCAAATTTGAGGTTGTTTTGAAAAACTCTCGCTCGTTTTCGCGCAAAGACACATCTTGGTCCACAAGCAACAAAAAGCTATAGAAATGACCAAGATGTCTTGAGGAATGCAGAAGCATAATAAATAAGGTAATAGAGTTGGTGAAAGCTTCAGATCCAAAGAGAGTTAAAAATCTCACTTCAGGTCCATATGAAAGAATAATTGTTCAATTTGACCTTTGATCATTGTGAGGTTCCATGGATTGCAATTCAAGTTCAGAAATGACAATAAGATCATAAGAATGCAAATTAGATGCTCCCCCTCACTATGATCATGAATTTTCAAAAAAAATCATTTTCTCCCTTTTCTCTCCCCCTTTTATCATCATTTTTGCTATATCTTCTCCCCCTTTGACAATGGAGTCATCAAGAAATCACACATTCCCCTCATCCAGAGATGACAAAAGCAGAAATAAGGACGAAGCATAAGAAAGAGCATGCATGAAATGCAATGAAGTGGCTTTATTTTTTGTATTTTTTTAATTTTTAGGATAAGAAGATTTGGAAATTACCCAAAAGAACAAGCTAGCATTTCTATTATTACTCAATACACATCAAGCTTGAAAGTCCTAGCAGGATCATGTTAAGACATATATATCAAAGCTAAGTTATAAGACTCAAGATAAAGCGATGAATTGTACCAATTTGAGCAAAGCTTCGAAATTAGCAAGTTCATCAACATGGATCCTAAAGTGATAATGACCATGTCAGAATGTCAATGTGAGATCAAGAAGCTAACAATTACCATTCTAGAGACAAAAAGTCCTAAATTGAATTATTACAACAATTTTCATTTGCAATAAGTATTGATGTTGATTAAAGGTCTATCTTAGTGAAGAAGATCCTAGACTAGAAGCCATCCACAAACTATTCCTAAGCTTCAACTAGGGCGATAAATCTTGAGGTTTATGTCAATTTTAACAAGCAGTCCCTGTGAGATCGTCTGGATCATCAAGCTATCTCCAAGTTCATGTCTTTGACATGCAGTCTCGTAGAATAATTTGGCACAATTTCACCACATGAGAAACTTGATATTTGATTTTTCAATTTGCACAAGAGCAGTTTTAGATTCACAAAGGAACAAGAATCTCAAGAGATATTCAATTGCTAGATTCAAGAGCTAACAAGGCAATTTTGATAGAGCCAATGTCACAAAAAGATCACTAATTGTGCAACTAGCCAAAAGATCCACAAATTACAATTTTTAGTTCAAGTTGTCTTAAAGTTCTAGCTCATTTAGCAAATACTTAGATACATATGTGAAAGCATGATAATTCTAGAAAGTCAAAGAACTAGACATGGAATTGAGCAAAAATTGAAATACTAAAGCTTAAAAGGGTAATAAGCAAAGTTTCATCAATTTTAAATAACAAGTAGTAAAGTTTATATTACAATGCATCTTTTTGATATTTAATATGAATGCAATATGATACAATGAGATGCAAGAAAAACTCAAAGACCTAAAAAGATCAAAAAGATCAATAAGTTCAAAAGAAGATCAAGGAAAGATCAGATGAACAAGAAAAGCTCAGAAGAGAACCAACTCCCCCTCAAACCAAACCATAGGGGTAAATTACCCCTCACTCACTCCTCAAGGTAGCAAACCTAGTCAGGTCTAAAGGCTTGGTGAGGATATCAGTTAATTGAGCCTTGGACTCCACAAATTCTAGCACAATATCACCCTTCTCTACATGGTCTCTAAGGAAGTGATAGCGGTCAATGTGTTTGGTCCTAGAATGTTGCACAGGGTTCTTAGCAATATTAATGGTAGAAGTGTTATCACAAAAAAGAGGAATACTATTAAAAGCTAACCCATAGTCCGTAAGAGTGGACACCATCCACAATATCTGACTACAGCAACTAGCGGCAGCTGTATATTCAGCTTTTTGCAGTGGATTGTGAAACAGAGAACTGCTTCCTAGAAGACCAAGAGACAAGAGAAGTACCTAAGAAGTTACAGGTGCCTAAGGTACTCTTTCTATCTAGCCTACAGCCCGCAAAATCAGAATCAGAAAACCCTCGAATGGATAAGGAAGATGAGCAAGAATACCAAATGCCATACTGAAGAGTGGAGTGAAGGTACCTGAAAATGTGTTTGACGGATTGGCGATGTGAAGTCCTCGGAGACGCCTGAAACCTCGCACAAGATAGACCGCGAAGTGGATGTCCGGTCTTGAGGCTATCAGGTAAAGGAGGGAGCCGATCATGCTACGACACTCACATTGATCCACGGCTTCTCCTTCCTCGTTTGGATCTAAAGCAGTCAAAGTTGCCATAGGAGTGGCGATTGACTTGCAGTCACCCATATCGAAGCGCTTGAGCATATCCTTGGTGTACTTCATTTGATAGATGAAGATCCCTTCTTTGCATTGCTTGATTTGAAGCCCCAGAAAGTAGTTGAGCTCTCCTATCATACTCATCTCAAATTCCCTAGACATGGTCTTAGAAAAACTAGAAACAAAAGTATGAGAAGAACCACCGAAGATAATATCATCTACGTAAATCTGAACAAGTAAGAAACCATTACCATGCCTAAAAATGAATAGAGTCCTATCAACCTTACTCATCTCAAAGTTATTCTTAAGCAAAAATGTCTTAAGCCTATCATACCAGACTCTAGCGGCTTGTTTAAGACCATACAAGGCTTTGGATAGCTTGAAAACACGACGAGGATGCTTGGAATTCTTAAAGCCTAGGGGTTGCCTAACATAAACTTCCACCTCTATGAAACCATTTAGAAAAGCACTCTTGACATCCATCTGATGCAGCCTAAATCCCTTAGATGTAGCAAAAGCAAGCAGAATACGAATGACTTCTAATCTAGCAACAGGAGCAAAGGTATCATCAAAGTCTAACCCCTCAACTTGGCTAAAGCCCTGAGCTACTAATCTAGCCTTATTTCTAACCACAAAACCATCCTCACTTTGTTTATTTTTGAACACCCAACGGGTTCCTATCACATTATGACCACTAGGAGGCTCTACTGGGTTCCAGACCTTGTTTCTTTCAAAGTTCTATAACTCCTCATGCATGGTATTTACCCAACTCGATTCAGATAAAGTATGTGATATATCACAGGGTTTGAAAGAGGCAACAAATACAGAATGAGAGTAGAGACTCAGATCGTGATGCCTGAAGCGAGTGACTCGCTCATAAAGATGATCAATCATCTGATCCGAAGGATAACGCCTCTGAATGTGAAGTGGAGCGCCCAGGGGAGATAACTCCTCTTCGACCTCCGTAGGTATACTGATGATAAATATGTAGCAGGAGCCTCAACTGAAGGTGAAGTAGTGGCAATAGGTTCTTCAATTGGATCAGGAGATGTAGCAGCAGGCGGGGGAGAAACATAAGCTTTATCCCTATCTTCCTCCACAAAGATGCTCTCTGTCACCAGTGTGTCACCTGAAACATCTGATCTAGCTCTAGGGCTAGTCTCATCAAAAGTGACATGGCATGTCTCCTGAATAACGTTAGTCTCAACATTAAGAACCCGAAAACCTCTCGAATGTGCAGGATAACCCAGAAATAAACCATCAGAAATCCTTGACTGAAATTTATCTAGATTTCCTGTCTTGAGAATGAAACACTTGGCTCCAAAAACTCAAAAATGATAAACAGAGGGTTTTCTACCAAACCGAAGCTCATATGATGTCTTGCCCAAAGATGATCTCAAGAAGACAAGATTTGCAATATGGCAAGTTGTAGCAATAGCTTCGGCCCAAAACCTCCTTGGAGTGCTATACTCATCTAGAATCGTCCTAGCCATCTCAACTAAGATTCTGTTCTTCCTTTCCACCATGCCATTTTGTTGAGGGACGTGTGGAGAACAAAACTGATACTCAATACCACGCTCAACACAGAAAGCGGCAAATGAGGCATTCTTGAACTCTGTGCCATTGTCACTGTGGATTGCTCTCAAGGCACCAGGAAGTTCAGAAGCCAAGCGAAGAGCAAGACCATAAAAATGATCAAAAGCTTCATCCTTCGAAATAAGAAAGAACACCTAAGAGTATCTTGAAAAATCATCGACTATGACCAGAATGTACCATTTGCCACCGGCTGACCGAACCCTAGCAGGACCAATAGTATCCATGTGAAGCAATTGTCTCGATCCGTCAGTCATGACCATAGTAAATGAAGGGTGTGAGGCGGCAACTTGCTTGCCATGCCTGCAGGGCGCACATACAGCATCCTTGACGGCTTTGAGTTTGGGCAAACCTCTCATGAGATCAAGGTTGCTAACTCACGTTAGATGATCAAAACCAATGTGCCCCAAACGACGGTGCCAAAACCAGAACTCAAAAGAAGATGCAATCAAACACTTAAGAGACCTAGTAAGAGATTCAGAAAAGTCAGCTCCAAAAATTCTACCAACTCTAGAAATTCCAAAGACAAGCTCACTAGTTGAATCAAACACTCAACAAGATTTTTTTTCTTAAATCTAGTCTTAGCCATCATCAGGAAGCTGCGAGACCAAAAGCAAGTTATACCTTAGCTTGTCCACAAGGGCGACATCCTTAAGGATGAACTTGTTGTTCACCTTGATCGATCTCTTTTCTTTAATCCGCTCTTGTGTATCATCTCCAAAGGTGATGAAGTCATCACCCGTCGACCACGTGAAGGAGGTGAACTATCTTAAGTTTTCAGTCATATGACGTGAACAGACGGAGTTGACGAACCACGTGTTCTTCCCCCTCCCGCGGTGATTCTGAAAATCAAGGCACAAAAGATCGATGTGTCTCAATACTGGGGTTAGTTAAACATGACTTGGGAACCTAGTACTGAGACACACATCCGCGAGAAGTATGTAAAGCAGAATTGCTAGCCTTGATCCTACTTGAGGTTCTATCATGAGCAATGGCCACAAGAGCATGAGATGCATTTTGTTTAGGAACATGATGATAACGAGCATGTGAAATAAATCCTAGTCCAGTTTCTTCTTTTGTTGATGACCATGTCTCATGAAGGCTCTAGGTTGATGAGATAAAATTCTAGCAAGATTTTTTTAGTATTTTTCAACCTACACCAACAGAACTAAAGTAAATCCTTTTGACTCAACAGATGGTTAGGCAAAACCTGCAGATTTAAAAAGAGTTTTTGTATGT
This sequence comes from Ampelocalamus luodianensis, assembly GCA_036346255.1. NCBI lineage: Eukaryota > Viridiplantae > Streptophyta > Magnoliopsida > Poales > Poaceae > Ampelocalamus > Ampelocalamus luodianensis. The sequence goes on from CM070628.1 coordinate 67,581,660, forward strand.
TGGGTTTTGAACTCAACTAAGTCATTCTCCAAAACTTTAGTGACATTTGGCTTGGATTTGTCTTGGGCAAAGTTGTATCCTAACCCTTGCTTCTTATAAGGAGTTTTGGACTTGTCAAGAATCATGTTTAACTATTTCTTCCCCTTAGAGAATTTTTCTAGTGTATCCTTGAGATAAGCATTCTCTTTTTCAAGATTAAGACATGATTCACAAATTTTAGCCTTAATGGCTCTAGCATGCTTCTCCTTATGAACAACAACTTCAAGCTTAAGGGCTTCACATGAAGCACAAGGAGCAGAATTAATTTTGTCCTTAAGCTTGGCATACTTAGCTCTAATTACTTCGAATATGTCTTTTACTTCATGTTCACGTTCTAAGCAGAAGGAGCAAAAGCTAGACTTGGCCTTATCAGAAGCGACCAACTTGCTAGATTCTAGGCATTTTTCACATGGAGCAGCTTTAACTTTAATTAACTTAGTCCTAGCATTCTCTAGTTGGTGCAAGGCAACATCATGAGCATTTTGCAATTTAGCAAGCTCAGAGTGTAAAGCATGACATGATGAACATTCATCAGCATCAAGATTCTTAGCATTCACAAGTTCTAATGTCAGATTATCAACTTGTGACTCTAAGACTTTATAGGTAGCCATGGTGAACTCTAAAGCCTTATCTTGGCTAAGCAGTTGCTCAAAGATGGTATCACATCTAGCAGAAAGAACTTCATAGGATGGAAGTACCTCATCAATGTCATCGACGTCGACGGAGTCGGCCATGAGGCGTATGCCGGTGAAGTCCTTTGCCTTCCCTTTCTTCTTCTCTTTAGGAAGCTCCTCCTCCTTGTCCTCCTCACTCTTGGAGTCCACATCGTTCATGGCTTGCTCTCCAAAAGCGACAAAAACCGGTGAGCAGCCTTCCTGAGCTTGACAACATCAAACTTGGACTTGTTCCCTTGAGGCTTCCTCCAAGCTGCCTTCTCCTCCTTGTGGTTGCTCTTCCCGTTAAGCTTGGGACAGTTTGCCTAGATGTGATAGAGATCTCCACACTCATAGCATGTCACGGGACCACCTCCCTTCTTGTTTCTCACATTGTTATAGGCCCATGTGAATTTTTTTGGCTAAGAGGGCTAATTCGGACTTAGGAATACTCTCAAGTTCCTCTTCATTGATTGCAGACAAACAAGCAAGAGAAAATCTAGAGGAGGATTCAGAAGAGACATTAGACGTTCTCTTGAGAGGGTCTGCTACTAAAGCCATGTTCTCCTTCTTAGGATGATCAACCCTCTTGATCTCATGAGTCTTGAGCTTGCTATAGAGCAGCTTCAAAGTGAGATTAGAGATATTGACATTCTCCTCAATGGTAGTAGCCTTCATCTCCCACTCCTTGGTGTTGATTGCAGCCAAGAGGTAGGTGGCATTCTCAGACTAAGAATACTCAATGTCAATAGTTCTCAACTAATTGAGCACCTTATTGAAGCGAGTGAATACATCATCGATGCTCTCTCCAGGACGCATCTCGAACTTGTTGTATTCTCACTTAAAGACCATTTGGCGTACTTGCTTGATTTGGGACGAACCCTCATGGTAAGTTTCGAGAGTGTTCCAAATCTCGTGCGCGGTCTCAAGATGACAGATCCGGTCATACTTCTGTCTACCAAGCCCGGCATATAGGAGGTTCTTTGCCTTATGGTTGTTAGCCAAGAGGACTGCTGAAGCCTGCGTAGCAACCTCGGGCAAAACAAACGGGGCTCAAACAACCTCCCACATGGCTTGACCTTCGCTTTGAAGGTAGACACGCATATGATTCTTCCAATAGGCATAGTCGAGCCCATCGTAGACATACGGCTTGGTGGACTACTTCTCCATCGCCATGTTCAGTGACCGGTTAAGATCAAGAGTGAACTAACCGGGCTCTGATACCACTTGTTGGACCGAAACGGCGACTAGAGGGGTGCTGAATAGGAGCACTGTCTCTTTTTCACCTTGATTGGATTCAACACAATTTTCACTTCAATAGCTATGAGAGCTATGAAGATCAATATACAAGTATAGCGGAAGACTTGTATTGAATCTAATCAACTTCCTGAAGAAAACAGACCAAAATCACCAAAAAACTCAAGACAAAATGAGTTGGGCGGCCAGACCTCTTGGATGAATAGTAAAATCAGCCAGAACGCAAGATCACAAGTTGGTCTAAGATTTGATTCACAACTCCAAACTATATGAAACTTGAAACAAACCTCCTCTAGGATGTCAGAAACCTATTCCAGTCAAGGATTGTGAAGATCATTGCCAAAGTTCTGACCTTTTTTTGTTTGAGTGAAGATTGCTTCAAAACCGAGTCAAAACTAAAATATGATCCAAAAACTTGCTCGTGGGTAAGACATGATCAAGATGATCCTAGATACATTTTCACATGTCACAACAAGTAAGATCCAGACTAGAAACCAAAGAAAAACCAAAGGATCACAGAAAGCCCCAAAATCACAAAAGAGAGAGCAAGAACAAGAAGAGACTCATCTTAAAGAAACTTGCTTGGATTGATTTCAGATTAATGTTGGTTTAAAGCCACTCCATCCTGGAGGACAAAAAGCTCAACACTTGAGCACACAATCAATCCAACTCTCTAGAACCCTAACCTCTCCACTTCCCTCTATTCTCCCTAAAACCAAACTAGGGTTTCTCGTGCCAGGGTTGGAGCGTGCACAGCCAGCGCCCTCCCCTGTTTATAGTGGAGGCTAGCTTCTAAAGGAAGACAGCTAATCAGGCACTCGTTAAGCCCACACACAACTAGTTTCACTTGCATCGACCCCTGCGCCGCTTGATGCGACCCATCATATCGAACTACCATGCCTCTTGATCCATCCTGTCACATCGAACTGTCATGCTGCTTGATGTGACCCGTCGCATAGAACTGTCTCGCTGCTTGATGTGACCCGTTGCACAGAACTGTTTCGCTCGGTCATCATTGTCCATTTTGCGCCATGCTTGAGTCCAACCATCTCACCAGGCATCAACGATCGTTCTGTACCTTGGTTCTCCTAACCAAGTCCCGATCCTTCTCACCATTGACCATAGTTGACCACCAAGCCATCTGCACAAGAATATACAAAGAAATCGATTCTGGGAACAAATTCTTTGCAACTTGACCCACGTTAGTTAAAACATGCATCCATGACCACTGTCTATGATCAGTGTCCAGGACCGCTGTCTTCGACCAGTGTCCACGACCACTGTCTACGATCAGTGTCCAGGACCACTGTCTACGACCAATGTCCATGACCACTGTCTTTGGCCAGTCTCCATGACCACTATCTACGACCAGTGTCCAGGACCACTGTCTTCGACCAGTAGGCACTCGAAGCAACATTACTCATAACTTTTGACCGCTCGAAACTCGCAGCTACAGTACTTGATGAACAGTACTAGGAGCAACAGGGGAATCACAAGAACTCGGGAAGCAAGAACAATGTGTTCTTGCTTCCCGAGTTCTTGTGATTCCCTGTGAATTGTACCTAGCTTGTGCTTCTACGCCATCAAGCGTAGTTGTGTGAGTTAGTATTCAGGTTTGTGGACTAACGATTGTCTCGGATAGCAGGCTACAGTTGGCTTCCTCGTCGGTGGGTTACAAATTCCCCAAAGTACTGTTCTTGATCCTACGCCGTGAGATCGGGCAAGTCGGTGCATTGGTTCTCACAGGCTGGTGCGCATCAAATAGTACTCGCAGCTTCTGACCACTCGATACTAATATCTACAGTACTCGAAGATTTCGACCACTCGTACTCGAAGCTATAATACTCGAGGTTTTCAACCACTGGTACTCGAAGCTACAGTACTCGTGACTTTTGACAACTCGATACGAAAAGCTACGACCACGTGTAGTCGAAGCCTTCTAAGACCGCGTTCAGCTACGACCACATGCAGAAATACTGCTCCTCAAAAGCGTTCATACCGATATTCTTGAACTCTGCAGAAAACGAGTGATCGACAAACCTTCAACACAATTACCAATTGTATCATCATCCTAAGATCATGAGCATATCCCATGATATCCACACATTCTTATCATCAGGTAGTCAAGCGCATCTTCAGGTATATTCAGTCAATCCTTCAATATGGTCTTTGGTATTCTTACTCTTCGTCCTTGTCCATTAGAGGGTTTTTAGATTCTGATTTTGCTGGCTGTAGACTTGATAGGAAGAGCACTTCTTGCACTTGTCATTTATTAGACACTTATCTTGTCTCTCAGTCATCTTGGAAACAATCGTCTGTTGCACAGTTCACCGCTGATGCTGAGTATGTAGTTGAAGCTAACTATTGTAGGCAAATTCTATGGATGACATATACTCTTAAGGACTATGTGTTAACATTTGATAGTGTGTCTTTTCTGTATAACAACACTAGTGCCATTAACATTCCCAATCCAACACTTTAGGACCAAGCACATATACATCATGTTTCATTTTCCTAGAGACCATGTTGAGAAAGGAGACATTGTGTTAGAGTTTATGGAGTCCGAGGCTTAATTAGTGGATATCCTCACCAAGCCCTTAGATCCTACTAGATTTGCCTCCTTGAGGAGTGAATTGGGGGGGGGTACTGGTTTGAGGGGGAGTTAATCCATTTGTATCTTTCTTTGGCTTTTATTGCTTTGGCTTTTTTTTTTTGCTTTTTCTCTTGCATCTCAGGCATGGTAAGATATTGCATTCATATGAAAAAACGATGCATTGTAATATAGCTCTATTGCTTTACCTTGTAGTTTCATAAAGCTTTGCTTATTACCCCTGTTAATGTGACTAGTTTTTAATTGATGCCAATAGTTTTTAATTGATGCCATACTATAATTTGTATGCTTGTCTTAGCATGATTTATTTGCTTAGCTCCTTATTGATGCCTTGACATATGACTTAGAACTACAAGATCTAGCCTTAATCTAAAATCACCAAGTGATATCTATATTCAACTTGTGGTATGAGTTAAGCCAGACTTTTATGTCTTTTGAGATCTTGAACATGACTGTTGAATGCCAACTAGAATTACTAAGCTTATTTTGAATCTGTCTTGAACTTGAAAGTAAATCTTGAACAGTTCATGGCTTTTGCTCAATTTTAGTGCTCTAACTGAAAATGCTTTGATATCATGATAATGGTTCACTACTCGATAATGGTTTGTTACACACCTAGAACAATCATTAATATACCTTGTGACAGTTATCTTTTATGCTAAACCTATGATTCATGTGTGATATTATTGCTTGAAAATGGTCTGTTACATGCCTATATCACTCTTAACTCGACCCTGGTCTGTTACACCCCACTAGAGCTTTTTCATGCTAAAATTGCAATTCAAATGAAATTGAGCAAGTTGATTCAAGTTGTAGGCTTTGTAATCCTTCTAGTAGTCAATGCTTTTTCATTATTTTGGATTACATGCTTGTTGTGGCTTGGTTCATACTTTTGCACTCTAAAATTGTGTTCAATTTAGATTATCCTTAAGTGATTTTAGTTCATTCACTAGACTAGATGGCTCTTTGATAGATGTCTTGATATCAATCTGTAGCTTGCCTCTCATGATATGCTATCTTTCATACTTGATATGTTTTGTGCATTAGTAGATGCTAGTTTCTTCATATTGGGTAATCTTCAAAGCTTCATGTGCTTAAAAACTAAAAATCAAAAAAATGAAGCTACTCCAATGCATTTCATTAATGCTCTTTCTTATGCTTCTTCCCAACATCACTTAAAGCTAGAAAATGGATGAAAGCAAGGTGTGATTACTTGATGACTCCATTGTCAAAGGGAGATAGAATGTGGCAAAAATGCTTTTAAAAAAGGGCTATGCATGTAAACAAGGGGTGAAAATTAAAAAAAATAGTAGATCTTAGTGAGGAAGGGGGGCATTTCATAAGAATTCTTGTGCTCTAATGATCTTTTAGTGGTTTAAATTCTAAAATCCCTCAAATTAACTTATCACTACGATCTATGGTCAAATTGAAGAATTGTTCTTTCATATGGACATCGAGTGAGTTTTTTAAACCATCTTTGGGATTTGAAGCTTTTATGCAGTTTATTACCTCTACTAGTTTGCTTCTTCATTCCTCAAGCCAACTTGATCATTTTCATGACTTTTTTCTTCTTAAGGACCAAGTCGAGCTTTTTTGCCAAACCAAGCTTGTATTTTCAAAACAACCTCCAATTTGTATTTTTTTTCTTTTTTTTGAGACATCCAATGGCATTTTTGTTAGATTGCCAATGTGTTCATCAAGGGAGGATTGTAGAGACCATGTGGTTTGATCCTTATCTAGGTGATGAACAATTGACATTGTTGTCATGGAGTTTGAGGAGTGAACTCTTAGTTTTGCAAATATTGGCCTGCTGTTAGGGTTTAGGCGGTCTGACTGGTCATGTGGGGTGGTCTGACTGGTCATGGTCGGGCAGTCAAACTAGCAGTGCAAGTTTTGGGAAGAGGTCTGACCGACCACTCTATGGCGGTCGGATCGATCGATCCTCGCATCGGTGGTGCGGTCGATCGCTCGCGACGGTCAAACCGCGATGGTTGGCGGTCAGACCCACTAGAGGTCGGTGATCATACCAGCCTGGTGGCAGTAGTCTGACCGATCGTGGTAGTTCAGTGCATAGTGAGTTGTGCTGAATTTTTGAAATTGGTGAAAAGTCATGGAATTAGTGTATCCTAGTCATCAACCCGTGCAAGCGCACGGGCTAGCAATTTTTTTTTAAAAAAAACATGAACAGAGAAAGTTTATGATAAATATTGGCTGTATTCATTATTTTTTTGAGTCCATGTTGGCCTTAGTAGCCATGAAACGTGTATATCCGATTGGGCCACAATTTGGTGTCCGACTGTGTCTTGGGACCAAGCCATAAGCATTGAAGGCATTGCCTATTGCCTTTTATGTCACATACATGGCTCTCTCTCTCTCTCTCTCTCTCTCTCTCTCTCTCTCTCTCTCTCTCTCTCTCTCTGGCTGTTCAGTTTGTGTTGGGATGCCGTGCATATCTAAAAGCTCCAGCTTGTGTTCAGATGCCACACGGCTCTCTCTTTCTCTCTGGCTCTCCAGCTTGTGTTCAATCGGATGCCGCTCTCCAGCTTGTGTTCAGATGCTGTGTCTATATCATATCTAAAATCTTGAATTCGAGTCTATGTAGGCTACCGGCAGTTTGTACAATATGATAAATTGGATGGTTATAATTTCCCCTTTTTTCTGATTAACGTGAAAATTTCTAGTTTTTTCTTTTTCTCCGATTAACGTGAGAATTTCCATATTTCTAGAATTAATTTCCAAACATGCACGAACCATATGCCATAGCGCCTTCTCTCTTTAATTTACTTCTAATTAAGAAGACGGAAAGAGATAGATATATCAACCATGGTCAACAGAGATTGAATCACCATAATGTGGCTTTTATATATTTGGTAATGATAGAACTCTAATCGATATTGAATTCTAATATCCACCAAATGCTAATTGATCCACACTATTACACAATATATATGTACATGCTGAATGAGCGTGCTAACCTGCTAGGTCAAGGATTGTGTACCTATTCTTTTAGATGTCAGAGTGCCATTGCTCCTTTGTTTCAAGAGAGTGCCAGGATCGATCGTTGAACACACAAATCACTCAGCTTGATCGTTTCATTCCTGGTTTTCTTCTGATGTATCCACGGCTCCATGCCTCATCTTCCTTTACATATCTCTGACACTTGGGTCCCTTTGCATGCCTAAGCTCCCGGGACACACGGGCCCAAGCGAACGTGTCTCTCACCCTTGGGCTTGAATGGCTAGCTCGACTGCATAGCTGCATGCCTGCGTCACGCTTCTTGAATCATCCATTGGTCAGCCCAAGTAGTTTACAGGTTCCTCTAAATTTGTTCTAGCTTTACAGGACCCATGTGCATGTAGTTTTATAGCATCTTGTCCTGATTGTCTCAAGCTCTGAAGCTTAGTTTTGGAACGAACTCTAACACGGTGTCTTCTCGTTTGATTATGTCTCTTCTTTTTTATTCATCGTTGTTTGTTAGCATCTATCTCACCGGATATTTAAGTCTTACATGCATCCGAATTGGGGACTATATAGTATCTCAGATTGATGTTCTCGTCCTTCTATACTTATTATATATCGGCATCTACTGTTTGAATAGAACTCTTCTTATTTTCTTATCCATGCATGGCAGAGTAGTAGATATATCTAAGACGTAGGCTACATCCGTTATATAAATTGGATGACCAGGATCGTTTCATATCTAGAATTGGGTGGTTAGATTTCTCTGATAAATGTGAGAATTTCTAGCTTTTTTCTTTTTCTTCGATTAATGTGGGAATTTCTACCCTGTTTTACCTTTCTAGGATTAATATGGGGGCTTCTAGGAGAGCCTCTAATTAGTATATATATAGATAGATATGTTGCATGATGCATGTTTTGGCTAACGTGGGGCAAGTTGCGAAGCACTTGTGCCTGAAATTGATTTCTTAGTCATTGCTGTGCAGGGAAGCTTGGAGTTAACTACAGTCAATGGTGAGTATGATCGAGACTTGATTTGGTAAAATCAAGGTCCAAAACGATCGATGATGCCAAATGAAGTGGTTGGTCTCAAGAAAGTCGCAAGATGGAAAAGAACGACAATAATGAGAAGTTTGGCGCAACGGGTTGCATCAAATGGCTTGAGCCGGTGCAAGTGTTGAGCTGGATAGGAGAGACTTGCTGGCATAAGGAAAGCCAATAATGAACCTACGTGTGGTGAAGCATGGAATTGCTTCATGAGATTGGACTCGGTCAAGGATAGAAGGATTTAGAAGAGGTATCTTGGTATCTTCACTAAAATACTGGGTTGGTGACTTTAGAGAAATCGCGGTACATGAAGGCGCAAAGGAGAAGCGGTTTAGGTTATGAGGATAACAAGATCACGGAGAGATGGATTCGGGAACGCCAGATTGTCGGGATTGGGTGCTCCTGAGTGAGCTTTTGTATTTTATGGTGAAGTAATTGTAAATCTTCAATTCCTCGATATCAATCCAATCAAATCTGTGCAAAGATTATTTGTCTCTTGTTCTTGCTTTTTTTTGTTTTTTGAGATTTTGGATTCTTGTGTTTTAGGGGTTTAGCCTTGGTCACTATAATCTAGCTTGCTAGAACTTGTGAAAATTGATTTAAGGTCATCTTAACCATCTTTCATCCGCGAGCAAGCCTTTATATCAAGTTTATTTTTCATCCAGTTTTGAGCCCTCTTGCTCTCAAACGAGAAATTCATGGAACTTTGGCTAAGATTGTCTCGATCTTCGATTGGAATAGGTTCCTGATCTTTTTGTTGTTGTGTCTAAAATCTCAAGTGATTTGGACATCATGTTGATTTTGTGTCAGCCCGAGGGAGCGGTCAGACCAGCCCTGGGAGCAATAATACCGGCCGATCATTCAAACCAGCCACTTCTTAGCAGTTAGACCGGCCGACGGGTGTTGTTGCTTGAGTTTCTTGGTTTTAGCTTAAGTCTTTCATTGTGATTTTGAGACTTTGATATTTATGGTATCACATAACTATTAGAGTGAAAAAGGAGTAGAGTTATAAAAGGAAAAAAAGTAAGCTCCTATTCACCCCTTTAGTCGCTAATACGTTCAGCAGTTCTTATAAAAAAAATTCTCATTGGTGGGCTTGGATCCAACCATAGCCATTTGCTCCAACGATAGTTCATTAGCACATCTCTTTCGACAACACAGTTGATTAGGAAATCATGAGGTGGGTGGCCGTTGGTACAGCCTCAAAGGACAGCAACTTGGGGTGCTCCAGTTAGTAGTTTCCAACTAATTAATTAAATAACTTTAAAATACCATCCTGTTAATTTGCTGGGCATAAGCTTTTTCTCTTCTTTTTTTTTTATAGTTTGTATCTCGCCTAAATGAGTAATTTAATTATTAGTTTCTGCAATCACTTTTTAAAACTCATAGTTCATACGCAAAGCAAGAGGCAGGAACCATCAAGGCAAGAGGCAGAATGTGGATAAGAACATAATAGAGCATTTGATGTGCAATTGTTAAGTACTAAGGTGGCAAGGCTTATATATGCTCTCATACCATCAGGAAAATTCTACTTTTTTTTTCAACGGGGATAACTGATTTTTAGCATCCTTTGTATCTGACTTCTGAAACTGCCAGAAAAACTCCCCACTTGTACAATTTTCTAAAGCCAACCTTTTTGTTTGGTTGGTGGGTGGAGACAACTACTAAGGAAACAGAGAAACACCACCACTCAAAAGTTCCTTTTTGGACACATAGTTGATACTTGATACTTTCATTTTTTTAGACAAGTAACAAGTTGATACTTGATACTTGCATTGAACATTTGGACTTTCTGAGAGGTAGGATAGATATGGATATCCAACATCTTGGAGGGACATGGATAATGGAGTAGATACAAAGTACTTCATCAGTTAAAGACCCAGAGAAATATATGTGCTGGTCTTAAATGTGGAGCTGTGGATGGAGGGGGTGCATGCATGAATCTAGAATTTCACTGAGAGAAGAATTACAGCTATGAAAATGGAAGGCAGATGAGAGGTACCACATTATGCAGAGAAAGGTGATGAGTGCTAGACTTTCAGAGGGGTAAGGTGGGCACCGATTTAGTTAATGCAGACAGCAATTTCTTCCATGCAATTAAAGGCAGAATGTGAGATCAAAGGTTGCTCATTGCACATAGCATCCTAGGATTTTTTTTTTCCCCTAGGGATAATATGCATCATAGAGGGGTGTTTTTCTGTGAGTCTTTGGCTATAGTTTGACAAGGAGCTGAATGGAAACTAAATGTCAACTAAATTTGTTCAGCAATAACTTGGTCTGAATTTATATGTTACCCTTCAGCACTGTTATCTATCTGTCTTTTCTGTAGCACATCTTAGGTCAGTACTATTATATGGTTCCTCCAAATTGAGGACATATTAGAAGAAAACCATTGGATCTTGTTTAAGATAGCCGAACATATAATACTTATTAAACAAGTGAGCTAGGGCATTAGCCTATGTAAGCGTCGTTTTCTGCCAGCTTACTTACATCTCTGCATATTCCTAATGGCAGCACACATCCGGACTAAAAAAAACTTCACATAGAAGAATGCTATAAAAAAATAGAGTTATTCCCATCAAGGTAATTTCCAGTTGTGCATAGTCATTGACACCTGTTTGATCACATCCTTTGCAATTAGTAAACTGCAGCAAATACTTAATCAGAGCATCCTTTGGCAGGTCTACTGAAAGGGACACGAAACAAAATTGGTGCTCTCAAAGAGATCAGAAAGCAAGTCTATACATTCCTTGGTGTAAGATTGGTGACCAAATTAATGGAATAATGGAGCTCCATCTTGTACAACACACAAAATCTTTTGAATTGCCATCAAGATGGTGATTGATGAGCACAATTTTCCTTCAAAAAACAAGGGTAGAATGATGATCAAGAGTGCAGCTACAAACTTTCAAAACAGAGCAAAGAACAATTATTTACATTTGGAACAGAGAGCAAAACAAATTTAAGCACCCAAATTGATCATTCCTTCTATGATCCCACCAGTGACCCCTTACATACACATCATTATTTGCAACCAAGGGTGCAAGAACTTGTGTTCATCTAGACAAAGGGAAGAGAAAAAAAAAAGAATCCAATCCTCTCAACCAAAGTGCCAAAATCCTCACAACACAAAAGGAAAATAAAATCAAAGAAAACTCTAACCCAATTAAGATGCGTACATTTCACCAACCAAATCCATCCTTGACGAGCCGAGAGGCTGCAAGAAGTCAGGAGCCATCCCTTGGAAGACGTCCTCCTCCAAGAAGCTCAAGAAACCTCCCGGATTCAGATCCATCCACAGCTCGTTGTGATCAAGGCCATCGCCTAAACCTCCTTCCTGCACCTTAACCTCGCATTTGATCTTCTTCTTATTCTCTTGTGGCACCATGAAATCGCCCCTCTCGGCAGCCGCCGGCGGCGGCGGCCTCTTCTTGATCGCCTCCTTCTTCTGTTCCTCCTCTACCGGCGGCAGCGACGGAGCCACGTCCGCCGTGCTGGCGGCTGGCTTCCCAGTGAGCCGCTGCACGAGGTCCCGGAAGTTGGCGACGTCGGTCTTGATGATCTCGGGTGCAATGATGTGGATGATCTTTATCTTGGGCCGCGTCTTGGATATAGTATGCGAGGAGTCCTTGTGCACGGGCAGTGTAGTTGATGGGCTCATGCTGTGGTACTCCCCCATTAGTGTGCAGATAGATAGAGATCAAGAGAGGGGGAGAGCTAGAAAGATCAGAGTGTGAAGAGAGGAGAGGGAAATGGAAAGGAATATATAGAGAAAGAGGTGATGTAGAGATGGAGAGTGTATGTAGATGTACTAGAGTCTAGATGATTTTGTTGTTTGGGGGAGGAGAGGAGGAATAGGTTGTTGGAACCTTGGAGGTATATATGATGGAAGGAGGGAGGTGACTTGGAAGGATAACGAGGAAGAAAAACAATTTTCTAGGTTTGAAATGGAAGGATGATGAGCATCATCATAAGTGTGCCACCAAGGGGATACATACAAAGTACATATATAGTATTTATATGCCCTTACAAAAATTAATGGTCCAGACTTAAGAGAAAGGGATGTCACAATTACATGTATAGAAAGGTAGCACAGCTGCATATGTGTGTTTTTAGTGAGGTGCGTTAGAATTACGTACATGTACAGAAAGGGTACCATAGCTGTATCTTAATTTCAAGTATGGAAGTGGAGAATAGTTTAAGAAGATGTTGGTCTAGCTTTGTAGTAGTAGCATGTACTTAGCTGCTAGCTAGCTCTTGATTGCCATGTGGATTTTAGTTGTTATGGGTGTGGTTGATTGACTATAGCTTGTAAGTCGTAAAACATGCTAGGCTGCTAGCAAATATACAGGATGCGGAAGTTCATATTTTACAGCATCGACCCATCTTGGCATCTTGCCCTAGTTCTCTCTAGAATTTAGACATAACAATGCATATTGTGGTTTAGACTTTGATAATGCAGACAGAAAGGCACTTCCGGTATGAGACTAGTGTACATACAATCTGATGGAAGCATGCACAGAAATATCTCAATTTGAAATCTGTACCAGCAGTGCAGCTCCCCATTGGTCGTTTCAGCTTTCTTGAGGCCCATGTGAAAACGAGAGTCGCGAGGATTTTCCAAGGAGCTGGCGTGCGGATATGCATCCCAATCCGCACTGGCTAATCGCATCGGCGGCTCGGCGTCTCATCAATATTCCACACCGATACCACGGGCGCGCGCGGCGACTCTTCTCGATGAGACCGCGAGCGACGCCAACAGCAGCAAGTGCCGGTTCGTCCGTGGGGGCGCGCTTACGTGTGGTGGCATCGTTTGGATGCGCGCGCGGCCGTGCGCAGACGGCGAAAGGCTGGTGGCCGCGCGCGCCGGCCGGCCGGCCTGCGCCAGCGGCTCGCGTCACACGCACCCACCAGACACCAGCACGGCAGTACCACCACCAACTCGGGCGCCGCCCCTGCGCCCGCGAGCCAATGTGACGTGGCCGGCGGTTGTGGCCGCCCCGCGCACTTTTGCTTGTACTCTTCGTTCCAACACAAGCTTAACTACACATCACAGCCGTCCGGCCGTCCGGCTTAGTTTTGATCCATGGTTGCGGTACCAACAATGACGGATCTAGAATTTCAGCGATGGGAATACGAACATGAAAGTTCGACACACGTAGCAAGGAAGTTCAAAATGTAACCAATTACATCTTATTTGGGGTCCTTCTATGCCACATTTGACTGTTTTCTCAGTATAAAACAGTTAAATTTTAGTTCAATTACAACTCTATTATACATAAATTACATTATGTCTGTAATTTTTGTTCTTCGTCACTGTAAATATCATCGAAAGTTTTAATAACTCATATTTCCATCACATGATTCAAAATCTAACATATACTTTGAGATATTGAGCAATAACAAAAACAAAGACAAAGACAAAAAAAAATCTATTCCAACAAAATATGGTAATATAGTGAACTCGTTATGTTCCGAAAAAAATTATAATAAATTCGGGCATAATTCATCGTATGAGAAGAAGTACAAATCTTAAAACATATTGAACGAACGAAAATTCGACAATTTTAACAAAAGAAAACAATCGAATGTTATTTAGCAAATCTCTACATAATATACCTATCATATACTTGATTTTTGCAACAAAAAAAAATCAGGTGCAACTGCACCATGTACCCTGCCAGATCCGCACCTGGGTGCCATGAGATCGATCGACGCCGACACAATGCGTTAAGGTAGCCATAGAGATTGCTAGTGACTAGTAGTATATTTGACCAGTGCCCTTTATGATAAAAGATCTTCGAAAATGAAACTATTAATTGCACCGCACAGTAGTGGGGCCGGGCCCTAGCTAGCACACTTAGAGCATCTCTAATAGTTAGAGATAACACTATTATATGCTACATCATCTTTAGAGACAACATCTCTAATAGAAAGTCTCTAGTACACTCTAACATTTATAATTTATATTTTTTTTTTGAAAATTGTCTATATATCAACTAAAGTAAATTAATGTATCATATCTTGTTTCGTGTGCACGACAGTCTCTTCAGAAAGAACGATCCGTGCTCTCTCTCCTCCCCCTCTCTTCTCGATATAGAATTTTATTGATGTTACATAATTAAAAGATAACAATAAATATACTATTAGAGATGCTCTTATATATCCGCTCCATCTTCAACGCAGTGAAGTGGCCAATCCAGCCGTGAGGCCGTGACTCCTTTTCCAAGTGTTACAATAAAGGTGAAAGCTACGAAGCGAAACAGACGCGAGGAGTCATCCGTTCCGACGTTACATCGTCACTTCAATCCCCGTCTCATCTTAACTCAAAGTTTGTATGCAAGAGAAATGGCACGAAATGGCAGAGTCGATGGATCGAAGGGCGGCGAATGATTTCTACATATTTTGCGCCATCTTTCGAGGTTCAGTTGCATCCACGTCGTTGGGCCTGTTGTTTAGGACCAAAACGAGTTGCTTTAAAATTTTGATTAGTGTTTAGTTCCGTTCTAATATTTAATATTTAATGTTACCTTCAAAATTTTGGTCATGTCTATGTTTTTCTTTCTATTTTGCTGGGTCGTGCGGGCAGCCAAAACAAGCACCAAATTTGGTTCAATAAGGCAGCGGTTCACTCCGACAGGTGGCAGATGATGATTGGCTATGGCTAAGTGTATTAATTGCATGATTAGTTTGATTAACAAGTTTAAAATGATCATATTTCCTAAACTGAATATCCGATTTGTGATTTGTTTGAACCATTGTGTTTCTTGTTATTTTACCAACAAAACAAGACTCATATGGACATATTTTGGTGCAAAAAAAAAAATCATGCAGGATCCATGTGACATACTCACAATTTTAGTAAATTTTGGCACAGCTGCAATCCAAACACATCAATTTCAACATTGCTCGTGAATTGATATGTCTACGATCCAATTTTTTTTCCCCAGTTTTAGCATTATCTAGATTTTGCCATTGACAAAATTTTAATGTGACTACATGGGTCAGAAACCAAATAGACCTGTTATTCTAAGCAAGTTGGGCTTTTGTTAATGCCGTGAGAGTCAACATCCAGAAAAGGAAAGGATATCGATTTTACAATTATTATTATACGTCCACTCACTGCTGCGAGCTTATCGTGGTGCTCTTAGTTTATCTAATCCAGTACTGATAATGGCCTGTCAAGGTACCAAATTACACCGTTCATATATATATATAGAGAGAGCCATTTAGGTAGTGTTTGGTCGGGGAACCAAGTGGGATGGGGTGATCTGATCCATGAACAAGAGGTCATACCTGTGTTTGGTTCGCAGGATGGAACGGAATAGTCCGAGATGAGATGGTTCTACTTTAGGGAATATTCCCGTTTGATTCGGGATGGCCTGGCCATGAATGGATCTGGTCGAGGAGGTCGGCCATGAACGGATTTGGTCGGGCGCGGCGGCCATGGAGAGAAGGAAAGAAGGGATGCGACGGCTCTGACCGAGAGGCATGGAGGCGGCAGTGCTGGGAGGCTCGAAGGCGGGGACACTGGGGAGGTGGCGGCGAAGGAAGGAGCTCACTGGGGAGGCGAAGGGGTGGGGAGGGGCGGCGAAGAGAGGTGTTCCCTGGGGAGGTGGGGAGATGCTGGGGATGCGAAGGAAGAAGAGAAGAGTGTCGGTCGGAAGAAAAGGAAAGAAAAAAAGAAGGAAGAAAATGGAAAAGGAGAAAAAAGAAAAAATATATATTATTGAGATAATCTCACCCAAACCAACCTTATCCCCTCAACCAAACACCATCTCATACCATCCTAGATCATCATATATAACTAACCAAACATATTCAAGTACCATGCCATATAACCAATCAAACAACGCGCATGTACCATTCCATTCAGGACGATCCAATCCATCTTTTATCATCCCATCCCATCCCATCTACTCTGATTCACCCAACCAAACGCACCCTTACATGAATGCACAAGCAACTGTTCGTACTGGAATTTTGGACACTATTGGCCCCATGTTGATCCTAAATTCCAAATCTAGCCCCAGTTATCTATAAATTCCATTTCTAGCCCTAGGTGCTGCCGTCAGGGAGGGCAGCAACTAGGTGCTGCCATAGGGGACAGCAGCAAGACGACGGTAGTACTGTAGCAGCATTTTTCCGAAAATTCATTTAAGTATATTTTTTGGAGAAATTTTTAAATATATAAAATAAGGTTCAAAAATTATGAAATTTTGTGTGGAGCCTCCTGACACAATATCATTGCTTTTGTAAATTTTTCAAAATTTTATTCATTACGATTTTTTCTCTAAAATTCATTTAAGTATACGGTTTGTAGGAATTTGCTAATATAGAAAATGAGGTCCAAACATTATAAATTTTTTTTGTCCAGACTTCTTACACAGTGTACTTGATTGTGTGATTTTTCTAGAATTTTATATGTTTCGAAAGTGTCTAAAAAATTAAGGATTTATGTCTCAAAAATTAAGACGAAAGGTTTAGGAAATTAGGGTTTCATGATAGTCCCCAAGGTCCTGGCGCTACAATTCCAGTTAATGTTAGTCCCCAAGGTGCTAGATCCAATGGTAATTGGCCGACGCTGATATACAAGTGTACTGCTGGAAAGTGCGAAAAATTAACAATTAAAAGGGTAGAGTACTATGTATGTCCTATACCAAAGTTAATCTTTTTTTATTAATTTTTTTATTTTCATTTCTCTTAAAACATTTTAGTAAATCATCATATGATTATGACCAGTTACATTGTTTTGTTATTTACAAGATATTTTAGTTCTTGATAGCATAGTGTTTCTTCTATTATTTGTACTAGTCCTGAGAAAAGCTGCAAAAAAAATCATAGGAAGCTTCAATTGATAATCTATTATATAATAAAAGTCGATGATGCATGATTAAATGCTCTCATAAAAAAAGAGAAGTATGCTAAATCTTCTCACAAAAAGGGAAAAACATTAGCCCTCAATTTGGTGGGTCCTAATGATGATGCGTGGTTAAAAAAGAGAATTGATTCTTGTTGGTGTCTTCTGTCGATTCCCGTGTCATTCGAGAGTTTAAACCAGTTCAAACATTAAATTTTGAAACTACCATCCTTAATCAATAATAGAGCATAAAAGATTTGTTCCCAACTTACCATGGCCCACCACCTAATTCTTTATGTGGTATTTTTGTTTGTGCACACGTATTTCTCCACTTGCATCAACCACTTCTGGTGTAAATTATTACTATATTAAAACGTCTTACTATCTCAATAAGGAAGATTCACTACTACAGAAAACGTCATCACAGACGGTTCGGAACCGTCATCACAGACGGTTTTCCGAACCGTCTGAAAAAGTTCGTCTGTGATAACAGACATTATCTGCACGGTTCAAAACCGTCGTGATACGAATATCGCGAGCGGTTGAAAGTAGAACCGTCGTGATAGTAATTATCGCGCACGGTTCTACTTCCGAACCGTCTGTGATAGTATATTTTCACAAACGGTTCTGAACAAGAACCGTCTGTGATATTACTATCACAGACGGTTCTTGTTAAAAACCGTCTGTGATAGTTTTTTCAACTGCAAAAAAAATACTAAATGTATTCCCCTTGGTCGTCCGCCTCTCGCCTCGGCACTCGCCCACCTCTCGGCTCCACTCGCTCATGAGCCTTCAAGAAGGTCATGATCTTCTCCTCGTCGCGGAGCTCCTCGAAAGGAACATCCTTATCCTCATCCCTGCCCTCCTTCCTCACGGCCGCATCGCCATCTTGGGCTTCGCTGCCTCCGCCGCTGCAAACTGAAGCATTTGTCAAATCATCAAGCCACATTGTTCCCCGTCCATTCAATCACAAAACTATATTCAAGCACACATTCAATCACAAAGCGTATCCAAGCACACATGTATACCTCGATCTAGGAGAGGCGGCGGGGGGGAGGACAGCGGCACCGGAGGAGGAGGGCCGCCGCTGGATGGGGCGGCGGTGGTGGGAGACGCGCGGCGGCCGTCGGGAGGACGAGCGGCGGGAGGAGGAGGCCCGTGGAGGGAGCAGGCGGCGGCGGGACGAACGGGAGGGACGAGGGGCGCGGGAGAAAGGAGCCTAGAGGTCACGCTGGATTTGGGGACTCATTAATATATAAGGACTTCGCTACTCCCGCCATGCATTCAAAATTCCAGCGCACGTATTCAAAATTTTCAAACTCCGCGTTGTGAATCACATATCACGCACGCCGTTTCACCAACCGCTGCGTGATGAGGTACTTATCACGACGGTTCTATTAAAAACCGCTCGTGATAATCGCAGATATCATAAGCGGTTCTATTAAAGAACCGTCTCGATAGTATCATAGAGCGGTTCTATTAAAAACCGTGCGATATCTGCAGATTATCCTGACGGTTTTTAATAGAACCGTCTATGATACTATCGAGACGGTTCTTTAATAGAACCGTCTATGATATCGAGTATCCTGAGCGGTTTGTATTACAAACCGTCTGTGATAGGCCCGACAGACCCAACACAGACGGTTTCATTTTAACCGTTTGTGATGAGGTGTCTACTATTTCATGTTTTGTAGTAGTGATTTGTTGCCATGACCCCGCCACGTAATTCTTCATAGGACCCTTTTGTCTGTGCACATGCGTATTCCTCCACTGACATCAATCGATTCTGTGTGAATTATTATGTGTTAAAATGTCCTATCTCTCACTCAACAGGGTTTAGATAAGACACAAGTGGGCTATCCAGTACCTTTATACCATTGGATCTAGCACCTTGGGGACTAACATTAACTAGAATTGTAGTGCCAGGACCTTGGGGACTTTCATGAAACCTTTATTTTTTAAACCTTTCGTCTTAACTTTTAGACAATTTTGGAACATATAAAATTCTAAAAAAATTACACAATCAAGTACACTGTGTAAGAAGTCTGGAAAAAAATTTCATAATGTTTGAACCTCATTTTCTATATTAAAAAATTCCTACAAACTGTATACTTAAATGAATTTTAGAGAAAAAATCGTAATGAATAAAATTTTGAAAAAATTACACAAGCAAGGATATTGTGTCAGGAGGCTTCACACAAAATTTCATGATTTTTGGAGCTTATTTTTTATATTTAAAAATTTCTCCAAAAAATATACTTAAATGAATTTTTGAGAAAATGCTGCTACAGTACTGCCGTCGTCTTGCTGCTGTCCCCAACTGCAGCACCTAGTTGCTGCCCTCCCCGATGGCAGCATGTAGCAGAAGGGGGCTAGAAATGGAATTTACGGATAACAGGGGCTAGATTTGGAATTTACGATCAACAGGAGGCCAATAATGTCCACAATTCTCCGTACTGTGTGTGCCAACATTTTTTAAACGAAAAGGCAGTTAGCTGCTTTTTCATTAGTAAAGAAAGTGGATTTAAGCTAGGGCTAAAAGCAAAGAAAAGAAAAAAGAAAAAGAAAGAAAAGAGAGAAGAGAGCGACTAAAATATGCTGCAGTTTGGATTTACACGTTGAAAGAACTAAGCAGTCATGAGATGTGCTTCTTGAATGCCAGTGTCAACCCAAGACTGCGCCTCCTGCCGATTGCTTCAAGCGCTTTTGCTGGGTGCTGGTCCTGCCGGTTGAAGGTTCTGGCATCAATAGCAGTGAGTGAGTGAGTACTCATCAATAGCAATCTGTCGTTTTGTCTACCACCAGGTGCCATGTGATCAATAAGATCCTGTTTAGAACCAGAGAATTTTTCTCGATTCCTGTGATAACTGAACTGTTTCGTATGAAATTCATGCATTCTAAAGGGATCTAAGGTTTTGTACTGTGCATGCACGACCCACTCATCAGCTAGCCTGATCGATCTTACAGAACTGAAGCAACCAAATAAAAGGGTGTTCTTTTTTCTTTTTTGCTTTTTTGTGAATCCATTAATGATTTATCATGTCAAAGTTTCAGGTACATGTCATAGCCTGCCTACAAGTTCGCATTGTCCATGTATTATGCATACACATATCACTATCAGCCGTGTTTATATAGGCTCGCACCGGAGCTCAACGGGTTGTTTCTTTTCTATCATATACTGTAACCCTCACTTTTTACGTCGTCCATACTACCATGAAATGCATTTAGGCCTCGTAACTTTTGGGACGCCGTTAATATCTTCTCCACGTCATACTCGTCTGGTGAAAAGGAGAACCGATCGAAGCGTGCGTACACACCGAGGTTGACCTTAGGAATAGGACATGCGCACCTGATAGGAGGCAGGCAGCTCAATTCGCAGATATTTCTTTATCACGCCACTTGAGCTTATCATTCTGATTTGTTTAGGTTTCAATTCGTCCCTTTTGCCCCTCGTTGCTCCACGAGTTGTTGGAAAAGTGACGTCCGGATGGGATCCACAGACGTGTGCGAACAGATGCCAAAAAAATATTCAGATTTTTTCTTCTCTTTTTGCGAGGAGGAAAAGTCCAATAATATGCATAGCATAAAGCTAAACATTTTGCTTTCAGACTTCACCTGAGCAGAATCCTTGTAAAGGCTGATTAATTTTAGGCCGATTAAACTAGGCCGAGGTCCAATCCTACACTAGGCCTATCCATGGGCTGGCCCAAGTAAAGGCCGAAACTTCTACTGCGTCGCATGGTCCATTACTTGTTAATGGACTTGTGTTATCGGGCTTACAAGGCCGAAAGCCCGTATACTTTTAGCTCCTCGTGTAGTGGGAGCAGCCCCCTAAAAATAGGTCGCCCGCTAATCGCGCTCCACCCGCCGCCACAGTTGTTGGGGAACGCTCTTCTTAGCGAATTTTTTTAAAAAATAATCTATATTTTATTATAAATTACAAAATTATTCTTGCTTTTTTTTATTACAGGAATATACGCCAGTCGCTTAACAGTTGGGCGACAGGGTCCAGTCGCCCAACGGTTGGGCGACTGGCGTATGTGCCGCCCAACCATTGGGCGACAGCTGGCAGTCGCCCAACCGATGGGCGACAGGGGCTCTCCTTGATGTTTTTTTTGAAAATAATATTTTTTTGTAAGAATCAATTACAAAATATACATAGTCACTAAAAAAATTTACAAAAATATGGAACCTATCGCTAGTTGAGCGTCAACGGATGTACCAGTCGCAATATCACTTATCTTTCCGTTTACGAATCATTCGTACCTTAAACGTTGTCGACTTATTCTCCAAAATTTAACCGTAGTACAAGAACATACTACGATGACAAAGTGTTATTGCGAGTCCAAAAGATTTGATACCGTTTAAATTTTATGAAAATAAAAAACTGGCTAAGTGGAACATGAAAAATGAAAAACTGGCTGGGTATATCTGAATATTTTTTAAAAATATGTCGTGTATTGCTGTAGTAAGGTGAATATTGCAAGAATTTTTTGAGGACGATTGTGGTTTTAATGATTCGTACGTACGAAGGCAACTGATATTACAATAAGAACATAACGTTTTATCGAACAAGGGGGGTTACATGGCACGCAAGACAACGAACCGAGGACGGTACACGCATGCCTTTAGGGAAATAGAAATACGTGGGATATGTGGACGAGTAGGGTAGAACTACTGATGGACCAATAGGGTAGAACTACTGAGTGGAACGGGGCCATTTGCCCTTGCTGCCTAGCTCGGCGTTGTACTCCTCGCCTTGCGCCTTAGCTCTCGCCGCGATGGCCCTCTTTCGCTCCCTCTCGGCCTCCCGTCGCCTGGCATGCTCACGCTCCTGCTCCTCGCGCTGCCTATCCAGCCTACGTTGCTCTGCCTGCTCAGCTTTCACCTCTTTGAGGCGCCTTTCACGGGTCTCGATGTCCTCCCTGGCCCAACTCTTCCGTGTCAGCAACCACCACATGTCGTAGGGGTGGATCTTGTCGTCGATCCACTGGCGGAAGTCGCATAGGGGTGGCGGAGACTGCAATAGGTAAAGATAGTTCGTTACGCCGTTACGCAAGGAAAAAGAGCATTGTACCCCGAGATACGGTTTCATTACCGACTGCCTGTCGTTGTAGTCCGCGGCGTAGTTTGGGCAGCGCCAATAGCGCTGGCCAATGGTCCACTCATCGGTTGATTTCACGCACTTATAGGCGTCCTGGCACCAGCATAGGGGTGGCGCCACCCCTCTCGGTGGCCCTTCCAGAGGGCGTTCCGCGGGCATTGGTGGCGGGCCTCGGCTAGACCCAGAATCATTGGGCGTACTACGAGGCAGCTTTCTTACATCCACTAGTTCTGGAAAAGTTTGGTGTGTGAAAGGCTGCTGACTAGAGGCATGGTCGTGAGCGGCGGTCTCATGGGGAGACACCCAGTCCTTTAGAAGTTTGCGAATTTTCTCCCATTCCTTCTCCTTGTCCATGTTTTCTACTTGGTGGTACTAGTGTGCAGTTGTTGGATGAGTTGCGCTGTATTTATAGGTGCAGCGGACGAAGTGGTAGCCGGGCTCAAATAAAGCTGAGTCGTCGGGTTACATCGTCCTGAAAAGCTACATCGTCTGGTCATGTCCTCAGAAAAAGCTGGGTCGTCGGGTTACATCGTCCTGAAAAACTACATCGTCTGGTCATGTCCTCAGAAAAAGCTGGGTCATCGGGTTACATCGTCCTGAAAAGCTACCTCGTCTGGTCATGTTCTGGTCATATCCTGAGAAAAAGCCGGTTCGTTGGGTCACATCGTCCTGAAAAGCTACCTCGTCTGGTCATGTCCTCAGAAAAAGCTGGGTCGTCGGGTTACATCGTCCTGAAAAGCTACCTCGTCTGGTAATGTCCTTAGAAAAAGCTAGGTCGTCGGGTTACATCGTCCAGAAAAAGCATCGGACAAACACGTGTTGTATGAACGAGTACAGACTAGAACGCAAAAGTATTGCATGCATCACGTACGCAAAAGTACTACATGCATCACATACGCAAAAGTATTACATGCATGACATATGAAGTGCAAAATTTAAGTACGACATAACGAACAGATGTACCGCTAGCATCCCCTCCCCTACTAGCCCCCTACTAGGCCCCGTCAACCGTGTCAGACCCGGGTATTAATACACCCAGATCCTCTGTGCATTTCTGGACTAGTCCCATGATCAGTAGCTAGTCCACACAGTAAACAAAATGATAACAAATTCATATCACAACTTTATTAATAAATAATGACAGAGTTAATTACAAAGGAGGCTTACAGGCCCACAATAAAATAAACACAGCGGAACACGAAGAAGTAGTAGGGTCGATTAGACCGCCACGTGCAATCGGTAGGAAGCGGCCTAGTCGTCGAGATCCACATCGGTAGCAAAGTTCTTCTCCTCTGAAATTTTGTTTGCATAAGCAAGAATGAGCACAACTTCTGTGCTCACAAGTTACACCCGTCAAGTAACAGAATGACATGCATATATGGATGTAACAAAGGATGGCTTATAAAGTTATTTGCATAAAGCAGTATTTTCTTTAAATACTGGTACTAGATTCCAAAGCAGTTATTCTATAACTAAAGTTTATAAAATTCTCAATTTTATAGTCAGATAACGTTCACACATGAGTGGTGAAGGATATCCTCCTATCACATGACTGTTTGCCTAATTCCCAATTGGATAAACCAGTTTTGAAGAAGTCTTTTCCGACAAAATCATAGTCTAACTTTGAGTAGTTACGCTAGCATGTCCATAACCGCGACACGGCTATTCGAATAGTTTTACACTCTGCAGAGGTTGTGCGACTTTACCCACATCACAAGACTTCTCTAGTTTGTCGGCATATATCTATGCCACCGCTCACTACCTTTGGTAAGCGGTCTAGAGCACGTGTCGAGACCTTTACAATGTTCTGTCTTAATGTATTCGTGCGCTAAGGTTTCGCTACCATTGATGGCCATCCTCGGAAGCCCTCTTGCGCGGATGGGTCTAATGTCGACCAACGCCCATACCAACAACATAGCACAAACGACACTAAGACATTACAAATTATTTAGCTGAGTCCCGCCATACGGGACATGTGGTGGTCTGATTAGGCGTAGCATCATGCGCTCGAAGACCGGTCCTTAACTGACTTGGGCAACTTTCCAATAAAACCCATGGGCCTTAACCCTAACCAGATTAAGCCCGTGCATGAACCTGCACCCACCAATCATCCATTCCGCCCAAGTCCAAACCATCATTTTATTTTATTTTCCAAGTCATTTGTAAAACTCCCATGACACACAGATGCCAATGGTACAATTTAATCAATAATTGATTGATGGCTGAAATTCCCCAAAAACAAGTTTGGTCTAAAAGCATGGCTAAGCAATACGTTTAAATGATCCTAGTTCATACTATCGTATCAACCAGGTTTGATCTAGGGTGACAATGTGTTTGATTCAATATCAACATTGGCCATACAAAGGATTTTAGGCATAACTATATATTTAAAACAGGATTTTAAGATTACTGATATAAATAAGCATGCAGTAATAATTTAAAACAGAATATAAATAATTTAAAATAGTAGGATGAATATGATCAAGGGTATAACTTGCCTTGCTTGATGAGGTGACGTTGTTTTTCTTAACAGATCACCTTAACAAATTTCTGGTGTTGAGGTGACGTTGTTTTTCTTAACAGGTCACCTAGTACTCACAAGTACTATCTTCAGGTAGTCCAAGTGTACGATCACGATGATCATACAGTCAAAATCAATCCTCTTATGTTGCTCTTCATCGTCAATCAAATCTGATTCTCGAAGTCGTTGATGATCACACAGTCAAAATCAATCTTCTTATATTGCTCTTCAATTGGTGTCGAAATCTGATTCTCCGAAGTCGTCGAACTCTAATCGTGCAAATACAACAAATTCAACTCAAATTCAAATAAATTCAAAAGGACAGATCAAATTAACTCCAAATAGAAATATTTTACTTTAGTTTGCTAGATAATAATTTTATATGAATTTACAAACTTGAATGGACTAAAACGGAGTTCGGGAGCAAAAGATATGAATTTTAGAAGATTGAAATTACGTGGAATGATAAGCTAGGGTTCAAAATAATTGCAGGTCAAATGAACCCAAAATCAAATGATTTTGGTTTAGATGGCTAGATCTTGTTTTTATAGGAATATAGAAATTTGAATGGACGAAATCGGAGTTCGTATGAGGGAGAACGAACCCCGGGAAGTTCTAAATCTAAATAAAACCTAATTTTCAGATTTTATTGAATTTCTTGAATTATCTTTCTAAAGAAAAATCTAATTATTGCGCAAGCATGACGTCAGCGAGGATTTTCTTTTTCCAGCCGAATTATTTTCCTAAAGAAAAATAATTTGTTTCACTGACAGGTGGGGCCCCGCGTCATTGACTCGGCCCACGGTGGACCGATTCCACCGAGCCATGTGGTACGGTGTGGATGATCTATGCGTACGTGGCAGTGAGGTGGATGCTGACTGGGCAATAAGTGGTGACGTGTCATCTACGTGGCGATACCACGCCGGACGAAAACGGCGACGTCCCGGCCGCTCGACAACGGCGTACGGCGGCGTTTCGCCGGCGGCGGATGGTACCGGTGTATAGCTATGACTATTGCGGTCATAACGTTATACCTCCGGGTGGCAGAGGACGACAGTGGTGGCCGGCGACGAGAAAAAGGCGGCCGAGGCGCACGGTTGTTGTCGGCGCGGTCCGGTGGCGTTCGGTGAAGCGGGTGGTAGCACCGGATCGCGCGACGTGGTGAAGATGGTGGTGGCGTCGGCGAGGTCGCGGAGGCGATGGTGGCGGCGCAAGCGCGGCGGACGACACGGTGGCGGCGAGAAAATCCCGAATTCCGACGACGTCGAAGAGGTAGGGGAGGTGTGGGTGGTGCGAGTGTGTTGAGTGAGTCGAGGGGCTCACCGGGGTGCCTTTTATAGGGGCGGAGGAAGGCCGGAGGTCGGAGTTCGTGCGCGGGTGGTGCGGCGGCGGCGCCGCACGCTGAATTCGGCGGCCGTGCGAAATAAAGATAGAAACGGTCGGAAGGTGGGCGGCGTAGTGCGTGGGTGTAAGCGCGAGCATTTATTTGTGTAACGGTGGCGAAAGCGGCGGAGGCGGAGCTCGCGGCGCGGCACTACGGCGGTTTCCGGAGGAAGAAGAAGGAGTGGGGACGAAAGGTGTGAGCCGTCAGATTTTTATCTGACGGTGGAAAGAAATGGTGTGGCGTGGAGGATTGTGAGCCGTTGGATGTAAATCCAACGGTATATGACGAGGGCGCGGATGTGCGGGCCGAGTGGAGCTGGTGGGCCGGCTGTGCGCGAAATAGAAGCGGGCCGCGGAGGAGATTTCGGCCCGAAGGCTTCTAGTGTTTTTAAATTGATTTTTCAATTGATTTAATCCAGATAATTAAAAAGGACTTTAGAAAATAGCAAAATATATCCAAAAATTCTAGAAAAATTCACAGAAATTCCTAGAGTTATTTTGGACTTAAATAAAATAGTTTCAACTTAAAGTTGGCTATAGTTTTAGCAAATAAATTGTTTTGGCTTTAAAAATATTTATAAAAAGGCTTTTAAAAACTCAAAAAATTCTATAAATTAAGTAAATTTTTATTTTTAAATTCAAATCCAATAAAACTTCAATAACTTCAAAATTTTAAAATTTTGACTTTCAAAACTTCAGAGATTCAAATAAGGCAATCAAACTCTGGCAAATTCTCAGAGAATCCAATTAGAACAATAACTTTATTTTATGTTATTTTGGTAACATATCTTTGGGATGTTACAAACTACCCCCCTTAAAAGGAATCTCGTCCCCGAGATTCGGAGTGGCTAGAAAGAAAACTGGGATACAAGGTTCTCAACTGGATTTGTTGTCGGCTGAATCCTACTCATCATCTGACAGAATTGTGACATTGTACGGATACCCTTGTCCAGAATTTTGCGGCTTCTTGTTTGCTTGAATGATTTCCCTTTGGAGCTTCGGAGTTGCGACTTGTTGTTTCTTTGGACAGTTGTGGGCATAATGTCCTTTCTCTTGGCAGTGAAAACAAGTGATATTTGCAATAGAAAGAAACTTCTTCTGAGATTGCCCTTGAGCAGATAACTTGGAGGTGCTAGGGCTAGCTTGATGGTTCACTGCTTCATCTTGGGGTATTGGTAAGCCCAAGCGTCGTACTCTTGTACTTGTGACATAATTCGCGTTGGTTTTTCTTCCTGCTGCGGTGTTATTGTTGCGATCGAGCGCACGGAATCTTTGTCGGGGTGAGTGCTAAGCGTCCTTTTGGGCATTGATTGGCATAATGTCCCATATCCGACAAGCAAAGCATTGTATTCCTGCCTTTGATGTCTTGTTCTCTGAAATTGACCATCCTTGATGTTGCGGAACGTGCTGATCGGTGGATGTGGTGCCGATCCCGAGTCTTGAATACGGTCGTCGTTGGTGCTTGGTTGGGTTGGGGTTGAATCACACGAGCCTTGAGGTTTCTTGCATCATGTTGTTCTTGATCCACCATCTTCCTCTTGGAACACTTGGTGCGATCCACGTTGTTCTTGTGTTGTAGGAGCGATTGCTCGAGGCGACATTATTGTTTCTCATTTGTTGCATCAATCGTTGCATTAATTGAGTGCAGGTGATGAAAAGCGGTTCATATTCGAAGGGTTTCGCTATCGGTTGTGGGTTGCCTCATACGAGGATATCTTTGATGGTGTTACTATCATCTTCCGAACGACGGTTGTTCTTCATCTGCGGTTACATCAAAGATTTAGGAAAGGAGAACAAAGGATAGGAAGAGACAAATATGAGGAACTAAGGGAATAGAGCGAAACAAAACTCCCAAACGAAAGAACCAACTGAAAAAGCTTTCAAAGAAACTTAGCACGACGTTCTATCGATCTAGGCTTTTTAATTGGTGAAGCGACTCCATGCACAGAGTGAGTCTTGGCAAATTTATGCTATATGGCTGGGCTAACATCGCGATCTTCGGTTTACGGTCTTTGATGACGATGTTTCCTTGACAGCTTCATGTCTTGTGATCTTGAACATAATGGTTAAGAACGTGTTGACCATCTATAGAGATTTTCAAGGAAAAGATGATCCATTTAACTTATAAAATGGTGAAGATAGAATTGGGTAAGGAAGAATTGTATGAAGAACCTATAGATAGATGACCAAGATGAGGAGAGAACAGTTTATTTTTCTTATTATATAAAATAAGTTTTGAAGTATTCTACTAACGGCCATTCTAACTAGGTCACGACCTACAGTCGATATGGCTCTGATACCAATTTGTCAGACCCGGGCATTAATACACCCAGATCCTCTGTGCATTTCTGGATTAGTCCCATGATCAGTAGCTAGTCCACACAGTAAACAAAATGATAACAAATTCATATCACAACTTTATTAATAAATAATGACAGAGTTAATTACAAAGGAGGCTTACAGGCCCACAATAAAATAAACACAGCGGAAGACGAAGAAGTAGTAGGGTCCAGTTAATCTGCCACAGGCAATCGACTGGGGAAGCGGCCTAGTCGTCGAGATCCACATCGGTAGCAAAGTTCTTCTCCTCTGAAATTTTGTTTGCATAAGCAAGAATGAGCACAACTTCTGTGCTCACAAGTTACACCGTCAAAAATGTAATGACATGCATATATGGATGTAACAAAGGATGGCTTATAAAGTTATTTGCATAAAGCAGTATTTTCTTTAAATACTGGTACTAGATTCCAAAGCAGTTATTCTATAACTAAAGTTTATAAAATTCTCAATTTTATAGTCAGATAACGTTCACACATGAGTGGTGAAGGATATCCTCCTATCACATGGCTGTTTGCCTAATTCCCAATTGGATAAACCAGTTTTGAAGAAGTCTTTTTCCGACAAAATCATAGTCTAACTTTGAGTAGTTCTGCTAGCATGTCCATAACCGCGGACACGGCTATTCGAATAGTTTTACACTGCGAGAGGTTGCACGACTTTACCCACATCACAAGACTTCTCTAGTTTGTCCAAGCATATATCTATGCCACCGCTCACTACCTTTGGTAAGCGGTCTAGAGCACGTGTCGAGGCCTTTACAATGTTCTGTCTTAATGTATTCGTGCGCTAAGGTTTCGCTACCATTGGGTGACCATCCTCGGAAGCCCTCTTGCGCGGATGGGTCTAATGTCGACCAACGCCCATACCAACAACATAGCACAAACGACACTAAGACATTACAAATTATTTAGCTGTGTCCCGCCCATACGGGACATGTGGTGGTACTGATTAGGCGTAGCATCATGCGCTCAAGACCGGTCCTTAATCGACTTGGGCAACTTTCCAATAAAACCCATGGGCCTTAACCTAGCGAGTTAAGCGGTGCATGAACTCGCACCCACCAATCATCCATTCCGCCAAGTCCAAACCATCATTTTATTTTATTTTCCAAGTCATTTGTAAAACTCCCATGACACCACGGATGCCAAGGGTACAATTTAATCAATAATTGATTGATAGCTGAAATTCCCAAAACAAGTTTGGTCTAAAAGCATGGCTAAGCAATACGTTTAAATGATCCTAGTTCATACTATCGTATCAACGAGTTTGATCTAGGTGACAATGTGTTTGATTCAATATCAACATTGGCCATACAAAGGATTTTAGGCATAACTATATATTTAAAACAGATTTTAAGATTCTGATATAAATAAGCATGCATAATAATTTAAAACAGAATATAAATAATTTAAAATAGTAGGATGAATATGATCAAGGGTATAACTTGCCTTGCTTGATTAGGTGACGTTGTTTTTCTTAACTGATCACCTTAACAAATTTCTCGTGTTGAGGTGACGTTGTTTTCTTAACGGTCACCTAGTACTCACAAGTACTATCTTGGTAGTCCAAGTGTACGATCACGATGATCATCTGATCAAAATCAATCCTCTTATGTTGCTCTTGATCGTCAAATCGATTCTCGAAGTCGTTGATGATCACACAGTCAAAATCAATCTTCTTATATTGCTCTTCAATTGGTGTCGAAATCTGATTCTCCGAAGTCGTCGAACTCTAATCGTGCAAATACAACAAATTCAACTCAAATTCAAATAAATTCAAAAGGACAGATCAAATTAACTCCAAATAGAAATATTTTACTTTAGTTTGCTAGATAATAATTTTATATGAATTTACAAACTTGAATGGACTAAAACGGAGTTCGGGAGCAAAAGATATGAATTTTAGAAGATTGAAATTACATGAAATGATAAGCTAGGGTTCAAAATAATTGCAGGTCAAATGAACCCAAAATCAAATGATTTTGGTTTAGATGGCTAGATCTTGTTTTTATAGGAATATAGAAATTTGAATGGACGAAATCGGAGTTCGTATGAGGGAGAACGAACCCCGGGAAGTTCTAAATCTAAATAAAACCTAATTTTCAGATTTTATTGAATTTCTTGAATTATCTTTCTAAAGGAAAATCTAATTATTGCGCAAGCATGACGTCAGCGAGGATTTTCTTTTTCCAGCCGAATTATTTTCCTAAAGAAAAATAATTTGTTTCACTGACAGGTGGGGCCCCGCGTCATTGACTCGGCCCACGGTGGACCGATTCCACCGAGCCATGTGGTACGGTGTGGATGATCTATGCGTACGTGGCAGTGAGGTGGATGCTGACTGGGCAATAAGTGGTGACGTGTCATCTACGTGGCAGTACCACGTCAGCACGAAAAACGGCGACGTCCTCGGCTTCGCCCGACAACGGCGTACGGCGGCGTTTCGCCGGCGGCGGATGGTACCGGTGTATAGCTATGACTATTGCGGTCATAACGTTATACCTCCGGGTGGCAGAGGACGACAGTGGTGGCCGGCGACGAGAAAAAGGCGGCGGAGGCGCACGGTTGTTGTCGGCGGCGAAGTCCGGTGGCGTTCTGGTGAAGCGGGTGGTAGCACCGGGATCGCGGCGACGTGGTGAAGATGGTGGTGGCGTCGGCGAGGTCGCGGAGGCAGTGGTGGCGGCGCAAGCGGCGGCGACGTACACGGTGGCCGGCGGAGAAAATCCCGAATTCCGACGACGTCGAAGAGGTAGGGGAGGTGTGGGTGGTGCGAGTGTGTTGAGTGAGTCGAGGGGCTCACCGGGGTGCCTTTTATAGGGGCGGAGGAAGGCCGGAGGTCGGAGTTCGTGCGCGGGTGGTGCGGCGGCGGCCGTTACGCGGAATTCCGGCGGCTTCGTGCGAAATAAAGATAGAAACGGTCGGAAGGTGGGCGGCGTAGTGCGTGGGTGTAAGTGCGAGCATTTATTTGTGTAACGGTGGCGAGAAAAGCGGCGGAGGCGGAGCTCGCGACGCGGCTACGGCGGCGGTTTCCGGAGGAAGAAGGAGTGGGGACGAAAGGTGTAAGCCGTCAGATTTTTATCTGACGGTGGAAAGAAGTGGTGTGGCGTGGAGGATTGTGAGCCGTTGGATGTAAATCCAACGGTATATGACGAGGGCGCGGATGTGCGGGCCGAGTGGAGCTGGTGGGCCGGCTGTGCGCGAAATAGAAGCGGGCCGCGGTGGAGATTTCAGCCCGAAGGCTTTTAGGGTTTTTAAATTGATTTTTCAATTGATTTAATCTAGATAATTAAAAAGGACTTTAGAAAATAGCAAAATATATCAAAAAATTCTAGAAAAATTCACAGAAATTCCTAGTGTTATTTTGGACTTAAATAAAATAGTTCCAACTTAAAGTTGGCTATAGATTTAGCAAATAAATTGTTTTGGCTTTAAAAATATTTATAAAAAGGCTTTTAAAAACTCAGAAAATTCTATAAATTAAGTAAATTTTTATTTTTAAATTCAAATCCAATAAAACTTCAATAACTTCAAAATTTTAAAATTTTGACTTTCAAAACTTCAGAGATTCAAATAAGGCAATCAAACTCTGGCAAATTCTCAGAGAATCGAATTAGAACAATAAATTTATTTTATTTTATTTTGGTAACATAACTTTGGGATGTTACAAACCGCACCCCCATCATCCCCTCCTCCATCACCACGGCCCACTCCACCTCCGTTTCCTCCCCTACAGGCTCGCTTGGGCCCCCTCCTCTGCGCTGGGTGTCGGGGCCTCGGCCGACAGGCAAGACGGCAGGAGCCCCGGTCCGACGAGGACCGAGAGGCGAAGGGTGGACAGAACGGCTCTTTGTGTGGGTACCGGCGCACTAGCGGTCAGGACGCTGGGAGCACCTCACCGAAGTGGCCGAGGTGCCGGTCGTCGCCCACCAAGAAGTCGTGGGCTTCGCGGCTGGGAGGACCCTCCGTCATAGGGAATTAGACACATGCATGAAAGTATTGTTAGTTAATTAAGAAAAACACGATGCGCGGCCGACAAACGAAATGTTACGTACTCTCGCTACCGCCATAGCGCGGCGGCGTCCGTAGGGAAGTATGCCACGCCGTACAGGCCCTGTGTGTACTGAGTGTGAAAGGCGAAGGGGTGTGGAGGACCGACGTAGTGCGACGCTGCCGGTGTATGGGGTTGTGCCCAGGCGGACCCTCCAGCCTCGTCAGGCCTCGGCGGACAGGGTGTCGGTGTCGGACGTGGTCTAACTGACCCTCTCTTTCTCGCGGCTCTTCTTTGGGCGATGCAGACGACGAGCGGACGAAGGATCGTCGACCGTGCAACCCGCCGGTATGAACCTCGGAGCACGTGCACAACAACAGGCCGAAAATAAGTGTGGCTTGCTCAGCCACACGACGGATAGCCTGGACCGTCTCCTCGCGTGTGCCCTCGACACCGTCCGTCAACCTCTGAAGCCACGACCGACAGTCCGTCGTAATCTCAGCAGCGATGCTCGCCTACATCGAAAACAAGACCTCGTGAAAACTGTAATGGCAGAGGCCACAACTGAAGTATTCGAAATAGGATGTAACGTACCGCGCTGTGGACATCCTGTGCGAAATGCACAGGGTATGTGTCTGTCGGTGCCGTGACACGCCGTGCGGGCTCATCTGCAGCAAGTACGAGCCTGGTACGTGTCGTAGGAGTGTACCAGCGGAGGTACGCGTCGTAGGTCGTAGGGTCGTAAGGGGTGTCCTCCTGCACACGGTCCTGTAGCGTGCCATCCCACTGGCCCACCCAGTCGTTCATCCTACCACCCGGTTCGTCATCGCGCGAACTCCTTCCTCACGAACACGCAAGACGTAACATGTAGTTAGAAGTCATGCGTAGTAGACGACAACAAATAACAGGGCATGTATGCCGATTACTCACGCGTGCACGTTTGCCGCACCGCCGCCGCGATGCATGGAACCTCCTGCCGTAGGCCGAACTGGCGCATCACACGATGTGCCGCGTAGTCCTCAACGAAGACGTCGAAGACGAGCACCCTGCGGGTGAGCCAGTAGTCCCGGTCGCGCAGGCACAGCGAGGAAAGCCCGTGAGGAGCGCGGGCAGCTAACTCCTCAGGGGAGTATGGCTCCCAACGAACGTCGTCCGCCGTGAGCCGGTCGAACAGCTCCACGAACGGCTCGTACGCCCGTGTGACCTGCACGTGCACAAACTGGACCTACGAGGAAAACAACACAACATATTAGATTGAACGATCGATTGCATTAAAAGATAAGTCACAGAAAGGAATATGTACCCTTCGTCGACACCAAAGCGAGCCCATAGTCGGCCGATCAACCTCGCCTGCGTTGTATATCTCCTGCCCGTAGGGAGAGCTGTTGTCCAACAAGGGTGGTCCGAGGCTAAAGTGCTCGAACGACCACAACTGCAGCAGGAGAGGACACCCCATGAGGACGGAGTTCGGCCACGACCTGAAGTACGAGTCGCACAAGCCGCGATACGTGGTAGCAAGTACAGCCGAACCCCAGCTGATCTGCGGGGCCTCTCCATCGGCGATGGCCCTGGCGTACGCGATGAGCCGCGCGTCGACGGTGTCGCCGTGGCTGGTGGTGAATAGGACCCAACCGAATAGCCACAACAAGTACACCTCGAGGTGGCGTGACACCTGCTGGTCGTCCGCGGCAGGGTCCATCCGCTCGAGCTGTGTACAACAAAAAAGAAAGTAAGACCGTAGTACGAATAGGAGAGCGCAGTGGTTCGAACGGGAACGTCGTCGAACACGTACTCGGAACTGCGACAGCCACAGCAAGGACGGGCCGTGCCTCTGTGTCTCCGAGAAGATGTAGTACCGGGCCGCGATCGCAGGCGGAAGGACTCCCTAAAACCTGGCCAGAAGGTCCGCACGCCAGTTCTCCGGAGGCTCCTGTGGGAAAGCAGCACCTCCCGCGATAGGGAGGCCAAGAAGCATGGAGACGTCCTGTAGAGTAGGGGCCATCTCCCCGAACGGGAGATGGAACGTGTGCGCGTCTCCGCCGCCATCGGTCCACAAGAGCCGCCGGCAAGGACCGGTCGAATGGGAAGCGTCGGGACCGCTGCGGGCGGCATGGGCGTCTCTCGCTGCCGCCGCCGCGGTGCCGCCGGCTCGCCTCGCCCGTGGCCTGCACCATCCGGGCGAGTGGTAGTATACCGGCAGCGCTGAGCCTGCAAAGCAACAAAAGGTTAGTACGAGATGTGCGTGTGGCAAGAAGATAGTGCCAACGAATGCTAACCTGGTTGTCCAGCGTGGGTCTAGCCTCCAGGCCACCCGAGGTGTGCGCGTGCGGATCACCCCAACACGATCGCGTCGGCACGCCGCGGATGAGGGACACGACGCGACGCGCGATGTAGCCGGTCGATGCGCTCGTCCAAGAGACCGAAACTCCAGTCCGATCTGTGAGCCATACCTGCAAAACAAATTGAAGGTACGAAATACGTGCAAATATAACATCGAATGTAAGCAAACAAACAATACTTTCAAAATTAGAGAGTGGCACGACATTTACGCAAACAATACATAGGACACATGACAATACAAGTTATATTGTAGCAGAATAGTTATGTAAATAATATAAAGTACATAGTGGCAGAACAGTTACATAAATAATACAACGTACACACGGTCCCACTTTGCACACTGCAAGAAGTGGTGCCGCCAGCCATGGCAGAGCCTACTCCTCAGCTGGTGCCTTGCATCGTCTGGCTGTGTGGCCCTCCTAGCCGCAGAGCCCGTAGCATTGACCCAACGCCCCGGCTTGTGCTTTGTCCATATCATTGGTAATACGCCGACTCTGCCGACGACCCTTCCCACCCTTCAGCATGTCAATATCCGGAATCCAGATCCTGTTTGCAATGTCCAAGGTGGCGAAGTTACCCACAACCCTGAAGCCCCTAAGCTTGCCAGTCCAAGCCTGCACCACCCTGTCCTTCAAGAAGTACTCGGACACAAAGTTCGACGGGTCCATGCGCACAATCCCGCATGCGGCGAGGACATGGGAGCATGGCTTGTGTCATAGCCTCGGTTTGTTGCATGTACAACTAGGTTCGTTCGCATGATCTCCAAGCCGTACCTCCTACGTGACAAGAGAACGAGCCGTCCCAAATCCGGCTCTATCCCGGAGGAGCACGTCGAAACAATGCTCCGTATTGCCCATCACGTCTACAGATTTGACCATCAGTCTACAGTTTCGACCAATGTATTTCGACCATATTGGTCTATGGATCCGACCACTTTATTTCAGTCACAGTGTTTCAACCACACTGGTCTATGGATCCGACCAGTGTTTATCGACCACACTGGTCTATTGATCCGACCAGTGTTTTTCAACCACTCGGTTTTGACCACATTATTTTGATCACTTTAAAAAGAGAGGGAGAAATGCACGAATAGAAAAAGAAAGGTGGACTAGGTTCACAGTTACGTGTCACAAGTCACGCGATTGCCACGCGAATATATGCGCGCATGCGTACGTGCATGTGACTTTAGCTATAGCCCTCCTTATGTCACCTCATATCATGTGTCACATGTTTTAAAGGGTGGCAAGAATTCCACCTTATAAATTACTCTCCCACCACTTGGTTAGACAATATGGGACTAAACTATATATGCTTTAGAATTTCAAGAATGAATGAGCCTTTATACTTATTAGCCCAATTCTAACAGTCCACGGGTCAGCCCGATTAGGGCCATCTAAGTTGCGTTGACCTTGTCCAGTGCACTATTGGGCAAACAAATGGGTGATTAGGGGGAGAGAGAGAAATCTTTATAGCATTGTATTAACAATTATCATACACAAAAATACGCATATAACCTTGCACCATGGCTATACTAAGTAAGTACATTTCAAGTAGTCCTAGCATCTTGTAACACAATTCATGCACTTGAAATGGTGTTGAGACACATTACGAAGAATGCACCAAGCATGTCTTATAGAATAAAGAATGAATTAATGAAGATCATGCATCTATAATTGTAAGTAGAACTTTAACAAGCATGCACAAAACCTATCCTGCATAATGAAAAATGAATTAACTTGAGCCATGTATAAATAACTTTAAGCGTGATGCAAGCCATGGACCTTAAATGGTACAAAGAAATTTACAGAGCACGAACTAAGCGATATCGTTGGATCGGTGGACCATGCTCCTGAAGTAGTACATACGACTTTACTAAGCATGCACCCAGCATACCTTATAAAATAAGGAATAAATTACTGCAGACCATGTACCTAAATGGGTACAAAGAATTTTAGTAAGCATGATCCAGCATATCTTAAGAATGAATTAATGTGAACTGTGCACCTAAATATTACGTAGAACTTGTTGCGCACTTGTTTTAAACAAACCTCTCTTTATTAAGCATGTATGTTTTGATTGTCGTTGGTTGAATACTTATTACACGCGGAATAAACATTCAAAAAATTAGAACTGATTATGCATACACTTGACCACTTTACATCGATAGATAACTTCGTGAAATTTATTTAACACCACATCTACATGTCCATCAATCTTCTGAACATCGTACATATCTCAAATGTAGTTTATTTGCATGAAACAAAGTTTGCATTGTAAATAATCTATTTTCCCAGAACATGTTATATTTCTAGATCAAGAGCAGCTTTGAACACAAAGCTACGGGCTATGGCACAAAACAAACCCTAGCTATACACGGAGCAGAGGCAAATGCACGTGGCTTTTTTGGTTCGAGAGGGGAAGTGGGACTCGGAAAATGGTAGTCCCACCACATTTTTTTTTGTTCTGAAATAGCATAAGGGCATGTACAGTGGGGTGACATCAGCCGTCTATAATACTTGTCACGTAAGATTTTTTGTGACATGGATGAGAGAGAAGGAGAAGAGAGGTAGAAGCTGTCTGGCATGCAACAGACGGTCTATAAGGTCCTTATAGACATTACTTTTGTTGTTGTATCTATGCCGTCTGTAACCCACATGTTTTATGGTTTTATTTTATGGAGGATATATATAGACAACTTAAAGACAACCCATTGTATGGATTGCGTTTAGTTCTGTCTATAGATGACATGGAAGGTATTACAGACAACCACTGTCTATACCACTGTACATGCCCTAAGTAGTGGGGGTGCACCTGCGCTAATCTGGTGCATCCACACTCGATCTAATGGCCCGAAAGGAGAGTTTTCAGGTTTGTACTTTGTTAGCCGTTTTCACTAGATACATCCCCGTCACCTATAAACAATATATCAACCTTCAATTGAGTTTTTTCATTTGATGTGAAGTATAATATGCAATGGTTTTGAGCATATATATACTTATTATGTCATTATATTTTCTTTAGGTCATCGCTTCTCTTTATTGACAAAAAAAGAAAAGAAACCACAATGACATCGTTGCACCCTCAATCTTGACATTAATTTTAGTAAAGCAACACAATTAATAGAGAATTTAGAGACTTTGTAGCATTAAATTGTTTCTACTTTAGGTTTCCTAGTTCGCTATAATACAAGCATTTGTTTCATTTTGGCTCATTAGAAAAATGTACTCTAGCAACAAGCTCAAACCGCATAGATGGCATGGCTATGGCTATGGCTATGGCTATGGCATGGCCTTTACCGATGATTTGGTAAAACCCTGTACAATGACGCGACTCGACGTGCTGGGTAATAGGATATTTTCTATCATTGCAAAGAACGTGCATTCCATTTGTTAGCAAAAGAAACTGAAGGGTGTTGCCTAATATCTAAGCTTTAGCATGAATTAACGCAAGTTGGTACATACGTGGCAATCATGATGGCCTACCTCTTTGGGTCGTGGGAATGCCCGACTATGGACACTGCTCTTGGGTCCACCTTGTCCGCGATGCGTGGCTGGAGGCGGCTATAACGTGGCAGCGTGTGGCTACGCGGCGACGACCGACTGCCATGTTGGCGG
Source organism: Ampelocalamus luodianensis (assembly GCA_036346255.1). NCBI lineage: Eukaryota > Viridiplantae > Streptophyta > Magnoliopsida > Poales > Poaceae > Ampelocalamus > Ampelocalamus luodianensis. The sequence goes on from CM070628.1 coordinate 67,620,374, forward strand.
AGGTGTGACATTTGGTTGCGAAGTGTCAAGAGAAACAGAGAGAAGGTTAGACCCTTGAGAGACTTGGACTTGGAGGTGAACAAAAATAATGATAATGTTGCCTTGGGCTTGAGTGCTGTGGCGATCTTGTCTTCTGTCCTGGAGAAGCGGCGAGAGAGGTGGAGATTAGAATTTAGTGGGTAAATAGGGGTAGTTGGTACTAGAACATACCCATGGTCATTTACCCATCGAGCATAATTTGCACCCACTAACATGCCCATGTTGCAATGTTGGTGGAGGCGGGACATTTGGTTGTGAAGTGCGAAGAGAAACAGAGAGAAGGTCTAGACCCTTGAGAGACTTGGGCTTGGAGGTGAACAAAAATAATGATAATATTGCCTTGGGCTTGAGTGCTACGGTGATCTTGTCTTCTGTCCTGGAGAAGCGGTGAGAGAGGTGGAGATTAGGATTTAGTGGGTCAATGGGGGTAGTTGGTACTAGAACATACCCATGGTCATTTACCCATCGAGCATAATTTGCACCCACTAACATGCCCATGCTGCCATGTTGGTGGAGGCGGGACATTTGGTTGTGAAGTGCGAAGAGAAACAGAGAGAAGGTCTAGACCCTTGAGAGACTTGGGCTTGGAGGTGAACAAAAATAATGATAATATTGCCTTGGGCTTGAGTGCTACGGCGATCTTGTCTTCTGTCCTGGAGAAGCGGCGAGAGAGGTGGAGATTAGGATTTAGTGGGTAAATGGGGGTAGTTGGTACTAGAACATACCCATGGTCATTTACCCATCGAGCATAATTTGCACCCACTAACATGCCCATGGACGTTGGAATAGGGTAAATGATAAAATCGCCATCCCTATTAATGACTTGGTGTCCAATCGACTGGCAACGATTGCCATGGATGCTTAACTCGCCTGGTGAGAGGGGGGAGAAAAGGGTTTGAACACTAGTCACCACCTCCCAACAGTCAATGTGTCTTGTCGCCATAGTCTCATGCTTCTATGATGTAGTATTAAGAGAAAGAAGAGAGGGTACATCCTGTCACCATTTATGCCCTTTTGCACAAAACATCTCACTGTTGGACTTGCTCGTTCAAAGTACCATTTGGCCAAAGAAAAACCCACTTTTTGACACGATTGCCTCTTTATGTTTTTTTAATCTTTTTCAAAAAATCTATTCTGGCTTTTCTTGGATCCAGTTCTGATTATTCTCCTCGATGCATTCTATCTTAAAACACACATGGCTAACACTAGAAAACTTCCCTTTTACCATTTTGCGAAAACAACCCTCCCTTGGTTCGTTCCACTTCCCCTCCCCAACCTAAAACACACACAACCCATCCCTGCAATGACAACAATCACACCTTTGCCTCATTTGCTCTGTATCTGTGCTAGAGTTTGTGCCATAGCTTTGTGTTCAGCAAACATATTTGTGTTGCTCTTTATTTTGACAAGGGAAAACCCTGCTTTTATAGAAAGCAATTAACATGGTTCTTACAGGAGGAGCAAATGCGATCTTGCTAGGATCACCAGCTTACCAAGTAAGAACAAAACAGAAGTAGCAACATCCAAAATAGTTATTACAGCATCCAAACTAGCTATTACAAACAAGGGATTAGGCAGATACAGCCGAACAAGTGAGTTTAGTCCAGTCTTCAAAACTCGCCAAAAAGCAATCCAGATTACTTCTTTCAACCCCTTTGATGAGGACCCTTCAATGCTGCAAACAAGATATAAATTTGAAAATCACTTCCATAGGTTGCTTAGGAAAATCCCTCTCAATCGCCATTCTGTTCCTAATTTTCCAGAGGTTCCAAGCAAATGCTGCAAAACTAAACAAAGTAATATTATAGTCATTAGCCCCCTTCCTATCTAGCCAGTTAAGCTGGAAATCATCTAAAGAAGTGGGAATTCTCTCCCAGCTTAACACCTCTTTCACACAAAATCAAATAAATTTTGCTAACACACAAGAAAACAAAATATGATCAATGCTTTTATCACAACCACAGAGAATACACTTCTCATCACCCTTCCACCCTTTTTTTTCTTCAATTGATCAGCTGTTTGAACCCTATTAAGGTAACTTTGCCACATGAAAATCTTAACTTCTAAACGAATCTTACTTTTCCACAACTTTTGTAATTTTCTGCAAATAACTCCCCCAAAAACCAACTGCCTATAAAAAGACTTGACTGAAAACAATCCTGCTTTCTCTAGGCACCAGATTGCTTTGTCCACATCCCCATTTAAATAAATATTCATGATATAGTTTTTCAAAAGACTCCATTGACTTATCTCCTCCTCACCAAAATTTCTAAAAAAATTAATCTTCCAACCATCTTCAGAAAAACAATCAGCAACACTAGCATCAGGAGATTGACAAATCTTGTAAAGTTTGTCATATTGAACCTTCAAAGGACAATTACCAATCCAAACATCTGTCCAAAACGAAATATTATAGCCATTCCCAATCTGACATCTAACACCTTTGTAAAACAAATGTTTCACTTTCTGTAGACTTTTCCAAAATTGAGAACCATTCAAAGGCATACCATCTCTAAAACATCCCCTAGGGAAGTACTTGGCCTTTATGACTCTGAACCATAGCTCATTTTTAGCTATATAAATCTTCCAAATACATTTAGATAACATACAGTCATTCATAACTCTTGTGTTAATAACCCCTAAACCCCCAAAATCTTTAGTTCTACACACAGCCCCCCAATTCACCATATGATACTTTAATGTAACACCCCAGGATCCACATTACCCTGGAATGCTACTTAACCACTCTACAGCTAGCCAATAATTTCAAGACAAAATTAATTCGGCAGCAACTCTAGACAAGAAGCACTAAGCGGAAGCATAAACAACTAAGGGAATAAAGATGACGGTAATAAGTTCAATAATTAAACAACCTCTAGCAGATTAAACAAAGAATGGTTCACAAGTCCATCCTTATTTAACAACATAATCATCCACAAATAGTTAAGCATTTGGCTAGAATTTCATCGTCTTTATTACAACATAGGTTGATGAACCAAGTGCATTATTGTGGTGCCGCTCTACCCATCCCATGAATGTTCAACAATCACTGTAGGGGAAACAAGGGTGAGATAAAAATCTCAAAGCAAGCAAACTGTTTAACAGGCTAATCAGACTACAAATAAATATACAACATCATTAAAGTATCCATATGTCCACATCCATAATGTGAATCCACATTCATTTACAAGCTAATTAAACTACAAAGATATTAAGCATCAATATCCAATTCTCATAATGAACACAATTATAGCCTCAACCATAGTTACTACCAAAGATAGTAAAATATTAACAACAAAATCTTGATCAACTGCTTCATATTATTCACCACTACCACTACCAATGACAATAGAGTATTAACATGTTTTACCTCATAACTTTACTATTTCTCACATCCACAATTGCTATCAACGATTACCACAAGAGAGAAGAATCTCATGCCACAATCACAACCTCTACCATACCACAAGGATAAACCCCATTCCACAACCACAACCACATTACTCATTCCACAAGAGACTCTCATGAGTCAATTTCCACATTGCAACTATGAAGTTGCGTTTGATTGCAAAATAAATTCACCTCAATATCTTGCATGAGAATGCAAATGATCTTTCCACAATGTAATGCATATGTATGCTATGCTCCACTCGCACCTTTACCCAACAAGGTAAAGGTATGCATCGTCTACTGACAATGCACGATGTTGTACTGCACTGATCGCGGCTATAAGCGGCGACATCCACAATGCAAATGTCATGATATGTCATGAATGATATGATATGATAATCATAAACCACAAGAATTTAACCACGGAGATCAACAACGTACTCATCATGAATATTTTCTCATAATCCACATGTGTCTCATTAAGCACAATACCAACGTGTCATAAGACCATTACCACATAACCCACACCGATTCACCAAGATCAAAATCAATCGATCTAGATGAAACTCTATCACATAGACCACCACATGATCATCATGAAAATAACCACAATGAATTATCAACATGTCCACCTTGAGTTTATTCTCATATTCCGCATTTGGCTCATTACGCGAATTACCACAATACTACCCAAACTCATCCAAACATAGCAATTGATTAATATCTTGCTACCACATTCTTACTTAGAAAACATGTAACCATGGCATATCATTTAACACTACGTCAATCATGCATAGTGCAAGTAGTAAGAAAAACGGGTTAAACCGTAGCACAACCGCTACATTTACTTGCCTTCCACGGTGCGACGCGTTAGCCGGCAAAGATGATACTCCTAAACCTGAGGCTTCACCTCCCTTGTAGAACCACTAGGATTCGCTGAACCAAACCCCACACAAACTCTTCTTCTTCTTCTTCTCCTTCTTCTCCTTCTTTTCTTCTTCCTTGCAAGGCAGCACCTTGGGATAGGGAGGTGCAGGGACAGCACCTTGGGAGAGGGGAGGTGCAAGGGGAGGAGAGGATTCGCCAAGAGGAGGAGGAGGGGCGGTGCTAGAGGAGGAGGAAAAAGGGGAAAGGGAGGGGCGGCTAGGGTTTGGGAGGTGGCCCTCCCCTTTGGCCGGCCACCACTAGGAGATGGGCCAAGGCCCAGCCCAAAAGGAAGCAAAACAACGAAAAGCCCCTCTCTAAGCCGGATTGTGACGAAAAAAGAAAATAAAACTTCCCGATTAAATTATTCTCACCGATTAAATTTAATTAACCCGATTCTTGACTTCTCACACTTAGGAGTATTACACTCTTCCCACCTTAAAAGGATTAGCCTCGAATCCTACTCTCTGAACCACAAAGAGAAGAACAACAAGCAAAAGCAACCCAAACTAGGAGTACTCACCACCTCGAAGAGCTCGGGTACTTCTTTCGCAAAAGATCCTCCAACTCCCACGTAGCTTCTCTCTCGGTGATTCGCCCAAAGGACCTTCACATACTTGATGGTCTTATTCCTTAAGACCCGCTCCGACGTGTCCAAGATACGAACTGGCCGACTCTCCACAGTGAGATCCTGCTCCACTGTGACCTGTTCCAGGTCAAACTTGTGTTCTGGATCCCGCAAGAATTTCCTCAGCATAGACACAAGAAAAACATTGTGCACACCACTCAAAGAGTTTGGCAACTCCAAACGATAAGCCAAACTACCCACCCGAGCAACCACTGGAAAAGTACCGATGTACCACGGGCTAAGCTTCCCGGTGGTACCAAAATGAACAATACCCTTGGTTGGAGACACCCAAAGGAGCACAAGGCTTCCCACCGCAAACTCCAATTCTCGGCGCCGAACATCCGCATAATTCTTTTGTCGGCCCTGAGCAGCCAACAGGTCCTGCCATTTTGGCAAAATTTCCCGCAATAACTATTAAGACCACTTTCTCAAACCATTCTCTTTCTTAAAACACTTCTCTCTTATTAAATATACTCGGGATAACCCAATATACCCTTTTAAAGAATTTGATCACAAATTCCACTCACATCATTCTACTTGGAGCACAACGGTATCTTTTGCAAGCAGAACCCAAAGAATGAAGAGTAAAGAACTCTCAAGCATCACACTAGCAACCGACTTTCCTTCAAAGGACCACGATCCAAAACAAAGGATTCACCACAAAATATTTCTACTGCCAAGTAGACAATTGGAGAACCACACCACATAAACTAAGAGTGAAAAAAACACTCGATGGACCTAAATAATCAATTTCTTTTCCTAACTGGAAAAGACTACGCCTCAACATACGTCAACTCAAAATGCAAATGGTCTCGCCATAAACACACAAAGATAAACAAGAATCAAGAGAGCATCGCACTACTTGACAAAACAATAATTTCCCAATTCATTTCTTTTAATAATTTAACTTCCTTGAACAAAGGATTTTCAAATCATTACCCAACACACCAACTCATTTAACTCAAGTTGGCCACCTCAACAATTAGCTCAATTGAGTACATCATCTACACCATTGTAGATAGACTCACTGCCCCGCAAATCATACTCTATCCCAAAACCACGACCAACAAAGGCTTCAGAACCCACAACAATTACCATGTTCTTAGAAGAAGAGGTAAGAAGAAATAAATTCAGCATACTGAAAATGGTTATCATCACAATAGCCAAAAGACCAAAAGAATAACAAATAGCAATAAGGTTGGAAAAACACAAGATAAGATCATCATACCTCAAATACTTCTAGTACAACTTTTCCTTTCAATAAGAAGCAATTTTCTTTGATTACAACATCCCGCCATTTCCAACAAAGGATGCTTGAAGACCACAACACAAGATTCAAATAAAACCAATAAGATCAATCAACACGCCGCTTTACTCGAGCAACATCGACTATGACACAAGTCATAAGGTCCAAAAAGATTCCAACCGTAAATCTCACACCCTTCAATGCAATTAGTATTATGGAATTAACAAATTCCTTTATTTTTAAAACATTCAACACCATAATCACAACTACATGCTATCGGTTGTATTCACAACAAGATAAACGTTCTTTACAAAAAAAAAATCATCATATCGTCCCACTCCTTCATATTTTTCCAAAAGGAACACCATTAATCACTTCATCATGTTCTTATTATCCAAATAAGATTCCAACTACTTAATCTAGTTAAAACTAGTGCATAAGCCATCACATTAAATCAAACTCTTTAACAAGATGATATTAGAACATAACAACCTCACAAAACATGCTAGTATGAATCTCTTATTAGATTCCATACATTTATCTCGTACTGATGCTCAACTCTAGTTTAGCAACAAGTAAATACACTCTAGCCATTGTTGTCGATAATTGATTATTAATTTTTTATCAGCATAGCATTAATGATCCTATCTCTAATTTGCAATCACAAAGACAATAAAGAGCACAGATTCGATACTCCACCTTATGTTAAGATATTAAAACAAAATAACTTTAAACATCAATAATACCACTTTATAAGACAAGATTCCAAGTCAATACATCCACCTTCATCCATTTCTTTATACATAATTCAACAATTTAGCATGGTAAAAGTTACATAACTTTATGATTGTACATGCTCATCAAGTATGTAAAGAGAGGACATAATTAAGGTTAATCTTATTAAGGCAATATTCCAACACCTCCTTACTTGACCATCCCGAATGGTCACATTAATTACTTAAGATCAATCAATCCAATCTATCCAACAAGTTGGGAAAATTAAACAACTACAATAGTCAATACAATTGTTTTTCATAATCCTTAATAAATGCATGAGTTCTACACATGTATCGCTAAATTCTTAGCCACAAATCTTCAAGAAACTACAACAGACAACATCATATTAATCAACTTCACTTCTAAAGATGTTAGTAGGAATTAATGATGTACCACACTAACTTTTCAACTTGATAATTCACAATCTATCAATTATTTACATAATTACCACCTACTACTTAAACACAACAAAACAACATAAAGGGATTTTAACACTCCTTCTAGGAGAAAATCAAACTTCAAAAGTCGAAATAACTCGGAAGAAAAGCATAGAGCCAACGCTCCACAAGTTAATGAACTTCCACGTAAGCTTTGATTCTCTCTCAAAATATCAAACGAAATACAAGAGTCATGTTTTCCGGCAAGAAAGATGGAACAACGCGAAAAATACCAGTCTCTCCAAAGCCTTGCTCACGAGCATCAAACAACCCATCAATCGAAAGAAACAATACTTGGCCTCAAGAACAATTGGAGGACTAGTGACACCCAACAAGCGCAATAAGCAGCTAACCCGAAAGAAAAAAAAATCATTAACTGCAATAGGCCAAGAATCGGCCAACATCAATTCAAGGAGGATAACACTTTTCTAAGAAACATACCCATGACATCCGCAACTAAGTTACCCGAGGTAACTGCATCAATATCCCTGTACCACGAATGGGGGTATAAACTAGCAATGCCCAAGGCAACAGCCGCAAACCCTACCTCTTATCATTGACTATCCTCACTCATAACAGTCATAGAAACAACACATAAACATACAGGATTATCTCATAGCATGAATAATCAATATAACATGTCAAAGCACGAATGCAATGCTTGACCCACCCCATCCTACTGTGCACCAGTGTGTCAATTTAATATTTTTAATTACCACAGACCTAAAGCCCGCTCGATACCAATCTGTAACACCCGGGATCCACATTACCTGGAATGCTACTTAACCACTCTGACTAGCCAATAATTTCAAGACAAAATTAATTCGCAAAGCAACTCTAGACAAGAAGCACTAGCGGAAGCATAAACAACTAAGGGAATAAAGATGAGCGGTAACAAGTTCAATAATTAAACAACCTCTAGCAGATTAAACAAAGAATGGTTCACAAGTCCATCCTTATTTAACAACATAATCATCCACAAATAGTTAAGCATTTGGCTAGAATTTCATCGTCTTTATTACAACATAGGTTGATGAACCAAGTGCATTATTGTGGTGCCGCTCTACCCATCCCATGAATGTTCAACAATCACCTGTAGGGGAAACAAGGGTGAGATAAAAATCTCGGCAAGCAAACATTTAATGAGCTAATCGGACTACAAATAAATATACAACATCATTAAAGTATCCATATGTCCACATCCATAATGTGAATCCACATTCATTTACAAGCTAATTAAACTACAAAGATATTAAGCATCAATATCCAATTCTCATAATGAACACAATTATAGCCTCAACCATAGTTACTACCAAAGATAGTAAAATATTAACAACAAAATCTTGATCAACTGCTTCATATTATTCACCACTACCACTACCAATGACAATAGAGTATTAACATGTTTTACCTCATAACTTTACTATTTCTCACATCCACAATGCTATCAACGATTACCACAAGAGAGAAGAATCTCATGCCACAATCACAACCTCTACCATACCACAAGGGATAAACCTCATTCCACAACCACAACCACATTACTCATTCCACAAGAGACTCTCATGAGTCAATTTCCACATTGCAACTATGAAGTTGCGTTTGATTGCAAAATAAATTCACCTCAATATCTTGCATGAGAATGCAAATGATCTTTCCACAATGTAATGCATATGTATGCTATGCTCCACCGCACCTTTACCCAACAAGGTAAAGGTATGCATCGTCTACTGACAATGCACGATGTTGTACCGTCTGATCGCGGCTATAAGCGGCGACATCCACAATGCAAATGTCATGATATGTCATGAATGATATGATATGATAATCATAAACCACAAGAATTTAACCACGGAGATCAACAACGTACTCATCATGAATATTTTCTCATAATCCACATGTGTCTCATTAAGCACAATACCAACGTGTCATAAGACCATTACCACATAACCCACACCGATTCACCAAGATCAAAATCAATCGATCTAGATGAAACTCTATCACATAGACCACCACATGATCATCATGAAAATAACCACAATGAATTATCAACATGTCCACCTTGAGTTTATTCTCATATTCCGCATTTGGCTCATTACGCGAATTACCACAATACTACCCAAACTCATCCAAACATAGCAATTGATTAATATCTTGCTACCACATTCTTACTTAGAAAACATGTAACCATGGCATATCATTTAACACTACGTCAATCATGCATAGTGCAAGTAGTAAGAAAAACGGGTTAAACCGTAGCACAACCGCTACATTTACTTGCCTTCCACGGTGCGACGCGTTAGCCGGCAAAGATGATACTCCTAAACCTGAGGCTTCACCTCCCTTGTAGAACCACTAGGATTCGCTGAACCAAACCCCACACAAACTCTTCTTCTTCTTCTTCTCCTTCTTCTCCTTCTTTTCTTCTTCCTTGCGCAAGGGGCAGCACCTTGGGATAGGGGAGGTGCAGGGGGACAGCACCTTGGGAGAGGGGAGGTGCAAGGGGGAGGAGAGGATTCGCCAAGAGGAGGAGGAGGGGCGGTGCTAGAGGAGGAGGAAAAGGGGAAAGGGAGGGGCGGCTAGGGTTTGGGGAGGTGGCCCTCCCCTTTGGCCGGCCACCACTAGGAGATGGGCCAAGGCCCGGCCCAAAAGGAAGCAAAACAACGAGAAAAGCCCTCTCTAAGCGGATTTGTGAAAAAAGAAAATAAAACTTCCCCGATTAAATTATTCTCTACCGATTAAATTTAATTAACCCGATTCTTGACTTCTCACACTTCCGGAGTATTACATTTAAATCGTCACTAACCCCTCTCCAAAAAAACTTAGACCTGATTGAGTCCATTTTATTATGACTTTCTGTCGCAACCCCGGGGGCAGAGGACCCCAGGACCTCACTATGTATACCACACTAGTCCCATGATCAGTGGTTAGTGTACACAATCAAACAAGAGATGATACAAATCCATACCACGTCACTACATTAACAAAAATTTTGAGTTGATTACAAAAGGGCACAGGGCCAAGAGCAAGAACAGCGGAAACAAAAACAAGTCGTGGCCACCCGATTCACCACAACAATCGGCTGGGGTGCATCCTAGTCGTCCAGGACCTCCTGGTCCTTTGCATAGGCCTCTTCACCTGCTTGTTAACAAGCAAGAGTGAGTACAACGACCGTTCTCGCAAGTCACACTCGTCAAGTAACAGATTGATGCATGCAAGGGTAAGGCTTATAGAGTTAGTTTGTATAAAGCCAAGTTTCTTTTCAAATATTTGTACTAAGTTTCAAAGCAGTCTAAACCATAACTAAAATTTATTTTTTTAACACAAGTTTTATAGTTAGATAACATTCATCAACAAATGGTGAATGATACCCTCCTATCACAAGGCTGCCCGCCGAAAACTCATTTGGATAGAGAAGCAAAACCATTTTAATCAAGGCTTTTAAAAACAAAAATTAAAATCTAACTTAGAGTGGTTTTACCAGCATGTCCATGACCGTGGACACTGCTATTCGAATAGTTTTACACTCTACAGAGGTTGTACAATTTTACCTACAAGAGATAATCAATTATATTATCCGCTCACACACTTTCGAATGTGTGCGACTAAGAGATTATCACAAGGCCTTTACATTACGCCGTCCCACTGTAGTCCCGCCTCGCTAAGGTTTCGCTTCCATTGGGCTAACCACCCGCCGGATTCAAGCCCTCTCTTGCGCCAAGTGGGAATACATGAAAGTTGGTCGTGAAAGACACCTACGCAACCAGATGGCACGACCACGGTGAGGTGTTGCAGATTAGTTAGCCAGGTCCTGCTCATTCAGGACATGTGGTAGTACGATGAGGCGTAGCAAAGAAACCCTCGAAGACCGATCCTTAACTGACCTGGGTGACAACCAAACGAACCCTAGGCCTCTACCATAGAAATGGATTGATCCCGTGCATGAACATGCACCCATCCAAACATCCATTTCGCCCAAGTCCAAACCAGTTTTCACTTCAGTTTACCACAGTTAAAACATTTCAGAAAAACTCGATGGTACTGACCATACCACAGCACTACTTGGAAACAAAGTTAAGCTTTTGGCTAACTTTTCAAAATCAAATATTTTTGAGCTAAACTTCGGCTAAGCATAGATTTTTGCAACATGTTCTAGTTCATACTAATATACCAACTAGCTTTTAACTAAGGTATCAAGGGAGGTCCAAATGACGTTCAAATCTGGGTGTACAAAGGAATTGGGAATAACTATCCAGTTAAAACAGGGACTTAAAGTACTTGAATTGAAATACGCATATAGTAGTAATTTAAAACGGAAGGTACATAATTTAAAATACTGGGTGCAATATGATCAAGAGTATGACTTGTTGTAACAGCCCAAAATCCTTAAGTTGGATTAGGTAAGCATCTAATGTGCATTTGTGAAATTTTGGACTTTGAAAAACTTTTATTGCAAAGCAAATATGTTGAAACCTAGTAATCCAATACCCCTTCTCCAATTAAAAAGTCCAACTTGAATTTGGGGCAAAGCTAAAAAGGTTTCAGATGTGGGAATACCTTATTTGGATTCAACTGCTCTGTCTTACTTGTTTGAATTTTCTGGAAATGTTGGAGGATTATTTGGTTTCTTTCCTTTTTGCATGTTATTTTTTAATTTGAATTTAAAATACAAACAAAACTTGTGAATAGTGCCTGGAAGTATTTTTCCTAAGTTCTGTAACACTTTATAAACTCACCTTCAAAAGTTCACAATTTCTAGAAATAATTTGCTATTTTAAAACAGTTGGTCAAAGAAGAAACTTGAAAGTCAAACTTCAAGAACATGCACTTAAAATAATTTTTAGGAGAAAATGTACTACAAGAAAAACCCTAGAAAATTTACAGAATAATATTCTCTACATTTTCAACCTCCCCTAAAAATTTCATATATTTCGGAGCTATTTTGCTTTGTCTAAAAATTACCTAAACATCACAGCCTTTTACAAAAATCAGGAAAACAAAATTTCTAACTCATCTACTGTTCCTCCGACCGGACCCCTTCGCCACCCGGGTCTAGCCGAACCAGTTCGCACCGAGCCACCTTTCCTCTCTCACTTACCTGTGGGCCCCCGTCGTCAGCCCTTCTTCTCCACGCGGTGTCTGCGCCAGCTCGCCCGAGCGCCAGCTCGCCCAACCCGACGCCGCATGCGTGCCACGCCATGCCGCCGGTCATCTCGCTGCCTTCACCTCGCTACCTCCGCCCTCTCCTACAAAAGCCAGCCGAGAGCCCCCACCTACCCTGGTTTCCCTCCCCCTCCTCTGTCCATTTTTCTCCATCGAGCTCCAGGAGCCCGAGAGCAACGCCGCACGCCACCTCATCTCCGTGCCACTCCAGCGAGTTTCACCACCGGCCGACCGCGTCATGGCGTGCCCTTCGCCTAGAGGAGCAAATCCCCTCGGTCAATTTGGAGAAACCGCCACCGAGGAGCCGCGCGCATGCCATCTTCTTCGGCTCCGGTCGAAACCGCTTCCTCCGCCGCCGTGTCTTCTCCAGCGAGCCCCAGCTCAATTCCTCCCTCCCTGAGCACCTCCTAGTCTCCCTTGACCTTCCCCGATCACTCACTTGTGCCCTCTTTCTCTCCAGGGACCCCTCCACGGTGACCACCCCGCGCCGTCGCAGGCTCCCATCGCCGGGCCACTCCGGCCACTCTCCGTCATCGCCGACCACCCCAGCCTGCTCCAGGTAACCCACTAGTGCTCATGCGCGCCCTATTTTCTGCCCCCTCCCTCTCCGGTGCTGCCGCACCGTGTCACCTCCACGGCCGACCGCCGCGTCCTATCGCCGCGCCGCCACAATGCCTCTCCGGCCACCCCGCAACCACCCCTAGCTCCCTTGACCCCCTGCGACCCATTTTGGCCATCGCCATGGTCTCCCCGCCACTCCAACCGCCGGCGATGGGCCACGGCAGAGCCTCCTCTGTTCTCCTCAGCTCCTCCCTCTGTGTATTTGTGTGGTAGTGGTGGTCCTTCTGAAGCTCCTTTGGTAGCTGTCAGTGATCCTCATTAGATTAAGATACTTAGGGACTATGAGCAAAGATGGTAAGGGGAATTGATAGTTAGTCAGTATAAGTTGTATGTTCAGAGTCATTGAGATTTCAGATGTGACTGAATTTCAGAAAGTTCAGAGTCTCAGTTTTGCTAACAGGGATGACAGTAGAATTCTGGATTTAGGTTAGTAGTGAATTGTTCAATATTGTAAATGATTATATTGATGTGTTATGAATAAGAGGCTTACAGCAGTATTCTTTTGTCAGGTTGTATGAACAGAAGGTAATCTGAAATATAACTAGATTTGTCAGTAGGCTTTTGGATTTGCTATTACAAGTAGTTAGAAAATGTCATTGATTCGTGTAGCTAAGAGTGCTGTGATGATGGCTTAGAGGTTCAGATTAGTGGATGAATCGGATTTGTGGGATTTACTGCTAGCATACACTTATACCTCTTTTACATCAATCAATGTTTGGTTTAGAAATTTAAAGGTTGTCGGTAATAGCAAGTTATCAGATTACAGAGTAGTAAGGCAATAAGGTGACTATATGCTGAAAAATTAGTTAGCTTTCACATGTTAGTTGAGTGGTGTTTCGGATTGTGCATAGTTAAGTGTCAGTAAGGCCAAATTTGGTTAGAAACCTGATTAGCATTTATTAGTTGGTTAATTAGCTAGTTAGTGTTCCTATAGCAAATTTGTAGGTCTAAATGAACTTATAGCAGTGAAGGTTGCATAGAATACTTAGCTATTTAAAATGTGGTAGTATGCTACTTAGCTAATAGATGTCCAGATAGAAAATGCTGAAATGACAAATTGTGTTTCATATAGTAGCAGTCAGTGAACAAATCATTTGATTAAAAGAATATTTGAGCGAATGGTTAGGCTATAATAGTTAAATAGGTAACTAGAGCCCATCTGCAGCTAATAGATATGCACGCAATCACCATCAAAGTCTGTCGAAAGAGAACATATAAGATGATTGATTTTGACTGTATGATCATCGTGGATGTATACATAGAATGCCTGGAGAGAGAGTGCTTGTGAGGATTAGGTGGCCTGTTAAGGAAAACAGCATCACCTAAGCTTTAGGTATCGTCCGTCGTCATACGATCTCAGTAGCAATAACATGACAACTATCAGAATTGCCAATAGGTTTATGACTTGGTTAGTGCAGTAGTTAGATATGTTTCTGAGTCAATTAGTTGGTTGGACAATTATCCAGTAGTAGTAACCTAATCTGAAAAATAAGCTTGGATCCTCATAAACCAACAGTGAAATCTATAATAATATAGAAAATAAGTGAGTTTGGAAAGAACAGTAAGAAGAAATCCTAACTGATTTAAATAAACTCCGAATCAACTAATTTTTGCTTCTAAATTTGCTTCTAAATTTGTAATATATCTTCTGTGTTATTAATTTTTGGATGCTTTTTGAAATCTTGGTGTTTATTCGATGTTTCTCGCTTTGTCGTTTCTTTTCGTTAGATGACGGTGATTCAGGTGTGCAATGAAGTGATCTTGAGAATGTCCAGAGTTCCAGCAAACAAAGGCAAGCAGATGTAACATCATTTGATCATATTGCTCCCATTACTTTCAAAGTCTAATATCTTGTTTGCAAAACCTAAGTATGCATGCTTCTTTGTGTCAAGATTAATTTTGTCAATTAGAGGTAGCTAATCCCATTGCATAGTTTCCCTGAAATTGTTCACCCCCGCCACTGCCATAGGTTAATATCCTCACTGGTGAATTAGAGCCCAGTGAATGATTTATGGTCTTTTTATGGTCTTTGCGATATGATGCTTAGCAATGCTTAGTTATAGGTAGAATTGGGCAGTTATCGACTTAGTCGATAACCTTGATCACACAAACTTATTATGACTCTATGTTTCAACCTGTGCGCTATGTTTATTTGTGAAAACTAAAAATAAAAACAAAATGATTTGGACTTAGGCACAATGGTAAGATGGTGTGCTTTTGGGTGTGACTGGAATGGTGCCCGAGTCAACAAGGACCGAACATCTTGTTACACTAAACCAAACATTCTTGCATGCTAACCATACTAGAGGGTATGGGACCTCTCTTGACTCAGTACTTTGGCGTGTGTTGGCTACGAGTCGCAGGTGGGCGTGTGTGTGTTGTGTTGTGGTAAAAGGAGGTGGTTGTGTGCTGGGAGCATTGTAGTTGTCTCAGAAAGCTTTACCCGAGGGTAGTTGTCTTCTGACTTTACAATGTAAGCGTATGGTTTTACGCCATCGAGCGGCTCGTAGTTGATACGCAATATTGGAAATGTCTTGTTAGACTTAGCCGTGCCTGCATACCAAAGGAAGTATGTTAACCGTGGCTGGTGGAAAGGCGGTCTAAAGTGTGGGTACATTGGTACACCCCTGCAGGGTTTGATCTATTCGAATAGCCTCGTCCTAGGTTATGGACACGCTTGGCAAGGTCTTTCAAGAGTTAGACTACAACCTTTTAAATTAAAACTTGATATGGGTGGTACGAGTGAGTAACTCGTGCTATTGTTGCGATGGCTATTGGTTTAGTCATCTCTAGGATGTCTTTATGTTATTATTTATTGTATCGCTGTTATTTATGCAAATAAAATTCAGATTGTTAAAACTGCTTTCAAACTATTACTTATTGCAAATAAAACTTGCTTTATGCTGAAAATAACCTTTGAGCCTTCTCCTTTGATTAAATCCTGCATGTAGTAGTAACTAGGTTTGTTACTCGTAAGTCTTGCGAGTACATTCGTGTACTCACTGTTTGCTTGTATTTACTAATCTGGACAGCAGGTGTTGAGATCGAATCAGGTAAGGAAAGTTTGCGCAGGAACGTCAGTTTGCTATGGTTTCAACCCAGTCGGTTGCCCTGCGGGTTATGGCAAGCCATTGGGTTTTCCTATATGGTGAATTCATGATTTTATTTCAGTTTATTTGCTTTTTTCCGCTGCGTACTTGATTTTTATCTTGTTATTTGGTCGGTCGACCCTTTTGTATGAAACTGAACCTGGTAAGTTCAATATGTTGTAAATTATAAAATTTTGATATTGTAATCACTTGTGTATGGAATTGATGCTTGATTTTGTAACGGGGTGTGTATACTGCATTTCTGGGAAGTATACATATCTCGAGACTTGGTTTATTTGATTTGTGATGCTAGGGTCAATGGAAGGCTAAGCATTACAAGTTGAATAAATCGGGGTTCTCACACTTGCCTTACTCGAAAGCTTGCGGATCTACTTCTTCAGCGAACTCTGCTTCCCCAACGTCGGCGAACTCTACACGGGAGAACAGAGCAGGATCAACTAAAGCTCAAATAAATATCCAAATGAAATCCAACTCAAAAGGCTTTAGAGAAGAAGGTCCAACAGAAAGAGCTACGAGACGAGAGCAAAAGAGCAGAAGTGCTGAGGTGAAAGTGAATGGAGTGAAAAAGGGAAAAAAAGCTCCCTGGTACGCTATATATAGAGGAGGTAGGAGAACTGGGTGACAAGGATATAGCGACGGGATTCCCAGTGGCGTAGCACAAGCGCACAGTTGGCAGGTGAGCAAGGGGACAGGAGCAGGTAAGGGAGGAGACAAGAGGGGGAGATGGGTACAACAGAGGTGACCGTGTTTAATGCGATGCAACAACATTTAATGCAAGAAGACTTCTGCAGCAAACGTGCAGGAAGGAGAAAGTGAACAGGGATAGTCGAAACAGAGAGGTTGGTCAAGGTCAAATGGGGGTGTGACCAAAAGGGAGGTCTTGAGGAGGAGGTCCTGAGGAGGAGGTCCTAAGGAGGAAGTGGTCTTTGCAAAAAGTGCGATCGCGATCGAGAGGGTCTTCTTTGCAAAAAGGGCAGTTGCGACCGAGAGGGTCATTTTTGCAAAAAGTGGGGGTTGGTGACCAAGAGGACATCATGACTGAGAGGATCGTGACCAAGAGGACGTCATGACCGAGAGGGTTGTCTTTGCAAAAAGTGCGATCGCGACCGAGTGGGTCGTCTTTGCAAAAAGGGCAGTTGCGACCGAGAGAGTCGTCTTTGCAAAAAGTGGGGGTCGTGACCAAGTGGAGGTCATGACTGAGAGGAGGTCATGACCAAGAGGTCATGACTGAGAGGAGGTGATCTTTGCAAAAAGGGCGGTTGCGACCAAAAGGGTGGTCTTGGGGATGAAGATCGTTCGATTCTGATCGGACGACTCACAAGGATTGGGGACGTTCGGACTGGGCGAACGCGTAAATGAGATCGGGATGTTCAAACTCGATCGAACAACTCATAAGGATTGAAGGCGCGGGCGCGTGGGAGGAGGAATGGACAGAGAAAGGGATCTGAAAAACCAAAGAACTCTAGCAACCCAAAACCAATCTTTGGATTAGTTGAAGTTTGATTTAGTCAATGAAATCACTTTTAAAATTTCAGGTTTTAAGCTTTAACAAACCAATAAACCAAATGGTTAATTTTATTTTGAAAACTTCAAAAGGTTTAGAGAAACAGGGTGTTACACTTTCCCCATTAAACTGATAAAAACCCATAGTGTAAATAGGCAAGCTGCTCAAACAACTATTCACTATCACTAACCTCCCTCCAGAAGATAATCGGTTATTCTTCCAATTATCCAACCTTTTTCTCAATTTGGAAATAACATTCTCAGTTGCTTTCTCCCCCACATGCCTATCTCCAGTCAATATGCCTAAATAAGTAAGAGGAAAATGAGCCAATTTGCAATTAAAGATGTCTGCCACTTTAGAAACATCTTCACTATTACACCCCAACACAAAAACTTCACTCTTGTGATAGTTAATTTTCAAACCAGACATGCATTCAAAGCAATAAAGCAGAAATTTCAAGTTAATAAGGAACTCATCCTCGCACTCTATCATAATCATTGTATCATCTGCATACTGAAGAATAGGCACCCCCTAGGAATCAGATGCGAGATCCCCCTAATCAATCCTTTCTCCTGAGCAGTTTCAATAATAACTGCTAGAGCATCAATAGCCAGGTTGAAAAGAAGGGGAGACAGAGGATCCCCCTGTCTTAGCCCTCTATAGGTATTGAAATATGGGCCAATCTCTCCATTGATGTTAATACTGGCTTTATCCCCTCTAACTGAACTCATAACCATTTGAATCTAATGCTCAGAAAAACCCTTCCTCACCATCACTTTCTCCAAAAAAACTCCAATGAATCTTGTCATAGGCCTTTTCAAAATCAAGTTTTAGAATCACCCATTTTTTCTTTGAATGCTTAACCTCATGGACAATCTCATGGAGAGCAACTACCCCATCTAAAATGTTTCTACCTTTGATAAAAGCAGGCTGACATTCATTGATGAGTCTATCCACAATATTGATGAGTGATTAAAAAAGATTCATGAGGTTTAGATTCAAGTTAGTAGAGCTTTTGTCCCCTTTTTCCCTAATCAAGTTAAAATCTCCCCTAAAACCAAAGGAAAACTAGCATTTTTGCATTTCTTATCCAACTCCTCTAAGAAAGAATGAACCAGATCATGATGAGCAGGACCATACACTACTATCAGCTCCCATCTGAGATTAGAAATTTTGTTTCTAACTACCATACTCACAAAAAATTTCCTGCATCACACTCCTCTACCTCCAAAAAAAAAATCTTATTTCACCCCCAACAAAATACCTCCAGAATGTCCACTAGCTGGAATCCAGTACCATCTGAAAAAGGAATCACCCACTAAACTCTTGAGCTCTTTCTCAGAAAAATCCTTCTTGATAGTTTCCTGCACGCCCACAGCATCAACCCCCTTTGCACAAATAAGCTCCTTAAGTTGCCTCCTCCTTGCAGCTCCCCCCAAACCTCTTATATTCCAAAATAGAACTTTCATGATTTAAAACTGGTACCCACACCCCTTTTTCAGCTTATTCTTGAATCTCTTGTTCAATTTGAAGCATGTAGCACCCCTCAACTCATTATCAATTATATCTAGACTTTCACCCTCCTCAGAGATCTCCCCTTATGAACTTGGGACTCAGTAACCCCCTAAGTTGACTTCTCTTTTTCAGCTTTAGATAAAGCAGCTCTAACTTGTTATTTGGCTTGTATAGCTGAGATAACCTCACTAGCAGATTGGGACTGAGATCCTAAAATAATACCACAAGAAGTAGCTACCTTCTCTAAGTATTCAACAGAAGTATTATTGAGAACATTAAAAGAGTTTGTAGTAGTACTTTGTGTCTCCAGATTTTGAATGGATTTTAACCTTGAGGCTTTTTTCTCCATCGGGATCCCTTGATCTTGGGTCCTTGAGCTCTTCCTTGTTGCCAATGGAGGCTCAATAACTTTACTTCTTCTCCCCTTTTCTTTGCGGACATCCACAGTTCAGTAATGCCATCATAATCAGAAGCTACTAAAGAATCTTTGTTACTTTCCGCAAGTAAAGTCTCATCTTCTACCCCTTCACACACATCCTCTGTCTTGTCAATGTCAACCCTATCTGCGTGAATCATACCCCCCCTGATAGAATCTAGAGATTTGAATTTTACTGAACCTGAGAGCTTAACCTCCCCTGTGGACTGGTGAGGGCCAGACCTGAGTATATCTAAAGTGTGTAAACAAGGCCAAAGAGAAGCAGATAACAAAGTAGGTCCCCCTCAGTATAAACAACTAAATCACCCCACTTTGAACTTTGTCCTTTTTTAGAAAAAGGAGAGACATTTTCATCCAAAGACCTTTCATCTTCCTCAAGCTTCATCAAACATTTATCCCCCCTTGATGGACATGAAAACTAAATGCTAGAGGAACAATTTGTAAAGCATTGTTGACAGTGTCCACGTCTACAATCTTCTTCCCCTTAACCGAATTTTCAAATTTAGAGGATAAATCTTGCATTTTTTAAATGTTTTTCCCATTACCTCCTCCACCTTTCTGCTTTGAGAATTTTTGAGTGTCGCTCCCATATTTCTCAGCCAATTTCTCCCATTCAGTTTTATGAGTACTATCATTGGACTCCTCCTCATCTTCCTCACCCTCTTCATCTTTTCTATCAGATTTTGTGTCACTTGGTTTTTATAAGGTTCCCCTTTGCTAGGAGTGGGCCTATCTTCTATCTCAAATTTTATCTCATACCCAACAGAATTGATAAAAATCTCAACAAAACAATTGACTTGAGAGGGATCTCTACAATATACCTTTACCCTGACAGGTCCAGCTCTGATCAGACTAATTTCATCTACTTCCAGAGGTTCCCTAATGGTGCTAGTAATTTCCTTTACTAACTCCTCAGTTTTTGCAGGCAAAGGTATACCAGAAACTTTAACCCAAGAAGTCTATACAGATGAAGCATCTCGATCTAGTGAGGGCTTCTCCACTTTGGCTTTTATAGAGTGCAAAGCTAATTCCACTCCCCTAGCCTTGGACCAAGTTTCCAAGGCCTCCTTAGATGGGAACACCATAGCATATTCAACATTCGAAATCTTCCTAACTTTCCAATCCTAGTTAGATTGAATAAGATGTCTCAACTCAGCCTCAATCCTTTGAACATTAGCCACCCCCTCCTTAACAGTAATCACCCCCGTAGCTGCATGTTGTTCTGATAACTGAAGTCCAGGGACTTGAAGACTATAAAATCCTTTCCCTGGAATCCCAAATGTAACAACCCAAAATCCGAATCTAGGAATATGTATTATAAATGCACTAGGAAAAATGCTTTGACCATTTTGCATATGAAATTATACCTATGTTTGAAATTGACTTTGGTTTAAAACAAAACATGAAATGCAAACAACCATGTACTCAAAAGAAAGTTGATGAAACAAAATAAAAAAATTGAATGACAGAATTATTTCGAGCATAATATCCCAGGAATAATTCACCAAAGGATTTATATGAAATCTTGCTTAGAAAAACAAATACAAAAACATAGAACAGAAACTTGCACGGATTTTTGAGAAATTCATAGAAGGTATTATCCTCTGAAAATTTACAGGAGAAACTACATTAGGTCAAAAGCCTTCACAAAAATTTTCATCAAATTTGGACTTCATTTGACTAGTAAATAAAATCGACAAATAAATCAGCTGAAAAAATATCCTAAAGCTAACTCTCCCCCTCTCTCTCTCTCTCTCTAGCAATGGACCCCGTGCGTAGGCTCTTTCTTCCACCTCACCTCGTCGAGCGCCAGCGTACGCCGCGAGTGCATCGCCACACTGCCTGTGGTTTCCTCGCCACCCACTGTTTTTCTCCACCGACCAACCTACCCCGTCACCTCACCATCACTCCACGCCCATCCCCTTCCCGGCCGAGCCCCATCACTGCCCGTACAACACCGAGATCTCCGTCATTTGCCTGTGATTGCCCGAGCTTCTCCCTCATTCGTCTCCACATTTTCGTCTATAAAAGCCAGCCCTAAGCTTCATTTCTTCTTTTCCTCGCCAGTGCGCACCTCCTCCTCCATTTTCTCCTCCTCAAACGAGCTCAATCGCTCGGAAAGCGCAAGCTCCATCTCGGCTGTGCACCGCCACCACCATCACCACTGATTAGAAGGGTTCCTTGTCACTCCTATCGTGTCATTTCGTGTTCCAGATATCTCACTTGATTTCACCTTTGATCCACAGGAATGACCAAATCGCTCCTTCTTCTTCGTCTCCAGCAGATAGCGCTGCCTACACTGCTACTTCTTCTCCAGTGAACCCTGAGCTGATCCCTCATGTCAGGAGCATCCCAGGGGCACCTTCAAGATTCCCCCGACCATCATCGAGCTTCCTCCTTCAGCCAAATGTCTTCTCCACGTGCAACCCATCTCGCAACCGTGGCTCACCATCGACAACCCATCTCCGACCACCTCTGAGCCTCCGCGTTGTTCCGGTATACTCCTAGTAACCCCTAGATGCTTATGCACGCGATGTTTAGTTGAGAGTGTTGCTCGTTTGAGCAATGGCTCGTTGCTGTAGCTAAGCCGCCACTTAACGCCGGCGCGCCATCGCTAGGAGCCATCTCAGGCCTCGCCGACGGCACCCCTAGGTGTGCAATAGCACAGGGAACCCGTTTTGGGTCTTCCCCGACATCGTCGAGCACCACTGCACTACTGTGCCGGACGAGCACTGTAGCTCTTCATCAACGCGCTTAACCACGGTCATTAGCATAAATCTAGTTGTTAACGTTTAATTAATCCCTAATGAGTCACTAACGTGTGGGACCGAGCTAATGATTAAAGAAAAACTTATACGAAACGTTATTGGCTAATGAGTCTCTAACATGCGGGCCCCACAACCTAACCACATAGTGAGCCCTGGTCCATGGACCGGTGGACCGAGCGCCGGACCCTTGGTCCATGCGCTATTACATGAGCCAAGTCGCCGGCAAGTGGACCCCACTTGTTAGTTTATTAACGAAAATCAAATGAAAATAGAAAATACGAGGATAATACGCTTTCCCTTACTGGAAAGCGTAAACCTCAATAGTGTGGGGACCCCGGTAATTATCTCCATAAGACCGGGATTAGACCAGGTCTTAGAGACATAATTACGGGTCTCCGATAAATGAATTCCAATTTAACTCTATCCAAGTGAGAGGCTCAGCCGAATACTAGAGCCTCAACGATCATGCGCGCTGCTCCTTTGCGAGCGCTACATGATTGTCGATTCTCTTTCGATTCGAAGCACTACACTTAGTGAGTTAAATGGGGATCCATTAACAATGAGTATGACTTATATTGGCTCCCAAGATCAACGACCAATATACTCATACCCTCATCCAACGTTGATTACATCCATACAACGCATACAACAAGAGATAAAAAGACATACTGCATAATAGTCAAAGTCTACAGCTTATTACATACGGCCGACCGGTCAAATTCAAAGTAAAGTATCAAGTAGCAGCGGAAGTAAATAAATAGAGCAAAAGACCAGTAGTGGTATGCCCATCACCCATCGGCAACCGACTGGGGGTTAAATGGTGGTAGCACACTACTCGTTTGTGTCACCCAAGTCAACACTAACGAGATCGTCATACTCATATTCTTCCTCACCTGAAAAAGCCAGCAAACATCTGGCTGAGTACAAGTGTACTCGCAAGTCTTACACAAATAAAAATAGTTATGCATAAGGGTCATTCAAAGGATGGCTCATATTGGTTTAGTTTTGCGAAAGAGACGCAACAATTAACATCCTACACATACTAGTTTTTCATGTGTCCATTTAAAAAAAATCAGGTTTGAAGTAGAAGTAAAGCATATAGTAAAGCATTTCAATAATAAACAATTGAATCATACAAAGACCAAAGTGGCAGCCCACTTTGATGTACTAAACACATGAACATCCCGTTCATGACGAATACCAAGTTCAACCACAATTTTAAATCCAAGTCTAACAATAAGCAGCCACAAATTTCAAGCGGTCGTCCATAACCGTGGACACGACTATTCGAATAGATTTATACCCTGCAGGGGTGTACTACTTTACCCACACGACTTGATTAGCCCGTAAGCCTCCAGATGCCTCCGAAAATAGCATACTTCCAATGGTATGCCGGCCGGGTAAATCAAGATATAGTCATTTTCAGCAAGAAAGCCCTATTGAGCTAAGTCCCCCTTGTGAGATGGTTCCTTGCCTAGTACAAGCGTCTGATAGCACTTGCTAGGGGGCTCACAAGTTATATTGGACATACCGATGCAATCAAAATAAATAAAATTGGGGCTCTCTTGCACACTATAAAGGATTACATCGGCTCCTAAGGAACATAGGATTTCACGGTCGCTATGCCCCTTACACCACCAAGGACTTAACACAATAAAACCCTCCCTCTACTTAACCATACGACACCCATATACGCGTGTGGCAAAGACGAGTGTTGCTTGAACAAAGGTACCCAAAGTTCGGTCCTTAATTGTCCAGACAAGTCCTTCCACTTACCCAATGCTCGTGCACAAAGCACCATCACTAACTAACACTTGTCCAGACCAAAAGCTCATTTAAAAATGACAAAATTTAACTCATAAAACAGCTACAAGATCTGAAATATAAATCATAAAAATGAGAGTTGTGTTTATCCCAAAACCGCCGGGTTATTCCCGACGATCGAACTACCGTATCTAGACTTGCATGGCTAAGCAATTCTATAACCCATAATTCACACATCCTATCTTAAGCATATAGGAGTTGGCATAATTCAAGATTAACCTCAAGCATAGGACATAACTAAACTACACATCACAAAAATATTGACATAATCAAAATAGCATGCAAGCAATTATCATTGCACTTAACTTAACCAAAACTGGGATCAAATATGATGCAAAAGAAAGTTCAAATGATGCTTGCCTTGCTGGTACAGTAGCTTCTCACTCTCAGTAGCATAAGTGTCGATGTCAATATGCTCGGGATCTATATAATTATAACATCAAATAAATACCGAGAAAACAACTCAAAAACCAAAATGCTCAAAAATGCATGATTTTTCTACAGTAGCTAAGTCATGATTTTAGATGATTTTTGGTGAAAGAATTATTTCATTTTGATTTAGTATATGAAAGTTATGGTGGTTTGAATTCCAGATTTCAATATGCCTTTATTTATGTAATTTAATTATGAGGTGAATTTTTGTAGAATAATGGTGAGTACATGGATTACATGGATAAATAGACAATATTATTACAAGTTCAAAACAGTTGGGTTTGCTCCAAATGGAGTTTTCATGATTTAGTTATTGATTTTTAAAGTTATCAGCGTTTTCTTTTGTAAAGATAATAGTGTTAATAGCTCTTTTTCTAAAATAATGCTCTCTGTTACAGAGACATGCTTGAAACCAATTTTAATATAAAGTTCATTAAATATGAAAGTTATCAGAAGTGGTTTCACTCATTTTGGAGTTAAAATGATTTAGTCATGTATTTAAGAAGTTGATACCAATTTTCAGTGTATAAGTTGATAGATTCTAAATTTCATAAAGTAGCTATTACTTTTTCTACCGTCCTTACGCTAGCCGCAGGAACTGACAATGGGGCCTGCGCAGCAGCGCACCTCACGCACTCACGCGTTGACAAGTGGGTCCGCTTGCCAGTGGCCCACGGTGACGCGGCAAGAGTGCGCCCGACAACGGCCACGCTTGTGAGCCGTTGGATTTAGATCCAACGGTCCAAGATCATGGCGCGTTCGGGTCGACCCGATCGGCCCAACTGATCCTGACCATCGATTTCTAATCCAACAGTGCACAAAGACTCTAGTGTACGGGACGACTTAAAAGCTCGGAGCATGTTTAAAGTTTTGGGCCCATACTTCAGTGAGTCATTTGTTCTTTTAAGACAGCAGTTAATGCTAATGATTAACGCTTAACTTCTAATCATATCGCTACAGTTGTTGTCCGAGTACGACAACGGGATTTTGGTCCCGCGCGTTTCCCCGGCGGCTCGCCGGCGCTGTGCGCCACGACGACGCGAACTAAAGGCAGGTTTAGGTGCACAATAACGTTGCGCTCCCGAGGAGAGTGGTCTCGACGGCTGAGCTGGCCTGTACCGGCGGCTAGCCGGAGTTGAGCGGCGGCGCTTAATACGGCAAAAACGTAAACAGCAAAGTGAAGCTCCGCAGCGCAAACAAGCAGGTGCCTGAGGTCCTAGGGACTATGAGTAAGCTACCTGAGCTAAGGAGGGTGCTCGGGGAAGCTTGGAGATGCCGGAGCTGCGTCGGCGCCGGAGAAGAAAGGTGGCGACAATACGGCTTCGCGAGGAGAGGATTCCCTGAGCAAAACCAAGTGGAAAGAATGATCAAGATGGATTATAGATCACCTAAGGAAGCTATAGAAACAAGGAATTTGACAAAAGCTTACCGGACCTAAGTGGGAGACGAAAAGACTCCACACTGCCCGAAAATGAGTTTTCTTCAAATCCTCACAGTCCTGTCATACAATGACAAAATTGATTGAGGGGAAATCTTAGTTAGATCCTAAGACACACCGTGACGCGAGAGAGATAGAGAGGAGCTCACCGGAGTTGAGGATGACAAGGTGAGGCCCCTCGGGTGCGTGCTCTAGAGCTCCAGAGAGCACGATGATGGACCGGGAGCTACAAAGCACGAGAGGAGTTGAGATTAGAATAAATGGGTAAGGCTTTGAGCAAGAACTCGAGGGCTACCACCCGGTGGGAGTTTACCTGCGTAGGGAGCAAGAACGAGCTTCCCTCTCCTCGGTCAACAGAGGAGAAGTGAGGAGAATGGAGGGCTTCAAGGGGTGATAAAGCCAGGGGACGTTGGGGGTGGGTGCGGTTTGCAGAGGAGAAACGCGGGGACAGGCCAACGGGCGCGGTGAAGTGACAGGATTAGGCGAGGCGACCGGCGTGGCGCAGGAGTGTCTGCGACGGCGCCAGCGGGAGGTTGAAGGCGATGCTGACAAGCGGGCCCGCGATGGCAGCTACTTAAGGTGCGGGCGTAAGCCGGCGCTACGTGGCTGATTTTAGCCCGTTAGATCAGGATCGGGCGGATGATATTGGTGGGGGCATTCGGACGGGTCAACAGGATGGCGAGATCTGCACCGTTGAACCTTGATCCGACGGCTGCATGTGATGGTGCGTTTAGGAGGTTGGGTTGAGCCGGTTCACCTGGGTCGGACTCGAGCCCGGGTGTGGTTCGAGCCCGAGAACAGCATGCGTGGTTTGGTGAGGTTTAAAATAGCTACTCTACTTTGACTGGTGCTTCATAAATAGAAATAAATTTCATAAAATCATGAAATAATTTGTGAGGGTTCCTGGGAAGATATAGTTCCCATAAAAATTATGAAACCCCATTGTTCATATTAAAAATTTGTGATATTTAAATTCAAACATGTTGTATGTCTATGAATGTTGTTTGAATTTTAATTAGGTTCAAACTAGTCCCAAAAATTTGGGAAAAATTATATTAATTCATGATAATTAATGCAGTATTTAAATACATTGATTCCAGATGATGATCACAACTTTTTATTACTGATTTGAGGTGAAATGTGAATTTTGATGTGTATGTTCACCTCAAATTAGATTTTCCAAGTACAATATATTATGAACTTTTTATTACTGATTTGAGGTGAAATGTGAATTTTGATGTGTATGTTCACCTCAAATTAGATTTTCCAAGTACAATATATTATGAAAATGTTTGAAATAAAAAATGCATGCTAATGAAATACATATTAATCCATTTTAATTGTTGGGGCTGTGACAAATAGTACATGCGCGGGATTACACTTTCTCTGTTAGAAAGCGTATTTCTCAATTTCTCTAGATTTTATAAACCGAATAAAATTCAAACCTTAATAACTTTTGCTACAAAACTCCAAATTAAATGAAATTTATTTCTAAATTCATCTAAAATCATGAACTACCAGAATATGTAAAAATATTTAATTTTGGTTACTCTTGAATTTTTTTGGTGTGAATTAATTTGTTTCTCGCTCTTTTTGAATTAGATGTCGATTGCTCGAGTTATTATTGCAATGATCAATCAACCATATTTCCAGAACCCCAAGAGCAAGGAAAACACCTCCTTTTATCATGTTGATTCTAGTATTTTACTTATTGTACTTTGTTTTGTAAAATCTACTATGCATGCGTGTATGTTTTGTATGAAAATGCTATGAAAGGGAGATCGGTAGTTGTAAATCCTACTTGCTGCATATGTCTCCTTGAAATATTGATTCTTACTATTGTAGCCTTTAGAATATGGGTTAGGAAATATATAATGTCATTTGGCAATTTTTGAGTGCGATTATCGCACAACTGCTACTAGAACGATAGGTTTTTCGAAAAATTGATAAAAGGACAATATGTTAATTTGAGAATTTGGGATATTTTAAAAAATATCCAGAGGGGGTACCTCTGTGTATTTTATATGAAAATGAAATGAAAAACTTAGTATTTAGATGCATACGAGTTATTATGTATTATGAAAAGTGAGGATCGTGGCACACTAGTAGCTTGGTTGGAGATTCTCGCCCGTAGTCGATTAAAGACTGAAGACAGCAAATTCGAGACTAAGACCTAATCGTACAACCATATGCGCTAGTATGGGATGGTCGTAGCTCACTAAGTCATCGAAAACTAGCCTTACACGTAGGTAGGCCGTAGAGTGCGAGCATGACTGGTTAGGCATGTCCGAAGGGGCTCTCTTCACCACAGTGTTGGGCACAAAGCTTGTCGACACAACTGCGAATGCCTCACTTGAAGGAGGGTATCCGGGTAAGTGTGGACCTCACTCGCGGAGAGTATCCAGGTGAGTGAGGAAACATTCGTTGGGCTAGTGCAAGGTTATGACTAGGTGATGTAAAGGCTGCGTCACGAACTCTAGACTATTTACCTATGGTAGTGAGCAATGATATAGAGAATTCTAGTCTAATTGGAATATTCGCGTACTATGGGTAAAGTTGTACACCTTTGCAGAGTAGAAATCTATTTAAATAGCCGCGCTTGCAGTCATTAGCATGCTTAGTGCGGCTGGTATGGCTGTAGTCTTGTTTTTACAAAAACTAGGTTGTCACAAAACTTAGGTAATGATATGGGGTTTTTATTTGTTGATTTAACTGCCATGTCTATGCTGAACATGAAATGTGGCTCGTAGCCGAGGAGGGTTGCGAGTTGTTGTTTTTATTTCTTTTGTGCTCGTAACCGAGAAGGGTTACGGGATGATGTTATTATTTGTTCAGTTCTTTACTTACTGTCCTGTATTTATTTAACTGCTCTTTCAAATTCCATTGTAAATTACTACTTATGAATTTTGCAAATAAAATGGCTTTGAGCAAAAATAACTTGTAGAATGGAACCTCTTCCTTTTGATAGCCTTGTATTTAATATAATTTTTGTGATAGACTACAAGTCTTGTTGAGTACACAGGTACTCAATCTTGCTAATATTGTTGTTCAGAAATTGAAGATGAGCCGACGCATGACGACGAGTTCTTTGCACCCGGAACCAGAGGGTTCAGTGACGGGTCTACCTAGGCCTTGTTCCTTGTCGATTGCCTGCGGGATCGGATGGGCATGTCACTGGACTTTTGCTACTATTACTACTTCTTCCGCTACTATATTTTTACTCTGATGATTACTTTTATTTGGCCGATCGCCCGTGAATGTAATAACTTGTAATAGTTTAAGTAAGTACCCCATTTTCTATACTTTTAGATGTGACTGTATGGATGTGAATACCAACTGTTGTGAATGTATGTACTAGTCACTGATCATGGGACTAGTACAGTATACACATGGGGTCTTCGGTTATTCCACGCCTGGGGGTTCAACACCAAATCCGAAAAGTTTCAATCCCTAATATCTCCTATCAGCAGGACAGCTAGAAGTTAGGTGACCAGATTTCTTGCATTTGTAGCATATTGAAGGATCATTGCATCTAGCCTGATGATGACCAGTTTGAAGGCATCTAAAACAAGTGCCTCTATCCTCATATCTAAGCACCCCAGGGTTTGGACCAAGTTCACCCCAACCCTTATGTGAATCTTCTCTTTTACCAGTACCAGCAGAATCCCCCCATTTGGGACTAGATCTGGTTTGTTCATCACGAAAATCACCCCCATTACCAAAACCACCCCTATTGAAACCTCGCGCAGAAACATCACGACAAAAAACCCCTTCTGAACCCTTGATGTCTCTACTAGAATCATCATGCCACCCCTTAGCCTGAGACGAAGAATCGCGAACTACTCCCCTAGAAGAATGAGAATCAAATATAGTATTATCTATATCCTGAAAGCCCTGATGCGAACCTGGATTCTGGAAGCCCCCTTGCGAGTTCATCTGAAGCCTACGCTTTTGGTCTTGACCTCTTTGAACTTTTTCTCGTAGCTCGTTCTCCGAAAGCAAGTCATCCTCCTCCATCCACTCCTCAGGACTGCTGCATTTCCCCCCAATCCATGAATGAGACCCGCCGCCAAAACGACGGAGAAACCTTTCTCTATCTCGGTCCATCACCTCTCCTCGCACAACCTCAGCAAAGGATCTAAACAAGGGCTTTGGCTCATGGATCCGCCGAACCACTCTCACTGTTGCCCCAAATATGGGATTTCACCCCGTCTAACGAGAAAACCGAGGTCGCCTGGAACCGAAAGTTTTGGAATCCACCCCCACGACGAGATCGGAACCTTACGCCACGAATGGTCATATAGATCAGAAATGGAGGTGCCATACCTATACCTATGGGTCGGCCCAGGTCGGTCCAGCCAGGACTGGTTCAGACACCACTCCATCTCCTTCCTCCGATCGACCCCGGCCATGTGCCGCACCCTGGCTGCATCGAGATCCTTGGGATGAGCGCATCCCGCTGAAACCTCTCGCTGCAGCCACGAGAACCCTCCGCCGTGTCGCTGCGCCAAGAGATGTTTCTAGACGCAGAGAACGAAGACATCCTCCCGCATATTTGTGTTGCTCTTGATCTAGATACGTAATGTTGGACAGATGCATGATTTGACAAAAGTATTATTTACGAATAGTTCAAACCGCACAATTTACTGTCTGCGAGGAAACTATATTCGAGACATATGATGTTCAAAAAATGGTTGGACATGCAACTTCCAACTGCAGTTTTGAATAAACTTCGCGGAGTCAATCGTTACTTTGAAGCCGTCAGTTGTATGCTTATTTTAGATTGTTTAATGTTTAATCATCCTGCAATTATTATTCAATTGCTATCAACAAATACTTGCTTAATATAAGCATGTTTGTTTTGGACAAGTGCTCGACAAGTTTTATGTAATATTTCAGGTGCATGGTTAATATCAATTCATTGTAGTGCTGTATTGTTTTCTTCACAAAGTATGAGCATATTACTTGCATCATTGCATGGAATTTGCCATATTTGAAGTAGTAAATTTACCGTAGGTAACTGTGGTTTGATGATTTTTCAAAAAGGTACTTGTCATAAACTCGACACAAACTAAGCTCACTCTGATTGAATGTTGACCGGCTAGCGCAACTTTAAAACGGGCCTAATCCTGCTAGCTCGTGTACTAGAGACTATCGGTCTAGCCCCAGTACTGGAATGCAATTGTTCCCTTGGAATGCTAAAACTCTAGATGATAGGGTATTTGTTTAGTTTGGTTGATTGTTTAGTAGCTTTCTGGCTCCCCTTTGTTGTATGTAATAGCATATTAAAACCAATAGAAGAGAGTGGTGGGCATTTCTAATGTTTAATAAGTAGCAACGATGGTTCATCCCACCTCTTATGAAAATGATGGAAGTGGTTGGTACAGATCCAAATAATCAATTCATTAGTCATATAGGTTGCTGCAGTCAACTTGGTGAAGCAGTCCTATTTTTCATCTTGGGTTTTTAAAGTCCTATTATTTCATCTTGGGTGGGAGCATATTAGAAATTGAGAATAGAAAGGACAGACAACATTGACTTTTGAGCCTCGATTCCCTCTCTTGTGTGGGGCATATTTAGAAATTGAGGATACAAAGGACAGAGACAAGATTGAATTTTCAGACTTGATTCCCTCTCCTAGTGTCTCTATGCTCCTGATTGGCACTCTACTGGTTTACTTTCTCTACTTTCAGCAGCCTTCTTGCCCCCTTAACATTTTACCTCCGCCTTAGATTACTTGCTCTTTATTTCTTCATAGCCTTCTCTTCCTTTCTTTCTTTGCATTTGGATATTTTGTAATTATCAGGAACGGTTCATATTTTCAAAATGGGCACTGAGCTAGCTGTTACGGGATGGTTCTTGTCGCCAATCATACGGGAAATGCAAGACACCGCATTGTCCTACATAAAGGGGCAATTTAGTTGGGAGAAGGATCAAGAGAAGGATCTTGAACGCCTCGACACTATCCTTACAGAGGTCCTGGCTATCGTGGATGTTATTGAGAAGCGGGAGATCAAGGATTGCAACCAGAGGAGGCTGCTCTGCAAGCTCAAGGGCGCCATTTACAATGCTGTTGATGTGCTGGATAGCTTCCAATACATGGTCCTGAAGTCAAAGGTTGACAGCCAAGCTGTGGTAAGTCGCGTTACCTCATCCTGTGTTTACTTGGGTAAACGTTTGCTAGGTACTGATAAGTTCCGGAGGAAGCTAACTGATATTTTGGAGAAACTGGGTGAGGTCAAAACGACTGCAGATACCCTGTTAAAATTGGTTAGTTTTGATAATGCAACTGCAAAGTTGCTGCCAGTAACACAGTCGCGCGTGACTTCCCCTTTGAAGGAGGAGAACCATACATTTGGTCGAAGAGAAGAGCTTGATAAGCTGAGAGATCTGTTGCTTGAGAGGAGTGACAGTAGTGCACCTGGACCTAGTAACTCAGATGTTCCTGTTATATCCATAATTGGTGTTGGTGGGATTGGTAAGACAAGTCTAGCACAATTAGCTTTCAGAGATGAACATATACGTGCCAACTTTAGTCTAAGGATGTGGGTTTGTGTCTCTGATACTTATGATGAGATGCGACTAACAAGGGACATTTTAGAATCTTTAACTGATGCAAATTATTGCAGTGTTAATAATTTTAATGAATTGCGGGATGTTCTTCGTGAAAAGATAGATGGCAAGAATTTTCTTCTGGTACTGGATGATGTTTGGTATGATGAGGACATGACAAATTGGAAGAATGAATTAGTATGGAGCAAAGTTTTATCCACGTTGAATACTGGACTTGGAGGCTCAAAAATTTTGGTGACAACCCGAAGCGACAAAGCTAGCAATCTCTTACATGCTAGGGCCTCTTTACATTTAGGGGGATTGAACAGAGATGATTACTGGATGCTATTCAAAAGCTGCGCCTTTGGCGAGAAATATCCTGGCCAGTTTCCAGAACTTAGGGAAATAGGAATGCAGATTGCTAAGCGATTAAATGGCCTGCCTTTAGCAGCAAAGGTAATCGGCCGCCTATTGAATGTTGATTTAGATGCGAGTCACTGGAAGAATGTGCTGGAGAGCGATATATCAGATGATGTTACGAAGGTACTCAGGTTGAGTTACCAGCACTTGCCCATCCACTTGCAGCTATGCTTCAGCTTCTGCAGCCTGTTTCCAAAGGACTGGCGTTTTGATCCTAGGAGGCTTACAGACATGTGGATCGCACAGGGTTTTGTTCAGAAGGATGTCTATGACACTGATGTGAATATTGAGGATGTAGCAAAGGGCTACTTTGATGACCTTGTACAAAGGTCGTTCTTTGAGAGATCATGGGTAGACCATCCAATAGAGTATGTCATGCATGACTTGATCAATGATCTGGCCCGGAATGTTTCAAAGGATGAGTATGTCAGAATTGAGAGCGGGAAACAAAAGGATATCCCATCGAACATTCGTCATTTATCTATCTCTGCAAACTTTTTGGACAGTATGAAGAAAGCAGAGATGAAAAACCTGCGCACCCTACTTGTTTGGAGGAAATCATGGCCTTGCTGGAAATTGTCCCTTCCAGATGATGTGTTCAAGAAGTCGAAATGCATCCGTGTGCTGGACTTGACTGGTTGTTGCTTGGAGAGGCTGCCATCATCGGTGAAAGCTCTGAAACATTTGCGCTATCTTGCTTTCCGGGTTCCTGCGAAGCCATTGCCCACATCATTGGTTCAGCTTTACCACCTAGAGGTCCTGGTCACAAGAGGTCACTCTTGCCGGGAAAGTGAATGCATCGATCTTCCAACAAACATGAAGAGGAACCTGCTCAAATTGAGAAAAGCTTACCTTTTTAACGTAGGTGGTGCCACAATATCTGGTTTTGGTGGACAAACTCTTCTCCATGGCCAAGGGGAATTCCACGTCAAGAAGGAGAGTGGCCACAGACTTGGAGAGCTAAAGGAGATGAAAAATATCCGAGGACGATTAATTATTAGATTTCTTGAGAATGTGGAACGTCAGCAACAGGCTGTCGATGCCCACCTAGATTGCAAAGAGCATATCCAATCTTTGGAACTTGAATGGAGCAACCTTGCAAGGTCCATTACTTCTGAGTTGGATTCTGATGTGCTCGAGGCCCTTAGGCCTCACCCAGGTCTTGACCGGCTGAAGATCATAGGGTACAGGGGAACGAGTTCACCCACTTGGCTTGAGACAAATTGGCTGGCAGCATTGAGTTCTGTTGTCCTTGAGAACTGCATGGGTTGGGTACTATTGCCCCCTCTTGGACAGCTTCCTCTGCTCAAGTATCTTGTACTGAGAAACATGCATGCTGTAAGGCAGATAGGTCAAGAATTTTATGGGAATGCTGACACAAAGGGCTTTCCAAGGTTGGAAGACATAGTATTTGATGGCATGCCTAACTGGCAGGAGTGGTCTGGAATCGAAGATAGTTCTTTGCTTCCATGTCTTGAAAGATTGCACATAGCTAAGTGCCCTAAGCTTGAAGAAGCACCACCCTTCAGTGCAACACCAAGAGTTGAAGTGGAGATAACATCTGATTCCCCGCCGATCTCGTCTTTAATTGACTCACTGGTGGAATCAGCATCGCTACTGATCTTACTAGTCAGCTCCTGCAGCTTCCTGAGTAACCTGAACACTGACCAGCTCAGTCACGTCGACGAGTTGAATGTGAAGAACTGCACAGATCAAATGCCAGCTGGTGGATTTCTCCGACTTAGCTCACTTCGGGTGCTCAGGATTAGCAACTGTTTAGCGTTACTATCATCCATTAATACAGAAGCAGCCGAAGACCACGACACATGCTTTTTCCCTCCGTCACTTTGCCATCTAGAAATTGTTGATTGCAGTGTTCAGTCCAGTTTGATACCAAGATACTTGCACGGCCTTACTTGCCTTTGCACTTTGGTGATTAATAGTTGCCACTCTGTGGACTCATTACCGCTTGCTTATTGGCCCCACCACCTCACTGCTCTAGAAACCATGATCATCAAAGATTGTCATGACTTAGCTTCATTGAACGGATTTGAAAATCTTATTGCTCTCAGAAAGTTGGTTGTGGCGGATTGTTACAGTTTCTGTTCTTTGCCGGCTGACTTGAATACAGTAGGATCTCTCAACATATTAGCCATTTGTGGATGCCCAATGATGAGGTTTCTCCCCCAAGATGGCCTACCAGCTTCTGTTCAGACAATTTTCTTGTCACAGTGCCATTCAGAGTTAGATAGCCAGCTCCAAAGGAAGGAAGGTACTGAGTGGCACAAGATTGCTCATATTCCTGAAAAGAAACTGGAGGTATATACTGCTTCTTATTAACTTCCAGTGGATTTTGATGGAGTGTGTTCATGCAGCGTTATTATTAGAGTATGTTCTATCAATCAGCTCTAGGTTATTTTTCATGTCACCTTACTGTTAGTGTTATGTTCCATAAATAAATAAAGTATGTCATTGAATAACTTTAAATCTTCATAATATACCACCAGTATCTCACTGACATGTAGGCCCACATGTCAACCTTACAATGAGTGATATATTATGAATCATGTAGTTATTCAGTGACATATCATGAATTTTCTCATAAATTAAATGCTAAGCATCTCCTTATGCTCTTTGATCTGTGTACTTGTATTGGTTGTTCTTTGACCAAAACGTATGAGACCCTCGTAAGTCATAAAGGCACATCGTGTTGTCATTACTAGCTCGTTTTTTTCCTAGTTTTTCTTGAAAAGATTTGCATATCCTTTGAATTAAGGCTTGTGTCTGTATGAGAGCTTCCCAACAAAGTTGAGTCAGTAAGATCTGTGTTTTTACTAATATTTTGCCCTCTGGCAGGTAGAGCTGAATGATTTGTTGACAATATTTTCAACCAATTCTTCCTGATGACGCTGTTTTTGCTGTGGGCATGTTTTCCTAAACCACTCTAATGTATTTGGTGCAACCAAATATAAGTCCTGTCATCTGTCGTTCTGTGTGATGTAGCGAAGTTTTCTGAAGCTTTTGTTCTATTCCAGGCTCCTAAACTTATTCATGGACATTACTACCTTCGCAGTTTTTCAGAGCCAACTCCGTAAAAAGATATGTTCATTCTGAAGTAGACCTTATGCTCAGCTGTTTGTGCGAGAAATGAAAGAAT
Organism: Ampelocalamus luodianensis; assembly: GCA_036346255.1. Lineage (NCBI taxonomy): Eukaryota > Viridiplantae > Streptophyta > Magnoliopsida > Poales > Poaceae > Ampelocalamus > Ampelocalamus luodianensis. The sequence continues at coordinate 67,656,755 of CM070628.1, forward strand.
AAATCATATCTGACACCCAAAAAGCTTTCGTCAGACTTATCTTCTGGTAAATGTAGAAAGTGTGAACTACAATTTTTATAAGCTAAAGAACCATTTCTGTACGTCTTGTTAGATGGTACTTTGGGTCTGTTTGGTTTGTGACTCCAGAGAGCTATACCAAAATTTTGGTAATACTAATACTGGGGTAGTGCCAAAACCAGGGTAAAAAAAATAGTGTTTGAATTGTAGCCATACCAATTCACGAGCAATACCAAAATTGATGTGTTTAGATTGAAACCATGTCAAAATTTGCCAACATTGTGAGTATGACGCGCAGGTCCCGCATGTTATATAATTTTTTTGGGATCATTTCCCACAAAATATATCTTCTGTGATAGAGGTAAGATTGAAACCATTTTTAGAAATAAGTTCACTTAAAATAAAAATTAACAAAATTGGTTTAACTGTATTTGAAGTAAAAATGAATTAGTTATGCATTTTAGAAGTTTAACATACTTTTCAGTGTGTGAATAAAGGGATATCGGATTTTATAAATATTTTAATACTTTTTCTGACTGAGGCTGAGCTAGCCTCCGACGCTGATTGGTGGGGTCTAGTGAACCAATGGCAGCGAGACACGCACAGGAGGAGCGAGAAGAGGAAAAGGGCAGGGGTCGCGTTGAACCGTTCGATTTAGATCGAATGGTCCACATCGATTTGGACGTTCGGACCGTCTAAAGGTGTTATCAAGATCGGACCATTCATTTTCAATCGGACGGTCCACCTAGATTAGAGCGTTCGGGAAGTCTGAATGTACCGCTGAGATCTAGCCGTTCAATCTCAATCCAACGGCCGAAGTGAAACACACACGAGGAGCGGGCCGAGTGGGCTGTGCACCCGGAAAGAATAGGGTTGGGCTGAGGAGGTTTCGTCCCAAGCACTGTTTTTCAATTTATTTTGATTTAGCAATTGATTTAATTCTGATAATTCAAAATAGCTTTAGAAAATAGCAAATTAAATCAAAAAATTATGAGAAAATTCTATAAATTCTTTATTAATTTGGGGATGTGACATACATGCACACATACATACATGGAAATATCAATAAAACAAATAGATTTTTAGAAAATAGCAAATAGATTTAAAAAATCCTAGAAAAATTCACAAAAATTCCTATAATTATTTTGAACTTAATAAAAATAATTCTAACTTAAATTTGGTTTTTTATGTTTGTACAGTAATTATTTTTAAAGGTGATATATATTCTTTTTTGCACTAAAATATGCCAACAGTGATCTTGTTTTATTGATAAAATGATAAGGAACACAATGGTTCAATCGAATCGCAAATCGGATACTCGGCTTAGGAAATATGATCATTTCTAATTTATAAATCAAACTAAGCAAGCAACTAATACACCTCTCCATAGCCAATCACCACATGACATGTGTCCAAATGCATGCAGGCTGCCAAACCAAATCTTTTCTTCGCCTGAAAATTGCCTGGCTGAACTGAAGGAAAAATTTGGTATTACTAAAATTTCGTGAGCAAAGCCAAATATTGGAACCGAATCAAATGGTAGCCAAATTTTTATGGTATTACCAAAATTTAGTTTGGCCCAGGTTGGCACTAAACCAAACAGACCCTTTGTATTCCAATGCTGCCGGTCATTTGGAGTAGGATACATGATATTCTTTTTCAATTGCAGAACATTACATATTGGTTTATTGGGTATACCAGTGTACCAGGTATTAAGCTATCTTACTATGGCATTATTTTCTGACTTAGTAGAATACACACAGATAGTACTCTGTGTCCTGACAAGAACAAAAGAAGGATGACTGAATGCTTTAACTGCAATCGTTTAGGCTTTGTTCTAAATTATGGGTGAGGTGTTATACTGATATTCAGTCAGCCCCTTATATTTCTGTAAACTGGCGGAGAACAAAACTGGCTCATCAGCTTGCAGAATATGTAGGACCCAAAGAGGCATCGGTTTGTACATATAGCATAGACAAGACAACATGCCCATTTATTAGGCCATGTACAATGGGTTTACATCAGCTGTTTATAGTCTCTATTATATAGGATTTAAGCTGATATGGATAAAAGAGAATAAAGAAAGAGAAATGTGTTGCCTACAATCCTGTAGCCGACTGTATCACCAGAACCAAGGAGAAAATATCTTAGATCCATGAGAACATTAAAAGATTGTGTCATCTATAAAAACAAGTAAAAAAAACAACCTATTATATGAGTTGTCTATAGTGCTGTCTATATATGACATAGAGAGTTACTACAGACAACAGTTGTCTGTACCATTGTACATGCCTTTAGGAGAATATCCTCCCATCCTATCCACTGTCTGTTTTGCATCGAGATGCACATGTGTAGTTGAAAGCATGAAGCAATACTTGCAAAATATGGTACAAAATACCCCCCTCTCTCTTCCCTCACCCTTGCTGCCGGCGCACGACTGGCAAGCTATGCTGCCTCTGCCGCCAACCTCCGTCGGGTTCGCGTTGTTGATACGCACCACCGCCATCCTTCGTGGGCTTGCGCTCCGCGCCGCCGCACCGGCGTTGGATCCAGTCGTGCCGAGTCGCACCGCGCCGTGGCCGGATCCGGTTGTCTAGCGCCACGCTGCCACCGGAGCTAGACGTGCAGAGCCCATCGCCGCTGAAGAGAGAGAGAGAGAGAGAGAGAGAGAGAGAGAGAGAGAGAGAGAGAGAGTTATACAAATCTGAATTTCAAAAAAAAATATGTACAAAATTTGAACATGTATGAAACCCAGATACTTACAAAATTTGAACATGTACGAATCCGTATGTGTTTTGGACAAATTATGGACATAAATCTCTCTGCAAGTCCTTGCACTACTACACTCAGCCTCATCACAGACGGTTCGGAACCGTCATCACAGACGGTTTTTGAACCGTCTGTGTTGTTACATCCGTGATACGCTGTTATCACGTCTGTGATATATATGATATCACAGACGGTTCTAATTATGAACCGTCTGTGATATATATAATATCACAGATGGTTATGGTTACTAACCGTCTCTGATATCCTAATATCACTGATAGTTCTAATTACCAACCGTCTATGATATCATCATATCAACGACGGTCGGTAACTAGAACCGTCTGTGATATCATAGATATCACAGATGGTTTAACTATCGAACCGTCTGTGATTATTCTTTAATCTTAACTAAATTTTTTTGATTTTCGGCTAGCCTCAGGAATTGCTAGCTATGCCCTCTGAAAATAAGCATGCAGAAAAATAGATACATATCACAGATGAATCAATCGTTGACAACTCAAAGTGATCATTTACAACTCAAAATCAATTACAAAAGAAATACAACTACTCAATTATTGTCGCTAGAGTTACAATTCAAATTACAACTACTCAAAGTGAATTACAATTGAATCAATTGTTTGAAGGTGGTTCAGTGGCATCGACGGAGTGAAACTCTCCGTCGGTGTCAACGATATCCATCATGATGAAGCTGCAGAGTCTCCCTCGAACCTCCAAGAGCTCCTTCGTAATGAGTGAATCTAATTGTATGTTCAAGCCCTGTAGCCAGCAAGAGGAGTCAATTAGTAAGCGTATATATATTTAAATTTATAATTATGAAATAATTATTGCGAGATTGAAAAACCGCAGGATCCTTCATCTTAGCACTCATGATTTCATGCATATGATGGCAAACGTAGAATGCACATTGTTCTTGTTTTTGCTGGCGACACTACAAAAATAGAATTACATATATATGTATAATCAGTTCGAGACGCATTATTACGAAGTATGATATATGATTATTGTGTTGTAGCGTGTATCGGAAATCGCGTCCTGTGTTGCAGTGTGGTGCTCGATCCCTTGTATGCCCCTCCGTCGGCAACATAGGCGATGAACGACCTACATGTTTTCAAAAAGTTAACCTCTCGCCATTTCAAATGAAGGAAGACTACAATAGAGTTATGTATGGAGGAAATGAGCATACACAGCCGAGTATTCCTTGCACAAGGGTGAAGTCGTGCGTTTTCTTTGAGTAGGAATCAAGGTATATTACCTTGTTCCTCTTTGGTACAATGACTAAAAGGATCGATGGAAGCTACGATCATGTATGTCGCTATAGTTATTAAACCTAAGTTCGTCTTTGCGTATAAAGTACAAATAAAATTTGTATAGCAAGTAGTGAAGCACTTACTTCTGATTGTAGGGCACCAGTATGTAGTCCTTGTCGTCCTGAGCAAGCTATCCCGCCGTTATGTATTTCACGACGTACGATGCGTCTTCCTTGATGGTTTGCTCAGAGACCATGTGTGGTCGAGAAACCCACCGATTCTCGCATCCCTGGGCATTTTTCATCATGTATCTATGTATATAAGCAATGAGTTGTGATATTTTCATCATGTATCTATACATAAGCAATGGTTTGTACACACTTACAGTGTCCAACATCGTAAAAGCGAGGCGTCGAGGGCTTGGAGGTTGAATAGGTCGAATAAGTCGTTGAAACCCACGACGAAGTGGCCCGGCTCGTGGAGGAAATGCTCCTTCGTGTATTTGACGACGATTCCAGAATCGTACCATTTATCTTTGGTCTTACGCATGTACCAGGTATGCAAAGACTGACAACCTAGTCCAGCATAGGCTAATACTGTGTTGCTCACCAACGGACTTCCGAGAGAGTATTTCTTGGGAGGCGGAGGCGCCTTAATGTTCTGCGATTTCGACTTGGACTTAACGACTTGCCCGCTACGCGTCTTCCTGTGAGACGACTTGGGAACCAATACGGCGGCACGCTTTTCTGGTTCCTTCAGCGTCTTCTCCACGGGAACCAATACGGCGACACGCTTTTCTGGTTCCTTCAGCGTCTTCTCCACGGGAATCGATGAGGCGGGCTTCTGAACCGAAGGTTGAGGCAGCACTACAGGGTTGTGTCCACATGGTTGAGGTGGAGTCATCAAGGGTCCTGTTGGAGAGGCATGGTCGTGTCGAGATGGTTGAGGTGGAGTCATCGAGGGTGCTGTTGGAGAGGCCTTCTGAATCGAAGGTTGAGGCGGCACTGCAGGGTCTAGGGCGATGTCCTTCTTGGGCCACTGGATAAAAGTGTACAAGGCATCCCCTAGTGTTCTGATTTCTTCGTCGGTAAATCTCACGGAGGACGACCTTAAAATTTCATGTACCATGTCCACTTGGACCTTGGCGTAACCCTGCGCCACCTGGGCACCGTGCTGCACTGTCCCTTCCTAGCATGGATACACCATCCTCCGCCCAGCCTCAATAGACAACCCAGCCATCCTCACTTGGAGCGTGCAGGGCGTCGCCTCCTACAAAACGATACTTAATTAGCTAAGGCGTCCTATAGGTCTATCTTTGGAGTATTCTAGAGATGTACATTACCTTGATGGCGTCGATAGGTAATTGGACATCATTGTGCTCATAATTTTGCGTGGACGCGACGCTACTCCGATGTTGAGTAGGACTGGCTCCCAAAATAACAGGGGCGCCTTGCGACTGGTTGAGGAGTTGATTGATTCGATCCTCCAATCTTGCTATATGTCCTTCAAATCTTGCAGTAAGCCTCATTTCTAACTGGTGGTCGTACTCGACCTTGGATCTCTTCCTACTCCGGTACGTGTAGTAGTTGTCTGTGAATCCATCCCTCCAAGGTACGTTAACCCCCTTTGCCTCACGTGCGACCCGGGTGCTCCTTGTTTCCCAGGGCCGTAGATAGTATATCCTTCTCCCTGTCTGATTGGAAGGAGCCTCCGGGACATGCGGAAGTCAATGCTTGCTGCAAGGAGGTCATCATGTTATTATAGACACTATGAAGTTATGAACTTATTAACAACTAGGTAGTTCGACATATTTACGGACGCTTGGCCACCTCCGTCCGCGGGTTTGTGAAAGAGATTCGCCTCAAGACGTGGTTGATGCCCTCGCCTTAACCGTGAGAGAGCGCGCTCGTCCGTGATCTCAAGAAATGACCTTGTTTTGTTCTCGTCCTCCGCCGCCCATTGCGCGGATTTACCCATGCACTGTGGCAGCCGAGTTTGTGGGGTGAGTGTTCGATGTCCGAGAGCCTTGTGCGCCGCACTTTGCTCACGAAATTCAGCCGTCGTCTTCATTTGCACAAAGGCGTCCCATATATCCCGCGACAAGAATTTATACGTCGTGAAGGGTGTTCGACCCGTGTTCACGTACTTCGTGACAAGCGTGCTCTTGAAGGTCCTCCACGCCTTTCCCATCGCGAGCAACGCCAGCCGTTCCATGTGTGCCATGTCTGCTTCTGGGAAAGTGAACAATTTTAAAATTTCTTTCCACAGCTCGCCTCTCCGATCATCCGACACAGTGTCCCAGCTTAGTGTGGTGATGGGGACCCATTCCCTTCCAAGTATCCCGCAGATGGTCCGGAATCTCGCCGCTGCTTTGGGGGGACTCACAGGGATCCCATTGGCATTGACCTCCGTGATGGTCATTATGCCCGTAGGAATTTTCGATATTCCTCTGCTATCTCGCGTACGTACCACTTTCCTCGGAGATCCAGACGCATTCAGCGACGTCGATGACGGCGGCGAAGACGGTGTGGACGCCATGTCGCTTATTTGCTATCTATATAATAAGTAACTAAAAATAGTTGGCACAATGTTCCTTTACATCATACAGTAAAACATTTTTAAAGATTTCAAATGACACTATATGTCAGTAGTAGCACAAGCAAAAAGGATGTAAAATAATATGTACATAAATAATATAAGATTGTACAGAAATTAATATGTAATTTCAGATATTAAATTTATACTAACAAGACGATCACTGGTCAATGTTTGGTCCATAACTGAAATCAGAGCAGGCTATATATAGATAAATTGCAAGTAGATGAAAATTATGCATGATAGTTTGTGCTCTCAGAAGGAGAGTTGCAAAAGAACAAGTCTTTGCCATCTCAATCCTATTGTCTATACTCTTCATTAAATGAATATGATAATATAAATTCAAACTATGAGCTCTAAACAATACTTTGCTTAACTATCACATGATCTCAACTGTTACCGAAAACAGATTAAACTTCCAGTCAAACATTCAATTAATCTCAGTATAAGAAAAAGTTCATCACAGAGCATGTCAACAAAGCCCACTAATCAATTTGCAATATCTTCAGTACTAGATTCAGTTCACAGATTATCAAAGACTAACCCCATGCATGCACAGAGGGTCTCCAACACTAACCCCATGATGAAACCCTAGCAATATCACCATCAGTACCCATCACAGAGCAAGGGAAAGAGTAGAGAGAGGACTAGAGGGTAGAGTACCAGGGGTAACAGTATATCAAACTGACAGTAGCAAGTAATACAATAGAGCACAAGAATGAACTAACTATCACATTCAAACTCAGTATAAGACAAAGTTCATCACAGAGCATGTCAACAAAGCCCACTGATGAAACCCTAGCAATATCACCATCAGTACCCATCACAGAGCAAGGGAAGGAGTAGAGAGAGTACTAGAGGGTAGAGTACCAGGGGTAACAGTATATCAAATTGACAGTAGCAAGTAATACAATAGAGCTCAAGAATGAACTAACTATCACATTCAAACTCAGTATAAGACCAAGTTCATTACAGAGCATGTCAACAAAGCCCACTGATGAAACCCTAGCAATATCATCATCAGTACCCATCACAGAGCAAGGGAAGGAGTAGAGAGAGGACTAGAGGGTAGAGTACCAGGGGGAGGAGGCCGGTGTAGGGGAGGAGGCCGACACGGTGTCGACAGCGCGGGGAGGAGGCCGGTGCAGGGGAGGAGGCCGACACGGGGTCGACGGCGCGGGGAGGAGGACGGTGCAGAGGGAGGACGCCGACACGGGGAGGCCGGTGCAGAGGGAGGAGGCCGACGGCGAGGGGAGGGAGGCCGGTGCAGAGGGAAGGCGCCGATACGGGGAGGCGGCGGCAGCGTCGGGGCACTGGGGAACCCTAGAGGAGGCAAAGGAGCTGAATGGGTGGGCAATGGGGAGAATAAATGGACGGAGAGATAAATAGGTGGGCCCTAGGTTTCCTATCACAGACGGTTCTATTATGCAACCGTCTGTGATATTGCCGCATCACAGATGGTTCTATTAAATAACCGTCTGTGATGCGGGAATATCACAGACGGTTTCATAATAGAACCGTCTGTGATGAGGAATATCACAGACGGTTATATTATGCAACCGCCTGTGATATTCCCGCATCACAGACGGTTCTATTATGAAACCGTCTGTGATATTCCCGCATCACAGACGGTTATATTATGCAACCGTCTGTGATATCGACAACCAGTATCATGGCAATCATGACACAAGTCCATATGAATAACCTGATGACAAGTATGATGACATAACACATCTCCAAATAATTTGACTGAAAATCAATTTATCCACTATTTATCCCCTCACAATTTGTTTGACTTAAAAAATTCATATATAATTCAACTCAACTCCAAATTACAATGAACGTCCACATTGCCATCAATATATATTAAATATGACAAGTCCATAACACATTAACACATGACAATTCAATAAATTAATTACAATAGAGTAAATTCTTAATTAAAATATAGTCCTTCATGATGATCGACGCGCATATAGCTAGCTTCCTCACTGGGTTCTTCCTAGAGCCTGATGCCGTCTCTGAAAGGAGGTAACTCGTCAAATTGATTGTATTCTTTCTCGTCCACTATATTCTCAACTCCAATAATCCTTCTTTTTCCATGAAGAACCACGTGTCGCTTCTTATTTGCTGGGTCGGTTACATAGAAGACTTGAACAACTTGGTTAGCCAGTACGAATGGTTCGTCTTTGTATCCAACACGTTCGAGGTCCATGGTAGTGATGCCGTACTTGTCGACCTTCACCTGTGGGACATGGACCCAATAGCACCGAAATAGGGGGATCTTGAAAAGCTTGTAGTCGAGCTCCCATATCTCTTTTATTTGCCCATAGTATGAGCTCCTCAGCCCATCGGTACTGAATGCATCTATGCGGACACCGCTGTTCTGGACTGTGCTCTTCCTATCCTGAGCTGCCGTATAAAATGTGTACCCATTTATGCCGTATCCTTGCCATGTGACAATTGTAAATTGTGGCCCTTTTGCCAACCATAGCAGTGTATCATCACTTGATGACCTCCTAGTGATTCACACCTTTAACCATTCGTTGAACCGACAGTTGTGCTCACTCGTGATCCAAACCTCGACCGTCCGATTACATTGGCGTACCATGTCTTTGTGCTCGTCGATGTACGGGGACACTTGGGTCATGTGTTGTAAGACCGTGAAATGGGCTTGAGCGTACGTATCCAGATCGGGAGTGATTGATTTCCTACCAATGGTCCCGATACCATCCAGCCTTCCCTCATGACGAGATAGAGGCATACCTATCGGTTCCACCTGAGCCATGTAGTCGACGCAGAACTCAATGACCTCTTCAGTTGCATAACCTTCGATGATGCTGCCCTCCGGTCGAGATCGATTCCATACGTATGACTTGAGAATTCTCATGTACCTCTCGAACGGGTACTTATGATGTAGGAACACAGGGCCGCATATCTTTATCTCTTTCACAAGATGAACAATAAGATGGACCATGATATCAAAAAATGACAGAGGGAAATACATCTCAAGATGACATAGAGTCGTCACCACCTCGCCCTGTAGAGCATCTAGTCCTTGGGGATCGATGACCTTCTGAGCAATTGAGTTGAAGAAATAACACAGCCTCAAGATTGCCACTCGGACCTTGTTCAACAAGATACTCCTAATTGCAACAGGAAGCATTTGTGTCATCAGCACATGACAATCATGAGACTTCATACCAATTAATTTCAAATCTTGCATAGAAACAAGTTTCTTAATGTTAGCGGAGTAACCAGACGGGACTTTGACACCATGCAAGCTCTGGCACAGTTCATTTCTCTCGGCCTTGGACATTGTGTAGCAAGTTGGTGGAAGGTATGTTCATCCTTTATCGGTCTCTTTCGGTGCTAACTCGGTCCTTATGTTCATATCAACCAAGTCACGCTGTGCGTTAATACCATCCTTTGTTTTGCCACTAATGTTCAGTCAGAGACTAATCAAGCTATCACATACATTCTTCTCCATGTGCATGACATCGATGCAGTGACGAACTTCTAAGTGCTCCCAATAAGGCAAGTCCCAAAAAATTGGCCGCTTCTTCCAGATGTTCTTCTGATGAATTTTTAATTTACGTCCCTTCCCAAGCACAACATCGATATCCTTAACCATATAATAGACATCTTTCCCTCTAAAATCCCTTGGAGCTGAACTATCCTCTTTATTTCTGTCGAATTGTTTCTTCATCTTACGGTATGGGTGACTCCTGGGAAGGAACCTACGGTGACGCATATACACAGTTTTGCGCGAGTTGTTCAGCCATACACTCTCCGTAGCATCTAAGCAGTGCGGACAGGCTTTGGCTCCTTTCGTACTAAAGCCCGACAGGTTACCAAGGGTAGGAAAATCATTGATAGTGCAGAACAACATGGCGTGTAAAGAGAAGTTCTCTCATTTGTATGCATCCCATACTTGTACCCCTTCGTTCTACAGTGTCACAAGATCATCCAGTAATGGTGCTAGGTACACATCAATATCGTTCCCATGTTGCTTCGGCCCTTGGATAGGTAATGACATCAAAATGTACTTCCGCTTCATATACAGCCAAGGAGGAAGGTTGTACAAACATAGATTCACGGGCCAAGTGCTATGCCGGCTGCTCATGTTACCGAAAGGATTCATTCCATCTGTACTCAACCCTAACCTTATGTTCCTCGGTTCTGCACCAAACTCTTTGAAGGTCCGATCGAAGTTTCTCCACTGGGCAGAATCAGCAGGGTATCTTAGCTTTCCATCTTTCTTACGCTCCTCCGAGTGCCAACGCAGCAATCTTGCCTCCTTTCGGTTCGCGAATAAACGCTTCAAACGTGGGATCACAGGCAGATACCACAACATATTAGCAGGAGGTACTTGTTTCACCTTAGCAATATTCTTACGCTTGTATCGGGATGCTTTGCACACAGGACATGCATGCAAGTCTGAATACTCTTTACGGTAGAGGATACAATCGTTCGGACATGCATGTATTCTTTCTACTTCCATTCCCAATGGACAAAGAACCTTCTTGGCTTGGTAGGTCGTGTTGGGAAACACGTTTCCCTCCGGAAGGATGTCCGCTAGGAGACCTAACAACGCCGTGAAACTCTTGTTGGACCAACCATTGCTTGCCTTCAATTTCAGCAGTTCAAGTACAGTTGACAACCTTGTGTATTCCGGCTTGCAGCTAGGGAACAAAGGTTTCCCCGAGTCCTCCATTAAGCGCTCAAATTTACAAAACTCTATCTCACTGTAGTTCTCTTCTGCATCGCGTAGCATTTGATCCAGATTGTCATCGTGCGACCTATCCTCATCAAAAGCACAATCCACATCCGGCATATCGTTGACTTTCTCGACGATGTCGTCATTATTAGCTTCCTGTATAATCTGCTCTTCACCGTGACTAGTCCAACATGTATACCCTTTTTTGAAACCCCTTCGAATCAAGTGCCCTATGATCTGCGCTGGGTTATTAAACATCTTCAGATTACCGCAATCAATGCATGGACAATACATAAATTCTATCCCTTTATTCAACATATCCTGCTCGGCGGCTCTTTTAAAAGCAAACACGCCGTTAATGTACCCTTCACTCACACGGTTCGCACCGTACATCCAGTTTCGATCCATCTACGCTACGCACATAATAAATTAGTAGTGTTAAATTATATTAATAAACTGCAAATACGTTACTCCTCCTATTAGAACCGTCTGTAATATCCTATTATCACAGACGGTTTGTAAATAGAACCGTATGTGAAATATGTCCCGTATCACAAACGGTTCGTATTAAGAACCGTATGTGATAATGACATATCACATACGGTTCTATCATGGAACTGTCTGTGATATGTAATTATTACAGACGGTTTGTAAATAGAACCGTCTGTGATAATAGTATATTATAGACGGTTCAATCATAGAACCGTCTGTGAAGTATTGCAACAGCCCAATTTTCAAATTTCAGTAAAATTTAAAATTTATGTATCTTTGTGGAATTTTCTGAAATTTTTAAAAGCTTTTTATAAATACTTTAAAGTCAAAATAAATTTATTTGCAAAATTTAAAGCTAACATAAAGTTGAAAATAATTTTATTAAGTCCAAAATAAGTATGGGAATTTCTGTGAATTTTTCCATAATTTTTGGAACTATTTTACTATTTCCTAAAGCCTAAATGAATTACCAGAATTAAAACAAATAAGAAAATCAAAAGAAAACCTCAAATAGTAATTGGGCTGAAACCCAAATGTCCAGCCCAAACCCACCCCGCGCGCGCAGCCCAACCGGCCCACCTCTCGCGCGCGCTCTCTCTCTCTCCCCCACCGTTGGATTAGAATCCAACGGCCCGCATCCCCCAACTCTCTTCACCCTCCGATTGAACCTAAAACGGCCAGATCTCGCCGATCTCCTCCACGTCACCACGCACGGTTTCGGCCGTTGGATCAAAGTCCAACGGGCCGCACACCTTCTTCCTCCTTCCCTTCTTCTTCGCGCAGCGCCCGCCGCCTCCGCCTTTTCGGCCGCATCCGAGCTCCACTACTGATGTGCTTCAACCGCCCCGGTCTTCCCACGTCATCGCGCACGATCCGCGCCTGCCGCCGCACGACCCCCACCTCCCTCTTCCCCCTTCTCCGCGTACATGCGCACGGACGCCGCAACCGCCGCCGCACGTCTCCCACACTGCCGCCGCTCCCGGCCTCCCCTTGCCCTATAAAAGGGAGCACCGAGTAGCCTTTCTCCTCCTCCACCTTTACCCCTCACTCATTCCTCCTCACACGCCCAGCGCCGCGAGATCGCCGTGGAAGCTCCTCCGCGCGACCGCTTTCTTCTCCGATTCCGGCACCCCCGACGACGTCCTCGCCTCGCCGACACCACCATCGTCTTCGCCGCGACCTCGCGCACCCGATGCTCGCGTCGCCTTCCCCGGAGCGCCGCTGGATCTCGTCACCGCCGCAGGACCGAACCTCGCCGCCGCTTCTTCGCTCGCCGCTGGCCACCTCGTCACGCCCCTCCGTCATAAGGTAGCGCACCGAGTTCCCCTTCGCATTCCCTCTCTTTTGGTACCTCTCGTCGCTGGTGAGACGCCGCCAATCGCCGGTTCCTTGGAACCCGAGCGCCGCCCCCGTCCGACGCCGACGTGGCACGCCACCGTGGCGCCACTTCTGCGCCACCTTGGCACGAATGCGTGCGTGGCCGCCATGTGGCAGTCCATGTGGCTGCTTGCGTGGCAAGCCACGCAGTCCCACCCGGCCAATTCCCCGTGGACTCTGTCCACATAAGCCGTGAGACCGACATGTGGATCCCACGTGCCAGAAATTCTTTTAATTCGTTTAAATTTCGAAAATTCCTCGCTGACGTCAGCATTGCGTAATAAGTAGATTTTTCAGTAGAAAAATAATTCAGGAAATTCAATTAAATTTCAGATTTAGGTTTAAAACTTCAAAAATTCATAACTTTTGCATCTGAACTCCAAATTGGGTGATTCAAATTGCAAAATTTATATAAAATTATAATCTAGCTAACTAAACCAAACTATTTCAATTTGGAGTTATTATGATCTATGTTTTGAATTTATTTGAATTTGAATTTGAATTTGTCGTATTTTCGCGTTTAGACTTCGACGACTCCGGAGAATTCGACCAATCTGAAGACCTGGAATTCCAAGACATCAACGAAGGCAAGTTACACCATTGACCATATTGCCCCCAGTATTTTAAGTTATTTTCAGCTTTTATATTATTTAATGCATGCATATGTTTGTATAAATATTTTAATGTTCTGTTTTATATATAGTTACTCTCATGTTTAATTGTATGGCCAATTTGAACATTGTACTTGACTACCTTGATACCATAGACAAAATATTATCAAAACTAGACATACGTTTAGCCAGGCTTAGTTCACACTTAAAGAATTTAGGAGGGTTTAACCAAATTTCATACAAATTTGTTTCAAACTTGTTATTGTGGTATTGTTTTACCACATGGATTTATAAATAGAATTTTATTCAAAATAAAATCAAAAATGGGTTTGGACTTAGGCGAAATGGTCGAAATGGTGGGTGCAGGTTTATGCACGGAATTAATCTGGTTAAGATTAAGGCCCATGGTTAGTAGGAATGACTCCCAAGTCAATTGAGGACCGGTCTTTGAGCCGCTTAATGCTATACCTTACCGTACCACCACACGTCCTGTATGGGCAGGATTTGGCTGATTAATTTGTAATGCTTTAGTGTATTTATGTCATGTTGATATGTGGGTGTCGGTTAGACTTTTATTCCCACTTGGCGCAAGAGGGGGCTTCCGGAGGACGGTTAGTCCAAAGGGGCGAAACCTTAGCGGGCATGAGTACACTAGGACAGGACATTGTAAAGGCCTCATGGTAATTGCTCAGTCACACGCCTATGGAAGCGTGAATTGGCCGACATAACGAGCATGTTACATCGTGTGGGTAAAGTTCTACCGACTCTGCAGAGTAGAAACTATTCGAATAGCCGCGTCCATGGTCATGGACATGCTAGCAGGGCCACTTAAAGTTAGAATTATTTTTGGTTTTTAAATGCTTTATTAAATGTTGAGGATAGTTAATCCTTATGAAAAATTGGGCGGGAACCCAAGTGTTGGGAGGGGATCCTTCACTTAATCATTGGAGGTTATCCATATTACAATGTTATCATTTTAAAATATGATTTTAGTCATAGTATAAAACTGCCTTAGAAATTACTATGATTATTTAAACTGAAAATGTTGTTTATGCAAAACAACCCCTGCCATGCTCACTTGTTACCTTATGCATGCATTTTCATTCAATATTGGGTGTAGCTTGCGAGCACGGAAGTTGTGCTCACTCTTGCTGAATAAATCTTATTCAGGAGAAGACTTTTTCCCCGACGGTGAGGATCCGGACGAGTAGGCCTTTTGACCCAGACGATTGCCTGTGGCGCATCATGTGGCTCACCTCTATTATTATGTTTCCGCTGTGTTTATCATTGAATATTTTATATTGTTGTTCAGACTCATTTGTATTAAACAATTACTTACTTAATGTCATTTACGATTTCGTGATATGAATGTGATATCCATTTTGTGAGACTGTGTACACTGAAAATCCTGGACCGGTGTGTGAACACAAAGAATTCGGGATCCTTCGCTCCCGAGTTCGACAAAAGTGGTATCAGAGCCATATCGACTGTAGGTCATGGCCCACGGTAGAAATGGTAAAACCATTAGGGACTATTTTCAAAAATTTAAAATTATTTACCTGTCTTACAGAATCTTACTCTTCCTTTCTCTGTTAAAAGATTTCTAAACTCTTGTCTCTTCTAAAAATTGTAGATGGCCGAGAGACCGACCCGCATCTCCCACGGGATCTTCGCTGGAGAATGGGCTGATATACTGTGGAAGATGATGCAGTACTTGAGCTTCAAGAAGAGGCCCACATACCAAGGATACAAGTATATCGTGGGACAGCAGGAGCGCTAGAGAGTGGAGGTTATCCTCTACTCTAACTTGGCGCCGGATACGACATTCCACATCTTCGACGCCCAATGCGCGTCGGAGACTTCCATCGCGGCATCCAGGACGCAGCGAGAGAAGCCGTCCGCCGACTTCGCTATACTTATGACGCCCACCTTCGGGATACTGCATTCCAGTACTACCCCATGCACATCCCCACCCGGCTAGGAAGTGCCTTCAGCTCAGTCGAAAATGAGGATTTACCGGAGATCACCCACCAGATGCAATTAGCCAAGGCGATGGATTACGCCTATGGAAACACCCTGGACGAGCTGTATCTAGTTCAGGGGAGATTAGAAGCCGCAGAGGAGAAGCTGAGAGCAACCGAAGCAGAATTAGCTCTCTACAAGGCAGGCCAAGGTAGTACCTGCAACTCCCCTGACTACACCCCATCCACCCCATAGATATTTCCTTTTCCCTTTAGTTCGTTTGTTAGCTGCGAATTATGAGCTACTAACCTTCTGTGGTAGCCATAATCAAATGAATAAAATAAAGAACTACTTTGAAAAAGAAAAAATTGATTCTTTGTCTTGTATTTTTGTGCCTTTTTTGGCTAATATAAACTTGTTCCCCCTTAGTGCTATCTTTCTTCTCTTTCCTAAGTCTTTGAAAAATTCAGCAGATGGTGACCACCCGCACTAGAAGTGGCAGCGCCCAAGGCTAGGGCAACGAGAACGCCGACAACCAAGAGCGGCGCCCAGCGGCCTCCCACCGCCATGCGCGTGGACCGGATCGGCAATGATGATGGCCAACCAGACCCACCTCATCGACTTGCTGGCCCAATCGCTCAGCAACTCTCAGAACATCCAAGCCGCAGCAGCAGCCGCCGCCGCAACTCAGGCACCAGCACACCCACCTCAGCGGGTGACCATGTCGGAGTTCATGCGCATGCGTCCTCCAACCTTCTCCAGCAGCACCGAGCCAATGGATACTGACGATTGGCTTCGCGCCATCGGGAAGAAGCTAGACATCGCGCAATGCACCGACCGCAAGAGGGTTCTGTTCGCCTCTCACCAGCTCAACGGACCAGCTTCGGAGTGGTGGGACAAATTTTGCATCACCCACGCCAATGCCCAGGCCATCTCGTGGGACGAGTTCGTGAGAGCTTTCTGTCATGCCCACATCCCTGCCGGCATGATGACATTGAAGAAAAAGGAGTTCCATGCACTTCGCCAAGGCAATCGCTCGGTGAGCGAGTATCTTCATCGATTCAACCAACTGGCTCACTACGCTCCAGCCGACGTGGCCCGGGACGAGGACCGACAGGAGAGGTTCATGGAGGGACTTAATGATGATATCTCCGTTCAACTGATCTCCCAGAACTTCACCGACTTCCAACAGTTGGTGGACAAGGCGATCCGCTAGGAGGCCAAGCATCAGGAGATGGAGAACCGCAAGCGGAGGATGGCCGCTCACAGGTTTAATGCAGGAGGCCTTCCCAAGCCTCGATTCATTCAGCCGCAGCCACCGTAGTGTGGAAAGTTCCAGACTTCCACATCCCGAGTCCCAGTGCAGAACCAGCGCCCCAACACCTCCAACTTCCGCAACACATCAACTGGAGGGAAATTTCAGCAGAAGAGCTCCGCTCCCTCAGCTGCAGGAGTGGCCTGTTTCCATTGCAACGAAACAGGGCACTACGCCAACAGATGCCCCAAGAAGCAGCAAGCAGCGGCATCTTCCAAGTCAGCACCAGGAGCCACACAGCCGTGGCGGCATTGCAAAGCCGTCAGGACAGTTTATCAAGGGACGTGTGAACCACGTCACAGCTGAAGAAGCCCAGGCAGCACCGGATGTCGTACTTGGTATGTTCCTCGTTAACTCGATACCAGCTTCAGTTCTATTTGATTCCGGATCTTCGCATTCATTTGTATCAAATAAGTTTGTGGGCAAAAATGGGTTACCTATATCTCCCTTGATCAATCCTATGATAATCCATTCCCCGGGCTCAGAAATGAGAACTAGTTCTCTATGCCCGAATCTTACTCTTGAAATATCCGGAGTATCCTTTCTGGCAGACTTGATAGTCTTACATTCCCAAGGTTTAGATGTCATTCTCGGAATGGACTGGTTAGCCAAGAATCATGGACAAATAGACTGTGCCAATAGGTCCATCACTCTCACTAATGGAGAAGGAATTTCAGTCGAGTTCAAGCCCAAGACCTGCACCAAAGGAAGTTCCATCCTCACCAGCATGAAGGAAGTGAAACTTGAAGACATACCTGTAGTCCGAGAATATTCGATGTCTTTCACGATGATCTACAGTATGCCACCGGATAGGACGTAATGTTCTTAATTGACTTAGTCCCAAGGACAGCTCCAATATCGAGGCGACCCTATAGAATGCCAGCCAATGAGCTAGCAGAATTGAAGAAACAGATTGAAGAATTGCGAAGCAAAGGGTACATCCGACCCACTCATCACCTTAGGGAGCACCGATGCGTTCGTCAAGAAAAAGGACAATAGCATGAGGATGTGTGTTGATTACGATCACTCAACGAGGTGACGATCAAGAACAAGTATCCATTACCCAGGATAGACGATCTGTTCGATCAGCTGAAAGGAGCAAGTGTCTTCTCGAAGATTGATTTGAGATCCGCTATCACCAATCAAGATCGGACGGAAGATATTTCAAGACGACCTTTACCACCGGATATAGGCATGCGAGTTTACAGTGATGTCTTTCGGTTTGACTAACGCCCCTGCTTACTTTATGAATATGATGAACAAAGTGTTCATGGAATTCTTGGATAAGTTCGTGGTTGTTTTCATCGATGACATTCTCATCTACTCGAATGATGAAGAAGAACATGAGAAGCATCTCAGAATGATTCTAGACAAGCTCAGGGAGCACCAGCTTTATGCCAAATTCAGCAAAAGTGAATTTTGGCTAAGTCAAGTGGCATTCCTTGGACATATTGTGTCAGCAGGAGGAATTGCAGTAGATCCTGCCAAGGTTGAAGCGGATCGATCGAAGCAACCGGGGCGACCACCGAGGTGAGAAGTTTCCTTGGACTAGCGGGTTATTACCGCAGGTTCATTGAAAATTTCTCTAAAATTGCAAGACCCATGACCCAACTTCTGAAGAAGGAAAAGAATTTTGAATGGACAGATGCCGGCGAAGAAAGTTTCCAAGACCTAAAGAGGAGATTAGTCTCAGCACCTGTGCTAGTCTTACCTGATATCCGTAAGGATTTCGAGATTTTCTGCGACGCATCCCGACAAGGTCTCGGATGTGTGTTAATGCAGGAAGGCAAAGTAGTGGCTTATGCATCCAGGCAGTTGAGGCCACATGAAGGGAATTATCCGACACATGATCTTGAGTTAGCAGCGATTGTGCATGCTTTGAAGATCTGGCGGCATTATCTCATTAGTAATCGTTGTGAGATTTTCACGGATCACAAGAGTCTGAAATATATCTTCACGCAGGCAGAATTAAACCTTCGGCAGAGAAGATGGCTAGAGTTGATAAAAGATTATGATCTTGGGATTCACTATCATCCGGGCAAAGCAAATGTAGTTGCAGATGGCTTGAGCAGAAAGGCCTATTGTAATACCATGATGGTACAGAAGGATCAACCAGAACTACATGAAGAATTGAAGCGTTTGAACTTGGAGATTGTCAGTCAAGGTTGTGTGAATGCTTTGGAAGTACAACCAACTCTTCAAAGTCAGATCAGAGAAAAACAGCTAGAAGATGAAGACATCAAGGAGATCAAGAAGAATATGCGAAGAGGCAAGGCTCCAGTATTCGCTGAAGATGAACAAGGAACAGTATGGTTTCAAGAAGAATATGCGAAGAGGCAAGGCTCCAGGATTCGCTGAAGATGAACAAGGAACAATATGGTTTGGGAACCGCATTTGTATACCTGACCAACAAGAGTTAAAACAGTCAATTCTGAAGGAGGCTCATGAATCACCTTACTCCATTCACCCCGGAAGAACCAAGATGTACCAGGATCTGAAGGAAAAATACTGGTGGGTCAGCATGAAGCGAGAAATTGCTGAGTTCGTCGCCCGCTGTGATGTGTGTCAGTGAGTTAAGGCAGAACATCAGAGACCAGCTGGATTGTTGCAGCCACTACCAATTCCAGAATGGAAGTGGGAAGAATTTGGCATGGATTTCATCACCGGACTTCCTAGGACCCAATCAGGATATGATTCTATCTGGGTGATGATTGATCGGTTGACTAAGGTAACTCACTTCATCCCCGTCAAGACTACATACAGAAGCAGCCAGTTGGCAGAATTATATGTGGCCAGGATTGTCTGTCTACACGGAGTACCCAAGAAGATCGTGTCCGACAGAGGTTCCCAGTTTACCTCAAGATTCTGGCAGAGTCTGCATGAAGCCTTAGGCACAAAACTCAATTTTAGTACAGCCTATCATCCTCAGACAGATGGCCAGGCGGAGCGCACCAACCAAGTCCTTGAAGATATGCTCCGAGCCTGTGCCCTGGACTTTGGACAAAGTTGGGACAAGAATTTGCTGTATGCAGAATTCTCTTATAACAATAGCTATCAAGCCAGTTTGCAAATGGCTCCATTTGAAGCTTTGTACGGCAGAAAGTGCA
Organism: Ampelocalamus luodianensis; assembly: GCA_036346255.1. Taxonomy (NCBI): domain Eukaryota; kingdom Viridiplantae; phylum Streptophyta; class Magnoliopsida; order Poales; family Poaceae; genus Ampelocalamus; species Ampelocalamus luodianensis. The sequence goes on from CM070628.1 coordinate 67,676,989, forward strand.
GAACTCCACTCCTATGGGATGAAGTAGGAGAACATCAGCTCTTTGGACCTGAGTTAATCAAAGATGTTGAAAGTAAGGTAAAAGCCATAAGAGAACATCTGAGAGTAGCACAAACCCGACAAAAGAGTTATGCTGATAACCGTCGGAGGGATTTAAACTTTGAGGTAGGAGACTCTGTCTATCTCAGAGTCACTCTACTCAGAGGAGTAAGAAGATTCCGGACAAAAGGAAAACTCGCACCCAGATTTGTGGGACCATACAAAATTCTAGCCAAAAGAGGTGAAGTAGCATATCAGCTTGAGCTGCCAGAAGCCTTATCAGCAGTGCACAATGTCTTCCATGTGTCCCAGCTGAGAAAATGCCTGCAAGCACCAGAAGACCATACCTTCCTGGAAAGTTTTGACCTTCAAGAAGATCTCACCTACGTGGAGCGACCAATTAAAATTCTGGATGTCGCAGAACGTGTTACCAGAAGCAGAATCATCAGATCATACAAAGTGCAGTGGAGCCATCACCCAGAGAGTGAAGCCACATGGGAGAAGGAAGAAGACCTCAAGACCAACTATCCCGACCTATTTGCTGACCAAGCCTGAATCTCGGGTCGAGATTCCCTTAAGGGGGGTAGGTTTGTAACAGCCCAATTTTTAAATTTCAGTAAAATTTAAAATTTATGTATCTTTGTGGAATTTTTTGATATTTTTAAAAGCTTTTTATAAATACTTTAAATTCAAAATAAATTTATTTGCAAAATTAAAAGCCAACATAAAGTTGAAAATAACTTTATTAAGTCCAAAATAAGTATGGGAATTTTTGTGAATTTTTCTATAATTTTTGGAACTATTTTACTATTTTCTAAAGCCTAAACGAATTACCAGAATTAAAACAAATAAGAAAATCAAAAGAAAACCTCAAATAGTAATTGGGCCGAAACCCAAACCTCCAGCCCAAACCCACCCCGCACGCGCAGCCCAACCGGCCCACCTCCCGCGCGCGCTCTCTCTCTCCCCCACCGTTGGATTAGAATCCAACGGCCCGCACCCCCCCAACTCTCTTCACCCTCCGATTGAACCTAAAACGGCCAGATCTCGCCGATCTCCTCCACGTCACCACGCACGGTTTCGGCTGTTGGATCAAAGTCCAACGGGCCGCACACCTTCTTCCTCCTTCCCTTCTTCTTCGCGCAGTGCACGCCGCCTCCGCCTTTTCAGCCGCATCCGAGCTCCACTACGGACGTGCTTCAACCGCCCCGGTCTTCCCGCGTCGTCGCGCACGATCCGCGCCGGACGCCGCACGACCCCCACCTCCCTCTTCCCCCTTCTCCGCGTACGTGCGCACGGACGCCGCAACCGCCGCCGCACGTCTCCCACGCCGTCGCCGCTCCCGGCCTCCCCTTGCCCTATAAAAGGGAGCACCGAGTAGCCTTTCTCCTCCTCCACCTTTACCCCTCACTCATTCCTCCTCACACGCCCCAGCGTCGCCAGAATCGCCCGTGGAAGCTCCTCCGCCGCGACCGCTTTCTTCTCCGATTCCGGCACCCCCAACGACGTCCTCGCCTCGCCGACACCACCATCGTCTTCGCCGCGACCTCGCGCACCCGATGCTCGCGTCGCCTTCCCCGGAGCGCCGCTGGATCTCGTCGCCGCCGGCCACCTCGTCGCGCCCCTCCGTCATAAGGTAGCGCACCGAGTTCCCCTTCGCATTCCCTCTCTTTTGGTACCTCTCGTCGTCGGTGAGACGCCGCCGATCGCCGGTTCCTTGGAACCCAAGCGCCGCCCCCGTCCGGCGCCGATGTGGCACGCCACCGTGGTGCCACTTCAGCGCCACCTTGTCACGAATGCGTGCGTGGCCGCCATGTGGCAGTCCACGTGGCTGCTTGCGTGGCAAGCCACGCAGTCCCACCCGGCCATTTCCCCGTGGACTCGTCCACATAAGCCGTGAGACCGACATGTGGGTCCCACGTGCCAGAAATTCTTTTAATTCATTTAAATTTCGAAAATTCCTCGCTGACGTCAGCATTGCGCAATAAGTAGATTTTTCAGTAGAAAAATAATTCGGGAAATTCAATTAAATTTCTGATTTAGGTTTAAAATTTCAAAAATTCATAACTTTTGCATCTGAACTCCAAATTGGGTGATTCAAATTGCAAAATTTATATAAAATTATAATCTAGCTAACTAAACCAAAATATTTCAATTTGGAGTTATTTTGATCTTTGTTTTGAATTTATCGTATTTTTGCGTTTAGACTTCGACGACTCCGGAGAATTCGATCAATCTGAAGACCTAGAATTCCAAGACATCAATGAAGGTATGAGTACACTAGGACAGGACATTGTAAAGGCTTCATGGTAATTGCTCAGTCACACGCCTACGGAAGCGTGAATTGGCGGACATAACGAGCATGTCACCTCGTGTGGGTAAAGTTGTACCAACTCTGCAGAGTAGAAACTATTCGAATAGCCACGTCCGCGGTCATGGACATGCTAGCAGGGCCACTTAAAGTTAGAATTGTTTTTGGTTTTTAAATGCTTTATTAAATGTTGAGGATGGTTAATCCTTATAAAAAATTGGGCGGGAAGCCAAGTGTTGGGCGGGGATCCTTCACTTAATCATTGGAGGTTATCCATATTACAATGTTATCATTTTAAAATATGATTTTAGTCATAGTATAAAACTGCCTTAGAAATTACTATGATTATTTAAACTGAAAATGTTGTTTATGCAAAACAACCCCTGCCATACTCACTTGTTACCTTATGCATGCATTTTCATTCAATATTGGGTGTAGCTTGCGAGTACGGAAGTTGTGCTTACTCTTGCTGAATAAATCTTATTCAGGAGAAGATTTTTTTCCCGACGGTCATGATCCGGACGAGTAGGCCTTTTGACCCAGACGATTGCCTGTGGCGCATCGTGTGGCTCACCTCTATTATTATGTTTCCGCTGTGTTTATCATTTAATATTCGATATTGTTGTTCAGACTCATTTGTATTAAACAATTACCTACTTAATGTCATTTACGATTTCGTGATATGAATGTGATATCCATTTTGTGAGACTGTGTACACTGGAAATTCTGGACCGGTGTGTGAACACAGAGAATTCGGGATCCTTCGCTCCTGGGTTCGACAAGTATCACAGACGGTTTTATTTGCAAACCGTCTGTGATAATGACAGATTACAGACGGCTACAAAGACGGTTACTAAGTAACCGTATGTATAAGTTCAACACAGACGGTTCCAAAGGAACCGTTTGTGATGAGACGTCTACTATAGGCTATTTTGTAGTAGTGTTGGTTGCGTCGTTGTTGGAAATAAATTATATGCCCCTCCTTCACAACTGTCCATCCCGTGAGATATTACTGTAGCACACATGTGTTGGTGGGGGATAGACGGCCGTGGGGAGGAGCCTCGTAGAATTTATTTCCGTTGTCGTCGCTACGTAGAAGAACCTAGATTCTCCCATGGCTGACCAACCGGTCAGCCCACCCGAACAGAGTGACGGAGCCATCGCTGTCCAGGTCGGTCACCGGCTCCTGACACTTCCGGCAGCATATCATCTCCAGCAGCACAACACCGGAGCTGTACACGTCAACCTTGGTGTCGATGCGCCTGTCACTGTGGAACCACTCGGGAGTCCGGAGCAATAGAGCCCCTGGTGCCCCTGATGTCGGTCACCGTGGTGCGCATCTTTTGGTCACTGTAGTGTGCATCTGACTAAATCTAGCCCCGCTCAATTGCGCGGTGACTCCTGTTAGTTTTAACTAACTAGTTCAATATCAGTGCATTGCAGTGGATAAAACTCATTTTGCCTAGCATGATGAGCCGGTGTAGTCGAGCTCAGATTTTTTTAAAATAATACTATTTTAATAAAAAATTATAAAAATAAATAGTTGATTTTTTTAACAAAAATAGAATACTATCGCCATTTGAAATAGCGAAATGGACCCGTCATCATTCCAAATGGCGACAATAGCTCTATCGCCATTAGAAAATTGTCAAAAGAATTAAGTCGCTGGTTGAATTGGCGACATGATACTTTCGTCAATTGAAATGACGACAAGATCATGTCACCAATTCAATTGATGACAGGATCTAGGAATATTTTTTTCAAAAGAAAACCGAAAGTAATGCAAAACCGAAAGTAATGCGAAACATAAGTTACACATTAGAATTGAACGCACAACATAATAAGAAATAGAAATAGAAAGTAATAAGAATACTAGCAGTAGTACATAGGTTACACATGATAATTCGGCGCACTACATAACATCAGTAGATCGAACAACACAAGTTAATAGGATAGACGTCATCACATAGTTTCTCGACAAATCACAATGATAGTAAGCAAAACATTCGACACAGTATATTCCAATAAGATAAACCATTGAGTGATCGTGACCTCAACATCCGCCATGTCGACTTCCACGGTGCCCGCCTCGAGTCGAGCGGTAGGATGAGGTCCTCGCAGCGTCGTTTGGACTATCTGGACTCCTTGCAAATAGAGCACTTCTTCGTACGACGCCCAGCTTCTATTTCATCCATGTCGTTCCTGATACGTCATCTCTACTGCTGACCAACCTTTCCCTCTAGCCTAACAATGTTCACGACCCAAATGAGTTACTCCCAAGTAGGATGGCCAGTAAAATGTTCAAACATGCCGTAACTATACCAGTCTGCATTTCAGATTTACATCACCTTTTCCTTGGTGAAATATTTAGAAAGGTATTGTCCGGTATGCTACACCATCGTCGATTGCATGTGAGCATGGCCTATGCAGAAGAAATGGCTTGTTGCAAGTGCATATGCAACTAGCTCGGCGTAGCGTGCACTCGTAGATGATCCTCCGCAGTTCGTCCCGCAGCGTCCTTTCTCCCTACAATGTACCTTGAAGCGAAGCTCCCTTGTGCCCATCTTGAATGCCTAGTGCATCTCAGTCTTTTTGCTCTTCTCCTCTATGTACTTGGTGATTATGACAGAGTATAGTACTCTGTCATTTGTCATGAAGAGTGACATGTTGTTGCATTGGTCAACATAGTACTTTGTGGTACCGAGTAGAATTGCCTCCACAATACCAGCCAAAGGGAGGCTCCTCGTGCCACGCATGACCAATTGTACACCTTAGCTAGATTTATTGTCATGACACCATACCGAGTATCATCCTTGTTATGTAGCAACAACCACTTCACCTTAGATTCGTTCTCAATCTAGTCCGAGAAGTATTTCACCTACCCTCTGTCTTTCTCATCACACCAGGACCATCTGTGGATAACTCAAGCAATGCTTCGAGGAGATTGTCAGCGCTTGTAGCGGGCTTTGTCGCTGCCTCCCTTCTGTACATCCTCGTCCGCTCATCTAGTTTTTTAGAGTGCATCGAACTTTCTCTGCTAGTTTTGATTGCACAGCCGCTTGAAAAGATTCATGAAGTCCTTGTTGTGGAACTTCTTATAAAAGTTTGCACCCAAATGCCTCATGCACCACCTGCTCTATAGATCCACCCACGGAAGTGGCTTGTTTTCCCCTTGTTGTAGCTGAGTTATTGCACTCAGCAGGCCCGCATGCCTATCATGTATGACACATACGTTAGGGCGGCCCTGTACAATAGAAATATTCGCGTTCCTCAGAAACTACAACTAATTGTTCGTGTTCTCACTTTCAACGAATGCAAAGGCCACGAGAAGAACCTAATTATTCTTGTCCGTTGCAATTGCAGTAAGTATCTGCCCCTTATACTTCCCATTCAGGAACGTGCTATTCACGCACAAGATCAGACAACACTGCCAGAATGCATTGATGCATGCACCAAATGTGAAGAATGCTCGTTTCAGTACCCTCTTCTCGGGCCACCGCGGATGTGTGTCATCTTGAAGGTCAACATAAGTACCAGGATTCTTGTCCTGCTTGACTTGGAGTTGGCTGGGCAGGTTGTGGTAGGAGTCATCGAACGTATTGAATCTTGATTCCAATGTTTTCTGATTTGCCCTCTATGCCTTAGCATAGCTGATTGCGTATTGGAACCTTGACTCTATTGATCAAATGATGGATTGTGGCTCGAAATACAGATTATCCACGATCTTGTTGTACATGATGTTCGCGATAAAGCCTAATAACAGGTTCTTGTGGGATTGCATTGATTCAGAGACGACACATGTGTGAGGGATTACTATAGAGCATTTTCAGTAGGTGTCCCACTTAGGCTGGAATGTATGCACTCACCATAGGCAACCCTCTATGTCATACTTTATGTCGTAGCATCTTGGGTTAGACGCCACTACTGTGAATGTACGCCATAGCGATAAGGCCTAGAATTTGACAGCCTCCTATATGGCCTCCTTGTATTTGTACATGGCTCCTTGCCTAACCTCATTCTGGTGGTACTCTCATGGTACACAGTATCCTTCGTCCATGATGAGGTTGTCAAATTGATATGTGTCCCAATTGAATGTAACCGCCTGCTGTTCCCCACCATCCTAGTCATCGGATCCTTCATCTTCCGACATTGCCTCGTAGTCTTGGTCTTCGAGCGCTTTCCTTTGAACTAAGGCTTTGATCTCCTCACCTTCGTTAGCAATCCCACTAGCTTCTCGGACTAAAGGAGCTTCTTCGACCACATCTTCATCGGCAACATCAGCAACTCTCCGACCTTCTGCCATTGTGTGCGCTGCGCTATGGCTAGAGTCCCTAACTTATTCTTTGGTATTGCCACCACTTACTTCTTGTTTAGCCACAGATGCAGTAATGGTCTTGATATATGCCCGGGCCAGAAGGACCAAATCCACCCTTGCTCCCTTGCCCTGTGTACGTATAACTACCATGACTTTGTTTCCTTTAGCTGCACTAACTCCCAATATATACCATGTGGTGCTTGGTTGGTAAGGCCACTCAATTTCAGATCATACACAACATGGTCCAACTCGAATGTATAAAACAACCACCGCATCATAGCGCTCTATGTACGCTGCTCTGGTCTTGTTAGGTTTAGGGTCGCCGATTGAAAACCATGTAAATCAATCCCCTCGAGACTCTGCAAAACAATGCCCTGACTGTAGTAATTTTGAAATCGATTGTGTTCGACATATTCGACGTATTGCGCCATAAACAAGATTTCTACGATTAACCACATATCTAAACCTAAACTACACACCAAATATGATATACTACAACATACTACATTACGTAACCATACATCTAAAACTATGTAATCCATTCAGTTAAAAAGTTACCTACAAGTTGGACGACCGGACGGGTAGCACTTTGCTACCTCCTCTACTCCTCTCCCTTCCCTTCCCTTCCCTCCTCTCTTTCTTTTTTCTGAATAAAAGTGAATTTTGCTTTAATTTTTGGGGTCTTCTATAGGGGAGGTCGTGTCGCCATTTGGAATGACGACGGGGACTTGTGGGATCCTTGTCGCTATTTCGAATAGCGATTTTGCCTAAATTTAGTATTAAAAAATTACCTGCAAGGTAGCATGCTGAACCCCATCTCAACAAAGCCCATCCAACCAACTAAACTCTAGCCCTTTCTCTTCTCATATACTCACACTTGTCTTACAACTCTACTCAACGCCAAGTCTCAGTCGTCTAGTTCAATGAACTAAAGAGCGGTGGCGCTAGCGAATCTAAGGTGCATGAAATGCCCGAACAACGGGGTCTATGCAAATGTCCTCTACTCCAACACCGAAGAGAACAAGGGGTGTGTGTTCTACATGTGTCCATATTTCTCGGTGAGTTTGATTTCCGCTAATGCTGGTATTTGCATTTTGGGTTTGTTTGTCACTTCTTTTTGACTTTCAGAGTGGTTTTCAGGCCGACGGATGCCAGTACTTTCAGTGAGTGGACTCTGTTGGTGTTGTGGTGGAAAGAGCAGTTAAACATCTACCTATAGTTCCATATGGTCCAATGGTGAACATGCCACTTGCAGACGAGTGCATATATAGGATTCTTGACCACCTGAAGTGGCTCGAGAAACTTAGGTGTGTGTTTGTGTATCCTACTAGTAGTGTTGTCGATATTTTAATATCGAACTTATGAATTGAATGCTAGGTGTGGGGACCCAGGGTATTTAACTTGTAATACTTAACCATCCATTGGTCCTAGCATTACAAACCAAATATCCCACCCCGATGTATTGTATACCTCCCAGGAGCGGTATACACACACCGTTCACAAAACAATATCAATATCAATGCCATACAAGAACATTTCATTACCGTAGTCACAAAAGGTTACAACAAAGTCATTATGACTTCAATTTTGTAGGATCATTAATGACAATCAGAGGGAGGTGAATGATTGTAATCCGCAGTGGTAGCTTTTTCCTCTAATCTAGTGTCTCTTGATTGTCCAACCTGCCAACACAGTACGAACACGAAAACAAAAAGATAGCAAAAAGAAAAACATATTTGTCTCGGTACTGTGCACTATAGCAACTGTGCATATACTGTACCAAACAGTATGATATATTGTTCATGCGGTATGTGTTACTGTAGCAGATTAAAAAAATGAAACGTCGCTTTCGTCTAAGATCAATGCTGCTGCTTTTTCTCATGCTCGACCAAAACACATCCTGCCTCCTAATCTCTTGCGCCAATAGGAATACTGGATTGGTTTTCAGTTCTTTCGCCTGAGCAAAACCGCGGCTGCCACCTGCTACTTCTGCGAGACTGCACTAATAGTACACATCATGCACAGCAGCCAAAACAACACGGCAATTTATTTTTGTCTTGTCAGTGATCACGCACAAGCAAAACGCCCCGGCTGCCCCTTGTCTCTCGTGTAACACAGCCAGAAAAGCAACACTAGAAAATCACGCATGCATCTACTCAATTCAATTCTTTCTCACGTACCTTTTCTCTAGAGATCACAACTCCAAAAGATGTTCTTAATCACCCAAGCAAAAGCATGCGTCACATCAATCAATCAACAACAATATTTGTCCTCACACTAGAACAAAAGCCACGGCTGCAATGGCCCTCGCAGCAGCGATGGATTCGGATTCGGTGACTTTGTAGACAAAGTCACGGTGTGATTTTGCAGATCTGAACTCTTCAGATGACATCTGATGGCTGGATCTAGATTGAGTGATTAGAGGGAGAAAAAAAAACAAGATGGACAGATTGATCCAGCCGTCAGATGTCATCTGGAGGGTCCAGATCTGTAAAGTCACACCGTGACTTTGCTCTGCAAAGTCACTGAATCCGAATCCCGCAGCGATATGTTTTTTCCTCTAGTACAGCCAGCCCCCATCTAGTCCCTCACACATCCGAGCAAAAGCGTCGACGTCAACTCCAGCCGCCACCAGTCCTTTGCATATTTTCTTTCTACAAATCACGTTGCCTCCCTCAGCCACCGGCCCTAACACCATCACATAAATAGCCCCCCACACCGAGGCCAGAAAACCGTAATTATAACTCCCCCACATACGGCCTATTAGTCCTAGGACCCAATACCTGGGCTTAACAGCCGATTACATAATTCAATCCAGTTTAATTTTGGACACCCCAAAATTGTTACGTGTGATAGCCTCCAGACCGCACCTTCGTAGCTCCAACATGTACCATTCATCTTTGATCTCCATGCGCTCCAACTCGAGCCCGATCGTCTCCTCTAGCATCCTCGATCCTCCGGACCATGACTTCGCACCAAGTCACCTCCCGGTCACCGCCGTAGACCACAATCACCTCCGAGTTACCCTGCACATGCAAAGACCAAAAACACTATCTTTTTCCGGCATAAGTTCTTTTCAACTCGACCGACATAAGTTCACACACGCACACACACCTCAAATAACATCAGTACCTAACATTGTAAATTATTCATCAACTAAATTATACTAGACCTAGCCACATAGTCTAACAAGTTTCATACATACGGCCTACCGGCCAAATAGCAATAATAAAAGTACTAAGAGTGCAGCGGAAACATAGCCATAAGATGGCACCAAAAGAAAAGCCGACCGGTTTGCCCTTACCCACAAGGCAACCTGATCGGAAACTCTAAGCTAGCCGTCGTCCTACACAAAGTCGGTCTCACAATAGTTGATCCCTTGGGGATCAACCTCCTCTGAAATTGCAGAAGCTGGGTTGAGCACAATTGTACTCGCAAGACTTACAAGCAAAAGAATATTTAGATGCATTCATGTATCAAAGGAAGGCTGCTACACTAGGCAATTTTCAACATAAAGCAATATTTCATTTAAAGTACAATAGATTGAAATGGCAAGTGAGCAAACATTTTTAATAACTTTAAATAACAGCGGATAAGTAAATATTAGACAACATCTAACAACAACCGATGTCTGCCCCGCAGCTCACAAACATAGCATGAGACCAATCTCAATGCCAACCGAACAAGTTTTAAGTTTAAAATTCCAAAATGTTAAGTCTAACTCCTGCAAGTCCAATCCCAAACATGTCTATAACCTAGGACGAGGCTATTCGAATAGTTCATATCTTGCAGGGGTATACCAATGTACCCACATGTCAGACCACTCCTTTTGCCACACGATAAAGCACACTTCTGAAGGTATGCTGATAAAGCTAAGTCCTACGAGACGCTTTCCAATGGAATGTATTAATTGAGAGTCGCACGTATGGGAGTTAATCCTCCGTGAACCACCCATTTGGGCTCCCATGGGGAACCCATACGTTGTGTCGGAGTCATCGGCCTTAGAAAATGACCGATGCTCCTAGGCGTGGAGAACCAAGACAGGAACCCACCCCTCACATGTCCAATAACAACATAGAACATTTTTCTCCTACATCTATCACCGACGACTCATCAATTAACACACCCCAAAGTACTAAGTCAAGAGAGGTTCCATATCCCTCTCATGTGGTTCGCACGCAAATATGCTTGGTTTCGATGAAATAAGATGTTCGGTCCTTGTTGACCTAGGCAAGACATTCACACACCCAACAGCATACCATCCAACCACTTGCCTAAGTCTAAATTATTTTATTTGCACTTTTAGTTTTCAAAGTAATATAGCACATGGTACTGGATATAGTGTAATAAAATGATTTGTGTGATCAAGGTTATCGACTAAGTCGATAACCGCTCAATTCTACCGGAATCTATGCATGACTAAGCAACACATCGCATATACATGTATAGACTCTATAACATGCACCGAGCACTAACATCAGCGGGAATAATAACTTAGGTTTAGTGGTAAGGGATAAACATTTGCTATAGCTCATGCATCTAATAGGAATAACTACCTCTAACGAAAAATAGTTATTCAAATAGAACATGCATACATACAGTTTGTAAACAAGATATTTTGTAACGAAAGTAATAGGATCAATATGATCAAAGGGGAGGCTGCTTGCCTTGTTGAAGATACCCGACTTACTATTGTTGAGGATCACACTCGAACTTGTTCGGATCTTCGCAAACTAACGAACAAATACGAAAAGCGAATAAGAGCGCATAACACCAAATATATCAAAAAATTCAAATTCATCCAAAATGCATGAAAATTTCACAGTAAGTAGATTATGATTTTAGATGAATTTAGAAACAAAAATTAATTGATTTGGATGCTGCATGCAAAAGTGATAGCTAATACAAAATTAGTTTTTGATAAAATGCTGAAAAATATCTCGGTTACTGTCTATCCGAATTAAAAATTTTGGCAAAAATTTCTAGAGAGGTAGTGACTTTTAAAATTTTATGGTAGACAGAGCACCATATGATATGAACAATGAAATTTGATTCACCTCATTTGGAGCTACAATGAATTTCTTATAATTTTTTAAAGTCATGAAAATAGTGCACAAATCATTTATAAAACAAGATTTTCAGAGGAAGTAGCAAACTTCAAACCTATTCTACAATAAAGTACAGTAATAGAGGAACCCATCAAGCTTGAGTTCCCTCAATTTGGAGTTCGCAAGTAAAAGCTATAGCCTAAACCATATCTGTTGGGAGAGAAATTCCAACAGTAACGATTGGTCGGAAGGAGGTTCGACCACACGCGGTCGGAAGAAGGTTACGACTACCCGGTATAAAAGAAGTTTGACAGCAGGTGGTCAGAAAGAAGTTCGACTACAGGTGGTCGAAAGGAAGGTTCGACTACAAGTGGTTGGAAAGGAAGTTCGACTACACCTAGTCGGAACGAGGTTGACTATAAGTGGTCAGAAAGGCTTACAAGGTGGTCGTAGGTAGTCTCAAGGTGGTCGTAGGTATTTGCAAAGTGGTCGTAGAGCTTTACAAGGTGGTCATAAATTTGGTGGAACTGGCCGTAGATGGTTTCAACGTGGTCGTAGGAGGTTTCAAGGTGGTCATAGGAGGTTACCAGATGGTCGTAGATGGTTGCAAGGTGGTCATAGGCTAGGGTTCCCGAAAAAGTGCATGGACCAAAGGTTCACCATGCAGGGCTTCGGTCCATGGACCACGGAGCTGATTACTAATGCAAACCGGTCCCACTTGCCAAAGAGACAAAAGAGTAAAACGACTATATCAACACAGTAAAACATGCTAAGGACAGAGATTGGATTCTAATGTTTTGCTATAGCAACTGTCCTAAACGGACAGCGCAGAGCAGCTTGCGGCCGAGTCATTGTCGCACTCGCTGCGAGCAAACGAAGTCGCGACGCTGGTCGAAGACGACCAAAAAGGGAATCCCCAAAGCTTTGCGATCCAGAGGGTGGTCAAAATGTGGCCGAAGGCGGGCTAGAGCGGCGACACGATGAGCTAAGACAGTGGTGTCGTCCGACAATAGAGGAGCTCCTACCGTGAGCTTACCACGGCTATCACTGGCGACTTAGGCCATGACGGCGTGGGTGAAAGCCCAAAACGGGATCCCTGGAGCTAGGCGAAGCTATTGGCACAGGCGGTGAGGGCTAAGATGGCCTACAGCGGCGGTGCAATAGTGAGAGGCGGCGGTGAGCCACAGCCAACCATGCATGCACAAGAAAAGCTCCGCCGCGTCCATTCAAGTAGGTGCCAAAGCGTCTATGAGGTCTAAGGATGCTACCTGAAGCTAGGAGAGGTTCAGAGAAGCTCAGAGCTAGGCCTGTGATGGAGAAGATGACAGCGGCGAAGAGGTCCAACGAGGAGAGGTCAACCTGCATAATGAGGCCAACATAGAATGGTTGGAAGACGTCTAGGGAGCAATGTAGATGGTGTCAAAGAAAAGAATCGATATATGACTCACCCGATTGACAAAGGACGATGAATAGGTTTATCGGCCGACAAAAGGGGAACTTCAAAATTTGGGAGCTCCTAAAAATAATCCGACAAATGAATTGAGGGAAAAACGATTCTTAAACCTAAAGGCACAAGGTAACACACATAAGAGAGGACAATACTCACTGGAGGTGAAGAAGGCTCAGGAGTGTCTTTCGGAGCACGCTCTAGCAACTCTGATGTCACGATGCTGGTCTGAAAGCTACAAGGTAAACTAAGAGTTTAAACTAGAGGGAAAGGAGACGACATTGAACAAGAACGAGAAGGGACACAAAGGCTTGAAGCTTACCCACGCAAGGAGCTAGAACAAGCGTCCCTCTCCTCAGCCGAAAAGAGAAGTGAGGAAATGAGAGGCATGGAGGGTGTTTTAACTTGGGATCGATGAAGACGGAGATGGAGGCGGTGTTAAGTGGCCGAGCTCCAGGAGTCGTCAAAATGGCGGTGGGTTGATGGCGTTCCTGCACGATGATGGACGTGCACTGAATGTCTCCACCGCGTGGCATCGAGGCTCTGCGCGTGAGCCAGCGTGAGTTTAGAGACGAATTTGATGAGTGGGGCCAGGGCATGGGCGAGCGCGGGAGATGTGGAGAAAACCACTGGCGCTCGTCAAAAACCGGGGGCAAGCATGTGGTCAAATCCGGTGAGCTGGCGTGGGCGGAGCACGCTGGCGTGGCATGTCCTGGGTTGGACTGGTGCACCCGATACACACGGCTGATGGACAAAGCGTACCATGCTATACCTTGCTGCACGACCACCTTGTTAGGAAAGAGCTGCCCAACTAACAAGGTGTCAGCATCAAACCCCCACTGGGACCCTTCTTGTGGTAGTATGAGCGACTGCACTACGATATCATCAAGTCTAGATGCCACATAAGGCACCTCCGATGACACAATGCTACCGATAGGACCACCACCCTAGGCTGCGTGCTCCTCGCTACCATCTGAGCTTGGGTCAGGGTTCTGGTCAGACTCCAACTCGACTGGCTGGTCCAGTAGAAACTCATGGTGGTCAATGCGGACCAACCACCATTGTCCCGCCCCCTCATTTTGCACAAAATTATGTGCAAGTCTTCTCTCATAGTCTTCCTCCAAAGCAGCACATTTCGTGCTACCGTCTTCACGTACCACTTGCAGTTGCCGGCTTCCTGAGACACCAGCATCATCAAGGTTTGCTGGCACCCTATGCATGAAATTCATGTACACTATCGGCTTCTCGTATATCGCCTTCTCGGGTTGGGAAGCAATCTGCATGCACTGGCCCCATGCAACACTACCATTCATCTTGATTAGCTCCTATACACCCTGCCCTCCCCTATTTGTCCAGTGATCCCCTCAATGATAAGCTTCTTCGTCACTGCATTCGTGTCGAACTCCCTCTGCATGCAGCTCCTAAGCTCAGGAATATTCATCATGTCAAGCCCCTCCACCTTGTACTCGCATCTCGACAAATCCAACCCCTTGGATCTGCCCCGTACGAGACCGTTGCCATAAAACACTAGCAAATCTTGCATGTTTCACATTACCTAAAGCCACAACAAGCCTAATTAATTTGGATTATTTCATTATGGTAATTTAATTAGGTGTGTTTTAACTATGCCTAACTAACAATAACTAATTAACTAATGTTAATTAATTGGGCTAAATAGATTGTGAGTAATTAGTAACGACTAATTCATTGCCACTACATAATTTGTAGTAGTTAAATAATAGTTAATTACAACTAATTAGTTATGGCTTATTAATTACAACTATTTTAATTAAGACAACTAACTACGACTTCTTAATTAAGCCAAATTAATTACAATTAAATAATTGTGACTAATTTATTATGACCAATTAACTACCACTACATAATTTGGACTAATTTAATAATAATAAATTTAGTTAATACTAATTAAATAGGATTAATTGATTACGGTTGATTAATTACCACTATTGTAGTTAATACTAACTAACTACAACTTTCTAATTCAGCCGACTTATTAATTACTATTTAACGAAGCCTAATTAACTACGACTAAAATGTTATGTTAATTAAATATGACTATTTTATTTGTGAATTTTAATTAAGACTAACAAACTGCGAGTAATTAATTACGACTAACTAACCACAAGTGGAAAATTATTACTAACTAACTACGACAAATAAATTACGACTTCATTAAATACAACAAACTAATTTGCAAAGTAAAATGCAACTAATTAAATAAGATTAATTAATTACAAGTACTTCAATTACGACTAAATATTTACGACTAGCTAACTACATCTAATTACTTTAATACTAACTATAAAGTTAAAAAAATAGTGCATACGGGAGAAATTACCTCCTCTAGAAGATCTTCAATTAATGTCAAACTACCTCTACCAAAACGATCGCTAAACACTTCTCCAAACACCCTCAAATCGGCTGTGAAATAGGAACTAATTTTGGCTGATGGCGCAGCCTCTCGCTCACCCGATCCTCTCTCTCTACGCAGAGTGAAATGGTTCTGGTGTGTGGGAATGAGAGCGCGTCACTACATTTTTTAGCCGCATGAAGGCTGACCGCGAAGCGACGGGATGGAATCGACAGGTTTTATGCGCATGCAATCCACTGGTTTTTTCGCGCATACGGGGGTGGTGAGAATCTGGGGACGCAGAAAGCAAAATTTTAGTTTTTTAAAATAAAAAATCAAATGGAGGGGGTTACCATGCCCTTGGGGCCGACTGAGGGGATACCATGCCCTGGGGGCCGGGCGAGGGGGAAACCGCGCCCCTAGGGGCTGGACGAGACGTTGTCGCGCCCCTGGGTGCCGAACGAGGAATGTGTCACGTCTGCGTGGCTCCACGGTGCTATTTTTGCCTTTGAAGTACGGTGATGCTAGATTTGTTATTTCACACTCCAATCGTGCTATTTTAGCCAAAAACTCACATAAGTCAAAGTTATGGAGCATGGACCACTATACTGCATGCCTCTTTTTTAGGAAAACATTAGGACAGGCCCTACTACTGCATGCCTCTTTGTTTGGCTCTCTTTGTTTCGCTTCGGGGAATCTAACATCCTAAAGTTCTGTTACCAAAAATAAAATTAATAAAATTACTATTTTATTAGATTTTCAAAAAATTTAAATGCTTTTATTGGTTTTTCCTTGGTTTAAAGTAAAAAAGAAAAAATAATTAATCTCCTTGGATTTTATGATTTCAAAAAGGGGGTTTTCCTATTATTTTGAAGCCAAAAATAATTAATGTGAAAAAATAAAAACTAACTTTAAGTTGGAAATAATTTTTTGAAGTTCAAAATAATTTAGGGAATTTCTATGAATTCTTTCAGAATTTTTGAACTCTATTTGTTATTTTCTAAAAGCATATTTGAGTTCTCATAATTTCTATGAATAAAAAACTCTGAAAAATTCAAAAATCACCCTCATGCCAAAATCTTTTCATTCCAGCCCATGTTCCTCTCTTTCCCACCCAAGGACCTTTTCCTGTTTTCTTTTTCCATTTCCCCCCGCCGGCCTATTCCCGCAGCCAGCCCACCCGGCCTCCTCCTTCCTCTCTCACAGCCACCCAGGCCCTGTTTGCCAGCTGCCTCTCTCTGCAATGCCCGGGCCCACTTGTCGGCACCTTCCTCCTATTTCTTCTTCCTCACACCGATGCCGCCATTGACGCCCTCAGGAGCTCTTCAATTCATCGTTTCCCTCCCCATTTCTTCGCGCATTCAAACGCATTAACATCCCACTCCCTCATCGCACTCAATTATGCCTGTTTCCCCTCTTTCATTCGCATTAAAGCGTATTTCTGCTACTGCCCGCGCTGGTGAGTAACCACCACGCACGATCTCCACCTCCGGTGCCCCTCTTGCCCTATAAAAGAGAGCACTGGGAGCCCTTCACCTCACTAATCCCTCCCCTCGTGAGATCCACTCCCCTTTCCCTCTCTAATTGCAGCAATCGAAGCTCTTCACTGTTAGCATCTGAGCACTTTCGCCGCTCTTCCCACTGCCATCTGTGGAGCTATGCCGCCATCGTCCTCACCTTCGACTTCGCCTCATCGTATTCTACGTTGTGCTCAAGCCATATTCGCTGGAGCATCACTTGAGCGCCCTCACCACCGTCGATTGAACCACGCCGTCGCACTCCCCATCTCCTCCTCTCTCCGTTCCACCCCTCGTTGTTCGCCACCATTCGTTAACGACCATGGGTCCTTGAGCATCGCCGCTAATGCCGACGTGGCATGCCACATCATGCCCACCTTAGTGCAAACGCCCGCGTGGCCTCTGCATGTCAACCTGTCATCGCCCATGTGGCTGATTGTGTGGCAGCTGCCACTATCCCGAGTGCCTGGTCCATCGTGGACCAGCACAATCCCTTGGATCGGGTCCATAGACCGAGGGCTCACTCGTCAGTGACACGATTCAATTTCATTTAGAAAAATAATTTGGCCAAAAATCAAATTTAATTGCTGATGTCATGCAAACGCAATAAGTGGATTTTCCTTTAGAAATATAATTCCACAAATTTGGAAAACAAATCCTTTTCTATCATTTAGTGTTAATTTGAATCTTCCGAGAGCTCATCCTTCTTCGTCAGAGCTTCGATTCTAGTGATTCAAATTTGTAAATTCATCTAAAATCCTAATATATCCAAATATACTAAAATAATTTAATTTTTAGTTTATTTGAATTTAGCTTATTTTCACATATAGATTTCGACGACTCGAGAGAACCAAATTTCTACATCAACCAAGAACAATGATTATTTAAGCAAGGCAAGTTACATCTTTTGATCATATTTGATCCCGGTATTTCAAATTACTTAAATCTTGTTTTAAATTATTATTATGTGCTTATTTGTATTCAATTTAATTTAAATGCTTGTTTTAAAATTATAGTTATTCACAATACCATTATATAGCCAACTTTGATATCAAATCAAACATACCTTGTCACTTTAGATAAAAATCTAGTTGATGTAATAGTATGAACTAGAATATGTTGGTAAAAATATATGCCTAGTCATGCTAAGATAAAAAAATATTCAAGTTGGGGAATTTTAGCGTAAGATTCAACTATGGTTTAAAAATGAGTCTATGGTATTGATATAACATAGAAATTTACAAATGATTTGAAAAGCGAAATAAAAACAAAAAATGGTTTAGACTTGGGCAAAATGGATAGTTAGTGAGTACAAGTTTATGCACAGGCTCATATCAGTGAATGGTCAAGGCCCAAGGGTTACTTTTGGAAGTCGCCAAGTCAGTTAAGGACCGATCTACGAGCTGTGGATTGTAAAGTCCTTCCGTACTACCACAAGTATGGAGTGGAATAGATTTGGCTAACTAATTTGCAACGTTTCACTGTGGTTGTGCCATCCGGTTGTGTGGGTGTCAGAATGACCTACTTTTTATTTTCCCAAATGGCGTAAGAGGGGGGCTTCTGTTTGGCGTGAAACCTTAGTGGGCATGGCTACTTTGAGATGACGCATTGTAAAGACTTCGTGATAATTACTTAGTCGCATACCTATGGAAGTGTGTCAGACGGATATTATAAGATGATTATCTCTTATGGGTAAAGTTGTACAACCTCTATAGAGTGTATTTGAATAGCCGTGTCCACAGTCATGGACATGCTGAACAAAGCCTTTCGCAGATTAGGCTCTGGTTTTGTTTTAAAAATGATTTGACAAAAAGGATTTCATGAATAGTTATTTCATGTGGGAAATATGGGCAGAAAGCTGTTGGATCGAAAAGGCGACTAGAGGGGGGTGAATAGGAGCACAATCTCTTTTTCTCCTAAATCAAATTCAATACGAATCTCACTCCAATAGCTATGAAAACTATGAAGATTAATCAATCAAGCACAACGGAAGACTTGTATTGAATCCAATCAAAACCCCGAAGCAAAACAACATAAAACCAAAACACCAAGTCTCGGGCGGTCTGACCTCTCACGGGGGCGGTCAGACCGGTTGGCCTAGCAGTCGGACCTCTCCTACGGGCGGTCAGACCTCTAGTTCAATGAATAGTGAAATCAGCCCGAGAAACCAAAACGCAAATTGAGCTAACTTTTGATTCGTGCGTTCAAACCTCATGAAACTTGACACACACCTTCCCAAGGATGTTAGGAACCTATTCCAAGCAACGATCGTGAAGATCCTTGCTAAAATTCAGACCTTTCTCCATTTGAGTGAAGGTGGTTCAAAAATCGAGCAAAAATCGAAATATGATCTAGAGACTTACTCGTGGGTGATTGATGATCAAGATGACCCTAGATGGGTTCTCACATGTTGCAGCAAGTTAGATCACAGTAAGAAACCAACCAAAAACTCACGGATCAAAGAAAGACTCAAAATCACCAAATAGAGAGAAAGAAAGCAAATGAACTCATCTTTGAGAGAACTTTCTTTGGATTGATTTGATATGGTATTGGTTTACAACCACTCCATCAATGGAGGACAAAGACTCAATACATGAGCACGAAATCAAATCCAACTCTCTAACCCTAACCTCCACTAATCCTCTCCCTAAGCAAACTAGGATTTCAAACACATGAAAGGGTTTTTTTGGGGGTGCAGCCACCTCCCTCCTCTATTTATAGTGGAAGCTTAGACCTTCTAGAAGAGATTCCCTAATGGGCTCCCGTTAAGGCCCAAAACAAACGGGTCACACACGCACGTATTTTAAAGCGCCGTCTTCATCTCCTCTTGACCTAATCCGCTTCTCCACGCACCGTCTTGCGCCGCGGGTTGGCAAAAGGTAACCAAGGCGGTATTTGGTAAGATTACCAAAATACCCCTTCTCGGCCCTTCTTCAAAGACCGAGTCAATCTTGCTGGCGATCGCATGCTCCGTCACGTGTAGGTTGATCCAACGGCTCTCATCATGTCGGCAAGTCTCTCCCATCCGGCTCCCACCGAAACCACCATGGCACTTGGACCGACCCCCGTGCCGCTTGATCCAACCCGTCGCACGGAACTGCCCGTTCGGTCACCTTTGTCCATCTTGCACCATGCTTGAGTCCAATGACTTCTCCCGGCATCGTCGATCGTTTTGAACCTCAGCTCTCCAAGCCTAGTCCCGATCATCCTCACCGTTGACCGTCGTTGACCACCAAGCAACCTGCACAACAATAGACAAGCAAATCGAAACCGGGAACAAGTTCTTCACAACTTGACCCACGTTAGTCAAAACATGCATCATGCAACACATATGCACTGAAACCCATGAGATTGACCTAACACCCAACACATCGCTGCCAGGAAGGCCAGAAACTTAAGTCAAAACCGGTCAGACCGCCAGCATGGCCGGTCGGACCGCCAACAGATGGCCGGTCTGACCGCCAACAGATGGCCGGTCTGACCGCCACCAAGGGACTTAAACAAAATCCCAACTCTGAAATCCGCAAACTCTCTGGAAATTTCAAACGAATAGAACTTTTGCCTGGAGACTCCAAAAATAATGGGACCAAGAGCAGTAGAACCTCCTCTCTTGCCTACACCCTCTATTTTTGGCCCAGCCTCAAACTCCAAAACTACTTTCATGGCCGGTCTGACCGCTCAGTGATGGCCGGTCGAACACACTGTGGCGGTCGACCGCCATACGACCGGTCGGACCGCCAGCAAGTTCACCCGATAAACCACTTGAGGCATGGCCGGTCTGACCGCCATCATGGCCGGTCTGACCGCCTAAGGCCTGACAGAACTTGAACTTTGCCGAAAACGCGTGTTTCCGCAAACCTTCAACGTCATTGTCAATTGTCACATCATCCTAAGATCATGAGCATATCCCGATGATATCCACAATCTCCCTCTTGATGAACACATTGGCAATTCCCAACAAATGCAAATTTTGTGGTTTGAAAGATAAAAACTCGACGTTTTTGCACAAAGACGGAACTTGGTCCAAATGCAAGAAAAAGCAAAAGAAATAACCAAGTTGGCTTCAGAATAGCATAGACAAGTGAGATAAGGCAAACGAATGCAAGAAAGCTTTATTTTCCAGAAAGAGTCAAAATCTCACTTAAGGTCCATATGAAAGAACAATTGTTCGATATTACCTTTGATCATCGTGAGGATCAAAAAATGCAATTCAAGTTCAGAAATGGCAATAAGACCATAAGAATGCAAATAAGAAACTCCTCCTCACAATGATCCTCAAATTTCAGAAAATTTCAAATTCTCCAATTTTCTCCCCCTTTTTAACACTTTTAAATCTTCTCCCCTTTAAACATCTCGAAATATCTCCTCCCCCTTTGACAATGGAGTCATCAAGGAATCACGCCTTCCTCTCATCCAGAGATAATAAATGCAGAATGAGGGAAAAACATAAGAGGGAGCATGCATGAAATGCAATGGAGTGACTTCATATTTTTGTATTTTTCAATTTTTGATTACAAGAAGCTTTGGAGATTACCCAAAAGAACAGGCTAGCATTTCTAATATTGCACAAACAACATATCTGCCTGAAGGCGCTAGCAAGATCATGATAAGACATATATAACTAAGCTAAAGCTAGAAGGCTCAAAATAAAGCAATGAATTTTAGCATTTTAAGCAAAGCTTGAAATCTAGCAAGTTCATCAACAGGGATCCTAAGATGATACTGACCATGTCAAAATGTCAATATGAGATCAAAAAGCTAACAATGACCACATTAAGAGACAAACATGTCCTGAATTGAATCATTTTGCTCAATTTTTCTCAAACGCACATTTTTCAATAGTTTTTCATTTGCAATGAATATTGAAGTTGATTAAAGGTATATCTTAGTGAAGAAGATCCTGAACTAGGAGCCATCCACAAACTCTTCCTAAACTTCTAACAAGGCGACAAATCTTGATGTTCATGTCAGTTTTGATAAGCAGTCCCCATGAGATCGTCTGGATCATCAAACTATCTCCAAGTTCATGTCTATGACATGAAATCTCGTGAGAGTAGTTTGGCACATTTTAAGCACAAAACAATCCTTCAATTTGATTTTTCATTTTTCACAAGAGCAGTTTTAGATTATTAAAAGAACAAGAAACTCAAGTAATGATCAATACTAGATCCAAGAGCTAACACAGCAATTTTGACAGGGCCAATGTCACAAAAGGAGCACTAATTGCGCAACTGGCTAAAACATCCACAAATTGCAGTTTTTTTTAGTTCAAGTTGTCTTAAAGTTCTGACTCATTCAACAAAGACTTAGCTACACATGTGAAAGCATGATAATTCTAGCAAATCAAAGAACTAGACATGGCATTGAACAGAATTGAAATACTAAAGTTCAAGAGGGTAATAAGCAAAGCTTCATCAATTTTAAAAGACAAGCATAAAAGCTTATAATACAATGCATCTTTTTGGATTTTCATATGAATGCAATATGATACAATGAGATGCACAAAAGACTTAAAACACCAAAAAAAAATCAAAAAGATCAGAAGAAAATACCACTAGAAGAAGGTATCAGAAAAGATCAGAAAAGCTCAGATGAACAAGGAAAGTTCAGAAGAACAAGAAAAGTTCAGAACAGAGCCAACTCCCCCTCAAACCAACCCGTAGGGATAAATTACCCCCAACTCACTTCTCAAGGTGGCACACCTAGTTGGATCTAAAGGCTTGGTAAGGATACCAGTCAACTGAGCCTCGGACTCCATGAAATGCAGCACAATATCACCCTTCTCGACATGATCTCTAAGAAAGTGATAGCGAATGTCTATGTGCTTGGTCCTAGAGTGTTGCACAGGATTTTTAGCAATATTTATAGCAGAAGTGTTATCACAGAAAAGAGGAACACTATCAAAAGCCAACCCAAAGTCCTTAAGAGTGGACACTATCCATAAAATCGACTACAAAGAACTAGCAAGGCTACATATTCAGCCTTGAGTGGATTGTGCAATGTAAGACCGCTTCCTAGAAGACCAAGAGACAAGAGAAGTGCCTAATAAGTGACAAGTGCCTGAGGTACTCTTCCTATCTAGCCGACAGCCCGCAAAATCAGAATCAGAAAACCCCCGAATGAACAAAGAAGAAGAACAGGAATACCAAATGCCATACTGGAGGGTAGAATGTAAATACCTGAAGATGCGCTTAACGGCTTGGCGATGGGAAGTCCTCGGAGATGCTCGAAACCTCGCCTGCAGGCGGACCGCGAAGTGAATGTCGGTCTTAAGGCCGTCGGTACAAGAGGACCCGATCATCTTTGCGATGCTCGCGTTGATCCACGGCTTCTCCTTCCTCATCTGGATCCAAAACAGTCGAAGTCGCCATGGGAGTGGCAATCGGCTTGCAGTCACCCATGTCGAAGCGTTTGAGCAAATCCTTGGTGTACTTCGTCTGGTGGATGAAGATCCCTTCCTTGCATTGCTTGATTTGAAGCCCCAGAAAGTAGTTGAGTTCTCCCATCATACTCATCTCAAATTCCCTGGACATGGTCTCCGAAAAACTGGAAACAAGAGCATCAGAAGAACCACCAAAGATAATATCATCTACATAAATCTGAGCAAGCAGGAAGTCATTGCCACGCCTTAGGATGAACAGGGTCTTGTTTACCTTACCCATCTCAAAATCATTCTTAAGCAGAAAGGTCTTAAGTCTATCATACTAGGCTCTAGGGGCTTGCTTAAGGCCATACAAGGCTTTGGATAGCTTGAAAACATGATGTGGATGCTTAGGATTCTCAAAGCCTAGGGGTTGCCTAATATACACTTCCTCCTCTATAAAACCATTCAGAAAAGAACTCTTGACATCCATCTGATATAATCTAAAGCCCTTAGAAGCAGCAAATGTAAGCAGAATGCGAATGGCTTCTAGTCTAGCAACAGGAGCAAATGTCTCATCAAAATATAACCCGTCAACTTGGCTAAAGCCCTGAGCTACCAACCTAGCCTTGTTTCTAACCACAGAACCATCCTCATTTTGTTTATTTTTGAACACCCAACAGGTTCCTATCACATTAGGACCACTAGGAGGCTCTACTAGGTTCCAGACCTTATTCCTCTCAAAATTCTCTAACTCCTCATGCATGGCATTGACCCAGCTAGAATCAGATAAAGCATGTGATATATCGCGGGGTTCGAAAGAAGCGACAAATGCAGAATGAGAGTAGAGACTCGGATCGTGATACCTGGAGCGAGTGACTCGCTCATGAAGATTACCAATCATCTGATCCGGAGGATGACACCTCTGAATGTGAAGTGGAGCGCCCGGGGGAGACAACATCTCTTCAACCTCCGCAGGTACTGCTGATGAAGAAGATGCAGCAGGAGCCTCAACTGAAGGTGAAGTAGTCGTGCGAGTTACGGAGCTTGGGCGGGAACATCGACAGCGGTGAAGGAGCAGTATCAAGTTCATCATCATCTTCTTCAACAAAAATGCTCTCTGTCACCTATAAGTCACCTGAAACATCGGATCTAGCTCCAAGGCTAGTCTCATCAAAAGTGACATTGCATGTCTCCTGGATAATGTTAGTTTCAACATTAAAAACCCGAAAACCCCTCGAATGTGCAGGATAACCCAGAAATAAACCATCAAAAGTCCTTGATTCAAATTTATATAGGTTTCCTGTCTTAAGAATGAAACACTTAGCTCTAAAAACTCGAAAGTGAGAAACAGAGGGTTTTCTACCAAATCGAAGCTCATATGAAGTCTTGCCCAAAGAAGGTCTCAAGAAGACACGGTTTGAAATATGGCAAGTTGTAGCAATAGCTTCGGCCCAAAATCTCCCCGGAGTGCTATACTCATCTAGCATCGTCCTAGCCATCTCGACTAAGGTTCTGTTCTTCCTTGTCACAACGCTATTTTATTGAGAGACGTGTGGAGAAGAGAACTGATGCTCAATTCCGCGCTCAGCACAAAAAGAGGCAAACGAGGCATTCTTGAACTCCGTGCCATTGTCACTGCGGATCGCTCTCAAGGCACTCGGAAGTTCAGAAGCCAAACGAAGAACAAGATCACGATAGTGACCAAAAGCTTCATCCTTCGAAGCAAGAAAGAACACCCAAGTGTATCTCGAAAAATCATCGACTATGACAAGAATGTACCATTTGCCACTGATTGACCGAACCCTAGCAGGACCAACAGTATCCATGTGAAGTAACTGTCCTGGTCCGTCAGTCATGACCAAAGTCACTAAAGGGTGTGAGGTGGCAACTTGCTTGCCATGCCTACAGGGCGCACATACAACATCCTTGACGACTTTGAGTTTGGGCAAACCTCTCATGAGATCAAGGTTACTAACTCGCGTCAGATGATCAAAACCAATGTGCCCTAAACGTCGCTGCCAAAGCCAGAAATCAGAAGAAGGTGTAACCAAGCATTTAAGAGAACCAGCAAGAGATTTAGAAAAATCAGCTCCAAAGATCCTAGCAACTCTATAAATCCCAAAACCGAGCTCACCAGCTGAATCAAGCACCCGACAAGCATTTTTCTTAAATATAGTCTCATAGCCATCATCAAGAAGCTGTGAGACAGAAAGTAAATTGAACCTGAGCTTGTCCACAAGAGCGACGTCCTTCAAGATGAAATTGTCGTTCACCCTGATTGATCCCGTTCCTTGAATCCGTCCTTGTGTATTATCTCCAAAGGTGATGAAATCATCACCCGTCGACCGCGTGATGGAGGTGAACCATCTTGAATCTCCGGTCATGTGGCGTGAACAGCCGGAGTCGACGAACCACGTGTTCTTCCTCCCGTGGTACTCCTCATTGTTGTCATCGATGTCGTCGGAGTCAGCCATGAAGCACATGCCTGTGAAGTCCTTGGCCTTTCCCTTCTTGTCTTGAGGTAGCTCCTCCTCCTTGCCCTCCTCGCTTCCGGAGTCCACATCGCTCAAGGATCGATCTCCAAGAGCGGCAAGAACCCGGTGAGCGGCCTTCCTGAGCTTGGCATCATTAAACTTGGACTTGCGTCCCTGAGGCTTCTTCCAAGCTGGCTTTTCATCCTTGTGGTTGCTCTTCCCTTTCAGCTTGAGGCAATTTGCCCGGATGTGATTAAGCTCTCCACACTCATAACAAGTCACAGGGCCACCTCTCTTTTTGTTTCTCATATTGTTGTAGGCCCGTGTGAACTTCTTAATCAAAAGTGCCATCTCGGGCTCAGGAATACTTTCAAGATCCTCTTCTTGGATTGCAGATAAAGAAGCAAGAGAAATTTCAGAAGAAGACTCAAACGACTCATCAGAGGCTCTCTTGAGCGGGTCTACTACCAAAGCCATATTATCCTTCTTAGAATGGTCACTCCTCTAGATCTCATGAGTCTTGAGCTTGCTATAGAGCAGCTCCAAAGTCAGATCAGAGAAGTTGACATTTTCCTGAATGGCGGTAGCCTTTATCTCCCACTCCCTGGTGTTGATTGCAGCCAGGAGATGTGTGGCATTTTCATACTAGGTAAATTCAATACCAACAGCCTTCATCTGATTTATCACTATGTTAAACCGACTGAAAATGTCATCGATGCTCTCTCCAGGACGCATCTCGAATTTGTTATATTCTCTTTTATAGACCGTCTGACGCACTTGCTTGATTTGGGAAGAACCCTCATAATAGGTTTCGAGGGTCTTCCAAATCTCATGTGCGGTCTCGAGATTGCAAATCCTATCA
The DNA here is from genome assembly GCA_036346255.1 of Ampelocalamus luodianensis. Lineage (NCBI taxonomy): Eukaryota > Viridiplantae > Streptophyta > Magnoliopsida > Poales > Poaceae > Ampelocalamus > Ampelocalamus luodianensis. The sequence goes on from CM070628.1 coordinate 67,703,736, forward strand.
TACTCCTGTCTACTAAGCCCACCATACATAAAATTCTTTGCCTCATGGTCGTTAGCCAAGAGGGCTTCAGAAGCCGGCGTAGCAACCTCAGGCAAGATGAGCAGAGCTCAAACAACCTCCCATACACCTCATTCTTCGCTCTGAAGAAAGACACGCATGCGGTTCTTCCAAAAGACATAGTCGTGCCCATCGAAGATATGCGGTTTGGAGGAGTAATTATCCATCGCCAAGTTCAGTGACCGGTTAAGATCAAGATTGAACTAACTGGGCTCTGATACCACTTGTTAGACCGAAAAGGCGACTAGAGGGGGGGTGAATAGGAGCACAATCTCTTTTTATCCTAAATCAAATTCAATACGAATCTCACTCCAATAGCTATGAAAGCTATGAAGATCAATCAATCAAGCACAACGGAAGACTTGTATTGAATCCAATCAAAACCCCGAAGCAAAAGCAACATAAAACCAAAACACCAAGTCTCGGGCGGTCTAACCTCTCACGGGGGCAGTCAGACCGGTTGGCCTAGCGGTCGGACCTACCTCTAGTTCAATGAACAGTGAAATCAGCCCGAGAAACCAAAACGCAAATTGAGCTAACTTTTGATTCGTGTGTCCAAACCTCATGAAACTTGACACACACCTTTCCAAGGATGTCAGGAACCTATTCCAAGCAACGATCGTGAAGATCCTTGCCAAAGTTCAGACCTTTCTCCATTTGAGTGAAGGTGGTTCAAAAACCGAGCAAAAATCGAAATATGATCTAGAGACTTCCTCGTGGGTGATTGATGATCAAGATGACCCTAGATGGGTTCCCACATGTTGCAGCAAGTTAGATCACAGCAAGAAACCAACCAAAAACTCGCGGATCAAAGAAAGACTCAAAATCACCAAATAGAGAGAAAGAAAGCAAATGAACTCATCTTTGAGAGAACTTTCTTTGAATTGATTTGATATGGTATTGGTTTACAGCCACTCCATCAATGGAGGACAAAGACTCAATACATGAGCACGAAATTAAATCCAACTCTCTAGAACCCTAACCTCCACTAATCCTCTCTCTAAGCAAACTAGGGTTTCAAACACATGAAAGGGTTTTTTTTGGAGGTGCAGCCACCTCCCTCCTCTATTTATAGTGGAGGCTTAGACCTTCTAGAAGAGCTTCCCTAATGGGCTCCCGTTAAGGCCCAAAACAAACGGGTCACACACGCACGTATTTTAAAGCATCGTCTTCATCTCCTCTTGACCTAATCCGCTTCTCCACGCACCGTCTTGCGCCGCGGGTTGGCAAAAGGTAACCAAGGCGGTATTTGGTAAGATTACCAAAATACCCCTTCCCGGCCCTTCTTCAAAGACCAAGTCCAATTTTCGCTAAGCAGTCGCATGCTCCGTCACGTGTAGGTTGATCCAACGGCTCTCATCATGTCGGCAAGTCTCTCCCATCCGGCTCCCACCGAAATCACCATGGCACTTGCACCGACCCCCGTGCCGCTTGATCCAACCCGTCGCACCGAACTGTCCGTTCGGTCACCTTTGTCCATCTTGCACCATGCTTGAGTCCAATGGCTTCTCCCGGCATCGTCGATCGTTCTGAACCTCAGCTCTCCAAGCCTAGTCCCAATCATCCTCACCGTTGACCGTCGTTGACCATCAAGCAACCTGCACAACAATAGACAAGCAAATCGAAATCGGGAACAAGTTCTTCACAACTTGACACACGTTAGTCAAAACATGCATCATGCAACACATATGCACCGAAACCCATGAGATTGACCTAACACCCAACACATCGCTGCCAGGAAGGCCAGCAACTTAAGTCAAAACCGGTCAGACCGCCAGCATGGCCGGTCGGACCGCTCCTGCCGGTCTGACCGCCACTAAGGGACTTACCCAAAATCCCAACTCTGAAATCCGCAAACTCTCTGAAAATTTCAAACGAATAGAACTTTTGTCCGGAGACTCCAAAAATTATGGGACCAAGAGCAGTAGAACCTCCTCTCTTGCCTACACCCTCTATTTTTGGCCCGGCCTCAAACTCCAAAACTACTTTCATGGCGGTCGACCGCTCCGTGTGGCCGATCGCCACATCGGCGGTCGACCGCCTACGACGGTCGATCGCCGGCCAAGTTCACCCGATAAACCACTTGAAGCACGACCGGTCTGACCGCCATCATGGCCAATCTGACCGCCTGAGGCCTGATAGAACTTGAACTTTGCCGAAAATGCGTGTTTCCGCAAACCTTCAACGTCATTGCCAATTGTCAAATCATCCTAAGATCATGAGCATATCCCCATGGTATCCACAAAAGCATTGGTGTAAGAGGTTAATCCTTCACTAAAAGTGCATCTTGCACTAACTTGACAATTTAAAATCAAAGAATTTTAGATATAGTATAACTACTTTGGAACTTAGTAAATGTATTTAAAATGTCAAACATTGCTTTTGCAGAAATAACCATATAAGCCTTCCTTTGATACATCCCTACATGCATTATAATCTGTAATTGGGTGTAACTTGCGGAGTATATTTTTGTACTCACCCTTTCTTAATAAAATATTGTTCATAAGAGAAGGACTTCAACGAGTAGGCCGCTACCTCAGTTGATTTCCTGTGGCAGATTTGTTGTGCTCTACTACTTATTCTTTGTCTTCCGCTGTGTTCTTTATTGTTGTCTTGTAAGTCTTACTTGTAAAACTATGATAATTATTAATAAAATATTATGAGATGTAGATGTTACCATATTTGTTTACTGCGTACACTAGCTACTATCCAGAGACTAGTGTAGAATACACAGAGAATCTGGAGGTGTTATTCCCAGGTTCGACAGAGATGGTATTAGAGCCATATCGATTGTAGGTCGTGACCTAGTTAGAATGGACGCTAGTTGGAAAACTTCAAAACCTATTTTATATAAGAATAAAAATAAATTGTGCTATCCTCATCTTTCTACCCTTACCTTCTTCACGGTATTCTTTCTTACCTATGTTCTTATTCACCATTTTACAATGTTAAATGGATCATCTTCCCCTTATAAATTTATATAGATGGTGAACACATTCCTTACCATTTCATTCAAGACCACAAGACATGGAGCCATCAAGAAAGCATCGTTAGGCAAGATTCATCGAAGATCATGAGCAAAAGATGTGATGTCAGCCAAGCCATAAGTTTGCAAGACTCATTCTATGTATTGAGTTGTTTCATCAGCTTAATAGTAGCGATCGAGTAGAACATTCTATAAAATTATTGAAGTTATTTTGAAAAGCTTTTGGGTTAGTTGTTTCGTTTGGGGTGTTGTTTTGCTCTATCCCCCTTGGTTCTCCTTCTTTGTCTCCTCTCCTAACATTTGTCACCTTCCCTAACCCTCTGGAGTAACTGACAGATGGTGAACACTCGTCGCTCTAGAAACGAAACCAACCAAGAAAATAATGTCCCTAGGAATGGAATTGCCCCAATTCCACCACCAGCTGATGGATTTGATTGGCAACTGATAATGGCTAATCAGAACCATATGATCGAACTACTTGCTCAGTACATCAACAACAATCAAGCTCAGCAAGCTACAGTTTTCTAAGCTCCAACTCCACCACCTCCGCAGTCCAGATTGTCAGAATTCATGAGAACACACCCTCCTACCTTCTCCAGCAGCATAAAACCTATGGATGCAAATGATTGGCTTCGCACTATTTGAAACAAGCTGGACATCTCGTAGTACAGTGACCGTGAGAAGGTATTGTTTGTTTCTCACCAACTGAATGGACCTACTTTTGATTGGTGGGACAACTTTAGCGTTCCACATGCCAATGCTCAAGCAATCACTTGGAATGAGTTTGTGCAAGCTTTTCGCCGAGCTCATAATGATCACCTTGAAGCAAAAGGAATGTCATAAGTTGTGTCAAGGAGGCTGCACAGTGACTGAATATATGCACAAGTTCAACCAGCTAGCTTGCTACGTACCGGAAGATGTTGCAACAGATGAAGCCAAGCAAGAGAGGTTTCTTGAAGGACTCAATGACGAATTGTCTGTATAGTTGATTGCCCAGGATTATCCTGATTTTCAGCAATTAGTCAACAAGGCAACCCGTCAGGAAGGCAAGCTCCAGGAGATAGAAAATCACAATAGAGAAATGGCTGCACAAAAGGTCAACCCTAGAAGTTTTCTAGAGCTAAAGAATCTCCATTGCATCAAGTTAGATTCCAGCCAACAACTTCAACCGGAACGCCAGTAATGAATAGTCTAGCCAACTTTGGGTCCCCCAACACAACTGTGGATAGCCAGTCACCGAAGGACTCATCCTATGCTACGGTAATCACGTGCTTAAACTACCATGAGATTGGGTATTTTTCAATAAATGTCCAAAGAAGAAACATGTAACAAATCTAGTCGTCATGAACAGCTCTGAAGTTCCAACTATCAACACTATGCAGGCAAAAAGAATGTTGCGGAACTCTAGAAAGGGATGTCTATACAACATCACAGCTCAGGCTATGTCAAATGTGGAGCATGGTATGTGCAACGACAATTCAAATTGAAGGCCGAGTATTCCCAATTTTCTTGCTAGCCTCTCCGAATCTCGGGGACGATATTCCTTTTAAGGGGTTACAGCTCCGACGATGAAGACCTTGTTGTCGCCAATGGCACCAATTGCCTGTTACCCTTTACAGCAACCCCAACTCTTGCTTCTCTCTCTCCAACGATTTTTATGTCGACCCCAGCGATTGACAACCACCGTCCTCCCCTCGATCTGCTTCCTCGCCACTATAATCCTACTTCCTCGAACCTCTCCTTTGGCACGGCGAGGGGGAGGACATGAATGGCGTGCGACCAAAAACTGGGAGGGATTGGCAGCGGAGGCTGCGAGGGGGATTGGGGGAGGACTGAGATGGGTGTCTATGGGAAGAGGGGGGGCGATGTGAACCAGAGAGTTATTGAGTGGGTGGCTAACTTCGTGGGCCCACATGTCAGGTCGGGTGGTGGGATGGCATGGCAGATGGACCACCGTCACCACCAACTCGTGCTTTTAAGTAGTAGACATACAAGAAATGGAGGTTGGAGTATGCTTGCATGAGGATTAATTATTTCTAAAATGGAAGACCATAGAAGTTGAGGTCTAAAGTGGTGCCGATAAATTATTCTATAAATCATCTCCTTTAGAAGGAGAAGGGAAAAGGCTAAAAATTCACATATTATTTATCGGACATATAAATGGTCACTGGATGGTATGACCCAGTTACAAATGTATGAGATGTTTGGTCTTTTATGCGAAAATTGGCTACAGGGCACTGCAGATTGGCCACCTTTGCCAATGGATATCTAAAAATCGTGGCTATGCCAAAACACACTACAAAAACATGTAATTTTGCCACAAAATACTAAGCCCCATATTTTATCATTTCCGAATGATTAGGAGAGAGAAATGTTGTAAAATGTCCAAAATGCCCTCAATGCACTGGCTTGGTCTGGTGATTGCGGCCTGAGCTCTCGGGTGATTGCGGCCTGAGCTCACCGCTGGCGAAGGGAGGCTCGGTGGCGGTCAACAAGGACCAAAACGAGATGCTCACGGCGAAGCAGAGCTGATGGTGGCGGTGGCGCGGCCGGTGGCTCACCGGAGCGATGGCGCGGCGAGGGAAAGGCGGCGGCGGCACGGTTATGACGAAATAGGAGCTCCGGCGGTGCATTGAACCGGGGAAGGTGAGCACAAGGCGGGGCTTGAGGAGGCGAACTTACAGGGACAAGAATGGGGACAGGGGAGGGACGGTGGCCGGAGAATGGTGGTGGAGAAGGAAGTAGCCGGAGGCGGAGAAGAACGTGAAATGCGAGCACTGCGGTGGACGAAAACCAAATCGGTTTTAGGGGACGAGCTCCTTGGCGTTGGGGCGCATGGTGACGGGGTCGACGCGGTGAGGTGGTGGTGGGCAGCAGTTGCACGGGGCGGGCCGAGGCCCAGGGGAAGAGCACGGCCGTTCGGCCGCACAATCCGCCGCACGCCACCTCGTCTCCCCGCTGCTCCGACGAGCTCCGCCGCCGACCGACAGCGTCACGCCGCGCCACACGACTCCGCGAGCAAAAGCCCCCAAGAAATTGGGAGTTTCCTCCATCGGAGCACGCCACACGGTCATCTTCACCATTTTCGGCCATTTTCGCCGCCGGCGCCTCCGTGCCCTATCCAGTGAGCCCCTACCAGATTAAACCCGGCGGGAGCACCTCCACGCCTCCCCTAACCCTCCTCCGTCATCCATTTAAGCTCTCCCTCTCCTCAACCTCGCCGCCACGGCGCCCTCACCATGCCGTCGTCGGGCTGGCGTCGCCAGGCCATCCAGGCCCTCCTTCGTCACCGACGACCACGCCAGTGGGTTCCCCACACCCCGCCGGAGCCCATGCGCGCGCTAACTCCTCTCCTCCCACACCCGAGCGCCACCGCCTCTTATCTCCCCCACGGTCGGCCGCCTAGCTCCGCCGCACGGCCGCCACCGTCCCTGGGCTCGCCATCTCTAAGCCATTCCATTTTGACTAATCTCAGCCGCCGCCATCGCTCCCTCCGCCGGCGCCACTCACGGCACCCGAGCCAAGGAGGAGGAGGAGGAGCTGCGCGGGATTGAAGAAGATGGAGGGTAAAACGGACTTTTCATTGCCTTTCTCTCTCCTCTTTCAGCCAAAAATAATATAATAATCGGGTTAGTGTCCTGTGGCAAAATTACATATTTTTGTAGTGTGTTTTGGTATAACCACAATTTTTCAATATTTATTAGCAAAAGTGACCAATCTGCAGTGTCTTGTAGCCAATTCTCCCTTTCTCAAAAGCTTCACTCCATGAATGACAACTACCTTGTAGTTATGACAACATGTGAGTATGTGACCCGTGCGGCCTAAATTCCTAATGACTATATTCCCAAACCGTGCTTGACCGTAAGGTAGCTTTGGTCTTTTAGATGCCTAAATTCCTAATGACTATATATTCTCAAACCGTGTTTGACCGTAAGGTAGCTTTAGTCTTCTAGATGTCATTCTTGACAGACCTGTACCTCCTTACTTCATTGGTACGCCAACTCATAGATCGATATGATCTCCTATTACAAGTTAGGCCAGCCGCATGGGCGGAGGCAGCTGGGCCTGGGTGCCAGGTATGCACGGCACCCTAAATTATTTGAAAATTATCTGTATATTATTTTAGCTATAATTTTAATTGAAATTAGATTTGATTGTAATTAATAATGCTTGAGAGAATTAGATGTAAATTGTATTCCATGAACTTTGTTCAGATTTGGTAAAAACACACATTTTTCTCTACCTATGTGGCGCTACATGAATGGTGCAAAAGTGTTTTATTTTACTTAGCTCTTAGGAACTTCTTTAGTTTGTAACTAAAAAAATCAAGTGTCAAATTCTCTATTTATTTACGCCACTATGGCCATCACAAGAGTGCAATGATTCAAAACTAATAGATATTTTGCTTACAAAATTTGAAGTCATATGTAACATAAATAGGCCGCATCAATGCCGATGCACTAAGTATAGATATACTAAAACCGTATGTATTTTTTGAGTGGTAAGGTATGCATACAGGTCGTGTTGTGTACCAATAAAAGTTTATGGAATGATTATATATTTTTAATAATATGTTCACACATATTTAAAATTTATTTATCAATGTTAGTAATTGTTATCATCATCATTCCATAAAATTAAGTTGTTTTCACAACTAAATATGTAAAGTAGTCAATTGATTGGCAAAAAAAGCCCAACTAATTATATAGAAACATTAAGTATCATGTGAATACAATATTCATAATGCATCATTTACCCAACGCTAACATTTATTCAACCGATAATAGCTTAATAGCCACATCTTTCGTCATCAATGGTGCATCCTAATATAAATTTTCTAGCTCAGTCACTGACCAGCCGAACGTTATCCTCGAGGGTTGTGTTGGAGAACAAGTTTTTGGCTAAAATAGCAATATTTACGCACACAATAGAAAAAATTAGCAATCTCCAAAGATCAATATAAAAAATATCACTACGCAAACTGCCAATAGACGATATCCATATCCGTACGGTGAGGGCACGGTAACAAAAATGCAATCCCTGTCACGCAATAGTACCAATAGAAAGAATCATTGCAGTAAACACCTGAAACCTACAAGGACCAAACCAGCAGACCTGATGGCTGGCCACGAGCCACTTATTGCCGAGGGGTCGATGGGACTTACCAACCTAAAAAGGTAGACTTCCTCGATAAAGGCTCCGCAACTAGAAAATGAGAATATGACCTTCCACGACGGGGTCGGGAACGGGATGAAAAAGCGATTTCACGCTTAAAGATCAGTCCAGTCGAGAAAGTTTTCAATGCAACTATGCAAGGATAAGATAACCAAAGCGGGCATAGCGCGCCTTTGCGCCGCGCCACAATCAAGTCTCAGTTCATATCAGTATGTCACCGTTCGCCTTCGCTCCACCAAACCGACATAAATAGGCTTAGCAGCGAGTTAGACACACCTCGTACCTTGGAGAAACAGAAAATCTACCACGCAGTGCAGAAGCTAGAATCCGAAGTGGAAATGAAACCCTTATGCTCTTTTGCTCTCTACCTCACTTCTTCCTTCCTCGTGATCCTAGTACACCAACCTCAGCTGCGAGTTGCCCTTGCGCAAACGAACCTAACCGCGGGATCCACACTGGCACCTCCCAGCTACATCACCTGCCCCTCGGGCGACTTCGCCTTCGGATTCCGCGCCCTCGACTCCAGCGCCACCCAGTTCGTCCTCGCCATCTGGTTTCACTTCGAGACGGCTGATCCCACGGAGCACAAGGTGGTGTGGTTCGCGAAAGACGCGAGCTCCGGCGCGACGGTGACCGCCACGGAGCAGTCCGTACTCAACATCACCGTCGCTGGGCAGCTCTCCCTCGCCGACCCAGCTAGCGAGAGTGCACTGTGGAGCCCTAGCCAAAACCCTGGCTCCGTTCTCGTGCTCCGGGACACCGGAAATCTCCAGTTCCTCGCCGATGGCGGCAGCGGCGCTGCTGTGTGGGAGAGCTTTCAGCACCCAACCGACACGCTCCTCCCAGGCCAATCCATGGGCCCGGGAACGAGCCTGCTGTGCAGGCGCGCGGACATGGACTTCTCCCTCGGTCGCTTCGGTGTCTACATACAGACAGATGGGAATATCGTTCTGTACATGATAGACCGACCACCCGGCGCTAGAGTCCAGCAACGCGTACTGGGCGACCGGCACCAGCCAACCGGGCAACACTCCAGACGGAAACACGACTGTTTTCTTCGACAACTCCGGGCACCTCTACTACCAGCAGAAGAGCGGCGCCACCAAGAACCTGACCTCCAACCCGCCCAACTCCACTGCCAGCTTCTTTCAGCAAGCGACGCTTGATCCGGACGGCATCGTCCGTGTCTACGTCCGCCCGAAGAACACCGCGGGCCGCGGCAGCACCTCTTGGGCAGTCACTGTCTCACTGATCGATTCCCGACCGATGGTTGTCGTGCGAGAACCAGCAAGTTAGAAGGCATGTGCGGCCCCAACACGTACTGCATATACTCCGACGAGCGGCTCGACTGCGAGTGCCCAAGTGGTTACTCATACTTGGACGCACTGTACAAGCCCAAAGGCTGCAAGCCGGACTTTGCCCCGGACAACTGCGACGGGAGGAACCACTCGGCCGAGTTCGAGGTTGTGGAGCTGTCGAACACGACCTGGGAAAACTCGGTACGCTACAAGACGTACTTGTCAACGACGGAGGAGCAGTGCGGCGACTACTGCTTGAGCGACTGCTTCTGCACAGCCGCGTTGTTCGACGGGAGCAACTGCGACGAGGTATCGGTGCTCACAACCAGGGTTCAGAATTTCGTTTTCGAAAAAATTTCGTTGGTGGGCGAAATAGCCGAAATCCCCGAAATTTCGGAATTTCGGTCTGAAATTTCGGTGGATTTTCAAACTGATTTGAATCAAATTTGAATTTAAAATTTAAAATAATCGCAAAAAATAATGCCTCGCATGGGAATCGATCCCTGGTCTCTAGGGAACCAACGAGTGGGCCTTGCCACCAGGCCAGCCTCATCTTACTGCTTTTATACTAGTATTTACTCCTTTTAACCCTTCAAATTCCCTTCAAATTCAAATCAACCGAAAAAATTTGAACGAATTGAATTTATTTCGGATGGAGACGAAATGAACGAAATTTCGGACATTTCGGCGAAATTTCGCCGAAATTGTGAACCCTACTCACAACTGGGTGGCAGACAGACATCAAAACCAACAAAGCGCTGATCAAAGTGCGGACGACTGGCCCTCCTGCCAACAGAACGTCGGCGGGAACCATACTGTTCGAAGTAGTCATTGGTTGCCTGGCATTCTCGTTGCTGGTCACGACAAGCATCCTCCTAGTGCACTGCTACTATACTAAGAAGGACGCCAACCAGCGCCTGTCAACCATGAGAGTCTTCACTCGAAAGGAGCTCTTCCTGGCCACCAATTGCTTCAAGAACTTGCTAGGCAAAGGAGGCTTCGGCGAAGTCTACCGGGGGGAGGTGAAGTCGGTATACCCAACAGCTGTTGCGGTGAAGAAGCTCATCAACTCGAATGAGCAAGGTGAAAGAGAGTTCACAAACGAGGTACAGTCGATTGGGCAGATCCACCACAAGAACTTGGTCCGCATGATAGGGTACTGCAAAGAAGGGAAGCACCGTATGCTTGTGTTCGAGACTTCGAGTTCATGCCAAGAGGCTCACTTCGAGACTTCCTCTTCCATGCCGAGAGGCCGCCGTGGAGCTGGCGCGCCGAAGCTGCGCTTGGCATCGCCAGAGGCTTGGAGTACCTCCACGACGGATGCACCGCACCGATCATTCACTGCGACATCAAGCCTGACAACATTCTACTGGATGACAACCATGCTCCGAAGATCACAGACTTCGGGATCGCAAAACTCCTTGGCAACCACCAAGTCCAGACTGTTGTATCTCTTTTCTTGGCGGGGGGGTCCATGTAACACCCCGATTTTCAGAATCGGAATGTTATTATTTAATTTGGCGATCTTTTAAATATTTGACTCTGTTTTAAAATTTTCTCGTGAGTAAGTAAAAGATTGCTTTTAAAATCACATCAAATTAATAAAAAGGACGCATTTAAAGTTAAATCGAGTTGTTCAAAAAGTTGCATAATAGTAGTAGTAATGATAATAATAATAATAATAATAATAACAAACAATATTTAATCGCATTGGTTGAAAGACTGCAGTTAAAATTTAAATTTATTGATATATTGTTTTGGCATGCATTTCAAAAATCATGATGCATGCATTAGTATCGCTTCTCTTTTTCAGTCCGACCGACCGCACGCGAGACGCCTGTGAGTCTATTTCTTTTTCCCAACTTCTCTCCTCGCAATCACAACCAAAAATCAAGAATCCGACAATGCATGTTACGCAGCCGCGTTCATCATTTTCGCGGTTGGTTGCCGCATGCGAGATTGTTTGAACAAGTTGAAGAAAAAGAGGAGGAATAGTACTGTATAATAGCTAGTTGCAGCAAGAGAGAGACACACTGCCACCTTCCTTTCTTTTTATTTTTACTCACTCACACCACTTGCCATCCCCCATTTCTTTATTCCCTAGCTAAAGCAACCCACTGCCATCAACAGGACACCTTCCCAACCTTTTCTTTTGCCCAGCCGAATCATTCTCCACTGCCTTCCTCTTTCTTCTTCTCCCTCCTAGCACAACATTCATTTCCCCACTGTCACTCACGCATCCTCTCCTCTCCCCAACAGAACCTCCATTCTTTCTCACTCAAGAGCTCAAGCTCCCACCTTCTCTCCTCTCAATCTCTTCCAAGAACCACAAATCCCTTAATGCATGCTATGCCATCGCAATAACCATTCCCTAAGCTATCCATCCATCCAAATCTCATCTACATGCATCAAGTCTTGGATGTTCTGGAAGAGGAAGAAGCACACATGCGGCAGCCCTGCTGGGTGTTAGTAATAATCTAGGACTTTGTATTTCAGTTTCTGTTTTTCAAGATCACAGTCTTGTCTTGTTGTGATCAGCTAGTGGGTCAATAAGTTAAGGAGTCGTATGTTGCATGATTCGATTAGTGCGCAGATATGCGTGCGTGTAAATCGGATCAAGCTTCCATTGCGGATCGATGTGAGTTTAGTTATTGAGTTAGTTTCCTCTTGATTGGTAGTACAGCAGAGAGTCTTTCTTATCGTTGCTCATACGAAAAGTTCAAGAACCGCATTGATTCGAAGTCCGGTGTGCGCTCTGTTGTGTGTTCAATATTCAGTCTATCCACTCTCGCGTGTGTAGACAATTGTGTGTGTGATTCTTTGGTCTTAGTGCAGGCATCATCGTCAGTACCTGATCCTGAAACCAACATTTGGTATCAGAGCATAGGGGAATCGGTGCATGCCTAAGTGTATGCCGCGCACTGAGATCATGGAAGCATCGAAGAAGGAAGGCTCAATGTCCCTGCAGTACCCGATGCTGATGAAGACCAACTACTCCGCGTGGGCAATGAAGATGAAGGTCTTCATGCAAGCTCAGGGCGTATGGGACGCCATCGAGCCCACGGACGCCAAGGCTGCCGTGGAAGAAAGGAAGGATAAGATGGCCATGGCAGCCATCTATCAAGGGATTCCTGAGGAGACGTTGCTGCTGCTGGCTGAGAAGAAAACTGCCAAGGAAGCGTGGGAGTTTCTCAAGACCATGCATCTGGGAGCAGATCGGGTGAAGACTGCGAAGGTACAAACCTTGAAAACTGGTTTTGAGGCACTTCGCATGAAGGATTCTGAGAGCATTGACGAATTCGCACTAAGGATGTCTGCGATCGTCAGTAAAATCAGAACCTTAGGCGAAAAAATGGAAGAGACATATGTTGTAAGGAAGTTTCTCCGGTGCATGCCGGGAAGATTCTTGCCAATTGTCTCTACCATTGAGCAGTTCGGGGATATTGAGAACATGTCCCTGGAAGAAGCAATTGGGCGGCTGAAGACACACGAAGAGACGATTACAAGAGGGCACAAATCAGGTGAGCAGGAGGGTGATTATCTCTTACTCACTCATGCTGAGTGGATGGCTCGGCAAAAGAAGGGTGGCCAATCCTCCTCCAAGGCGAATGGCAGCCATGTCGGAGAAGGCGGCCGCGGGCGTGGCCGATCTCACGGCCAAGGTCGCTGGCGCGGCAAGGGAGGCCGTGGCAGTGCAAGATCACCGCACAAGGAGGGCGATGATGGGCACACTCCAGGAGGAGGTCGTGACAAAAGCAAGGTAAAGTGCTTCAATTGTTCAAAGTTTGGACATTATGCCTCTGAATGTCGAAGCAAGCGACAAGATGAGGAGGTACATCTCACTCGGGCGCAAGATGAGGAGACAGCTGTCATGCTGGCGGTGTCTAGCGAAGAGTTGTCGCCAAATGTGGTGATGCTCAATGAGGAGAGAGTCACACCATCCTTGTTTGCAGCAGAAGAAACAAGAGTTGACACTGATATGTGGTATCTAGATAATGGGGCTAGTAACCACATGACAGGGCATCGAGCAAAGTTCAGAGAACTTGATGAGAACATCAATGGCCAGGTGAAGTTCGGAGATGGTTCAACTGTGCTGATCAAGGGCAAGGGAACAATTCTGTTCCAATGCAAGAATGGAGATCAACGTATTCTCCAGGAAGTGTATTACATTCCAAGTCTGCGCAGCAATATCATTAGTCTTGGACAGCTGACTGAAGGTGGGAGCGAGGTGGTGCTGACCGGAGCATATCTGAGAGTATTTGACAGAAGTGGTTCTCTTCTGATGAAGGTAAAACGATCCCCTAATCGTTTATACAAGATACTCTTGGAAACATGCAGGCCCATTTGTCTTTTGGCACATCTGGATGACCCGGCCTGGCTGTGGCACGCCAGACTCGGTCATGTGAACTTCTATGCTCTGAAGATGATGGCAGACAAGGAAATGGCATATGGGATCCCAAAAGTGCATCATCCCAACCAATTCTGTCAAGATTGTCTCATTGCCAAGCAAACACGATTGCCTTTTCCAGCTCAAGCAAGCTATAGAGCCGAGGTGCCCCTGGAATTGATTCATGCTGATCTGTGTGGACCAATTACCCCTGAAACTCCTGCAGGTAACAAGTACTTCCTCCTCATTGTTGATGACTATAGCCGTTGGATGTGGCTCTATGTACTGAAGGCAAAGAGTGATGCACTGAATGCTTTCAAGAAATTCAAGGCTCTTGTAGAGAATGGGTCTGAACACAAGGTCAGGACCTTGAGGACAGATCGGGAGGTGAATTCTTGTCAAAAGAATTCACGGTTTCTGAGGAAGGAGGAATTGAGCGCCATGTCACCGCACCATACACCCTCGGCAAACGGTGTAGTGGAGAGGCGGAACCTGCACGGTTATGGCCATGGCAAGGAGCTTGCTCAAAAGCATGTTGCTACCAGGATGGTTGTGGGGGGAGGCAGTGAGACATGCGGTCTATTTGCTTAACCGTGTGCCAACCAAAGGACTAGTAGCATCTACACCATATGAAGCTTGGTTTGGAAAGAAGCCACACCTCGAACACTTGAGGGTGTTTGGGTGCACTGCATATGTGAAGATAGCTGGAACTCACACAAGAAAGCTAGATGATCGCAGCAAGGCTATGATTTATCTTGGAGTTGAAACAGGCAGCAAGGCTCACCGGTTATTTGATCCGAACTCTGGTAAGGTTCATGTAAGTCGTGATGTTGTATTTCAAGAAGACAAGAAGTGGGAATGGAGTGTTGTAGAGAGCCAAGACACTCGGAGCTGGGTGCAATTCACAGATGATGAAGACTCAGCGCAGGTTCAGCTTCCAACCGAGACTGAAGGTGACCCACTGCTTGAAACACCTATGTCACAAGAGCTGTTAACACCAGGAGAAGGAAATGATACGAGTCAGATAACTCCTCCTTCTAACAGTGGAGCTGCTGCACCCTTAACTCCTCCTCCATCACAGATGTCTGCTGGAAGCTCTAGTTCCTCCACACAAGATGGTAGGCCGGTGAAGCATCGTTCTCTCAATGATATTTATGCCATGACTGAAGTGGTACCCCTCAGCGAGGATTTGCTACTACTTGAAGAACCGAACTCCTATCAAGAAGCTGCAATTGAGAAGGAGTGGAAAGAAGCTATGTTGAGAGAACTAGAGGCAATTGAAAGAAATCAGACTTGGGAACTCACTGAGCTGCCGGCTGGACACAAGCCTATTGGTCTGAAGTGGGTTTATAAGCTGAAAAAGGACAGTGAAGGGAGGATTCTAAAATACAAAGCAAGGCTTGTAGCTAAAGGGTATGTGCAACAACAAGGTGTGGACTTTGAAGATGCATTCGCCCCAGTGGCTAGACTAGAGACTGTCAGACTGATCCTTGCTCTATTTGCCCAATATGGATGGGAGGTACACCACTTAGATGTCAAGTCTGCATTTTTGAATGGTGAGCTCCAAGAAGAAGTCTACGTGGTCCAGCCGGAAGGTTTTATCACAAAGGGCCATGAGCACAAGGTGTACAAGCTTTTCAAGGCTCTGTATGGACTTCGGCAAGCCCCGAGAGCATGGAACACCAAATTGGACAGAACACTAGTAGGCCTCGGCCTCAAGAGATGCACACAGGACCAGGCTGTGTACACTAGCACTGGAGCTGCAACACTCATTGTCGGGGTCTATGTGGACGATTTGATCGTCACCGGTAAGAGTGTGAGTGAGATTGCAAAGTTCAAGCAGCAGATGATGGAAGAATTTGAGATGACTGATCTTGGAATGCTTTCATACTATCTTGGAATTGAAGTGAACCAGAAGCAAGGTCGTATCATCTTGAAACAATCTGCTTATGCAAAGAAATTGTTGCTGCAATTTGGAATGAATGATTGCAATCCAACAAAGTACCCCATGGAGTCAAAGCTACAGCTTGGGAAAGATGAGAATGGTGCGGCTGTGAATCCCACTGAGTATAGACGTGTTGTCGGGAGCTTGAGGTATTTGACCCACACACGCCCTGACATTTGCTATGCTGTTGGGATAGTGAGTCGGTTCTTGGAAAGACCCACTACAATGCACCATCAAGCTGTGAAACAGATCCTCAGGTATCTGAGAGGTACAGAGGACTATGGGCTTGAGTATGTTTCAGATCAGGGAGAAGAAGGACAGCTAATTGGGTTTACTGACAGTAATTTGGCAGGAGACATTGTTGATAGAAGAAGCACCGGAGGTATGGCCTACTACCTCAATCATAATCTGATTACATGGGGATCGCAGAAACAGAAGTCAGTTGCCTTGTCTTCCTGCGAAGCAGAATTTATGGCTGCAACTACAGCTGCATGTCAAGGGCTGTGGCTGAGGAGTCTCTTGAGTGAGCTAGCTGATCAAGAACTGAAGCCAGTCACTCTCCTTGTAGACAACAAGTCTGCAATAGCTCTCATGAAAAACCCAGTGTTCCATGGTCGAAGCAAACACATCGACACACGCTATCACTTCATTCGCGAGTGTGTGGAGAGAAGACAGATTCAGGTTGAGTATGTCTGCACTGGTGAACAACGTGCTGACATTCTTACGAAGGCCCTTCCTAGGAACAAGTTTGCAGAGATGCGGGAGCTACTCGGTGTGAAACAAGTCTAGATTATGGGGGAGAATGTTAGTAATAATCTAGGACTTTGTATTTCAGTTTCTGTTTTTGAAGACGAGTCTTGTCTTGTTGTGATCGGCTAGTGGGTCAATAAGTTAAGGAGTCGTGTTGCATGATTGATTAGTGCGCGATATGCGTGCGTGTAAATTGGATCAAGCTTCCATTGCGGATCGATGTGAGTTTAGTTATTGAGTTAGTTTCCTCTTGATTGGTAGTACAGCATGCAGAGTCTTTCTTGTCTTCGTTGCTCATACGAAAAGTTCAAGAACCGCATTCGATTAAGTCGGGTGTGCGCTTCTGTTGTGTGTTCAATATTCAGTCTATCCACTCGCGTGTGTAGACAATTGTGTGTGTGATTCTTTGGTCTTAGTGCAGCATCATCGTCGATGCGATCCGAAACCAACATCAAGGCGCTACGGCGGCATGCATGTAGGCATGCGTGGCAGAGAGGAGGTAAAGAAGAGGCGGGTGTGGAGGCAGCAGTGCATCGTCATGTGCGCAACTCGCATGCATGCCCAAAGACAGAGGCGGCGGTGCGGCTTCGAGACGTGGAGGAGCAGAGGTGGCGAGGCGCCGCAGATTTGCGGCGAGGTGGAGGCGGTTTGGTCGCTGCGGCGGCGGCGCACTTGGCCGAGGCGAGAGCGCGATGGCTCGGGAAGGCGGCCGACCGAGGCGCGCGCGAGCGACGGCGGCGGCTTGGTCGCGGTGCCCAGCGACGGCGAGCCGCACGGCAAGGTGGCACACCGCGCACGACGTCGAAATGCCATGGATGCGAGGCTAAGGCACCGAAGTGGTTTCCAATCAACCGTGAGACTTACCTTCATAGACTTCCTTAAGGTGATCTCCTTTTTAGTTTGTTTGTACTTAGTGCAAACACAAACTTCATTTTTTTCACAGTTCTGATATTGTTACTTTTCGGGAGAGTTAGCTATGAGTCGGAGGTGATCTCCTTTTTAGTTTGTTTGTACTTAGTGCAAACACAAACTTCATTTTTTTCACAGTTCTGATATTGTTACTTTTCGGGAGAGTTAGCTATGAGTCGGACTGGATGTGCATTGTTAGGTGAATAGACATGGAATGCCACCGGCTGGCTGGAAAGAGGGAGCCCAAGCTAGAGATGGTGGCGGCCTAGCAAGGCGGCGGCCGGTGGTTGAGGACACCGGCCGAGGCGCCACAGCATGGTGCGCCAAGGCGAGGCCGAGCGGCGGTGCATGCAGCCGGGCTGTGCATGCACGCTGCCGAGCTCGACGGCATTAAGGCGCATGCATTTGAAAGGCGACTCCGTGGGCATGCCCGAGAGCGACGACGTCGGCATGGACGTGGACGGGTCGGCGACGACTACGGTGGAAGTGGATGCGGAGTCTAGAAGACGGCGGCCGGTGACGTTTCACACGCCTAGCGTTGCGGTAAAATTCTTAGTGTTATTTATTTTACCGCGTTACGATATTAGTCGTATATGTTGCATATTAGTCATCTGCATGTCATCTCTTTATGCATGTTTAATTGCAAAAATGATTTGGTAACTTAAGACCGGTATAATTCTCCGGTTGTGTCTTACTTGTGCGTAGGCGTGATTATGTGTTGATATATTGGTGAATGCGAATAATTAGATTTTTGAGTTGAAATGTGTGTATTGTTGATCGGTGGATGCTAGATTAAATATACATTGGATTGTTTGACCGGATGATATTTTGAAGTCACATGGAAGTTAGTGGTGATCTTCGGAGGATAAATTAGTTGGAGGTTTCTTCTCATATTGGATTAGTAATTTTTGGGATATAGGGCGCATAAAGATTTTTATAATGATTACTCGATGGATGACGTATGTGCTGATGTTTAAGGATATATCTTTTATATATGTGTATTGTTGCTCGTTGGATGTCGGATTAAGTACATTATTGGGTTGTTTAATCGTATGTCCTAACTGATAGTTATGCGGATCATATATGATGGTATTTGGGAGATGGTAGAATAGATTATTTGATTGTGGATAAATATTCGGATTGTCATGTAATTAATAGATAAGTCCTATATGCCGAGTCAATGGAATTGTACTATCTATTGGATTAGTGGATAAATGATTATTAGTCGATTGTAGAGGCACATATGTGATTGGATTACTAGTTTCCGTACACAACTAGTCCGGTGAAATGGATGTAAGTTGATTTATTAGTGAGCTATTAAATGTTGAATGTGTTCTTAAATTGTAAAGTTCATTAGGTGTCGGTTTGTCAATTAAACCTTGATCGGTGGAAAATTGAGTGTATGCGATTGTGATTTGCCGAGGCGAGACTAGTAGAGCTAGATAGTTAGCATTAGCTTAAATAGTATATCGGAGAATGATCGATGGATTCAATTATGGTCATATGCCCATGAGTCGGTGGATTTCGTGTAATTATCGGATAGGTTGTATTTTTGAAAGATCGTGAGTTCGGGCATCACTCGATGGATTGACTACCTTGATAATGTCCTAGTGGAGGTTAGTATGGGATTTAGATCATGATATGAGAATATGATTGGAGAGTGTTATGCATGTGATTGGATTCGACACCGGCGAATCGGTTAAGTATATGAGTATGAGAAGGTTAGATTTGTCGGTAGATGTTTTCCTTAGTAAATAAATAGAAAAGAAAAGAAAATACATAGACCCCACTTGTCATGGCAGGGCTAGGTCAGCCCATGTATAAAAAGGATTTAATTCCATTTAAAATGCAGAAAGGAATTATTTTTACACTAGAAATTGAATTAACCTTGAAAATTCATAGAAAATTCGTATGAACTCCAAATGGGATGAATCCAATTGGGTTATCCATAAAATATTATTCTATATTTAACCATGTAGTTTTTATCTCCACTAGAAGTTTGCAAATTTTCACGACATAATTAAATTCGAATGAACAGTAAACAGAACCACATTTTTCAGCATTTTCTAGAAATCTGATTTTCAAACTACTATAACTCTCTCATATAAACTCCAAATAGAATAATTTTTGTACCTAAATTCATCTAAAATCATAATCTAGCTACTGTATAAAAATCATGCATTTTTGAGCATTTTAATTTTTGAGATATTTCTCGGTGTTCATTCGATATTGTATTTATCTAGATACCGAGCCTTTTGATATTGACTCCTACGCCACCGAGGGTGAACAACTATTTTTCCAGCAAGGCAAGCATCATTTGAACTTTCTTTTGCATCATATTTGATCCCAGTTTTGGTTAAGATAGTGCAATGATAATTGCTTGCATGCTATTTTGATTATGTCAATATTTTTGTGATGTGTAGTTTAGTTATGTCCTATGCTTGAGGTTAATCTTGAATTATGCCAACTCCTATATGCTTAAGATAGGATGTGTGAATTATGGGTTATAGAATTGCTTAGCCATGCAAGTCTAGATACGGTAGTTCGATCGTCGGGAATAACCCGGCGGTTTTGGGATAAACACAACTCTCATGTTTATGATTTATACTTCAGATCTTGTAGCTGTTTTATGAGTTAAATTTTGTTATTTTTAAATGAGCCTTTGGTCTGGACAAGTGTTGGTTAGTGATGGTGCTTTGTGCACGAGCATTGGGTAAGTGGAAGGACTTGTCTGGACAATTAAGGACCGAACTTTGGGTACCTGCTGTTCAAGCAACACTCGTGCTGCCACACGCGGTATATGGGTGTCGTATGGTTAAGTAGGGGGAGGGTTTTATTGTGTTAAGTCCTTGGTGGTGTAAGGGGCATAGCGACCGTGAAATCCTATGTTCCTTAGGAGCCGATGTAATCCTTTATAGTGTGCAAGAGAGCACCCATTTTATTTGTTTTGATTGCATCGGTATTTCCAATATAACTTGTGAGCCCCCTAGCAAGTGCTATCAGACGCTTGTACTAGGCAAGGAACCATCTCACAAGGGGGACTTAGCCCAATGGGATTTTCTTGCTAAAAATTACCATATCTTGATTTACCCGGACGGCACACCATAGGAAGTGTGCTATATTCGGAGGCATCTGGAGGCTTACGGGCTAATCAAGTCGTGTGGGTAAAGTAGTACACCCCTGCAGGGTATAAATCTATTCGAATAGCCGTGTCCACGGTTATGGACGACCGCTTGAAATTTGTGGCTGCTTATTGTTAGACTTGGATTTAAAATTGTGGGTGAACTTGGTATTCGTCATGAACGGGATGTTCATGTGTTTAGTACATCAAAGTGGGCTGCCACTTTGGTCTTTGTATGATTCAATTGTTTATTACTGAAATGCTTTACTACATGCTTTACTTCTACTTCAAATCTGATTTTAAACTGGGCACATGAAAACTAGTATGTGTAGGATGTTATTTGTCGCATCTCTTTCGCAAAACTAAACCAATATGAGACATCCTTTGAATGACCCTTATGCATAACTATTTTTATTTGTGTAAGACTTGCATAGTACACTTGTACTCAACGGATGTTTTGGCCTTTTCGGTGAGGAAGATTATGAGTATGACGATCTCGTTAGTGTTGACTTGGGTGACACTAACGAGTAATGTGTTATCATTTAACCCCCAGTCGGTTGCCGATGGGTGATGGGCATACCACTGCTGGTCTTTTGCTTAATTTACTTGCTTCCACTGCTACTTGATACTTTACTTTGAATTTAGCCATTACGTATGTAATAAGTCGTAGACTTTGACTATTATGCGGTATGTCTTTGATCTCTTGTTGTATGCGTTGTATGGATGTAATCAACGTTGTATGAGAGTATGAGTATATTGGTCGTTGATCTTGGGAGCCAATATAAGTCATACTCGTTGTTGATGAATTCCCATTTAACTCACTAAGTGTAGTGCTTCGAATAGAAAGAGAACCGACAATCATGTAGCACTCGCAAAGGAGCAGCGCGCATGATCGGTGAGGCTCTAGTATTCGGCCAAGCCTCTCACTTGGATAGAGTTAAATTGAATTCATTTATCGAGACCGTGATTATGTCCCTAAGACCTTGTTTAATCTCGGTCTTATGGAGATAATTACCGGGTCCCCACGGCGTTGGTATCGAGCCATCTTGTTGTAGGTTAGAGATAGCATCGCGTAGAGTTAGTAAGCCTTTTGAGTCAAAATATTTAGAAAATATCAAATTACTTTCAGAAAGTATAAGTTAGGAATATCTTTTATTCCTCATCCATCTTAGTATCATTTCTCACCTTATTCTCATTTGAATTACAAAAATTATATGCCTTATTTCCAACGTTGGTCAAAATACGACATACAATTAAATCAATTTTATCTATACATTAAATCTACATCACCGTTGGGCAGAAATAGAAATAATGCATAAAATCATCAATTAAAAAATTATAATATTGTTATTATCAACGTTGGTCAGAAAATAACAATATCATAAATTTTTGGAAATTATATCTATTTTTTCCAAAATTAAATTCTCCCGTTGGTTCGAATTTAATAATGAAAAATCAATCAACATTAACTTTTGCAATGAAACGTAATTATTCTAAAATAATTCATTATACGTAGCATTATATCAGATACATTTAATCTCTGAAAAATTAACACGTTGGTGCAAAAATTACAGAGATTTTGGATCAAAATTCAATCAAATTCGCTCATAAATGCTTCTGAAAAACATTAAAACTCTTTTTCGGATTTTACTGTTCAAAACAGCCAATTCGGCCCATTCACGCGCCCACAGCCCACGGCGGGCCGGCCCAAAAAGGCCACCGCGCATGGCCTCTTTCTCCACCTTGGGCCGAAAAGGCCGGACGATCTCACCGTCCGATCGCGATCCGACCGACGGACGGTGACCACGCCGCGTGCCGGGATTTCACCCCAACCCTAACCCTAGACCGATTTGGGCTCCTCTCCACCCGAAAACCGGACGGCGCTCGAGCGAGGCCGAGGAGGCAAGGCGGTGAGTGCAATGGGCGGCGTCGGCAGCTTCGCGGAGAGGAGCGGCACCGCGGCAAGCGGGCGGCGCGGCAACGTCGGCCACGCGAGCGGCTGCTGCGGTGGCGCCCTCGACGCAGTGTGGCGAGCCGCGAGGCGGCGGCGGCGTCACACTGCCGGCGGCGGCGCATAGCGCACGGCGGCGGGACCATGGCGGCGCGGTGGAGCCGCGGCAACAAGAGCGCCCACGGACGGGCGGCAGCGCGACGCACGCAGAGCGGCGGCGGCGGCGGCCTCGCGCGAGAGAAGGAGCAGCGGCGGCGATCAGACGGCCGCAGCGCTGCGCGCGCGCAGCGGCCCCAGCGGGGCGGTGCGTGCCGGTAAAGCTCTGATACCATTGTTGTATCTCTTTTCTTGCCTGGGGTCTAGATCCGAAAGGGAAGGGTAGAGGGAGGGAGGATACTAACCGTCGGAGGTAGAGGAGGAGTTGGCCATGGCGACAGCGGCGGTCGGGGAAGAGGAAGACGGTGGCGGCGGGGCGGATCCGGTGAAGGTGACGGCGATGGTGCTTCCCGCTGCTGACTACGCGTCCCTCTGTAGATCGGTCTAGGGTTTTTTTCGGTGGGGGGGTGCGGCTCAGGCGAACCTCGTGAGTCGAGCCACCGGCCCCCACCCTCTATTTATTGCGTAGCGACGGCCCATCGGCCGGTGGTTACCGGGCGCCCGATCGAGCGCGATCAAGGCCCGATTAGCCGTTGGGCTAATCGGCCGAGATCAATCTAACACGACGACGGTCACCAACGCGGGGCACCAGGCTACATCGCCTCGAGTGGTTTCGTGGCGACGGCGTATCGACACGGCGGGCGACGTACGGCCGCGTCGTCCTTCGAGATGATATGTCGCCGCAAATGCCGGAGCCGCTGCCCAATGACGACGGTCAAGACGAAACGGTCACGCTTATTCGGGTGGGCGGGCGGTGGTCAACAGCGGCAAAATCGAGCTTTGCCGCAAAGGGATGACGACGCCATGGAGGACCCGGAGAGGGTGGAGAGGTTCACACGCGCGGCGCTACGGTGCATCGAGCCCAACCCTCGCCAGCCGACGATGCATCACGTGGTGCAGATGCTCGAGAGCGGCTTTGGTGCTGATGCGCTACCCACGACTCCTAACTGTTTCGTTGATCCGTTAGCGCAGATTTCCTTCGTCACCATTAGCAGCCCTGCTTCATCAATTGTTAAGGTTGCTTCTGACGATCAGGGTGATGGTCGCTAGAGTATATATGTGCTATCTGCAGGTGAGCACAACCAACTAAATTTCAGTTTGGAAATAGATTTCCTTTGAGTGTCTTATGCTAATGGGACCATATTTCTCACCAGACAAGAACGCAACAAGTCCTTTCTGTTGGGAAACCATGGGCCTGACCCTGCAGTCGGCCCATTAGTGGGCG
Source organism: Ampelocalamus luodianensis (assembly GCA_036346255.1). Lineage (NCBI taxonomy): Eukaryota > Viridiplantae > Streptophyta > Magnoliopsida > Poales > Poaceae > Ampelocalamus > Ampelocalamus luodianensis. The sequence goes on from CM070628.1 coordinate 67,727,696, forward strand.
CCCCATCCTAAACCCTAGCAGGGTCGTAGCCTATAAATAAGGGGTGCTATTCATTGTAATTGATTGATCGATGGATGAAGGAATAAAGAGAAGCAAGACGCCCCCCTATATCTCTGTGTTCAATCTCTTATTCTGTTCTTGTTGTTCATGCATTGTTCTTACGATTCTACGCTTGTCACGAGGTAATCGCCGACCGACTCGCCAATGACGGTTCCTCAACACGTTATCAGCACGATCGACTCTCCTCGCATCGAAAAGGTAACCGTCGATGAACGACACTCGTAGATTGAATCGTTTTTCTAGATTGCTTTCAATTCTGCAAATTTTTGGCTTAGATTGGTTTCCTACGGTGCAAATCCGCTCTAATCTACCGCGAGCCGACTTGAAGTCGCCGGCCAAGCCGATCGGTGGATTGCATGAAAGAGTAGATGATGATTGTACCGTAGGTTGTATATGCAATCGCATGAAAAGCATCATGTGCACGGCACCGCCTGCAAGCGGCTGTCACTACCTCCGCGACACGTTACCGCCGGCATAGTCCGCCATCACATCTCGCCACGGAAGCAACGACAGTGTCACATCGCCAGCACGCGGAAAGCATGCACATGTCGGCATGAAGCCGCGCCCCCGTTGCAATCGCATATTACACCACATTGCATCGTATACATACATGGATGAACAGGAATCTGATGTGAACAGTAGCTATGCATGAACATTGTTTTTTTGGGATGAACTGCAAACACGAAAATTTTTCTCCACCACTGGCCGCTCCGCCGGCCCCCACGCCACCGGACCATCTCGCGGTCCGAGCCGCCGCCGCCTTGCGGCGCCGCCGAACGGGCCGCCGCGCGCCGCCACGGCTGTCGCCGCCGCCGCATCGAAACCCCGGAAGAAGAAAACAAAGAAAAACAGGAGTTGCCACGGCGCCCGTAGCCGCCGCACCGCCCCGCCATGGCCCGGCCGCCATCGCTTGACGGTGCGGGCGCGCCGCCGCTCGGCGGCTTCCGTCGGCGCGGTTCCACATCCCGCTGCGCCGCTTGAAGGCGCCGCCACGATCCGGCCCTCGCCTCGCGCGCAAGACGCGCCGCGCCCGCCGCTGCCGCCGCACCGCCGTCTCCGCACTTGAGCCGCCGCCGCTGGCCGCTTTGCACGGCATCGCTTCAGCGACTGGCCAGCAAGGCCACGGCGCGCGCCGCGCCGCCGCGAGCAACGGCCGCATCCCATCCCGCACGGCTACCTCACGCGCCGCCGGCCCTCCCGCCCTGCACGGCCTCTGCCGCTTGCTCCTTTGAGCGTCGCCGCACGGGCTCTTTGAGCAGCCGCCGCCGCCTTGAAAGAATGGGAAAGGGGAAACCCTAACTAGCCTTGCCCCCATTTTACCGGCCGAATGGCCCAAGCAACGGCCGACCCAATTAAGAAGAGGCTGGGAAAGAAAGAAAAAAAAGGGTGTCGGCCGGGAGAAAGCTGAAAAAAAGGGAGAGGGGGCGGGGTGAAAAGTCCCGATTTTGCATGAAAACCCCCTGGATTTGGGGAATTTACGGAATTATGTATATTCTTGCAGAATAACCCCTCAGAAATCTGAAAATTACGCGAATTTTCTCTCGTAATCGAAATTTCGCGCTTTAACCCCGAAACTTGCGCACAAAGTCTTGTTTCCAGCAGAAAAGGGCCTCGGGAATCCAAAATTTTGCATATTTTTGAACTTTGTAGCATGTTTATTCTTGTTATTGTTATTTCTATGCAATTTATTTATTGTATTTACTGTTTTGATTATCTGTGATTGTTTATATTGCTTTTAATCATTGAAAATAGCAGTAAATCATGAAAAATGCATAGAAAAATACGGGATCATGAACCGGAAGTTCGAAGAGCATTATGAAAATTTTGCAACCATTTTATGTAGATTACCAGCAGTAATCCTGTGAACTTTTTGCATGAATATGAAGAGTAGCATGTTTATTCTTGTTATTGTTATTTCTATGCAATTTATTTATTGTATTTACTGTTTTGATTATCTGTGATTGTTTATATTGCTTTTAATCATTGAAAATAGCAGTAAATCATGAAAAATGCATAGAAAAATACGGGATCATGAACCGGAAGTTCGAAGAGCATTATGAGAATTTTGCAACCATTTTATGTAGATTACCAGCAGTAATCCTGTGAACTTTTTGCATGAATATGAAGATGACTGGCATCACGAATCGAAATTAAGAATCGACCCAACATGGCCGATTTTGTATAAAATTTGTATCATCTTCAGTGCGTGGTAATATAATCACAGATGAGCAGAAGATTAAGACGACTTTCTACCTTTCACCCGAACGCGGTGTAATCCGCACGCAACTATCATCATTACGGCTACATGAAGTTTGCCGAATTAATTGACATCATGCAAGTTGCAGAAGCTCAAGATGATGTTCTAAGAAAGAACTTCATCTCGCAGCCACCTAATGGCAATGTTGGCCATGAAGCCATTATTAGTAGCTACAAGGTAATGAAGTCTCTCACGAATGAGAGGAGCAAGAAGGGCACAGAAGATTCACATCCATTAGTTGCACTTATGAATGCGGACAGCCCAGTAGCAACCCCCATCATCCCTCATTTGGACATCACAGCGGCCACAGCCGTAGCTGCCCAAAAGGAGAAGATCGCGCATGGAGCCGATTGAGGCAGAAGTTCCTGAATACTTCGCCGATTCGATCTAGTGCATGCAATGGATCTTTAATAGAAACTTGCAGTTTATAATTGAAGCAGAATTTTGAATTATTGAATAATGGTTGCAAGCTCTAGGAGAGTAAAGCATTAAATTCTTATTATGAGTCCTGCAAGGCTTATTTTTCCCGTCTTTATAATAGCAAGTTACGTTCTGATATCTGAAGTATTTTATTTATGTGTTGCTTGCTTTCTGCTACATATTAATAAAGTACATTATATTAGAACGTGTGTGGCGCCCTATGGAGGAAGTATGCTTAGCATGTAGCGACACAATGAAAACCATCATGAGAGAAACGGAATTTTTCCAGTCGATCAGCAAGAATGCTGGTAGTCTTACGACAATCACAGGCAGCGATACTTGTATAATAGGCTCAGGAAGGGCCATAATTATACTCCCAACGGGCACAACTTTGGTCATTGAAGAAGACTTGTTGTACCCAGAATCGACTAGAACTCTCAAGGATATTTGCGCTAACAGTTTCCATGTAGAAGAAGAGTATGATACGAATACCGCCATTACAAAGCGTGGAGAAAGTGAAAAATGGCATTAGAATATCTTCCTTCATATGGAACTGGGCTATACTACACTAATATTAAGGCACCTGCAGCCTATACTGCCCTGAAAATCGTATTTAGAAGCTCTGAACTTTTCTATCTCTAGCATGATAGATTGTGCCGTCTAGGTCATAGGATGATGAGAGATATAATTAACAATTCACAGGGACATGATATGAATGTTAAGAATTTCTCGAATCAGGAAGATTTTGTGTGCCCCGCATGTGCCACCGGGAAATTAATTACTAGACTTTCCGCTCTGAAAGCGAAAGATGAAGTCTCTGCACTCCTGGACTGTATCCAGGAGACCTTTTTGCGGTCCTATATAGCCCCTGTAAGGGTCATTTTAGGTATTTTATGGTGCTCATCGATGCTTCCTCGGAATGGTCGCACGTATGTTTATTGTCTATGAGAAACCATGCTTTTGCAAAGCTAAATCTCGCAGATAATTAACAATTGAAAAAATAATTCCCCTGATCATCACGTGAAGTCCATCTGAATGGACAACGCCGGAGAATGTACTCAAGGCATCGATGATTATTGTATGAAAATGGGAATTAAAGTTGAGCATTCTATACCGCACTTCGCACCCGAATGGACTAGCGTAACTTTGAAGAATTGTAATTTACCAACTATATGTTGGGGACATGCAGTCCTGCTCGTAGCAGCTCTCATCAATTTTAGACCGTCGGCCTATAACATCCATCCAACTATGCAACTAGCGCAAGGGTCAGTACTGAAAACTCCTCATCTTCGCAGGTTTGGTTGCAAGGGTTATATACCTATACCACCACCGCAGCGAACTGAAATGGGTCTTCTCCGAAAGTCTGGGATATACGTTGGTTATGAGACAGCATCCATAATCAAGTATTTGGACCATATGACATGAGATTTGTACAACGCCCGATTCGCTGATAGTATATTAGATGAGGTTAGTTTCCCGTCATTAGGGGGAGGAAATCAACCCTTGATGATAATGTCGGGAAATAATTGAAGTCCAGAAGATAATTGAAATCTATGCATATGACCCGCGCACTAGTAAAGCAAATAGTGAAGTCCAAAAGATAATTGCAGTCCAGAAGATAATTGAATTGAAATCTAGAAGACAATTAAAGTCCAGAAGATAATTGATTTGCAAGTATTAGCGAATCAACTGCCAGACTACTTTAGTGATTTGAAGAGCGTGAATAAGTAGCATTTGCCTGCAAGCAATGCACCGGAGAGGGTTGAAATACCATTGAAGGTATCCTAATCCCGCCCGCAGGCCTCGTAATAAAGGACGAGAACTCCGGTCCCTCGAATCCGGCAACCGGGACGCTTTGGTGAAAAAGGATAAGAAGGACTTGACACACCATCACCGAAGTGCCCGAACTGAAGGGGAGCCGCTTGAGACTGCATCGGTATGGAATCTTCGTAAAAGACATACGTAATTGAACATCCCCATGAAGGAGACATCGGCATGGATGTGTGCGCACACATCGGAGCCGAAACTAAAGGACTTGCCCGCAATTGGAAGCGGTGAGCAAGTAAAAGCATTAGAAGAATCGCCCCTTGAAGAAATAAGTTATAAAACTTTATGACCTTGGGAGAACCTTTGAATATTACAACAGCCAATGTCGACACTTACTTTGCAAAGAAACTTGCCACAATCATCAATCTTGATCCAGAGCCTGCATCGCTCGATAAATGAAAGAAAAGATCAGATTGAAAGAAGGCAATAGAAATTGAATTATTCTCTCAGAATAAAAGAAAGGTGTTTGGGCCTGTAAGCCGCACGCCTCCCCTTGTACACCCTGTAGGGCATAAGTGGGTATTTGTTCGAAAGAGAAATGAAAAGAAGCAAGGCTCGTTGAATAAGGTTTCACCGACATCCGTAAGATGATTATGAAGAAACCTATTCCCGGTCATGGGCGGAACTCCTTTTAAATATTTATCTCAATGGCGGTGAACTTGAAGTTAGAAGTGAAATTGATGGATAGGGTACCAAAGATACCTTTATGAAATATTGATTCGGACATTTATATGAAGATACAGAATGTATCACCGTCCCGAACCAAAACAGAGCAAATAGAAATATATGCAGTGTGAAACTCGAAAGTTATTGTACGAACTTAAGCAATCAGGCAGAATGTGGTATAATCGCTTGAAGCGACTTTCTATACAAGAAAGGCTACACAAACAATGAGAATAATCTCTGTGTATTTATACGATGATCCCAGAATGGATTTTGTATAATCGCAGTGTATGAAGTTGATCTGAATATCATGTAACCTCAAGGATATTAAGAAAGCAAGCTCTTACCTGGAGTCGGAGTTCGAAACGAAAGATTTGGGTGAAAACCAAATATTACCTAGGCTTGTAGCTTGGGCATGCCCCTGAAGGGATATTAGTACATCAGTCAACCTACACTCAGAAGATGTTAGAAAGGTTAGACTTTGAAAAAGGTATACCCTTTGAAGGTGTTAATGGTCGGAGATCTTTGCAAAGCAAGACAAGAACCCGCATGATCCGTAAAAGAGGGGAGGAAGTCCGGGACCGAATTCCCACACTTAAGTGCAATAGAAGCACTCATGTATTGAACAAACTGTACGAGACCGGGCATTGCATTTGCCGTGAACCTATTAGCAAGGTATAGTACAAAACCTACCAAAGGCATTGGCAGGGAATGAAGGACATCTTCCGATACCTCCAAGGAAGCAAAGAACTTGGTACATTCTCTACGTAAAGAACCAAGACCTTTATATGACTGGCTATGCATATAACGGGTACCTGTAGGATCCGCATACAGCCAAATTGCAAACATGCTATGAACTCCATGTGGTGGAACTACAATTCCATGGAAACCGTCTAAGCAGAGTCTTGTACCGACTTCGACGGACCACTCGGAAACAATAGCACTACACGAGGCCTCACGAGAATGTGCTTGGCTTCGGCGGATGATTCACCATATCCAGCAGACATGTGGATTGAATACCGCACTAACCCCCACTATTACCTATGAAGATAAATGCAGCTTGTGTTGCACAAGTACTGATGGGTTATGTGAAGAATCCTCTCACAAAGCATATCAACCCCAAGTTCTTCTATGCTCATGAATTGCAAAAGATGAACGTATTTAAAGTACTGCATACTAAGTCGTGTGAGAATCTTGCAGATTTATTCACTAAGTCACTTCCAGCGTCTAACTTTGAAAGATGCATATGTGAATTAGAATGATGAGACTTAGAGAAGTGCAGAATTCAGGGGGAGAACCTTCACGAACTCATTATTAAAGCTTGATCATGAAGATTAAATACCTAAAAAATAAATCCAGAAGATTAAATGAAATTGGGTGGATTGTACTCTTTTTCCCTTGACGAGTTTTTCTGAAGTTTCTCGGTTAAGGTTTTTAATGAGGCAATTCGTGCATCACAGCAGAACATGTACCATGCACTCTTTCTCCAAATTTTTCCCACTGGGTTTTTATGGAGTTTTGACGAGACATGAACATGAAGGATGGGTGCCCAAGGGGGAGTGTTGGGAAACCATGGGCCTGACCCTACAGTCGGCCCATTAGTGGGCGCCCCATCCTAAACCCTAGCAGGGTCGTAGCCTATAAATAAGGGGTGCTATTCATTGTAATTGATTGATCGATGGATGAAGGAATAAAGAGAAGCAAGACGCCCCCTATATCTCTGTGTTCAATCTCTTATTCTGTTCTTGTTGTTCATGCATTGTTCTTACGATTCTACACTTGTCTACGAGGTAATCGCTCGGACTGGACTCGCCAGCGACGGTTCCTCAACACTTTCCATTGCTACAGGCACGAAAAAATGTGCTGCTTCTTGAGAGGCGATGGTGAGAGTAGCGAGGTAGCGAATTTTCGATTGTGCCAGGGGCAGAGTTGCTAGTCTGCTAAACACTACATGTGTGGATGAGAATAATATGGCAAGTAAGGCTGTGTACAAAAATACCGACGATTAATTGTACTTTATCATTGACGCTGTTAGCTAGCAGTAATGCAAGGTGTGTATAAATCATATGACATCTATTGAATCAATATCCAATCATATGACAATCATATGATATATCAATCTCTACATAAATCCAATGCTCACAATAAGTGATTTAAACTTAAGAAAATTTCAGACAATTTAAAACTAGCAAAACCGGTGTATAAAATAAGGTGTATGCAAGTGTTGTTTGTGTTAGCGGATTGCTTCCAGGATTCCCTGCTGCGCTGATTCTCAGGGATTCACACGGCATTCAGTTTCCTTGTATCCGGTTATTGCTTTCCTTCTGCTGTAATCTAATCTTTTTTTCTACTTGGCGTCCAAGCCATGCTCTTGTACTCGTACATATATACGGATAGCAATACATGTTTGCCGTGTGCGATGTTCCTGCCATCGAGTCTTTCTCGTTCTCTCGCTCGCATGGTATCAGAGCGGTCATCCTCGGCCTGCTGATTCCGCTACCCACTACCACCACCACCATGTCTACTCCAAACTCTTCCTCCACCACCGCCTTCTCCTCCACGGCCATCACCTTTGTCTGTTAGTCGCTGGACTCTTGCTTGAGGTGATAGCAAGATCCTTACTCTCATGGAGAGGATGACACTTGGAGATGGGGCAATCTTTCTTGTATATTTCTCTTCACAATGCCATGCCAACCTGAGGGGTTGGGGATACATATTTATAGGGCTAACCAGCCAAGCATATGCCAAGCATATGCTAGTCTAAGATGCTCTGTCCTAGATGTTGTGTCCTAGATGCTCTGTCCTAGATGCTCTGTCCTCTAAAGCTAGTCCTAAAGCTAGTCCAAGATGCTCTGTCCAAAAGAGATGCTAACCTTGACCAAGGATGCTGTCCTTGAAGGGCGGCAAAAGCCAACACAGAGACTTATCCATCAATCTCCCCCTAAGTCTTGTGTGTCTCCTTGGAGGAATCTGAGCCATCCCGATCCTAGAGCAGAGCGTCGTCCTTGATTTCAACACCGGAGGTGTCCCCAAACTTGACGGAGCCTCGAACGCCTGAGTCACGCTCGGCGAAGAACTCCCGTCGACCGGTCATGTGATGGGTGGCGCCGGTGTCGAGGCACCACCCGTCAGTCTTGTCGTTGCCGGAACTGTCGCCGAGGAGGGTGTGTGCTTTTGGCTCGCCAAGGGGGAGGAGAGCCGTTGCGGCCAGTGCCGCTGGAGGTAGTTCGATGCTCGCCTGAGCAATGAACAGAGCCGGTTGTTCCTCCTCCTCCGCCTGCGCGACGTGGGCCTGGCCGCGTCGTGGCTGTCGACAATCCCTGGCCCAATGACCAAGCTTGCCGCAGTTGTAGCAAGAGTCGTCTCGTGCCGGCTCTTGCTTGCCGGCCGCGCCGCCTGGCGCCCACGGTCATCACCCTCGACGCGTCCTCGTGCCCATGCCTGGGCATCTTTGCGCGGCTTGCCGCGCTTGCCACGCATGCGGCCGCCTGTCGTGGAAGAAGGCTCCCCCTTCTTCCTGTCACCTTGTCGGCAGCCCACTCCTCCCGAGTGAGGAGGAGCTTCCCGCCAATGGTGCGGGTCCCGAGAGATCGTGGCTCATCACGTTGACGCGACCTTGAGGCGACCTATCGCCTCCTCGATCGACATCGTGGAGAGGTCCAGCAGAGACTGGATCGACTGAGCCATCTGCTTGTACTTCTCGGGGACGCAGCGAAAGAGCTTCTCGACAGCTCTCTCCTCGCTGTAGGTGTCGTCGCCGAACTGTACCAACTTTTGCAGCAGAGTGTTGAGACGGAGAGCAAAGTCATCAACGTCCTCACCTGGCTTGAAGGCCAGGGTCTCCCACTCCGTGCGAAGTGCCTGCAGTGTGGACTTGCGGGCGCGGTCGCTGCCGATGCGTGCCGCAGCGATGGCGTCCCAAGCCTCCTTGGCAGTCTGCTTGTTGGAGAGCGAGAACTGCATCTCGGGCGGGACTGCAGCGATGAGGGCATCCAGCGCCCGTCGATCCTGGTCGTAGTCGACGCCGCCGCACGGATCGCCTCCCACATGTGCCGCACTGAGCTCACCTTCATCACCGCGCCCACTCGACGAGTTGGCCTTGGTGAGGGTAGGCCACCCACCGCCGCCGGGCGGCCCCGACAACGACCGGAACCCGTGGTAACCACGATGCACGGTCCGGGAGAGAGCCACGCCGCTCGTGAAGGCCGCGCTCTCTATCGACCCGTCTGCCGCCGTTGTCGTGCGCGCCTCTTCCAGGGGCGCCACCGCCGAGCGCGCCTCCTCCAGGAGCGCCACCGCCGAGTGCGCCTCCTCCAGGAGCGCCACCGCCGTGCGCGCCTCCTCCAGGAGCGCCATCAGCGCGACCGCGCCTGTCTGGATTGCCGCCAAGCTCGTGGGTGTGCGCGGCGCCCATCGCGCTTCGCCTCGTTGCCTCCCTCTCTAGCGGCTCAAGGTCCGCGTCGGCGTTGTCATCAGCAGAGATGGAGCTGCTGCTGCTGCTGCCGCGCAGGACCTTGACCTCTGCTGCGGCCGCACGCGCTGCATCTGCCACCGCTGCTGCTTCCACCTCCGCCGCTGCTGCCGGCTCGCGCTACCCGCCTCGGCTTTGCTTTGCGCCGCTGCGTGTCTGCGCGCCGCCGCCGCTGCGCTTGTCGCGGCGAGCTCGGCCGTCGGCCGACGCCGCGTGCTCAAGGCGGCCGGCCGAGATCGCCTGCGGACATGGCGTGCTCGGGGTGTTGCGTGGAGAGGGCGCCGACGAGCCGCTGCCGTCTCGGAGAGGAGTGGCGTGGGCGGCCGGAGGCTGCCGCTACCGGTGAGGCCGCTGCGAGGCCGGAGAAGGAGATGAGCAAGAGATGCTCAGGCTACAGGATACACAAGCTCTGATACCACTTGTTAGTCGCTGGACTCTTGCTTGAGGTGATAGCAAGATCCTTACTCTCATGGAGAGGATGACACTTGGAGATGGGGCAATTTTTCTTGTATATTTCTCTTCACAATGCCATGCCAACCTAAGGGGTTGGGGATACATATTTATAGGGCTAACCAGCCAAGCATATGCCAAGCATATGCTAGTCTAAGATGCTCTGTCCTAGATGCTCTGTCCTAGATGTTGTGTCCTAGATGCTCTGTCCTAGATGCTCTGTCCTCTAAAGCTAGTCCTAAAGCTAGTCCAAGATGCTTTGTCCAAAAGAGATGCTAACCGCCAGTCAAGGATGCTGTCCTTGAAGGGCGGCAAAAGCCAACACAGAGACTTATCCATCACTGTCGTGTCTCCTGCCGCCCATGCTGTCAATGTCGCGAGCATTAAGACACATTCCCATCAACCTCAATCTCCAGGAGTCCAACTACTCTCGATGGAAGACATTCGTCACCGTCATGCTCGGGAAATTCGGCCTTCTGCACCATGTTGACGGCACCGTCGAACCTGATCCTGACAATCGTGATTGGAGCCAGCCAGAAAGACTTCACTGTCCTCTTTTGGCTCTATGGTTGCATCTCTGAGGAAATTCTCGCCCTCATCTTGGAGCCTGGCCAGACGGCGCGTGCTCTCTGGACTAGCGCCGCCGATTTGTTCCTCAACAACAAGGAAAGTCGCGCAATTTTCCTTGAAGCCGAGTTCCGTGACCGACTACTGCAAGAAGCTGAAGACATTGGCGGATGCGCTACGCGATGTTGGCCAGCTGGTGTCAGATCAAACCCTTGTTCTGAACACTTTGCGTGGCCTGAATGAGAAACTTTCTCACATGGCCACTATCGTTGTCATGAAAACACCCTTTCCGAGTTTTGTGAAGACACGTTCTCTCCTTCTTCTCGAAGAGATCCGCAAGAACAACTCCTCTGAGCTGGCCTCTGCTGCAGCTCTCTTTGCTGCTGGCGCCGGCGCTTCATCCGGTCGCTCCTCTTCCCGCAATCACTCCGGGCGCATCGATCAGGGCGACCGAAACGACCGCGACTCCAAGTGCGGCAACTGCAACTGGCGCAACAAGGGGCGCAACCATAACTCACATGGTGGCGACCCCACCGGACAGACTGGCCACTACTCCAATGTGAAAAAAAATCCTATAGGGTTTGGTCCATAACTCCATCAATATAGACCAACTCCACCACATGATATATGTCTTTTCACGAATCTCAGAGCATGACATGCTAGTCTTCAGTATTTAATTCGTGAAAATTCATATCAGTGATTTATAGGGTTGTGCGCTCTGAGATTCGTGAAAAGACACGTGTCACATGATGGAGTTGGTCTACATTGATGGAGTTGTGGACCAGATCCTATATGATTTTTTTTTCTCTCCAACGTGGCCCTCCCGGTCAGACCGGCCAACCTGGTCAGGCTCCCTGGTTTTGCTTCAACCCTTGGTGGCCGGACCTTGTTAGAGTTGAATCACTCAATACCTCTCCCTACCTCTCTCTCTCTCTCTCTCTCTCTCTCTCTCTACTTGTCTTTCTGACAGAGACACACATGAATTAAAAACACCCACACATCCGTGAAGATGAACAGGAACATAGGAACATGGAGATGCAGCCATACACACTTACATCTTTTTCTTCCTCTATTGCTTCTCTCATAAAACACATCTTATTATACATCTTTTTAAAGACTACCTAATCAACTTACTAACCAAGCAAAAAACTAAATATAGAAAGTCTAACAAAGGAAACAAATTAAATTTGATCTGATGCTGATTGCATTAGGATCCTAACACTCTATTACTTTGCAAATCTAGATTAATTTCCAACAATCTCCCACCTAATCTAGACTTGTCGGTAATGGGTATTGGGGAGACGCACCTCCTCCACTCTTCGCTGTCACCTCTTCGCCGCTGGTGACGCATCTCGACGGCGATGGAGACTCCCACCAAATCTTACACATGTGAGCACTTGGACACACACTTACAAGAACTCATGCATCGCGCTCGTGGACGCAACTCACACGACACACGCAAACACAACACCGCAACTGCTTAGTGCCAACTCAACTCTTTCACCTTGTAGCGGCCTCACACCACTACTCATGGTTTCCAACGCGAGATATTGTCTGCGGCCTCTCACCGCCAATCGATGCCTCCTCCGTGGGCGCTTGTGCAACTCATCGCACTGTTGTCGGTCTCGCACCAATTCCTTCTCGCAGCGGCATCACACCGCTACCACTCGGGTTCACACCGAGGCGTGCTTGTCAGCTTCACACCAACTCCTCTAGTGATGATGGCATCACACCACCGCCTTCGGCTTCACGCCGAATCCTCACAACGGTTTTGCACTGCCGTCACCATCACCGTTGGCATCACACCGAGACTTTCTCAATGATGGCCTCGACCACCGCCGCCGGCCTCCATCTCGTCAGGAGTTTGCCGCCACCCACAGCCTCCACCTCGCATGGAGTCTGCCACTGCGCCATCTCTGGCCTCCACTCATGGAGTCTACCGTTGGTGCACCCATCGTCGCCACACCATGCCGGCCTCACCCCAATGCTCTTAGATCTTGAGGCTCTGATACCAATTGTTAGAGTTGAATCACTCAATACCTCTCCCTACCTCTCTCTCTACTTGTCTTTCCCACAAAGACTCACACACATGAGTTAAAAACACCCACACATCCGTGAAGACAAACAGGAACACAGGAACATGGAGATGCAGCCATACACGCTTACATCATTTTCTTCCTCTATTGCTTCTCTCATCAAACACATCTGATTACACGTCCTTTTAAAGACTATCTAATCAACTTGCTAACCAAGCCAAAAACTAAACATAGAAAGTCTAGCAAAGGAAACAAACTAAATTTGATCTGATGTTGATTGCATTAGGATCCTAACGCCCTATTACTTGGTAAATCTAGATTAATTTCCAACAACTTCTAGTTCGCTAGGCCAGTGGAACCCTCCTACCAACGCCGGCCTCCTCAGACCTCGCCCTGTGGCTGCTCCATCTCAGGCATACATCACTAGTCATGCGCCTATTTCCTCGTCAATCTCACATGGAGCACCCTCTTTCATCGCTCCACCATCATGGGACCAGATCGGGTTCATTGCCACCATGAACAACGTCTCCCTCTAGAATTCCATCCAAGGTGACTAGGTCATGGATTCTAGGGCGACTTCGCATATGGCTTCTGAGTCTGGTAATCTCCATTCCTCTCACCCTTGTTTCACTTCCTCCTTCATTACAGTCGGCAATGGCTCACGACTCCCCATCACCCATATTGGCCATTCTTCTTTGGTCGCTCCTTCCTCATCTTTGCGTTTATCAAATGTTTTAGTCCCCCTAACCTTGTCAAAAAACCTTATTTTAGTTCGTCAATTTACATGTGACAATTCCTGCACTATCAAATTTGACCCTTTTGGTTTCTTTATCAAGGATTTCCACACCAAGAAAGAGATTCTTCACTCCAGTAGCAATGGTGATCTCTATTCGGTGTGCTCTACTATTGTTGTCCATCCGAGCTAGGTGCTCCTGTAACATCTCGAAATCTGTATTTTGCGAATATGAATTATAAATGCACTAGGAAAAATACTTTGATCATTAAACCTTCCTTTGATAAATCTTTGCATGCATTATAATCTATTATTGGGTGTAACATGCGGAGTACATTATTGTACCCACCCTTGTTTAATAAAATATTGTTCATAAGAGATGGACTTCGCTACCAGAGTGGATCTCGACGACTAGGTCGCTACCCCAGTCGATTGCCTATAGCAGATTTGTTGGGCTCTACTACTTCTTCTTTGTCTTTGATTGTGTTCTTTATTGTTAGCTTGTAAGCCTTTCTTGTAATAAACACTGATATTTATTAATCAAGTTGTACGAACTATGGATGTTACTATATTTGTTTATTATGTACACTAGCTATTGTTCTAGGGACTGGAGTCTGTCCAACGTGAATATCATCTGGCTGAGTCATGCCAAACTAGTTACCACCTGCAATCATGTTAGTAATGAAGGAATCTAGAAATCCACGCCCGGATCGTCCCCTCCCCCCAAATACGTTGTCTACAAGTCCCTTGGTACGGAGGAGTTTTGGCCTTGACTGTGCAATGTGCTAGCAACCCCAAAAGAGCTCTACTCTTTGTACGATACTCCGTACTGGTCAACATACAACAAGATTGGGTGTCCTAGGTGCCACAGTCCAAACCATGGTGATGTGTACTTCTCCCTAGCAGGATCTAGGAGGATCGTATCCTCATCAGCTGACGGATGGCCGTCACCCCCACGATCAACTGAAGGCTGCAAGATGGAATGATGTTAGGTGAAACAAATACTTATGACGTAAACTAAACATCGTGTACCTCCTAGATGTGTAGTGCGGATGACCGAGGGGGGGCGCCAGTCTGGGTATAGGGTGCAAATGGCAGAAGTGATGCATCCCGACCGACGTGCGGCTGGAGAACAGCATGATGTTAGCAAAACCTAAGGCGTAACAAAAAATAGAAAATAAATTTGTACATAACTTACCTCCCCGTCGATCTGGAGCACGGATGACCGACGGGGAGTGCTACGATGCCCGCCGGTCTGACTAGGCCGTGCTGACCTAGTAGTTAAGCACGGTCACCCCACTCGGTGCGCGGTGTGTAGGACGTCATCTCTCAAATGACCACAGCTCATGTTCTTTATTACATTCTCCAACTCCACGAAGATGTACGTCAAAGTGTTCAGAAGCCCCAGTACGGTGTGCTCTGGGCTGCAGATGGTGGTCTCCAAAGTGCTTGCAATCCACTGTAGTCACTCCAACTGAAGTGATAGACAAAACTGGTTCAATAACAAACAGTAAAAATATCATCAATGAAACGAGTAAAGGTTGTAAGTGTTTTACGGTGTCATCGGAGCGGAGCCTCTCCTGGTGCCTCACCTGCTTCGGATGCTCTGGTGGAGGACGGGTGAGTCTCGTGCACGACCGTGGTACGTACTACTCGATGTACTTACGGTATGTCCGTACGTCGTACGATCACTACTACTACAAGATCTCGATGTGTGCTATCTTCATCCTAGCTGTAATCCACTCATGCTGAACTACTTGTCAGTCCTCAGCATGTCGGCCTACCCTCGATTGCCTACATTCCGAAAGGATTGATGTTAGAACAGCAGGTGTATGTATGAAGTGTAAAAATTACTCAGATGGAGTTGGACTCACCAAGTGGACGGCTCACTGCAGGATCCTACTATCGATGGGGGGGGGCATGAGTTGGCACAAATTGAACTGTCACATTACATGTTGTGATGCGTAAGGCTCCACTATATGGGTAAACACCAGATGGCAAGTCGTTGTCCATAATCCAGCGTCCTACGTGCATTGCATGGACAACCCATGTGGTGCTATTGTATTCACATCATCTGGGCTCCATGGAGCCCATATGTTATTGTTGTCGTGCAACGACTCGAATTCATTGTGGAGCAATGAGTAGCACCTCGTTGGTCTATCTTTGGCCCAGCGTAACTGGGCAGCAGTCCACTGGTAGCCTATAGTGGGCCCGTCTATCGGATCGTGCAACTCAGGGTACGGGTTCACAACTTTCTCGAAGGAGGGCCGCCCAACAGGGAAGTGCTCCTAACTCCACAGTTGCAGGAGCACGTAGCAGACGGCAAGACTCAGTTTCACACCAATGTCGCACTGCGAAGCGTCACACAAGCCCATGTGTGTGGGGGCAAAGGACGGCTAATCCCCAACTATACTGAGGCATCGCCCTAGCCTCCGCGTCAGCCAAAGACTCGACGATGCGGACCAAGCTGGGTACACCCAATCACCCTGTGTGGTGGGAAACAAGACCGAACCAAAAGAGATAAAAAAGGTAAGCAATGAGATGCGTCCTAACAACCTCGTCAGGTGCATCCTCTAGGCATTGACTGAAATTCTTCAGCCAAGTCTGAGGGACACCATGGGCACTGTCCGAGACAGGTATACCAAACCAATACCCCGATCGGTCCTTCTAATCTGCCGACGGATGGCCTAGAACAATTGGCTCACCCTTGATCAGGAGACCGATCAAGAATGAGATGTCCTAGAGAGTGATCGTCATCTCACCCCACCAAAACTGAAAGGTGTGCATCTCGGGTCTCCACCTGTCGACAAGTGCCGACATCAGACTGCCATCCAGGGTGAAGTGGCGTCCGACGAAGAGCAGCCTCACAAAGGGCAACAAACCCATGTCCCGAAGGATTGGGACATAGCGAGTGTCGAGTTGCTACGCACAACTACTGCTCCCAGCCCCCCTCCCAAGCGGCATGCAAGACCATGCTGTCGGGCACGCCGCCAACAAGACGGGTGAGGCCTTCTGTGCACTCGTAGTCACGCACGACATGGAGGTGGACCTCCAAAGGCTACGCAACCTGATGATCACCGTCAAGGTGGTAGGCCCATGCTGGGCACCCCTGCCAGCCCTGATAGTGAGAGCCATTCAAGTTCGCCTGCACTTCATGCTCAGGGACATTCATGTCTCTCACTACCACCAGGACGACTTCTTGGTCGAGTTCCAGAACCAGTGCCAACACGATGTTGCGCTCAGGATGGGTGGTGCCACCCTCGACAGCTGCCAGCTGTCACAGAAACTATAGTTTGAGGAAAATGATCCTAAAGGATATTACTTTTGCACTATTAATGCTGGTAACTTTGAAAATCAGTAACTAAATCATGAAAACTCCAATTAGAGCAAACTCAACTGTTTTGAACTTATAATAATATTGCCTATTTATCTATGTAATCCATGTACTCGCCACTGTTCTACAAAATTTCACTTCATAATTAAATTACATAAATGAAGGCATATTGAAATCTGAAATTCAAACCATTATAACTTTCATATACTAAATCAAAATGAAATAATTCTTTCACCAAAAATCATTTAAAATCATGACTTAGCTACTGTAGAAAAATCATGCATTTTTGAGCATTTTGATTTTTGGAGTATTTCTCGATGTTTATTCGGTATTGTATTTATATAGATTCCGAGCTCATTGATATTGACTCTTACGCCATCGAGGAGAGCAATTAGCCTACCAGCAAGGCAAGCATCCTTTGAACTTTCTTTTTGCATCATATTTGATCCCAATTTTGTTAGGGTAGATGCAATGATAATTGCTTGCATGGTAGTTCTATAATGTCGCTATTTTTGTGATGGGTAGTTAGACACATCCTATTATCTTGTCATTGTGGCTATCCATGAATTATTCCCGTACTAAAATGCTTAAGATAGGATGTATGAATTTATATTGTTCGAGTCTGCTTAGCCATGCAAGTCTAGAACCGGTAGTTGGATTGTCGGGAATAACCCGACAATTATGGGATAGACACAACTCTCATTATTTACTTTTGGTTCAGATCTTCGTATCTGTTTTGTGAGTTAAAATTTTGTCATTTTAAATGAGATTTTGGTGCGGACAAGTGTTGGTTAGTGATGGTGCTTCGTGCACGAGCTTTGGGTAAGTGGTTGACTTGTCGGACAATTAAGGACCGAACTTTGTGCGTCGTTGATTCAAGTACATTCGTGCTATCACACGCGGTATATGGGTGCCGTATGGTTAAGTAGGGGAAGGTTTTATTGTGTTGAGTCCCACGGTGGTGAAATTGTAAGGGCATGGGACCGTGAAATCCGTGTTCCTTTGGGCCGATAGGATGGGGCGTTAACGTCTTGTGTTTCCTAGGATATATAGGATGGAGGCATTAACGTCTTGTGTTTCCTAGGAGCCATGGGTTGAGGACTTGGCTCAATGGGATCTTCTTGCTAAAAGCGACCAGTATCTTGATTTACTACCGGCATACCATAGGAAGTATGCTATATTCGGAGGCATCCGAGGCTTACGGGCTAATCAAGTCGTATGGGTAAGTAGTACACCCTGCAGGTATAAATCTATTCGAATAGCCGTGTCATGTTATAGACAACCGCTTGAGTTCGGAGTTACTATTGTTAGACTTGGAATTAAAATTGTGGTTATAACTTGGTATCGACATGAATGGGATGTTCATGCTTGTTGTTGTATCAAAGTGGACCGCCACTTTGTTGTTGGTATGATTCATTTGTTATTGAATTCATTACTTATTCACATGCTTTACTTCTACTTCAAATCTGATTTTGAAATGGCACTTGAAAAACTAGTATGTGTAGGTTGTTCAGTATTGCGTCTCTTTCGCAAAATTAAGCCAATATGAGCCCTTCCTTTGAATGACCTTATGCATAAATATTTTTATTTGTGTAAGACTTATGAGTACTCTTTGTACTCAGCGGATGTTTCTTGGCTTTACAGTGAGGAGGATAATGAGACCGACGAGCTCGTCGGTGTCGATTTAGGCGACACCGATGAGTAGCGTGCTATCTTTTAATCGATCGGTTGTCGATGGGTTATGGGGCATACCACTGCCGGCCTTTTGGTTTATTTACTTATTTGTTTCCGCTGCTACTTTATGAACTTGTTTAATTTGGCCGGTCGGCCACTTGTATTAGATGTAAACTTGGAACTATGTTGTATGCCTTTTGTACTATCAGTGTTTGAAGGTTGTATGGATGTAACCGACGTTGAATGAGAGTATGGTTATATTGGTCGCTGATCTTAGGAGCCAATATAAGTCATACTCACTGTTCATGGGTTCCCATTTAGCTCGCTAAGTGTCGTGCTTGGCTTGTTGGAGAACCGACAATCATGCAGTGCTTGCAAAGGAGCGGCGTGCATGATCGTCGGGGCTCTAGTGTGCAGTCAAGACTCTCATTTAGACTGAGTTAAGTTGGAATTCATTTACCGGAGACTTAGAGTTATGTCTCTAAGACCATGCTTAGTCTCGGTCTTATGGAGATAACTCTGGGGTCCCCACAGCGTTGGTATCAGAGCCATACTGACTGTAGGTTAGAGATAGCGCTGGCGTTAGAGTTAGTAAGCCTTTCTGAGTCAAAATATTTTGAAATTATCAAATTAATTTCAGAAAGTTTAAGTTAAGAATATCTTTTATTCCTCATCCATCCTAGCATCCTTTCTTACCCTATTTCTGCTTTTAAAGAAGTCTTACCTTGTTGTTCTTGCTTTTAGATGAGTCGCCAATACCTGGTCAAAGAAACTCAAACTGAGAACGTGGATGGATACCCGACGCTTCTCCGAGAGATTATGTGGAGGGCGAACTTTACTTATCAGCCAACCCACGCCATCTATCGCGCGACGGGGCGGGCATGGAGGAATACTTGGCCGTGATCAACATCATCGCGAGACGAGTCACGGGAGTATCCCATATTGTTTCGAGCACGTGGCACCTCCGAGGCCATGGCTCTACAGAAGTGGCTCGTGTGGCCATGAGCCACCTCCGTTATGATCGACGGAGTTGTCTCACCGCCTACGACCATTTTCCTATGAGAGCGTGGCGCGAGGTAGACACCTTTGCCGGATTCGGTTTGGGAAGATCCCGTGTTAGGCGATTGGCAAAATTGGTTCATATCATGGACCAAATCCATCGGTGCTGCTGTGTATGAGTTATACGAGACTCGTCGGCGTCTCGTGGTGGCCCAAGAGCACTTGCAACTCATGTGTAGTATGGGGATCATTGACCACCATGTGGTTTATGGCACAAATGAGATTTCCCCATATGCTTCAAAGACCGCCGATGTCTGATCTTCGAAGTGCGGGCATGTACCCAACTATGGGGCGAGACGCCAGGTTCGCATGTCAGTTGGATTTGCTCGTACTCGTAGGATGGAACCTGCTGGAGGCCATGTGATAGAGCCTTTACGTCTTCCTAATTTTGGAGACCCCGATGATACGGGATCCCCTGAGGCACATCTCCTGGATGAGTTTCCGGTAAACTTTGATCGGAACAACATTTAGGATGTAGTAGGTGTTAGCTCATGGTTGGGCATGTATCTTTGATTCCCTGTAATAGGTTAGTGGTACTTGAACTATTATTGTCCTTCTTGCAAGAACTTTTAATTCCGGCAGTTGCTTTTTGCCCACGGGCCTTTCTGGATGTAATTGCATTGGAAAAACTATGATTTGAAGTTATGGATCTTGTACTGGCATTAGCGCCTTTGTACGCCCATTCGGTGTTATGTTTTTGTGCATTTTATATCGTTATGCATGCTTAATTAAGAGCTATGTGCTTGCTGTCCAGATTTTTAATCTACACCTGTTTCTAGCAACCTTGGCCTCTTGTTAACTTTCCTTGTCACTTCAGGATGTCAGGCCCTACCACTCGTGCGAGAGCTCAGCGTGACGGGGGATCTCCACCCCAGGGCAATCGATCTGCTTCAGTAGCTGACCTCTATGCCCGAGAAGAGGGGGGTGAGCCCTCTCAGGAGCACCAGCAGCAGGGCAGTTCATCTGAGGAAGTGCTCCCTTTGCCACCCACTATGGTAGAGGTTTTGGCTCAGATCGAGCGTAACAGGATGGATCAAACAAGGATTCTCGAAGCTATAGCTCGCAACACTTCTCCTGCTCCTGCGGCAGCAGGGGGAGGGGGACATCAGAGGTAGCGTGGGGGTCTCGCTGACGTCAGACCAAAAGACATGACACCAGCTCTGGTTCCACCAATGGGACCATGAAACTGACGCTCAGTGCAACATTTGGAGGTACCGCACGCTGCTTTGCTTGGAAGGAATCCCCCTCCACGCTTGGCGCCCATCGGTGGTCGAGCGTGTGGTAGGGGGAATTGTCAGTTTGATCGTGTTGACGAGCTATCTGGAGAGCGAGACCGGAATGCCACCATCTGGGTAGTGTGAGTCTAGGTTCGGGACCCAGATGCCATCCCAAAGGTGTCGTATCTCTCTCTCAGTCTCATGGACCGCAGGAGGAGGGAGTTCAGGAGCATGATCCAACATTCCCAATGTCATCGCCCCCCATTGGTTTCTCCAAGGAGGGGCATCGCCATCGGGTCCTTATCCACTTGAGCATTCTTGAAGATTTCTCCCTGCAAGACATTTGCTCACCGGACAGTGGGCAAAGTGGCACCCCCTCTGACCCCAAGGATGAGTACCCCTCACGTGCTCACTTCTTTTGGACCACGGGGGTACAGGCTGGGGCTGAGAGATAATCTAGAAGACCCACTGCAGATGTCTACTCCAGGCTTGGCCAGAGGCGGAATGATAGGGACGATGAGGGAGACCGTGATGACAGAGCCGGGCGCGCCCAATTCTTCTTTGAAAACCATGCGTGCGAGCTCAGGCAAGGGCGACAATCCCCAAGTAGAGCCGGTCGCGGAGGGCCATCTCGCCAGACCCACAAAAGTCGTTCACACTCCCTGGCGGGGCGCTATAGGCACTATGCTAGCGCGGACCATGCTTACTGCGCCTTCGTAGGGGGAGCGAGAGAGGCCGAAGTCGTACAAGATCATCGTCGAGAAGGTTCATGCTGTAGCTTAAGAAGTCGTCGCTGTCGCAGCCATGTAGGCGCTCTATGGGGCCGATCATGCCTCATCATGGTCCAGACGACCAAGGGGTATCCTGGCCACGGCATAGCACCCAGCTCCTCCAGCCCCATCGCTGTTGTAGCCCCTACGAGGATCCCACGAGGAAGTGCTGTCTTGGAGCCCTCTGGGACTCGAGGATAGGGTGGCCTCCTCGGAATTTCGCCCGTCAGCAGAATGGCTGCCCTCTGACGATGATATTCAGGAGGCCGAGGAGTCTTTGGTGCAGGCTTCTGTGGAGCCGCGGGAGATAACCGCTCTCTTGCGACATCACCCAGTCTCCCTTCTCGGCCCACCTCCACCGACGCCAACAACAGAGGCACACACATCTCACCGTAGTTTGTGCCTACCAGCAAAGGGAAAATAATTCTATAAGACCTGGTCCACAATTCCATCAGTGTAGACCCATTCCTCCGCATGACACGTGTCTTTTCACGAATCTCAAAGCATGACATGCTAGTCTTCAGTATTTAATTCGTAAAAATTCACATCAGTGATTTATTGAGCTGTGCGTTTTGAGATTCGTGAAAAGACACGTGTCACGCGATGGAATGTGTCTACACTGATGGAATTGTAGACCATGTCCTATAGGATTATTTTACCATGCCCCCATGTGGGGGTTGGCTCAACAGGCCTCCTTGATCCTCGAGGAGAAAATGTCCATCTTAGACAAGACTAGCAAGAGCACCGGCGACACAGCTAGGGAGCGGTTGGCAGCCATTTTCACGCAGCCTCTGGAGCCAAAGGTCATCCATGCCCTCATGGCCCTGGCCGCGCGTAGAAGTCAAGGTTCAAGTGAACCTCCTAGTGCTAGGCCTCAACGTGGAGGACCTGGCCCAAAGAAGTGACAACAGTCTAAGGCTGTGTGCATGAATGGTCATAGTTTTTAGAACTTAGCTATGTCCTATTTTGGGTTTTGGGTATGCATGATGCGAGTACGTCCTGCCCCATATTGAATGGGGGCAGCGGTTGCCAGGTTGTAGACAATAGTTTGGTCCCCCTGGTACATGTTATCGTAGGTACCTTGTATCAGCTCGCTCAAAATCTATGTAATGAATGTAGGTTTCCAGTGGCAACCAAGGTAGTCAGAGTTGAGATCCCGAGTTGGATCGATTTGCTTTCGGTAGGATCGAAATCGAAGTATCAAATTGTAGAATTGGTGATTCTACAGAATTATAAAAATACACATATTTAACATCTATACTATGAGTTTGTATGATTCTTATATGGTTTACCACTTGCATATTCCTTAAAAGCAGCTAGACATACTCCAAGAATAAAAATAACTTATCATTATCAAGCTCAAGATTGCTCATGTCATAATATAGATATTTGCACTAGCATTACCACATTGATACAATATTTTGCATGCTCCTTGTTTATTTATAGTTTCATTCTCAGAAATTAATATCAACAAATTTTGCTTTAAAACAAAATATCAGCAAAGCCTAGCCTCTACAAAAAATTACAATTTTTTTTTGCCCTAAGTCGCTACGAGTAAGATCGACAGTGCGATATGGATCGACAGGGTGTCGTGGGTTCGTAGAATCGTAAGACTCTAAGAGTAGGATCGCGATCCTAACTACTTTGGTGGCAACAACTGATGCATGCGGGATGAGTAGTTCAGTATATCATGATTTCATGTAAAATAGTAAGCAGGAATGTTAGAGGATTGAACGCTTTGGCCCGCAAACAGACAGTCCGAGAGATGGTAGAGGATATCTCATGTGCCATACTCTGCTTGAAAGAAACAAAACTGGCGGTGATAGATAGCGGTGTGGTAAATGAAATAGCAGGAGGGCGAATGCGAGGAATGTTATACAGATCGGCTATTGGAACTAGGGGGCATCATGATTGTATGGGATGAAAATCAAGTCCAAATAGATAACCCAACGATTCTGGAACACTCCATCACAGTAAGGATCACGCCAAGCGCCAACGTCCCTCCGTGGATGCTATCAACGGTCTATGGACCGCATGAAGATTAGCATAAGCCAGCCTTCGTAGAGGAAATCAAACACATATATTCTATGATCAATGAACTCTGGCTCATCCTATGAGATTTCAATCTGATATACCGAGCGTGTGACAAAAAAACAACCAAAATCTAAACAAGAGGCTAATGGGACAATTTGGGGCGGCCATAAACCACTGTGAATTAAAGGAAATCCATCTGCAGGAATGAAGATTCACTTGGTCAAATGAGTAGGCTTGCCCGACTTTGGAGTGGATCGACAGAACTTTCGGCAACTCAAATTGGGACCACCTTTTTTCAGACCATTTACTGCGTCCTCTCTCATCCTCGATCTCTGACCGTTGCCCTCTACTGATTTCGGCGGAGGAGAGGATCAGACCACTGAGATGATTTGCTTTTGAAAACTACTGGCCTTATTTGACCAGCTACAAGGAGGTGGTCCTAGAGGCTTGGTCGCAGCAGGTGGACGAAACTAACCCTGTCAAGATCTTGATGTGCAAGATGCAGAAAATGGCAAGAGCCTTGAGAGCTTGGAGCAGATCCAACATTGGCAACATAAATCTACAAACACATTTAGCTATGGAAATTCTATTCCAACTGGACCACGCACAGGAGCTAAGACACTTCTCGCCCATAGAAAAAGAGCTACGTTCTGGGCCTAGCGGCTATACAGAGAATGGCATGGAGATAGCGGTCCTGGATAGCGTGGTTGAAGCTAGGTGGCCCAAATACAAAAAAAAATCACTCCAAAGCAAACTCAAGGAGGAGGAAAAAGTTCATTCATGTCCTATCTGATGCAGTCGGCACCTACGTCCTTTAGGCCAAAAAAGAGGAGGCGTTGTTTCAGCACTTCTTGTGCATCGTCAGCACAGTGTAGCCAGCAACCAACGCCTTTGATTGGGACCACATTCAGTCCAGCTAGGGATAGGGCAATGTTCTAAGCCAACTGGAACTGTCGTTCTCGGAACAAGAAATCATCGCTGCAATAAATCAGATGCCATGTGACAAGGCTCTGGGGCCAAGTGGATTCACCGAGTGTTTCTACAAGGAAACATGGGAGATCATCAACTTAGAAATTATGGCGGTTTTCATAAAGTTCTACAACCTAAGCAGGACGCATTTTGCAAAAATCAACATGGCAAACATAATTCCGCTGCTAAAGAAGGAACAACCCATCGACATGGCAGGATTTAGACCGATCAGCTTGATCCATAGCATGGAAAAATTGATATCCAAGGTGCTTTCGCAAAGTCTCTCAAAGCATATGGACAAACTAGTTTCTAAGAACCCAAGCGCCTTCATCAAGACGCGATGCATACAAGACAACTTCCTTTATGTGCAGAATCTGGCCCGCAGTTGCCACCGTTCCAAGACACCAGTCCTCATGATCAAATTAGACATCTCTAAGGCTTTCGACTCGGTATCTTGGATGTACATGCTTGTCGATGATCAAGTCGTTGATCTTACGAAATAAACAGAGGAAAATGGCAAAGAATTCTTGGGAGAGAATGTGATTGCTCTTTATTCCTATAAACTGGATCTTTTACAAGGGGTGCCTCCGATCAGGCAGTGGACTAGTCCTAATTACACTGAGCGTAATACTTGCTATGCTATTGAATCAGGCTTGAAACATGAATCTAATGCCGATTGTGATGCTTCAATCTGATGCCCTTGTTCCTTCATGCTCCATCTTTAAATAACCATCGAATAGGTGGCAGTTACTCCTAGAGAAGACGCCTATTGGAAGTGACGCGTCTGGTCGGAGGGTCGGTTACGGTTAGTAAAACAGTAACTGATCGTCGGTTAATGTCTGTGAGACACTCAACCGTATGATGGTTGTTGTCAATGTCTTAGGACTATGAAACATCGTGTGGTATGGACCAAACATGACATGTGTTCTATTCATCACACGGTAAGGAATATACTTGGAATTATATTAGATGTCTGTTCATTGCTTCCTCGAGCAGTCAGGGACTGGGCACAGGACCTCATTTGACAGGGTTCCCATTATGTAACCTTTGAAATCCTTACGACCATAGAGGTCGTTAGCCTTAGGGGTTACGACCACGAAGACATATGGTCTTTTATTATGTATTAAAGTAATACATAGAGATTTTAATCCTCATCAATGCTTGACATGCTTCATTGGTGGTGCTATGGGCCAAGATGGAGAGAATGGATATCCATCCTTCTAGGAACGTCAAATTCTGCAATCATCCTAAACGGGATTCGGTGACCAAGGATTTGGCACCGGTGTGGAATGCGCCAAGGTGACTCCACATCCCTGTATCTATTCATCTTGTCAATCGATGCCTTGCAATGCTTGTTACACACGGCCACAACACAAGGCTGGTTATCGCCTCTAAGTGGAAGGACAGTCAAGGCGCGGCTGTCCCTTTACACAGATGATGCTATGATTTTCATGTCACCAACCAAGGAAGAAATTGACATTTTAAAGGAGCTGCTGGCCATCTTCGAAGAGGTCACAGGATTAAAGATAAATTTCAACAAGAGCGCAAACATACCAATTCACTGTCAAGATTTAGATTTGGGTACCATTCTGCAAACCTTCCCAGCCACTAGGAGGTGCATGTCACATCCCCAAACTAATAAAGAGGATTATTATGCATCTCATTAGCATGCATCATGTTTTGAAGCTTTTTAATTACATATCGTACTTGGAAAATCCCAAAATACATTTGAAACATACACTTTAAATTGAACTCCAAACTAAAAACTAAAATAAATGCTACTAAAGTACCTCTGGGAATAATTTATTCAAATACTATATTAATTATCACATTTTAATATAATTTTTTCCAAAATTTTTGGGACTGGTTGAACCCTAAGAAAATTCAAACACCATTAAAAGACCTAACCTAAGTTTGAATTTTTATATTACAAATTATATCATGAACAGTAGGGTTCAATAATTGTTATGGACACTAGACCTCCCCAGGAACCTCTGTGATTTATTTCACATTTTTAGGCATTTTATTTCTATTTTTAGCACCCTGGTCAAAGTAGAGGAAATGATTTAATTCCCAGTCAAACCCTAAACCCAAACCGGTGCACTGTTCCTCGGGCTCGAGCGACTCGTGAATCGACTCGGCCGACCGCTTAAGCGCACCATCGCATGCAACCGTCGGATCAAGGATCAACGGTCGGATCGCGTACCTCTTCGACTGTCGAACACCTCTCGATCTCGGTGTCGATCGAGATCCAGCGGTGCGCATCGAATCACTTAACTCCCGTTTTTGCGACGCCGCCTTGTCTCGGCCGCGACGTGGGCACGAGTGTCGACTTCATCCACGACCTCGCGCAGAGCTCCACGCCACGCGGCGCGACACTCGACGCGCCGAGCGGAGCTTCGGCGCCGTCAATCCGCCGCTGCCGTTGGCCAGTCCGGTAGCTTCTTCACCTCACGCCGCCTCCATCTCCGTCTTCTCCTGGGCATAACACCCCTCGCAACCCCCTCTTCTTCCTCACTTCTCCTTTGTTTGACCGAGGAGAGGGAAGCTTGTTCTCGCTCTCTGGACGGGTAAGCTTCCACTGGGTGTTTCCCCTCACTTGTATCTTCAATGTCATTTCCATTTTTGCTTATGCGAGCTCCTGTCTCTACTTGTAGCTCTCTGTCCATCATCATGCTCTCTGAAGCTCCAGAGCACGCTCCCGTGGGCACCGCCTTGTCAATCTTCACTTACAGTAAGTATTATCCTCAACCCACTGCGTCACCTTGCGTGCCTTAAGTCACTGATCAAAACCCCTCAACTTATTTCTTTGTTGCACGACAGGGTCTCGGTGAATCGAAGCTTTGCCCCTTTTCAGCCGCAAGGCAACCTTTCACCTCCCACCATGTTCTGGTACGCCATTCTTCAATTACTCGTGTCCTTAGCATCTCCAAGGCATACTTGAGCTATCTTGACCATCCACTGTCCTTAGGGTTGCTCCAGTCGTCTTCTCCACGTAAAGCCGTGTTGACGCCATCATCTTCTCCGGCGCCGACAGAGTTTCCGCTATTCCAAGCTTCCCCAAGCACCCTTTATCGCTCAGGTAGTTTTCTCTTAGTCCCTAGGGTCTTGGCACACGCTTGAATGTCACTGCGGAGCTCCACTGTGTTGTTTTTGATTTTGCCGTTTTGAGCGCCGTCGCTCAACGCCGACTAGCCGCCGGTGTAGTCCACCTGAGGCATTGTAACCACCACTCTTAGGTGCGCAATGCTATTGCACAGCTATCCCAGCCCTTGGCCGACGCCGCCGTGGCCGGATTCGCCGGCAAACCGCCGGGCAACCTCGCGGACGCATTGTCGTACGCAGGCAGCTACTGTAGCTGTCCGTTTACGGCAAATGACGACCATTAAACCCTAATGATTGGTTAAAACGTTAAATGCTGTCTTAACCGTACTAATGTGCCACTTACACGCGGGCCCTATGCACAGAAAACAGGGGCAATGAGTTTAAAGCCGCAGTGGCTGACAGGTGGGACCAGCGGCGTAAGTGCCATGCACCATGCGCGTGTGTGCGTGGACTTAGTCGCGTGGACCAAGTCTCTCACAGCGGGACCCACTGGTCAGAACGCGTTTAAATCGGATGTTAAATAGAAAATGGCACTGTTCCCAGGCCCGCTGGTCAGTGACCTGGGCTAGTGCGTGGCTCGGTAAGAAAAGTATGAAATACACTTTAAAATTCGAAATCTATTAAATTGCACACTGAAAAAGTGTATTAACTTCTAAAATGCATAACTAAATCATGTTTACTCCAAATTGAGTGAAACCACTTCTGATAATTTTTGTTTTTAATGAACTTTATATTAAAATTGGTTTCAAACTTGTCTCTATCACAGAGAGCAGTATTTTGGAAAAATGAATCTTTAACACTATTAGTTTTACAATACAAAAAGGCTGATAACTTCAAAAATTCATAAGTAATTCTTGGAAACTCCAAAAAACAGTGAAACCAGTTTTGATAATTTCTATTTCAAATGAACTTAATTATAAAAATGGTTTCGAACTTACCTCTATCACAGAAACTATAGTTTGAGGAAAATGATCCTAAAGGGTATTATTTTTACACTATTAATGCTGATAACTTTGAAAATCAATAACTAAATCAAGAAGACCCCAATTGAAGCAAACTCAATTGTTTTGAACTTGTAATAATATTGCCCATTTAACCATGTAATCCTTGTACTCACCACTGCTCTACAAAATTTCACCTCATAATTAAATTACATAAATAAAGGCATATTGAAATCTGAAATTCAAACCACCATAACTTTCATATACTAAATCAAAATGAAATAATTCTTTCACCAAAAATCATTTAAAATCATGACTTAGCTACAGTAGAAAAATCATGCATTTTTAAGCATCTTGATTTTTGGAGTATTTCTCGATGTTTATTCGATATTTTATTTATATAGATTCCGAGCTCATTGATATTGACTCTTACGCTACTGAGGGAGAGCAATTAGCCTACCAGCAGGGCAAGCATCCTTTGAACTTTCTTTTTGCATCATATTTGATCCCAATTTTGTTAGGGTAGATGCAATGATAATTGCTTGCATGATAGTTTTATAATGTCGCTATTTTTGTGATGAGTAGTTAGACACATCCTATTATCTTGTCATTGTGGCTATCCATGAATTACTCCAATACTGAAATGATTATGTTAGGATGTGTGAAATTATATTGTTCGAGTTTTGCTTAGCCATGCAAGTCTAGAACCGATAGTTTGATTGTTGGGAATAACCCGACAATTATGGGATAAACACCACTCTCTTTATAAACTTTTATTTCAGATCTTTGTATCTGCTTTCTAAGTTAAATTTTGTCATTTTAGATGAGCTTTTGGTCTGGACAAGTGATGGCTAGTGATGGTGCCTTCGTGCACGAGATTTGGGTATGTGGTTTGGCTTGTCTAGGCAATTAAGGATCGAACTTTGGTAACATCGTTGATTCAAGTACATTCGTGCTATCACACGCGGGTTGGGAGTCGTATGGTTAAGTAGGGGGAAGGTTTTGTTGTGTTGAGTCCCACGGTGGTGAAATTATAAGGGCATGGGACCGTGAAATCCCGTGTTCCTTTTGGGCCGATAGGATGGGGGCGTTAACGTCTTGTGTTTCCTAGGTGCTAGGATGGAGGCGTTAACGTCTTGTGTTTCCTAGGAGCCATGGGTTGAGAGACTTAGCTCAATGAGATCTTCTTGCTAAAAACGACCGTATCTTGATTTACCCGGCCGACATACCATAGGAAGTATGCTATATTCGGAGGCATCTGGAGGCTTACGGGCTAATCAAGTCGTGTGGGTAAAGTAGTACACCCCTGCAGGGTATAAATCTATTCGAATAGCCGTGTCCACAGTTATGGACAACCGCTTGAGTTCGGGAGTTACTATTGTTAGACTTGGAATTAAAATTGGTGGGTGAACTCGGTTTTGTCATGAATGGGAGGTTCATGCTTGTTGTAGTATCAAAGTGGACCGCCACTTTGTTTTTGGTATGATTCATTTATTATTGAATTTATCACTTGTTCACATGTTTTACTTCTACTTCAAATCTGATTTTGAAATGGCACGTGAAAAACTAGTATGTGTAGGTTGTTCAGTATTGCGTCGTTTTCGCAAAATTAAGCCAATATGAGCCTTCCTTTGAATGACCTTATGCATAACTATTTTTATTTGTGTAAAACTTGCGAGTACTCTTTTGTACTCAGCCAGATGTTTGCTGGCTTTTACAGGTGAGGAAGATAATGAGACCAACGAGGTTGTCGGTGTCGATTTAGGCGACACCGATGAGTAGTGTGCTATCTTTAACTCCCAGTTGGTTGCCGATGGGTTGTGTGGCATACCACTGCTGGTCTTTTAGTTTATCTACTTATTTCCTCTGCTACTTAATACTTTCCTTTAAATTTGGCCGGTCAGCCACTTGTATTAGTTGTAAACTTGGAACTATATTGTATGTCTTTTGAACTATTTATGTATGAATGTTGTATGGATGTGAGCAACGTTGTATGAGAGTATGATTATATTGGTCGCTGATCTTGGGAGCCAATATAAGTTGTACTCGCTGTTCATGGCTTCCTATTTAACTCACTAAGTGTAGCGCTTGACTTGTTGGAGAACCGACAATCATGTAGTGCTCATGAGAGAGCGGCGCGCATGATCGTCGGGGCTCTAGTTTGAGTTAAGCCTCTCATTTAGATGGAGTTAAGTTGGAATCCATTCTCTGGAGATCTAGAGTTATGTCCCTAAGACCTTGATTAGTCTCGGTCTTACGGAGATAACTCCGGGGTCCCCACAGCGTTGGTATCAGAGCCATACTGACTGTAGGTTAGAGATATCACTGGCGTTAGAGTTAGTATGCCTTTTTGAGTCAAAATATTTTGAAATTAACAAATTACTTTCAGAAAGTATAAGTTAGGAATGTCTTTTATTCCTCATCCCTCTTAGTGCCTTTTCTTACCTTACTCTTGTTTGGATTTGAAAAGGAAATCTTACCTTGTTTTCTTGTCTTTAGATGAGTCGTCAATACCTGGTCAAGGAAACTCAAGCTGAGAATGTGGATGGATACCCGGCGCTTCTCCAAGATATGATGTGGAGGGCGAATTTTACTTATCAGCCGACCTACGCCATCTATCGCCGTGACAGTGGGCCAGGCATGGAGGAGTACCTGGCCGTGATCAACATTATCGCCAGACGAGTCACGGGGAGTATCACATATTGTTTCCAGGCACGTGGCACTTCTGAGGCCATGCCTCTACAGGAAGTGGCTCGTGTGGCTATGAGCCACCTCCGTTATGATCTGACGGAGTTGTCTCAGCCGCCTTACGACCATTTTCCTATGAGAGAGTGTGGCACGGAGGTAGACACCTTTGCCCGGATTCAGTTTGGGGAAGATCCCCAGGTTAGGCAGTTGGCAAGATTGGTTCATATCATGGACCAAGTTCATCGGTGCACTGTGTATGAGTTGTACGAGACTCGTCAACGTCTCGTGGTGGCCCAAGAGCACTTACAACTCATGTGCAATATGGGGATTATTGACCGTCATGTGGTTTATGGCGCAAATGAGATTTCCCCACATGCCTCAGCACCACCGTTGTACCGTCTTCCGGAAGTGCTAGGGCGGGTACCCAACTATGGGACGAGACGCCAGGCCCATATGTCGGTCGGCTTTGCTCGTACCCGTAGGATGGAACCTGCTGGAGGCCATGTGATAGAGCAAGGCTCCCCTTTGCGCCTTCCTAATCTAGGAGACCCATATGATACGGGATCCCCTGGGGCACATCTTCTGAACGAGTTTCCGGTGAACTTTGACCGGAACAACATTTAGGGTGTTGTAGGTGTAAGCTCATGGTGGAGCATGTATCTTTGATTTCCTGTAATAGGTTAGTAGTAATTGAACTATTAATGTTTCTCTTGCAAGAACTTTTAATTCCAGATGGTTGCTTCGCCCACAGGCCTTTATGGATGTATTTGCACTGGAAAAACTATGATTTGAAATTATGGATCTTGTACTGGCATTAGCGCCTTTGTACGCCCTTTTGGTGTTAAGTTTTTACGCATTTTGTGTCATTATGCATGCTTAATTAAACACTATGTGATTGCTGTCCAGAATTTTATTATTCACCCTTCTTCCAGCAATCTTGGCCTCTTTTTCATTTGCCTTGTCACTTCAGGATGTCAGGCCCTACCACCTGTGCGAGAGATCAGCGTGACGGGGGGTCTCCACCCCAAGGCGCTCGATCTGCTTCAGTAGCTGAACTCTATGCCCGAGAAGAGAGGGGTGAGCCCTCTCAGCAGCACCATCAACAGGGAAGTTTATCTGAGGAAGTGCTTCCTCCGCCAACAAATATGGCAGAGGTCCTGGCTCAGATTGAGCGAAACAGGATGGATCAGACGAGGATTCTCGAAGCTATCACTCGCAACACTTCTCCTACTCTGCGGCGGCGAGGAGAAATCCTCGGCGTGGGAGGTCTTGCTGAATTTCAGAGGACCAGTCCTCCCTCTTTTGCGGGCACCGGAGATCCAATGGAAGCTGAAGATTGGCTAAGAAACATTGAGAAGAAGCTAGCTATTGCTCAGTGCACAGGCATTGAGAGGGTGCTCTTTGCCAGCTATCAGCTGGAAGGCGCTGCTAGTGCGTGGTGGGATAACTTTTCCACCATGCAGCCTGATGGAGGAGTCCCAACATGGGCGAGTTCATGCAAAGATTCGGGAGGCCTATATTCTGATGGGGTCATGTCGATCAAGCGGCGCGATTTCTTGCTTTGAAGCAAGGAAGAAAGATCATCGCGAGTATCTTCAGAGTTCAATTCCTTAGCCCGCTATGCACCGGATAGCGTCTCCATCGACACTCGCCGGTAGAACCGCTTGAGCGCTTTGGCGAGAGATGCGGTGGCTTTAGCTGTACATGACTTCAGGAACTTCCAGCACTTGGTTAACAAGGCCATTGTAGTGGATCACAAGAGTGTGGCTATAGAGGAGTCCAGGAAGAGGAAGAAAGCCGCTCAGTTTTCAGCTAGTGGCAGTTTTCCTCGACAGCGCACCGGGCCGCCTCAGACACCTCGTTCTCAGGCCCCAATGCCACCGAGGCCTCCTGTGGCACCTCCACGACCTCCTCCACCCACGGTGCAGCGGTACAATGGGAGTAAGAACTCTCGAAACAGTGGTACTTACAAGCAAAATATCACGTGTTTTCATTGTGGTCGCCAGGGCCACTATGCCTCTCATTGCCTCACCAAGCAGCGGGGAATGCCTCAGGTCTATCGAGCTCCTACACCACCAGCTGTGGCAAGACCTACACCACCTTCGAGGGCAGCATCTACCCTCCTCGGGTCCTGCGTGGCGAGTGAACCACGTCACGGCCGAGGAGGCGGCGGCGCCCCGGCGTCGTTTGGGTACACTTCTTGTTAATTCTTGTCCAGCATCAGTTTTATTTGATTCAGGAGCATCTCATTCATTCATTAAAGAAGAATATGCTGCACTTAATCAATTTTAAATACTTAAACTTCAGCCACCTTATCAAATCCAGTCGCCGGGATCGGTTTTCCAAACCGATCGAGTCTGTCGGGACGTAAAAGTGGAAATTCAAAATATCGACTTCTTGGCAAATTTAATTGTAATAAATTCACTGGGTATTGATGTGATATTGGGGATGGATTGGCTGTCCAAAATAGGGGAAAGATCGATTGTGCTCAACGGTCTATTTCTGTCACTAGCGAAGACGGCAGCCAGGTCGTTTTTGCACCTTCAGTGGACAGTTCTCATCTCTATGCTTTGGAAGCTAGTACCTCTCTTGAAATTGAGAAAGTGCCAGTGGTGTGTGAATATCCAGATGTATTCCCCGAAGAACTCCCAGGCATGCCACCTGATCGTGAAGTTGAGTTCGTCATCGAACTTGTGCCCGGTACGGCGCCGATTTCAAAACGGCCATACCGGATGCCTCCTAATGAGTTAGAAGAATTGAAGAAGCAACTCCAAGAACTTCAAGACAAGGGATTTATTAGGCCGAGCTCCTCACCTTGGGGATGTCCGGCCATCTTTGTCAAAAATAAAGACAAGAGTTTGCGGATGTGTGTTGACTACCGTCCGTTAAATGAAGTCACTATCAAAAATAAATATCCGCTTCCGCGGATTGATGATTTATTCGATCAATTGAGTGGAGCCCAAGTATTCTCCAAGATTGATTTGTGCTTGGGCTATCATCAAATTAAGGTTCGAACTGAAGACATTTCGAAGACAGCATTCTCTACTCGGTATGGTCTATACGAGTACACTGTCATGTCTTTTGGTCCGAGCGAATGCTGCCGCTTACTTCATGAATCTTATGAATTCAGTTTTCATGGAGTATTTGGATAAGTTTGTTGTTGTATTCATCGATGATATCCTTATCTACTCAAAGTCTGATGAAGAACACGAGCAACACTTGAGGCTTGTGTTGGAAAAGCTTCGTCAACATCAGCTTTATGCTAAATTCAGTAAATGCGAGTTCTGGCTTCATGAAGTTAGTTTCTTGGGCCATGTCCTATCCAAGGGCGGTATCGCTGTTGATCCTAGCAAAGTGCAAGATGTCCTTGATTGGAAACAACCCAGAAATATCATGGATATTCGCAGTTTTCTCGGATTTGCGGGTTACTACCGCAGATTCATCCAGAACTTCTCCAAAATTGCGAGACCAATGACTCAACTTTTGAAGAAAGAAAAGAAGTTCGAATGGTCACATGATTGTGAGAAGAGTTTTCAGATCCTAAAGGAATACCTGACCAAAGCTCAAGTACTTATCCTGCCCGACATTCACAAGAGCTTTGACATTTACTGTGACGCATCTCGCCATGGGCTCGGTTGTGTACTTATGCAAGAGGGCCGAGTGGTAGCTTATGCATCAAGGCAATTGAGACCTCATGAGTTGAATTATCCCACTCATGATTTGGAACTCGCAGCAGTTGTTCATGCTCTCAAGATTTGGCGACATTACCTCATCGATGTCGTTGCGAAATCTACACCGATCTAAGAGTCTTAAATATATCTTCACCCAAGCCGATCTGAACTTGAGGCAAAGAAGATGGCTTGAGTTGATCAAAGATTACGATTTCGGGCTCCATTATCATCCAGAAAAGCAAATGTGGTAGCCGATGCCTTGAGCAGGAAGTCTCGGTCTGGCTGTTTATCGGTAACTCCCATTTCGGTAGGATTGTGTGCTGCAATGCAACGTCTGCACCTGGAGATAATTGAAGAAGGTACTCTTGCTGACCTTAGTGTGAATTTTACACTTGAGAACCAGATTAGAGAGGCCCAGAAGACTGACTTGGAAGTAGCTCAAATCTGTGAAGCATTGAAGAAAGGCAAGGCCAAAGGTTTCAAAGAAGATGCACATGGCACTCTTTTGTTCGGAAACCGGTTGGTGGTGCCTTTTGACCGCGCCTTGAGAGAACTAATTCTCAAAGAAGCTCATGACTCCAAATTCTCTATCCACCCTGGTTGCACCAAGATGTACCAAGATCTTAAGAAGCGGCTTTGGTGGAGCCGAATGAAGCGGCAAATCGCTCAATTTGTGGTCGGGTGTGATGTATGCCAAAGAGTCAAAGCTGAGCATTTGAAGCCGGCAGGTACTCTACAACCCCTGCCCATTCCCAAATGGAAATGGGAAGAAGTTGGCATGGATTTTATCACCGGCCTTCCAAAGACTCAAGTTGGGTCCGATTCCATATGGGTGATTGTTGATCGTCTGACAAAGGTTACCCATTTTATTCCTGTCAAGACCACTTACACCGGGGTCAAACTAGCAGAGTTGTACATCTCCAGGATTGTTTGTCTCCATGGTGTACCGAAAGTGATCATTTCTGATAGGGGCCCCCAGTTCACCTCTCACTGGAAGTGCTTGCACCAGCGATGGGGACCAATCTATCTTTCACCCGCATACTACCCATAAGCAGATGGACAAACGGAAAGAGTGAATCAAATTTTAGAAGACCTTCTCCGAGCATGTGTGTTGTCCTATAGCAAGAACTGGGAGAAATGTTTACCATTTGCGGAGTTCTCCTACAACAACAGTTTCCAATCAAGCATCCAAATGTCACCGTTCGAGGCATTATATGGAAGAGCTTGTAGGACACCTTTGAACTGGTCCAAAGCCGGGGAAAGGCCATTTTATGGTCCAACTTTGGTAGAGGATGCAGAAGAAAAAGTTCGTGTCATCCGCGAACGACTTCGGGCGGCTCAATCTCGCCAGAAGTCCTATGCCGACCGCCGTCGTCGCGACTTGAGTTTTGAGGTGGATGATCATGTCTATCTTAAAGTATCTCCAATGAAAGTAACACATCGTTTTCAAGTCAAAGGTAAAGTGGCACCTCGCTACATCGGACCTTTCCGAGTTCTAGCGAAGTTGGGACCGGTGGCTTATCAAATAGAATTGCCCCCATCACTTGCAGACGTGTATAGTGTTTTCCATGTTTCACAACTAAGAAAGTGTCTTCATGTCCCAACTGAAGCCACTGAGCTAGAAGAACTTGACCTACAGCCGGATCTTTCTTATCGGGAGCACCCGATTCGCATTCTTGAAGAAAAGGAGCGCAAGACGCGAAATCGCAATATCAAATTCATCAAGGTTCAATGGAGCAACCATACTGAAGATGAAGCAACATGGGAACGTGAAGATCACGTGCGAGCTAGCTATCCAGATCTTTTTCCTTCTACTTAAAATGTCTTCGAATCAAGAAAGGAAAGTTTAAACAAAGCAATGGGAAGGAAAATGTAATAGCCATTCCTTGTAACCCTACAAAGATATCTTGGCACTATCTTTGAAGGAAATCAAGATAAAAGATGTTTTGTTTTCTTTTAAAACCTTCTATCCAACTTCCACCCTACCGATCTCGGGGTCGAGATCTTTTGTAAGGGGGGGAGGTTTGTGGGGACCCCGGAGTTATCTCCGTAAGACCGAGACTAATCAAGATCTTAGGGACATAACTCTAGATATCCAGAGAATGGATTCCAACTTAACTCCATCTAAATGAGAGGCTTAACTCAAACTAGAGCCCCGACGATCATGCGCGCCGCTCCTCTGCGAGCACTACATGATTGTCGGTTCTCCAACAAGTCAAGCGCTACACTTAGTGAGTTAAATAGGAAGCCATGAACAGCGAGTACAACTTATATTGGCTCCCAAGATCAGCGACCAATATAATCATACTCTCACACAACGTTGCTCACATCCATACAACATTCATACATAAATAGTTCAAAAGACATACAACATAGTTCCAAGTTTACAACTAATACAAGTGGCCGACCGGCCAAATTTAAAGGAAAGTATTAAGTAGCAGCGGAAATAAGTAGATAAACCAAAAGACCAGCAGTGGTATGCCACACAACCCATCGGCAACCAACTGGGAGTTAAAGATAGCACACTACTCATCGGTGTCGCCTAAATTGACACCGACAACCTCGTTGGTCTCATTATCTTCCTCACCTGTAAAAGCCAGCAAACATCTGGCTGAGTACAAAAGAGTACTCGCAAGTCTTACACAAATAAAAATAGTTATGCATAAGGTCATTCAAAGGAAGGCTCATATTGGCTTAATTTTGAGAAAACGACGCAATACTGAACAACCTACACATACTAGTTTTTCACGTGCCATTTCAAAATCAGATTTGAAGTAGAAGTAAAACATGTGAACAAGTGATAAATTCAACAATAAATGAATCATACCAAAAACAAAGTGGCGGTCCACTTTGATACTACAACAAGCATGAACCTCCCATTCATGACAAAACCGAGTTCACCCACCAATTTTAATTCCAAGTCTAACAATAGTAACTTCCGAACTCAAGCGGTTGTCCATAACCGTGGACACGGCTATTCGAATAGATTTATACCCTGCAGGGGTGTACTACTTTACCCACACGACTTGATTAGCCCATAAGCCTCCAGATGCCTCCGAATATAGCATACTTCCTATGGTATGCCGGCCGGGTAAATCAAGATACGGTCGTTTTTAGCAAGAAGATCCCATTGAGCTAAGTCTCTCAACCCATGGCTCCTAGGAAACACAAGACGTTAACGTCTCCATCCTAGCACCTAGGAAACACAAGACGTTAACACTCCCATCCTATCGGCCCAAAAGGAACACGGGATTTCACGGTCCCATGCCCTTAGAATTTCACCACCGTGGGACTCAACACAACAAAATCTTCCCCCTACTTAACCATACGGCTCCCAACCCGCGTGTGATAGCACGAATGTACTTGAATCAACGACGTTACCAAAGTTCGGTCCTTAATTGTCTAGACAAGCCAAACCACATACCCAAATCTCGTGCACGAAGGCACTATCACTAGCCATCACTTGTTCAGACCAAAAGCTCATTTAAAATGACAAAATTTAACTTAGAAAGCAGATACGAAGATCTGAAACAAAAGTATATAAAGAGAGTGGTGTTTATCCCATAATTGTCGGGTTATTCCCGACAATCAAACTACCGGTTCTAGACTTGCATGGCTAAGCAAAACTCGAACAATATAATTTCACACATCCTAACATAATCATTTCAGTATTGGAGTAATTCATGGATAACCACAATGACAAGATAATAGGATGTGTCTAACTACTCATCACAAAAATAGCGACATTATAAAACTATCATGCAAGCAATTATCATTGCATCTACCCTAACAAAATTGAGATCAAATATGATGCAAAAAGAAAGTTCAAAAGATGCTTGCCTTGCTGGTAGGCTAATTGCTCTCCCTCAGTAGCGTAAGAGTCAATATCAATGAGCTCGGAATCTATATAAATACAATATCGAATAAACATCGAGAAATACTCCAAACATCAATATGCTTAAAAATGCATGATTTTTCTACTGTAGCTAAGTCATGATTTTAAATGATTTTTGGTGAAAGAATTATTTCATTTTGATTTAGTATATGAAAGTTATGGTGGTTTGAATTTCAGATTTCAATATGCCTTTATTTATGTAATTTAATTATGAGGTGAAATTTTGTAGAGCAGTGGTGAGTACAAGGATTACATGGTTAAATGGGCAATATTATTACAAGTTCAAAACAATTGAGTTTGCTTCAATTGGGGTCTTCTTGATTTAGTTATTGATTTTCAAAGTTATCAAGCATTAATAGTGTAAAAATAATACCCTTTAGGATCATTTTCCTCAAACTATAGTTTCGTGATAGAGAGTAAGTTGAAACCATTTTTATAATTAAGTTCATTTGAAATAGAAATTATCAAAACTGGTTTCACTGTTTTTTGGAGTTTCCAAGAATTACTTATGAATTTTTGAAGTTATCAGCCTTTTTGTATTGTAAAAATAATAGTGTTAAAGATTCATTTTTCCAAAATACTACTCTCTGTGATAGAGACAAGTTTGAAACTAATTTTAATATAAAGTTCATTAAAAACAAAAATTATCAGAAGTGGTTTCACTCAATTTGGAGTAAACATGATTTAGTTATGCATTTTAGAAGTTAATACACTTTTTCAGTGTGCAATTTAATAGATTTCGAATTTTAAAGTGTATTTCATACTTTTCTTACCGAGCCACGCGCTAGCCGAATGTGACGGTGGGGCAACAATGATGCCATTTTCTATTTAACATCTGATTCAAACGCGTTCTGACCAGTGGGTCCCGCTGTCAGAGACTTGGTCCACGGGACTAGGTCCACGCATACACGCGCATGGTGCACGGCACTTACGCCGCTGGTCCCACCTGTCAGCCACTGCGGCTTTAAACTCATTGCCCCCGTTTTCTGTGCATGGGGCCCGCGTGTAAGTGGCACATTAGTACGGTTAAGATAGCATTTAACGTTTTAACCAATCATTAGGGTTTAATGGTCGTCATTTGCCGTAAACGGACAGCTACAGTAGCTGCCCGCGTACGACAATGCGTCCGCGAGGTTGCCCGGTGGTTTGCCGGCGAATCCGGCCACGGCGGCGTCGGCCAAGGGCTGGGATAGCTGTGCAATAGCATTGCACACATAAGAGTGGTGGTTACAATGCCTGAGGTGGACTACACCGGCGGCTAGTCGGCGTTGAGCGACGGCGCTCAAAACGGCAAAAGCAAAAACAGCACAGTGGAGCTCCGCAGTGACATTCAAGCGTGTCCCAAGACCCTAGGGACTAAGAGAAAACTACCTGAGCGATAAAGGGTGCTTGGGGAAGCTTGGAATAGCGGAAACTCTGTCGGCGTCGGAGAAGATGATGGCGTCAACACGGCTTTACGTGGAGAAGACGACTGGAGCAACCCTAAGGACAGTGGATGGTCAAGATAGCTCAAGTATGCCTTGGAGATTCTAAGGACACGAGTAATTGAAGAATGGCGTACCAGAACAAGGTGGGAGGTGAAAGGTTGCCTTGCGGCCGAAAAGGGGCAAAGCTTCGATTCACCGAGACCCTGTTGTGCAACAAAGAAATAAGTTGAGGGATTTTGATCAGTGACTTAAGGCACGCAAGGTGACGCGGTGGGTTGAGGATAATACTTACTGTATGTGAAGATTGACAAGGCGGTGCCCACGGGAGCGTGCTCTAGAGCTTCAGAGAGCACGATGACGGACAGAGAGCTACAAGTAGAGACAGGAGCTCGCATAAGCAAAAATGGAAACGGCATTGAAGATAGAAGTGAGGGGAAACACCCGGTGGAAGCTTACCCGTGCAGAGAGCGAGAACAAGCTTCCCTCTCCTCGGTCAAACAGAGGAGAAGTGAGGAAGAAGAGGGGGGTTGCGAGGGGTGTTATGCCCAGGAGAAGACGGAGATGGAGGCGACGTGAGGTGAAGAAGCTCCCGGAGTGGCCAACGGCAGCGGCGGATTGACGACGTCGAGTTTCCATTCTGAGCGCGTCAGAGTGTCACGGCCGCGTGGCGTGGAGCTCCTGCGCGAGGTCAGGGACGAAGCTGACAGCTTGGGCCCACGTCGTCAGCGAGACAAGGCGACGCGCGCAAACGGGAGTTAAGTGATTCGATGCGCACCGTTGGATCTCGGCTGGACGGCTTAGATCAGAGAGGTGTTCGGACAGGTCGGAAGAGGTACGCGATGTGGACCGTTGATCCTTGATCCGACGGTTGCATGCGATAGTGCGATTAAGCGGTGGTGAGTCGATTCACGAGTCGGCTCGAGCCGAGGAAACGATCTGATGGTTTGGGTTTAGGGTTTGACTGGGAATTAAATCATTTCCTCTACTTTGACCAGGGTGCTAAAAATAGAAATAAAATGCCTAAAAATGTGAAATAAATCACAGAGGTTCCTAGGGAGGTCTAGTGTCCATAACAATTATTGAACCCTACTGTTCATGATATAATTTGTAATATAAAAATTCAAACTTAGGTTAGGTCTTTTAATGGTGTTTGAATTTTCTTAGGGTTCAACCAGTCCCAAAAATTTTGGGAAAAATTATATTAAAATGTGATAATTAATATAGTATTTGAATAAATTATTCCCAGAGGTACTTTAGTAGCATTTATTTCAGTTTTTAGTTTGGAGTTCAATTTAAAGTGTATGTTTCAAATGTATTTTGGGATTTTCCAAGTACGATATGTAATTAAAAAGTTTCAAAACATGATGCATGCTAATGAGATGCATAATAATCCTCTTTATTAGTTTGGGGATGTGACAGTGCATGTCATGCATCTATCTGGGCCTCCCACTCTCTTTGCGCAAGCTGAGGAAGGTGCACATGCAGCGCCTTCTAGACAAGATCGATACAAGACTTGCAGGCTATAAAAGGAAAATGCTATCCAGAGCTGGAAGACTAACAATGCTCAAGGCGGTTCTCACTTTCATACCCATTTACCATATGACATTAGCTGACCTGCCGGCATGGACTCGGAAACAGATTAACAAAAGGGATGACACATGAGGGGGGGAGTGCTGGGTCAACTGGAATATTGTGTGCCACCCAGAAAAAGCTCGGCGGCCTCGGAGTTCTTCAACTATCCTATTTTAGTCGGGCTCTCTACCTCTGCTGGTTGTGGTACCAATGGAAGGAGCTAGACAAAGAATGGAATTAGACGCAACTGCCAATAGACGAGACAGTTTATGACCTTTTTCGTGCATCCACCAAAGTTTCACTGGGAAGTGGAAACAAGGCTAATTTCTGGAAAGACACTTGGCTAGGTGTCATGCCTCTGAAAAACGCAGCCCCAGGCCTATATAGTATTGTAGCTAGGAAGAATAGGACGGTGCGGGAAGCGCTCTCGGAAAACAAATGGATTGCAGACCTCAGAAGAAAGATCACAGAGCACCATGTGGTGGATTTTGTGAGCCTGTACATTTAGATCGCACAGGTAGCACTCGCACCGGACGTACTGGATGATATATCTTGGAAATGGACATCAACATGGACATACACGGCCAAGTCAGCATATAAAGTCCAATTGCTGGGATCAATCGGAAAACCCTTTGTCAACCTCATAGGGGACTCTTGGGCGCCACAAAAATGTAAAATTTTCGCATGGCTGCTTGTCCAAGAATGGCTACCAATAGTGGATATATTAGCAAGACGACACATGCCAAATGATCTTTGGTGCCTTCTTTATACAAACAACCCTGAAACAACCCTTCACTTTTTAAGTGCCAACACCAAAAGAGTATGGGCCACAATAGCAACATGGGCACAACATAGCAACATACTCCTGACACAAGGGGGTGCTCATGAGACCGTCCTAGATTGGTGGTTGGCAATACTTGTGGCGACTCGGGATTAACACCCCAGATCTTCTGTGCATAACTGAACTAGTCCCATGATCAGTGGCTAGCTCACATAGTAAACACGTGTGATAATACAACCATAAACGCTAAAATTTATTAAAATGACAACATAGTTGATTACAAGATAGCCTTACAGGGCAACATTAAATAAACACAGCGGAAGATGATGAAGAAGTAGTAGGGTCCAGCAATCTGCCACAGGCAATCGACTGGGGTAGCGGCCTAGTCGTCATAATCCACACTTGAAGCGAAGTTCTTCTCTTCTGAAATTTTGTTTGCATAAAGCAAGATGAGCACAACTTCCGTGCTCGCAAGTTACACCCGTCAAATAACAGAATGACATGCATACATGGATGTAACAAAGGGTGGCTTATTGGTTGATTTGCAAAGAGCAGCATTTTCTTTAAATACTTGTACTAAGTTCCAAAGCAGTTGTTCTATAACTAAGATTCATTTTATAAATTCTAAATTTTATAGTCAGACAACATTCACACATGAATAGTGAAGGATACCCTCCTATCACATAGCTTCCTGCCCAATTCCCATCCGGATAAACCAGTTTGAAGAAGTCTTTTTCAAACAAAACCAAAGTCTAACTTTGAGTGGCTTTGCCAGCATGTCCATGACCGTGGACACGACTATTCGAATAGTTTTACACTCTGCAGAGGTTGTACAACTTTACCCACAAGACACGATTTCTCCAGTTTGTTTGGCATCCGTCGATACCACCGCTCACTACCTTAGGTAAGCAGCCTAG
This sequence comes from Ampelocalamus luodianensis, assembly GCA_036346255.1. NCBI lineage: Eukaryota > Viridiplantae > Streptophyta > Magnoliopsida > Poales > Poaceae > Ampelocalamus > Ampelocalamus luodianensis. The sequence continues at coordinate 67,771,234 of CM070628.1, forward strand.
AGCACGTGACAAGGCCTTTACAAAGTTCTACCTTAAAGTATTTATGCCCGCTAAGGTTTCGCTTCCATTGGACTGGCCGTCCTCCGAGAGCCCCCTCTTGCGCCAGATGGGTCTACTGTCTAACCAATACCCACATAAACAACATGGCACAAATAACAATGAGGTATCACAAATTATTAAGCCAGGTCCTACTCCCCATACTGAGGACATGTGGTAGTACGATGGTGGCGTAGCAAGATGCGGCTCGAAGACCGGTCCTTAACTAACCTGGGCAACTTTCCACAAACCCATGGGCCTTAATCTTAACCAGATTAAGCCTGTGCATAAACCTGCACCCACCAGACAACCAATTCGCCCAAGTCCAAACCATCATTTTATTTCATTTTACAAAGTCGTGTATAAAACTCCCATGACACACCAATGCTAAGTGTACAATTTAAACAACAGTTGATTTTTTGGCTGAAATTTCCCAAAAGAAATATGTTTGGTCTATAAACATCACTAAGTACAATATTTAAATGATCCTAGTCCATACTATTGTATCAACTAGGTTTTATCTAGGGTGACAATATGTTTGATTCGATATCCAAAATTGGCCATACAAAGGATTTTAGGCATAACTATAAATTATAAATAAGCATGCAGTAATAATTTGAAACTGAATTTAAATAATTTTAAATAATAGGTGCAAGTATGATCAAGAATGTAACTTGCCTCGCTTGAGGTGAACAGATCAACTGATATTGAGGTGATGTTGTTTTTCTTAACAGGTCACCTAGTACTCACAAGTACCTTCTCCAGGTAGTCTATGTGCACAAGCACGATGATCACACAGTCAAAATCAATCCTCTTATGTGTTCTTCAACGGTGTTGAAATCTGACTTTCCGAAGTCGTCGAAATCTATACGCAAAAATAAGCCAAATTCAAACCAAATTCAAATAAGATTCAAATTAACTCCAAATTAAATAAATTTGGTTTAGATAGTTAGATCTTGAATTTAGATAAATTTAGAAATTTGAATGGGCTCAATCGGAGTTTGGATGCAAAAGATATGAGCTTTCGAAGTTTGAAAATTACATGAAATGATAGATTTAGGGTTTAAAGGAATTTGTGGCCAAATGAACTCAAAATTAAATAATTTTGGTTTAGTTAGCTAGATGATGATTTTATACAAATTTTGCAATTTGAAACAGCCAATTTGGAGTTAGGAATCAAAAGATATGAATTTTACAAGTTTATAACATAAATCTGGAATTAATAGAATTTTCTGAATTATTTTTCTACTGGAAAAGCTAATTATTGCGCAAGATGACGTCAACATGGAATTTTAATTTGAAAAGAAATAAAAGAAAAGAATTTGGCGCGGGGCCCACGTGTCATAGACACGGTCCTCATGGACCAAGTCCATGGGACTTGAGCTCGGGGTTGGGGTGAGGTGGCGGCGCGTCGCGCGTGGCACCACAGGCGGCAGCGTCGGCGAGAGGATGAGGTGGCGCCTACATGGCGTCGTGGGTGAGCCACGTCGGCACAAGTCCGGCGGCGCTCGCGCGTGAGTCTTCGCCGGCGAACGGCGGACGGCGACGAAATGGGTGGTACCGGTGAGAGGAGGTGGCGGGAATACGATGCTTACCGCGCGCGTGAGTGCATGGGAGGAACGCCGCGGCGAGGTGAGAGGCGGCGGCGCAAAGCGGCTTCTGCGCGCGGGGCTCACTGGTGCTCCGGCGAGGCGCGCGAGCGGGTGCAAAGCGTGGCGGCGAATGGTGGTGTCGGCGAGGACGGCGGAGGTGACGGCGCGCAAGCGGGCGGAAGGAGCCGGCCAAAACTCGCCGGCGGTCCGCCAAAAGAGGCGAGGAGGAGGAGAGGTCTTGGCGGTGAGATAAGGGGTAAGAGGGCTCCGGGGCATGCTTTTATAGGGGCCGAGGGTCACGGGAGAGGGAGATCGTGTGCGGCATGGCGGCGACGGCGGTTGGGCGCGCGGGTGGGATCGTGCACGGAGAGGGGGAGAACGTGGGGGAAGAAGATGGGGGCGAGGGCGGTTGGAGGCGGCACGTCGTGCGCGCGTGTGCAAGAGGTACGGGGCCGTTGGAGGAGGCGGTTGGATGGAGCTTTGGGAGCGGACGAAAATGGCGGGGCGCGCGGCGTCGTGGGGAAGAAGGGGAATGAGGAAGAAGAGGTGCGGGCGGGGCCACCTGGCGGCGACGGGGAGGTGGCTGGCGGGAGGGACCGGGGCGGTGAGAGAGAGAGAGAGGGGAGCGGGCCAAACGGGCCGGGCACGCGTGGAGGAAATGGGCCGAGCTGAGGAGTTTCGGCCCAAAATCCATTTTCGGATTTTAAATGATTTGCAAATTTAGATATTCCGATTAAATAAAAATGGCTTTAGAAAATAGCAATTTAAATCCAAAAATTATGAAAAAAATTCACAGAAATTCCCATGATTATTTTGGACTTAACAAAATTATTTCCAACTTATAATTAGTAATAGATTTTGCAAATAAATTTGTTTTGACTTTAAAATATTTAGGAAAAAGCTTTTAAAAACTCAGAAAATTCTAGAAATTAAGTAAATTTTTATTTTTCAGATTAAATCAAATAAAACTTCAAGAACTTCAAATAAATTTTAAATTTGACTTTTAAAACTTCAGAAATTCAAATAAAGCAATGACACTCTATCAAATTCAGAAAATCCAATAAAACATTAACTTTATTTTATTTTTAATTTGGTAACATAACCTTGGGATGTTACAAACTACCCCCCTTAAAAGGAATCTCGTCCCCGAGATTTAGAGTGGCTAGAAAGAAAGCTGGGGATACAAGGTTTTCAACTGGCATTAATGTCGTCTACATCCTGCTCATCATTCGACAGAATTTGAGTTGTGACATTGTACAGACGTCCTCGTCCAGAATTTTGCGGCTTCTTGTTTCCTTGAATGATTTCCCTTTGGAGCTTCGGAGTTGCGGCCTGCTGTTTCTTTGGACAGTTGTGGGCATAATGCCCTTTCTCTTGACAGTGAAAACAAGTGACACTTGCAATAGGAGGAAACTTCTTCTGAAGTTGGCCTTGAGCAGATAACTTGGAGGTGCTAGGGCTAGCTTGATGGTTCACTGCTTCATTTTGTGGCATTGGTAAGCCCAAACTTCTGTACTTTTGTACTTGTGACAACATTCTCGCGTTGGCTTTTCTTCCTGCTGTCGGTGTTATTGTTGCGATCAGAATGGCTTCTGGAATGCTGTCAGGGGTGACTGCTAAGCGTCTTTTTGGGCATTGTTTGGCATAATGTCCCATATCCTAACAAGCGAAACATTGTATTCCTGCCCTTGATGTCTTGTTCTGTTGAATTTGACCATCATTGATGTTGCGGAACGTCTGTATTGGTAGATGTGGTGCCGATCCTGGAGTCTTGAATACGGTTGTCGTTGGTGCTTGGTTGGGTTGGGGTTGAATCACACGAGCCTTGAGGTTTCTTGCATCATGTTGCCCTTGATCCACCATTTTTCTCTTGGAACACTTGGTGCAGTAATGTTGTTCTTGTGTCGTCGGAGCAGTGGCTGAGAAAACATTGTTGTTGCTCATTTGTTGCATCAACTGCTGCATTAGTTGAGCCTGGGTGATGAGTAATTGGTTCAAATTCCGAAGGGTTTCTGCTATCAGTTGTTGGTTACCTTTAGCAGGGTTATCCTTGCTGGTGTTACTATCGTCTTCAGAACAACGGGTGTTCTTCATCTGCCGGTTACACCAAAGATTTAGGAAAGGGGAACAAAGTATAGGGAAGAGACAAAATATGAGGAACTAAGGGGATAGAGCGAAACAATACTCCCAAACGAAAGAACCAACTGAAAATCTTTTCAGAACAACTTTTTATAATGTTCTATCGATCGAGACTCTTAATTGGGTGTAGCAACTCAGTACACAGAATGAGTCTTGGCAAAATTATACTATATGGCTGGGCCGACGTCGTATCTTCTGCTTGTGATTTTTGATGACGATGTTTCCTTGACAGCCTCATGTCTTGTGGTCTTGAACGTAAGGGTTAAGAACGTGTTGACCAGCTATAGAAATTTCCAAGGAAAAGAGGGTCCATTTAACATTATAAAATGGTGAGGGGATAATAAGGTAAGAAAGCTAAAGATAGATAGATGACCCAGATGAGGAGAGAACAATTTATTTTTCTTGTTGTATAAAATAAATTTTGAAGTTTTCAACTAACGGCCATTCTAACTAGGTCACGACCTACAGTCGATATGGCTCTGATACCACTTTGTGACGACCCGGGATTAACACCCCAGATCTTCTGTGCATAACTGAACTAGTCTCATGATCAGTGGCTAGCTCACACAGTAAACACGTGTGATAACACAACCATAAACGCTAAAATTTATTAAAATGACAACAGAGTTGATTACAAGATAGCCTTACAGGGCAACATTAAATAAACACAGCGAAAGATGATGAAGAAGTAGTAGGGTCCAGCAATCTGCTACAGGGATCGTGCGCGGAGAGGGGGAGAACGTGGGGGAAGAAGATGGGGGCGAGGGCGGTTGGAGGCGGCACGTCGTGCGCGCGTGTGCAAGAGGTACGGGGCCGTTGGAGGAGGCGGTTGGATGGAGCTTTGGGAGCGGACGAAAATGGCGGGGCGCGCGGCGTCGTGGGGAAGAAGGGGAATGAGGAAGAAGAGGTGCGGGCGGGGCCACCTGGCGGCGACGGGGAGGAGGCTGGCGGGTGGGACCGGGGCGGTGAGAGAGAGAGAGAGAGGGAGCGGGCCAAACGGGCCGGGCGCGCGTGGAGGAAATGGGCCGAGCTGAGGAGTTTCGGCCCAAAATCCATTTCCGGATTTTAAATGATTTGCAAATTTAGATATTCCGATTAAATAAAAAGGGCTTTAGAAAATAGCAATTTAAATCCAAAAATTATGAAAAAAATTCACAGAAATTCCCATGATTATTTTGGACTTAACAAAATTATTTCCAACTTATAATTGGTAATAGATTTTGCAAATAAATTTGTTTTGACTTTAAAATATTTAGGAAAAAGCTTTTAAAAACTCAGAAAATTCTAGAAATTAAGTAAATTTTTATTTTTCAGATTAAATCAAATAAAACTTCAAGAACTTCAAATAAATTTTAAATTTGACTTTTAAAACTTCAGAAATTCAAATAAAGCAATGACACTCTATCAAATTCAGAAAATCCAATAAAACATTAACTTTATTTTATTTTTAATTTGGTAACATAACCTTGGGATGTTACAATACTGCAGAGAGAAATGGTCACGAGTAGAAAAGGGCAAAGCTCACTAGTGATCCTAATACTTTGGCACGTTTGGAAAGAAAGAAACAGAAGGATTTTTCAGCACCAAAGAAACGAGATGATAGGAATAGTAGCAATCATCAAAGAAGAAGCCAGGGCCTGGATAATAAGTGGGGCGAAAAAATTAGCAGCCTACTTACCGGCGGGAGACATCGCGCTCTCATAAAGGCCGGTTCAACGTGGCGGCGATTGGAGCACAATTGGAAGGAAGCTCATAGGGATGCTCCATCTGTTGATTTGTTATCCAAATTCTATACATCAATTAGGCCAGCTTCTGGACAGAGCGTAGCGGAGGCCCATCGCCGGAGGCTTAGGGCTGGAACCTCGTCCGGATTTATCTTATGCTATGAGTATGGTCAGTAGATATATGGCTAATCCTGGTAAAGAGCATTGGAAGGCCGTTCAGTGGATTTTCAGGTACATGCAAGGCACATCGGATGCTTGTTTGAAGTTTGGCAGGATTGAAAAGGAACTCGTTGGCTATGTTGATTGATTATCTTGGTGATTTGGATAGCGTAGGTCGCTCACAAGTTATGTATTTACCATTGGAGGTTGTCTTTGTGGTGGAAGGCACATTTGCGAGGATGTTGTTCTTTTGTCCACCACCAGGCGAATATATGGCTATTTGTGAAGCAAGTAAAGAGTCGATTTGGTGAAAGGTTTGTTTCTTGAGCTTCTTTGGAGTTGATTCTTGCATTAATCTGTTTTGTGATAGCCAGAGTGCAATTTATCTCACTAAAGATCAGATGTTTCATGAGAGGACAAAGCACATTGAGATTAAATATAATTATGTCAGAGATATTGTAGCAAAGGGTAAGCTAAAGGTATGCAAGATTAGCACTCATGAAAATCCTGCTGATATGTTGACAAAGCCAGTTCCTGTTGCTAAGTTTGAGCTTTGCTCAAGCTTAGTTGGTATTACAGCTTAGCTCAAGAGGCTGTGTGGCGCCGAAAGTATTTCTTTCTTTATTGTGTTCAGGGTGAAGGATTGATTTATGCTACAGGAAGGAATTTGTCTCAAGGTGGAGTATGTTGATTTGTGATCCAAATTCTATACATCAATTAGGCCAGCTTTTGGACGGAGCGTAGCGGAGGCCCGTCGCCGGAGGCTTAGGGCCGGAGCGGAGCGGAGTCCTAAATTAAGGTATGGATCCTAGTCGAATTAGGGTTTCCCTGATATATATATATCCTGTAAGCCACCGTTTGAGATAAGACAATCAGAGTTGTAAATCTCCAGCGTTGTAACCTCACCCCGATATAGTGAAGATTGTTCTTTGTTTGGCGCCTCGTGGTTTCCTCTCGCATTGGGAGGGTTTTCCACGTTAAATCTCGTGTCTCTCTGCGATTGATCTTGTTTACTTCGTCGTTCCTCCGCCGTCGCGTATAACACCATCCCGCCAGGTGATGACAAGTGCGAAAGGGGAGAACAAAGGGAGAACGGGTGCTAACCAGCTCGATGCAATAGCAACATCAAAAGAACCTCCTGCCGTGCTCTGAAGAAAACCGACAACGGTCCATTTTGCAAAATGTCGGTCGTTGCTCTCTTCGAGGTGGAGAGGATGATTATCACAAACAACGATGCGGGAGTTGCCAACTTCTTGAATCCCTCGGAAGGAGGATTTGATAGCATGCGATCTTTATCGCAAAAAACAACCCGATTGATTTTTTTAAGGTTGTGCACGCGCCTGGAGTCGAAATTTTCTTGTTTTGGCCTGTAACATAATTTATTTTCGAAGTAGCTCCATTCGTAAATAATTAGCGGAAATAGCCGTGAGCGATAGGCGTGCCGCGGCTAGCAGGCGCGGAGGCGCTACCCGGCACCGGGAGCGGCAGGGGACCTACCCCCGATACCAGGCGCGGTTCATCAGCTCCCCCCGCCCCCGGCCAATCACGCGGCGCCACCTCCGCCCCGGCCCCCCCCGCCACCTCACCTCTCTCCTCTCACCTCTCTCCTGTTCACCTGCCGCACGCCCCCCATGCGGCCCGCACCCCTGCCGCATGGCCCCCCTGCGCCCACACCCCTGGCGCATGCCCCGCATGGCCCCCCTGCGCCGCCGGCCCCCGCATGCCGCATGGCCACCATGCGCCCTACTATTTGCATGCCGCATGGCCACCATGCGCACCATAAATAGTAGGTTGTTAGGTTAGTTAATTATAATTAGTAGTTAGTTTAGTTAATTAGTATGGATAGATTCCGAAAATTTTAAAATATATTAAATGATTTTAAAAAATTATGAAATTTTTTGTGTAGCATTGTACTACCATTTACTTATTTCTATAAATTTTTTATAATTTTATTCGTTCAATTATGTTTTCGCTAATTAGTATGACTGTATCCTTAGTAACATTTATTGATTGATCAAAGGCCCTCGAAGCTCGAAGCACCAGGCGTTGATTGTACAAAGCTTTGAACCAGGCCCCTTCCTCGTTTCACACCGATTCACACCAGCTATTGATTGTTTGAGCCAGGCCCTCCCTCCAGGCCGCCATGTGTTGATTGTTTGAGCCAGACCCTCCCTCCACCTCGCCATGTGTTGATTCTCCGAAGACGGAAGCGGCGGGGCCTCCCGCATTTGCAAAGCAGCGATGTCACTTCCCTACATTTATGGCTTAATTTGCGGGCCGCGGGATAAAGATTCACTATAAATTGGAGAGAGCTCAGTCACTTGTTCATTTCAGTGAGCTCGCGGGAGAGTGCAGAAGGGCAGAGCACACAAATTTCATATCGCAGTGATCCCGCGGCAGAGCAGAGAAGGGAGCAGAGCAGAGAAGTTGAAGTTCATTTCATTTCGACTATATTTTTAGCTAATTTTAGCAATGTGATTAGGGTGTAATTAGATGAATTTTAGTTTGTTATTGCAGTAACATGAAGTTCTCACTAATGTTCTTTATCCATGTGTTGGTAGGCATGTGTCTACCGGAGCTACTAGACCAATCTCGATGAGGACCACGGTGCAAGTGTGGCTCACCACGACGCGGATGGCCCTCCGCCCCGACACCGGGCGGGAGGGACCGTGGCGCTGGACGAGCGTTACACCCCGATCCTCGGGAGGCGGGCTTGTTGCCCTTTGCGAGATGGTCTCCGTTGACCGCGGGTTCACCCTAGGCGGCAGCTTGTCTGTCCGCACTTGTTGACAGTGGAGGCCCGAGACACACACCTTCCACTTTCGGTGGGGTGAGATGACAGTCACCCTACGGGATGTGTCGGTGTTGGCCCGGTCTCCGATCCGGTGTGCCGCTTGTTCGGACCCTCGGAGTGGGGCTGAAGGCGAGCTTGAGCGCTTTGGCCAATCTCTCCGGAGGGTGCACGTGGTGTCCCGGGCATGGCTTTGGCGATTTAGGAATTGCCGCGAGGTGCACTGACGAGTCGTTAGGGCGTACCTCATTGCTTACCTTCTCGGCTCTTTGGTTGGGTCATGTTTCCAACCACAAAGGCGATATTATGAACGACTTCATCCAAATCGCGAATCTTTGGTTGACGTGGTGGGCGATGCCTCGATCTGGTGGGATCGGCCGTCCTTTGCGCCACATCTGAGGGGTTGTGTGGCGCCGCGCGCGTAGCGCTTGCTTCCAACACGGCCATACGCTCGTGCTCCTGCGGTGTGGAGTTGGGAGCACTTCCTTATTAGGCGACCGACCATCGAGAGAGCGCGCACCGTACACTATAGACGGACCGGCCCACATGACCCCATAGGCGCGCCGACCATGGGCTTACGGTGGGCTGCGCCGTTTGCGTTGGGCGGCGCAAGACCGGCGAGTGCTACTCGTTGTACCACAACGAGTTCGAGTTGTTGCACAGGCGACATCATCGGTGTCCATGGCATCCTACTTTCTGCTCGATATAGCGCCGCGACGGATATCCTCGCAATGCATCCAGACATACCAGCGTGGAAGGCGACTGTCACCGGTATTCGCATATGGTGGAGCCTTACGCGCGCAGCGCGTAATGCGACGATTTAGTGTGTACGATCGTGCCCCGGTGCGCAGGCCTGGATCGAGCCGTACACACGTGAGTCAAACTTAATTCGACTATTGTTTGCAGTCCTTACGTCTTATTTTCTAACATTAATCTCTTCGGAAATGCAGGCAAACAAGGTGGGGTGGGCAGATTAGGGACTGGCCATTGCAGCCGGCGGCCAATGGATTTCGGCATGGATGAGCGGCCCATGTGGATGTGCGGGGTGAGTAGCGTCCGACGGCCGTGAGTCGTGCGTGCGTACATGGAGTGGTGCGTGCCACTTAAGCAGCGCAAGGCCGACCATTTCTCCTCGGAGTGCGCAGAGGAGGTGACACGGCCGACGCGGCACCACGAGCCTCGCGCGCACGCACGATCGTCCTGGCGCTTCCCGACTTGACGAAGCGGTACGACACCTACCACCTCTGGTTCGAAGTTTCATTGAGTCGTACCTTTCATTAATGAACATGTTACGTATGTCACTGCAGTTAGAGGGGGCGCTGCGCGTCCAGAGCGCATCGGACGACGCTCGGCGAGCCAGATAGAACCCGGTGGGTATAAAAGTTTTGAAGCACATCTCGGCGGAGATGAAGAAAATTGTAAAGAACTTGAGCCGCGGTCGTTCGAGGGACGACGCCCATCAAGCTGGGCCGTGCTCACCATTTGGTCACCACGACCTAGGAGTCGGCAGAGCGTCATAGCGTTTGGGTATGGAAGCATGCATCAAGCGGCGCTCCGTCGGTCATCGCGACCGCACATCCGGAGAGTGCGGGGTTCTTAGTTTACGTCGCAGTGTTTACAGCACTAACATCGTTCCGTCTTGCGGCCTTGATTCCCGTGGGGTGACGGCGATTCACGTCGATCGATGATGAGGATACGGGCCACCGGCTCGTGCGAGGAAGCGATACACAACACTAGGGACGATCGGTGGCGGCCGAGGTTTCTAGCGTACTCGGCGAGTTCCTCGGGTTCGGTGCTCCACCGCACGTCGAGCGAGCTCCTCCGTGTTCGGTGCCCCACCGTCGTCGCGAGCTAGAGCTCCTCGGGTTGGTGCCCCATCGCACGTCCCAGGCCAGAGCTCCTCCGCGCAACCGGAGTTGGATGCCTCCACCGTGGATGAATTCCTCGGACTTCTCCCCCAGGCTGATCACGACGACATGTACGCCTACCAGGCTCTTCTCCGGTCGACCCATGGTCCACCTCGCCTCAACGATCTCCATACCCCTCGAACCAACACGCGTTCTCGGACCGGTGGGCGTATTCGACGGTCATGCTCGGCGCAAAACAAGGCCGCGCACGCGGACGCAACCGCAGCAGGGAGAGAGTAGTGGCTCAGACGAGTGAGCCATATAGTATCGCGTGTTATGCGATTTTGTTTTACTATATTTGTACACATATTTTGGTTCCTATGTGTGTACTTGCCCTTTGTAAAATATAGGAAAATTTGAAACTTTTTGTGGAACCTCCGTGATAGTTTTGTTTGCTACTTTATTTTTGTAGTAATTTGAAATGATGATTGATAAGCATATCGATTTTGAAGCATATTAGACATTTGTCACGCCATTTGGTGCGACGTGACATTGCATAACTCGTTTTGAAGTTGGGATCATGTTGTTAATGCGAGTTGCGAATTAAAGTAGACTTTATAATAAAGCTTGGGCTTGCAGCGCAAAGGGTTTGGTTCGTGCATAACAAACAACATCATGCACGATGCAACAAACCGACCGACTCCTACGATACATATGCGCCTTTTGGAATTGAAATAAATTCGACATTCGATGGGCGACTAGTGCGGAATGGCGGACCTCTGCGTGGAGCGGGGCCATTTTCCCTTCTTTGCGCTCGTTGTTGGACTCCTCGCGAGCCTCTTTGGCCTTGGCCGCAAGTTCCGCTTTTTGTCGCTCCGTCTCGCGAGCCTCGCGTTCCCTGCGATTGCATGCCTCGAGATGAGCTTTCGTCTCCGGCGTATACGCTCGTTTAGCTCGTCGTTGCGCGCTCCTCCTCCCGGATCGTGTGATCTTTTGTCATTCCACTCGTAGAAGTCGAGTCCACCGGTCATGCGAGTGGATCTCCTGTCGATCCACTTGCGGTAGTCACATAGTGCATCGGGGACTACGAGTAGATGGGAGAGGTTGTTAGTGCGCACTTTCAAAGAGGAAAGTTACGAAACATACCGTAATGAGGATCTTCCGGTGCCGATAACTTCTCGTGTCGAAGCGACGATCGGGATAGTCGAGGAGTAGTTTGTACAACCCGATGAACGCATGCCTAGGCTTAGCGGATGCTTGGACTTGAAGAACTTGCGGGTCCTGCACGCCAGAGGGGGCGTCTCCCTCCGGTGGGTCCGCGCGAACGCTTCGGTTGGAGGGTTGGGGTTCGGGTTGCCTCTGCGGGGCCTCTTTGGCCTTAGCCTCATTGTGGAGAGCTGCGATCCTGGCGTCAGTCTCTTGCCGGACCCGGGCCGCAGTAGCCCTTGCTTCATCGTCCATCTCCCAGCAGCCCTTGCCCGTGCACGCATCTCGGCCCATTGCTTCGTCATCTTGTCCCATTGGCTTCTTCTGCCTCTTGTCCATCTCGGCGTGGTCAAGGAAGTTGTGCTGTAGTGTTGGGTTTTGTTGTGTATTGTTCTCTCCCAGGTATCCTCCACCCCCTTTTATAAGCAACCTAGTTGGAATGGAATGATTTTTTTATGCACAGTCTTGTCTTGTCATGTCATGTCGATATGGAAAGCTGACAAGGTAGAGTGTTGTCACGTCCGGCTTTGCAGAAAGTAGTCATGTCAACGTTTGCAGAGTCATGTCTTTTCGTGCAGAAAGCCGAGAGGTAGAGTGTTATCATGTCCCCTCGGCGGGCGCGGTAGGGACTCGGGGACTGCCCCTCCGACGGGCGCGGCAGGAGGACTGCCCCTCTAGCGAGCGCGGTAGGGACTCTTGCCTCGCGACGCGTGAGGGACTGCCCCCTCGGGCGGACTTGGTAGGGACTCGCCCCCGGGCGGACGCGGTAGGGAGGGACTGCCCCTCTAGCGAGCGCGCAGGGACTGCCCCCTCGCGAACGCGGTGGGACACGCCCCTCGGCGGACCTTGGTGAGGGACTGCCCGCGAGCGGGCAGATGGGAGGACTGCCCCTCTAGCGAATGCGGTGGGACTGCCCCCTCGACGGCGCGGCAGGAGGGACACAGGACTGCCCCGGCGGGCGGCGCGGTAGGGAGGACACACTTGCCGCGGCGCGGTAGGGACTCGAGGACTGCCCCTGGCGGACGCGGTAGGAGGACCGCCCCTGGCGCGGCGCTGTGAGGACTGCCCCTCGGCGACAGCGTGGGAGGACTGCCCCCGCGAACGCGTAGGGACCTGCCCCCTCTGGCGAGCGTGGTAGGGACACGCCCCTATGGTGCGGCTATTTAAAGGCTCGACCGCGACACTCGGTCGTCGTTCCTCTCGTGAAAGTCTCCCTCTTTCGAGGTGCCTCCGCTCTGAACTTACCATCTGCCGAAGTCGGCGAATTCGGTAAGTTAATTTGATCAACAATCGTATTACTTTAATGGTGTGTTTAGGCTTAAATATTGTTTTGTTTTCGTCGAAATGGAGACACTTTACGTGTTCCACGGAAGCGTTCGTCGCGGTCGACGGAGTTGATTTGTCCACCGCGAGCGCCGTCAACGTTCCCAACCCGCACACGTCGATTTGCTCGATCTACGACGGTGCATTCGGAATCGCTCGATACGCGCGTCGCTAGGAACAAGATAGTAATAGAGGCGGTCACGGCCACCACGGTCCCACCACACGGCCATATATCGTGGGGCCTTACGAAGGTGACTAGCGATTGCCATGTGGGCACGATACATGCGCATCGTTACCAATCCTCACGCTCCAATGTATGGGCGACCCATGGTGTATGTACATTTTGTTTATCCTACTCAATCCGCAGGCGCGGTTCGGGGAGGCGGCGGCGCTCTTCTCCCCTCTTTGGTTTGTTGACGACGAGTGAGCTCTCGAGCCCCGGATGTCGTTAGGGAGTATGCTCCACATCGTGGAGATTCGTGTAGTTCGAACCGAATGAGGGTGTGGACAAATGGGGGCGTGCGTGTTGATTTTCACGAGATTGTCGATGCCATATCCGAGGGCTCATCAGGCACGCGCCACCGAAGATGAGGCGAACTTTAACTCGCAATCCAGCGAGGAGGAAGCGACGATGAGGAGGTATCGTCGGTGGCATTGTTTGGCCGACACCGACTACGTTCCAAGTCCATTGGATTGTCAAGCGGCCTCTTCCTTGTTCTTGCCCAAGAGCACGAGTCTTCGTGGGCCTTCGATCGGACACCACGCGTGGGGCAACATTTCCCACACAAGGTGCCGCCGAGCAAGCTATCGTGACTTTCGCGGTGAAGACACGCCGGACTTACCGAGTTTACTGGTGTGTTTATGCGTTATTTGTTGTACCTTGAACTATATGCGATCGATCGCACTAACTATTATCCGCCTTCCATTATCTTTCTGCAGGTCTAATCCGACACTTACGTAGTTAAGTGCGTGGTTAGCTCTTGCCACGCAAAGTCCGTCGCGAGAGATTCCACTGGCGGGAACGACCTTCCGCATCACGATCTGACGGATCACACATGTGAGCTTCAAGAGCCATTGCAAATGCATAAGAACGTAACCTCTGCGTACATCGCAAGCATCATAAGCCATGTAGTTGTCGCCGATTTGACCGTTCGCGAAGGTCCTCATGGCTAACGTAGCAAATACAATAGGCTATGGCATTAGCTACATGAAGGTATGGCGGGCGGCGTAAGGTCCTCGAAGGGTTGTATGGTACCTACAAGGAGGCGCACGACCTAGTCCCAAGAATGCTCAAGCAGTTGCGGATGCTAATCCGGGACATGCGTCAATAGGGTAGACAGCCCGACCCATCGAACAACCCACATTCGCTAATCCTTGATCGAGTCTTACGGGCATTTGGCGGCGATCCATGGCTTCTCCCACTGCCGTCCGTCCTAACTATGGGCGGTACTTTCCTTCTTGGGAAGTACAAGGGCACCATTCTCACCGCTATTGCGGCCGATGCGAACGACGATTGCTCCGGTTGCCTTTGCAATTGTGGAGAATGAGAACAACGGCGATTGGTTGTGGTTCCTACTAAACATAAAGCAACATGTTGTAAGGGACCGACCGAATGTGTGCCTCATAACCGACCGTCATGCCGGGTTGTTGTCCGCGCTGCGCACAATGCAGAACGGTACAAGCCCGCCGTACCAATGGAACGACATGCGCACGTTGGTGCATGCCGGCATGTGGCCGCAAACTTCCACACGCGCTTTCGAAGCAAAGACCTCATGAAGAAGTTCAAGAAGCTCTGCCTGCAGAACCAGAAGCGCAAGTTCGATGCCGTCTGGCGGGAGCTTGAGGTCGAAACCAAGCGTGCAACGGAAGGTTCTGGCCCAGCCGCACCGCAAAGCGAGTTCGCCGAGTGGATAGCGTGCATGCACCGACTATGAGAAATGGTCCTTCTTCACGACACCCATGGTGCTCGATGCGGCATCATGACAACCAACATGTCCGAGGTCTACAGCGGTGTGTTGAAAGGGTTCGTGCCTCGCCCATCACCGCCGTTATCGAGGAGACATGGAATCGCACGGATCGGTTGCTTCGTCAATCGGGCAATGATGGCCAAGCGACATTTGGACGAAGGAAACGATGACGGAGGTTACCCTTGCCTACATGGGCGGGAAGATTACCAAGGCTCGATCCCATGTGGCTATCACAATGGATGGCGTGAGGAGGAAGTTCGAGGTCGCTGCGGGACAAATGCGTTCGTGGCCACGAGAGGTGACCGAAGCATGTTTGCACCATAGGCGATGTGGCGCTTGCTCGCAACAAGCCTCAACTCCTCCACAAGCCTTGCTCCCACGTATATGCCGCATGTCTTTGTATTTCATCAATCTTGTAGCATGTATACGTCGGAGTACTACGACATCGACACACTGTATGATACTTGGAGCGGGAGTTCAACTGCGGCGTGGAAGGCCACTACGAGGACATATGGCGGGCGCAGTGAAGTGGTCACGAATGAAGCATCTGCGGCATCGGGCCGTGGAGGCGTCGATCAAGGCGCATCCGCAACGACATGGACGCGAGCCAGCGTGGAGATCGGCCAAGAGCAATAAGGTGCGAGCTATGCAAGACTCATGGGCACTCATTCAAACCGCCCGAGTAGACCTTCTTCGTCGGCGCCACCTAAATATGGGTCGTGTTTGAAATGTAAGAAAATAAGAAGAAAATGAGTCCGCACCTTGTTTCTGTACGGATGCAGCGTGTAGGTCGTACTATCTTCGCGAAGCAATAAATGATATTGTCGAACATTTATTGGTCCTCTTGATTCTCATGTCGTCCCCAACGTAGACTAAGTCCCTCGCACGCACGTAAACCGGCTATATAAAGGCCTCCTATGGGTTCACCACAGCACATCTCGTTCACCTCCCATCCTAATTCAACTTCCAAACAATGTCGTCCTGGAGGACCGACCCAACTCAACACCCCGAGTGGCATGAGCCGGCGAAGTGCCATTGCGGGTTTAGGACCATCTGTCCGTGTGGTTCGATCCGGACCAACACTACGGTTGTAGGTACTTCACGTGCGGATCTGGACAACGACTTCGTGGTAGAACGACAACTAAATCTTTGGTTTCGTTATCTTTTCTCAACACGATCCATGACATATGCCACTATACACGTAGCCTTGCAAGTGGATCGAATGGGTGGATCAGGAGTTCCCAGTATGGCCAAGAAAGATCCCACAGGTGGTGGAAAACAAAGGCCAATACTTTGTGAAGATGACTCAGGAGCGCGAGATGGTCCGAAAAATCAGGGAGGAGCAAGAGCGGCGCGTCAGCGTGGACCACATCCGTCTAAACGGTAAGGAGGATGAGCTTGCTCGGAGGAGGAGCGATTAAGCTGCGTGAAGCGACCATCAAGCGTCAAGAGCGGGAGCTCAAAGTCCGGAGGCGCTCACAAGAAAAAGAAGGATGCAGCCGAACCATCTTCAGGGCGCGACAGGAAGGGAAAACAACCACGCTGCACCCAGTAGAACAATGTAATACACCCAGCAAGTTAAATTCTGTAAGGCATGTTAGGATTAGTGGTGGGACTAGCTAGAGTTCCACACATGCCATGTATTGTTTCATGTACTGCACATGTAGCGCTGCATTGATTAGTACAAACAATACTCAAACGTGTTCTTATTTTTACGTGGGGAATTTCTCGTTCATTGATTGGTACAAACAATACACTTACACCAAATACCGATAAAAATTCTGAACGAATAAAAATTCTTAACAAAACAATCTCATGTACCACAATCGGCTTGGATTTCAAATACATAACTGAAGTACAAGTTACAACATATAATACACTTCTTTTGGTACTACTCCTCACGCCTCGCCATCGCTACGGGCATAGGACCGTGCGTCCTTCCGCGTCGTGTTCGCCCATAGGTCTCGGCGAATCTGCTCCTGTGGGAGCGTGAGCCTGTCGGGTGACCGTGGGTTGTCGCCGCAGTCGTGTCGGGCCTCCTCGGCACCGTGTCATCGTACCGGGGCATCACATGCGGGATGGCGTTGACAACAAGTCGGTGAGCCAAGCATTAGGATCCGTAGTATGATCGTGGAGGGCCACCAACTCGGCTCACCTTGAGAGCGATTTGGGTGCGCCGAGTGCGCTTCACCTTGCGGGTGTGGCGCATAGGAGTGCGGTGTGCCCAGCGGCACCATGGCGCCGTGTCGCCCATCGGAAATTGTCGAGAATGTCGGATGCGAGGGAGAATGCAGGATGACATCCGCGGTGCGGGTTGCGTTCGTCTTTATGCAGGATGTCCTCTTCACGCCTCGCGGACGGCGGCGGCATGTGCGTAAGGTCCTCCGCGAAGACGGCGTCGGCGAGGGTCCCCTCCACGGCGACAGCGGCCTCGGCGACGGTCCCTCCCGTGGCGGCGACGGCATCGGCGTAGAGTCCTGCGTCGGGCTGCGCGGACGATCCGCCGCCGTCTTCTTCTGCGGCGGCTGGTCGACTTCGCTCGGACGGGAAGATGGAGGGTGAAGTGCGTGGCGGCGCTCCGTCCGATGCCTCAGTCGACATCGTTGGGCCTTCCACGGCTCATGTTGCGAGCGACCGCTTAACATCATCAACAATCGTCTTAATCACCGTAACAAGGTGTTCTCTCGTGTTGTTACTACCCGCTCGAGTTCCGCGGCCACGCTCCACAACACTCGCAAGCGGTCCACGCCACCGAACAAACAAAATTGTGTTAGTTAATCCTAAGTCGAGGGTGGTTCTTGTACTCGTGCTCAAGCGTCATCGAGTCGCCAATCGCGGCGTCTTTGACGGTGCGGGTCCGACCCCAAGTCAAGCGTTCGCGTGGCTAGGATCTTCGGGGCGGGCGGTGGGGCGCTGTCAACCTCGCCCACGTGTGCGTGCGTACCACTCCAAGTGGGTGTCGTGCGTCCCTTCATCATATGGCGTGCCTCCGCAAAAGCGGAATCGGTGGCGTTTGCCGCGCATCTACCACAGTGCTGCGTGCGAAGCGATCGTCGCTCTTGCGGCCCTTCTTCGTTTGCACGAAAGTCAAACAAAATCAACAAATTATGGTAGGGTAATAACACATGAGTAAGCGACCTACAATATTATTAAGCAATACATTACACTTACAAGTGACTACGCCTGCATAGCGGTCGCCTAGAGCGGGAGTCTCTGGTGCGATCGAAGCGCCTCATCACCGTTGAGGTTGTAGGGCTCAACCATATGGGAGAACACCGATGAGAAGTTGTCCTCGATGACGCCTCATCACGGTGGCATAGCAAGCTCGGCCGTCGGCGCGTGGCTCGCTGCGAAGACATCCGTCAAGGAGCCCATATTACATCGTCCCGTGCGGGGCCTCGAATTCGTTGTGGAATTCGGGGTATCGCGACGCGCTCGCCCTAGCCCACCCCAAGGCGCCCTGATCCGCCGGGATCCCATGGTGGGCCTTCCACGGGATCCTCTCGTCGCCCAACCATAGAAATGTTGTGTGTGCGGGTAAGGGTGGGTGAGACCGGAAATGCGGCCGTCCTACGACAAAGTGCTCCACGACCACGGTTGTAATAGCGTGTGGCAACCCGAAACACGGGCTCTGTTCCGTCGCGACATTGCGGCGTCGCCAAAGTCGTGCAGACGTTACACGATCTGGTGAACCCCAATCGCATCTTGCGGCACATCCTCATCGTCGGCGTCCACGATGGACTCCGCAAGGTGAATATAACTCGGGTACACAAGTCCCCTGCGTGCTAGGGAACATGACCCACCCGAATAAAAATAACAAATATGCAATTAGGTGGCATCGAACCACCTCCTCGGTGCGTTATCCGGGCAATGCATGAAATTTCGCGACAAGCGTGCGGGATGCCCTTATACTTATCGGGATAGGATGCGGCGATGATGGAGACGCGCCTTCCGGTCCACGGACCTCGGCGGGGAACAAGCGCGGCCTCGCGCCGGCGGCCGGTTATGAAGCGGCGTCTTGCGAGTCACGGTCATCTCCCACGGAAGTGGGCGTGTGGGTCTCCGGCGCCAACGATCAACCAAAGCGGAAAGAAGGCAAGCATCAATAAGGAGGTTACGCCCATGTTCGGCATGCGGCGACGCAATCGATCAGTTGACGAAGCCTCGGAACAAACCGTTAGTCCAACGGCCCGTCTCCTCGGTCCCGTGTCACGAGTTGGTGGTCCATCGCCACCGATCCAAGCATGACAGCGATCTTTGGCGTCCCATGCCTCCTCAAGTAGGGGTGGTAGAGTGCGTGCCATTCTTTGCAAATCTGAGTAAGTAGTTAGCAAAATCTAAGCGCTATAAATTTCAATAAGCAAATATTAATTACGTAATTACCAAATCGAATGCTAAGCGGTTGCTAATCAGTTGCTAATTAGAATGCGCCTGCGACTTATGATCGATTCGAGCGGCTGCGGGTTTATAAGCGGAGAAAAATACGACGGCGAATGAGATCGGATCGACAAGATCGGAATACGGCTGCGACTTATGATCGATTAGCGTGCGGGTTTATAAGCGGAGAAAATCGACGGCGAATGACATCGACAAGATCGATCGCGACATGGCGTGGCGTAAGGTGGGTCAAAACAAAACACAAATAACGAAAAAAAAAAACAAAAGCGATCAAAAACAAAATAACTTTGGTGCAATTGCGCGCGGCGGGCAGCGACCTCTGCGCGTGTTTGCAATAAAAGTTAGTGAAGCGGACAATTAAGCTGCGGCGCAGATATTTTGCCCTCATTGCGAGGATCGGTGAATGTGTTCTTATCGCATCGCTAACCAATCCATCGATCGATTCGAGCGTATAAAATTATGAAAAATTTAGGCGACCAACTACGATGTCAAGAGGCTAAGCAAATCGTAATTTTTAAAATCGTTTGTTACATTTTAAAATTTCTTGCAACCCTAATCCTAACCTAATTAACTAACCTCAAACTAACCTAATTAATCCCTAACTTTTACTAATTTTTTTACTATTGCGGTCCTTAAAACCCTAACTAACATTTTTTTAAAAATATATTTTAAAATTTTAGTGCGGCGTGAGGGGCCCCGTGCGAGGCGCGTGAGGGCCATGCTGCGGCGCGCGAGGGCCATGCGGCGAGTGCGAGCGCATGGGCGTGCGGCCGCATGGGCGTCGGCGGGTGAGCAGAGAGAGGTGAGAGAGAGAGGTGAGGTGGCGGGCGGGGCCGGGCGGAGGTGGCGCGCGGGATTGGCGGGCGGGGAGGCGATGAACCGCGCTGGTATCGGGTAGGTCCCTGCCACTCTCGGTGCGGGGTGGCGCCTCCGCGCCGTTAGCGCGGCACGTCTCATCGTTCACGGCTATTTCCGCTAATTATTTCCGAATGGAGCTACTTCTGAAAATAAATTATGCTACAGGACCAAAACAGTAAAAATTTCCTGGGGTCTGCGCTGCATGCCCGACTGCACGCCCAGCCGGGTGATCTCGGCCCTGGGACAAACATCGTCATCAAGCACTACACTACCATACAGAGCGAGCAAAGAGGCTGGATCAGGCCACAACGTGAAGGCCGCTGAGGGGGGACAAGCTCCATCTAGGGTTTTTCTTCCAGAAAAAGGCTCCATCAGGGCTTATGATCGCAAGGGGAAGAGAGCGAGGGGCCCCGAGAGGAAACCAACTCACAACGACATTGGAACTCCTTTGGGGACCCAAGGATCAGGCTTCTTCGTCTAGGATGCATGTCTTGACTATCAATCCTTTTCCTTCGGCCGTGGGACGTGCTTCATCGATCTACATCACGGCACAAAAGGAACAGATGGCGACACACGGATCAAATTCTTTGCGCCTTGTTTTCCTACTCCTTTTTAGCGTCACCGGTGTTTTCCTGGTTCTGCTGGGCGCACGGGGAGAGATGCTCCCCTTGTATTGCCTTTGCTAGTAACGTTCTTACTTTTAGGTTTTTCTGGTTTTTGTGTTTTGTTCTCTGTACCTTGTGAACAACTTCTTTAATGCAATGGTGACAATTCTCTAGCCATTTCTTAAAAGAGAGAGAGAGAGAGCGAAACGTTAGCAGGCAAGAATTTATACTTGACTTTCCATAGCATGTATTGCACGATGTGAATCTGTGAGACTGTGACAGTGTAAAATATCTTAGAAAAAAACCAGTATCTAATTCACTTGTTTTTTTAAAAAAAAAAATTTGTACTAAAGCTAACGACTTTTTTTCAAGAGAGAAGGCTAACGAGTAAATAGGGCAACGCTCCCCTATGAGGCAACGACTACTCCAGGAGCCCCGGTCCACCTGCTAGAGCGAGGTTGAGAAAGCGGCCCATATTCCCCCGGGCGCTCGCCCGAGCGTCCCATCGTATAAGCGGCCCACACCCCATCGACAAATCACACACAACGCGGCGCATGCCAAGTCCGAGCCCAACCCTCCGCGCTCCCAGCCTCCCACCACTGGCCGGGTCGCACTAGCAGCCAGACGCGCGCACGGGAAGCACCCCCGCGCAGCGAAAACACGGACGGCGCCCGCGTCGTGGTTCCGTGCCCAGCGTATTCCCTCGATCAGCGGTGAGTTGCTCGGTTCGGCGGGTGGAGGCCTCACGTTGAGCAAAGGCTGACAGCACTCTACATGTCATGAATTCCTGATCCATCGTTACATCAACTGCCGTGGGGTGGGGATTGGATCATGGGCCTCGCTGACAAGTCGCGGCAGAAAAATTCACGCATTGCGTTGTCAAACGCACGCACGCACGCACCGCACCGTGTGAGATAGTCAAGCTGCGACGCTAACTTCTCCGTCCGTTCCATCTGTGGAGAACAGGTGGCGGCTCTCATCATCGTTGTTTACTCCATGTAGCATCGACCATTATAATTTCCAGGCTCTTACCCGTTCAAGGCTTGGTTTATTGGAACAACAGTATGAACCCAACGATATCTTTTGACGCGAGAGGGGCGTGGTGACGATATAGAGACATGTACGACGACTAGTGAGATCTGCAGTCAACCTCAAAATGTTGTAAATAATACATAAAAAAATAGAAACAAGAGTAAAATAAAAAATAGCCAAAAGCCAACAATGACAAACAAATTATCATACAAAGGCTAGTCTAAAAAAAGACCATCTAGCCCCGCCTCCGGGACCAATCAGGAGATCGTCCACACACGAACAGCAGTTGCGCAACAAAGAGGTATATTTATAGTGATGCTTTAAATACTTCGTGTAAAAAATACAGTTATAAATCATAATAAAAAATAAAATTCATATCACATTTAAAATTAATTCCTATTGTACTCAATCTCAACATAAAGATCATGCTCTCTCGGTCTCTCTTAACTGCGACCACGACACGACAGATATCCCCCCTGTTTGCCAATCGCCCAACCAACCCCTACACGAGTCAACAGTGACCCTACCACTAGTTGTGAATTTCTGCAAGTGGCTGTTGGCAGCAAGCTTGTATGGATAAGGACGAAACATTAAATTTTCTGTTTGGACAATCCGTGAGTTGCATTACTACGACCCTTTGACTTTTAGCTGCCTAATTCCGTCTGTTTCTTCCCTGGGAACGTTCCATTACTCATCTATATATTCGGCTGAAGAGCTTACCAAAACCTATAAATTTTTTTGTTAATTGATTTTTTTGGTTGAAGATTGCAGATCAGATATGCTCTAGTTAAAGCGTTTAATCGAGCGCTGGGAGTTATATTATATATCAACCGGGGGCAAATCCTCCCTTCAGACAACCTCGGGCGGCCGCCTGGGCCGGACCCACCCCTAATCATTCACGGCACCCGCATCCGACGACACAGCCGTGAGGAGGAGAGGAGGCTGTGAACTTGCCGAGTGACCTCGTGGCCTTTATTCCATTGGGCCTGGCCTAGTCGGCTGACCCATTAGTACTCATGTCTCGCCCTCATTTTCACAGGCCCAACTCAATCTCTCGGCCTCCTCAATCCTCCCCAGTCCCCGTCTCCTCTAACCCTAACCACAAGGCGGGGGCGTGCGGCGAGCAGGCGACTACGAGACAAGGCCAGGGTGCGTGGGCCACGGCTCCCACCTCCCAGGGCACGTGGCGGCCAGCTCCCAAGGTGCGCGGCAGCAATGTTTTAACTAATTAACGAGTATAATTAAATCAATTTTAAATTGATTTGACAAGTTCCACTAACGAGTTTTTTCACTCTAGTTACGGGGAACTACAGCCCTACTAACCAGCTTTTTTGAATTTTTTTAAATAATATTAATTTAAAAGATAATTAAAAATAGTCAAAAAAAAATACAAAAACATGCCATGTCCCCATTTCACATTGCGATGGGATGCCATTTACTACTAGTCGCCGTTCCAACTTCCTATCGCCATTTGGATTAGCGATTTGCTTCGAAAAGTGTACAAATCGTCAGTTCAACTGCCAACAGAGGCTGCCTATATAAACCCCAAAAATGGATGAAAAGTCATTTTAATTCAGGGAAAAAAAAGAAGAGGGAGAGAAGAGAGAAGAGGAGAGGGGAGAAGTGACTTAATTAGCGAAGCCATGTCGGTTTGTAGCAGATGAGAGAGAGGGAGAAGCAGATCTGGTCGCCTATTTTGTAGGTAAATACTCTTGCAACTTTGTACATAAATTCAAAACCTGGTAGTTAACAAATAAAAATAGCAACATAGAATTCAATAGATTAGATAATTTTAGCTGTATTGTAGTTTGATGTAGTATATCATTTTAGTTGTGTATAGTTTAGTTCATCATATAGATATTATTTGTAGTACAGTACTCAAATAATTTAGAATAAATACGCAAAAATACTAAGAAAACTTTGTAGGTTTTCATATTTATATGATAAATATTTTGTTAATGCCAAAAATACTTTTTGAACTAGGAAAATAGCAAGCACCTCTAAAAATTTTGTAAAACATCTAGAGCTGATACATAGGGTATGTAGAGCTAAAATATTGTCAACTTAATTTTTTTTCTATTTGTACTGGGTAAATATTTTGTAAATACTGGAGATAATTTTTAAATAATGAAAATAGCAAGAAACCTATAAAAAATATACAAAAATTGCAGAGTAGCTAAATAGGGTATGTAGAGCTAAATCAAAATAATCCTAAATTAATTTTTGTTTCAATTTGTACACGGTAAATATTTTGTTAATGCCAAAAATACTTTTTGAACTAGAAAAATAGGTAGACATCTATAAAAATTTTATAAAAAATCCAGAGTTGCTACATAGGTATGTAGAGCTGAACTAAAATATTGTTAACTTAATTTTTTTTCTATTTGTACTCAGTAAATATTTTATAAATGCTGAATGCACTTTTTAAACAAGGAAAATAGCAATATACCTATAAAAAATCTATTAAAATTGCAGAGTAGCTAAATAGGGTATGTAGAGCTTAATCAAAATAACCCTAAATTAATTTTGGTTTCTATTTGTATACGATAAATATTTTGTAAACAAGAAAAATAGCAAGATACATATAAAAATTATACAAAAATTCAGAGTAGGTAAATAGGATATGTAGACCTTAATTAAAATATTGTCAACTTAATTTTGGTTTTCATTCTTATATGGTAAATATGTTGTAAACAATGAAAATAGCAAGATGCCTATAAAAATTCTATGAAAATTCCAGAGTAGCTAAATAGGGTATGTAGACCTTAATTAAAATATTGTCAACTTAATTTTGATTTTCATTTGTGCACAGTAAATATTTTGTTAATGCCAAAATACATTTCAAACCAGGAAAACAACAAGACACCTCTAACAATTCTATAAAAAATCATGATAGCTAAATATGATATCTAGACGTTAATTAAAATATTATGAGCTTAATTTTAGTTTCCATCTATATATATTTCGTAGTATTTACTTTTTGAATTAATTAGATATGTCGCTTCTTATTACTTTTTGTACATGTATCATAGTATTTACAATGTATGTACTCAATTTTCAAGTATGACGAACCCAGGACCTGCTGCGCAGTGGCTGACGAGTTGCTTAACCCAGCCGTTGACGCGAGTCACCATAGCCGCTTCAGTACCATCCTCCCCCAGGAGGGCGAGGCAGCGATTAAGCTTGGTGCGTTGCGGCTGCGCACTCCCATGAGGGCACAGAGGGTGGACCCATGTTGGGTTCTGAGGTACATTTAGTTGTGACCCTCTTGTACTCAATTGCAGTCTAACTAGCGTGGGTGGACTCACGTATGTTCTTAATCCTTTCAATGCAGGTTGAGAGGGGCAGACCTTCTTCCACTAGTGAGGATGGTGGAGTCGGTGTGGGAGGATGACCTGGACCATGCGGGCGGTGGTCGTACATCTAGGCAATTTTCGTACGGTTGGTGCCTTCAAACGGCACTGGTTGATCGGTGGAGGCCGAAGACGCACACGTTCTACGTTCCCTATGGGGAGATGGCATTGACACTTCAGGATGTGACCTTCCTGACTGGGTTGCCTTGCGTGAGCTTCCCCCTGGCGGCGCACGACGTCCCAACCACATGGCGCACGGAGTTCCTTGTGAGGTTTCAGGGGGTGCTGCCGCCCAACACCGGCTATAGGGAGTTCATCAATACACATGGGTCGTTGTTGAAGTGGATCTGCCAATTCTACGTAAGTTTTTATAACTATTATCTTTTCGCTTCAATTGCTTTGTGCAACTTAGTGATGTGTCTCTGTCTTCTTGTAGCCGAAGCATATGGCAGAGGATGCACCCGAGTACACGGTGAGGAGGAACTTCAAGACCTACTTGCTGTGGTTGTTTCTGGTGGGTGCTATTCCTAGGGTCCCATGGCGATAGCATTGATAAGCACATGATCCGTTATGCACGCAAGCTAGTGGACTTGGAGGTGGAGGTGATCCAGTCGTACGCCTGGGCCCAGCGATGCTGTGCGCGACATACCATGCCCTGTGCGATGCGTCCCACTGGGTTCGGGACAGCTCCATCCTCTCTGGATGCCTACTCTTCTTCAGCTGTGGTCCTTCGAGCATTTTCAGATCGAACGACTATAGCTGGACCTGGGAGCCTATAGCACTACCAAGTATGCCAACGACGATGACATGGACCGATCGACCAAGGGTGCGGTGGGGTGTCACTGATGGGTAAGTTTTTTAAACATTTATGCCTTTTCGTAATGTAATTTTATTTCTTGTTCTAAGTTTCTGTTGTTCTATTCCACAGGTCACCTTCACTCCGATCACTACGCACAAGTCCTACATGGACTACATTGCGATGTTCGATCAATTGGTGAATGACCGCATCATCTGGACACCATACACTTCCGACAAGGTGTATGCGCACGCACCTCAAGGCCTTTCGAGCCTGTGCACCCGTGACCACGCGTACTGGTACACGTGGAAGAGCTTAGTGCACGATGTCTTCATGGAGGAGTACCACGTGCACTGGGTGATGCACCAGTTTGGTCTGCGATAGGAGGTCCCAGTCCCCTGGGGGCAACGGTTGCCGCCGAACATCCATGGGTAAGTTCACATTTTATTTCCGCCATAGCATTTGCCTTATGTACCTACAAAATAATCATTTTGCCTTTCACAGGTACACTAGGAAGGAAGTACCTACTACGACTTCCTGGGTTGATAGGATGCTCCCTTGGGTTGAGGGCTGGCTCCATGCCTTGGAGGACATCATCTAGGAGGATGCTCCCTTCGACCCCGGGATGTACGAGGAGTATATCAAGTGGTACTCCAGTAAGAGTAAGGTTCATTGCGTCAGGGTCATGGACAACCCACCACTACATGAGGCCTTGACAATTGACACGTACCCCATCCAACCAGACTCCGCATTCCATCATGTGGTACGTATTGAATGGTCCATACTTCTTATTTGCTTTGCAAGTTTTTGGTGTCTAACTTATTAATTATGTGTACAGGTCGATCTACAATGGGAGATGCATGACTTGGCAACCTCCGTGCGTCGTAAGACTCTCAGGGAGCTGTTCAGCCAGATAGCGTAGGAGATACAAGAGGTCATGGACTAGTTCATCGAGAAGACGAGGCGAGGCATCCACCTTGTGTCTTGCTGTAGGCTGAGGAAGGTGGTGGACCTACCTATGTGTGGACGGGGGGTGACCCACGGTGCATCACGCCCCACAACTCCTCACCCGAATGTGGCAGGCGGGCCCTCATGGCACCGTGCTGGGAGTACCCTAGCGCAGTTTGCAGGTCAAAACAAAAACACTCGTGTCTGGTTGTTTATTTCGAACTCCACTAGTTACAAACGGCAATTTTGTCTAACAGGTGTTGAGTTCCACCCGTATACGGGGTAGGAGTACGCAGAGCTATCCGTTTCCTTTGTGCGACGAGGTATGTCTATCTTGTTTGCATGCATAACATACTACTTCATCATTTTCGTCATGTTTACTTGCATAACGTACTGTTTTATAGTTTGTACACCCCTTTGGAACGAGGAGGTGGTGTCTCACGAGGAGTCATGCTCCGGGGACTTCAAGTTCGAGCAGGCGTGGACACTACGGCACAAGGGTAGTGGGCCTTCATACGGTGAGAGTAGCCAGGTCTCCATTGGGCTTCGTAGCCGCACGGTGCGCCCGGACTAAGCCAACCGACGCAGGACCCCCTCGCGACACCCCCTCAGGCTACTCGCGTCGGTTAGGTACCTTGGATGCCTAAGCCTTTGACATACTCGTACCAGTGCCCGCAGCCGCCCTGGATGAGGCTAGGGGCTACACGTGGGGTATGCCCCAAGTGGACCCGTGAGTAGATATTTGTTCTTGTAAATATCAGCCATGCTATGTAAATATATATGAATTTCTATACAACTTACATTATGCTAGTTTTGTGTTTTGATACTATTTTTTCTTGTGTGCACAGGTAACCATGTGAGAGAGTCAGCATCGAGACACCCCACACTACCCTGCTTCTAGCCTTTACACCCCACTTTTGCAGAGCAAGATGACTGCACACTACGACGCTACCGTTTCAGACCGAAAAGACCGCACTCTCACATGCCACCTTTTAGGACCTTAAAGACCGCACCCGGTCACGCCACACGCTACCACTTTTGCAGAATGAGATAACACACTGTGATGTTACCTTTTCAGACCGAAAAGACCACACTCCACCACGCCACCTTTTCAGACTGAAAAGACCGCACACTGTCACGCCACACACTGCCACTTTTATAGACCGGGATGACAATAAACTGCGACGCTGCCTTTTTTGACCAAAAAGACCACTCTGCCACGCCCCTTTTTAAGACCAAAAAGAACATAGCACGACACGCCACACACTGTTACTTTTGCAGACCAAGATGATAACACACTGTAACGCTACCTTTTCAGACAAAAAAGACCACTCTGTCACGCCACCTTTTCAGACTAGAAAGACCCCTTATAAAAGGAGGGAGAAGAAAACTAGAGGAGAACACTACACCACCACACCAAATACTTTACCAAAGCTTGGTTCACACAACAAAGAGGAAGGAGATGTTGAACTCGACAACGAAGTTCTACGTGAAGATGCTGTGGAAGCGCAAGTAGCTCACCGAGAGGGCTAAATCCTACCCAGATTGTTCTATGAAGGATGCGCTGGTACCATTGGAATTCCCACACCCGCAATGTGTGTGCAAAGAACCGGCTGTACTACACATGCGGGAATGTTCTCATAAGCGAATCTTACACACATAAAGATTTTTCACATCTTATGTTCCAATCCACATATCCCTAACTACATCTGCGCATAATGACAGTAGGAGATGCGATGCAACTTCTTCTAATGGATTGATGGCCTAGACATGTACGATAGGGCGTTTATCGAGCAAAAGTACATGTTGAACTATATGATGCAAGCCAAGACTTTCAAATGCTGGAAACCTTACATACCTGGCCCTATTGAAAAGGCACCGGAGGAGCCCAGGAAAGCAGGGTGATGGAAGACCCCTGAACAAGAAGCTGAGTACGACTGGGCCTAGCGCGCAGTGGATAAGGGGAAGGCTTAGTAAGACCGGTGGCAATCCTAGCTCTCCCTGTCACCCGAGCGTAGTCTGAATCGAAGAGGTAAGTTATGTTCAATTTGTATCATGATTATTAATTTGGCCCTACGTTGTGATATCCTAGCATCATTCAATCATCTAGCCCATCTCACAGGACATGGCTGACTTTGAGACTGGCTGTCGCCATGGGTAGTCCAGAGGCAAGGGAAGGGACCGATGGGCTGCCAGGACTAATCGATTTTATTTCAATCAATATTTTTTTGATTCCAAAAAGGTGCACATGTATCGTAGGTGTATTTTAGTTTGTTGATTCATGCATGTTGGTGTTTCTAATATACGTAACCAAACCCAACACGTCATGTAATTCACAATTAAATTATGAAGCCTTTCAAACTTACATCTTTTTCCTAAATATTTCGACTATTAAATATTACGTAATATTTTCTCGAGGGAATTGGTTCCACAAACAACACAATCGGGACAATAGCACGCATGTCCACCCTAAACCCAATTTTTTTTATTTCACTCCGAAGGGGGCTGCTTGTATTATTGCGCCGTCGAACTCGCGTTCCAAATTGCGTTGCTGATCTCACATTCTCTACTTCATATTTTGTTATCTTCTCCAATTTCGAACTACGTGGACACTTCAAAGTATTACCAAGAAACTTCATTAAATACACTAAATTTTTAGGTAGAATTCTCTACCCATAAATTAAAAAAAATAAATATAGGGCTCTGTTGCCAATTGAAATGGTGACAGGTTCCTGTCGCCATTTGAAATGGTGAAATGATCATGTCGCCAGTTCAATTGGTGACAGAACCCTCTCAGCGCTATTCCAATTGGCGACAAGGATATTATCGTCAATTGGAATTGGCACGGCTAGAGGTGAAAAAAGATTTTTTGTGAAAAAATAATATTAATTTAAAAGATAGTAACAAAAATAAATAGTATTGACAAGGATTAAAATCTCTATGTATTACTTTAATACATAATAAAAGACCATATGCTTCGTGGTCGTAACCCCTAAGGATAACGACCTCAGTGGTCATAAGGATTCCAGAGGTTAGATTATGGGTATCCTAGTCAAAAAGGTCTTGTACCTAGTCCTCGACTAGGTAACTGCTTGTAGAAGTCATGAACTAGCGCCTGGATCTAACTCCAAGCGTATTCTATACCGTGTGATGAATGGAACACATGTTATATTCTCCATACCACGTGACATCTCATAATCCTAAGACACTGACAACCAATCTCGCCATTTGCCTCACTTGGGGGGTCTTCCCTGTACTGGATCCTGGCAAAGGTGTTCACTACCGCACATGTGCTTGCATGGGGAAGTGGTCGTACGGTGGCTGAAACAACTCCGTTAAGTCATAATAAAGATAGCTCATGGCCACACGAGTCACTGCCTGCAATGCCGTGGCTTCGGAAGTGCCACATGCCTGAAAACCGTATA
Source organism: Ampelocalamus luodianensis (assembly GCA_036346255.1). Taxonomy (NCBI): domain Eukaryota; kingdom Viridiplantae; phylum Streptophyta; class Magnoliopsida; order Poales; family Poaceae; genus Ampelocalamus; species Ampelocalamus luodianensis. The sequence continues at coordinate 67,801,433 of CM070628.1, forward strand.
GGGTGCTTCCCGTCACATGCCTGGCGATGATGTTTGCTACGGCCAAGTATTCTTCCATCCCCGGTCCTCTATCACGACGGTAGATGGAGTATGTAAGTTGGTATGTGAATTTAGCCCCCCACATCATATCTTGAAGTAACGTCGGGTATCCATCAACATCTTCCGCTTGGGTCTCCTTGACGACATATTGACGACTCATCTAAAGACAAGAAGGACAAGGTAAGAGGAAAAGTCAGTTTATGAATTCAAATGAGAGTAGGGTAAGAAAATGACTCTAAGATGGGTAAGGAATAAAATATTTTCATACTTAAACTTTCTGAAATTAATTTGATAATTTAAAAATAACTTGATTAAGGACTTGCTAACACTACGCTAGTGCTATTTCTAACCTACAGTCAGTATGGCTTTGATACCAAGCGCTGTGAGACCCAGGCCTTCCCGGTCTTATGGAAATAACTCTAGGCCTCAAGTAAATGAATTCCATCTTAACTCCATCAAAGTGAGGAGACCCGACCGAACTAGAGCCCCAGTGATCATGCATACTGCTCCTCTACAAGTACTACATGATGATCGGTTCTCCAAACGGTCCAAGTCCACACTTAATGAGTTGAAAGGGAATTCAAAAACAGCAGGTATGAGTCTCATGTTGGCTCCCAAGATCAGTGACCAACACGCTCATACCCTCATTCAACGTAGATCACATCCATACAACAATCATGCATTGATAATCCAAAAGACATACAATATAGTAGTTAAGTCTACATCTATTACAAAGCGGCCGACCGGCCAAATTCAAATAAGAACAATAAGTAGCAGCGGAAGCAATGTAAATAAACAAAAAGTCTAACATGGTGTGCCCCATAATCCATGGTAACTGACTAGGAGTTAAATAATAGCACTACTCGTCAGCGTCGCCTAAATCGACGCTGACGAGCTCATCGGGTGCAAAGTCTTCCTTACCTGAATTTGCAGAGCCGGGTTGAGTACAATTGTACTCACAAGTATTACATAGATTAAAAGTATTTATGCATAGAGGACATCAAAAGAATGGCATTAGTGGCTTAGTTTGGCAGAAAACACAATAATTTTCATTCCTACACCATCTAGTTTGAAATTGTCATTTTGTAAATAGTTGTTTAGCAAAAGAAGTACACAAGACATAGATAAATATATAGATCAATCAATACCAAAGTGGTAGCCTACTTTGATAAACTAAAATAAATGAACATCTCATTCATGCTGATACCAAGTTGTAACCACATCAACTTTTAATTAGAGTCTACTAATGGTGTCATTCGTAACCAAGTGTTGTCCGTAACCATAGATAAGGTTATTCGAATAGGTTATTACTCTGCAGAGCTATACAACTTTACCCACACGACGTGATCCTGCCCGTAAACCTTCGGATAATAGCACACTTCCTTAGGTATGCCGCCCGGGTAGATCAAGATTCAGTATTTTTCAGCAAGAAGATCCTATTGAGATAAGTCCCCCTTATGAGGTGAACCCCATACTTAGTACAAGCTACGGATAGTGCTTGCTAAGGGGGCATGCAAGTTGTGTTGGAAATACCGATGCAATGTAAATAATGAAAAATGGTGATCCCATGCACACTATAGAAAATTAAATCGGCTCCTACGGACAAATGATCAAACACAAATGTCCTCACACCACCTGGAACTTAACCCAATAAAACCCTCCCCTTACTTGACCAAACGGCTCCCAACCCGCGTGTGGAAGTACGAAGGGTGCTTGGAAATGACAACCCAAAGTTCGATCCTTAATGGTCCGGACAAGACAACCGCATACCCGAGTCTTGTGCATAACAACACCCACACTAACAACCACTTGTCCAGACCAAAAACCTTTTGGAATAACGAAGTTTTTTACTCAAAAACTAGATACAAAGATCTGGACAAAAAGTAGATAGGAAAAGTTATGTGTCTCCCACAATTGACGAGCTAACCCCGTTAGTTGATCTAATGCGTCTACTAGACTTGCAATGGCTAAGCACTCAACACACAAAATACATAACATCAAAAACATCTAACTTAAGAATATGTATAATGGAATTATCAAGAATAACCAGCAAGTGTAGAACATAACTAACTACTCATAACATATCGATATACAAAAATAGCATGCAAACAATATCATTGCATTTCAAACACTAACTTATTAAAAACTGGGATCAATATGATGCAAAAAAAAGTTCAAATGATGCTTGCCTTGCTGGAAGTCAAATTGTTCGCTCTCGGTGGTGAAGGAGTCTATGTCGATCACTACGGACTCTAAAGAATTAAAGACATCAATTAACATTGAGAAATACCATAAAATTCAAATTGCTCGAAAATGCATGAATTTTCTACAGTGGCTAGTTCAAGATTTTAGATAAATTTAGGTGAAATAATTATTCCATTTGGATTTAGTATGTGAGAGTAGTAGTTTGAAAATCAGATTTCTAGAAAATTTCACATAAATGGCAATCTAACACTATTCATCTGAATTTAATTATTTAGTAAAATTTTGCAGAGCAGTGGTGGATACAAGGATTACATAGATAAATAGGGGATAAAATTCAGTTATGAATTAGTTATGAATTTCTAAAGTTAATAGCATTTTCTAGTGTAAAATAAATTAGTTTTGGATCAATTTCCAAAAACTATATTTTCAAGTACAGATACAAGTTTGAAACCTATTTTAAAATAAATTTTAGTTAAAATGAAAATTATCAAAATTTGTTTTACTTATTTTGGAGTTCAGGTGATTTAGTTATGCATTTTTGAAGTTATTCTAATTTTTAGTGTATAAATAATTGATTCCTAGAATTTCTAAAGCATTTAAGACTTTTTCTACTGAGCGTTGTGCTTGCCGCAGTCGCTGACGTGTGGGGTCTAATGAATTGTGCGTTTTTTCATTTAAATTCCATATTAAACCCGTACTAATAGGTGGGACCCAACGTTAGTGACTCTGTCTACTAAACTCGATCCACCAGTGCATGTCCTCGTGATCCAGCCCACTTAACCTATGGGCCTACCCGTCATACTCTCTATCACTTTCACTTAACTCCTCTGATTTTTGTTCCCGGTCCCACATGTATGCAATACATTACGACGCTAAGACAGTAATTAAATGCTAATCATCACCATTACGCCTAATTGCCACGCTACAGTCCCTGTCGGCATACGACAACAGGATTTTCTCGTCTGCGTGCTTGCCCGGTGGCTTGCCGGTGCTACGCGCCATGGCGACACTAGCCAAGACCTAGGATAGATTCACAATAGTAGTGCGCATCTCCTAGAACTGGTGGTGACGGCTGAGCCGACCTGTACCAGCGGCTAGCCGGAGAAGGGCGGCGCAACCACTATGGTCAAACATGCATGTAGCAATAAAGCTCCACAATGTCCAAAACAGCGGGTGCTCGAGCATCTAAGAGGTACTAGAGTGCTACCTGAGAGCTGGAGAGGGTCAGAGGAGCCAGAGGTTGACTGGTCGACAAAGATAGTGACGACGTTGGCATGTTTCAACATGGCGAGGTTGTTCTGGTGAAAACCAAAGAAAAAGAAAGGTCATGATAGCTCAAGGATGCTAGTAGTGTGGTGTACATGGAGGGAATTGGAGAACGTATCGACGCCGGAGAAGAAGGGGGTGTTCTTCGGTCAAAAAGAAGAACTTCGAAATACTTGGGTTCCTACGGTGCATTAGTGAAATGGATTGAGGGTAATCAATATTATGTCTAGAGGCACAAGATGATGCACATAATCGAGGACAATACCTACTGGAGGTGAAGATGTCACGGTGGTGTCCTCGGGTACGCAATCTAGAGCTAAGAAATGGCACAAAGATGACCCGGAACCTACAAGCAACCATAGTGGCTCCAATAAGCTAAAATAGAAATGGCATGTAAGAAGAAAGCTAGGGGACTCAGTTGCACGGATTTGACCAGAGAATTGAGCTCAAGGGAGCTTCCCTCTCCTCGGTGGCCAGAGGAGAAGTGAGGTGGGAGCTAGGGTTTGGAGGCAAGATAAAGGTGGCCGAAGGACAGAACGGAGGCAACGTTACGTGCCGACACTCCAGGAGTGGTTGGATGGGCAATGGATCCACGGCGTCAGCTACAACTGAACAGCTCTCTCGGCTGCATGGCATCGAAGCTCTGAGCGTGCTAGCGAGAGGTTAGGGAAAGAGCTGACAGGCGAGCCCAGATTGGCCGATGCATTTAGTTATCACATGGTTCATATCAAAAACTGTTTGTGAAGTATCATAGATGGTTTGTGATATGAACCGTCTATGATATGTCGTCACAGATGGTTTTTGTCTGAAACTGTCTGTGATTCACAATATGTCGTCACAACGCGGGAGTTCAAAAATTTTTGAACGCGTGCGTGGGAGGCAAAATATTTTGGTGCTATCCTTATATATTATAGCTGAGTCGTGGATGGACGCGCTGGGGCAAGGCTCCCGCGTGCTATGGCGGCTGCTCAGCTCGACGGAGGTGGAGCTCATCATGAGGAGTGAGCGGGGGTGCGCTGCGAACCAGCTACGATCGGAGCTCGTCCTAGCTTCTATTGGTTTGATGTTTCATTTCTACCCCTATTTCATGTAGGATGGGATTGTTTAAGTAGTTATTGGGTCATGCAATTGTGTTTGTTCATTCTTTAATTTCGTTGTTTGGGGATTTTGAATGTTTCATCGTTGGTACCATCACAGAGTCATCTCAAGTCCTCGTGCGGCCCAGAGTCATCTCATCGACTCATCTTCCCCCAATCGCTCTGCCTCCTCGCCGTTGGCGTCGCCGGGTCGTCGCGTGCCTCCTCCCGTGTCGGCAGCCGCAGCACCTGCTTTCACCCCGCCACCTGGCCTTGGCTCTGCCAGATCCTCGCTGGCTCCCACTCCTCGGGCCTACCGTGTGCGCAGCTTCTAGAGGGGAGTTTGTCTGCTGGATTGGCTGGCGTGGAGTGGACAGGAGATCCACCCAGGCTGATTTCTTTTGTTGGTACAGAAGCTCTAACTCTTGTTGTTATTAAGACTAGCGCCTTTTGTTCTTTAGAGTGACTAATCAAAATACCAAATCCAAATATTTCTTTCTTACTGAGATGCTCCAATCCATTCCATCCAGCTAGTTTCATATGCAAATTGATTGTTCTAACACTAGCGGCTTTCTTACTGAGGTTGCAATTGTGTTTAATCATTCAAAATCTGAATTTTTTTTGCAATAAAAAAAACTATCATAGACGGTTCTGAACAAGAACCGTTTGTGATAATTACTCCATTTGTGATAATTACTATCACAGATGATTCTTGTTTAGAACCATTTATGAAAATAGACTATCACATACGGTTCTGGGAAGAACCGTCTATGATAATTATTATCACAGACGGTTCTTGTTCAGAACCATCTGTGATAACCTTTTTCACAGATGGTTTGAAAACCGTCTATGATGATCACCTGTTATCATAGACACATAAATCCAAACGATTCAGAAACTGTCTGTGATAATCCTTTGTGTAGTAGTGACGACATTGATAACAACCAGCGTGGGGCTTGAGCCACGCGAGGAAGTGCTGGATATGCAAGACCCTTGGCCACTCCATGAAGGATTGGAGCCACGCGAGGAAGTGTCGGATATGCAAGACCCTTGGCTACTCCATGAAGAATTTCCGCAACAGACCAAGCTCATCTAGGCGTAATTCTGTGTCATAATTAATTATCTTGTTTGCATGTTAGGGAACCCTCATTTTATGTAAATGAGCAGTGTTATCATATTTGTGCCTTTGTGTACGCCATTTTATCTTACCGAGTATGTATTTTGATATTCTATTTGTTTCGAACTGACTCACCCTTGTTCTATAAGCTACAACAAAACATTAGGTCGACCTTGGAGATGTCGGACTCATCATCAGACTTTTATGTGAAGATGTTGTGGAAGCGCAAGTGGCTTGTAGAGAGGGCTAAACCATACCTAGATTTTTCCATGAAGGATGCACCGGTACCACCGGAGTTTCCACACCCGCAATATGCGTGCAAAGAACTGGCGAAGATCATTCAGTCCACACACCTGGTCACCGCCGCATGGGTGTACTACACATGCGAGAACATTCTCGTAAGAGAATCTTACACACACATCGATTTTTACACCTTATGTTGTATTCCACATATCCCTAACTTCATCCGACAAAATCCAACCCTATTAAAGAGGCACCCGTCAAAAAGGGGAAGGCTCTGGCTAGTGATACTGGTTGTGGCCCTAGTGCTCCTCACCTCCCTGGCATACTCCGGATCGAAGAGGTAAGTTCTCTTCATTTCGCATCCGGGTTATTGATTTTGCCTTACGTTCTGGTAACATCATTTAATCTTCTAGGCCGTTTTACAGAACATGCCTTCCTTCGAAACTGACCGCTGCTACGGGCAGTCAGGAAACAAGGGGAAGGGACCGATGATCCTTTTTTTTTTTAAATAGGACATTCTTTGTTAATTTGTCAAATTAATGTGGATGATATTATTTAATACCACATTTAACAAAAAAAGGACCGATGCTCCTTTATTTTATTATTAAATAGGACATTCTTTGTTAATTTGTACAATATGCTTCGAAACTCACACGAGTCGAAGGCTATGTGTAACATCCCAATTTTCCGAGTCTTAAAAAAACTTTTTTGATTAGTTAGTAGTTGGAAAATTCACCCTTGAGATTTATTTGAATTTTAATCAAAGCTTAATATTGATTTTTGGTACCAAAACAATTTAATATGAATAATTCCAATATCAACAAGTGTCAAAACTATTTTATTTGGATTCTATGTGCTTGGATATATTTTCTAGATTTTTCTAGAATTTTTTTCGAGTTCATTTGCTATTTTCTATTTGCTATTTGAATTCTTAGTACTTTCTATATTAGCAAAATGTATTAAAATCTCATAAATCAAGTTGGACCGAATCTCTTCAGCCCAACTCCTGTGTTCTCCACGTGTGGCCCGTTTAGCGGCCCATTCGTGCATTTGCGTCAGCCTGCGCTGCTCCTCTCATTATCTCGATGATTGGTGGGACCGCCACTTCTTTGTCCCTGTAGCGTTGTCGTCCTCGCGCGCGTTCGCCCTCATCCGCCATTGAAGCTTCTAGAAGCCCCAACCGGCACGATCAAATCTTCAACTAAAACTCATCTGAAAAACACGTCAAATCCTATCTATATCCCTTTCGCATCTTTTCGGATAAAAATCGTATCCCGAATTCTATCTCTATCTCTAAAAACCAAAAGAGTCTGAAACAAACTCGATTTGGGATCTTCCTAATCTGGCACGCCTTGGCCATATAAAAGGCACCCTGACGTTCGCCAGCGTCCCCGCATCCCAGAGTCCCCACCCTCATCCACTCCATAGCCCTAGTGCTGCTGTGATTTGAAGTTTAGGGTTTTGACCGAGACTTCATTTTTCACAAATTGCACCGCCGTCGTGATCGCCCCGTCGTCGTTGACCACCCGCTGGGTCCGTCGTTGCAGCCGCTACCTCCAGAGCCCTTCCACGTCGTCAGAGCGTCATCGAAGGACTTCCCCAACAACGACCGTAGATCTCCACCGCTCAACGCTCGTCGCAGGCCACCACCGTCCATCCCAACCACCAGTGAGCACTCCATCGAGTTTGCAATAGCCTTAGCTATCTACTGGTACTACTCATCGCCAACGTCACGCCGCCGTTATCCGTTGTCGGACAAACCTGAGGGCTCGCCGTCGATGTCGACGTGGTAGTCCGGGTCAGCGTCCACCTGAGTGCCATGTTGGCCTCAACGCTTGCATGTTGGTCGAGTCATCTGCCTCATCAGTGCACACGTGTGCGGCCCAGATCTAAAACCTAGATCGGTTCGGTAGACTCAGTCTACCGTGAGCCATATCGCTGTCATGTGGGTCCCACATGTTAGGTTTTTCTTTTAATTCTTTTCAGCCAAAAATCCCAAGGCTAACGTCATAAACTGATTTTCCAGTAGGAAAATAAATCCCAAAAATTCAATAAACCCTTTTTAGGGTATTTCTCTAGATTAAAACTTCCAAAGGCCATATCTTTTGCATCCGAACTTCGATTGAGCCCATTCAAATTTCTAAGTTCATCTAAATTCTACATCTATTTATCTGAGATTTTTATTTAATTTTTAGAGTTTTTTTTCTTCTCTGTTTTATTTATTTTTGTTTATTTGTATCGTTTGCAAGTAGACGTTGATACTTTGGGATATTTTGGAGAAGGAGTTCACCAAGACCAAGATCAGTACTCAGATCTATTCCAAGGCAAGTTATTCCTTTGAATATATTGAATCCTAGTTTTTAAAATTACTTTGATTCAAGTATTGCATTCTACTTTAAATATTTATTTAAATGCTTTTGGGTTTAGTTATTAATCCAATTTTTTATTTATCCATTTTGTCTATTGTATGTCATGATCTTTTGTCACCCTAGATTGGTTCATTATTTAGTTGGTATTATTGTAGCACCAACGTGGGTTGGTTAGATACGATTAGATTGCTTAGCCTTGCAACGAGTCGTCATTATAACATGAGTTGTAATTATGAATTTGACTAAGTGATTATGGAACTAACTGATAAAACTATGTGTACTGTGTGCTATTACTCGTTGATGGTATATGTTGCACTTAACCAACTGGGTGAGAAAAGATTTAGACTAAGGCAAGTGGGTGAACTGTGTGCTATGGTGGGATTGTGTGAATGGGAATGGTAATCTCTATGGCATAGTTAGAAATTGAAAGTCTTGCCTTAGTCAATTAAGGACTTAACTTTGTACACCATTAAACTGAACCTTACTGTATGACCACATCCCTGATGGAACGGGCCTAACTTAGTAACATTGATTACTCGGGTTGTAGGTTAGGAACTCAGTAATGGGTGGAGGTATGAACTACCAGGTAGTTGCACCGCGGGATCACTACACGATGGCATAGTATTAAGGGAAATTATCTGCCGGGAAAAAATGGGATGAGTGGCAAAACATGTGCCGGGAATATTCAAGAGATTAAGGGTCACGTTATCTGCTGGCAATAATTATTATTTAGAACAACTCATCTGCCGGAGATATTAGAAATTTGCCTACAATACATCTGCCCTGGAAAAAAAACCACTAGGTCAATGTATCTGCCGGGGATAATAGAACCCTTTGGCGCGATATTGAAAATTTTGATGAACGAGGCACCAAGACCTTCTAAACCGCAGGGCTCCTCTAAAACCTTATCCCCAAATTCCTTCCCAACCACCCACCTCCCCGCCGCCCCACCTCTCCCAGCGCCTCCTCCTTTCCTCGACCACCCTCCTCCCTGGCCGCCTCACCTCCCAGCGTCGCCCTACCTCCCTGGTCGTCCCAACGTCACCCCTCCTCCCTGTCCGTCCCTCCTCCCAGCGCTGCCCCTCCTCCCATGTCACCATGGCCACCGCCACGACCACACCGCCGTAGCTCCGCTTGCATTCCTGCCGCGGCCACGTGCGCTGTGCGGTCGCAAGCAACGCGACCAAGTCCCCGGTTGCACCCGACGCACATGTGTCCTCGGACTGCGTCATGGTGGGCAGTGGCATCAGCGGCGGTAGGCCCGCCGTGTGGCACGCGCTCTTCTCGGACGATCGCACCAGCGCCGTTGTCCCCATCCTCTCGGACGACCGCGGAAGGTACTACTATTACTTGCCTTCTTCATCTTGTAGAGTAGCTTTGGGGAGATCTTGTACAGGTCCTCATCCACTGTTGCCTTTGGCTTCCACTTCTGTTGCTCATTGGCATAATGCTTCCTAACTCCCTTCCTCGTAGGCAAAGCATTTGTAGTTACCTTCTTTTTTTGAAAAAGGGGAAACCCTGCTTTTGATTGAAAGCAAATAAAGGTTCTAACAGAGAAGGTTACAAAGTGCAGAACTGGGAACTCCAGTTAACGAAGCAAGCACAGCAAAAACCACATCTAAACATCATCCTAAGGCCAACTACAAGACCAACTAAACCACCAGACGCAAGTAACAACATCCCACAGTTCAGCTGCTACACAGAGCAGAGCACCAACCACAAAGAAGACTAAGAATTATACAAATTGACATTGGGATTGACATTCCTACTACAAAAGTCTCTCACCCAATCTTCAGCAGACGCCCTGAAATGATCCAGCTTTCACCATCATCCCCTTTTAACAGGACTCGCCAATGCTGCAAACAATATAAAATTTTGAAGATCACATCTATTGGATTCTTAATATAACTCTTCTCAAACACCATTTTGTTCCTAATTCTCAAAAGAGTCCAAGCCGTAGCTGCAAAACTAAATAAAACAATATTGTAATTATTAGCCCCCTTTTTCCAACCAATTTAGTTGGAAATCATCTAAACAAGTTGGATGTCGCTTCTAGCTCAAGATCTCTTTAATGCAAATCCATAAGAAATTCGTTAAGCTGCAAGAAAACAAAATATGATCGATGTTCTCTTCCACACCACAAAGAAGACAATTTGTATTACCTTTCCAACCCCTATGTTTAAGCTGATCTAAAGTTTGGACTCTATTATTATAACAGAGCCAAATAAAGATTTTTGACCTTTAAAGGGCATTTGTTTTTCCAGAGCTTAGTCAACTTTCTACTCTTCACCCCCCAAATAGCAGATGATTATACAAGGATCTAACTGAGAAGATCCTAGACTTTTCAAAACACCAAACTGAAATATCCCTGTTGTCATTAAACTCAACCTGTTCAATCTCTATCTTCATGTCCTCCCATTGTAAATTTTCTTCGACCCCAAAACTTCCTCGGACATGAATGTCCGAACTACCATTATGCACCCCATCATGCACACCCATAGAAGGTGCCTGGCAGAGATTGAACAATTTGTTATACTTAAGTTTGAAAGAACACTCACTACTCCAAACATCCTCCCAAAAGGAAATATCCTGACCATTAACCACTTTATATCTAACCCCCAAATTGAAAAGATGTTTGACTTTCATCAAACTTCTCCAGAATTGAGAAACCCCTAAGGTTCTAGCCTCCCTAAACACCCCTGTAGGAAAATATTTGGCTTTAAGAATATTAAACCATAACTCCTTTTTAGTTGATTTAATTCTCCAAATCCATTTAACCATAAGGCAATCATTCATTACCCTAGTGTTAATGATCCCTAAACTGCCAAACTTTTTAGGTCTGCAAACCGCGCCCCAATTAATCATGTGATACTTAAATTTGTCAGTAGCTCCTCTCCAAAAGAAATTAGCTCTAATATGATCCATCTTTTTATGAGTTTGTTTGTTAAATCTGTAAAAGCCCATATTATAAATTGGAAGACTACTTAAAGCTAGCATTAACAGATACCATTACGCCCTGAAGATATGATTGTTTTCCAATTGTCTAGCCTCTTCCCTAATTTGTTAATCATATTTTCTGTAGTTTTCACCCCTAAACATCTGTTGCCAATGGGTAAATGAGCCAACTTGCAATTGAAAATATTAGCTACTCTGTTGGCTTCTTCATTAGACCTAACATCCACTCAAAATAATACAACAAGAATTCCAGGTTCAAGAAATACTCCACCCCATATTCTATCTTCAACACAGTATCATCTGCGTATTGCAGAATTGGCACCCCTCTAGGAATCAAATGGGAAATCACCCCCTTTATCATACCTCTATCTTGAGCTTTGTGGATTAATTCTGATAGAGCATCTGCTGCCAAATTGAAGAGAAGAGGAGAAAATGGATCTCCTTGTCTCAAACCTCTGAAAGTTCTGAAGTAAGGACCCATCTCTCCGTTTATATTAATGCTAACTTCCCCCCTTTGACTGAGCTCATAACTATCTTAATCCATTTATCAGAAAATCCTTTCTGACCATCACTTCATCTAAGAAACTCCAATTGATTTTGTTATAAGCCTTCTCAAAATCCAATTTTAAAATCACCCCTTTCGTTCTAGAAACTTTGAGCTCATAAAAAATCTCATGAAGAACCACCACCCCATCCAAAATGTTTCTTCCTCTGATAAACACCGACTGACTCTCATTGATAATTTTATCTGCCACTAGCCCCAACCTATTAGCCAACAACTTAGTCAGGATCTTAAAGCTGACATTCAGGAGACAAATTGGTCTATACTGTTTAATATTGTTTGCCTCTTTGAGTTTAGGAATCAAAGTAATAACCCCCAAAGTTTAGCCTTTTCAAATCCAGATCTCCTGAAACTAGATCTTTAACCAAAAGCATGAACTGATCTTTGTAAACACCCTAGAACTCTTTATAGAAAATACTAGAGAAACCATCCGACCCAGGTGCCAAATTCGCTGGTAACTTCTTAATCACCTTCCATGCATCTTCTTTCATGAAGTCCTCAAGCAAGTGCATGTTATCTGACTCCGAAATTCTGGAAGAAACACCCCAAAAACCTTCTGCTAATCCCACCTCCTGATCACCCCCTGAACCAAAAAGATTTTTATAATAACCATACTCATGCTTTCTAATCTCAACCTTATCTGTCAAAATGATATCATCATGCTCGAAGCTGAAAATTTGATTTTTCCTCCGTCTTCCATTAGCACAAGTGTGAAAAAAACCTGTGTTAGAATCCCCTTGTGTGATCCAATTAACCCTCCCCCTTTGCTGCCAATGATCCTCTTCCACTGCATAATTTGTTTCTAAATCAGCTTCAACAGAATATCTCTGTCTCCAATCCTCATGAATCAGACCCCTGGCTTCTGCAATAGAATCTAACCTTTTAAGTTGTTCCAAAACCCTTTTCTTCTTCAAATTGTGCTCACCATTTATGTTAGCACCCCAACCTCTCAGAAATCTTCTTAAGTAAGCCACACAACCATTCCATCTATCCATGGAATAACAGCCATCTGACACTCTATTGTTTATCTCACTCCATTTATTCTGAATTAAGCTCTTGAAATTCTCATGGCACAACCATTCTTTTTTCAAAGTAAAACCTCCCTGTCTTAACTGTCTCTCCCTCCCCAGAATTCAGCAACAAAGGACTATGATCTGATCCAACTCTGATTAGGCACTGAACATGACAGAGAGGAAAATTAAATTCCCAATCAGTTGAGACAAAGACTTTGTCCAAATTAACCATGATTGGGTTAACCTGCTTATTAGACCAAGTAAATCTGGATCCTTTTTTCTTAACTTCCATGAGCTTGTTCTCAGAGATAAACTCATTAAAGATATCCATCAAACCATAGTTCACTTTACCAGTATTCTTATCTCTAGGCACCCTGATCAGGTTAAAATCACCCCCATAACCAAAGGAAGCACCATCCTTTTACATTTGCTGTCCAGTTCCTCCATAAAGGACTAAGAGAACTCATGATTGGTAGGACCATAAATTGCTATCACTTCCCATCTGAAATTAGTAGCTCTGTTTCGAACCCCCATGCTAACAAAGTATCTTCCAGAGTCAAAATTTTCCACTTCAAAAAGATCTTTAACACCCAGCAAAATACCCCCTGAATGACCTGTAGCAGGTAACCAATGCCACTTAAAATGAAATCCACACTCTAGATTATTGAGCTCTCTCATTGAAAAGTCTTTTTTAATAGTTTTCTACACCCCAATCATATCTAAATGTTCAGACAGCATCAACTCTTTGAGCTATCTCCTCCTGGCCGCCTGCCCCAAACCTCTAATATTCCAAAACAGACACTTCATGTTTTATCACCTACACCCCTTTTCCTGATCTTGCTGCTCACTTTCCTATTCATATTAAAACTAGAAACACCCCTTTTATCTGCAATCTCTGTTACTGTGGTATCTGTCCCAATCTTACTGCTTTCTCTAGCTCCCAAAGATTCATCACATTGTACTTCAATTTTTGCTTGCTCAGCTTTAACCAATGCAGCTCTTACAATTTCTTGAGCCTGCATGACTGAAACAATATCTCTATAATTCTTATGTTGATTTCCCAAGGTGATATCACAAGCATCAGCTACTTGTTCTAAATAAGTAATAGAAACATTGTTAAGAACATTAAAGGGGTTTTCAGGTTTACCTTGAGACTCCAAGTTCTGAATGGATTTCAATTTGGATGCCTTCTTCTCTATAGGTATCCCCTAGTCTTGGATCCTGGAACTTTTTCTAGTTGCCATTATAGGTTCAATAATTCTATGTTTCTTTCCTTTCTTCCTAGAATACACTCAGACTCCTTGCACCTGCTTAGTATCAAGTCCTTCACAAATGTTTAATTTTCCACCCTTGTTTGAATTTTCTTCTTGCACCCCCACACAAACCTTGTTCCCCTTATCAACATCCACCATATCTTTTGGAATAATACATCTCATATCACCCTTTTTGAGATGAGACTGTAAAACACTACCATGAGATGCCTCCTTCTCAGAAGCCTTCTGCTCTGTTACAATTGTATGTTTTTTCAAAGGAGTTTTAAAGCATGGCCAGCTTTGCGTAGGTAGCTGAGTAGGACCTCCCTCAGTGTGAACCACAATCTCCTTCGTGTTCACAACTTCCTCAAAAACTTCAGATTCATTCCCCTTAAGGTATAACCTCCCAACCCCTTCCAAAGACAACTTGTCATCTTCAATGTTATGTAAATGAGTGGCTTTAGAAGGAAAGCTATAAACTAAAGGCACAATAGCCAGCGCATTGTTTTCAGAATCCATTAAGATTATGTCTTTGCCCTTGTCTGAATATTCAGAATCAAAAGATATTTCTTGATCATTAATAACTGGAAGAACGGACTTGTGACTCCCCTCCTCAAACTGAGTGTCATGTGTAACTAAATCATTTTGATCAGGATAGTCCAGACCCTCTTCCAATCTTATATCAGCCCCCACTGAAACCTCTTGAATATTATCTGTAATAGGCCTAGCCTCTTGTGGGCTAAGGTCAGCAGTCCTTTCCATCAGCATGTTAGTGCCCTCTTGTTCCTTTTTGTCATCCACCCCTTTATGACGTGTGCCTATACCTTTGACAGAACCTCCCCCACCATGCTGCTCAGAAGACTGAGTAATATCACCCCCAAATTTCTCAGCCATTTTTCCCACTCTGTTTTATGGTTGCTACTGTGGGAGTCTTCCTCCTCCTCATCATCCTCATCATCATCCTTCTTATGCTTACGAATTTTATGAAAGTGATCATAGACAGGAACACCTTTCTTTTTTTGATTCATCCCCTTCCGCTTCAAACTTAATTTCATATCCCATAGAGTTGATAAAAATCTCAACATAGCAGTTTATATTTGCCGGATCCCTACTAAGAACTTTCACTCTCACAGGATCAGTCCTCATCAAACTTATTTCATCCACTTCTATAGGCTCCCCACTGTACTGGAAATTTCTTTGACAATTGCAGTAGTCTTAGCAGGGATAGGAATACCTAAAACTTTAATCCAGCCTGTTGTAAGCACAAAGGAAGCCTCAGGATCTAAATTGGATTTTTCTATCTTGGCCTTGATGGAATTTAAAGCCAATTCCATACTTCTAGCCTTCGACCAAGTTTCCAACATAGCTTGAGAAGGAAAAACCACTCCAAATTCAGAATATGAAAGCTTCCTAACCTTCCAGTCCCAATCTGCTTGAATTAAATGTTTCAGTTCAGCTTTAATTTTAGACACAGTAGCCACACCTTCTTTGATGCTCAACACCCCAGAAACTACTTGCAATTCCGATAATTTCAAACCCGGGACCTGCAAGCTGTAGAATCCATGTCCTGGTATCCCAAAACCACACAACTTCAAACCTAGATTTTGTTTATCATCAAGACAGCGCGAAGTCATGTGACCAGATTTCTTGCAAATATAGCACACCGGCGTATTAGTACATCTGGCTTGGTGATGACCCGATTGCAAACATCTGAAACATGTACCACGATCTTCAGATCTCAACACCCCTGTATTTGGACCGATCTCACCCCAAAATTTTTTGGTATTTTCCCCTTTACTGAAATCAGCAGAAGAATCCCTAGGATGCACATTTTTAGTTATGTCTTCCCTGAAATTCCTACCTCTATCTCCATAACTCCCTCTGAAATCCCCTCTCATATTATCACCCCGACGAGCCCCTTCAGCTCTATCTGAGAAATCTCTTGTAGGATCGTGGTGCAACTATTCCCTTGATTAACATTGCCTCGACCAGATCCCCCAATCCGAGACTCAAATCGATCCCTATTCCCTTCATTCGAACCCAATTGCGTACCTGATTTAGGGAAAACCCCATGTTGAGTCTCCTGATTTCGCCACTTCTGTTCCTGATCTCAGCGGAGCTTTGATCTCAAATCGTCTTCCACCAACAGGTCGTCATCATTCATCCACTCTTCCGGAGCGCGAAGGTGGTTCGGCGGATCCGAGATCCGCCACCGCTAACGCGATCCTTTGCTGAAGTGGTGCGGGGTGCAAAGATGAATAGGGGAAGGGGTTGCTATCTGCGTCAATTTTGATCACAAAATTGTCAATCTCTCTGTAGTTGTAGAAGCCAGAACTCAATATCAAAAACTGAACTAAACTCAGTATTGGAGTTAACGATTCAGAATGCATTGCAGAGGAGGGGAATGCTCATGAAGAGATGAAAAGACAGGGGGTGAAGGAGTTGGCCTGATAGATGAAACGGTCTGAGATGGTAACAATTCTTCCCTGTGCTTTGGTTCATATCATTGTTTTATTGAGTCCCTTGTAGCTTTTTGTTGATGGGTGTTGTGGTTTGATGTGCAAAGCAAAGGAAGGGGTGGCTTGATTCGATCCACGTTGTGTCGTAGAGGGTACTGCGAGGTATACATGTCAACTATGTGCATGATTTGAATTATATGTGTTAGATTTATGCATAAGTTTCTATTCTGTTGGGCAGATTTCCAGGTATACAACCTAGTTTTCAAAAATTGCTGAGAATCTAATCACGATACTCAGTCTCCTAACATGAATAGTAATCATGTGTTTTTCTTATGCATAATTCCATTGTCCTTACTTTCTGTTCTAGGCACCATTGTTTCATTATGCGTGTTTTTTTAGCATCCATTTTTTAGGCAACGTCAGCTGTCAGATAGCATGCTGTATTGCTGTGTCTAAGCTTTGATTGTAGGTTTTATTTTCATTTGTATCTTAATTGTAAATAGCTATTGCTTCTCTGTGCATGTATGGTTCCATAACAATTGGAAAAGTGGCCACTGAGTTAAGGCAATCTCAGTTGTTGAGGCATCAATCTGATTCAGGTTGCCTGTGATGTCTTGTTAGTTCAGGCTCTACAAATTCTCCCACTTGTGGTAAGCAACTTGCTGGCTTAAATTTCAACATAACTATTTAACAATGTATTTTGTAAGTTCCTCTGCTGTTTATGAAGTTAATTATCAAGGTGGCACCAAACTTGCATCAATTGGCCATGTTGGTGAGGGCACTGGGAGCTGTCTAAAAATTATGTTTTATCAGCAGAAATGGAATAATCACTTCTTTAAAAAAAAAAAAATCAAATAACAATGATATATTAATATATCATGATCCTTCTAGTACTATGAACATAAAAAGAATGCCAAGTGAAGGTTTTCTGATGAAAAATAAGGGACTTGATAATCCATTACAGATACAGGATTCACTGTCGAGTGTCCATTCTCCAATCGCTATAGCTCATGTCAATATTTCCCTTCTTTCATGTGCAGCATGAATGGCTGCTGATATGTTTTAAGTCAGGTGAATGAATGGTACACAATGAGACTGCAGAAGCGACTACAATATGAGGAAAGGAAATGTGCCAACGAAAGAAGGGTAGGTTACAATCTCCTCATGTAGTATGTCTTTGGTATTAGCACTTTTTAAATGTAATCTTAGTCTTTCAGCTAGCATGTTGATCATTGAGCCATGCTTCACTACCTTCAGCTCATTTTATTTTTGGATCAGCTTGTCTCTGATGTAGAGACAGTCAGGTGGTTAAATTATTCTGTTGAGAAGATCTGGTCAGTTTGCATGGAGAGGGTTGCATCCCAGTAGTTCTTTTTGCCCATAATTCCTTGGTTCCTAGCAAGTTCAACCCATGGACAATTGTAAGTTTGGATAGACACTCAATTTTGTTGCTTTTTACCTGTCACTCTTGAAGAGCGAACAACCTGCTAGGCGAGAGTACTCTTAGTTGTGGATGATATACTTCTGTTTAGAGAGTCCTGCATGACATACTTTTGTTTAAAGTCCAAAATCTCAAATGCTAAGGAAGTAATCTCCAAAATACTTGTATGTAGATATTCATTCTTTCCACAACTAGCTAGACACCTTTACCAGTATAACCGTATTATTTATACATCATCTCTTACACAACAACTCCTTTGTAAACTTCCAATCTACACATCAGGCAGAAGACCCTCGCTGCACCAACGAACCAACTTAACATTTCGCATAATCATTTCTACCTTATATAATCTTAACAAATTGTCTTTTGCATACCATATTTAAACATAATACTACCCTTTTTCATGTGCCTATAATAAATTGTCTTTCTTCTTCCTCTCCATGCACAATACGTTCGCTCCTTTTACACACTTCCAGACTTTGACAATTTCTAGTACTATGTTATAGGATACCTTTTTTCAGGCTTTACTTCTGTTTCTAATACTAGATTCGTGTTCCTTTTCATTTACACATTATTTTATAAACCCATACATATTACAGATTTAGAATATATTTCTAATAATACAAAACCAGTTGTGTAAAAAAATTATTATATATATGTGATTACAACTGTGTGTTCCCATTTGTATCCTCCATTGTGTTTCAATACATATCGTTTAATACTACCGCTTAACTATAAATGTTCTATTTTCAAGCGGTACACAATCAAAAGATTTACCAATGTTTCTTCACTTGCATTTTTGCTCACAGCCATATGTCAGCTATACATATTTCTTTTACTCTTATAGCTTGTTTTTTTTTTTTTACAACACCCTTACTATAAAAAAAATATCATTTGCACAGCTCAGATCTTGCTACATCTGGTTGCGTTGCTGTTTCACCGTCTTCACAGTCAAAAAGAAAATTTATTGAATTTTTTGGGATTTTATTGGATTTAAAGTTGAGAAGGAAAATATAAGTAATTTCTGAAATTTTCAGAAATTTTAAAAGCTTTTCCTTAAGTATTTCAAAGCTAAAACAAATTATTTGCAAAATTAATTACCAATTATAAGTTGGAAATATTTTATTTAAATTCAAAATGTCTCAGAGAATTTCTATGAATTTTCTCATAATTTTTTGATTTTATTTGCTATTTTCTAAAGCTATTTTGAATTATCAAGATTAAATAAATTGCTAAATCAAACTAAATCGGAAAACAGTGCTTGGACTGAATCCTCCTCAGCCCACTCCTATTTCCATGTGCGTGCAGCCTGCTCAGCCCAAATCCTCCGTGCGCTCGCACTCCAACCAATTTTGGCCATTGGATCAAGGGTGGACAGTCCGATCGTGTTGGCGCGTTCGGACGGTCCGAACGTCTCAACCAATGTGGGCCGTTCGATTGAGTTTAAACGGTCCGATCAAGAATTGCCGATTGGAGTGGTCCGAACGTCCTCATCGGTGTGGACCGTTCAATCCAAATCGAACGACCCAGACACCACCCGCTCCTTTCCTTTCTTGGCCAGCACCGACAAGTGGGGCCCGCACATGCCACATCACTGTCATCAACCTCCCTTTCTTCCTCCCTGTTTCCATTTTTAGCCTCGCCATTGACGTCGCACGGGAGCTTTTAAAACTCATTCAAATCGGTCGCATCTCCTGAATTGGCGCTGCATTTATGACCGCCATTCAATCCCACACCCATTACCAGCATTTACCCTCCATCTCCAGCCTTAATTACCCTGTTTTCGCCGAGGATGTCGTGCGGCCAACTTGTGCCCTACATCGCTTCGACCTCACCCGCACCCCATTAAATAACGCATCGGCTCCGACTTGGCCTCCGCATCTCGTTGCCACCAACCACCGCACCTCCCCCTCTCTATAGCGCCCTAATTTTGGAGTTGTTCGCTGCCACCCGAAGCTTCGTGTTTCTTCAATTCCGGTGCCGACGAGGGCTCACTGACTACAACAACCCCATATTCGGCACCGCCTCATCGTCGCCAACCCTGTGCGCCCTTTATCCCGGCCCGAGGACCACGGGAGCCCCATTGCCCACCTTGCCCCAAAACTATCGCCGCATATCTCCTCATCACTAGCGACCTAGTCACGATTTGTCGCCATTTCGGTATGCAATAAGTTCAATGACTCATTATATACCTATAGTGCACCCTCGCGTGGCTTGCCACGGTGCAAAGCGCCCGCGAGCTCAACACCGAGCGCCATCGTCATCCCTGAGCCAACATGGCAGCCACCTCGGCACCACATAGGCGCCATGTCGGCCAACCATACCTTGTCACCGCCCACGTGTCATGCTGGCGTGGTATTCTATTCAGACTTAGTATTCTATTCAGATGGCTACACCCCTATCTATCCTTACTACTATAGTCTTACATATTTATCCTTTCTTGCACAAAATTATTTCATAGCTTATGTAAATGTCTATATCTATGTAAATGTGCTGTTAAAGTTATAAGAGCTGAGCATTTGAATAAAAATGTTTGGAACGAGTTCACACAAGAATCGAGGGCAATTAACTGCCGAGGAAAACTGAGAATCGAGGGTAGTTAACTGCCGAGAAAACAACTAACTGCTGGGAAAATGTTAATTGTTGGGGAAAGCCAACTTATCTAGGGCACTTAACTGCTAGGGAAAACCGAGAATCGAGGGCGGGTTAACTGCCGACAATACATCTAACTGCCGGGGAAACTCCAATTACAGGGAAATAGCTAATTGTCGGGGAAACTATAACTGCTGAGGAAAAATAACTTTTCTAGGGCAGTTAACTGCCAGAATATACATATCTGTTGGGGAATGTTTTTCCTAGCAGCACTTTACCAGGCAGGCCATAAGTGCCAGGGAAACTAATTGCCGGCAGTTAATTTTCTTTGCAAAGCAGTTTTTTTCGGCAGTTGCATTGCGCTTGATACTATGCCATGGTGTAGTGGATGGTTTGCCGCTTCCCTGTCCAATGGTGTGTGTCGTACCAAAGCACTGTGTTTGGGTTGGTATGGCGGTAAAGCATACTGAGAGTGTCAATTGTTGAGAAGAAGTTTCAGAAAAGTTTTGTTATGATTAGTGCTTGCTACACTGGTTATATTGTGTGGGTAAAGTGTACAACCTCTGCAGAGTGTTAATCAATCTATTTGAATAGCCACGTCCGCGGTCATGGACATGCTTGGGGATTTCACACGAGGGGTAGATTTTCATAAAATACTTGGGAAGGGACAATTGTGTGATCTAAGTCATGTGGCTGTGTGAATTAATTTGATTAGGCTATGTGTCCTTTGTGAAAACCAATGGTTAAATTATTACTGTTTATTTGTTTTGAATTACATTTTAATTTATTATTTGTATTCAATTGCAAATGTTACTTTTATGCAAAAACAACCACAGAAGCCATTTCCTTTGGAATAAGCCTGCATCTATACATTGCATTCTATGATATTACTTGCAAATACGGTTGTATACTCATACTTGCTGCAAACATTCAACAGAAGTGGAGGAGTCATCGCTTGCCTTTGAGGAAGAGTTCATTGAAGGTGCTGATCATTAGGGTCTTGATCCTAGTAGGTTGCCTATGGTAAATTGATGGGATCTCCACAAGAGTTTATTATTCCGTTGTCTTACTCTTGAAACACATTTCTAAGCTCTTGCTTAGCTTAGTTATTTGTTATTTTAATTCATGATTTTTAACAATAAGTAAAGGATCACAAGTATTAGCCAAGTTTGTAATTGAATCATCATTTGAGCAACATGGTATGGATAATAAATCATCACATGATGTAGAAATGCTAGACATGGATATAGTATTTGAAGCAATATCTACTCTAGGCATTTTCTTTATTAAATTGCAAGTAATTCTAACATGTGAATGAGATTTTTCAACATCTTTTAAGAAAAGATAGTCATGAGCTTCTTTTAGCTCCTCATAAGAGTCTTTTAGAGAGATATACTCTTTCTTCAAAACTTTAAATTTTGATTTCTCTTTTCCTATATATTCATTTAAATCTTCAACCATATCCATTAATTCATCATATGAAGGAGCATTATCATCAATGGATTTTGCCTTATCTCCTTTTACCATAAGGCATGTAGGAGATGAGAAGAGTGATGAAGCTTCCTTGATGGCGATGCCGACAAGCCCTCGTTTTTTGGAAGATTCTTCATCACTTGAATCGGAGTCGGAATTCGAATAATCATCATCGGAGTCCCATTCTCCAATATGGGCTTCATTCTTGCCATCTTTGTAAAACTTCTTGAAGAACTTCTTCTTGCCATTGAATTCTTTCTTTTTTGATGATTTTCCCTTATCATCCTTCTTGTTGGGCAATTAGAGATAATATGCCCCTTCTCGTCACACCTATAGCAACAAATATTGTTATAGCGTTTGTTTTCATTTGAGGATTATCCTTTCTTGTACTTGTTGAAGCTAAAACTTCGATTTGGACGTCTTCTCATGAATTTCTTTACTTTCCTCACAAGGAGAGCGTATTCTTCATCGGAGTCTTCTTCTTCATCCTCATCATCACTTGATTCTGCTTTTGCCTTGAAAGCGATAATTTTCTTCTTTGAGGAAGATGACTCCAAGAGCTCTTCCTTATCATTCTTGTATAGCTCGTTTGTGATGAGATTGCCCAAAAGTCCGGTTGAAGTCATTCTTGGCAACTCGGGAGAGTTGAAAAATAATGTCACCAACGTCTCGTATTTATCCAAGAGGGTCCTAAGCATCTTGCGCACAATATCAACATCAAGAAGGTTAGTACCAAGATCTTTAAGTTCATTCACAATGTTGTTGAGTCTTGAATACATCTCGATGATGTTTTTATTTGGCAACATTATGAATGTCTCATATTTAATCCGAAGCCTATGCAATTTGGCTTCTTTGACCGTGGATATGCCCTCATGAATTTCGGAGAGGGTAGTCCAAATGTCATGAGCGGTTTTCAAATTGCTCACCCTGTTGAACTCATCCGCGTTCAAAGCACCAAAGAGAGCATTCATAGCTTGAGCATCTAAACAAACATTACGTGCCTCAATTGCCGTGGGATCTAGTGGATTGATAGGCATAACCTAACCTTCATTTACGATTTTCCATATGCTCAGACTCATGGTTTTTAAGAAAATTGACATTCTAATTTTTCAATACGAATAATTTGAACCATCAAATAAAGGAGTCTTTCCTATAGGCACTCCCTCACTAGTCATCCTTTCTCTCTTAGACGGTTAAGTCTAATAATGGAGAGACCAAGCTCTGATACTACTTGTAGGATTAAGGATAACCGACTAGAGTGGGGTGAATAGGAGGTTTCTAAATTTAATCGATCAAATTAAACTTAGAGCAAGATAGTCCTAGCAAATACTTCCTAACACAATGTAATGAAAGAAGTACCAAGCAACTTACTACAAAAAGAGCAAATGACAATACTAGATACAATTTTAGCTAAGCAATTCAACATGAGATAAATGCTAGAATTATAAATGCTGTAACACCCCAGTCCGACATGAACCTGGAATGCTACTAAACAACCTCTAATAACTCTAGACTAGACAATCTTAATAAAATTCCGGCAGAACCTCCCTTGTAAAGGTAATTACACGAAGGTTCCAACACACAGATTAATCAATTATTAACTAAAACTTTCATCCAAAGACATCAAAAGATAATCAAAGACATGCTAAGAATCCAACATAACTAGAGAGATATAAAGATCCACTACTCATCATTATTACATTTAATCCATTGCATAAGACAAAACATAATAATCTAAAATCAATCACATTCTGAATATCATTCAACTTTATTTAGTTCATGTGGTATGTGTGTGACTAGCAGTCTACTTCCCCCCATGCATGTCATTCTTGGCTCGGGTACCTAAAACAACAATAAAAGCAAGAGTGAGTCCATAGACTCAGCAAGTACATAAAGAAACTATAACATCAACATACATATAAAGGAGATCAACATTAGAACATCTCATATGCAAATGCAATGCTCAAGGAACCTTTATCTTTAACTTTACGTGTGCATTACACCGTGTGCAGAGTATGCAACCGCCAAGCATACCCATGCTCGTGCGCGCGCACGCACGAGGACCAATTGCCGTTACTCCGCAAGTAACGGGACCTAAGCCCACACTCCACGAGTGAGGGATCTCGGCCCGTCACATTCATGACGGGGTTCTCAAAGGGAAACATGCTTGGTCACCGCGTGACCAAGCCTCAATATGCTCTCAATATGCAAATGCTCATCTCTCATTCATTATCAATTTTACCAAAAGACAACAACATTGAACCATAGTAAGCATAAGCATCATTTCAGCAATCACCATACTTAAAAATTCATTAAGTAAGCCATCTTACTATGCAACCATATTTCAAATAACACCCAACATAGCCAATCAATCACACCCAATTAACAACAATGCACTTGCCTCAACCGTGCGAAGGTGGATGTCGAGGATAAGGTACTGCTCCCGGAGCCAAACCCAAACCCAAACCTGGACATACAATTGAGACAAGCTAAGGCTACCATAAAGGTCTAATAACAAAACCATAAACACAAAATGAGTACATCGCCCACTAAACGCAATCCCCAACTCTAATGCTGGCCGTCAGATTTCTTTTCCAGAGAACAGCCCCCTTCGAAAAATCATAACTAAATGTACAGAAATCCAAATGGAGTGATCTTGGACAATCTGAAAAGGTTATTGAATCCCCCTTCTAAACCTAGTTGGTGAGGTTCTCTGATTCGGCCCTTTACTAGCCCTACCAAACTAAACAACAGAGTATCAATTCTCGCGTCGGGTCTCTGGACAGCAACAATGAAATTATCATAACTTTCTCTACGTTCGTCCGAATTCCATGATCTTTAGTTTTCCTGAAAGCTGGAAGGATTATCTACAACTTTCGTTATACTGGGGTTCTCAGATTTCCAATTTAACCATCAGTTTTAATCGGTTTTCTACAAACTGCCTAATTGCTGACAGAGCAACGGAACATCAATCTTAGAAAAATCATAACTCACTAACCGTTAATCGGATTTGGGTGAACTTGGCGGACACTGAAAGCTAAGACCATAACCTACAACTCTCTAGGAGACCAAAACTCCAGATTCATCACCACATGAAATTTACCCCGCAAGCCACTAGACGAAACTGCAATACAGCAGGCCGAATGCCATCTAACCAAAGACTAACCAAAATCTCTTCCAAGACTAATTACCCTACAAGAACATCTCGTTACCCTTGACGACGTGCTGAATGACGATGATCAGCCCCGAAGACGATCCTCCTTCTCCTCTCTTCCTTCTCTTCTCCCTCTTCTTCTTCCTCCTTCTCTTCTTTTCCCCTTCTTCTTCCTCCTTGGCCGGCTGCAATGGAGCTCCTTCTCCTCTTTGGCCAGCAGCAATGGAGGTGGTGGGGAGGTGGAGAGGTGCGCAAGGAGGGTGGAGGGGAGGTGGAGAGGTGGAGAGGGAGGTGGCGGCGGTTGGGAGTCGGGAGGAAAGGGGAAGGGAGGGGGTCGGCTAGGGTTGGGAAGGGAGTGGCGCCCCTTAGGCTATGGCGGCCACCCCTTGGGCCCTCTTGGGCCATGGGCTCTAGCCCAGTTGCCTCAAAATTGCTCTTTCCCCCTCTACAAGCTGCAAAGACCTTTGAAATATTTCCAATTGGTCCCTCCCGACATTCCGTTTAATATTCTCCGAACCGATTCTCCTTCGACTTCTAGTGCAACACACCACGGGATATTACATTTACCCCCTTAACAGATTCGACCCGAATCTAAACGCCCACTTCACGAGTTAAAACCCGGCGGAAACTAAGCAACAAAAGAACACACACGAGGTGAACAAGTGCGATAAAGCCGCGCATGCAGACTCAGATTCCCAAGTGGCCTCCCTTCGATCTGCTGCGACCAAAGCACCTTAACATACTTGAGGTTTTGTTCTCAACTCTTTTACGATCTTTCCGAGTGCGACTTTGGTTTGGACTCAAAGGGCAGATCTGCTCAATTGTTAGGGGTTCTAATGCAATAAGATGTTTCGGGTCCCTCAAGTACTTCCTCAACATGGACACATGAAAAACATTGTGCACTCCACGCATAGACTCTGGCAGGTCTAAACGATAAGCCAGCTTCCCGATTCGAGCCAAGATCGTGAATGGTCCTATGTACCTTGGGCTAAGCTTCCCTCTGGTACCGAACCTCACCACACCTTTTGTAACAGCCCTAACTTAGGGTTTGTATTTCCAATGTAAAATTTTGAGGAGAAATAAAAACTTTTGTTGTCTCATCAAATTTTTTGGAAGTTTTCCAAATTTTCCCTAGCAATTTCCATTTTCTAGAATTAAATTCTTGTGAATGGAAATTGTTGTCAGCAAATTCTTAGCTTTCAAACTTGTGATCATCCTCTAAAATTATTTTTCCTATCATCTTGACCATCCTAGCTACATCCCTGAATTATTTCACAATTTTTAGATTTTGTTTGCTATTTCAAATGCCCAAGTCAAACCAGTTTAGAAATCTGGTCAAACCTCTGGACAGCAGCTTGTGAATTTTATTGGGAGAAATATAGTGCATGAAAACTCCTGGAAAAATTTCACAAGGATGTCCTCTGTCCCAGGAAGCTACCATAAAAATTTCGGAATTTTTGGAGTTCTGGAACTACCTCTAAAAATTCCTCAAACCTTCTCTGTCTTTTAAAACAAATTCTGAAAACACTGTTCCTCGGGCCCGAACCCAACTCAGGCTCGAGTCCGACCCGCACCACTTGACTCGGTCGCACCGCCTAGTTGCACCGTGCGAGCCCGATGGCTGTCAGCCGTCCGATGAAGATCGAACGGTCCACGTTGCTTGTCTCGTCGACCTGTCCGAATGCATACATCGATCTCAGCCGTCCGTTTTAGATCCAACGGTCGGTGTGATACTGATCGAGTCAAACCATTCCACTGTGCTGCACCAGACCCCGTCTCGAGCCGTTTTGCCACCGTCGCTGACGTGTGGGCCCCACCTGTCAGGTTCTTCCTCGCCGACTCCGCTGCCTACCGGAGCTCGCTGGCGCTCGCGCATGCGTGCCACGCAGCTCGTCGCTGCCACGCCGGGGACGCGTGTCTGCCCCAGAGGATCGCCCGGAGTCCATCTACCTCCTAGGGTCGTCCATTCCTCCTCGCAGCCATTCTTACGCCTTCTCCGTCCATTTCTTAGTTTCGGTCGGAGAAGAAACCGAGGGCGGCACCACCACCTCACTGCCGTTCGAGCAACAGCGACCCCTCCGTCGTGATCCACTTTCCTCACCGCGTCCATTTTGCCCATCCCGAGCTCGTGGCATCCAGTGTATCGCCGGGAGCTAGTTCGTCGTCTCCGCCTCCGGTGACCATCGGACCCCGCGTCGCCACCTCTGGGTTCGCGAAGTCTCTGTGAACCCGAAGGTACCACTCTCTCGCCCAGAAACCCACTGGTTAGCTAGATCACCTGCGCGGCCGCGCCGCCGTTCCGTCTTGTGGCGGTGAGCGCCGGTGATGATTAGTTTAACTCTAATCATGTCTAGTTTGAGTCTCGACTTGTGGGCCCTATTGGCTAATCACGTTTAGAGAATCTTTAACCCACCCGTTATTTGTTCTACGAGTCGCCATGTGGGTCCGTCTTTGTCGATTAGGGTTGTGTAGCTCGTAATGTGTTTTCTCTGTTGGTAGGCGTATTTCTCTGTGAGAGTATGTTAGGTTTGCACTTTGGTAAGACGAAGACGTATTCTCGAATCACTTCGACGTCACCTTCGTCGCGATGCATTGCTCGTCGGCACCTTTATTTGGGCCCATTGTCGTTGTCTCGGGCTGGTTGGTTGCGGTAGAAAAGATTTAAATGCTTTAGTATTTCGAAATGCTTTTCATTTGCTTTGTTAATTCAATTAAACTTAGAAAATGCATAACTAATTCAATTTTTATCCAAATTGCATGAAACCAGTCTTGTTAATTTTCATTTTAAATGTACTATTTACTAAAATTATTTTCAACCTTGTCCCTGTATCAAAGATCTGTTAATTAATTTAATGTTGTAGAATGTAATCTCCAAATTAGAAAATATATATCTCTTTCAATAATTGTTCAAATCCAGTGAAACCAATTCTGTAAAATTTCATTTTTAGTATACTAATTATCAGGATAGGTTTAAGATTCTGTTTCTGTTCATGAAAATTTGTTAAGTAATTAACTAGTGTTTTGATGTATTTTTAGCTTAGAAAATTCATAAAAAGTTCTTAATAGCTTAAAATGAATTGTTCTCTGTTTCTAAAATTTTGTTATGTCATGCTTAGGCTGCTGTGTGAGTTTTGGCATGTTTTGATGTTGTTGTATGTTTGAGTTTTGTCAGTGTTATTTGTTCTTATTTGCTGTTTTTTGATCGATCGTTAGGCTTCGACATTTGCGGTAACCCTGAGAGCGATCCTCTGCAATGAGTTGAGCATTACGAGCAACAACGGCCGAAAGCGGTTTGATCATGTTTATCCCAGTATTTTAAAGTCTAATATTTTGTTTCAACTGTATGTATGCATCGCTTAATTTGTGTTAAATTGGTTAGTTAGTCCTTTAGATGCATAATCTGTAGGCAAATGATCATCCTCTACTACCTGAGCCTAGGTTATTTCTTTGTGATTAGAGATCATTGGATGATTTCTTGTCACTTAGTAGATTCGATTTCACCGCTAGACATGCTTAGTATCGGTAGAACTGGGCGGTTATCGACTTTAGTCGGTAACCTTGATCACACAAAATCTACTATAACTTTATGTTTCAGCATTTTTGCTATGTTTAATTGCAAAACTAAAACTGAAAACAAAAATGATTTAGACTTGGGCACAATGGTAAGACTGGTGTGATCTGTTGGGTGTGACTGAAAGGTGCCCAGTCGATTAAGGACCGAGTTACTTGCGCCACCGATCGAGCATTTTGCGTGCTAACCACACTAGAGTATATGGGACCTCTCTTGACCTAGTACTTTGGCGTGTATTGGCTCCGGGTCGCAGGAGGTCGCAGGAGGGATGGAGGTGGGAGCATGGTAGTTGTCCGAAAAGCTTTATCCTGAGTGGGTAGTTGTCTTTTCGGCTTTACCATGTAAGTGTATGGATTTCTATCCATACGAGCGGCTCGTAGTTAATACACAATATTGGAAAAAGTCTCGTAGGACTTAGCCGTGCCAGCATACCTTCGGAAGTGTGCTTTGGCTTAAAGGCGGTCTGAAGTGTGGGTACATTGGTACACCCCTGCAGGGTTAAAACTATTCGAATAGCCTCGTCCTAGGTTATGGACACGCTCGGATACGCCCCGTAAGAACTAGACTACAACATTTTAAATTAAAACTTGCTGGGTGGTACGAATCTGGGATTCGTGCTATTGTTGTGGTGACTATTGGGATAGTCACTTCTAGGTTGGTTACCTTTACCCTTTTGTTATTAATATCCTTACTGTTATCTCAACATTAAAAACGAATTGCGAACTTGCCTTCCAACTGTATTACATTATTGCAAATAAAGTTGGCTTTGTGCAAATAAAACATATGGCCTCCACCAAATAAGCCTGCATGTAGTTTATGAACAGGTCTGCTAGTTCACACGTCAGTCTTGCGGGTACAAAGACAATCTTTGTACTCAGGTGCTTTGCTTAATGTTTTTGTTGTAGAGGAAGAAGGTGAGCCCCAAGGGCCTCACTACGTGAGTGTGTTGCCGCTTCGTGGACGACTAGACTTGGCGGTCCGGTCAGATGCCTTGTGGGTTGGAGGCACGCTGATTGGCTTTGTTTATTGCCATCTTATGGCACTTTTGCTTCCGCTGTCGTTCTTGTTTATTTGTGTATCTTTTGGCCTGTCGGCCTTTGTCTGTAATAACTCTACTATTTGTTTATCTTCCGTTTGGCAGTGTGGTGTTTGGACTCTATGTTTGGAATGGAGTTGATGTCTAATTTTGTAACGGGGTGTGTATACTGCTTTCTGGAAGTATACATATCTCGAGGATCAATTTATCTGATTTGTGATGCTAGGACCAGGTGGTTGGTTGAGCATTACAAGTCAAATAAATTGGGGTCCTCACACCTTTAGTAGGGGACACTCTCAAGAGCACCTGATCCCCCACTTCAAATTCCAAGTCTCTTCTCCTCACGTCTGCATAACTTTTCTGTCTGCTCTGAGCTGCTAATAGGTTCTGTCTCACAGAGCCACTCGTTCTCTGATCTTTTGTACCCAATCCTGTGCCCAAATCGCCTTCTCACCCCTGACTTCCCAAAGAAAGGGGTGACCTGCACTTACGCCCGTACAAAACCTCGAACGGAGCGGCTTTTATGCTTGAATGATAGCTGTTGTTGTACGCAAACTCAGCTAATGGCAATTGATCCTCCCAACTACCCTTCCAGGACAGGATACAGGACCGCAACATGTCCTCCAAGGTCTGAATAGTGCGCTGATCGCCCATCTGCTTGAGGATGGAAAGTCTGATTTAGACGGAGTTATGTGCCCATTGCACTCTGCAAACTCTCCCAGAACTTGGATACGAACTTGGCGTCCCTGTCAGAAATGATGGTCTTTGGTACTCCATGCAATCTTACAATTTCCCGTACATAGATAGGAGCCAGGTCACTAGCCGAATTGGTCGTGCGGATGGGAATAAAATGTGCGATTTCTTTGAATCGATCCACTATAACCCAAACCGCATCCTTACCTTGCGGTGAACAAGGCAACGCAACAACGAAGTCCATAGAGATATCATCCCAAGGCCATTGGGGGACCTCTAATGGCTGCAATAATCCTGCAGGACGCTTGTGCTCTGCCTTCACTTGCTGACAAACTCCACAGAGGCTACATAGTTGGCAATGTCTACCTTCATCCTTTTCCACCAAAAGTGCGCTTGGTCGCGGTACATCTTTGTCTCGCCCGGATGTACCGTGTACAGAGTACGATGAGCCTCCCTCAGAATTTCACCTTTGACTTCCGCCTTTTGTGGCACACAAAGGCGGCCTTTAAATCGCAATACTCCTGCACCCATCCAAACTGAAATCCCCGACTTTGCCCATGTCCAAACGCTTTCGACCCTCTGCAAAATCGATCATCTGTTGTGCTTCCCGCACCCGCTCTGGAATGGCCGACTCCAAGATCACCAGTGTTTCAACACGTGCGATCCCGCATAGCAAAATGATATACCCATACGGTCAAAGTCGGCAATGAGATAATCCAATGTTGCGGCGCGCCTTGCGACTCGAGCATCACCACTATGTTTGCCTTGCCGTGATGGTGCTGAATAGATAGGTCATAATCTTTAATCGCCGACCACTGCACGCCTTAAATTCAAATCTTTCGTGTGAAAATATACTTAAGACTCTTGTGATCTCAGTATAAACATCACAACCCTCACCATACGATAGTGTCTCCAAAGCTTTAGGGCAAACACTACATTTGCCAACTCTAAATCATGAGTTGGGTAATTGCATTCATGCTTCTTGGTGCCTCGACGCATAAGCTATCACCTTCCTTCCTACATAAGGACACAACCCAACCCAATCCGAGACGCATCGAGTACACAGTAAAATCGCTTCCTGTGCTCGGAAGTGTAAGGACAGGCGGTCACCAACTTTTCCTTAAGGGTTTGGAAGCTACGCCACGGTCATCGTCCCACCTAAACTTCACATCCTTACGTGAGTGCGGATAAAGGTTTGGCAATAATGGAGAAATCTCGCACAAAACGCCGATAGTATCCCGCCATGCCGAGGAAACTTCTCACTTCTTTGACATTGGTTGGCGTCTTCCATTCTACCATCAGAGAAATCTTACTTGGATCAACTGTGATTCCCTTATCATTGATGACATGCCCGAAACCCCACTTCGGACATCCAAAACTCGCACTTTTTCAGTTTGGCATAAAACTTATGCTCCCTTAGCGTCTCCAACACTAGCCTCAGGTGTCGCCCATGTTCAGCTTCAGTCTTTGAATATATCAAAATATCATCAATAAAGACAACCACAAAATCATCCAGGTACTCATGCAACATCCTGTTCATAGTCTCCATGAAAGCAGCAGGGGCGTTCGTTAGTCCAAAAGACATAACTTTAAATTCAAAATGCCCATACCTTGTGGAGAATGTCGTCTTCTCAATATCCTCCTTTCGAACAGGGATTTGATTATAACCTGATTGAAGGTCAATCTTTGAAAACACCTTGGCCCCTCTCAACTGATCAAATAAATCTTCTAGGATATAACTAACTAAACTCACAAATTATTGATACACCAAAATAGCATGCACACAATTATCATTGCATTTCAAAATACTAAAGTACCAAAACTGGGATCAAAATGATGCAAGAGGATGCTTGCCTTGTTGGAAGTCCACTTGTTCACTCTCAGTTACGTATTCGCTCACGTCTGGCACTTCGGAATCTAAAAAGGACAAAATCGAATAAAACATCAAAAGCACCGAGAAAATCCAAAGTGCTAAAAAATGCATGAGATTTTGCATATTAGTGAGATTACGATTTTAGATGCATTTAGGTGAAAATTTTAGCTCAATTGGAGTTCAAAAGAATTTCTTATGAATTTTTAAGGTTTAACCAATTTCGTGTTGTAAATAATTTATTGTAGGTTTTTTTAACCAGGGGCATGATGTTAAGACTTTAGGCCATGATCTTTTGACTTTATGCTAAGAACATACTTATGAGTTTTTATCTTTCATTGCTTTACCAAGTTTTACCAACCAACCCAAGGACTTACTACTATTTGATTTCATCAAAACCATGGCAAGGTTACTAGCTTAAGTAGATTTCATCTAAACACTACCTCTGTTTATGAAACCTATTAGAAGAAAATTTTTGAAATAGTGTTTGCTAACTAGGTCTTCCTACAAATACAAATTTATTAAGCAAAGCTTTGAGTGATCTAATACTAAACACAGTCCTTAGCACTGAATTTTATTCACCAAAAGAAATGGGTTGTTCTCTGCTAGATTCCAAAAATCTAACCAGATTGATTTTATTCAGATTTGACTACAACTAGAAAATAAATGTTCCACCGACTAAATGACTCAAGAGCAATTGGAAACAGATGATCTTATTGGTGGGGACTACTACTAGTAGATTCAGGCTTAACTGACTAATATGACTCAGGAACGAAACTAACTACTACACTAACAAGGTCATAAACCTATCGACAAAACTGATTATTTTAGTTTACTTGTTCAAGCACTTACAATAGGACAACCATCTAAACTTAAGCAACTGGATAACTCCCTTCGAAAACTCAATTAACACACTAGTGCATTCACTTAAGTGACCTAACTGACACTTGAATAGCATAAAGACCGTGGGTTTTACAATTGAGTTTTACTGACAAAACTACTCCTTTCACCCAACACCTTCTCTCCTCTGCTTAATATCTTACCCTAGAAATTTTCTGAAATGAGTTGCTGCTAACAAATTTTCTCTGCAGTTCATACTTAAAACTTGATAAGCATGCTTAAAAGTGATACTATTGTTAGACAAAAAGATTATTCTTAGTGAATTTCTGAAAATTCATATCCAGCATTGGTTTTTCAGATTAATTGCTACTAAAAACTTAGGTGTTCAAATGGTTATTTGAAACCATAACATTTCTAACTACTAGGGTTAAACACACTATCAGCCTACTGACAACACTTATTATTTTCATATTAGCTTCTCTGGCCATCAGCTTACCCTAAACAAACTGTACTGTTGTCAACTAATCTTATCACTACTCCAATTATCTATTTGCCAATTCGAATTGAGTGATCAAATGATATACACAAAATTTGTTAGCTTAAGAAATTTAGTTTTGTAAATGAGTGCACTCACAATACAACTCTTCTTCTAAATCTTTCTCTTCTCTAATCATCAGATCAACCCACAAACTAAACTAACTTGACAACCAAACTTCTCACTAAATCACTCATCCATTTGCCAATCATGTTTAAGTGATAAATTAGGTCATCACCCTCCTTAGCTAAAATCTACTCCTCAGATGGCCCTACAGTTCATTGACAAAGAAAAAGAACAACGAGGCAGAACAGGGGATGTTGTCGGCGGCTCGGGTCCTGGCTTGTCACCGGCGAAGGAGTGGTAGCGAGGTGAATACGACCACCAAAATGGGTTGATGGAGTCTTAAGGATGCTAGGGGTGGTGTCTTTGGGACTCGGGCGACCCTGTGGCGGCGCGACAAGGTAAAACGGCGGCCTACTGTGGAGGTGAATGGGTGTGGCGATGCTCGGTTGAGGTTGGAGGCTAGATAGGGCGAGCACAAGCATGATCAGGGCATAGAGAACTCACCGGTATGGTTGGCCATGACGGGGAAACACTGACGTGAGCCGGCGGCGATGAGCATGGGCGGCACAGGGAGATCACCGTGGTGGGGTCGCTGTGGAGGAAAAGAGCACCAGTGAATGCTCGGGGAAGATAGAGAGGGTCTAGGAGATACTCATAGGAGGAATCAACAGGAGGGCCACCAGAGAAGAAGTGGCGTCGGAGGAGGCGGTGGAGGTCGGAGTCAGGGAAGACAGCAAATACGTAGCTCCCTGGTGGTGTTATCCCCCAATTGACCGAGGGGATAAACTCCTTGAGGTGTAAGGCACACCGTGACATGGTGGTGGTCGGTCGAAACTCGCTGGAGTGGCCGGACGTCGAGGTAGCTCGGGCGGCACTACCATGGCCTTTGATTTTTGGAGCTCGGTTCGAGCTCTAGAGGAGAGATAGGGTGGGATTGAGAGGAGGTCGGGGCAAAGGGAGGTCAGGCGAGCTCAGGAGCCTCATTTTATAGGTGAAAATGGCAGAGAGAACAAGAGAGTGTTGTGTTAAGTGGCGGTTGTTTTGGAGCTGGCGCACGGTAGGGCGAACTGCAACATGGGCAGACTCGACGCATGAAGTGACCGGAGGCATGGGCGGCAAGGGCGGTGCTAGAGCAGAGGAGTGGCCGTGTGTCCCATGCAAGAGTGGCAAAGCTACTGCGTGGCAAGGTAGCCTCACGGGTGTGGCGCCACCTCATGCGCGATGCACTCGGGACTAGCACAACGCGAAGAAGACGAGAGAGGTGAGACTGACGTGCGGGCCCGGCTTGGCAGCGGAAGAAACAAAGCAGCACAGGTCGGCTTAGGTGCAACGAACGGGCTTGGTCCAGCCAGGTCAAGTGGTGCGGGTCGCAACAGTTAGGTCGGGCTCGGGTTAGGT
The DNA here is from genome assembly GCA_036346255.1 of Ampelocalamus luodianensis. NCBI lineage: Eukaryota > Viridiplantae > Streptophyta > Magnoliopsida > Poales > Poaceae > Ampelocalamus > Ampelocalamus luodianensis. Next base: position 67,836,659 of record CM070628.1, read on the forward strand.
TAGAGGGTTGACAAATTTCGAATTTAAAAATTGACATTTTGATCGCTAGTTAAAAATAGCAATAAAATTTGGAAAAATCTGAAAATTTTCCTATATTCTATTGAGATAATTAGTAACTCATATAAATTTTATAAACATACTGTTCATGATTTAATTACTTGTTTTAAAATCATTTTCTGCAGGTCTTTTTGAATTAGGATTTGAATTTTCTCAAGGTTGACTTGAGTTCTAAAAATCAAATAAAATTCATATTTATTCATGATAATTATTCTAGTATTTAAATAATTTGTTTTCTAGGGATGTTCATGAGCATTTATTTTAAATTTCTTTTATGACGTTAGTTTGAGTTAGATGCTTATTCTTGGTTTGAAAATTTTCAAATGAAAAATTTATGCACATGCTGCAGAAATGTTTATGAGATGCATCTAAATCCCATTAATAAAAAATGGTGCTATGACAAAGACCGTTACCCAGATATGTAGTTTCTTGGGAATGACAGGATAGTATCGTCGTTTCATCAAAGGATTCTCAACGATTGCTAAGCCTCTTACGCAATTGTTGAAGAAGGAGAAAAAGTTCACTTGGACCCCAACTTGCGAAGGACGTTTTTAGGAATTGAAGAAGCATTTGACTTCAGCCCCAGTGCTAATTCTGCCAGATATTAGGAAGGATTTTGATATCTATTGTGATGCTTTGCGTTAAGGATTAGGCTGGGTCCTGATGCAAGAAGGAAAAGCAGTCGCTTATGCGTTAAGACAATTGAGACCTCATGAGGAGAATTATCCTACCCATGATCTGGAACTAGCTGCTGTAGTGCATACTCTAAAGATTTGACATCATTACCTCATTGGTAATCGCTGTGAAGTATATATATCATAAGAGTTTGAAGTGTATTTTCACTCAGTCCAACCTGAACATGAGACAGAGAAGATGGTTAGAGTTAATAAATAATTATAATATTAGAATCCACTACCATCCCAGTAAAACCAATGTCATCGTAGATCCTTTAAGTCGAAAGAGCTAATGCAATGCTTTGGAAGTAAAAGAGAATTGCCTAGAACTTCATGAGGAATTTCGGATGTTAAGATTGGAAGTCGTATCCGAAGGATTCATGGCCAGTTTAGAAGTGCAATCCACCTTGGAGGAGCAGATTCGTGAAGCTCAACCAAAGCATCCCGTGATTTCAGATATCAAGCTCAAAATGGCAGAAGGAAAATTCAAGGACTTCACTAAGGATGATCAAGATATACTTTGGATCAATGGATGTATCTGCGTACCAGATATTGATGGCTTGAGATAGTTAATCTTGAAGGAAACTCATGACTCGAAGTATTCTATTCACCCTAGAAGTACTAAGATGTACCGGGATGTTAAGAATAAACTTTGGTGGCCAAATCTGAAGCGAGAAGTCACAGCGTTCGTCGCCTTGTGTGACGTATGTCAGAAAGTAAAGGCAGAACATCAGAGGCCAATAGGTTTGTTGCAACCCTTGAAGTTTCCAGAGTGGAAATGGGAAGAGATCGGAATGGATTATATTACCGGTTTACCTAAGACTCAATCAGAATATTATTCAATTTGGGTAATAGTCGATCGTTTGACGAAAGTTGCCCATTTCTTTCCAGTCAAAACTACTTACTCAGGAGATCGCCTTGCAGAACTATATATATCAAGGATTGTTAGTTTGCACAGTGTGCCCAAGAAGATAGTGCCAGATCGAGGATCTCAGTCCACCTCTCATTTTTGGCAAAGTCTGCACGAAGCATTGGGAACCAACTTGAATTTAGTACTACTTATCATCCTCAGATAGATGGACAGACTGAAAGAGTTAACCAAATATTAGAGGATATGTTGAGAGTTTGTGCTCTAGCTAATGCTACCAGTTGGGACAAAAGTTTACCATATGCATAATTCTCATACAACAACAGTTACCAGGCCAGTCTGCAAATGTCACTATTTGAAGCTTTTTATGGTCGTGCCTGCAGAACCCCTTTGAATTGGTCAGAAACAGCTGAACGTGTGGTTTTTGGACCAGATATTATTCAAGAGGCAGAAGAGCAAGTGGCCATGATCAGAGAAAGATTGAAGATAGCTCAGTTGAGGCAAAAAAAGCTATACTAATAATTGTCATCGTGACCTCAGCTTTGAACTAGAAGATTATGTGTATCTTCAAGTTACTGCACTCAAAGGTGTAAAAAGGTTTCGTGCCAAAGGGAAGCTTTCCCCTAGGTATATTTGTCCGTTCAAGATTTTGGAATGCCATAGAGAAGTTGCCTATCAATTGGAGCTACCGCAGTCTTTAGTAGGAGTATATGATGTCTTTCATGTCTCGTAGTTGAAGAAGTGTCTTCGTGTGCCAGAAGAACAAACCCTGTTGGATTCAACTGGGTTGAAGGAGGATCTCACTTACAAGGAGCAATGAGTCAAAATTTTGGATGTCGTAGAGTGTCGTACCAGAAGCAAGACCGTTCGTTTTTGCAAGATTCAGTAGAGGAACCGCTCAGAAGGAGAAGCAACGTAGGAGCGTGAAGAAGAGCTGAAAGCCGACTACCCTAGCCTTTTCTCTAGCTATGTGTAACATCCCAATTTTCTAGATTTTTTGAGTCTTAAAAAAATTCTTTTTGATTAGTTAGTAGTTGGAAAATTCACCCTTGAGACTTATTTGAATTTTAATCAAAGCTTAATATGGACTTTTGGTATCAAAATAATTTAATATGAATAATTCCAACATCAACAAGTGTCAAAACTATTTTAGTTGGATTCTATGTGCTTGGATATATTTTCTAGATTTTTTATAATTTTTCTGAGTTCATTTGCTATTTTCTATTTGCAACTTAAATTCTCAGTATTTTCTAAATTAGCAAAATGTGTTGAAATATCAGAAATCAAGTTGGGCCGAATCTCTTCAGCCCAACTCCTGTGTTCTCTGTGCGTGGCCCGCATAGTGGCCCATTCACGTGTTTACGTCAGCCCGCGTCGCTCCTCTCATTGTCTCGCTGACCGGTGGGCCCCGCCACTTCTTCGTCCCTGTAGCGTCGTCGTCCTCGCGCGTATTCGCCCTCGTCCGCTATTGAAGCTTCTGGAAGCCTCGTCCAGCACGTTCAAATCTCCAACTAAAACTCATCTGAAAAATACGTCAAATATTATCTCTATCCCTTCTACATCTTTTCGGATAAAAATCATATCTCGAATCTATCTCTATCTCTAAAAACCAAAAGAGTCTGAAACAAACTCAATTTAGGATCTTCCTAATCCGGCATACCCTAGCCCTATAAAAGGCGCCCTGAGGTTCGCTAGTGTCCCCGCATCCCAGAGCCCCCACCCTCATCCACTCTGAAGCCCTAGCGCCGTCGCGATTCAGAGTTTAGGGTTTCAGCCAAGACTTCGTTTTTGGCAAATTGCATCGCCGTCATGATCTCCCCGTCATTGTTGACCACCCCGTTGGGTCCATCGTCGTAGCTGCTACCTCTAGAGCCCTTCCGCGTCGTCGGAGCATCATCGGAGGACTTCCCCGACAATAATTGTAGCTCTCCGCCGCTCAACGCACGCCGCCAACCACCACCGTCCATCCTAACCACCAGTGAGCACTCCATTGAGTTCGCCATAGCCTTAGCTATCTGCTGGTACCATGCACCGCCGATGTCGCACCGCCGTTCGCCATTGTCGGGCGAACCCAAGGGCTCGCCATTGATGTTGACGTGGTAGTCTAGGTTAGTGTCCACCTCAGTGCCATGTTTGTCTTAGTGCTTGTGTCGGCCGAGTCATCTGCCTCGTCAGCGCACACGTGTGCGGTCTAGATCTAAAACCTAGATCGGTTCGATAGACTCAGTCCACCGTCAGCCATATCACTGTCATGTGGGTCCCACATGTCAGGTTTTTCTTTTTATTCTTTTCAGCCAAAAATCTCAGGGCTGATGTCATGCTAGCGTCATAAACCAATTTTCCAGTAGGAAAATAAATCCCAAAAATCCAATAAATCCTTTTTAGGGTATTTCTTTAGATTGAAACTTCCAAAGGCCATATCTTTTGCATCCGAACTCCGATTGAGCCTATTCAAATTTCTAAAATAAGGTCTATTTATCTATTTTTTGTTTTTTTGGAGTTTGTTTTCTTCTCTGTTTTATTTATTTTTGTTTATTTTTTTCGTTTGCGAGTAGATGTTGATATTTTGGGAGATCAAAATGCAAGTTAAACATAACTTACCTCTTCGACATGGAGTGTGCCTAAGCGACAGGGAGCGCTAGGACGATCACCTGTCTCACTAGTAGGAGCCTTCCCCTTGTCCACCGCGTACTTGGCCCGGCCGTAGTCAGTTTCCTATTCGGGGTCCTCCACCACCATTCTACTTTCCCGGGCTCCTCTGGTGCCTTTTATATAGGGTCGGGTACATAAGGTTTCCAGCGTTCGAAGGTTTTGGGTCGTTTCACGTAGTTGAACATGTACTTTTGCTTGATGAACGCCATATCATACATGTCCGGGCCGTCGATCCACTGGAAGAGGTTGCAACGCATCTCTAGCTGCCATTATGCGCGAACGAAGTTAGTGATATGTGGAATGCAACTTAAGATGTGAAAAATCTATGTATGTGTAAGATTCTCTTACGAGGATATTCTTGCACGTGTAGTACGCCAGGGTGATGGTTGCCGGGTGTATGGACTGAATGATCTTCACCGGTTCTTTGCACACAAATTGCAGGTGTAGAAACTCTGGTGGTACTAGTGCATCCTTCATAGAACAATCCGAATAGGTTTTAGCCTTCTCGGCAAGCCACTTGTGCTTTCGCAACATCTTCGCGTAGTAGTCTGACATCTCCTTCCTCTCTGTTGTGTGAAACAAGTTGGAATGAAGTGTTAGCTATGGTGGTGTAGTGTTCTCCTCGAACTCTCTTCTCCCTCCTTTTATAAGCGGATTGGGTGTAGTGTTGAGGGTGGAGGGAAAAAAGTCGCCATTTCGGTCTAAAAAGGTGTAGTGGTAGGGTGCAGTCATTTCAATCTGAAAAGGTATAGTGGCTGGGTGTGGTCTTTTGGTCTGAAAAGTTGTGGTGGTAGGGTGTGGTATTTTCATTCTAAAAAGGTGTAGTGGTAGGGTGTGGTCATTTCGGTCTGAAAATATAGCGTCGCAGTGTGTTGTCATTCTTGTCTGAAAAGGTGGTAGTGTGTGGCGTGACAGGGTGTGATCTTTTCGGTCTGAAAAGGTGGTGTGACAGAGTGTGGTCATTTCAGTCTTAAAAGGTAGTGTGGCAGTGTGTTGTCATTTTCGTTTAGAAAGGTGGCAGTGTGTGGCGTGATAGGGTGCGATCATTTCGGTCTGAAAAGGTGACATGGCAGTGTGTGGTCATTTCTGTTTGAAAAGGTAGCATGACAGAGTTTGATTATTTCGGTCTGAAAAGGTGGTGGTGGTGTGTGGTCTTTTCCATCTGAGATGAACATGGGTAGAAAGTTTAATTTCATTGCGGTATTGAAGTCTCATTTTGTAATGATTTCATGTGTCTTATAATGTTATGTTCATAAAGATCTAGTAGCCAAAATTAAAAACATCTTGCAATTCATAAACAAACATACAACATCGTCCATACACGAATCCCTTATGCAGACAACGACTACTACTTAATACACATTGAACACACTTGACGAGGATCTCATAATCCTCAATTAATTAAATTATTTATCTGTAATATTTATTATAGATGATAGTGTCTTTATACAACCATCAGAGGTACCCCTTATCATTAATGATAAGGGAAGATTACAATTACCTAGTGGTCGTAAGCTATTCTACGACCACCATATGATCATAAGCTATTCTACGACTACCATATGGTCGTAAGATCTTCTACTATCACTTTATGATTGTAAGCTTTACTATGATCACCTCATGGTCGTAAGCTTTACTACGACTAATTCAATCATGACCACCCTATGGTCGATAAAATCCATAGAAATGTGGACCCAATCAACTAGGAACTTTATGCGCTGTGTTTATTTATACACAGTAGTCAACCATTTGACGTTATCCTATGACATAACTCCACACAATCATCTCTGTCTCTAGCATAACTGCAAGGTGAACATGGAGATAATGTTTCTCTGACAATAACTATCATTAATCGTGCACAATTAACCAACCGTTGAGGCACTGTAACATCCCAAAAATTCATTTATGTTAAAAAGAAAAATTAATTAATTTCCTTGAATTTTTTGGATTTTTAAAAGTTTTGCCCTATTTATTTTTAAGACAAAATAAATTATTTGCAAATCTAAATACCAATTTTGAGTTGGAAATATTTGATTTAAGTTCAAAATAATTCAGGGAATTTCTGTGAATTTTTCTAGAATTTTGGAACTCTATTTGCTATTTTCTAAAAGCTTATTTTATTTCTCTCAATTTCAGTAAATCAAAAATCAATTAAAAATCCGGATTTTGCTTCTGGTTGAATTTCTTTCCCATGGCCACTTCTTTTCCTCTGACCCACAGCCTTTTTCCCCGTGCCCAGTCCGATTGTGCCCGCCTCCCTCTTTCCTCTTTCCCTCACTAACAGGCGGGCCCATCCCGTTAGCTTCTCCCTTCCTTTCTCTCCCTCTCACTGACAGCTGGGGCCCACCTATCATCTCCCCATCCTATTCTTTGTCCTCATGCACGTGCCAGCGCTGTTGCCATTTTCGGCCGTTTGAGCTCGTAATTGTGCTCATTTCCACGCACGATCGTGCGTATTAACACCCATGATCTCCACTCCATCTCCCGCGTTCATTCATCCATTGCCAATCGCCTTAATGGCCACTTCCGCCGCCGGTGAGGTAACGCCTGTGCACATCCTCACCGCCTCGTTACCCCCCAGCCACTATAAAAGGGGCATCCCCGTCGCATTTCTCCACTCATGCTTCCATCGTAACCCTAGCTCCCCACTTCCTCTCATTTCATCGGACTTTGGAGTTCTTCGCCGCCGTCCCCAAGATGCACCATCGTCGATTGTGCCGCCGCCGTTGGAGCTCCATCATCACCGTCCACACCAAGAGCTTCGCCGCTGGAGGACCATCGAAACGCCTTCGCTGCCATAGACCCGAACGCGCCACCGCCTTCTTCCTCATCGTCAGCCAGTCCTTCATGTTCCATTGCCATTTTGGTGTGCACCAGGTTCTCTATGTCACCCTCTTTCGTTTGAGCCTACTAACGATTGTTGTCGTGGCCTATAATGCCAACAACCATTTTGGTCCCGAGCGCCACCACTCATCGAAGTGACGTGGCCACCACCTGGTATATAACCACGTGTGCACCACATCAGCTTGTTTGTCCTGTCACTGCCCACGTGTTGCTTGTGTGGGCAAACGCACTATTCTGCACGCCTAATCCACCATGGACCAAGGCACTCTTGTGGACCCAGTCCATGGACCGAGGGCCCACTTGTCAGTGACTGTAGATCTTTTCCCGTAAAAACTAATTTGGCAGAAAAAGGAAAATCAGTTGCTGACATCATGCTTGCTCATATAAACTTCAACGACTCCAGAGAGCTAGATTTCTTTGACAAGTCTGACCAACAACAATTTGAGCAAGGCAAGTTACATCTGTTGATCATATTTGAATCCCAGTATTCTAAATTATTTAAATTCTGTTTGAAATTATTACTGCATGCTTATTTATATTCAATTTAATTTAAATTCTTGTTTGAAAATTATAGTTATTCCCAACTCCATTGTACATCCAATCTTGACAATGAAACAAACATACTTGTCACCTTAGATGAAACATTGTTGATGCAATAACATGAACTAGGAACATTTGAAAAAATTATACGCATAGTCATGCATAGACCAAAAATGTCCAATTTGGGAATTTTAGCCAAATGTTCAACTATTGTTTAAAAATGAGTCATGGCATTGGTATGCCATGGAAATTTTACAAATAATTTTGAAAAGTAAAATAAAATAAAAATTGGTTTAGACTTAGGCGAAATAATTGTTAAGATTGGTGCAAGTTGATGCACGGGATCGATTCATTTCAATCATCGAGACCAAGGTTTTATTAGAAGTTATCCAAGTTAGTTAAGGACCGGTCCGCGAGCTGCGACTTGTAAAGCCCTTTAGTACTAACACAAATCTGGTGTGGGACAGACCTGGCTTAATAATTTGCAATACCCCTCTGCTAGTTGTGCCATTTGGATGTGCGGGTGCTGGGTAGACAGAAATTCCCACTTGGTGCAAGAGGGAGACTTCTGGCGGGCTGGTGGCCTGATGGAGATGAAACCTTAGTGGGCATAACTGCTTTGTGATGGAGCATTGTAATAGCCTTGTGATAATCACTTAGTCGCACGCCTTCGGAAACGTATCATGGCCGACAGGTTAAGTTGATTATCTCTTGTGGGTAAAGTTGTACAACCTCTGCAGAGTGTAAAACTATTCGAATAGCCGCGTCCACGGTTATATATATGTTGAACAAAGCTTTTCGTGGATTAGACTTGGTTTTGTTTTAAAATGATTTTAGCACAAATGTTTTAGGATGGTAAATCCTTAGGAAATTTGACGATTAGCCATGTGATAGGAGGGTATCCTTCATTATATTTTTGTATAGAGGTTATCCTACTATAAGACTTGAAAAATTTAGAAAATGAACTTTAGTTATAAAATAACTACTTTGAAACTTAGTACAAATATTTAAAAAGAAAACATTGCTTTATGCAAAGTCAACCCTGTAATCCTTCTTATGATAAAATCCCGCATGCATTATAATCTGTTATTGGGTGCAACTTACGGAGTATGTTTTGTACTCACCTTGCTTAATAAACCGTTGATCAGAGGAGTACTACATTGCGGTGAGGACTTGGACGACTAGATTGCACCCCAAACGATTGCCTGTGGCGTGTCGTGTGACCCACTACTACTTTATGTTTCTGTTGTACTTTTCTTTTGGCTTTGTGCCTTTTTGTAATAAAACTCTGATAATATGAATAAAATACGTGATATGGACTTGTTATCGTTTTTGTTTAACTGTGTATACTAGCTGTTCATGGACTAGTGTGAGAAACACAGAGAATTCAGGATCCTTCAACTCCCCGGTTCGACAGGCGCCTTCTGGCACGGGACAACTACCACCCCCTCAGAAGCTATATAAGAGAACACCGGTGGAAAGAGGGAGAGAAGACAAGAGACATAAGTCATTAGCTTTAGCTTTCGGTGACTTCCTTCTTGTTGTAAACACAATTCATACATTAACACGAGTATGGTTGTTATTCTCTCAAGAGAATGCCTGAGCCTGTCTAAAAATTCATATGTCTCCTCTTGCATAGTCTCGATTAAGAAACCCCCCCCCCCCCACACACATTCATTTCATAAGTTCGATATTAAAACATCGAAAGTTAGCACCATCCGTGGGGATCTTCTTTTGGCAAATTTTCTTCATTCCCATTCTAATGCTTCCACGTAGGTGAGTGGAATAAGGAGAATTGGTTCAATCTCACAGACTACGTAGGACTCGACATGGATGCCTACTACAACTACGAGCCAAGGAACATTTCGTCCGATGACAATGTCGGTTGCAGGGATCTTTCACCAGGACTCAGGAGATCGCATCCCAGACAAAGTTGATGAGGGAACCTTCCCCCACATAACTTTACACCGAGAGGAGCCAGAATCCTCAAAGGGCAATGGTCTAAGCAACCATGATCAGAGCCACCCCACGACAAGTCTTACACAACGAGGATGGAAGCACTGTATTGCAAGGAACATAATAACACCATCTTCGAACTAATAGGCTCTTTTTTTTTGTTTGCTAATGTCAAACTTCATTGGTCAAAATATAAAAAAAACCATTTGTGACCCCTGTTCAAATGGAGTTTTAGGACCAACAGGCTTATCCTATTCTATTCTTTGATTACAGGAACGCTTAAAGAAGCTTAAATCAGAGCATGGAAAGGTCCAAGTGGGAAATATCACTGTGGACATGGTATGCACTGCATTAACTGTGCATGCGTTGTTTTGTGTTTTGAGGATGCCTTACTATTCGTTGTTAATCCAATCTTAAATCATGTTTCCACAGGTCCTTGGTGGAATCAGAGGAATGATTGGAATGCTCTGGGAAACATCCGTACTTGATCCAGATGAGGTACTCTTCCCTGTTCTACATTACATGTTGGTCATAGTTACTTAATTCAGATTCTCAGAAGTTCCTGTCTTACATTGCATATATGCAATGTGTTGTTGTCATGTTAAGTTTAGGAAAAGAAGCTAAATCACTTTTATGTAGGGTATTCGTTTTAGGGGTTTCTCAATTCCAGAATGCCAGAAGGTATTGCCAACTACTGTTAAGGACGGGGAGCCTTTGCCCGAGGGTCTTCTGTGGTTTGTTTTGAGCAAGACTGTTTTAATTAACTCCATTTGTTTTTTTTCCTTTTTTTCCCTTTAGAACCCCAAAAAAATAAAAAAGATAAAAAATAAAATCATGGATGATAAAAGATTGTTCCTGATTTTAAAAAGGGACATAAATTTGGAAGTTGCTTTTGTTTCCTCGCGTCTGTTTCGCTCCGTAGCTTTCACCTTTATTGAAGTGACGATGTAACGTCGGAACGGACGATTCCTTGCGTCTGTTTCGCTTAGTAGCTTTCACCTTTATTGTAACACGACTTGGAGGAGTGACGTGACTGCTCACTGCCGGATTGACCACTTCGCTACATTGAAGATGGAGTGAATACGTAAGTGTGCTAGCTAGTGCCCGGCCCCACCACAGTGTTGAGCAATTAATAGTTTCAATTTCGAAGATCTTTTATTAAGGATTGTATGAATATAATATTCATAATGTATTGTTTATCCAACGTTAATGTTAGTTCAACTGATAATTACTTAATAGATATATCTTTCGTCATCCATGATGCACCTAATACAAATTTTCCTACTCCGTCACTGACCAGATCTTCAAGGATTGTGTTGGTGAACGACTTTTTAGCAAAAAATAGTAATATTTAGCAAAAATAGTTGCCTCCGAAAATTAATACGAAAAATAACACAGTAAAGCTACCGATGAACAGTCGCCGAGCACATGCCCCTGACGCCCGGAGCTGCTAGGTCCGTGCGTCAGGATATGGACCGTGCTGTGAGGTCACGGCCGGTAACAAAAAAGCAATCCCTACCACGTAAGTAAACACTTGAAACTTTTTTTTTAGAGGAAAAAAAAGAAGAGAATATGACCTTCCACGGCGGGGTCGGGACCGGGTACGGGATGAAAAAGCGATTTCACGCTTAAAGATCAGTCCAGTCGAGAGTATTCATTGCAAGGATAAGATAACCAAAGCGGGCATAGTGTGCCTTTGAGCCGCGCCACAATCAAGTCTCCGTTCATATCACCCTTCGCCTTTGCTGCACCAAACCAACATAAATAGGTTATAGCAGCGAGCAAGACACACCTCGTACCTTGGAGAAAGAGAAAATCTACCACGCTGTGCAGAAGCTAGAATCCGAAGTGGAAATGAAACCCTTATGCTCTTTTGCTCTCTACCTCACTTCTTCCTTCCTCGTGATCCTAGTACACCAACCTCAGCTGCGAGTTGCCCTCGCGCAAACGAACCTAACCGCGGGATCCAAACTGGCACCTCCCAGCTACATCACCTGCCCCTCGGGCGACTTCGCCTTCGGATTCCGCGCCCTCGATTCCAGCGCCACCCAGTTCGTCCTCGCCATCTGGTTTCACTTCGAGACGGCTGATCCCACGGAGCACAAGGTGGTGTGGTTCGCGAAAGACGCGAGCTCCGGCGCGATGGTGACCGCCACGGAGCAGTCTGTACTCAACATCACCGTCGCTGGGCAGCTCTCCCTCGCCGACCCAGCCAGCAAGAGTGCACTGTGGAGCCCTAGCCAAAACCCTGGCTCCGTTCTCGTGCTCCGGGACACCGGAAATCTCCAGTTCCTCGCCGATGGCGGCAGCGGCGCTGCTGTGTGGGAGAGCTTTCAGCACCCAACCGACACGCTCCTCCCAGGCCAATCCATGGGCCGGGGAACGAGCCTGCTGTGCAGGCGCGCGGACATGGACTTCTCCCTCGGTCGCTTCGGTCTATACATACAGACAGATGGGAATATCGTGCTGTACATGATAGACCACCCGGCCCTAGAGTCCAGCAACGCGTACTGGGCGGCCGGCACCAACCAAGTGGGCAACACTCCAGACGGCAACACGACTGTTTTCTTCGACAACCCCGGGCACCTCTACTACCAGCAGAAGAGCGGCGCCACCAAGAACCTGACCTCCAACCCACCCAACTCCACTGCCAGCTTCTTTCAGCATGCGACGCTTGATCCGGACGGCATCGTCCGTGTCTACGTCCGCCCGAAGAACACCGCGGGCCGCGGCAGCACCTCTTGGGCTGTCACTGGTCGATTCCCGACCGATGGTTGTCGTGCGAGAACCAGCAAGTTAGAAGGCATGTGCGGCCCCAACGCGTACTGCATATACTCCGACGAGCGGCTCGACTGCGAGTGCCCAAGTGGTTACTCATACTTGGACGCACTGTACAAGCCCAAAGGCTGCAAGCCGGACTTTGCCCCGGACAACTGCGACGGGAGGAACCACTCGGCCGAGTTCAAGGTCGTGGAGCTGTCGAACACGACCTGGGAAAACTCGGTGCGCTACAAGACGTACTTGTCAACGACGGAGGAGCAGTGCGGCGACAACTGCTTGAGCGATTGCTTCTGCACAGCCGCGTTGTTCGATGGGAGCAACTGCGACGAGGTATCGGTGCTGGCAACTGGGTGGCAAACAAACATCACCACCAACAAAGCGCTGATCAAAGTGCGGACGACCGCCCCTCCAGCCAACGGAACGTCGGCGGGAACCATACTGTCCGAAGTAGTCATTGGTTGCCTGGCATTCTCGTTGCTGGTCACGACAAGCATCCTCCTAGTGCACTGCTACTATACTAAGAAGGACGCCAACCAGCGCCTGTCGTCCATGAGAGTCTTCACTCGAAAGGAGCTCTCCCTGGCCACCAATGGCTTCAAGAACTTGCTAGGCAAAGGAGGCTTCGGCGAAGTCTACCGGGGGGAGGTGAAGTCGGTATACCCAACAGCTGTTGCGGTGAAGAAGCTCATCAACTCGAATGAGCAAGGCGAAAGAGACTTCACAAACGAGGTACAGTCGATTGGGCAGATCCACCACAAGAACTTGGTCCGCATGATCGGGTACTGCAAAGAAGGGAAGCACCGTATGCTTGTGTTCGAGTTCATGCCAAGAGGATCACTTCGAGACTTCCTCTTCCATGCCGAGAGGCCGCCGTGGAGCTGGCGCGCCGAGGCTGCGCTTGGCATCGCCAGAGGCTTGGAGTACCTCCACGACGGATGCACCTCACCGATCATTCACTGCGACATCAAGCCTGACAACATTCTACTAGATGACAACCATGCTCCGAAGATCACAGACTTCGGGATCGCAAAACTCCTTGGCAACCACCAAGTCCAGACGACGGTCACCAACGTCAGGGGCACCAGGGGCTACATCGCCCCTGAGTGGTTTCGTGGCGACGGGCGTATCGACACGAAGGCGGACGTGTACAGCTTCGGCGTCGTCCTTCTCGAGATGATATGCTGCCGCAAGTGCCAGGAGCCGCTGCCCAATGACGACGAAGCTGAAGACGAAACGGTCACACTATTCGGGTGGGCGGGCCAGCTGGTCAACAGCGGCAAAATCGAGCTTCTGCTGCAAAGGGATGACGACGCCATGGAGGACCTGGAGAGGGTGGAGAGGTTCACGCGCGTGGCGCTCTGGTGCATCGAGCCCAACCCCTCTCTCAGGCCGACGATGCATCAGGTGGTGCAGATGCTGGAGGGCGGCTTTGGTGCTGACGCGCTACCCACGACTCCTAACTGTTTCGTTGATCCGTCAGCGCTGATCTCCTTCGTCACCATTAGCAGACCTGCATCATCAATTGTTAAGGTTGCTTCTGACGATCAGGATGGTGATGGTCGCTAGAGTATATATGTGCTAGCTGCAGGTGAGCACAACCAACTAAATTTCAGTTTGGAAATAGATTTCCTTTTGAGTGTCTTATGCTAATGGGACCATATTTCTCACCAGGCAAGAACGCAACAAGTCCTTTTCATTGCTACAGGCACGAAAAATTCTGCTGCTTCTTGAGAGGCGATGGTCAGAGTAGCCAGGTAGTGAATTTCCAATTGTGCTATGGGCAGAGTTGCTAGTCTGCTAAACACTGCATGTGTGGATGAGAATAATGTGGTAAGTAAAGTAAGGCAGTGTACAAAAATACCGACGATTGATTGTACTTTATCAAGCACGCTGTTAGCTAGCAGTAATGCAGGTTGTATATAAAATAATGGGGATTGTCTAAACAGAATGTGACAGTTTTCTCTCTAAAAAACTGTCATATTTTGAAAGTTTATTTACAACTCTATTGTACATAAATTACAGTAAATTATTTATGTAATTTTAGTTCTTGGCTACTGTAACTATTCTTGAAAGTCTTAATAACTTATAATTTCATCGTATGATTGAAAAACAAAGACAAAAAAAATTATATACCAACAAAATATGGCAATATGATAAACCCGTTATATTCTTCACATGTACTTTGAGAAGTTGAGCAAAAACAAAGACAAAAAAAAAATTATATACCAACAAAATACGTCAATACGGTGAATCCGTTATGTTCTTCGTATGTACTTTGAGAGGTTGAGTAAAAACAAAGACAAAAAAATTTATATACCAATAAAATACGGTAATGTGGTAAACCCATTATATTCTTCACAACCAGCAAAAACAAATTCTCGGCGTCGACCACGGCGAGCTTCGCGTCGTTCATGGCCATTGCAGTGGGAGTAGTGTGGCGGACGCACGCTTCTTGGCGGGCACAAGCAAGCCGCCGCCCGAAGCAAATCCTTGCTTCAAAAGCATTCATACACGTTGCACGAATCTAAAAGCATATCTAATGATCAGAAAAATAACAATTTTGAGATAAAAAAAAAACTGTTAGAAGATGCATAGCAATTCTCAAAATAATGTGTATGCAAGTGTTGTTTGTGTTGAGGAACCGTCGTTGGCGAGTCCAGTCCGAGCGATTACCTCGTAGACAAGCGTAGAATTGTAAGAACAATGCATGAACAACAAGAACAGAATAAGAGATAGAACACAGAGATATAGGGGGGCTTCTTGCTTCTCTTTATTCCTTCATCCATCGATCAATTATTTACAATGAATAGCACTCCCTATTTATAGACTACGACCCTACTAGGGTTTGGGATGGGACGCCCACTAATGGGCCGACTGCAGGGTCAGGCTCATGGTTTCCCAACACTCCCCCTTGGGCACCCATCCTTCGTGTCCATGTCTCGTCAAAACTCCATAAAAACCCAATGGGAAAAATTTGGAGAAAGAGTACATGATACACGTTCTGCTGTGATGCACGAATTGCCTCATTAAAAACCTTAGCCGAGAAACTTCAGGAAAACTCGTCAAGGGAAAAAGAGTACAATCCACCCAATTTCATTTAATCTCCTGGATTTATTTTTTGGGTACTCGATCTTCATGATCAAGCTTTAATAATGAGTTCGTGAAGGTTCTCCCCCTGAATTCTGCACTTCTCTTAAATCTTATCATTCCAATTCACATATGCATCTTTCAAAGTTAGATGCAAGAAGTGACTTAGTGAATAAATCTGCAAGATTCTCACATGACTTAGTATGCAGTACTTTAAAAACGTTCATCTTTTGCAATTCATGATCATAGAAGAACTTGGGGTTGATATGCTTTGTGAGAGGATTCTTCGCATAACCCATCTGTACTTGTGCAACACAAACTGCATTTATCTTCATAGATAATAGTGGGGGTTAGTGCGGCATTCAATCCACATGACTGCTGGATGTGGTGAATCATCCGCCGAAGCCAAGCACATTCTCGTGAGGCCTCGTACAATGTTATTATTTCCGAGTGGTTCGTCGAAGTCGATACAAGACTCTGCTTAGATGATTTTCATGGAATTGCAGTTCCACCACATAGGAATACATAGCCTGTTTGCTATTTGGTTGTATGCGGGTCCTACAAGTACCCGTTATCTGCATTGTCATTCATAGTTAAGTCTTAGTTCTTTCTGTAGAACAGACCAAGTTCTTTGCTTCCTTGTAGGTATCGGAAGATGTCCTTCATTCCCTGCCAATGCCTTTGGTAGGTTCTGTACTATACCTTGCTAATAGGTTCACGGCAAATGCAATGCCCGGTCTAGTACAGTTTGTTCAATACATGAGTGTTTCTATCACACTTAAATATGAGAATTCCGGTCCCAGGACTTCCTCCCCCTCTTTTCTAGGTTTGTACGGGTCATTGTCTTACTGCAAAGATCTCCCAACCATTGGCACTTTCAAAGGGTATGCCTTTCCAAAGCCGAACCTTTCCAACACCTTCTGAGTGTAGGTTGACTGATGTACTAAAATTTCTTCAGGAGCATGCTCAAGCTGCAAGCCTAGGCAATATTTGGTTTTCACCCAAATCTTTCATTTCAACTCGACTTGGTAAGAGCTTACTTTCTTAATATCCTTGTGGTTCGATGATATTCGGATCATTTTCATACACCGAGATTATACAAAATCCATTCGGAATCATCGTATAAATACACAGGGTTTATTCTCATTGTTCGTGTAGCCTTTCTTGCATAGAAAGTCGCTTCAAGCGATTATACAACATTCTGCCTGATTGCTTAAGTTCGTACAATGACTTTCTGAGTTTCACACTGTACATATTTCTATTTGCTCTATCTTGGCTCGGGACATTGATACATTCAGGTATCTTCAATGTCCGAATCCAATATTTCATAAAGGTATGCTGGTACCCCATCCATCAATTTCAATTCTAACTTCAAGTTCACTGCCATTGAGATGAATGTCTAAAGGAGGGTCTGCCCATGATCGGGGAATAGGTTTCTTCATAATCATCTCCTGGATGTTCAATGAAACCTTATGCAACGAGCCTTGCTTCTTTTCATTTCTCTTTCGAACAAATATCCACTTATGCCCTACGGGGTGCACAAGGGAAGGCGTACGGCTTACAGGCCCAAACGCCCTTCTTTTATTCGGAGAGAATAATTCAGTTTCTATTGCCTTCTCTCAATCTTCTCAATCTGATCTTTTCTTTCATTCAGCAAGCGATGCAGGCTCTGAATCATGATTGATGATTGTGACAAGTTTCTTTGCAAAGTAACTGTCGACATTGGCTGTTGTCATATTCAAATATTCTCCCGAGGTCATAAAGTTTATAGCTATTTCTTCAAAGGGCGATTCTTCTAATGCTTCTACTTGCTCACCGCTGCTTCCAATTGCGGGGCAAGTCCCTTTAGTTTTTCAGCTCCGATGTGTGCGCACACATCCATGCTGATGTATCCCTTCATGGGAATGTTCAATTCTGGTATGCCTTCATGGGAATGTTCAATTCTGAAGGTTCCATACCTGATGCCAGGTCTCAACTGGCTCCCCTTCTAGTTCTGAGGAACTTCGGTGATCGGCTGTGTCAAGTCCTTCTTATCTTTTTTCACCAGGCGTCCCCAGTTACTTTGGATTCGAGGGGCCGGAGTTCTCGTCCTTTTAGAGGCCTTAGGACGGGATTAGGGATACCTTCATCGGTATTTCAACCCTCTCCGGTGCATTGCGTGCAGGCACATGCTACTTGGTCACGCTCTTCAAATAACTAAAGTGGTTAGGCAGTTGATTCGCTAATATTTGCAAATCTATTATCTTCTGGACTTCAATTGTCTTCTAGACTTCAATTCAATTATCTTCTGGACTGCAATTATCTTCTGGACTTCTCTATTTGCTTCACTAGTGCGCGGGTTATATGCATAGATTTTTAATTATCTTCTGGATTTCAATTGTCTTCTAGACTTCAATTATTTCCCGACATTATCATAAAAGGGTTGATTTCCTCCCCCTAATGACGGGAAACTAACCTCATCTCATGTACTATCAGCGAATCGGGCATTGTTCAAATCTCCAGTCATCGGGTCCAGATACCTGATTATGGATGTTGTCTCATAACCAATGTATATCCCAGACTTTCGGAGAGGGCCTATTGCAGTCCGCTGTGGTGGTGGTATAGGTACATAAACCTTGCAATCAAACCTTCAGAGATGAGAAGTTTTCGGTGCTGACCCTTGCGCTAGTTGCATAGGTGGATGGATGCTATAGGCCGACGGTCTAAAATTGATGAGGGCTGCTGCGAGCAGGACTGCGTGTCCACAATATGTAGTTGGTAAATTACAATTCTTCAAAGTTCTGCTAGTCCATTCTGGGTGCGGACAAGTGGTACAAAATGCTCAACTTTAATTCCCATTTTCATGTAATAATCATCAAATGCTTTTGGAGTAAGTTCTCCAGCGTTGTCCATTCAGGTGGACTTCTCATGATGATCAGAGAAAATATTTCTAATTTAATTATCTGCGAGATTTAGCTATGCAGAAGCTTGATTTCTCGTAGACAATAAACATACGTGCGACCATTCCGAGGAAGCATTGATGAGCACTATAAAATACCTCAAATTACCCTTACAGGGGCTATATAGGACCGCAAAAGGTCTCCCTGGATACGGTCCAGGAATGCAAGGACTTCATCCTTTGCTTTCAGAGCAAAAAGGTCTAGTAATTAATTTCCCGGTGGCACATGCGGGGCACACAAAATCTTCCTGATTCAAGAAATTCTTAACATTCATATCATGTCCCTGTGAATTGTTAATTATATTTCTCATCATCCTAAGACCTAGACGGCACAATCTATCATGCCAAAGATAGAAAAGTTCAGAGCTTCTAAATACGGTTTTCAGGACAGTATAAGTTGTAGGTGCCTTAATATTAGTGTAGTATAGCCCAATTTCATATGAAGGAAGATATTCTAATGCTATTTTTCACTTTCTTCACGCTTTGTAATGAGCAGGTATTCTGTACCATACTCTTCTTCAGTCTCTACATGGAAACTGTTAGCGCAAATATCCTTGAGAGTTCTAGTCGATTCTGGGTACAACAAGTCTTCTTCAATGAACAAAGTTGTGCCCGTTGGAAATATAATTATGGCCCTTCCTGAGCCTATTATACAAGTATCGTTGCGATCGTCAGAAGACTACCAAAGATTCTTGCCGATCGATCGAAAAATTTGCATTTCTCTCAGGATGGTATTCGTTGTGCCGCTACATGCTAAGCACACTTCCTCCATAGAGCGCCACACGCGTTCTAATATAATGTACTTTATTAATATGTAGCAGAAAACAAGCAACACATAAATAAAATTCTTCAGATATCAGAACGTAACTTGCTATTATAAAGACGGAAAAATAAGCCTTGCAGGACTCATAATAAGAATTTAATGCTTTTGCTCTTCTAGAGCTTGCAACCATTATTCAATAATTCAAAAATTCTGCTTCAATTACAAACTGCAAGTTTCTATAAAAGGTCCAAGTGCAATGCGTGCACTGGATCTAATAGGCAAAGTATTCAGGGACTTCTGCCTAAATCGGCTCCATGCGCGATCTTCTCCTCTTGGGCAGCTACGGCTGTGGCCGCTGCGATGTCCAAAGGAGGGATGATGGGGCTGCTACTGGGCTGTTCACATTCATAAGTGCATGTAATGGATGTGAATCCTCTGTGCCTGCAATGGCGAGGTATGCCTCATGCTATCATTTGCCCTTCTTCTTAGACTGGAAAACATCAATAATGTGCAACGCACGACCTTACCCTTCTTGTTCCTCTCATTCGTGAGAGGCTTCATCACCTTGTAGCTGCTAGCAGTGGCTTCATGGCCAACATTTCTACTAGGTGGTTGCGAGATGAAGTTCTTTCTTAGAATATCATCTTGAGTTTCTGCAACTTGCATGATGTCAATTAATTCGGCATACTTCATGTAGCCGTCTTGACGATAGTTGCTTGCGGATTGCACCGCGTTCGGGTGAAAGGTAGAGAGTCTTCTCAATCTTCTGCTCATCCGTGATTACATTACCACAGAATTGAATACTGTTATAAATTCTGTACAAATTCTGACCATACTGGTCGATTCTCCAATTCTCGATTCGTGATGCCATCATCTTCATATTCATGCAAAAAGTTCAAAGGATTACTGCTGGTAATCTGCATAAAATAGTTGCAAAATTCTCACAATGCTCTTCGAACTCCAGGTTCGTGTTCCCGTATTTTTCTATGCATTTTTCATGATTTACTGCTATTTCCAGTGATTAAAAGCAATATAAACAATCACAGATAATTAAAACAGTAAATACGGTAAATAAATCGCATAGAAATAATAATAAAAAAGTTAAACATGCTTCAAGTTCAAAATTATGCAAAAAATTGGATTCCCGAAGCCCTTTTCTGCTGGAAAAAAAACTTTTCGGCGAAAACTACAAGTTTCAGTGGCTAAAACGTGAAATCTCAGTTCTGAGAGAAATTACGCATAATTTCATATTTTCCGAGGGGGGGTTTCACAAAATTTCATTATACGCGAAAACTTGTGCGCAATTATGAAAAAATTCAAGGCCCTTTTTTGCAAAATTCCGATTTTCCGCACGCGCCCCCCTTCATTTTTTTATCACCGATTTATTCATGGGCCGGCCTTCATGGCCCATCCCGCCCGGGTTAAGAGAGGGAGGTGGGGGTCTTCTAGGGTTTCTTGCCCCCCACCCTACCGTGCAAGAGGCGGCGGCGGCGGCGGCGTTCAAGCCGGCGATCCGAGGCGGCGGACCGAGCGGGTGCGGTAGGGAGGCGGCAGCGGTGCCCGTGCTCGGTGGCGGCTCCGGGCGCCGCCCGTGCAAGGAGGCGGCGGCGGCTCGAGCGAGGAAGGCCGTTGCGCGGCTCGGCGCTTCGGCGCGACGCTCTGCGAGGAGCAAGGCGGCGACGGCAACGGTGCGGTGGCGCGGGCTGCGGCCGACGGAGCGGCGCGCCGCACGGCGGCCGTGGGCGCCGTTACCGGCCGGTCGCGGTGGTGCTGGCGCCGGTGGCATCGCCCCCTATTCTCTTTTTTTTCTTGATCTGGGTTGGGTTGGGTCGGCCGACCGTCGTGATGTGTGGCAAACCGGCTGCAGGCCGTGCTCCAGAACGTGACGGCGGCCCGTTCGGCGGCGCCTGCAAGGCGGCGGCAGTGGCCACTCGGCGGCGCCTGCAAGGCGGCGGCGACAGCGGTTCGGGCCGGTGGGTGCTCCTGCCTGGGGCTCCAAGACGCAGGCACAGGAACGACCTCCATGGCGCTGCGAGCACCAGTGGCGGCGTGGCACCATGGCCTATGTAATTACTGTTCATATGTAATCACTGTTCATGTTGGATTACTGTTCATACAACTGTATGTATGCGATGCAATGTGGTGTAATACGAGATTGCAACGGGGCGCGGCTTCATGCCGACATGTGCATGTTTGCCGCGTGCTGGTGACGTGGCTCTGTCGTTGCCTCCATGGCGATACGTGATGGCGGACTATGCCGACCGGTAACGTATCGCGGAGGTAGTGACAGCTGCTTGCAGGCGGTGCCGTGCACATGATGCCTTCCATGCGATTGCATATATTACCATACGGTACAATCATCATCTACTCTTTCATGCAATCCACTGATCGGCTTGGCCAGCGACTTCAAGTCGGCTGGCGGTAGATTAGAGCGGATTTGCACCGTAGGAAACCAATCTAGAAAGCCAACTTTGCAGAATTGAAAGCAATATAGAAAACGATTCAATCTACGAGTGTCGTTCATCGACGGTTACCTTTTCGATGCGAGGAGAGTCGATCGTGCTGATAACGTGTTGAGGAACCGTCGTTGGCGAGTCCAGTCCGAGCGATTACCTCGTAGACAAGCGTAGAATCGTAAGAACAATGCATGAACAACAAGAACAGAATAAGAGATAGAACACAGAGATATAGGGGGGCTTCTTGCTTCTCTTTATTCCTACATCCATCGATCAATCATTTATAATGAATAGCACTCCCTATTTATAGACTACGACCCTGCTAGGGTTTGGGATGGGGCGCCCACTAATGGGCCGACTGCAGGGTCAGGCCCATGGCTTCCCAACAGTTTGTGTTAGCGGATTGCTTCCAGGATTCCCTGCTGCGCTGATTCTCAGGGATTCACACGGCATTCAGTTTCTGTGTATTCGGTTATTGCTTTCCTTCTGCTGTAATCTTATCTGTTTTTCTACTTGGCGTCCGAGCCATGCTCTTGTACTCGTACATATATACGGATAGCAATACATGTTTGTCGTGTGCGGTGTTCCTGCCATCGAGTCTCTCTCTCTCTCTCGTTCTCTCGCTCACATGGTATCAGAGAGGTCATCCTCGGCCTGCTGATTCCGCTGACCACCACCACCACCATGTCTACTCAAAACTCTTCCTCCTCCTCCACGGCCATCACCTCTGTCGTGTCTCCTGCCGCCCATGCTGTCAATGTCACGAGCATTAAGACACATGCCCATCAGCCTCAATCTCCAGGGCATCGTCATGCTCGGGAAATAAATGTCGCGAGCATTAAGACACCATCATGCTCGGGAAATTAATCTCCAGGACACCGTCATGCTCAGCCTCAATGTCGCGAGCATTAAGACACATTCCCATCACCTCTGTCATGTCTCCTGCCGCCCGTGCTGTTAATGTCGCGAGCATTAAGACACCGTCTTGCTCAGGAAATTCAGCCTTTTGCACCATGTCGAGGGCACCGTCGAACCTGATCCTGACAATCGTTATTGTGACTTCACTGTCCTCTCTTGGCTCTACGGTTGCATCTATGAGGAAATTCTCGCCCTCATCATGGAGCACGGCCAGACGGCGCGAGCTCTCTGGACTAGCGCCCCCGATCTGTTCCTCGACAACAAGGAAAGTAGCGCAATTTTCCTTGAAGCCGAGTTCTGTGCTGTTTTCCAGGGCGACATGACCTGACCGACTACTGCAAGAAGCTGAAGACATTGGCGGATGCGCTACGCGATGTTGGCCAGCCGGTGTCAGATCAAACCCTTGTTCTGAACACTTTGCTTGGCCTGAATGAGAAACTTTCTCACATGGCCACCATCGTTGCCATGCAAACTCCCCTTCCAAGTTTTATGAAGACACGTTCTCTTCTTCATCTCGAAGAGATCCGCAAGAACTCCTCGGAGCTGGCCCCTGCCATGTTGGAAGCTTTCCTTTGACCTTTGTACTGTTACTACTTCGTTCGAGAGAAAATCGCTCGGTCCTTTCACCGTGAAACCCGCTGCTCTGACATTGATTGATACAGCGGTCCTGTACCTCCCCAACGTGACTTGCCTTGCCTGGAGGCAGTGTCTTCGCTTGACTTGAAGCAGCGCCTCCCATGGGACCCGCTGGTCTCTTCGATGTGATGCACTCGCCTGGCAAAAAGTAGCGTCCCGCCTGGACTTCTTTTCTGCTAGAGAGAGAATACCAAGACAAAGCACAAGACGCTGAGAACGCAAATAATCGAATTGTTTCGGGTGCACTAAGCGTTGTCCCTCTTTTTGTTTTTTCATGTATTTTTATACCCAAGATTACATAGATGCAATCAGATTTCTAATCCGTATAAAAAACAGACTCACATTTGAACTTCTCACCAAAATTAACTCTTACCAAAAATAACAAAACCTTTCTAAACAAGATTAATTCTATCAATAACCCCCTTAATCTTGTTTCTTCACCTTGACCGTGTCAATCTTCCCTATAATCTCCAAGAACTTGATCCGCTCTAGCAATTTCGTTAAAATATCAGCAAGTTAATCTTCTGTTTTGATGTGATCAACTATTATTTTTCCTTCTTCATCAACTATTATTTTTCCTTCTTCGACACACTCCCGAGTGAAGTGATAGTGAGTATCTATATGCTTGCTTCTCTCATGGTAGACTAGATTCTTGTCATTCTTCTTTTCAGAGCCACCTTCTCCTTGTCCTTTCTTAGAATCATCTTTGCAAAGATCCCCTGAGACTTCTCTCGATTGTATGTGCTTATCGATTTAGAAGCAGGCACTCCATCACCATTGTGGCTTACTCTGCCATTGTCGCCAAGGCCTGTATTGTCTGCCGAGAGTTCAGTCCTGTTGTCACGACTGCAACCCTTGAAACCACCATTGCCACGCCTAGGAGCACCACTACCCATATAGTAGCCATTTGAGTAGCCATCTTCCTGCCCAAAAGCACACCTTGGTGGGAGCAGTTTTTATTTTTTAATCTTTTTTTAAAATATTTTAAAGATAGCCTCTTCTTAACTTTATTTTCAATTCTAACCCCTTTGGTCACGCCATGACCTGTGGCGTGACCAAACTGTGCTGTCACGCCATCTACCACGGCGTGATCAAACCTGCTAGATAACCCCCCGAGCCAACACGCGTCTGTGTTCGAGCTAAGTCTTATCACGCCAAGAGGAGTGGTGTGACAATACTCATTTGCCACGCCAAGATTAGTGGCGTGACAATATGCTTTTGCCACGCCACGCGTGGTGGCGTGGCCAAAGGGGTTAGAATTGGAAATAAAGTTAGAAAGAGGTTATCTTTAAAATATTTTTAAAAAATAGATTAAAAAATAAAAACTGCTCCATTGGTGGACGAGGAGGGACGTACTCCTGTCCATCTGCAGGCTTAAGGTACTCATTGATGCTTATAGCCTTGCCTTTCTTTACAACACCCTCCTTCCCCTTGCGCTGACTGTTTTCCTCCTTGTTACTAGCATCATCATCTGCCTTATTTTTCTCTAAGATTTGCAAACCTTGAAACCCTTCAGCAATGATCTTCCTCTCCACTGATTTGGAGGACTCCAAAGATTTCTTCTTCTATTCAAGCACCTTCTCATACTCAGCAAGGGTCATATCCTTTTTTTCTTCTTTAGCAACCTTTATCTCCGGTTCTTCATCAGTCTTTTTCTTAGAACCATCCACTTTAGGGTCTTACTTCTGTAGTATGTGATTAGTCTGATCATAAATCTCAGACAAGCTTTTCAATTTTGGAATCTTCTCTGTTCCTGCTGGAACCTCTTCCTCTTGCATGGCTTGATGTTGGCTTGTTGTACTGTGGGAGCCAACATTAAAAGCTCTTGCCGATATCCCCTGCTGCCAAAGGGACCCGACACTTGACATTCTGAGTCGATTCCTGCTACGCCAGCTGCATGTCATCTGGTCCTCCCAAGCAACTGCTATCTGAGCCAGCTAACTTGTCGCCTGGACCGCCTGCATGCACGTGGGGCACATCGGTGCCAGCAGCTAAGCTACTGCACGCTGCGCCTCCTATGCCTGCATGTCCATGGGGACCATGGCCTCTAGTTGCATGCCCACCTCGCTCTACGTGCGCATGGGCGCTGTGACCTCCCGAGCCACCGTCTTCTATGTGCGTGGGACTACTTTTGCCAGCTGCATGCGCTGCATGCACGTGGGGCCCACCGCTCCCTTCTGCGCTGGGGAGAGCAAAGACTTCTTCGGGTAGACCACCGTGGGATCCGACGGTGGAGATAGGGACAGTTACGTCTACGTCTTCGCCTAACACAGAAAAAGAGAACCAACTTTGTTTGTTTTGTTCCATAGCTTGCTCATTTCCCCAGTTCCACTCTAGCTCCTCAAGGTTGTCCTTTAGACAAGTCAGTTTACAAGTTTTTAGAGAAACTTTGTACAATTCGTTCAGAAATTTTTTTCATCTTCATCAACACATCTTTGTTTTTGTCACACACACACAAGAACTCATCTTACAGCTCCACCCTCCATCCTTCTTCCGCTAGCTGCCCGAGACTGAGTATGTTGTTACATAAGCTAGGTATCAAGTAAATTTCAGACAGCAATTTCTGATCACTGTTCTTGTATTTCAGTAGCACTGTTCCTTTGCCTCTTATCTGCACTGTGGAGCTATCGCCAAACTTGACTTTGCCCTTAATCTTCTCGTCGAGCTCATGGAACATAGAACGATCTCCCATCATGTGATTACTTGCTTCATTGTTCAAGTACCATAGATCAGTGTGATCATTGTTACCTCCCTCCGTGCGTAGTTTAGGAACTATGTTCTCCTCGTTCAACATTACCATGACCGACGCCTCTTTGATACATAAGGAGAGAAGCAGGGTAGGATCGTCGTCTTCACAGGCTCGGGTGAGGTTTATTTTCTCGTTCTTCTTCTTGTTTCGACAATCCAAAGTGTAATGCCCGTACTTGTTGCAGTTGAAGCACTTTATATGGCTACAGCACTCCGACGCGTAGTGACCGAATTTATCACATTCAAAATACTTGATATGTGACTCATCACAGAATCTATCACCACCGCCTTGCTCAGCCTTGTCTCCATCTATACTGCCTCACCCATGCTAGCATCCACACTCACGGCTACTTGATGAGCCACGACCGTCCTTCGACGACGATTCCTTGTGAAATCGCCTACCACCGCTTCTTGCATCTCCCTCTAACAGCAACGCCTTCTTGTTACGGGATTGATACCCCTTTAGTAGCTCCTCATGCGCCTTGAGGGACCCGATGATCTTGATCTTCTTATTGTCCAGATTGGAGGAGTACATGAGTATGGTGACGCCAATAACGTGCTTTTTTTGGTAGCACGCGCAGGCATTTCTTCACTGTCACAGATTCCTCCATCTTATCACCGAGAGAGACAATCTGATTGTACAGTGAAGTCAGCTTGCCGGCGAACTCGTTCACTAACTGGGTTTATCCCATCTAGAGATTCTCAAACTCATTTCGCAAATTCTAGAGCCGTACCTCCTTCACGCGGTCAACTCCCTCGTGCATCTTCTGAAGTGTCACCCATGCTTCACGTGTCGTCTCTTTCTCGATGAGTTGATGCACCATCGAATTTGGTACCGCTTGATAAACTGTAGCAAGCACCGTTTGATATGTCTTGTCATCTACCTCTGTCTTCCCCTTTAGATCGATTGCACCCAAAACACCTTGGGCACGCATGTTCGCCTTCATCTTCATTGCCCACACCGGGTAATTATTGGTCGTTAGGAGAGGATATTGGAGGGAGATCAGCCCATCCCGGGCCTTCAATTTCTTGCCCATGATCTTCAGGTACCACCAAAATTAACAGGCTCTGATACCAATTGTTGAAATTTTTCCTTTAACCTTTGCACTGTTACTGCTTCGTCTAGAGAAAACTGCTCGGTCCATTCATCATGAAACCCGCTGCTCTGACATTGCTTGACGCGGTGGTCCTTGTACCTCCCCAACATGACTTGCCTTGCCTGGAGGTAATGTCTTCACTTGACTTGAAGCAGCGCCTCCTATGGGACCCGTTGGTCCCCTCAACGTGATGCACTCGCTTGGCAAAAAGTAGCACCCCGCCTGGACTTCTTTTCTACTGGAGAGAAAGAACACCGAGACCAAGCGTAAGACGCCAAGAATCCAAACAATTGAATTATTTCGGGAGCACCAAGCGTTGCCCCTCTTTTTGTTTTTTCATGTATTTTTATACCTAAGATTACATAGTTGCAATCGGATTTCTAATTCGTATCAAAAACAAACTCACATTTGGACTCCTAACCAAAATTAACTCTCACAAAAAATAACAAAACCTTCCTAAACAAGATTAATTCTGTCATGCCACAATTCTCTTTGCTATTGGTGCCGGCGCTTCATCCGATGGCTCCTCTTTCGGCAATCACTCTAGCGCATCGATCAGGGCGATCGAAATGACTGTGACTCCATGCGCGGCAACCGCAACTGGCGCAACAAGGGGCGCAACCACAACTGGCGCAACAAGGGGCACAACCACAACTCACGTGGTGGCAACCCCACTAGACAGATTGGCCACTACTCCAACGTGGCGCTCCCGGTCAGACCGGCCAACATGGCCCGTCTGGTCAGACCGGCCAATCTGGTCAGGCTCCCTGGTTTTGCTTCGACCCTTGGACTAGCTAGACCTCTAGCTGGCCGGGCCAGTGGTACCCTCCTACCAACGCCGGCCTCCTTGGACCTCGACCTGTGGCTGCTCCATCTCAAGCATACATCACTAGTCATGCACCTGCTTCCTCGTTGATCTCACATGGAGCACCCTCCTTCAACGCCCCATCGTCGTGGGACCAGGCCGGTTTCATTGCCACCATGAACAACATCTCCCTCCATAATTCCACCCAAGGTGACTAGGTCATGGATTCTAGGGCGACTTTGCATATGGCTTCTGAGTCAGGTAATCTCCATTCCTCTCACCCTTGTTCCACTTCCTCCTTCATTACAGTCGGCAATGGCTCACGACTCCCCATCACCCATATTGGCCATTCTTCCTTGGTTGTCCCATCCTCATCTTTGCATTTATCAAATGTTTTGGTCGCCCTAACCTTGTCGAAAGCCATATTTCCGTTCGTTAGTTTACACATGATAATTCTTGCACTGTCGAATTTGACCCTTTTGGTTTCTCTGTCAAGGATTTCCGCACCAAGAAAGAGATTCTTCGCTCCAGTAGCAATGGTGATCTCTATCAGGTGTGCTCCACTGTTGTTGCCCATCCGAGCTAGGTGCTGCCCTCGGTGTCCACCGATCTTTGGCACCAACGCTTGGGACATCCCGGCTATGACATCATGTCCTCTCTCCACAAATCGCCTTTTATTCCTTGTAATAAGCCAGCCAATATTGTTTGTCATGCTTGTCAACTTGGCAAACACACCCGCTTACCGTTTCATCATTCTACAAGTAATACCATTGCACTTTTTCAGCTTATACACTGTGATTTGTGGACATCACCCATTCTTAGTAATTCTGGTTATCAATATTACTTGGTTATCCTTGATGATTACTCTCACTTTCTTTGGACATTCCCTTTATGCAAGAAATCCAACGTTCTCTCCACCCTAACCATCTTTGCCGCCTATGTGCGCATGCAATTTGCTCTCCCTATATAATCCATTCAAACCGACAACTGTCATGAATTCATGAATTCCCTTTCTTTGGACTTTTTCATGTCCCATGGCATCTTCCTCTACCTTTCCTGTCCTTATACATCTCAACAGAATAGGAAAGCCGAGCATGTCATTCACACAATAAATAATGTCCTCCGTACCCTACTTTTCAAGCTCATATGCCACCTTCTTACTAGGTTGAAACACTTTCGGCCGCCACCTATCTCCTTAACCGTCGACCTTCTCAACCCCTCTGCTTCAAAACACCATATGAGCGTCTCTTTCTCACTCCTCCTTCCTATTCACATCTTCATGTTTTTGGTTGCTTGTGTTACCCTAAACTTTCCGCCACCACTGCCAACAAATTACTATCTCCACGCTCATTAGCTTGTGTGCTCCTTGGTTACCCTACCTCCCATAAAGGTTTCCACTGCATGGATCTCACAACCCGCCATATCATTGTATCCCGTCACGTGACCTTCGATGAGCTCTCATTTCCTTTCGCCATAGATAGCACAAACCCTTCTCCTGATTCCTTTGACTTCCTTCTTGACTTTGTGTCCAGCACGCCATCTACCTGTACTGCACACATCCTTGCCGCCCTCTATTGTGCACCCAGCCCCCTCCGCAATAGCTCCCTAGGCTATCTCTCCTCCTACACAAGCACCGAGCCCAGCATCTCCACCAGCCGTGAGTCCAGTACCACCTACACCTCCTATACCCCACAGCCCTCTTCCACGTCCCGCACCTAGACTACATCATATGGTCACTCATGCGAAGTCTGGCATCATCATTCCCATTGAGAAGATTAGTCTTTCGGCTTCTCACTCCTCGCTCTCCCCCATTCCCAAGTCCTATCACAATTCTCTTCACGATCCTCATTGGCATCGTGCTATGGAGGACAAGCATCGTGCTCTTCTTGAGAACAATACACAGTCCCGTGTACTTCTTCCGTGGGGGTGCCAATATTGTCTTTGGGAATGGGGTCTTCAAGCATATATTTCATTCCAACGGCACGCTCGCTCGCTACAAAGCCCGTTGGGTCGTTCACGACTATTTTCAGTGACCAGGCTTACTCCGACACCAACTGGGCTAGTTGTCCTGACTCACGTCGCTCCACTTTTGGATATAGTGTCTACCTTGGTGATTCTCTCATCTCGTGGTCCTCTAAACGACATACGATGGTTTCTCGTTCCAGTGCCGAGGCAGAATATCATGCAGTGGCTCATGCAGTTGCCGAATGTTGTTGGCTTTGTCAACTCCTCACCGAACTACATCATCCTATTCGTTCCGCTACAGTGGTTTACTGTGACAACATTAGTGCAGTCTACATGTCTTCCAACCCAGTTCAGCACTGGCACACCAAGCACATTGAGATTGACATCAATTTTGTTCCCTAGAAGGTGTCTCTTGGCGAGGTTCGGGTTCTGCATGTTCCCTCGTGTCACCAATTCGCCAATGTTATGACCAAGGGACTCCCGACTCAACTGTTCTGGGATTTTTGGTCCAGTCTCTGTGTACAGCTGCCCCATAATTCGACTGTGGGAGGGTGTTAGTGGATTGCTTCCAGAATTCCTTGCTGCACTGATTCTCATGGATTCACACAGCATTCAGCTTCCTTGTATTCGGTTATTGTTTTCCTTCTGTTGTAATCATATATGTTGTTCTTCTTGGCATCCAAGCCAGAGTTTTTTTTTTTGCCGAAATGGCACTATTGCGGGCATTTTTGACGCAAGTA
Organism: Ampelocalamus luodianensis; assembly: GCA_036346255.1. Taxonomy (NCBI): domain Eukaryota; kingdom Viridiplantae; phylum Streptophyta; class Magnoliopsida; order Poales; family Poaceae; genus Ampelocalamus; species Ampelocalamus luodianensis. The sequence goes on from CM070628.1 coordinate 67,867,184, forward strand.
GCGCCTCTCGCGACGTATTGGCAAAAATGGCAGCTCAGTCATACGCCCATAGCCCGGACACGCGATGTGCCGACACGTAGCCAAGTCCGCACAGCCACCGCCTGGACTTAGCCAAGTCCACACGGTCACTGCCCAGAACCAAGTCCACATGGCCACCGCCCGCACTCAGTGCCACACAGTCACTGCCCCGAACTGACAAATAAAATTCACATTCTTAAATCACTTTCTCTCCCATATAGATCCTCCATGCCTTTCCTTCCTTGTTCAGCAAGGTTTGAAGCACCAGCTCAACCACAACTACAACTTCTTGAGCAGCTCTTTTTTGCAAATAGCACGCTAGGTGAGCCACTTTTGCAAATACACCACGCAATAGTGCCATTTAGGCCAAAAACTCATTCCGCCTGACCTGCACCGATGTAACGTTTGAAATGCCCCCCCCCCGCCCAGGGTAGTTGTTAGGACCGTAGCAGTTTGGAACGGCTCCCCTATGGGCAGTTGATTTTTTGTCCACTGCATTTGTCGTTATTACCGTAGTTGTAGTTAATTAGTCTTACTCAACTAGTCGTAATTAATGTAGTTTGTATTCTTAATTAAATCGTTGATAATAATTTAGTCGTGGTTTATTACTGTTAATAATTTATTAGTGCTCATATTTAGTGGTAATTAATTAGGCTTTATTATTTGAGTATGAATTAGTTAGTGGCTAAAAATTAGTGTAAATTAAGTAGTCGTAATTATTTAGACGTAATTAGTTTAGTGGTAATTAATCATTCGTAATTAGTTTAGTGGTAATTAGTTCGACATAATTAATTCATTGAAAATTAATTAGTCATAATTAATCAGTTGTAATTACTTTAGTGGAAATTAAATAGTTGTAATTAATTTGTTATAATTAACTTAGTGGTAATTAATAAATCGTGTTTGTTTGAGTCGTGGTTTATTAGTGGTAATTATAGTAGTAATAAATTACCCGAGACAAGGGGAATGGGCTATTGCGTCGCGAAGACTAGTTTCGATCCTCTATTTTCCTGATTCTAAAAAAGTTGTGTGTGTATCTTAGCTGTTTTTCGGTTTGTTCAATCGCGCATACTGTCGTTTGAAATGCATGTTACCAAACCGCACGGGGCATGTAATTAACAAATCACGAAGTGCATTCTGAAATGGCGTCAAATTTCTTCATCAAATTTTATGAGTTCATGTGCAAACTATCGTGATTTCATGACTCCATGTGTACCTCATTGTTTTCTGATTTCATGTTAGTCTGAAATTGATTTACTCGGACAATACGCACATAACATACAAAATATGCATACAAACATAGCACAGCAAAAGTGCATCTACGTATGTGTGAAGACACGAGATACAATATGGCTCACTCGTCGGAGCCACTCTCTACTCGCTGCGTCTGCGTCTGTGTGCGCGTCTTGTTTTTGCGTTGAGCATATCCCGTGGGATAAGTTAGCTGGTCCAGAGCGCGCATATCGGTTTAGAGGGGGTACGGAGACCATGCAGTGGGCGGAGGTGCATCAGTAAGCTAACTCTGGTCCAGCTAAGTGTGTCCAACATCACAGCCATTCAGCTAAGTCATGCCAAACTAGTTGCTACCTGCAATCTTAATAGTAATGAATGAATCTAGAAATCCATGCCCGGAATGTCCACCCCCTTGAACGCTGTCTGCAAGTCCCTTAGTGCAAAGGAGCTTTGGCCTTGACTGTGTGATGCGCCGACGACCCTGGAGGAGCTCGACTCTTGGTACGGTACTCCGAACTGGTCAATGTACGATAGGGGTGGGTGCCTTAGGTGCCATGGTCCAAACCTTAGTGCTATGTACTGCTCCCTGGCAAGAGCTAGGAGGCCGTATCTTCATCAGTGGACGGGTGGCTGTCACCCCACGATCAACTGAAGGCTGCAAGATAGAATGATGTTAGGCAAAATAAATACTCGGCACGTAAACTAAATATCTCGTACCTCCTAAATGACAATGCAGATGACCGAGGGGGAGTGACAGTCTGAGTACGGGGTGCGAACGGCAGAAGTGATGCATCTCGACGGACGCGTGGCTGGAGAACGACATGATGCTAGTGAAACCTAAGGAGTAATAAAAAAATTGTACATAACTTACCTCCCCACCGATCTGGAGCGCGGATGACCGACGGGGAGAGCTACGATGCCCATCGGTCTAACTTGGTCGTGCTAACCTAGCAGGTGAGCACGATCCCCCACTTGGTATGTGGTGTGTAGGACGTCGTCTCTCGAACGGCCACAACTCATGTTCTTTATGACATTCTTTGACTCCGCAAAGGTGTACTTCAAAGTGCTCAACAGCCCTAGTACGGTGTGCTTTGGGATGCAGATCACGGTCTCTGATGCGCTGCAGCCGCTCCAACTGATGTGAGAGACAAAACTGGTTCAGTAATAAATAATACAAATATCATCAATGAAATGATTAAAGGTTGTAAGTGTCTTACGGTGTCATCATGTCGTGAAGTGTTGTGTCGATCGAACGAGTGGCAGGGCCTGTCCGGGTGCGTCACCTACTCCGGACGCTCTGGTGGAGGACAGGTGAGTCTGGTGCACGACCGTGGTATGTACCACTCGATATACTAACGGTATGTCTATACGTCGTACGGTCGCTGCTCCTAGAAGATCTCGATGTGTGCCGCCTCTATTCAGGATGTAATCCACTCATGCTGGACTTCTTGCCAGTCCTCAGCATGTCGGCCTATCCTCGATTACCTGCATTCCAAAAGGATTGATGTTAGAACAGAGGCTATAGGTATCAAGTGTGAACATTACTCGATGGAGTTGAACTCACAAGTGGACTACTCGCTGCAGGATCCTGTCGTCGGGAGGCAGCACGACCTGGTATGAATTGAACTACCGCATTATGCGCTGCGACGCATAAGGCTCCACCATATGTGCAAACACCTCGCTGGTCTATCCTTCGGCCAGCGTAGTTGTACAATAGTCCATTGGTAGCCCATAGTGGGCTCGTCTATCAAGTCGTGCAACTTATGGTAACGGTGCACTATTCTCTCAAAGGACAGCCACCCAACAGAGAAATGCTCCCAACTCCATAGCTATAGGAGCACGTAGCAGATGGCAAGGCTCGGCTTCACACCGATGTCGCGCCTCGAAGCATCAGATAATCCCTTGTAGGTGGCGCAAAGTATGGCGGATCCCCGGTTGTACTGAGGCATTGCCCTAGCCTCTGTGTCAACCAAAGACTCGACGATGCATATGAAGTTGGGGTACACCCAATCGCCCTGTGTCATGGAAAACAGGACCGAACCAAAGAGATGAAGAAAGTAAGAGACGAGGTGCGTCCGAACAACCTCGTCAAGTGCATCCTCCGAGCATTGACTGAATTGCCCCAGCCAAGTACGAGGGATGCCATGGGAACTGCTCGGGACAGGTATGCTGAACCGATGCCCCATCCTAGCCTTTCAGTCCGCCGGTGGACGGCTTGTAACAAGTGGCTCACCTTGAATCAGAAGACCGATCGGGAATGAGATGTCCTGGAGAGTGACTGTCATCTCACCCCACCAAAAGTGGAAGGTGTGCATCTCGAGGCTCAACCTGTCAACAAGTGCTGACAGCAGACTACCATTTAGGGTGAAGTGGCGTCCAAGGGAGAGCAGCCTCGTAAATGTCAACAAGCCCGTGTCCCGAAGGATTAGGATGTAACGAGTGTCTAACTGCTAGTATTCCCTCCTAAGCCGAAGCACCAGGGGTGGAGGGTAATCTGTGTCCCCGTCAATCCATGACTTGCACTAGTGATTCTCATCATAGAAGGATTCCAAAAGCTCTGATAGATACATAGCTTGCAAGAGATGGAAAAGACAGATTATTAGTGAAAAAAATTGATAATGACAATAAATTACCATAAATTATAAATTAAACTAAATACAGACAACAAATTAGTGTACACTAATTAACTATGACCAAATTACTTATGACTAATTAAGTACAACTAAATTAGTTGTGACTAAATTAATTAAGACTAATTAATTAATTACCACAAATTAACCTATTCTACATAATGACAACTACATTACTCACGACTAAATCAATGACGATGAACTAAATAGCACCGAAATAATTATGACATATTTATTACCATAAATTAATAACAAAAAAATAATTGCGGCTTACTAACGTCGCTAAATTAAGTATGACTAATTAATGATGCCTAATTAATTACATCTGATAAAATGCGACTAATTAATGACAGCTAATTAATTAAGGCTTAATTCCAACTAACTATTTACGACTAAGTAATCGAGTAAAACTCAATAATTATGACTAATTAATTGGTGACTAATTAGCTATGCCTAAATAATTATAAGTAATTAATTACGTAAGATTAATTTAACTATGGCTAATTAATTATGACTAATAAACTCACACAAATTTTATTACAAATATTTGAAAACGACTAAGTTAAGTACGCCTAAATAACTACAACTAATTAACTATGAAAGTTTCATTATGACTAATTTACTACACAACTAATAAAGAAAATACGTGTGAGGAAAAAATACCTACTAATATGGCTGCAAATGATGGTTGTGAACGATGCTTGATCGTCTGCGAAAACGTGATCGATGAAAGGAGAGGGCGAGAGACCGAGCGAGAACGAGAAACGAAATCGCGCGGGAGGGAATTTATAGCCGCGGGCGGGAGGGAATCCCTTGCATGCATAGACATGATGCGATAGGATGCGATGGGGAATAAAAAGCAAAGCACCGATGGCGACAGAATGGTGGATGGGACGGGGAATCCGAGCATTCCCAAGCCGGTGAGCTCCGACCGATGGCCATGTGGAGAAGGTGAAGTCCACACAGTGGTCGTGCGGATGAGGCGGCTACCAAGCGGTGGTTGTGCGGACCCCAATTCTGGGTGGTGGCTATGCGGAATTGCACAAGTGCTGATGTGAGACTCGTCCGGATGACTATTTTTGCTAATACATTGTGAGACACGCTACTTTTGTCAAAAACACCCACAACGGTGTCGTTTAGGGGGGGAACCTCTATAGCCAGCTAGGAGCAATAGTTTACCGCGCGCTGGACTAATCCTACCCTCACGATTTCCAATGTCAAGAAGATGGCACTCGGCATTACTAGGAAACAATTTCTCAGGAAATTACTAGGAAACAAGTGGCACTCGGCATATCTGTGTCGCTGTGCCTGCGAGTGATCGATCGACTAGTACGTTGTGATGGTCACCAAGGTGGATGGGAGTTAACCAAGGTGGATGGGAGTTAAGGAGCCGTTGACTCGACCGAGCCTGTCGCAGGCTCCGGTCGCGGCCGGACCATTTAATTGGTCGCTCGGTCGCCATTGCGCCCATGTTCTTCTAAGGACGTCGACAGGTGCGTTTCTGGCGATTGATTTTCCATGGAATTAAGAGCCTGTGTAGAGAGAGCTAGGGCAGGGTTGGGGTTTTCCAGGGGAATTTTCGTTGCTTGGTGTTGCACCGAAGGCTACAGGGTATGTCGTCGTCAATCACATCATTTTTTGGTATTTCGGAAAGACTGGGACGTATACCTTTTTTGTGGCTTTTGGTTTTGTAAGTTCTCGTCTGGATTGGAATAGAAAAATCGACAGCCAATGGAATTTGCTCAAAATTATGCATTTATGCACACCAAGTTTAATTTTTCGTGACAACCGTGGAGGTGACATAGTACATTTAGTTCTTATTCGAAGTTCCACAAGGACGGGCAATAAATTTTCGTCGCTTTGTGTTGTACGAAAGCTACAGGGTATCTAAACGTCATAAATTATATCATTTTCGGTCTTTTGGAAAGACAGCAACATATTTTTGGTGATCTTTGGTTATCTAAATTCTAATCTGAATTGGGAAAAAGTCGATAGCCAATAGATTTTGCTAGAAAGTTATGCATGTTGAATTTGATTTCTAATGTCAAACACCGTAGACGTGACATAGTAAACTGAAAGTTCCTATTCAAAGTTCCAGAGGTACGAATGATAAATTACGCTTTGAAAATACACAGAGATAATTGCAAGAAATTCAGGGAACAGTGAGGACCTATATTTCGTTTCTCCCATCACTTTAGACAGTGCCATCTTCACTGGTCGAAAAAATTTTATTTAATTTTTTATTATTATTTTAAATTTACCCTCTCGATAACTTTATTTCCAATTCTAACTTATTTGGCCACGCCATCCCTTGTGACGTGGCCAAATCATTTTGTCATGCCACCTATCGCGGCGTGGTCAACTGGAACAGCCGTTCTCGGAATAAGAAATCATCGTTGTGATAAATCAGATGACGTGTGACAAGGCTCCGAGGTCAGATGGATTCACCAGGTGTTTCTACAAGGAAACATGGGAGATCATCTACTTAGATATTATGGCGGTTTTCACAAAGTTCTACAACCTAAATAGGACGCATTTCACGAAAATCAACACAACAAACATGTAGGGACCCCGGGTTATCTCTATAAGACCGAGACTAAGCATGGTCTTAAGGACATAACTCTGGACCTCCAGTAAATGGATTCCAACTTAACTCAGTCTAAATGAGAGGCTTAACTAAAATCTAGAGCCCCGATGATTATGCGCGCCGCTACTCTGCGAGCACTACATGATTGTCGGTTATCTAACAAGTCAAGCACTACACTTAGTGAGTTAAATAGGAAGTCATGAACAGCGAGCATGACTTATATTGGCTCCCAAGATCAGCGACCAATATATTCATACTCTCAAACAACGTCGATCACATCCATACAATGCTCATACATAAATAGTACAAAAGTGATACATCATAGTTCCAAGTTTACAACTAACATAGGTGGCCGACCGGCCAAAGTAAACAAGTTCATAGCGGAAGCAAGTAAATAAACCAAAATGCCAGCAGTGGTATGCCCTATAACCCATCGGCAACCGACTGGGAGTTAAAAGATAGCATACTACTCATCGGTGTCGCCTAAATCGACACCGACAAGCTCATCGGTCTCGATATCTTCCTCACCTGTAAAAGCTAGCAAACACCTGGCTGAGTACCAAAGAGTACTCGCAAGTCTTACACAAATAAAAATAGTTATGCATAAGGTCATTCAACGGAATGGCTCATATTGGTTTAGTTTTGCGAAAGAGACGCAACAATGTACAACCTACACATACTAGTTTTTCAAGTGTCATTTCAAAATCAGATTTGAAGTAGAAGTAAAGCATGTGAATAAGTAATGAACTGAGTAACAAATAAAGCATACAATTAGCAAAGTGGCTTCCCACTTTGATACTACCACAAGCATGAACATTCCATTCATGATGATTACCGAGTTCACCCACAATTTTACTTCCAAGTCTAACAATAGTAACTCCCGAACTCAAGCGGTTGTCCATAACCGTGGACACGGCTATTCGAATAGATTTATACCCTGCAGGGGTGTACTATTTTACCCACACGACTGACAGCCGTAAGCCTCCGGATAATGACACACTTCCTTTGGTATGCCAGCCGGGGAGAATCGAGATACGGTCGTTTTCAGCAAGAAAACCCTATTGGGCTAAGTCCCCCATGTGAGATGTTTCCGGACTTAGTACAAGTAGCATATAGCACTTGCTAAGGGGCTCACACATTGTATTGGAAATACCGATGTAATGAAAAGGTAATTGGTGCTCCCTTGCACACTATAGGACATTGACATCGATTCCTAAGGACAATTGACAAAGACACAATTGTCCCTACAGTACACCACCATGAGACTTAACACAACAGAACCTTCACCTTACTTGACCGTACAACACCCATATACTGCGTATGGTAGCATGAGTGTACTTGAATCAACGACGTTACCAAAGTTCGGTCCTTAATTGTCCAGACAAGTCCACCACTTACCCAAAGCTCGTGCACAAAGCACCATCACTAACCAACACTTGTCCAGACCAAAACTTCTTTAAAATGTCCAATTTTAACTCATAAAATAGATACAAAGATCTGAACAAAAGTATATAAAGAGAGTTGTGTGTATCCCATAATTGTCGGGTTATTCCCGACAATCAAACTACTGGTTCTAGACTTGCATGGCTAAGCAAACCCGATCAATATAATTTCACACATCCTATCTTAAGCATGTTGTGCTGGAATAATTCAAGGATAACCTCAATGAATTAGGACATAACTAAACTACATATCACAAAAATAGCGGCAATACCAAGATAGCATACAAGCAATTATCATTGGATCTGTCCTAACAAAACTGGGATCAAATATGATACAAAAAGAAAGTTCAAAGGATGCTTGCCTTGCTGGTAGGATAATTGTTCTCCCTCAGTAGCGTAGGAGTCAATATCAATAGGCTCGGAATCTATATAAATACAATACCGAATAAACATCGAGGAATGCTCAAAAATTCAATATGCTAAAAAAAGCATGATTTTTCTACAGTAGCTAAGTCATGATTTTAGATGATTTTAGGTGAAAGAATTATTCCATTTTGATTTAGTATATGCAAGTTATGGTGATTTGAATTTCAGATTTCAATATACCCATAATTAAGCAATTTAATTATTTGATCAAAATTTGTAGAACAGTGGTGAGTACAAGGTTTACATAGATAAATAGGCATTATTATTACAAGTTCAACAGAGTTGAGCTTGCCTCATTTGGAGTTTTCATGATTTAGTTATGAATTTCTAAAGTTATCAGCATTTTATAGTGCAACAATAATTCACTTTAGGATCATTTTCCTCAAAGTATATTTTCTGTGGCAGAGATAAGAGTGAAACCTACTTTATAAATTAGTTCACTTAAAATGAAAAATATCAAAAGTGGTTTCACTGTTTTTGGAGTTAATATGAAATAGTTATGTATTTTTGAAGTTAAAAGTCTTTTTCTATTGTGCAAATAATAGAGTTATGGGTTATTCTTCTCAAAATAATACTCTCTGTCATAGGGAACATGTTTGAAACTAATTTTAATATAAATTTCATTCAAAATGAAAAATTTTAGAAGTGGTTTCATTGCTTTTGGAGTTAGAATGAATTTGTTATGCATTTTAGAAGTTAATACCAATTTTCAGTGTGTAAATTAATAGATTTCGAATTTCATAAAGTATTTATAACTTTTTCTACCGGCCACGCGCTAGCCGCAGTGGCTGACATGTGGGACCCGGCGAACAGTGCGTGTTCCTTTTTAACTCAGATTTTTAAAATCCATTCCGACACGTGGGACCCGCCGTCCAGTGGCACGGTCCAATGGACTCGGTCCACCAACGCACACACATAGCGTACGGGGTTTAACGGCTAGGCCCACCCGTCAGCCGCTGTGGCATTAACGTAATATCCCCGCTTTCCGTGCATGGGGCCCGCATGTAAGTGAAACATTACCGCGGCTAAGACATCATTTATAACTAATGATTGGAGTTAACGTTTAATGACGTTGCTGTAGTCGCGGTCGGAGCTCCCGACAAGCAGAGCTCGCTTGACCGGAGCCTCGCTGGCGACTCCGGCCGCGTCGGCGCCATCCAAGGCCAGGAATGGGTTCCTGGTAGCTTCACAAAGCTCATGGTGGCAGTGGCGGCTGCTGAGACGGCCGGTAGCGACGGCGCAACGCCGGCGAGCGGAGGTGGCCATACGGCTTAAGTGCATGTGCCAACCCAAGGCCGAATCGAGCAAACTAAAGCATGCAAGATCTAACTAGGGACTCCTTGAAGCTTACCGTAAAGAAGAAAAGGCCGGGGAAAGCTTGGCGAGGTGTCGTCCACGGTAATGTCGGCGACGGTGATGCGGCTCACGAGGAGGGGACTATCTGCTCAAGGAAATCGAAGGTTACCGATTGAGAAAGCTTGAGTGAGGCCAGGAGATGGTCACCAAGCAGGGAATCGAGGAATGGCTCACCAGGATGACAATGTGGTGATGAGTAGCGTTGTCGACCGAAAATGGGGCTAACTCGAAATCCAAAAGCTCCTGTGAAGCAAGCAAGCAATAAGTTGAGGGAAAAGCTTAATTAGACCCTAAGGCACATTGTGACGCGCAAGAAAAGAAGAGGATCTCACTGGAGATGAAGATGGCAACAAGGGTTAGTCGCGGGCGCGCTCTAGAGCCGGTGAGGACACGCTGGTGCCCTTGGATCTACAAGCAACGACAAGAGCTCAAGTGAGCGAAAATGAAGACGGCATGCAAAGTAGGAGGAGAGGGACTTGGTTTCGAGGACTTTACCGAAGAACAGAGCTCAGGGGAGCTTCCCTCTCCTCGGCGGCCAGAGGAGAAGTGAGGGAAAAGCAGTGCAGGGAGCGGCTAATATCCTTGGGTGAGGACAGAGAGTGAAGCGGCGTGAGAAGATGGAGCTCTAGGAGTGGCTGTCACGGTCGGTGGCTCACGGTGTCGCTCACGCTAACGGAGTCCGCGACAGAGCAGAGACGTCGCGTGGAGCTCGCGCCCTGAGTGCTTATGCCCGAGGTTGAAGACGCCCCTGACTGGTGGGCCCAACCGGTCAGTGGCACAGGGAGGTGTGGCTCGGTGCGATATAGGGTTTCAATCGGGACCGTTAGATGGCGAATGGACGGATGAGATTGGCGGGGATCTCGGATTGGCCAAAACGATGAGGAGATCTGGGCCGTTGAACCTTGATCTGACGGTCGCATGCGAAGGTGCAGTTAGGTGGTTGGGCTGAGCCGATTCACCGAGTCGGGCTCGAGCCCAGGGAATAGTGACAGGTTTGGGTCTAGGGTTTGACTGGAATTTTAATTGTTTTCCCTACTTTGACCAGGGGCTTAAAAATAGAAATAAAATTCCTAAAATCATGAAATAATTTGTGGGGGTTCCTGGGATAGCTTAGTGTTCATAAAAATTATTGAACCTTACTTTTCATGATATATAGTGTATAATTTAATTTCAATCTTAATGTTGATCTTTAAATCATGTTTGAATTTTAGTAGGGTATAGACCAGCCCCAAAAATTTTGGAAAAATAATATTAATTCATGATAATTATTATAGTATTTGATTAAATTATTTTCAATTGAACTTCAGTAGCATTTATCTCAGTTTTTCTTTTTGGAGTCCAATTTAAAGTGTATGTTTAACGTTTGTTTTGAGATTTTCCAAGTGCAATACTAAATAAAAATGTTTCAAAACATGATACATGCTGATGAGATGCATAATAACCTTCTTTATTAATTTGGGGATGTGACAAAACATAATTCTGCTGTCAAATAAGGAACAACCGATCGACATGGTAGAATTCAGACCGATTAACTTGATCCATAGCATAGAAAAATTGATATCCAAGGTGCTTTCACTAAGGCTCTCAAAGCATATGGACAAACTAGTTTCTAAGGAACAAAGCGCCATCATCAAGACACGATGCATACAAGACAACTTTCTTTATGTGCAGAATCTGGCCCGTAGCTACCACCGTACCAAGACACCAGTCCTCATGATGAAATTGGACATCTCTAAGGCTTTCAACTCGGTATCCTGGCCGTACATGCTTGACATGCTTCATTGGTGGGGCTTCAGACCAAGATGGAGAGAATGGATATCCATCCTTCTAGGAACGTCAAACTCCGCAATCATCCTAAATGGGATTCGGAGATCAAGGATTTGGCACCGGTGTGGAGTGTGCCAAGGAGACTCCCTATCCCCGTATCTATTCATCTTGGCAATCGATGCCTTGCAATGCTTGTTACACACGGCCACAACACAAGGCTAACTGTCGCCTCTAAGGGGGAGGACAGTCAAGGCGTGGCTGTCCCTTTACGCAGATGATGCGATGATTTTTATGCCACCAATCAAGGAAGACATAGACATTTTAAAGGAGCTACTGATCATCTTCAGAGAGGTCACGAGATTAAAGATAAATTTCAACAAGAGGGCAGTCATACCAATTCACTGTCAAGATTTAGATTTGGGTGCCATTCTGCAAACCTTCCCAGCCACTAGGAGGTGCATGCCATGCATGTATCTGGGCCTCCAACTATCTTTACGCAAGCTGAGGAAGGTGCACATGCAGCCCCTTCTAGACAAGATCGATACAAGACTTGCAGGCTATAAAAGGAAAATGCTATCTAGAGCTGGAAGAGTAACAATGCTCAAGGTGGTTCTCACTTCCATACCTATTTACCATATGGCACTGGCTGACTTGCCTTCATGGACCCAGAAACATATTGACAAATGCCGCAGGGCTTGGTTTTGGAGTGGGGATGACACATGCACAGGGGAAGTGCTGGGTCAACTGGAATATCGTGTGCCGCCCAAAAAAGCTCGTCGATCTCGGAGTTCTTCAACTTGCCTATTTTAGTCAGGCTCTCTACCTCCGCTGGTTGTGGTACCAATGGAAGGACTCGGACAAACAATGGAATGGGATGCAACTGCCAATAGATGAGAAAGATTATGACCTTTTCTGTGCATCCACCAAAGTTTCGTTGGGAAGTGGCAACAAGGCTAATTTCTGGAAAGACGCTTGGCTAGGTGTCATGCCTCTAAAAACATGGCCCTAGGCTTGTATAGTATTGCGGCTAGAAAGAATAGGACGGTGTGGGAGGCGCTCTCAGAAACAAATGGACTGCAGACCTTAGAAGAAAGATCACAAAGCACCATCTGGTGGATTTCGTGAGCCTGCACATTAAGATCGCACAAGTAGCACTCACACCGGACGTACTGTACGATATATCTTGGAAATGGACATCAACAGGGACATACACAGCCAAGTCAACATATCAGGTCCAATTCCTGGGACCAATCGGAAAACCCTATGTTAGCCTCATATGGGACTTTGTGGCGCCACAAAAATGTAAATTTTTTGCATGGCTACTTGTCCAAGAATGGCTACCAACAACGGATATATTAGCAAGATGACACATGCCAAATGATCTTTGGTGCCCACTTTGTACAAACAACTTTGAAACAACCCTTCACTTGTTTCTGAAATGTGCATACACCAAAAGAGTATGGGCCGCAATTGTAACATGGCCACAACATAGCAGCATACTCCCGACATAAGGGGACGCTCATGAGACCAGATTGGTGGTTGGCAATACTGCAGAGAGAAATTGTCACGAGTAGGAAAGGGCAAAGCTCACTAGTGATCTTGACACTTTGGCAAGTTTGGAAAGAAAGAAACAGAAGAGTTTTTCAACACCAAAGAAACGAGGTGATATGGACGGTAGCAATCATCAAAGAAGAAGCCAGGGTCTGGATAATAAGCAGGGCGAAAAAATTAGCGGCCTACTTACCGGCAGGAGACCTTGCACCCTCAAGAAGGCCGGTTCAGCGCGACGGCGATTGGGGCACAATTGGACCGAAGCTCATAGGGATGCTCCAGCCCGCCAGGTGATGACAGTGCAAAAGGGGAGAACATAGGGAGAACGGGTGCTGACCGGCTCGATGCAATAGCAACATCAAAAGAACCCCCCTGCGAGCTACAGTAAGAAAACCGACAACGGTCCATTTTGCAAAATGTTAGGCTGTTGCTCTCTTCAGCGGGGTGGAAAGGATGATTATCACAGCAGCGATGCCGGTAGCCGCCAACTTCTTCGAATCCCTCGGTAAGGAGGATCTGATAGCATGCAGTGCTGACTACAAGAAAAAACCCCTATTTCAGTTTTTTTTTTCAGGTTCAGGCGCGCGCTCTGGGGTTTGCACTGCACACCCGAGTGCACGCCCAGTCGGGTGATCTCGGCCCTGGGACAAACATCGTCGTCAAGCACTACACTACCATACAGAGAGAGCAAAGAGGCTGGATCAGGAGACAACGTGAAGGCCGCTGAGGGGGGACAAGCTCCATCTGGGGTTTTTCTTCCTGAAAAAGGCTCCATCAAGGCTTATGATCGCCAGGGGAAGAGAGTGAGGGGCCCTGAGAGGAAACCAACTCACAACGACGTTGGAACTCCTTTGGGGACCCAAGGATCAGGCTTCTTCGTCTAGGATGCGTGCCTTGACTATCAATCCTTTTGCTTCGGCCCTTGGCCACGCTTCATCGAGCTACATCGGGCACAAAAGGGACAAATGGCAACGCACAGATCAAATTCTTTGCGCCTTGTTTTTAAACTCCTTTTTAGCATCACTGGTGTTTCCTGTTTCTGCTGAGCGCCTGGGGAGAGATGCTCCCCTTGTATTGCCTTTGCTAGTTGTTGGGAAACCATGGGCCTCACCCTGCAGTCGGCCCATTAGTGAGCGCCTCATCCCAAACCCTAGTAGGGTCGTAGCCTATAAATAGGGGGTGCTATTCATTGTAAAGGATTGATCTATGGATGAAGGAATAAAGAGAAGCAAGAAGTCCCCCTACATCTCTGTGTTCTATCTCTTATTCTGTTCTTGTGTTCATGCATTGTTCTTACGATTCTACGCTTGTCTACGAGGTAATCGCTCGGACTGGACTCGCCAGCGACGGTTCCTCAACACGTTATCAGCACGATCGACTCTCCTCGCATCGAAAAGGTATCCGTCGATGAACGACACTCGTAGATTGAATCGTTTTCTAGATTGCTTTCAATTCGCAATTGTTGCTTTCTAGATTGGTTTTTCTACGGTGCAAATCTGCTCTAATCTACCGCGAGCCGACTTGAAGTCGCCGGCCAAGCCGATCGGTAGATTGCATGAAAGAGTAGATGATGATTGTACCGTAGGTAGTATATGCAATCGCATGGAAGGCACCATATGCAGGGCACCGCCTGCAAGCGGCTATCACTACCTCTGCGATACGTTACCGGTCGGCATAGCCCGCCATCACGTATCGCCACGGAGGCAACGACAGAGCCACGCCGCCAGCACGCGGCCCCGTTGCAATCTCGTATTACACCACATTGCATCGCATACATTCATGGATGAACAGTAGCTATGCATAAACAGTAACCTCTCAAAGAAAATTTTTTTGCCTGCCATTGCATGGCCGGCGCCGCCGCCGCCGTCGCCGCCTTGAAGGCGCGGCGCCGCCGCCTCGGCCGCCCGAAGCCACGCTCGCCGCTCGTAGCGGCCCACCACCGCTCTCACGGCAAGCAAGAGAGAAGAAAAAAAAAAGGAGGGGATGGGGCGCCGCCGCCGCCGGCACCGCCGCGCCGGCCCATCCGCCGCCGCCATGAAGGCGTTGCCGAGCAAGCCGGAGCGCCTTGCCGCCGAAGCGGTCGGCGCCGCTCGCCGGCAGCCGCCGCGCCGCCGTCGCCGTCGCCTCGGGAGCCGACGACCCTCCCGCCCCATGCCACCCGCCGCGCCGCGACCGGCCGCCTCGCGACGGGCAATTTTTGCGCCGCCGCCGCCCGCGACGGGCATTTTTTGCGCGTGCGCCGCCGCTGGGAGTTGGGGGTAGGGTTGCTGCGGAGCCGGCCGGATAAGGCTCATTTCATGGGCCGAAGGGGTATTGGGCCAAGAAAGGCCGACTTGTAGCCGGCCCACACAAAAAAAAAGAAAAAAAGGCGAAAATCCGAAGTTTTTGCAAAAAGGCCCTCCGAATATATGAAAATTACGCGCAATTCTTCGCGGTTAAAGGAATTTTGCAGAAAACCCCTCGGAAGATAGGAAATTTATGCGCAAATTCTCTCAGAACTGAGTTTTTGCGTTTTAACCCCTAAAACTTGCAGTTTTCGCAGAAAAATCCTTTTTCTAGCGGAAAAGGGCTTCGGGAATCCAAATTTTTTGCATATTTTTGAAATTTGAAGCATGTTTATTCTTGTTATTGTTATTTCTATGCAATTTATTTACTGTATTTACTGTTTTGATTATATGTAATTGTATATATTGCTTTTAATCACTGAAAATAGCAGTTAATCATGAAAATGCATAGAAAAATACGGGGACACGAACCTGGAGTTCGAAGAGCATTGTGAGAATTTTGCAACCATTTTATGCAAATTACCAGAAGTAATCCTTTGAACTTTTTGCATGAATATGAAGATGATTGGCATCACGAATCAGAATTCAAGAATCGACCAAAGATGGCCAGATTTTGTATAAAATTTGTATCAGTCTTCAATTCTGTGGTAATGTAATCACGGATGAGCAGAAGATTGATAAGACTTTCTACCTTTCACCCGAACGCGGTACAATCCGTACGCAACTATCGTCAAGACGGCTACATGAAGTATGCCGAATTAATTGACATCATGCAAGTTGCGGAAGCTCAAGGTGATGTTCTAGGAAAGAACTTCATTTTGCAGCCACCTAGTAGCAATGTTGGCCATGAAACCACTGTTAGCAGCTACAAGGTGATGAAGCCTCTCACAAATGAGAGGAGCAAAAAGGGTAAGGTCGTGTGTCGCACATTATTGATGCTTTACAGTCTAAGAAGAAGGGCAAATGATAGCATGAGGCATATCTCGCCATTGCAGGCACAGAGGATCCACATCCATTAGCCGCACTTATGAATGTGAACAACCCAAAGTGTGACCCCATCATCCTCCTTTGGACATCGAGCGCCACACCGTAGTCGCCAAGAGAGAAGATCGCGCATGGAGCCGATTTGGCGAAGTTCTGAATACTTCGCTTATTAGATCCGAGGCACGCATTGCACTCTGACCTTTTATAGAAACTTGCGTTTGTAATTGAAGCGAAATTTTGAATTATTGAATAATAGTTGCAAGCTCTAGGAGAGCAAAGCATTAAATTCTTATTATGAGTCTGCAAGACTTATTTTCCGTCTTTATAATAACAAGTTACATTCGATATCAAGTATTTTATTTATGTGTTGCTTGCTTTCTGCTACATATTAATGAAGTACATTATATTAGAACGCGTGTGGCGCCCTATGGAGGAAGTGTGCTTAGCATGTAGCGGCACAATGAAGACCATCCTGAGAGAAACTGAAATTTTTCCAGTCGATCAAAGAAGAATTTGGTAGTCTTACGACGATCGCAGCGGCGATACTTGTATAATAGGCTCGTGAAGGGCCATAATTATACTCCCAACGGCACAACTTTGGTCATTGAAGAAGACTTGTTGTACCCAGAATCGACTAGAACTCTCAAGGATATTTGCGCTAATAGTTTCCATGTAGAGACTAAAGAAGAGTATGGTACATAATACCTGCTCATTACAAAGCGTGAAGAAAGTGAAAAATAGCATTAGAATATCTTCCTTCATATGAAATTGGGCTATACTACACTAATATTAAGGCACCTGCAGCCTATACTGCCTTGAAAACCGTATTTGGAAGCTCTGAACTTTTCTATCTCTCGCATGATAGATTGTGCCGTCTAGGTCTTAGGATGATGAGAAATATAATTAACAATTCATAGGGACATAATATGAATATAAAGAATTTCTCGAATCAGGAAGATTTTGTGTGCCCCGCATGTGCCACCGGGAAATTAATTACTAGACCTTTTGCTCTGAAAGCGAAGGATGAAGTCCCTGCATTCCTGGACCGTATCCACGGAGACCTTTTGCGGTCCTATATAGCCCCTGTAAGGGTAATTTTAGGTATTTTATAGTGCTCATCGATGCTTCCTCGGAATGGTCGCACGTATGTTTATTGTCTACGAGAAATCATGCTTTTGCAAAGCCAATCTCGTAGATAATTAAATTAGAAATATTTTCCCTGATCATCATGAGAAGTCCACCTGAATGGACAACGCCGGAGAACTCACTCCGAAAGCATTTGATGATTATTGCATGAAAATGGGAATTAAAATTGAGCATTTTGTACCGCATGTCCGTACCCAGAATGGACTAGCAGAACTTTGAAGAATTGTACTTTACCAACTACGTGTTGGGAACACTCGATCCCGCCGCAAAGAACTCTCATCAATTTTAGACCATCGCCTATAACATCCATCCACCTATACAACTAGCGCAAGGGTCAAGACAGAAAACTACTCATCTTCGCAGTTTGGTTGCAAGGGTCATATACCTATACCACCACCGCAATGAATCAGAATGGGTCTTCCAAAGTCCGGGATATACGTTGGTTATGAGACAAAGATCCATAATCAAGTATTTGGACCATATGACTAGAGATTTGAATAATGCCCAATTCGATAGTACATCGATGAGGTTAGTTTCCGTCATTAGGGGAGGAAATCAACCCTTGATAATAATGTCGGAAATAATTGAAGTCTAGAAGACAATTGAAATCCGTAAGATAATTGAAATCTATGCATATGACCCGCGCACTAGTGAAGCAAATAGAGAAGTCCGTAAGATAATTGCATCCGTAAGATAATTGAATTGAAGTCTAGAAGACAATTGAAGTCCGAAGATAATAGATTTGCAAATATTAGCAAATCAACCGTCGACCACTTTAGTGATTTGAAGAGCGTGACCAAGTAGCATTTGCTCGCACGCAATACACCGAGAGGGTTGAAATACCAATGAAGGTATCCCTAATCCCGCCCGAGGCCTTAGAAAAGGACGAGAACTCGTCCTCGACCGGCAACCGAGACGCCCGTGAAAAAGGATAAGAAGGACTTGACACACCGATCACCAAGTGCCCTGTAACCGAAGGGGAGCCGCTGAGACTGCACCCGTGATGAAACCTTCGTAAAAGGCGCACTGCATTGAACATCCCCATGAAGGAGACATCGGTATGGATGTGCGCACACATCGGAACCGAAAAACTAAAGGGACTTGCCCCGCAATAGAAAGCGGTGAGCAAGTAAAAGCATTAGAAGAATCGCCTTGAAGAAATAATTATAAAATTTATGACATAGGAGAATCTTTGAATATGACAACGACCAATGTCGACATATACTTTGCAAAGAAACTTGCCACAATCATCAATCTTGATTCGAGCTCAGACGCTCATTGAATGAAAGAAAAGATCAGATTGAAAGAAGGCAGTAGAAACTGAATTATTCTCTTCGAATAAAAGAAGGGTGTTTGGGCCTGTAAGCCGTACGCCTCCCCTTGTGCACCCCGTAGAGTATAAGTGGACATTTGTTCGAAAGAGAAATGAAAAGAAGCAAGGCTCGTTGCATAAGGTTTCATTGAACATCCAGGAGATAATTATGAAGAAACCTATTCCCCGATCATGGGCAGAACCCCTTTTAGACATTTATCTCAATGGCAGTGAACTTGAAGTTAGAATTGAAATTGATGGATGGGGTACCAGCATACCTTTATGAAATATTAGATTCGGACATTGAAGATACCTGAATGTATCAATATCCCGAACCAAGATAGAGCAAATAGAAATATGTACAGTGTGAAACTCAGAAAGTCATTGTACGAACTTAAGCAATCAGGCAGAATGTGGTATAATCGCTTGAAGCGACTTTCTATACAAGAAAGGTTACACGAACAATGAGAATAAACCCTGTGTATTTATACGATGATCCGAGAATGGATTTTGTATAATCTCAGTGTATGAAAATAATCTGAATATCATCGGAACCCTGAAGGATATTAGGAAAGTAAGCTCTTACCTGAAGTTGGAGTTCAAATGAAAGGTTTGGGTAAAACCAAATATTGCATAGGCTTGCGCTTGGGCATGCCCTGAAGGGATATTAGTACATCAGTCAACCTACACTCAGAAGGCGTTAGAAAGGTTTGATTTTGAAAAGGCATACCCTTTGAAAGTGCCAATGGTTGGAATATCTTTGCAACAAGACAAAGACCCGTACAGACTTAGGAAAGAGGGGGAGGAAGTCCTGGAACCGGAATTCTCATACTTAAGTGTGATAGAAACACTCATGTATTGAACAAAATGTACTAGACCGGACATTGTATTTGCCGAGAACCTACTAGCAAGGTATAGTGCAAAACCTACCAAAGGCATTGGTAAGGAATAAAGGACATCTTCCGATACCTCCAAAGAAGCAAAGAATTTAGTCTGTTCTACAGAAAGAACAAAGACTTAACTATGAATGGCAATGCAGATAATCTGCACTGTGAGGACCCGTGATACAAACCAAATTGCAAACATGCTATGAATTCATATGTGGTGGAACTGCAATTCCGTGAAAATCGTCTAAGCAGAGTCTTGTATCGACTTCGACGAACCACTCAGAAATAATAGCATTGTATGAGGCCTCACGAGAATGTGCTTGGCTTCGGCGGATAATTCACTACATCCAGCAGTTATGTGGATTGAATACCGCACAAACCCCCACTGTTATCTATGAAGATAATGCAGCTTGTGTTGCACAAATGCAGATGTGTTATGTGAAGAATCCTCTCACAAAGCATATCAACCCCAAGTTCTTCTATGCTCATGAATTGCAAAAGATGAACGTATTCAAAGTACTGCATACTAAGTCATGTGAGAATCTTGCAGATTTATTCACTAAGTCACTTGCAGCGTCTAACTTTGAAAGATGCATATGTGAATTGGAATGATGAGACTTGAGAGAAGTGCAGAATTCAGGGGGAGAACCTTCACGAACTCATTATTAAAGCTTGATCATGAAGATCGAGTACCCAAAGAATAAATCCAGGAGATTAAATGAAATTAGGTGGATTGTACTCTTTTTCCCTTGACGAGTTTTCCTGAAGTTTCTCGGCTAAGGTTTTTAATGAGGTAATTCGTGCATCACAGCAGAACGTGTATCATGTACTCTTTCTCCAAATTTTTCCCACTGGGTTTTTATGGAGTTTTGACGAGACATGGACATGAAGGATGGGTGCCCAAGGGGGAGTGTTGGGAAACCATGGGCCTGACCCTGCAGTCGGCCCATTAGTGGGCGCCCCATCCCAAATCCTAGCAGGGTCGTAGCCTATAAATAGGGGGTGCTATTCATTGTAAAGGATTGATCAATGGATGAAGGAATAAAGAGAAGCAAGAAGTCCCCCTACATCTATGTGTTCTATCTCTTATTCTGTTCTTGTGTTCATGCATTGTTCTTACGATTCTACGCTTGTCTACGAGGTAATCGCTCGGACTGGACTCGCCAGCGACGGTTCCTCAACACTAGTAACGTTCTTACGTTTATTTTAGGTTTTCCTGGTTTTTTGTGTTTTGTTTTCTGTACCTTGTGAACAACTCCTTCTTTAATGCAATAGTGGCAATTCTCTTGCCATTTCTTAAAAAAAAAAAAAAAACCTGTAGCAGGCAAGAAATTATACTTGACTTTCCATAGCATGCATTGAACGATGTGAATCTGTGAGTGTGACAGTGTAAAATATCTTAGAAAAAAAACCAGTGTCTAATTCACTTGTTTTACTAAGGCTAACGACTTTTTTTCAAGAGAGAAGGCTAACGAGTAAATAGGACAACGCTCCCCTATGAGGCAGCGACTACTCAGGAGTCTCGGTCCATCTGCTAGAGCGAGGTTGAGAAAGCCGCCCATATTCCCCCGGGCGCTCGCCCGTGCGACCCATCGTACAAGCGGCCCACACCTCATCGACAAATCACACACAACGCGACGCACGCCAGGTCCGAGCCCGACCCTCCGCGCTCCCAGCCTCCCACCACCGGCCGGGTCGCGTTGCCACACTAACCACGCGTCCGCGCCGCACTAGCAGCCAGACGCGCGCACGGGAAGCACCCCCGCGCAGCGAAAACACGGACGGCGCCCGCGTCGTGGTTCCGTGCCCAGCATATTCCTCCTCGATCAGCGGTGAATTGCTCGGTTCGGCGGGTGGAGGCCTCACGTTGAGCAAAGGCTGACAGCACTCTACATGTCATGAATTCCTGATCCATCGTTACATCAACTGCCGTGGGGTGGGGATTGGATCATGGGCCTTGCTGACAAGTCGCGGCAGAAAAATTCACGCATTGCGTTGTCAAACGCACGCACGCACGTACGCACCGCACCGTGTGAGATAGTCGGGCTGTTTCCAGGCTCTTAACCGTTCAAGTCTTGGTTTATTGGAACAACAGTATGAACCCAACGATATCTTTTGACGCGAGAGGGGCGTGGTGATGATAGAGACATGTACGACGACTAGTGAGACCTACAATCAACTAATTGACTATCGTCAACCTCAAAATGTTGTAAATAATACACAAAAAAATTGAAAGAAAGACACGAATTTTACATAGAAAATTATTTCAAAAAAACCATAAATGTAATAATAGAATAACACTATTTTCACTATGGGTTACGTAATTTACAGTGATACATTAAATACTTTATGTAGAAGTACAGTTATAAATCATAATAAAAAACAAAATTTATATCACATTTAAAATTAATTCGCAATCTCAACATAAAACGTGCTTGGCCGGATCATGTCTCTCTCGGTCTCTCTTAACTGCGACCACGACACGACAGATACCCCCTCTGTTTGCCGTGGCTGGTACGTTCAATCGCCCAACGAACCCCTACACGAGTCAACAGTGACGCTACCAGCCACAAGCGTGTCCTGCCGGCCGCCGTACACGAAGAAGTGACGGTAACTGCACGATCAATCATCATTCAAAGCTTTCCTAGACGTTTCTCGCGGCGCTTCTGCTTCCTCCATCTGTAGTTCTGTACACGAACCAAGGCCCATCCACGACTCGGCGCGTGGGGTCGTGGGTAGGGGTGAATACGCTCTTCTTACCGAACTTTTTCAGAAGTACATATTATTTGATTTAATATTATTTTATTAATAGTTTAAAAATAATTTTAAAGAACAGAGCTAACTACCTAGAGAAATACAATTTCATTCAAAATATATCATTTCAATGTTTAACTAATTAACGAGTGTAATTAAATTAAATTTAAACTGATCCAACAAGTTCCACTAATGAGTTTTTTCACTCTAGTCACGGGAACTGCAGCCCCACTAACAATTTTTTTTCTGAATTTTTTAAATAATATTAATTTAAAAGATAATTACAAAAAAAATGATCAAAAAAATTATAAAAACAAGCCACTATCCCTATTTCACATTGCGACGGGATGCCATTTACTGCTAGTCGTCATTCCAACTTCCTATCGCCATTTGGATTAGCGATTTGCTTCGAAGAGTGTGCAAATCGCTAGTTCAAATGGTGAGTTCTTTTCGCCAGTTCAACTGGCAATAGAAGCTGTTGTAAGATCGAGGTGGCCGACTAGAGGAGGGTGAATAGGCGGTTTTAAAAACTTCTTTGCGCTAAAACAGTTTTCTAATGCGGAAGCTTATAACAAATCGGTTTTGCAAAATTAAAACCTAAATCAACTAGTATCGCCTAAGTGCACCAACAATGCAATACTATTGATAACAAGCGATCATACACATATAAATAAGCAATTTAATACAAGTAATGTAAATTGCACAATAGTAAAGCAAGAATGCAAACCACAAATACACGTCGATGTTTTTCCCGTGGTGATCGAAGATTTGCCGGTCTCCCCTAATCTACGTTGAGGTAAGTTCAACCTCTTGGACAAGCTCCAACGCGAACCAACACCTCCGAGATAAGTCCAACCACTTGGACCGGTTCCAAACCGAACCAACACCTCTAGGTAAGTCCAACCGCTTGGACTGGCTCCAAATTGAACTTAACCCCTCGACCCACTAGGGTTGCTCTTTTCTCCACTCCAGAGATGGCGAGCACTAAACCACTCAAAAACCGCTCGGGTCTTCTCACAACCTCCGTTGAGAAGATCACCGACGCACGACGCCTTCACGCCGTCTAGGTGTCGGCAAACACCAAGAGTAACAAATCTTAGACTCTCACTTGACCTAATCAAGTGTCTAAGCTCAATGGATACACAATCCACTACCTAATTGCAACACATGCACTTAGGGTTTGCTCTCTAACCTCACTTAGCGCAACACATGCACTCAAGAGTATGGGAGGTTTGCTCTTAGCTCAATGGAACTCAATGGGGGCATCAGCAACCTCCCCTCACACGGCCAAGGTGGGTATTTATAGCCCACACACAAAAACTAGCCATTTGAAGAAGTTGTGCTAACAAATCAGCAGGGCCAGTCAGACCGCAGGCACTCGGCCGGTCAAACCGCACCCCCTCCAACAGCTAGAAAAATAGCCGTTGGAGCACTTCCGGTCTGACTGCCAACCAAAGGCAGGTCAGACCGCTCCAACCGGTCATACCGTACCAGCCGAAACCCGAAAAGTCGCTCTCTGGAAAAAGCTGACCGGGTCCTCGACCCGGGGGTCCAGTCAGACCGCGCTCACAACTCCGATCAGACCGCTCAAAGCATTGCATTTCTTTTTCAATATCAACTTTGCAAGACACATTTGCAAAAGATATGAAATACAAACAAGGCATGAAGGTAAGATTCTCAACAAGTTGCAAAACATATTTACCAACTTTTAGAATCACACCACAAATTGCACTCCGCTTCAACTCAATTTGCAAAACACATTTGCCAAATTGGCGCGCGATGCAAACACGATAGAAGCGAGATTCTCAATGAGTTGCAAAACACATTTGTCAACTTTTAGAATCAACGCCACAAGGAATAAGGTACATGGACTTAAACCATTTGCAAAACACATTCGCAAACTAAAGTCACATGCTACAAGGATTAACCATGAGCCACAACTATTTGCAAAACACATTCGCAAAAATTGACAACATGTTACGGTGAGCTAGAGCAAACACAATGAGCTATCAACACATGACTAACTCAAGCTACTAGTCAAGTGCCCTCTTAATAGTACGGCGATCTATACTAGCAATCCGGTCTCCCAACCAAACACCGAGACCGGTAAAAGACTAGGAACACATCCTTAGCCCTAGCTAGTCATACCTTTACCTTGAGCATCCACTTGGAGCTTGATGACGTACATCCTCGCTTCAAGTCCGGGTCATTGACTTGATATGCATCAACACATGATGCACTCTTCACTTGACCACCATCAACACATGATGGGTCTTCACTTGACTTGATGATCAACTCATGATCATCTTCTCTTCTTGAACATCATCGACATACGATGATTTCCTTTTTCTTCAATATCATCAACACATAATGATTTTCTCCACTTCGGGATCTTGTCTTGAACATCATCAACACATGATGATTTCCTTCATCCCGAATCTTGATATGCATCAACACATGATTCATTCTTTACTCCAAGTTCTTTACTTCAATATCATCAACACATGATGATTTCTCTTCATCCCGTATCTTGGCTTGATGACTATCAACTCATGATATCATCCAAAGTCTTCAACCACATGGAACTCAACCTATTTATCCAACTCATAGAAAATGTTAGTTCCATAATGTGATTGTCATTAATTACCACAACAAACCATTAATTCATAATGATGGGACAAGATATCCCAATCTTTCCCTCATTGGTAATTGATGACAACCATCACAATAAACAAATAATTGAATGTAGATAGACATGAGTATATATCAACTACACAAGTTATATATACTAAGAGTATATACGAACTACACAAGTTGTATATACTAAATATGAGTGTATACGAACTACACAAGTTGTATATACTCATATGAATATATTAACTACACAAGTTAAATATATTCAAGGATATGTTTCAAAGTAAAGATCCTAAATATACGTGGACAGAAGAATATGAATCAATACTGATGAAACCACAAAACATAGAGTGAACTCCCCCTAAATGTGTGTATACACGAATGTGTAATAAGAACATATGCACATATTCAAGTTAGACTTTTGGTGAATTTCAACCTATATTTAGGATCCAAGGAATGCAACAAGATATAGAAACGATGTCGAATGCATACCTCTTTGATTTCCACCTTTATATCCAAGCTGCGACTAAACAATAGGTATATTAATGAGAGTGTTAGTCTCACAAATGATTTGTCATTAATAACCAAAACTCCATTAACACATAATGGCGGGTCTAGATTCTTCAGCTGCCTATATAAACCCCAAAAATCGGATGAAATGTAATTTTAATTCCGAAAAAAAAACAGAAGAGGGAGAGAAGAGGAGAGGGGAGAAATGACTTAGCGAAGCTCTGTAGGTTCGTAATAGAGGAGAGCGAAGGAGAAGTAGTTCTAGTCGTTTATTTTGCAAGTAAATGCTCTTGCAACTTTGTACATAAATTCAAAACCTAGTATGTTAATAAATAAAAATAACAACATAGAATTCGATGGATTAGATAATTTTAGCTGTATTGCAATTTGATGCAGTACATCATTTTAGTTGTATATAGTTTAATTCATCGTATAGATATTATTTGTAGGAAAAAAGTCCATTCTACCCCCTCAAGTATTGGCATGTGAACAAGTGACCCCCTGAAAAAAAATCAGCCCTTTGACTCCCTTAAGTTGCAAAACCAGACAATGTACCCCTCCGACTGTTCCGTATGGTGGTTTTGCGGACGTGGCATCCGGTCGGGCCAATTTTGCTAGGTGGCCGCTGACTCGGCTGCCCCTTCAGCTTCTACCCCTCTTTCACCCGACGTGCTGCCCCTTCATCTTCTCCACCACTTGCTTGTCCATCCCCTCCACCACGCCGGCGCCTCCTCGGCCCGGCTCGACCTCTCTCCCTCCCTAGGCGCCGCCTCCCCCATGGCGCCGCCGCTACTGTCGGCCTGCTGGCCTCTGGCCGTCGACCTCCGCTCGTCCCCTCTCTCTCTTTCTCGCTCCTCCTCTACTCCCTCCACACCTACATCCACCCAGATGCCATCCCCTCCACCATCCCCAACTCCGGCTCCGGACCCTCCAAGCGCGGTGGCGCGCATGCTCGAGCCTCCTCGGCCCAGCTCAGCCTCTCTCCCTCCCCAGGCGTCGCCTCCCCCATGGCGCCACCGCTGCTGCCAGCCTGCTGGCCTCCGGTCGTCGGCCTCCGCTCAGCCCCTCCCGCCACTGTCGCTCCGCCTCCACGTGGTTCAAGGGCTCCTCGCGCCCATTCGCCAACGTCCACCCGCATCCTTTTTCTCTTCCCGGGCGCCACTGAGCCACCAACGCCCTTCTTCCCCAAGCCGGCCTCGTCGCCAGCATTCCCGATCTCCATCTCCGATGAGGTTCTCGCCGTCTTGAGTGCGTCATACTATGTCCCTAGCCCTTCTCTCTTGTTCTCCTCCCTTCTCCCTATCTCTCCGCCGCCGAGATGCCCCGCCACCGTCCATCTACTTCCTCACCGGCTGCCCTCGTCGTGCCGCCACTCCGGTCTTCCTCCGACCGCTCCAAGGCGCTCTCCGCGTTCCTTGTGCCGCCGCCGTCCTCATGCTCCTCCTTGTTTCCTCAGAGTGTCGCCGAACCGCCGAGGTCCTCGCGCCGATGTCCTCGTGCACCCGGGAGCTCCGTCCGTCGCTACCACCGTGCTTCTCCAGCCAAGTCGCCACCACCCAAAGAACCACCTCACACCCGTGAATCCATTTTTTCCCTCATCTGCCCCTGACTCACCGCTGCTCGTCGTTGACGCCGCTTGCCATCGCTGCTGCCAACTCTGTTCTTCCTCTCTGTCCCTCTCTCTTGCACCTCCTGCGCCACCTCAGCGCCACCAAATCACCACACCGGATGATACAGCGGCCTATGTGGCGAAACCGGCCTGATCGGATGCCACGTCAGCAAAACCACTGCACCAAACAGCCGGACAAGGCACGTTGTTCGGTTTTGCAACTTAGGGGGGGTCAAAAGGCCGATTTTTTTTCAAAGGGTCACTTGTCCGCATGTTAATACTTGAGGGGGTAGAATGAACTTCTTCCTATTTGTAGTGCAGTACTTGAATGATTTACAATAAATCCATAAAAATACCAAGAAAACTTTGTAGGTTTTCATCTTTACACGATAAATATTTTGTTAATGATAAAAATATTTTTTAAATTAGGAAAATAGCAAACACCTCTAAAAATTATGTAAAAAATCCAAAGTTGGTACATAAGGTATGCAGAGCTAAGATATTGTCAAATTATTTTTTTTGTTTCTATTTGTACTCGGTAAATATTTTGTAAATACTGGAGATACTTTTTAAATGAGAAAAATAGCAAGAAACCTATAAAAAATCTATAAAAATTGCAGAGTTGCTAAATAGGGTATGTAGAGTCAAATTAAAATAATCCTAACTTAATTTTTGTTTCAATTTGTACACGATAAAATATTTTGTTATGCAAAAAAAAATACTTTTTGAACTAGTAAAATAGGTTAGGTAGACACCTCAAAAAAATCTATAAAAATCGAGAGTTGCTACATAGGGTTTAAAAATATGTAGAGATGAACTAAAATATTGTTAGCTTAATTTTGTAAACAAGGAAAATAGGATATGTAGACCTTAATTCAAATATTGTCAACTTAATTTTGGTTTTTATTTGTATACGATAAATATGTTGTAAACAATGAAAATAGCAAGGTGTCTATAAAAATTCTATAAAAATTCCAGAGTAGTTAAATAGGGTATGTAGACCTTAATTAAAATATTGTCAACTTAATTTTGATTTCCATTTATGCACGGTAAATATTTTGTTAATGCCAAAAATACATTTCAAACTAGGAAAACAACAAGACACCTCTAAAAATTCTATGAAAAATCCAGAGTAGCTAAATAGGGTATCTAGATGTTAATTAAAATATTATGAACTTAATTTTAGTTTCCATCTATATATATATTTTTAGTATTTACTTTTTGAATTAATTAGATATGTCGTTTCTTATTACTTTATGTATATATATCATAGTATTTAAAATGTATACACTGAATTTTCAGGTATGACGGATATAGGACCTGTTGCACAGTGGTTGTATGAGTTGCTTGACCTAACCGTTGACATGAGTCACCGTAGCGGCCTCAGTACCATTCTCCCCCCAAGAGGGCGAGGCGGCGATTGAGCTTGGCGTGTTGCGGCTGCACACTCCCTTGAGGGCATAGAGGGTGGACCCATGTTGGGTTCTAAGGTACATTCAGTTGTGACCCTCATGTACTCAATTGCAGTTTGGCTAGTGTTGGTGGACTCACGTATGTTCTTAATCCTTTCGACGCAAGTTGAGAGAGGCAGGCCTCCTTCCACTAGCGAGGATGGTGGAGGCGATGTGGGAGGATGACCAAGACCACGCGGGGCAGTGGTCGTACATCTAGGCAATTTTCATATGACCGGTGCCTCCTGACGGCACTGGTTGACCGGTGGAGGCCGGAGATGCGCACGTTTCACCTTCCCTGCGGGCAGATGGCACCGACGCTTCAGGACGTGACCTTCCTGATCGGGTTGCCTTGCGTGAGCTTCCCCCTGGCGGCGCACGATGTCCCAGCCACATGGCACATGGAGTTCCTCGTGATGTTCTAGGGGGTGTTGCTGCCCAACATCGGCTATAGGGAGTTCATCAGTACACAAGGGTCGTTGCTGAAGTGGATCTGCCAGTTCTACGTAAGTTTTTATAACTATTATCTTTTCGCTTCAATTGCTTTGTGCAACTTAGTGATGTGTCTCTGTCTTCTAACAGCCAAAGCATATGGCAGAGGATGCACTCGAGTACACGGTGAGGAGGAACTTCGAGGCCTACTTGTTGTGGCTGTTTAGGTGGGTGCTGTTCCTAGGGTCCCACGATGACAGCATCGACAAGCACATGATCTGCTATGCATGCGAGCTGGTGGACTTGGAGGCGGAGGTGATCTAGTCGTACGCCTGGGGCCCAGCGGTGTTGTGCGCAACATACCATGCCCTGTGCAACGCGTCCCATCGGGTTCAGGATAGCTCCATCCTCTCCATATGCCCGCTGCTTCTTCAGTTGTGGTTCTTCGAGTATTTTCAGATCGGACGACCACAGCTGGACCTGGGAGCCTACAGCGCTGCCAATCCAAGTACGCCGACGACGATGACATGGACCGATCAACCATGGGTGCGGTGGGGTGTCGCTGATGGGTAAGGTTTTTAAACATCTATTACTTTTCGTAATGTAATTTTATTTCTTGTTCTAAGTTTCTGTTGTTCTATTCCACAGGTCACCTTCACTCCGATAATTACGCACATATCCTACATGAACTACGTTGCGATGTTCGATCAATTGATGGATGACTACATCATCTGGACACCGTACACTCCCGACAAGGTGTATGCGCATGCACCTCAAGGCCTATCAACCCTGTGCATGCGAGACCATGCGTACTGGTACACGTGGAGGAGCTTGGTGCACGATGTCTTCGTGGAGGAGTACCACGTGCACTGGGTGATGCGCTAGTTCGGTCTGCGACAGAAGGTCCCAGTCGCCTAGGGGCAGCAGTTGCCGCCAAACGTCCATGGGTAAGTTCATGTTTTATTTCCGCCATAGCATTTCCCTTATGTACCTACAAAATAATCATTTTGCCTTCCACAAGTACACTAGGAAGGGAGTACCTACCATGACTTCCTGGGCTAATAGGATGCTCTCTTGGGTTGAGGGCTAGCTCCACGCCTTAGAGGACGTTGTCTAGGAGGATGCTCCCTTCAACCCCAGGATGTACGAGGAGTACATCGAGTGGTACTCCAGTAGGATTAGGGCTCGTTGCGTCAGGGTCGTGGACGACCCACCACGACACGAGGCCTCGACGATCGACACGTACCCCACCCAGCCAGACTCCGTATTCCATCACGTGGTACGTATTGAACGGTCCATACTTCTTATTTGCTTTGCAAGTTTTCAGTTTCTAACTTGTTAATTATGTGTATAGGTCGATCTACAATGGGAGATGCACAACTTGGCAACCTCGGGGAGCTATTCAGCAAGACGGCGCAGGAGATACGAGAGATCATGGACTAGTTCATCGAGAAGACATGGTGAGGCATCCACCTTGTGTCTTGCCGTAGGCCGAGGAACGTGGTGGACCTACCTATGCGTGGACGGGGGGGGGGTGAGCCACAGTGCATCACGCCCCACAACTCCTCACCCGAACGTGGCGGGTGGGCCCTCATGGCACCGTGCTAGGAGTACCCTAGCACAGTTTGCAGGTCAAAACAAAAACACTCGTGTCTAGTTGTTTATTTTGAACTCCACTAGTTACTAACGGCAATTTTATCTGACAGGTGTTGAGTTCCACCTGTACACGGGGCAAGAGTACACGGAGCTATCTGTTTCCTTCGTGTGACGAGGTATGTCTATCTTGTTTGCATGCATAACATACTACTTTATCATTTTCGTCATGTTTACTTGGATAACGTATTGTTTTACAGTTTGTACACCCCTTTGGGATAAGGAGGTGGTGTCTCACGAGGAGTCGCGCTCCAGGGACTTCGAGTTCGAGCAAGCGTGGACACTACGACACCAGGGCGGTGGGCCTTCGCACGGCGAGAGCAGCCAGGTCTCCATTGGGGCTTCGCAGCTGCACGGTGCGCTCGGATAAAGCCAACCGACGCAGGACCCCCTCGCGACACCCCCTCAGGCTACTCGCGTCGGTTAGGTACCTCGGCCACCTAAGCCTTCGAAGTGCTCGTAACAGCGTCCGCAGCTGCCCTGGATGAGGCCAGAGGCCACTGTAGGATCAAGGATAACCGACTAGAGGGGGTGAATAGGAGGTTTCTAAATTTAATTGATCAAATTTAAACTTTCAGCAACACAGTTTTAACAGAATAATCTAGAAACAAGAAGGTAGAAATAACTATCTACTCAGGACAGTGAAGCAAAGGCAATGCAAGTTACAGACTAGCTAAACAAGTAAATCATAGGGTTGAGCTGTAATGTAAATGCAAAAAGTAAAGACAAGAGATAACCATAGTGGAGACAAGGATGTTTTTCCTGTGGTATCGAAGACCTAAGTCTTCACTAGTCCACGTTGAGGAAACTTGAACCAATCAAGCCGGCTTCACAAATTAAGCCTTCCCTCGATTTCACTAGTGGTTGTTCTTTCTCCACTCTGGAGATGGTGAACATCAAACCACTCACCATTGGCACCGAGTCTCTTCACAATCTTCTTTGAAGAGATCACGTGCAAACTCTCGCCAAGCCGTCTAGGTGCTAACAGCACCAAGAGTAACAGATCACAATCTTTGCTTGACAGCACTCAAGTGCAATGGATCGAACTAGAATGAATGCACTTGAAGTTTTGCTCAACAATCTTACAATGAATGCACAAGTGTAAATGAGGTGTAGAGTGAATGCTCTTAGCTCAAGAATGTAAATGTGTAAGCACTTTTTTTGTTCAACAGCAGGTGGAGAGGTATTTATAGCCCCTCACAACCAATACGACCGTTGGGACCAAATTTCAAAGAAAAACAGCACAAACGGTAGTACCGCCATTGAACGGCTGGTACTACTGCACCATCCCAAAACGGCCTGTAACGGCTAGAACAGACAAGTCATTAAATGCTCTCACAAAGCCGTTAGAAATTCGGCGTGGTACTAC
Organism: Ampelocalamus luodianensis; assembly: GCA_036346255.1. Lineage (NCBI taxonomy): Eukaryota > Viridiplantae > Streptophyta > Magnoliopsida > Poales > Poaceae > Ampelocalamus > Ampelocalamus luodianensis. The sequence goes on from CM070628.1 coordinate 67,899,220, forward strand.
CGCCAACTAAAATGCGGTAGTTCCATTTTAGCGGAGGTTCCGATTAAGAACAGGTACTTTCATTTTTCTTGAGTTTCAAAAACATCAGTACTGGAAATTACGTACCGCCATTTAACAAATGGAAGAACCGGGAAAGCGGTAGTTCCGCGAGTTGAGCTCTGGTACTACCGTTCCTAAAACGATCAAAACAACTCCAAAAACACACATTCTGTAACAAACGTACCGCCACTTAACTATCGGATGTACCGAAGATACGATAGTTTCGCTGGAAGCACTGCGGTACTATCGTTCCTTGAGAGAGCAACAAACTTCTAAAAATAGGCGTTCTGGAAAAAATGTACCGCACAAAGGATCGGTACTACCGCCAAGCGGTAGTTTCGCAATTTGAACGTCGGTACAACCGCACATTTAAAATACACAGAACAACTCTTAAGGGAAGTATACAAGTGGACCCCAAAAGCATTTTATCTTTTACGGAACAAGGGTTTTGATCAAGACTTGGAACACTTCTCAAATACTCAAAAACTTTACGGTAGATTCTTAAAGTGACTTGCAGTACTACTATTGTGTGGTAGTTCCGCCAAGTTCACTGTGGTACTACCGTTTGAGCGGTAGTTCCGCCAGGAAAGTTTTGGTACTACTGATTTACTTTGAAAAACACAAGAGATTCTTTTTCAACACAATCTCAAAAGTATGCATGATTCTAAATTGATCCATTGTGCTTAGGAACATGTTATCAAGCTACTAATTATGATCCCTCTTAATAGTACGTCATTTAACCTATAATCCAGTCTCCCAACTAATTCTCCTGAGACCGGTAAACAGAAAAAGATCCTAAATTACTTTGTACCTTGTCTTCGAGCCATATTGATTTTTATGTTGTCTTCAAGCATGCATTTCCATGTAGATGTGTTCATCACTGGGACTAAACCTTTTTAAAACACTCAATAATCACATTAGTCCCATAGAACATATTGTCATTAAATACCAAAACACTTTTTAGGGGCCTAGATGCTTTCAGCCACACGTGGGGTACACCCTAAGAGGACCCGCGAGTAGATATTTGTTCTTGTAAATATCAGTCATGTTATGTAAATATTAATTTCTGTACAACTTACATTATACTAGTCTTGTGTTTTGATACTATTTTTTCTTATGTGCATAGGTAACCATGTGAGGGAGTCAACATCACGACACCCCACACTACCCTGCTTCTAGCCTTTACACCCCACTTTTGTAGAGCAAGATGACCGCATACTACGACGCTACCGTTTTAGACCGAAAAGACCGCACTCTCACACGCCACCTTTTAGGACCTTAAAGACCGCACCCGATCATGCCACACACTACCACTTTTGCAAATTGAGATAACACACTGCGACGTTACCTTTTCAGACTGAAAAGACCATACTCTGTCACGCCACCTTTCCGGATTGAAAGGATCTAACATCCCCAAATGTATTTAATGATAATTTGTATGCATCTCACTAACATGCATGTTGTTTGAAAGCATTTGCATAAATTATAGCATTTGGAAAATCTAAATCAAAGTTAAACCTACACTTCAAATTCTAACTCCAAAAGAAAACAGAAATAAAACTTATGATCATCATCTGGAAATAATTTATTTAAATACTAGAATAATTATCATGAATAAATATAATTTTTACCAAATTGTTTGGAACAAAATTCAACCCCAGAAAATTCAAACACCATTAAAAGACCTAGACTAAGTTTGAATTTATTTTTCTCAAATCTTATTATGAACAGTAAGGTTTAATATTATATTTGGGAACTAGGTCATCCCAGGAACACCCTTGATTTAATTCAGAATTTATAGAAATTTATTTCTATTTTTAAAGCCTTGGTCAAAGCTGCTTGTTGGTCAAATCAGTTTTAAACTTGGGCTCGCGATCAGTAGCACCGACTCGAGCTCATCTCTGTCGAGTGGTTCGACCGAACCTCTTAGATGCACCGACCGAGCCACCTTTCTTCATCGAGCGGCCGACGAGGCGGACCCACTCGTCAGTCCTTCTTCCTCCCGTTGGCGCGCCCGCAGAAACCCCTCGCCACGTCGCGGCCGCGCTCTGCTCTCGCCCCAGTCACGGCGTTGCCGCACTGCCCAACCTGACCAACCCCTGAGCTTCTCCAGCTAACACCGCCTCTGTTCGTCGCCTACCGACTTAAGTCGCCTCTCCCTCTCTCGGTTCCTCACTTTCCCTCTCGGTGGCCGAGGGAAAGGAGGCGAGCTCTTCACCTCCTCTCGGTAAGCTTCAACCGCAACCGCTCCCTTCTCTTTCTCCTTCGTTGTCGTCCCCATTTTATCTAACCCGAGCTTCTCCCTCGCCTTGTAGGCTCCAAATGTAGTTCTTGCTCTCGGCGACCCCAGAGCGCGCCCCGAAGGCCACTTTTGTGCCAAATTGGTCCCCGGTGAGCCCTTGTCCTCGTTTCCGCGTCACCTTGTGTCCTAGGCCTCGAGTGACCTTTCCCCTCAATCAATTGGAATTTATGCTTTACAGGATTGCGGGAAATCGAGCTTTCTACTTTGTCGGCCGAAAAGCCCTAGCTTCGTTCTCGCCTCCGGCAGGGTGAGTGTCTCACCGATTCCTTGCTTTGGCACCATCTCCGTACCTTACTTATTCTTTTCGGCACCTTCGTTGACTTTCCTCTAGTGCTCCTCCGCCACCAACTTCACCTCTGTAAGCTTCGCGAGGGTCCCAGGAGCCTATTTCTGGTGTCGGTTTTCTCTGGGAGGCCTCCACCTTGAGCGCCCTCAGCACCCGCACCCTCCTCCTCCGCTCAACTCCATCGCCGGCGCGCCACCGTGCCCCTCTACCGGCGACGACACCACCGGAAGGTAGCCTTCCCTATTCTCCTTCCTGTTTGCCCTTGCTCGTGCGCTCTCAGGCCTCCCCTCGCCGCTGGCGAGCTCTGCAAGGTCACGGCCGCGCGGCTCTGTTGTCGGATTACCGACCGAAAACAGTAGCAATTAGTTTAGTCTAATTGTTGTTTAGTTTGCGTAATGGTTGGTTAAGAAGGTTAATATCTCTATGACATATGGGCCCGTACGACCTGTTAAGTGGAAGTGTAATTTCTGAAGTATGTTTTGGTTAGAGTAAAAGTGTATTCCTTTTATGCTTAGAATGTTTTTACACGTTCTGGTAGTAGAAGACGTATTTTCGAAAATACGCTTTCACCATAGCCTTCGGCCGAGCCCAAGTCATTGTTGACTGAGTCAATTCCTTGACCCCGGGGGCCGCTTGTCAGTCTCTAGGGCTAGCTAGGTGCGAGTACTAAAAGTATTAAATGCAAATATCAATTCCGTAGTGAATTATTGTTACACTGAAAAATCTTGTAACTTCAAAAATTCATATCTAATTCAAATCAACTCCAAAATGAATGAAACCAGTTTTGATTTTTTTCATATTAAGTGAAGTTTATTTGAAAATAGATTTCAAATATGCCTCTGTAACAGAGGATATAGTTTTAACAAAATGGTCCATAACTCTATTATTTTACAATAAGAAAAGACTTTTAACTTCAAAAATACATAACTATTTCATTTTAACTCCAAAAATAGTGAAACCACTTTTGATAATTTTTATTTTAAGTAAACTTATTTCTAAAAATGGTTTCAATCTCACCTCTGTTACAGAAGCTATATTTTGCGGAGAGTGATCCCAAAATGAATTGTTTTTACACTATTAATGCTGATAACTTTAGAAATCAATAACTAAATCATGAAAACTCCAATTGAAGCAAGCTCAACTGTTTTGAACTTGTAATAATATTACCTATTTATGCATGTAATCTATGTACTCGCCAATGCTCTACAAATTTTCACCTCATAATTAAATTAAATGAGTGAAGGCGTGTTAAAATCTGAAATTCAAAACACCATAACTTGCACATACTAAGTCCAAATGGAATAATTCTTTCACTTAAATTAATCTAAAATCATGACCTACCTACTGCATAAATTTCATGCATTTTTGAGTATGTTGAATTTATGGCTTTATTTGATATTTATTGCAATATCTTCTTTTATTAGGTTTTCGACGATAACGATATATTCGTGAGAGTATTATGATTGTAAACTGAGAATGAACAAGTGATATAGCAAAGGTGTGAGCACCCTCCTCTTGATCATATTGCTCCCAGTGGTTCTTAAATGTTTTGTGTGAGTTTTATTATTCGCAATTGCATGCTATTTTGAAATATATGTTTATGGGTAGAAGTAGTTAATCTCCTAATTGCTGCATTAGCCCTCCTTGAATGTTGATTACCCTTTTACCTTGAATGATTAAGGATATATGTTATATGGGTTGTTTGCTAGTTTGTAGAACGATGCTTAGCCATGCTAGTAGTTGTAGTCGATGTGGTTGATGGAACTAGTCCATCGGTAGGTGAATCAATTGAATCTTAATGAAATTTGAGGATTTTATGGATTGAATTATATTGACATTGAGGATTGTTTCGGATCTTGAATCTGTTATTGTGACTTGTTGGGAAGTTGTTGTTGTTGTATGTTGGACTTGGACGGGTGATAAGGTGATGAAGGGTGGTCCTGCATTCATGTAGCCCGTCTCGAGTGTTTAAGGACCGTGTGTGGTGTGATGAACCAAGTCTTACGTGCAACCACACGCCGGGATAATGGCGAAGGCTTGGCTTAATAATTTGTTGTGTGTTAGCTATCAAAACACAATGGGATTGACAATTGTTATTGTTATGTATTTAATTGTTCTTTTGTCAATCTCGTGGGGGCATGTTAAGCGTTAACCTTACTTGCTCTTAAGGGTCTCTTGTTTAGTTGGGACTTACTTACACAACGGGGTTTCCCCTGTGGTTCAGGCGACTGTACTGTCTGCCATGGGACTGTCCTCGGGTGGTTTGATAGTTAGGACATGACATTGTAACGGCCTCGTTATGCTACCTCAGTCACACTCCTATGGAAGAGTGCATTGGCCGACATTAAGAGGAATGCATATCGTGTGGGTAAAGCTGTACAACTCTGCAGAGTAACTAAATCTATTCGAATAGCCTCGTCCTAGGTTATGGACAACACTTGTGGGAAAGCAGGCACAATTAGCTTTTGGGAACTTAAGTTTGGGTTATAGTCGAAAATGTTATATCTTTATGCTAGTTTGTTTAGATCTTATGTTGCCACGAATGGGATGTTCGTGTGTTGATTATAATTGGAGATTATACCATTGATGATCATTACTTACTACTATAAAATGTTTTCTAAATGTTTTACAAATGGCTAGTTAGAATCTTTATTGGTTATCTATATGCAAACCTTGCTTTATGCTAAAAATTGACTAGTGCAGTAGCTTTCCTTTGATACTTACATGCATCCTTATTTCTTTTGAAAGTCTCGCGAGTACAACTTTGTACTCTAACAGTGTCTATTTATTCAGGTGAGAACGACGGGTGCAACGGCTTTAACTCCAGTTGGTTGCTTGTGGGATTGTGGGCATACCAACTCGGTTATTCCCTTTTTATTTTAAGTTTATCTTCCGCTGCAATTTATTTGTGTTAATTAGATTTGGCCGATCGGTCCTCTTTCGCAACCTTGTACTATAAGGTGCTATCTAAATGAGGTTGTAATTGATTCTTTTACTCTTGTACATTGTGTATGGATGTGATTGTAATGTTGTGTACTAGGATATGTGCATGTTAGCCACTGATCCTTAGGAGCTAGCATGTGACACATATCCGGGTCACTCGGAATCGTGTGCGTCTCACGTTAAGTATTGCGTTTACGGCGTAATTACTTAGCTTGATACGGATCCGATTTCGGGGGTCCCCACAGCGTTGGTATCAGAGCCATACTGACTGTAAGTTAAAGCCGTAGCAATGGACGTATTAGGATTTTGAGTTAGAATATTTTCAAACTATCAAAAGTTTGGCAAAAATGTTAGTAATATAATTCCTTTGTTTCTTACCCATCCTAGTATCTAATTCTTACCTCACTATTCTTTTGAATTGTGCAAAATCGTTTTCTCCAATACTCGTCTCTCTTCCAACACTAGAAACGTTAAATAGTCACCGGTAAAGAGCAATTATGGAAGAACAAAAAGACGACGCTTTGCTGCGACTTTAGGAATAAACTAGGATTTATCCTTAGATATTATACCCTGTAAGGATATTACTTAGCTTGTAGACGCTGGATTTTGTGAAGATCATTTGCTCTCTTTCATTCCAAGTAGTTGTGCATCACCTACGGGCATGTTGTATCGCAACTACGTTGGAAAACTAATCGTGTTCTTCATTTTGTATCTTGTGCTGTCCACTTGGGCTCATAGCACCCCATTTCTTGTAGTATAAATGTGTTTTCATTGTGCATTCATTCTAGGTTGAGTTACCCCCTTGCTGTCAAGTACTTGCCTTAGGCTTTTCTCTCATTCCTTTTTGCCGGTTGCTAACAAGTTGTATGGCAACAGGATGTCGGGTCGTAAAACTTGTTTGATGTCGGAAGTACTGGAGGACTCACAGCCCCTGGGTTCTCAAATCACTGATGATCAGCCCCCGATTCCTCAACGGCACAATCCAGAGCACCCTGACCCGCAATTTCAGCACGTGGGTCAACAAGAAGAAGTGACTCCACCTCAGCCATCTATGGTCGACGTGTTGGCCCTGATGGAACAGAGTCAGCAAGACCAAACTCTGTTGTTGCAGCAAATTGCTCAAAACACTGCCATTGTCCAAGGTGCTCAAATAGCAGTGGGAGAAGCCGATCTGTATGGCTCCCGATTTGCTGATTTTCTGAGCACAAATCCTCCCGTGTTTTCTGGTTTGGAGGATCCTCTCGAGGACGATGATTGGCTTCGGTCCATCGAACGGAAGTTGATCCTCACTCAGTGTGCTGGTAATGAGAAGATCTTATATGCCTCCAATCAACTAGAAGGTGCTGCTTCTGCATGGTGGGACAATTTTTGCGCCATGCAGCCCGCCAATTACGTTCCATCATGGGACGAGTTCCGAACAGCTTTCCAAGAGGCACATGTTCCTTCGAGCATTATGGATATCAAGAGGTGTGAATTCCTCGCGCTGAAGCAAGACAACAAGTCTGTGATGGAGTATCTCTGTGATTTCAATCGTTTGGCTCGTTACGCTTCAGACGATGTCTCCACTGATGCAAGAAAGCAAGGCCAGTTCTTGAATGGGCTAACAGAAGAGATGCAGCTGGCACTCGCTGTACATGATTTCCGTAACTTCCAACAATTGGTTACTAAGGCTATTGTGGTGGAGAGCAAAATGCAAGCGGTCGTAGAAGCGCGAAAGCGCAAGAAGGCTGCACAAATTTCAGCAAGTTGCAATTTTCAAGAACCGTGTACTTGGCAGCCTGCTCCTCCTGAATTCCAAGTCCCAGCACCTCTGGGAGCTCCTTTGCAAGTCTCTCATCCACCTCAGGAAGATATCCAGCGAGGGCAGCCCAAAAAGAAGTGTAGACGCCGACTCCAGCAAAACAAGCAGGTTACTTGTTTCACTTGTGGCAGTCTGGGGCATTTCGCCAGTCAATGCCCGGTGAAGCACCAAGCCGATCCCGTTCAGTGCCAAGACCTTGGCACATCCCTTGACCAGCGGTCTTGTGTCACCTTTCAGAACAACCGTCGTGCTCATGTCAACCATGTCACCGCCGAGGAGGCGCAAGAAGCAACCGACGTGGTGTTGGGCACCTTTCTAGTCAATTCGACTCCTACGACTGTGTTGTTTGACTCAGGGGCCTCTCATTCTTTCATGTCCAGAGGTTTTGCTACCCTCCACAATATCTCACTCAGCTTGATGCCTACCCCTATGATGATTCAATCACCAAGTTCAGAAATGAGAAGCATTCATGAATGTCGGGAAGTTGAAATTGAGATTAAAGGGGTGAAGTTTTTGGCCAATCTTATTGTGATAAATTCAGCGGGCCTTGATGTTATTCTTGGGATGAATTGGCTGTCTAAAAACCATGGTCAAATTGATTGTGCCCGCAAGGTTATCACTCTTACGAGTCCTCTTGGTTTTCAAGTTAAAATAGTGCCGAAATTGGAGCATCCACATCTCTATGCCCTTAACGGAAAAGAATTGCCAGATTTGAGTGAAGTTCCAGTGGTATGTGAGTACCCGGATGTTTTCCCCGAGGAACTACCGGGCATGCCACCCTCACGAGAAATTGAATTTGTGATTGAGCTGCAGCCCGGAACTGCTCCAATATTGAAACGTCCTTATAGGATGCCGCCAAATGAGTTGGTTGAATTCAAGAAGCAACTCACAGAACTTCAAGAGAAGGGTTTCATTAGGCCGAGCTCCTCACCTTGGGGATGCCCGGCTATATTTGTGAAGAAGAAGGACAATAGTCTGCGGATGTGTGTTGACTACCGTCCGTTGAATGAGGTCACTATCAAGAACAAGTACCCACTTCCGCGGATTGATGATTTGTTTGACCAGATGACCGGTGCTCGTATTTTCTCCAAAATTGACTTGAGGTTGGGCTATCATCAAGTTAGGATCAGATCTGAAGACATTCCCAAGACGGCTTTCTCAACTCGTTATGGCTTATACGAGTACACTGTCATGTCCTTCGGTTTGACAAATGCACCGTCCTTGTTCATGAATCTCATGAACTCAATGTTTATGGAGTATTTGGATAAATTTGTGGTCGTTTTTATTGATGACATTCTCATATACTCCAAATCTGAAAGTGAGCATGAAGAACACCTTCGTCTTGTGTTGGACAAGCTCCGTGAACATCGACTCTACGCAAAATTCAGTAAATGTGAGTTTTGGCTAAAAGAGGTCGCCTTTTTGGGTCATGTGCTATCTGAAGGAGGTATTGCTGTGGATCCAAGCAAAGTCCAAGATGTTCTTAATTGGAGACAGCCCAAGTCCGTCTCCGATGTCATGATTTCTCGGTCTTGCAAAGCTATTACCGCTTCATCGAGAATTTTTCAAAAATAGCAAGACCAATGACCCAATTGTTGAAGAAAGAAAAGAAGTATGAATGGTCAGCAGAATGTGAAGCAAGCTTTCAGATGTTGAAGGATCGTCTAACTTCTGCTCCAGTGTTAGTTCTGCCAGATATCCACAAAAACTTTGACATCTATTGCGATGCATCTCGCCTTGGTCTTGGTTGTGTTCTTATGCAAGAGGGTCGAGTTGTGGCGTATGCATCGAGGAAATTGAGGCCTCATGAGGTGAATTATCCCACTCATGACCTTGAGCTTGCAGCGGTGGTTCATGCTTTGAAGATATGGCGACATTTTCTTATCGGCAATCGCTGCGAAGTCTACACTGATCACAAGAGTTTGAAGTATATCTTCACTCAAGCCGACCTGGACCTAAGGCAAAGAAGATGGCTTGAATTGATCAAGGACTATGATTTGGGACTTCATTATCATCCAGGGAAAGCTAATGTCGTTGCTGATGCATTGAGCCGAAAATCACAATGCAACTGCATTTCGGTTCGACCCGAAACGAAAGCTCTTTGCAATGAATTCCAACGGCTCAACTTGGAGATGGTTAGCGAAGGTTTTCTCGCTGCCTTAGAAGTGAAACCTACCCTTGAGGACCAGATCATGACGGCCCAGAAGAATGACAAAGGTATGGAAAGAATTAAGGACGAAATGAAGGCTGGCAAAGCCAAGTGTTTTTCCGAAGATAACCAAGGTGTTTTGTGGTTCGAAAAGCGTTTAGTGGTGCCAAATGATGCGAAGTTTAAGGAATTAATCCTTCATGAAGCCCATAATTCTCTTTTCTCCATTCATCCAGGAAGCACAAAAATGTATCAAGACTTGAGGCAAAAATTGTGGTGGACTCGGATGAAGCGGGAGATTGCACGTTTGTGGCCGAGTGTGATGTATGCCAAAGAGTCAAGGTGAGCATTTAAAACCAGTTGGTACTCTAGAGCCCTGCCCATTCCCAAGTGGAAATGGGAAGAAGTTGGCATGGATTTTATCACCGGCCTTCCTAGAACTCAAACTGGATCCGATTCTATATGGGTGATCGTGGATCGCCTGACCAAGGTTGCCCATTTCATTCCTGTTAAGACCACCTACACCGGGTCAAACTAGCGCACCTTTACATTTCAAGAATTGTTTGTCTTCACGGTGTACCGAAGGTAATCGTTTCGGATAGAGGTCCCCAGTTCACATCTCACTTCTGGAAGTGCTTGCATCAAGCCATGGGTACTAACCTATCCTTTAGCTCCGCTTATCACCCGCAAACGGATGGACAAACCGAGCGTGTAAATCAGGTCTTGGAAGATCTTCTCCGAGCATGCGTTTTGTCTTATAGCAAGAATTGGGAAAAATGTTTACCGTTTGCGGAATTCTCTTACAACAATAGCTTCCAATCCAAAGATTCGGATGTCACCATTGAAGCATTATGCGGAAGAGCTTGTAGGACGCCTTAAACTGGTGCAAGCGGGAGAGGCCATTTTATGGTCCAACCACGTGAAGGATCTTTGAAGAACGAGTTCGTGTCATTCGTGGCGACTTGGACGGCGCAATCCGTCGAAATCTTATGCCGACCGCCGTCGTCGCGAGTTGAGTTTCGAGGTAGATGATTATGTCTATCTTAAGGTCTCTCCTATGAAAGGAATACATTGCTTCAATGTCAAAGGCAAATTGGCGCCTCGCTACATTGGACCTTTCCGAATTCTAGCCAAGATTGGATCGGTAGCCTATCAGTTGGAGCTACCACCATCACTTTCAGACGTGCATAATGTCTTCCATGTCTCACAACTCAAGAAGTGCCTTCGCGTCCCAACTGAAACAACCGAGTTGGAAGAACTCAATTTGCAGCCTGATCTCTCTTATCGGGAGCACCCGATTCGCATTCTTGAAGAAATGGAGCGCAAGACAAGGAATCGCAACATCAAATTCTTGAAGGTTCAGTAGAGCAACCACACTGAAGATGAAGCAACATGGGAGCGTGAAGACCGGATGCGAGCCGAGTATCCTGAACTGTTTCCTTCTACATGAAGTATCTTCGAATCAAGAAAGGAAAGGTTAAACAAAGCAATGGGAAGGAAAATGTATTAGAAATTCCTTGTAACCTTGTTAGGATATCTTAGTTCTACCTTTGAAAGATATCTTAGCACTATCTTTGAAGGAAATCAAGACAACGGATGTTGTATCTTCTTTTTCCATTTCCGACCTACCCAGATCTCGGGGACGAGATCTTTTGTAAGGGGGGGAGGTTTGTAACATCCCCAAATATATTTAATGATAATTTGTATGCATCTCACTAACATGCATGTTGTTTGAAAGCATTTGCATAAATTATAGCATTTGGAAAATCTAAATCAAAGTTAAACCTACACTTCAAATTCTAACTCCAAAAGAAAACAGAAATAAAACTTATGATCATCATCTGGAAATAATTTATTTAAATACTAGAATAATTATCATGAATAAATATAATTTTTACCAAATTGTTTGGAACAAAATTCAACCCCAGAAAATTCAAACACCATTAAAAGACCTAGACTAAGTTTGAATTTATTTTTCTCAAATCTTATTATGAACAGTAAGGTTTAATATTATATTTGGGAACTAGGTCATCCCAGGAACACCCTTGATTTAATTCAGAATTTATAGAAATTTATTTCTATTTTTAAAGCCTTGGTCAAAGCTACTGCTTGTTGGTCAAATCAGGTTTTAAACTTCGGGCTCGCACTGTAGCACCGACTCGAGCTCATCTCTGTCGAGCTGGTTTGACCGAACCTCTTAGATGCACCCGACCGAGCCACCTTTCTTCACTGAGCCGCTGACGAGGCGGACCCACTCGTCAGGTCCTTCTTCCTCCCGTTGGCGCGCCCGCAGAAACCCCTCGCCACGTCGCGGCCGCGCTCTGCTCTCGCCCCAGTCACGGCGTTGCCGCACTGCCCAACCTGACCAACCCCTGAGCTTCTCCAGCTAACACCGCCTCTGTTCTGTCGCTCGGCTGGACTTAAGTCGCCCTCTCCCTCTCTCGGTTCCTCACTTTCCCTCTCGGTGGCCGAGGGAAAGGAGGCGAGCTCTTCACCTCCTCTCGGTAAGCTTCAACCGCAACCGCTCCCTTCTCTTTCTCCTTCGTTGTCGTCCCCATTTTATCTAACCCGAGCTTCTCCCTCGCCTTGTAGGCTCCAAATGTAGTTCCTGCTCTCGGCGACCCCAGAGCGCGCCCCGAAGGCCACTTTTGTGCCAAATTGGTCCCCGGTGAGCCCTTGTCCTCGTTTCCGCGTCACCTTGTGTCCTAGGCCTCGAGTGACCTTTCCCCTCAATCAATTGGAATTTATGCTTTACAGGATTGCGGGAAATGGAACTTTCTACTTTGTCGGCCGAAAAGCCCTAGCTTCGTTCTCGCCTCCGGCAGGGTGAGTGTCTCACCGATTCCTTGCTTTGGCACCATCTCCGTACCTTACTTATTCTTTTCGGCACCTTCGTTGACTTTCATTTGCACAGAGTGTTTTCCCTCCGCGTGGAGCCTTGTACCGCCACCGCCATTAACGACGGCAAGGAGCCTCTAGTGCTCCTCCGCCACCAACTTCACCTCTGTAAGCTTCGCGAGGGTCCCAGGAGCCTATTTCTGGTGTCTGTTTTCTCTGGGAGGCCTCCACCTTGAGCGCCCTCAGCACCCGCACCCTCCTCCTCCGCTCAACTCCATCGTCGGCGCGCCACCGTGCCCCTCTACCGGCGACGACACCACCGGAAGGTAGCCTTCCCTATTCTCCTTCCTGTTTTCCCTTGCTCGTGCACCCTCAGGCCTCCCCTCGCCACCGGCGAGCTCTGCATGGTCACGGCTGCGCGGCTCTGTTGTCGGATTACCGACCGAAAACAGTAGCAATTAGTTTAGTCTAATTGTTGTTTAGTTTGCGTAATGGTTGGTTAAGAAGGTTAATATCTCTATGACATATGGGCCCGTACGACCTATTAAGTGGAAGTGTAATTTCTGAAGTATGTTTTGGTTAGAGTAAAAGCGTATTCCTTTTATGCTTAGAATGTTTTTACACGTTCTGGTAGTAGAAGACGTATTTTCGAAAATACGCTTTCACCATAGCCTTCGGCCGAGCCCAAGTCATTGTTGACTGAGTCAATTCCTTGACCCTGGGGGCCGCTTGTCAGTCTCTAGGGCTAGCTAGGTGCGAGTACTAAAAGTATTAAATGCAAATATCAATTCCGTAGTGAATTATTGTTACACTGAAAAATCTTGTAACTTCAAAAATCCATATCTAATTCAAATCAACTCCAAAATGAATGAAACCAGTTTTGATTTTTTTCATATTAAGTGAAGTTTATTTGAAAATAGATTTCAAATATGTCTCTGTAACAGAGGATATAGTTTTAAGAAAATGGTCCATAACTCTATTATTTTACAATAAGAAAAGGCTTTTAACTTCAAAAATACATAACTATTTCATTTTAACTCCAAAAATAGTGAAACCACTTTTGATAATTTTTATTTTAAGTAAACTTATTTCTAAAAATGGTTTCAATCTCACCTCTATTACAGAAGCTATATTTTGCGGAGAGTGATCCCAAAATGAATTGTTTTTACACTATTAATGCTGATAACTTTAGAAATCAATAACTAAATCATGAAAACTCCAATTGAAGCAAGCTCAACTGTTTTGAACTTGTAATAATATTACCTATTTATCCATGTAATCTATGTACTCGCCAATGCTCTACAAATTTTCACCTCATAATTAAATTAAATGAGTGAAGGTGTGTTAAAATCTGAAATTCAAAACACCATAACTTGCACATACTAAGTCCAAATGGAATAATTCTTTCACTTAAATTAATCTAAAATCATGACCTACCTACTGCATAAATTTCATGCATTTTTGAGTATGTTGAATTTATGGCTTTATTTGATATTTATTGCAATATCGTCTTTTATTAGGTTTTCACGATAACGATATATTCGTGAGAGTATTATGATTGTGGCGAGAATGAACAAGTGATACTGACAAAGGTGCGAGCACCCTCCTCTTGATCATATTGCTCCGATGGTTCTTAAATGTTTTGTGTGAGTTTTATTATTCGCAATTGCATGCTATTTTGAAATATATGTTTATGGGTAGAAGTAGTTAATCTCCTAATTGCTGCATTAGCCCTCCTTGAATGTTGATTACCCTTTTACCTTGAATGATTAAGGATATATGTTATATGGGTTGTTTGCTAGTTTGTAGAACGATGCTTAGCCATGCTAGTAGTTGTAGTCGACAGTGGTTGATGGAACTAGTCCATCGGCCGGTGAATCGAATTGAATCTTAATGAAATTTGAGGATTTTATGGATTGAATTATATTGACATTGAGGATTGTTTCCGGATCTTCGAATCTGGTTATTGTGACTTGTTGGGAAGTTGTTGTTGTTGTATGTTGGACTTGGACGGGTGATAAGGTGATGAAGGGGTGGTCCCAGATTCATGTAGCCCCGTCTGAGTGTTTAAGGACCGGTGTGTGGTGTGATGAACCAAGTCTTACGTGCAACCACACGCCGGGATAATGGCGAAGGCTTGGCTTAATAATTTGTTGTGTGTTAGCTATCAAAACACAATGGGATTGACAATTGTTATTGTTATGTATTTAATTGTTCTTTTGTCAATCTCGTGGGGGCATGTTAAGCGTTAACCTTACTTGCTCTTAAGGGTCTCTTGTTTAGTTGGGACTTACTTACACAACGGGGTTTCCCCTGTGGTTCAGCGATCAGATCTTATCGCCATGGGACTGTCCTCGGGTGGTTTGATAGTTAGGACATGACATTGTAACGGCCTCGTTATGCTACCTCAGTCACACTCCTATGGAAGAGTGCATTGGCCGACATTAAGAGGAATGCATATCGTGTGAGTAAAGCTGTACAACTCTGCAGAGTAACTAAATCTATTCGAATAGCCTCGTCCTAGGTTATGGACAACACTTGTGGGAAAGCAGGCACAGTTAGCTTTTGGGAACTTAAGTTTGGGTTATAGTCGAAAATGTTATATCTTTATGCTAGTTTGTTTAGATCTTATGTTGCCACGAATGGGATGTTCGTGTGTTGATTATAATTGGAGATTATACCATTGATGATCATTACTTACTACTATAAAATGTTTTCTAAATGTTTTACAAATGGCTAGTTAGAATCTTTATTGTTTATCTATATGCAAACCTTGCTTTATGCTAAAAATTGACTAGTGTAGTAGCATTCCTTTGATACTTACATGCATCCTTATTTCTTTTGAAAGTCTCGCGAGTACAACTTTGTACTCTAACAGTGTCTATTTATTCAGGTGAGAACGACGGGTGCAACAGCTTTAACTCCAGTTATTTGCTTGTGGGATTGTGGGCATACCAACTCGGTTATTCCCTTTTTATTTTAAGTTTATTTTCCGCTGCAATTTATTTGTGTTAATTAGATTTGGCCGATCGGTCCTCTTTCGCAACCTTGTACTATAAGGTGCTATCTAAATGAGGTTGTAATTGATTCTTTTACTCTTGTACATTGTGTATGGATGTGATTGCAATGTTGTGTACTAGGATATGTGCATGTTAGCCACTAATCCTTGGGAGCTAGCATGTGACACATATCCGGGTCACTCGGAATCGTGTGCGTCTCACGTTAAGTATTGCGTTTACGGCGTAATTACTTAGCTTGATACGGATCCGATTTCGGGGATCCTCACAAAGGACCGCACCCTGTCATGCCACACGCTGCCATTTTTGTAGACCGGGATGACAACAAACTGCGATGCTACCTTTTTTGATCGAAAAGACCACTTTGCCACGCTACCTTTTAAGATCGAAAAGAACATAGCACAACACACCACACACTACCACTTTTGCAGACCGAGATGACAACACACCACAACGCCACCTTTTCAGACCAAAAAGACCACACTCCGTCACGCAACCTTTTCAAATCGGAAAGACCCCTTATAAAAGGAGGGAGAAGAAAACTAGAGAAGAACACTACACCAACACACCCAATATTTTACCAAAGCTTGGTTCACACAACAGAGAGAAAAGAGATGTCGAACTCAACGGCGAAGTTCTGCGCGAAGATGTTGCGGAAGCCCAAGTAGCTTGCTGACAGGGCTAAACCCTACCTGGATTGTTCTATGAAGGATGTGTCGGTACCCCCATAATTCCCACGCCCTCAATGTGTGTGCGAAGAACCGATCGTAACTACACGTGCGAGAACGTCCTCGTAAGCAAATCTTGCACACACAAAGATTTTTCACATCTTACGTTCCAATCCACATATCCCAAACTACATCTGCGCATAATGGCAGCCGGAGATGCGATGCAACTTCTTTCAATGGTTTGACGGCCCAAACATGTACGATAGGATGTTTATCGAGTAGAAGTACCTCCAAATGCTGGAAACCTTACGTACATCCAAATGCTGGAAACCTTACGTACCTAACCCTATTGAAAAGGCACTAGAGGAGCCCAAGAAAGCAGGGTGGTGGAGGATCCCTAAACAAGAAGCTAAGTACAACCGGGCGAAGTGCGCGGCGGACAAGGGAAAGGCTTAGTGAGACCGACGGCCGTCTTAGCTCTCCCCATCACTCGGGCGCAGTCCGGATTGAACAGGTAAGTTATGTTCATTTTGCATCCTGATTATTAATTTGGCCCTGCATTGTGCTATCCTAACATCATTCAATCGTTCATCCCATCTCGCAGAACATGGCTGACTTCGAGACTGGCTTCCGCCACGGGAAGTCTAGAGACAAGGGAAGGGACCTGTAACATCCCAACTTTGGGCTTGTGTTTCAAATGTAAGAAAATCAGTAGAAATTAAAACTTTTCTTGCATCATGTATTTCCTGTTGTGGCAAACAATTCTTGTACAAGGAATTATGGAAATACATTGTCACAAGTCTAGTTGATCCAAATCTTGTTATTCCAAAAACAATCTTGTCAAATCTTATGATCATCCTCTGGAAATATTTTTCCTAAGTCTCTGTGATGGTATGTGACCCCTCTGAAAAATTTCACAATTTTTAGAAATTGTTTGAATATTTTTAGAGGCAGTCAAACCTGTTTGACTCTCAGTCAAACATTAAAACAGAGCCTTGCAGAATTTTTGGAGATTTATTCGCAGCATAAAAACCTCTGAAAATTTTACACAAGGTTAATATCTGAGTTAGCAAGCTCCTGTAAAAATTTCATAATTTTTGGAGTTAATTTGCTACCTCAAATAAATCTTTCAAAGTCTCTGTTCTAAATTCAAGTCAAACTTGGTTTTACTGTTACTTGGGTTCGAGTCAGACTCGGGCTCGAGCCAATTGACTCGGTCCAGTCAACTAATCGCACCGCGCCCGTTTGAAAATCCCGCGACCGATCTGGACCGTTGGATCTAAATCGCACGGGCCGCGCGCGTGTAACCCTTCGGACCTTCCGGTTGCAAGTTTGACTGTCGACCGTTAGATTCCCATCCAACCGTTGAGATTTCCCGAACCCTTCGGACCCTCCGGTTGCATTCTTGAATCTGAGCCGTTGGATTAAGATCCAACGCCCGCGTGTTCCTCCGTTGTAAATTGAGTTTGCGACGTGGGGCTATCTGAGCCGTTCGTTTCTAATCCTAGGGCTCGGAGCCTCTCCGTTGTGTTTTAAAGCCCGTAGGCGTGGCACTATCTCAGCCGTCCGTGTCTCATCCAACGGCTGTGAATCACCGAGCCTTTTTCGCTGGTCGTCTTCTACCTCCGTCGTGCGAGCACTGTAGGAGGAGTAATGGCAGTGTCATTTCTTGCTCCCTAAAGCCACCCTAGCCGACGTTTAGGGGTATGGGAGGTACACTGAGCCAGGCCATGCCCTAATGCACGTCTACACCTCTTTTTCCTTGTCGGCCGCGCATTGTGCTCTGTGTATTGCCGCCCGAAAGATGTGTGGTGCAAACCCTAATGCTTTCATGGCTTTATAAGCACTCTCAATGCTTCCTGGTATTTCTTTAGACCACCATCAAGCTTCATTCACAATAGTGGAGCTTAACACCTCAAAAATGGCAAATCGTCATTGTTGACCCGTGGAGCTCCATTGGTGTTCTTGGTGTTCCAGTGGTCCTCCTTCACGTTTCTTTGCCCTAACCTTATCTATTTACTCCCTTGAACATTTCCCCTCACTTAATTTTGGATTTGATTCTCAGGAATTGTCCAATTTGGGGTTTGTTCAAATTCGGCCGAAATTGGTCGTCTTCTTCTTCAGCTCAGGTGAGTGCTCCATTTTCCAATTACTTGCTCATGTAGCTTCTGTGAATCATTATGAAGCTATACTGATGCTTTGGAATCACTCATTTGGCTCAGGGTATCTATCTCGGGTTTTCTTCTCCAAGTCCGGCGAGCTTTCACCGTGATCAAGCATCTCCGGTCATCTTTGAAGCTCCTCTCCTTTAAGGTAGCTTCTTATTAGCCCTTAGAAGCTTTGGCACCCGCATCCTAGGCTTGCAGTGGAGCCCATCGCGATTTTCGTGTTTAGCGATGAAGCTCCATTTTCGTTTTCGGCTGGCGGCGTTCTAGTCCTCGCATGGCGAGAATGCTACCATTAGATTCGTTGTGCTATTGCGAATCCATTTTGGCTCTTGTTCGGCGTCGCCGCGGCCAGTGTCGCCAGCGATTTGCCGTTGAACTCGCTCGGGTTTTGCCGACACAGCAGCTCCCGTTTTCGTCATTTGATTAGGACACATTAATTGCTAATCATTAGTTATTAATTATGTCTTAATCATTGTCGTTGAGCCAGCGACCGATGGGCCCAATATCCTTAAATCACTCTACGGTTCAATCCGCATCGTTCGAGCATCATTAATGTTAATCATTGGTTAATTAATATGTCGGCATTTAATCCACATCGGAAATTACCTGCAGGTGTGACTTGTGGGCGGGGTTAAAATCAAATTTCGTGATCATTAGTGTTTATTTAAGGTTAATCATTAATGGCATTAATTTGGTCTTAACCGCCACTCTCGATCGACAAGTGGGCGATGCCGCGTGCGTGGGTTAAACGGTAGCGTGGGTGACTCGAAGTCACTGACATGCGGTCCCACGTGTCAGCATCTTCCTTTGAACTGCGATCAATATCTACCGTTCATTTTTAGATCTGCGGCCATGATCTTTGTGTGCGTTCGGACCCTCCGGATGCCTTGATCATTCTCGACCGTCGATCTTGCGATCAACGGCTGAGATCGTGTATGCAACCGCACCGTCCGAATGCATACGCTCGTGTGCGCCGTTGGATCTTGATCCAACGGTGGGCTCCGTTTCGATTCGGCGCGCGTGCGCTGTTTCCGGCGCGAGTGAGCCGTAGGATTTTAGATCAAGGGTTGGGAGTTGTCCACGTCTTTTCTATTATTTGAGTTTATGCGTATTTGGTAAGTATTTGTTTAACAATGAAAATGATGTAAAAACTTTAGAAACTCATAACTAATTCATTTTAAGCGCTTTTAGATTATTCCAACGGTAATAAATTATGTTGCCACCTTAGTTTATTATAAAAATGGATTTAAGCATGTTGCGATGTGAGAAAATTGTGTAACTAGGAATAACTCGATTTTGTCATTTTGAATATTCGAAATAGTTTTAATCTTGAAAAATGCATATCTTTTCTGTATAAATCCAATTTGTGCAAAACCAATTTTGTTAAATTAAATCATTAGTATACTTTCGTATAAAATAGGATTTGAGCATGTTCATAGTTACGTAAAATGATTTGTATTAGATTTACAACTTAGAAAAATCATAAGTAAATGTGTATAACTCCAAATTTAGTAAATCCAACTTTGCTATTATTAGGATGTCATAATCTACCTGCTATAAAAATTTCAGACCTTAGATCACTCTAGAAAATTTCGTCATGAACAGTGCTAATTATTAATTAGGTTATTATAAGGCTGAGAAAGAGCACTTTGCTCATATCTTTTGCATGCTTAGTCCAAATTGTGTAATTCTTGTTCCTGTCATTGTCTTAGGTCATTCCCTAGCTGTAGTGTAAATTTTATTAGTTTTGGATGTGTTTTGCTGTTGGAGTTTCATTTGGTGTTCTTCGTTCTTATTTGCTTATCGCATTTTTCGCGTTAGGTTCCGAAGACAATATTATTAATCTTGATATTGATCCACAGCAACCATCGGATCTGCACTTGACCGAACAGCGGATGTAGCATTCATTTGATCATATTGTTCCTACTATTTTCAAAGTCTAATATATTGTTTGCAAATTCTATCTATGCATTGCTATGTTGTTTTAAACTATTGTCGATAGTTGGCCTACTAGATGCATTATCAGTAGGAAATGTTCATTCTTCTACTACTGAAGCCTAGGTTACTTGCTGTGATTTTGGGTTCGCTGGATGGACCCTTGTCACTTAGTAGTTTACGTGTCATTATGCTTAGCCATGCTTAGCTATCGGTAGAAATGGACGGTTATCGACTCGTCGATAACTTTGATCACACAAACTATTACTATGTGTACATTTCAGCCTTGTGCTATGTCTAAATTGCAAAACTAAAACTGAAAATGAAAACAATTTAGACTTGGGCACAATGGTAAGATGGTGTGATCTTTTGGTGTGATTGGAATGGTGCGGGTCAATTAAGGACCAAACTACTTGTGAGTATCATTATCAGAGCATTACGTGCGTGCTAACCACACTAGAGGATATGGGACCTCTCTTAGTGAGTACTTTGGGTGTGTTAATTAATGAGTCGCGTGGTGGGTTGCATATTTGATTATATGCAACATGGACACGTTGTAGGAGGAGAACACCGCCGAGGGCGGTGTATCTTGCTCCACGTATGGGTCCTTGTGATCCATATTTCGTCGGCGAGATCACTAAGGATTAACCCCATCGTGCGTCTCTTGATTAGCATATTCCATTGGAAAGGGTTCAGTAGGACTTAGCCGTCTTGGCATACCAAAGGAAGTGTGCTTAATAGCTTGGCAAAAAGGCGATCGAAGTGTGGGTACATTGGTACACCCTGCGAGGATTAAAACTATTCGAATAGCCTCGTCCTAGGTTATGGACACGCTTGGATAAGCTTTTCAAGAGTTAGACTACAACCTTTTAAAATTAAAACTTGTTGGGTGGTATGAATCGAGATTCATGCTATGTTGTGGTGGCTTTGGGAAAGTCACTTCTAGGTGGATACTTGTTACTTATGCTTACTCATTGTTATTTAAATGCTTGAAAACAGATTTTACAAACTGCTTTGTTCAATCTATTACAATATTGCAAATGAAACTTGCTTTATCGTCAAAGAACCATATAACCTCATTCCTTTGAACACGACTTTCATGTAGCTATGTATAGGCTTGCTACTCGTAAGTCTTGCGAGTACATTTTGTACTCACTGCATTGCTTGTGTTGTGCGAGAGGATGATAGTGAGTCCGATGGACCTCACTTTTGTGAGTTGTCTTTGTGGCGATTCACTGGCGATTAGCTTGGCGGCGATCGGTTGCCCTGTGGTGTTATGTGGCTAACCGGTCGTCTTTTGGTTTAAGCCATCTTATGGCAACTTTTGCTTCATTGTTACTTATTTGCTACTTATGTCTTTTGGCGGTCGGTGTGTTGTAATAACTTATATTATGTATGTCTTTTAGTAGACTTGTTATATTACATTGTATGGAAATGATGCATGCTTGGAATTGATGTATGTGTTGCTTGTTCAGGAGGCACATGTTCATCGAGGCGGATTATTCTATTTGTGATACTAGAACCGGTGGAAGGTTAAGTATTACAAGTTTAATAAACAGGGGTCTCCTGAGCTTAGTATCGAGCCATACCAAATAGAAACCCCTAGCTTGAGTCGTCCCTAGTATATTTTGAAAACTTACTTTCCAAATGTCAGTGCTTTCCTGAAAATCTTAAGTGAGTTCTCAGATTTTACTCCTCATCTATCTTAGCTTGCTCATCTCACCTTGTTCTAAACTGAATTTGAAAGCTGAGTTTTCCTCTCATCTTCCTTCAAAAGTTAGTAGCCGAGTAGATTGGTTTTGGGTACACCATGAGAGTTATAAAGTGAAAGTGTTGGCTGTCTTGGGAATATGTGAAGCAATTGGAAGCTGCAAGTTTCGGCCAGGAGCTTAGAGGGAAGATCTGGACAGCAAGAGAATTTCGGGACAGCTAGTGTTTAGGTAGTAGAAGTGCTGAAAATGAGAGGTTAATTCCACTAAAATTTGTGGGAATAAAAGGGTAAGAAGTGATATGAGATAGCTAAGTGTCTAACCATTCTTTAGTATGATTTCCCACCCTATTTCCTGCTGTTTCGAACAACAGTGGAGTTTCTGAAATTTGTCTTCCTGACAATTGGCTGCTTGTTCTTTAATACGAGTTAGTCATAATGGGAAGATGGATATTATCTTTGTGATCTTGCTGCAGTTCTATGTGGTTACTTGAACTTTTAAGGATGGTTTTGTTAGTGGTTAGTAGTTTTCTTTGTCTCCTGTTCCGGAGTTGTGTTTAACCTATTTTTGTGGAACAGGATGACAAGAACCACCCATAATGATCGGCTGCTTTGGTTCCGATGAGGAGCTTCCCCTCCTCCGACCATGGTGAGGTTACGCTCGGATCGGCGAATCGCATGGACCAGACCCGGATCTTGGAGAACATTGCAAGGAACACCTCTGCTCCGCCGCGCGGAGATCGGAGGTGGTGCCCACGATCTCGCGGTGGGCTTGCGGAGTTCCTCCGTGCGCAGCGCCCACTTTCTCTCGTCAGGATCCACTCGACGCGGATGATTGGCTGCGTCTTGTTGAGCGAAGCTCACTATCGCTCGATGCGGGAGCAGAGGCGGGCACTCTTTGCATCCCATCGGCGAGGTGCAACACTATCTTGGTGGGAGAACTTTCTCGCCATGCGGCCCGCGAGCCACATTGTCTCGTGGGATGAGTTTCGATCGCTTTCCGTCGGGCCCACATGCCGATGGCACGATGAAGCTCAAGAAGAAGGAGTTTCTAGCGCTTAAGCAAAGGCGCAAGGCGTCTCGGAGTATCTTTACGAGTTTAACCACTTGGCTCGTTATGCTCGGGAGAGGTGGCCTCGATGAGGCTAAGCGGGAGAAGTTCATGGATGGTTTGTCAGGAGCTGCGAGACAAGCTATCTATTGTGGACTTTCTTGACTTCCGTGCCTTGGTTGACAAGGCCATCGTCGCCGAGCACAAAGCGAAAGCGCTGGGTGAGTCGCATAGCGCAAGTGGGAGGCCCATCGGTGCGCGCAGGCCGGCCTCACTCGTCCCGTGTTGGGCTGCACCAGAGCTCGTGCTTTGGTTTCACCACCGCCGAGGCCGTCGGCGCCGATTGCTCGTCCCCGCAGGCGTGTTTGACCACGTGCACTGCGACTCGGCGGCGAGTTGCGCTCCGCGCCAGTGCGATGTTACTGCCGCTGCAACAAGAAGGGCCACTATGCTGCAATTGCCCTCGAGGATGGAGCAGCCCCTCGTCCTAATGGAGGGCGCGGAATGGTCACACACGACGAGAAAGTGATCCGAAGACTCGGGTGTCGGGAGTGGTTGAGTCAACCACATCTCGGTGAGGAGGCTCGGGAGGCACTGACGTTGTGTTAGGTGCGCTCCTTGTTAGTTATCGTCTGCTGCAGTCTTGTTTGACTCTAGAGCTTCACATTCCTTTATTTGAGATCTTTTCTGCTGATTGTGACCTTCACTTTGTTCCTTTGGGATTCCCTTGCTTATTCGCTCTCGGGAGCGGAAATGAGGCGATCAAGAATGTCGGGTGTTCCTATTGATATTGAAGGAGTGGAATTCTTGGCGAATCTCATCTTACTTGACTCGGCGCGTCTGGATGTGATTCTTGGTATGGATTGGTTGTCCCAACACTTGGGACAAATCGATTGTGCCAGGAAGATGGTTTTCCTCACTAGTCCCTCAGGCGAGCAAGTTGGGATTTCACCGCAGCTGCAGGGGCCACACCTTTGTGCCCTTGAAGCTAAGCCAGCCATGGAGATTCAGGATGTGCCCACAGTCTGTGACTTTGTGGATGTCTTCCACAAGATTTGCTGGTATGCCTCGATTCGAGACTTGGAGTTTGTGATTGAGTTGCTGCCGCATCGCTCCAATTTCAAAGCGCGTGTCGAATGCCTCCTAATGAGTTGGAGGAGCTAAAGAAGCAGTTGGGTGAGCTTCAAGCAAAAGGCTTCATCCGTCCTAGCTCATCTCCTTGGGGTTGTCCGGTTATTTTTGTGAAGAAGAAGGACAGGACCCTGCGTATGTGTGTGGATTACCGTCCGCTGAATGAAGTGACGGTGAAAAACAAATATCCTTTGCCTCGTATTGATGATCTCTTTGACCGATTGGCTGGGCTTGTGTGTTCTCAAAATTGACTTGAGATTGGGGTACCATCAAGTCGGATCGAGTGAGGATATTCAAAGGCGGCGTTCACTACTCGTTATGGCCTTTACGAGTACACCGTCATGTCTTCGGTTTGACCAATGCTCCGGCTTTGTTCATGAACCTTATGAACTTCGGTGTTCATGGAGTATTTGGATAAGTTTGTTGTGGTTTTCATCGATGACATTCTTATCTACTCAAGAGTGAAGAAGAGCATCTTGAGCATCTGCAGTTGTATTGGGAAAGCTGCGTGAGCATGTTGTATGCCAAGTTCGACAAGTGCGAGTTACGGTTGAAGGAAGTGGCATTCTTGGGCCATGTTCTTTCAGCAGTGGTGTCATGATAGATCTAGCAAGGTCAACGATGTTCTATCTTGGGGCAGCCCAAGTCGATCCACCGATGTGAGGAGTTTCCTTGGTTTAGCGGGCTACTACCGCGCTTTATTGAGAACTTCTCCAAAATTGCTAAGCCCATGACCGAATTGCTCAAGAAAGAAAAGAAATTCGTGTGGTCATCTGCTTGTGATTTGAGTTTTCAAGAACTCAAAAGGCGATTGACGTCAGCACCAGTGCTTGTTCTCCCTGATGTGCATAAGAGCTTTGACATTTATTGTGATGCCTCTCGTCAAGGACTCGGTTGTGTTCTTATGCAAGAAGGCAAGGTAGTGGCCTATGCATCAAGGCAGTTGAGGCCTCATGAACTCAATTATCCTACCCATGATTTGGAGTTAGCTGCAGTGGTTCATGCACTCAAGATTTGGCGGCATTACCTTATTGGTAACTTTGTGAGGTGTATTATGATCACAAGAGCTTGAAATATTTATTCACCTGACCAGATCTGAACCTCGAGCGGAGGAGATGGTTGGAATTGATCAAGGATTATGATATGGGTATTGGTATCACCGGGCAAGGCTAATGTTGTTGCGGATGCACTCGATGCAAGGTGTATTGCAATACCTTGTCACTTCAAGAGCAACAACCTACCCTTCTCGAAGAATTTCAGCGGCTTAATTTGGGATTGATTGAGCATGGTTCTCTTGCTACCTTGGTTGTGCAACCGACTTTGGTGGAACAAATCAAGGCTGCCCGTGACGGATGTTGGTGTGATCCAAATCAAGCAGAACATCAAGAATGGGTCAGCTAAGTGCTTTTCTGAGGATAAGCACGGTGTTGTGTGGTTTGGACAACGCTTGGTGGTTCCGAAGGTCATGGAATTGCGGGATTTGATTCTCCGCGAGGCCCATGACTCCCCTTTGTCTATCCATCCTGGAGCTACCAAGATGTATCAAGACCTTCGAGAGAGATTCTAGTGGACTCGCATGAAGCGCGAGATTGCTAGGTTCGTGGCGAGTCGCGGCGTGTCTTTGTCGTGTCAAGGTGAACATCAACGTCCAGCGAGCCTTCTTGACCTTTGCGATGCGAATGGAAGTGGGATTCCGTTGGTATGGATTTCATCACCGGTGCGCCGTACTTCTTACGGGAAGGATGCTATACGGGTTGTCATTGATCGATTGACAAAGGTGGCACATTTTACGCGGTGCGTACCAATCTCGGTGTTAGTCGGTGGCGGATCTCTATGTGTCTCGCATTGTATGTTTGCATGGTGTGCCACGAGCGATTGTGTCGGATCGTGGTTCTCTTTTCACCTCTCGCTTTTGGCATAATCGCAAAAGGCGATGGGTACACGTCTTTCTTCGTTCGACTTATCATCCTCAAGCGATGGTCGACGGAGAGAGTCAACCAAGTGTTGGAAGATATGCTCGTGCTGTGTTCTTTCCTATGGAAAGAAGTGGGAGAAGTGCTTGCCATTTGCGAGTTCTCCTACAACAACGGTTTCAAGCTAGTCTTGGCATGGCACCGTTGAGGCTTTGTATGGGAGGAGGTGTAGAACCCCATTGAACTGGTCGGAAACCGATGGCGTCGGTTCTTGGGCGATTCCATCAATGAGGCGAAAGCCAAGTTCGGTTGATTCGTGAGCATTTGCGCGTGGCGATCCGAGCAAAGAGCTATGCGGATCGTCGTCGTCGAGAGTTGAGCTTTGAGCCCAATGACTTTGTTTATCTCAAGGTCTCACCTTTGAAGGGCCATCAGCGTTTTGGCATCAAGGGCAAGTTAGCTCCTCGATATGTGGGGCCTTATCGCATCATCGAGAGGATTGGAGCCGTTGCATACATATTGGAGTTGCCAGCTTCAATGGAGGGTGTGCACGACGTGTTCCATGTGTCACACTTGAAGAAGTGCCTCCGTGTTCCAGTTGAGGAAACTCCGTTGGAAAATCTCGATGTGCAAGAAAATTTGACCTATCATGAGCTTCCTGTTCGTATTCTCGAAGAATCTGAACGAAGAACAAGGAACCGTGTCATCAAGTTCCTTAAGGTTCAGTGGTCAAACCATTCTGAAGATGAGGCAACTTGGGAGCGCGAGGATCATCTTCGTGCAGATTACCCATCCTTCTTCTCTGAGTAAACAGAATCACGGGGCGAGATTCTTGTAAGGGGGGGAGGTTTTGTAACATCCCAACTTTAGACTTGTGTTTCAAATGTAAGAAAATCAGTAGAAATTAAAACTTTTCTTGCATCATGTATTTCCTGTTGTGGCAAACAATTCTTGTACAAGGAATTATGGAAATACATTGTCACAAGTCTAGTTGATCCAAATCTTGTTATTCCAAAAACAATCTTGTCAAATCTTATGATCATCCTCTGGAAATATTTTTCCTAAGTCTCTGTGATGGTATGTGACCCCTCTGAAAAATTTCACAATTTTTAGAAATTGTTTGAATATTTTTAGAGCGATCAAACTGTTTGACTCTCAGTCAAACATTAAAACAGAGCCTTGCAGAATTTTGGAGATTTATTCGCAGCATAAAAACCTCTGAAAATTTTACACAAGGTTAATATCTGAGTTAGCAAGCTCCTGTAAAAATTTCATAATTTTTGGAGTTAATTTGCTACCTCAAATAAATCTTTCAAAGTCTCTGTTCTAAATTCAAGTCAAACTTGGTTTTATTATTACTTGGGTTCGAGTCGGACTGGGCTCGAGCCAATTGACTCGGTCGATCAACTAATCGCACCGCGCCGTTTGAAAATCCCGCGACCGATCTGGACCGTTGGATCTAAATCGCGCGCGCGCGCGTGTAACCCCGGACCTTCGGTTGCAAGTTTGGTATCGGCCGTTAGATTCTCATCCAACCGTTGAGATTTCCGAACCCGCCGGACCCTCGGTTGCATTCTTGAATCGAGCCGTTGGATTAAGATCCAACGCCGCGTGTTCCTCCGTTGTAAATTGAGTTTGCGGCGTGGGGCTATCTGAGCCGTTCGTTTCTAATCCTAGGGCTCGGAGCCTCTCCGTTGTGTTTTAAAGCCCGTAGGCGTGGCACTATCTCGTGTCCGTGTCTCATCCAGCGGTGTGAATCACCGAGCCTTTTATTTGGTCGTCTTCTACCTCCGTCGTGCGAGCCTTTGTAGGGAGTAATGGCGATGTCATTTCTTGCTCCCTAAAGCCACCTAGCCGAGCGTTTAGGGGTATGGGAGGTACACTGAGCCAGGCCATGCCCTAATGCACGTCTACACCTCTTTTTCCTTGTCGGCCGCGCATTGTGCTCTGTGTATTACCGCCCGAAAGATGTGTGGTGCAAACCCTAATGTTTTCATGGCTTTATAAGCACTCTCAATGCTTCCTGGTATTTCTTTAGACCACCATCAAGCTTCATTCACAATAGTGGAGCTTAACACCTCAAAAATGGCAAATCGTCATTGTTGACCCGTGGAGCTCCATTGGTGTTCTTGGTGTTCCAGTGGTCCTCCTTCACGTTTCTTTGCCCTAACCTTATCTATTTACTCCCTTGAACATTTCCCCTCACTTAATTTTGGATTTGATTCTCAGGAATTGTACAATTTGGGGTTTGTTCAAATTCGGCCGAAATTGGTCGTCTTCTTCTTCAGCTCAGGTGAGTGCTCCATTTTCCAATTACTTGCTCATGTAGCTTCTGTGAATCATTATGAAGCTATACTGATGCTTTGGAATCACTCATTTGGCTCAGGGTATCTATCTCGGGTTTTCTTCTCCAAGTCCGGCGAGCTTTCACCGTGATCAAGCATCTCCGGTCATCTTTGAAGCTCCTCTCCTTTAAGGTAGCTTCTTATTAGCCCTTAGAAGCTTTGGCACCCGCATCCTAGGCTTGCAGTGGAGCCCATCGTGATTTTCGTGTTTAGCAATAAGCTCCCATTTTCGTTTTTCCGGCTAGCCGGCGTTCTAGTCCCTCACCGCCGGCAAGAATGCTACCATTAGACTCGTTGTGCTATTGCGAATCCATTTTGGCTCTTGTTCGGCGCCGCCGCGGCCAGTGTCGCCGGCGATTTGCCGTTGAACTCGCTCGGGTTTTGCCGACACAGCAGCTCCCGTTTTCGTCATTTGATTAGGACACATTAATTGCTAATCATTAGTTATTAATTATGTCTTAATCATTGTCGTTGAGCCACTGACCAGTGGGCCCAATATCCTTAAATCACTCTCTGGTTCAATCCCGCACTGTTCCGACATCATTAATGTTAATCATTGGTTAATTAATATGTCGGCATTTAATCCCTGTCGGAAATTACCTCTGGGTCGCTGACTTGTGGGCGAGGGTTAAAATCAAATTTCGTGATCATTAGTGTTTATTTAAGGTTAATCATTAATGGCATTAATTTGGTCTTAACCGCCACTCTCGATCGTGACAAGTGGGCGGTGCCGCGTGCGCGTGGGTTAAACGGTAGCGTGGGTGACTCGAAGTCAGCGACATGCGGTCCCACGTGTCGACATCTTCCTTTGAACTGCGATCAATATCTACCGTTCATTTTTAGATCTGCGGCCATGATCTTTGTGTGCGTTCGGACCCTCGGATGCCTTGATCATTCTCGGCCGTCGATCTTGCGATCAACGGTGAGATCGTGTATGCAACCGCGCCGTCAGAATGCATGCGCTCGTGTGCGCCGTTGGATCTTGATCCAACGGTGGGCTCCGTTCGATTCGGTAGCGTCGCTTGCTGTTTCCGCGAGTGAGCCGTAGGATTTTAGATCAAGGGTTGGGAGTTGTCCACGTCTTTTCTATTATTTGAGTTTATGCGTATTTGGTAAGTATTTGTTTAACAATGAAAATGATGTAAAAACTTTAGAAACTCATAACTAATTCATTTTAAGCGCTTTTAGATTATTCCAACGGTAATAAATTATGTTTCCACCTTAGTTTATTATAAAAATGGATTTAAGCATGTTGCGATGTGAGAAAATTGTGTAACTAGGAATAACTCGATTTCTGTCATTTTGAATATTCCAGAAATAGTTTTAATCTTGAAAAATGCATATCTTTTTCTGTATAAATCCAATTTGTGCAAAACCAATTTTGTTAAATTCGTCTGTTAGTATACTTTCGTATAAAATAGGATTTGAGCATGTTCATAGTTCTGTAAAATGATTTGTATTAGATTTACAACTTAGAAAAATCATAAGTAAATGTGTATAACTCCAAATTTAGTAAATCCAACTTTGCTATTATTAGGATGTCATAATCTACCTGCTATAAAAATTTCAGACCTTAGATCACTCTAGAAAATTTCGTCATGAACAGTGCTAATTATTAATTAGGTTATTATAAGGCTGAGAAAGAGCACTTTGCTCATATCTTTTGCATGCTTAGTCCAAATTGTGTAATTCTTGTTCCTGTCATTGTCTTAGGTCATTCCCTAGCTGTAGTGTAAATTTTATTAGTTTTGGATGTGTTTTGCTGTTGGAGTTTCATTTGGTGTTCTTCGTTCTTATTTGCTTATCGCCTTTTTCGCGTTAGGTTCCGAAGACAATATTATTAATCTTGATATTGATCCACAGCAACCATCAGATCCTGCACTTCAGCCAGGCAAGCAGATGTAGCATTCATTTGATCATATTGTTCCTACTATTTTCAAAGTCTAATATATTGTTTGCAAATTCTATCTATGCATTGCTATGTTGTTTTAAACTATTGTCGATAGTTGGCCTACTAGATGCATTATCAGTAGGAAATGTTCATTCTTCTACTACTGAAGCCTAGGTTACTTGCTGTGATTTTGGGTTCGCTGGATGAACCCTTGTCACTTAGTACTTTACGTGTCATTATGCTTAGCCATGCTTAGCTATCGGTAGAAATAGGCGGTTATCGACTCGTCGATAACTTTGATCACATAAACTATTACTATGTGTACATTTAAGCCTTGTGCTATGTCTAAATTGCAAAACTAAAACTGAAAATGAAAACAATTTAGACTTGGGCACAATGGTAAGATGGTGTGATCTTTTTGGTGTGATTGGAATGGTGCGGGTCAATTAAGGACCGAACTACTTGTGAGTATCATTATCAGAGCATTACGTGCGTGCTAACCACACTAGAGGATATGGGACCTCTCTTAGTGAGTACTTTGGGTGTGTTAATTAATGAGTCGCGTGGTGGGTTGCATATTTGATTATATGCAACATGGACACGTTGTAGGGAGGAGAACACCCGCGAGGCGGTGTATCTTGCTCCACGTATGGGTCCTTGTGATCCATATTTCGTCGGCAGATCACTAAGGATTAACCCCATACGTGCGTCTCTTGATTAGCATATTCCATTGGAAAGGGTTCGTAGGACTTAGCCGTCTTGGCATACCAAAGGAAGTGTGCTTAATAGCTTGGCAAAAGGCGGTGCGAAGTGTGGGTACATTGGTACACCTGCGAGGATTAAAACTATTCGAATAGCCTCGTCTAGGTTATGGACACGCTTGGATAAGCTTTTCAAGAGTTAGACTACAACCTTTTAAAATTAAAACTTGTTGGTGGTATGAATCGAGGATTCATGCTATGTTGTGGTGGCTTTGGGAAAGTCACTTCTAGGTGGATACTGTTACTTATGCTTACTCATTGTTATTTAAATGCTTGAAAACAGATTTTACAAACCATTGTTCAATCTATTACAATATTGCAAATGAAACTTGCTTTATGCGTCCAAAGAACCATATAACCTCATTCCTTTGAACACGACTTTCATGTAGCTATGTATAGGCTTGCTACGTAAGTCTTGCGAGTACATTTTGTACTCACTGCATTGCTTGTGTTGTGCGAGAGGATGATAGTGAGTCCGATGGACCTCACTTTTGTGAGTTGTCTTTGTGGCGATTCAGGCGATTAGCTTGGCGGCCGGTCGGTTGCCCTGTGGTGTTATGTGGCAAACCGGTCGTCTTTTGGTTTAAGCCATCTTATGGCAACTTTGCTTCATTTGTTACTTATTTGCTACTTATGTCTTTTGGCGGTCGGTGTGTTGTAATAACTTATATTATGTATGTCTTTTAGTAGACTTGTTATATTACATTGTATGGAAATGATGCATGCTTGGAATTGATGTATGTGTCTTGCTTGTTGCAGGAGGCACATGTTCATTGAGACGCGGATTATTCTATTTGTGATACTAGAACCAGTGGAAGGTTAAGTATTACAAGTTTAATAAACCGGGGTCTCACAGGACCGATGGGCTGCCAGGACTAATCGATTTCGTTCCAATCAACATTTTTTTCGATTCCAAAAAACGTACATGTATCGTAGGTGTGTTTCAGTTTGTTGATTCGTGCATGTTGGCGTTTCTAATATACGTAACCAAACCTAGCGCGTCATGTAATTCACAATTAAATTATGAAGTCTTTCAAACTTACATCTTTTTTTCAAATATTTTGACTATTAAATATTACATAATCTTTTCCCGAAGGAACCAATTCCATGAAGAACACAATTGGGACAATAGCGCGTATGGCCACCCTAAACCTATTTTTAAATTTTGCTCCGAAGGGGGCTGTTTGTGTTATTGCGTCGTCGAACTCGTGTTCTAAATTACGTCGCCGATCTCACATTCTCTACTTCACATTTCGTTATCTTCTCCAATTTTGAACTACGTGGACACTTCAAAGTATTATCAAGAAACTTCGTGAAATACACTAAATTTTTAGGCTGAATGCTCTACACATAAATTAAAAAAAATTAAATATAAGACCCTGGCTATCGCCAATTAAAATGGCGATAGATTCCTATCGTCATTTGAAATGGCGAAATGATCCCGTTCTCAGTTCGACACTGTTCCAATTGGCGATAGAACCCTCTCAACACTGTTCCAATTGGCAATAGGGATATTGTCGTCAATTGGAATTGTGATTTGAAATGGCGACGTTGGCCTATTTTTGTTAGAAAAAATAGACTATTTATTTTTGTTACTATCTTTTAAATTAAGATTATTTTTTTCAAAAAAAAATCTTTTTTTCCCGCCTCTAGTCGTGCGGGACTGCACGCCACTTTCGCAAATCAAATCAAGCAAGAGACGTACTTATTTTGTTTTGTAATTATTTTTTGTAATTTTTTTTTCCGCCTCTAGTCGTGCGAGACTGCACGGCACTTTCGCAAATCAAATAAAGCAATAGACGTACCTATCCACCTGCTACACGGCGGAATCGCACGCGCCAGTGTGTCACAGTCCAACAAAGACTTTCCCAGAGGAGACACACTATCTCGAGGATTCAGGAGAAAAAGAATGGCGATTATGTACGTACAAGTTATTAGAACACTACTACTGGCTCGAGACGAATTAAGCAGCCATCATGGCGTTGCCTTGGCTTGCACTCTGCCTCGCTCCCTTCCTCGTCGTGCTGCTGCACCAACCTCGTTTGCTACTAGCCGTGGCACAAACCAACCTGACGGGCGGAACTGCCCTGACGCCGCCCAGGTACATCACAAGCCCGTCCGGCGACTTCGCGTTCGGCTTCCGCGCCCTCGACTCCGACCCGGCCAAGTTCCTCCTCGCCACATGGTTCCAGTTCAACGACGGCGCCGGCAACTCTTCCCAGCCGCAGTCCGTGGTGTGGTTCGCGAAGCAGTCGGTTTCCGGCGCCACGGCCGTCGCTACGGCGCAGTCCGTCCTCAGCGTCACGGCCGACGGCCAGCTCGCGCTCACCGACACAACCAACGGCGGCAACCGAGTGCTGTGGAAGGCCCCGATCGCCTACCTGAAGCGCGGGTCCGTGCTCGTGCTCCGCGACTCCGGGAACCTTCAGTTCCTCGGCGACGGTGGCGGCCGGGACAACGTGCTGTGGGAGAGCTTCCGGTATCCGACGGACACGCTCCTGCCGGGCCAGTCCTTGGCCATGGACGCTCCCTCCGAGGGAAAGCTCTTCTCCAAGCGGGCGGACGCGGAGTTCACCACCGGCCGGTTCAGCATGGGCATCCAGACGGACGGCAACGTCGTCCTCTACGTGGACCTCCTCAGCGGCAACAGCCCGGACAACGCCTACTGGCAGGCGTATACCAACAGCCCCGTCGGCAACACGACGGTGACCTTCGACGACCAGGGCCGCCTCAACTACACTCTCCACAACGGCACAGTCCAGAGCTTGATATCGTCCACGGCGAGCTCCACCGCCGACGACAAGATCCACCAGTTCGCCAGGATGGACCCCGACGGCATTGTCCGTGCCTACGTCCGCCCTAAGAACGCACCGATCGGCGGCGGCGGCGGCAACACGTCTTGGACTGTCTCGGGAGCGTTTCCCAGTGACGGCTGCAACAAGAGGACGTCCGGGTTGCAGGGCATGTGCGGCCCGGGGTCGTACTGCGTGGAGACGAAGGACCGGCTCAACTGCGTGTGCCCAAGTTGGTACACATACACCGACGCGCAGCACAGGGACAGCGGCTGCACGCCGGAGTTTGTGCCGCAGAACTGCGACGGGGAAAGCAACTCTGACGAGTTCGCGCTCGAGGAGTTGCCGAACACCACCTGGGAGACATCGATATACTACAAGAAGTTTTCGTCAATTACGGAGGAGCAGTGCCGGGACAATTGCCTGAACGACTGCTTCTGCGCCGCGGCGCTAGTGATAGGCGGAACCGACTGCGCGGAGATGGCGGCGCTGACGAACGGACGGCAGGCGAACGATGTCACGACGAAGGCACTGATCAAAGTTCGGCGAAGCAATCCTCCGGTGAGAGCGTCGGCGAGGACAAGAACTATACTACCCTACATAGTCGTGACAGTTTGCTTGGCCTTTCTATTGTTGGCCGCCATCGGTGGCTTCCTGGCGCAGCACTACCTCCCCAAGAACAGAGAGAGCCAGCGGTTGTTGAGCATGAGAGCATTCAGCAGCAAGGAGCTTTACCAAGCCACCAACGGCTTCGAGAAGTTGCTGGGCAAAGGAAGCTTCGGCGAGGTCTATGAAGGAAAAATGAAATCTCCGCAGACGCATCTCATCGCAGTAAAGAAGCTCATCAACTCGAACGAGTACAGCGAGAGGGAGTTCACCAACGAGGTGCAGTCCATCGGGCAGATCCACCACCGGAACCTGGTCCGGATGATCGGGTATTGCAAAGAAGGGAAGCACCGGATGCTGGTGCTCGAGTTCATGCCGGGCGGCTCACTTCGCAGCTTCCTCTTCAAACCCGAGCGGCCACCGTGGAGCTGGCGAGCTGAGGCCGCGCTTGGCATCGCCAAAGGGATAGAGTACCTGCACAACGGATGCAGCTCCCCGATCATCCACTGCGACATCAAGCCGGACAACATTCTGTTGGACGACAAGTGTACTCCAAAGATAACGGACTTTGGGATCTCCAAGCTCCTTGGCAACCAGCAGGTGCACACCACGGTCACCAACATCAGGGGCACAAGAGGATACATCGCCCCCGAGTGGCTCCGCGGCGATAAGCGCGTCGACACGAAAGCGGACGTGTACAGCTTCGGCGTCGTGCTGCTGGAGATGATATGCTGCCGAAAGTGCCAGGAGCCGTTAACCGATCAGGGCGTGGACGAGACGGTCACGCTGTTCGGTTGGGCGGGCCAGCTTCTTAGCGCCAGGAGGACCGAGCTTATGCTGCATAGGGACGACGACGCCGTGGCGGATTTGGAGAGGGTGGAGAGGTTCGCGCGCGTGGCGTTCTGGTGCATCGAGCCGAACCCAACGCTCCGGCCGACGATGCACCACGTGGTCCAGATGCTGGAGCGTGTAGTTGAAGCGGAGGTGCTGCCTGAGTATCCTCCCGGTTGTTACATGGACTCGTCGCCTTTAATCCCGTCTTCTAATTAATAAGATTGAATTGAATGATACAATTAATAAGATTGAATTGAATGATACATATGGTTAGTTTACGTTGAACTCAGCCAAATATTCAAACATGGGTTGCTACGGTTACCAGCCAGGTGCCCCGCCTAATTGCGCGGCTAGATACTGCAATGTATATATGTGAAAGAGTTGTATTTGTTATACAGATCCAACGCTTATGATTGAAAAAAAATAGTTCTTTTTCTTATACAAATGTAATAGCTCTCGTGATATACAAATGTAATAGTTCTCATGATCATGAATACCTGATTAACATGTACTGTTATCATCTAGACTCACCAAAATAAGCGATGTCGATCTTTCTTTCTTTTTTCTATGGTTGATGTGGTAATTTATACTCCCCTAGTCACAAAAGAATATTTTTTTGGGATACCTATAGTCAAACTTTTGAAACTTTGACTATCGATATATTTTTAAATATTTAGATTTAATACATGAGAAATTGAAAATCATATATATAGATTTGTCTTGAAAAGTGTATTATTGTGTTTTATAAATATATTACAATAAAAACTATTGATCAAAGTTGTGATTTAGGGACCATGTCAATATCCAAAACAACATTTATTTGTGATAGGAGGGAGTAGCCACTTAGAGCCAACATGGAAGGACGTTTTAACATTGTTTTAATACAAACTATATGATATAGTATAAGAATGAATGGCCAACTCAATTGCAACTCTAGACTCATTATTGTTTCTTTACAAATAATTTAGTGTAGTTTTATCATATTCTAGAGAAATACCCCGAATATTTATATGAACAGCTTGGGATCCGGAGGGCGAGGAGGAGTTCGCCGCGTTGAGCAGGCTAGCGTCGGGGCTCCACCGACTGCGGAGGTCGCCATGGGAGGTGGTGTGGTCGGCGCTGGTCTCCTGCGGCCTGGTGCTCTTCTCGCAGCTCGCTGTGGCCATGGTGCCCCACCTCTTCCCCTCCCTCTCCCCCCTCGCCATGCTCCCCATCGCAGGTCAGTCCTGGCTTGCTTTGCTTTCATGTAGCTCTTTTAGCGCAAATTTAGTCTCGCTTCGGTTGCGTGTTGCGCAGGTTTGGTGTTTCGAGCGGCTATTGTGGTGGGCAGGTTCTGGAGGAGGTTCATCGGGATGGCGGCGTCGGCACTGCTGTTCGTGCTGTTCAACATCCTCTTCTTGTGGGGCGTCTACGTATTCATCATCCGGAGAGGTGAAATATTGGTGCATTACATCGGTTGGACTTTGCAGTGTGTGCATAGGCGGTCTTTTGTGTTAGAAATTGCATAGTATGTCGCTGCAATGTGGTAGCATTTCTCAGTAGAAGGTAAGCATTCTTTATAGCGCCGTCGCATTGGTAGGATGTCATTTAGGTGGTGTTTATTGCTATAGATATATGGTATATTTGTGGTGTTTCAATGATTTGGGTGAAGCTCAGGACCGTTCCTGATGCATTGCATTGCATTGCTAGAGCTTAGTTAGGTTATATGCAATCATACATGCCATTCCAGTACATATCAGGAGTATATTACTGGTGTTGAGATGAGGTGCCATAAATGGGTCTGGGGTGCAGACGTGTAGCTACCCTTCAATCCTTCGATTATGCATAATTTGTTGCATTTATGATGCCATTTGGGAGCAGGATATAGGTAAATGAGTGTATCTAGCTTCTGTTCTCTGCTAGACATGCTAATTAATGCATAATTATAGCTTCTGTTCTAGCTAATAAATGAGTGTATCTAGCTTCTGTTCTCTGTTGAGATGAGGTGCCATAAATGGGTCTGGGGTGCAGACGTGTAGCTACCCTTCAATCCTTCGATTATGCATAATTTGTTGCATTTATGATGCCATTTGGGAGCAGGATATAGGTAAATGAGTGTATCTAGCTTCTGTTCTCTGTTTTGTAATTAGTCTTATGTTTTGCAGATACTTCTTCTCTGCTAGACATGCTAATTAATGCTGAGTGTGCACTGCTTCTCCTTTGTTAATTGTTAGTG
Organism: Ampelocalamus luodianensis; assembly: GCA_036346255.1. Classification (NCBI taxonomy): domain Eukaryota; kingdom Viridiplantae; phylum Streptophyta; class Magnoliopsida; order Poales; family Poaceae; genus Ampelocalamus; species Ampelocalamus luodianensis. The sequence goes on from CM070628.1 coordinate 67,936,613, forward strand.
AGCTTCATTAGTCATCACTACAGCATATAGTGATAATATATTGATATATGTTGTAGCCTGTATTGCTTTGAATTGTGAATTTGTGATGCTGTCTCCTGTGACTCCTGTCTGCCGGTCTGTAGCTGTTCACTGTTGGGCGTTGGCTGTTGGCCTGTTGCTACTAGGTAGTTATGTTTGATGATGTATGCTGAATTGCTGATGGAGTGATGGCCCATGTCTACCTCCATCTTCCCCTTCATTTTTCCCCTTCGCCTCCCGTCCATGCCTCCGTCGCCGGTCCTCCCTCCAGCGCCGCGCCGCCGCGGCCCCCTCCCTCTCCACCCGCCGCCCCTGCCTCTCCCTCCCCCGCTGCATCGTCCTCCATCGTCCTTGCTTCGCTGGCGGGTCTCAGCTGGAAGTGGTGGGGGGCACGGAGGCCACGGTCGCCGCGCCAGGTCCGGAGTGGTGGCGGCCGGGTTTGAGGATCGATCAATTGGTTGGTTTTCCTGCTATGGGTTCGTCAGTGGCCTGTGGAGGATGCAGCGAGGTGGGAGCTTCATTAACTTGAAGTCGCAGATTCGTCCAATGATTTTTATTAGGTGATGCAGACAGGCTGTAGTGGTATTGCTACTACAACATCGTGCTTTGTTCTCCTTTTAATTACGATGTCTGGCCAAGACCTTTCAGTGTATCGTAGGTGGTTGTCAGTTGTTTCTCTGATTAGCACGAACATGGTTCTACCTGAATTGTCGGTTGTTTTTCTGATTAGCACGAATATGGTTGCCCCTGAAAATTGTATTGGGAAAACATGTACTCAATCTATAAGAATTTGTAGATCACCTGAGTTCTGCAGTTCTACAATTCTACCGATTTGTTAAACCTGTATGCTCTGTTGGTCAACTGAAGACATTATTTTCCTTCTCAGATTATTTGTCTGATGCTTGTGAATAAAACTAATGGCAAACTCATTGTACCCTTTGTCGGGTAGTTAATCAGGGTGAATGCATCCCTATTTTTCTTGCCATTAGTGTTCCATCAGAGTGATTTAGTTATGTCTATTTCTTAGTCCTTAGCCATCAACGAATCACACATGTTCCCATTATTCTTCCTTTTCAATTTTATATAGTATGCAGCTGGTACGCATAGGCTACAACAAGCTGTACGTCAACAGATGTTAATATTTTTTTGTTTCATAACAATCTAGATTTTGTGTCAGATAGGCGTATGGGGATTTTTACCCATAGCTGTCGATCACTCATCAAGAATTGTTAACAAATAACATCTATGTTCATTGCTATGCTAATTCTACCTGTGTGTTATGAGTCTGTTAATGAAAAATAGGTTATTTGTTTAATAACAATCTAGATTTTGTGTCAGATAAGCGTATGGGGATTGTTTACCCATAACTGTTGGTCACTTGGTCCTAAGATGTATTTGTCTAGCATTTTTCCCCTTTAGGTACCATCATCAAGAATTGTTGACAGATAAAATCTATGTTGATTGCTATGCTAATTCTACCTGTGTGTTATGAAGCTATTAATGAAAAAAAAAAGTCACAGTCTTTTGAACGTGTCTGTTCGACAGCGTATGAGCAGCATTTTTTCCTATAGTTCATCCTGCCATCTTTGTACCATCTGTGTTTTACTCACCGGTTCTATTTTTCCTTTGCTTCTTGCAGAGTTATATCAGTAGAAACAAGTGCAACAAACCCATATGCATTTGTGCTTCAAGAATAGCTGAGCCTAAAATGTAATAGTCCTCTTTCCCTAAAATGTAATAGTCCTCTTTCTTTGCATGTTCTAATGAACTTTTGTTTTATTATCTTGAATGGTTCCTAAAAAACCTTTATTTGCTCAACTGGATTACATCACCAGCATCCACATCGACACCCCGTTACAGGTACCTACTTATTTTTTCTAATATCCTCCTTAATATATCCCCCCCCCCCCCTTCTCTAATAGTTCCTTTATCTGCTGCTCTTAATAGAAAAGCTAAACCGTTATCATTCATGCAACTATTCACCTCCTAAGCTTTTTTGCTATACAATACAAGCATGCATATCCCTTTTCCAATCTTTGCTGCCATATATACTGCTTTGTCTGTTCATTACATCTGTGAACATATATTGTCTATCTGTCGTTCGATAGCTTTGTCCTATTCTAATACATACACACTCTCTGTCTGTACATATTATATTCCATTTCATTCTATTCTAATACATACGCACTCTCTGTCTGTACATATTATATTCCATTTCATTCTATACTACGCCTATACAGTCCCTTTGATATTGAGGGCATACATTCATAACATGTCCATGCATCTTCGCCTTTAAGATTCATCTTTTACACTGCCTTCAGATTATAATCAGCAACAGGAGTATTATCATCACTACACCCTTTTGTCTTACTTACCACAGAGGACACGATCAATCAATATCCTTGAATACATTTGTGCTTCCTTTTTTTCCATGCTTTCAATCTACCCCTACTCTTCGACATTATCCACCGTCATCATTATGTACTATGTCTGTAGCTGATCTATTTTTTTTCTAACACACTGCGATGCCTTCTCCACGACAAAACACCTAAGCGACATCCACATCAAGAACACACCAACCACTACACCAGCCCAGCCTACTACAACTGCCATTGCGTCATTATATTTACCTTCCTATCCTGTTTTCGCTGCTCTGTTCATAAATAAAACACTTCTTACTCACACCTAGACTTTGTCACTAAAACTACAACTACATCTCATTATTTTCAGGTCAAAGGAAACACCCTTCACAGAAAACGTACGCAGAGCTATTTACTGACGAAGCTCCTACCGAACCAACTCCTGATCCACAGGTTCGCACTAGGATTAGACATTAGTTCTATTATGTACACAACATGCTTTCAGCCACTACAGCTGCATATCTGTAGATAGCGCATGTCCATTTTCCTTCCATCCAGCCACCTCAAATACATCTTTACAAAACATTCATTATTTATGACATATTACAGTACCTCTTTCTACTGAAACAATTATGTTCTTCAAGAGATCTTCTGGCCTGCTACATGTCTTTCTAATAGTTACGCATAATCTTAGCATCTAAAAAAACAAAAGAGAAAACCCCCTTCAATACCTCACGAAACTTGCCCATAAACACCTGCAACTATCTGCCGCTCACTCACAGCCAGCTCTCTCGCATATGTTTCCGTACAAAGAAACACCCTCTTTTTCAAAATCACCCCTAAACGCATTTTATGCTTCACAGATTACACAGGGAGAAAAAAAACTGAAACGCATTCACACACATCCACTGGCCACACACCTCAGTCCACAACAACTCTCACAAAAAAAAGGTACACCCTCTCCGCTGCCTCTATCAAAATTTGCTATAGCATACATGCTTAGATACTTCTATTTACCCTTTTCCCTTATCGTCTTACTGTTTCATGTCCAGTCCTGCCTCATCGCCTTTTCAGTCTACAAGCATTCCACCCGCTAGCAATAGAGCATCCGCACGCAAAAAAAAAATGATATGAAATCATGTCCGACGGTCGCCCATATGCACAGTTCTACTCCGACCTACAGGATGACTTTTCTTTTTTTTCTTTTTTCTTTTTCTGTGCTGTCACATGTCGGATCCGAATTTTCTAATTCAGAATCATCTGTGATAACACTGTGCTATTTCCTGTATCAGTAGATAGCACTCACAGATGCATCACTGAATCAACTCATACAATGCGTAAAACCATATCATTCATTAATTCACACAACAGAGTTTACATAGACCGCGTCGGGTCGAGTTTTTACAATAGGGTCGAACAGGAAAAGGATTACATTACAAAAGCGGAAGCGACAACGGAAACAAAAGGGGTGAGAGCTCATCTCTCCACAGGCAAGCGACTGGGGAAACTCGTGCGCATCCGATATTACCTAAAGACTCAGATAATATAGGATGCACGCAAGAACCAACGGAGTCAGCTGGACTGGGGGGAGACTAGAACAGCTAAAGACTACACTACGCTTCATCATCTCCTGGGCCTCCAACTTCTGAATCCTCGTAGTAGTCGTAGTCTCCAGGATTTCCTACTTCTGAGGGTTTTGAGGGAAAGAGCGAGAATGAGCACAACTTCCGTCCTTGCGAGCCAACACACAATGCAATAATATACATATAAGGCTAACTAAGGATGGCTCGGGTTCTTTTATTTGCTAAAGCAATGTTTTCAAATATCATAATTACAAATTCCTAGCACTTAGCATTTTAACAAATTGCATTTTAATAAAGAGAGTAATTGTGCAATATTTAATAATAGCAGAGGTTTCCTCCATTGGAAACTCTACCCATGCTTAATTTGATTGGGGTTAACCCCATTATTACCCACACTGAGTCTGAAAACTCAGGGAAAATCCAAACCAGGGCTAGGTGAGCCCGCCACAATTTTCATATCGCCCACAAAGTTTTTGAAATAGAACTAACTCAAGTTAAGTTCCCATGTTCGCCTTTGACCGTAGGCGCAGCTGTTTAAACAGTTTATCATACTCTGCAGAGGTTGTACACTTTACCCACAAGAGATAATCGTCTTGATATGTACACACGTTTCTATAGACATGTGAATCAAGAGGAGATCATCACAAGGCCTTTATAATGCATCCAGCAGTATTAGTTACACCCGCTAAGGTTTCGTCTTCGAAGGGTTACGTCCGTTTATATCCGTTAACCCTTACCTAGACCCCCTCTTGCGCCCTCTTAACGACTTACGTCGTGCGCCCCGACACCCTTCGCCACAGAGGCTTACGGCGTCGCAGGACATCTACCTAGTGCAACTCGTACTGAGAGATACAAATTATTTAGCTAGGTTTGTACTTTACAGACTTGTGGTTGTACTTGTTTTACACAGGAGATCATGACAAGATTAAGTCCTTAGGGTTGTCTGGGCGGTTCATTCCACATTCCAATCCACAACACAACAGTCCTTGGGCTACATTAGCACCCATTGTCACACCATCCATCTTACCGTCCACCCAGACGGGGTAATAGCAATTTTAGGGTTTTGAGGAGTAAAACCAGATTACCACCTTTGTCTCAGTCATGGACCATCAATGACTGCCCAAACCATTTTTAATGTTTGAAGAGATGATGATTGGAACATTTTAATGTCCCGGTACTTAAGCAAGACTAGCATGTCGTTTAAGTACGACCTAGAACTAGTATTACCACATAGTTACTAGGGTGACAATGATTAAGGGATTCAAGCTGTCAAGGATGGCATAATAATTAATTAATTATCAAATGAGTATTTAACTACCTTAAACTTTAACATACCTTTGCTTAAAGAATTAAAGCATGCAATTTGCTATTTAAAAAAATATATAATTTGCATAAAATGTAGGCTCAATATGATCAAAGTGTTGACTCGCCTGGAATATAGGTAAGAGGATCTTGATAATCGTGTGCTCGATCAACTTGAAGGTCGTCCGCGTCTTCAAATCCTAATCGGGCGAACGTACCGGAAAAAAGCACAAACAAGAAAAAAGAGCAAATAAATACAAATAAACAACAAATAAACTTCAAATTGAACAGGACCTATGCCATTAGTAAGATCTTGAATTAACAAATTTTTATAAATTTAATTTATAATTTTTGGAGTTAAAATGGGAGAGATATTAATTTTTGAAGCTTTACTTTTGAATTAAACCAAAAAGAAAAAGGAAAACAAAACAAAAAAGAAAACAGCCAGTGGCCCACGCGCGAGATTTGGCCCGGCCCACGGCGCAGGCCGAAACAGGCGCGCGGCTCGGGCGCGACCCACGGACGAGGGCCGCGGCCCAGGGAGGCCCGGCCTGGCCTAAGAAAGAGAAGGAGGGGGGAGGTGGCTCAGGCGGCAGAAGAGGGGAGAGGGAACGGGGGTGGTGGCGGCGGCGGCGCTCGGGAAGAAGGGGGCTCGGGGCGCGGCGGTGGCTCGCGGGGAGGGGGAGAGAGAGGCGGCGCGGCGCATGGGGGGAGCCGAGCGCACGCGCGCGGCGGCGACCTGAGAAGGGCGACGGGTGCGACCGGAGGTAAGTTTCAGTCCCTTCTTCTTCCTCTTTCTTCTTACTCTTCCTCCTCGGTTTCTTGCTTGGGGAAGAAGGGGGTGGGGAAGAGGAAGGGAGGTGCCGGGGGGGGGAATGGGGGCGAGGCTGAAGGGGACGGGGGAGCGGGGTGCTTAAAGCCGGAGGGGGAGGGGGACAAGGGGACCGAGGTGCATGGGGCACCGGCGGAGGCGGAGCCGGGGAAACCGGGACGAGACGCGTGACGGGCGACGGGCGTTGACGCGGGAAGGGCGGGACGAGATGCGCACTCGTGAGGGGGGGTCCCAGCGAGGACGGGTCGGTGGGGGAGGTGACGGCCCAACGCGGCGCGGTCGGGACGGCGTCAACGCTGGTCGGGGGGGGGAGACAAGAGGAGGTGGTCGGGGCTCTGGCGTGCGCACGGTGCGAGGACGAGCGGCATGGGTGCGGACCAGCGGAAGCGGCGGGCGCGGAGGCGTGCTGGGGACGAGACCCGACGAGGAGGGGGCCACCGGAGTCGAGGCGCAGTGGGAGCAGGAGGCGGCGTGGCGCGTGCAGGCGGCTGTCGGCAGTCGGGAAGAGCAGGGTCAGGGCTCAGGACAGGGAGGTTTAGGGGGGGAATTTGGGAACTAGAAATTTGATTCTTGAGAGAATTGAGTCTTTGGCAAATTGAACTTGACTCAAATTTTGAAACCTTACAAAGAACGAAAACGGGATGTTACATCACCGCTACCAGACACTGTTATATAAATATCCCTGTCTAAAAGATGTTCCCTATTTATATCACGCCAGTGAAAACTCTATTAGAATTTAGCATCCTCCCAGTTCACTTGCCGTAGCACAGCTTTTAGTTTGCCGCGAAGATTATTAGTTTATGCCCTGTTTCTAAACACGTCCTCTTTGGCTTGATGTATATCCTCTACTGAATACAAATCCCTTATCTTTGGTTGCCATTTCCCCTGCTTTACAGATTTTGCTTCCCTGCACTAGAAACACGAGACGCTTTCCTTCTTTATTTATCAGTATCTATTACGGTTTATTTACATTAGTTCGCATGCTTCGAACATGCTGATCAATTATTTACCAACCATGCTACTGATTATTTCGCTTCTAAACTTGATGTCCTCATTGTTTAGACAACAGACAAAACGTTTTAATTTGGCCTTTTATGTTACACATGTTCTTTCTTCGGTACATTTACAAACTTATACTGTATAACAACCAACCCTAGCAAACAATATACATTTTTATTTCGCACGTATCATCACCCACTACAAAAAGCAACGCCAAAACACATGAAAAAACATGCTTTCCTCTGCCTAACACCAGTCATAGCCGCGGCATTGGCGCGGGTTACATTCTAGTATATTGGAAGTTTCTTAATCCTCTAGATTTTATAATCTTTCACCTAGCTGGCCTATTTGGTAGCCGTCTGCTACTTTGCTCTGTACTACGAACTAATTTCGGTGCTGTAAACCCATTGTCCTCTAGCTTCAACATGGACATACTTAGGCATCCATGTGCAAGCATGTTGCACTCTAGATTATGTATATTTTGAATCTTCCAGCTCTCGAGATTTTTACAATCTTTCGCCGAGCAAACTACTTGGCAGCCTAAGTGTGTGCTAAATTTTCTCTCGCTTCAGATGACCCACACGCATGTAATTTATAGGTCCTGGTCGTCTCCAACTTTCTCAAGCTTGCCGTGGTAGCTTCGAAACAGGCTCCAACACGGCATCACTTGAATTGTTTGATTTTGTCTCCTCTTTTTTGATTCGTCATTGTTTGTTTAACATCTATCTCACTGATTTGCTCTGCTCCCAACTTAATTAATTATCTCAAAGCTAAATTAATTATCATATACTTCACCTTGCTCATCTCGGATTGGGCAACTACTTGTAATTATCCTAATCACATTGAACTCCAATTGACTAGTGCACCACTTGTGCATGCATTTATCTTTAATCCTGCCAAGTGCGATTGCACATGCATCTTCTTGCTTGGACTCTTCCAATGCATATACGAACAGATGGTCTCTGAGCAGGCGTTGAAGGTTGTTTCTTTTTTCTTTGCCAGAATTAGTACCAGATCGTAACTAGCGCTCGGACTGTAGCTCTAGCTCTGTACGCCGCTGCATGCAACATCTTCGAAAAATGGTTACAACATCATTAGACAACGGTTGCAACATTCTGGGACAACGGTTGCAACATCTCCGGACAACGGTTGCAACATCACAAATAAAAAACAAAGCATCTGAAAAAACGCATTGAAAAAAATTACAACATCGTCGTGAATAGTATGCAATATTTTTTCTCTAGATGCAATATTTTTTTCTACAGATGCAACATTTGATACATCGCTCTAGATCATCTCGCACGGAGCAAAGGAGGTTCATAGAGCCTTCGCTCTGGAACCGCCTCGTATGAAGCGAAGGGAGTCTAAGGCCACTTGCAGGCCAGAAGTATAAATATGGTGGAGTAGGCCAATGAAGGTTCATCGTGCACCGAAGGCTACCACAAAGGAGGCGCAAAGACCCTGAAGACACTATAGTCATATGATCTTTTTAGAGGTAAATTTGTAATTTTATGTACCCTAGATGTACCACTATAAATAGACTATTTCCCCTTAGGACTGGGAGATGTTTTTTTAACAATAAAGACACACATTTAATACACTTTATTATTATTTCCTACCTTTGAGAACCTTTGGGGTTTCCCTTCGCACAGTAGAGAGTCTGATTCCTTCTACTGTCTAGTTTGTAGCTACCACAAGTGTACACTCAAAATGTACCGATGGTTATCGCTGTCATGTAGTGCATCCCGCGTAATCTTTTTTTTTTCTGTTCTTTTTGGTGAGGAAGCATCCCGCGTGCACTTCATTTTGGTGTTTTCCACGAAACCAAACAAAGTTCTCCTAAATGATTATGTGAGGGCCAGGTTGGTTGGGCTTCCACCGTTAACCAATCACACCCATAAAACACGCACTTGCAACACTAGAACCGGAAGTCCGCATCAGCACCAGAGGTGGGCATTGGGTCGTGTCGTGCTGTAAGGCACGGGCCTGTCGTGCTTCGGGCTGCGTAGTGCTGAGCCAGTTCAGCTAGGCCACCCCGCCGTGCCATGTCAGCCTGCCTCGCCTCCAGCCAGGTTCAGGCACGGTCTAAAGCCAGTCGTGTTGGGGCCGTGTTGTGTCCGTCCAAGTCTAGCCCTAAGTAACTATAGACGGCGGCAGCGACGATGATGGCGGCGACCACCATCTTCATTCCTCTCATGCCCGTCTTGTTAAAAATCTAGTTAAAATTGAATTAATTGCGTAAAAACATGGGCACGTAAATATTTCGGAGAAAAAGTGGAATTTTCTTGAATTTTTACAGATACAATGTTACTGTCTCGTTAAAAACCTTATGTCTTAGAGTGGGGTTCCCCGAGTAAAAAAAGAGTACAGTAACAACATGCGTACACACTAACTACTCATCAATGTCGAGATCGTTCATGCGTTCGAGGTCAGCATACGCCTACATGATCTCAAGATCCTCCAGTTGATGCTGTTGCCGCTCTTTAGTCAATTCTCAGTCCTTTGCGCATGTGATTGTCTCCACCATCCTAGGCATGAGGGATGATCTTCTTTCTTTAATTATTCTCCCGACCATACTGAACGTTACTTCTGAAGAGACAGTGGGCACCGGCACCAGCAGAACATCCCGTGCGAAATATGATAGCACAGGAAATATCCGCTTGTTGTTCTTTCACCACTCTAGCAAGTCCATCTTTCCACCGGAAAGATCAGGATCGATATTTGCAAAATCATGCTCCAGGTAGTGGTTTAGCTCTGAGACAGAATTCCACTCTGGGGCTGCCTGAGATTGAAAGGACGAAGAACTGGACTTGCCCTTTAGGTTCTTTCACAAGTGGGAAATCAAGCTTGTCTTTCCTTATTGCGTCTGCTGTGAGGCCTCCGATCTCGCACTGCTGCTGAATTTATCATGATACATGCGAAAAACACAAAAAAAAAGCTCCTCTTTGACATGTGCGAAAGCTTCTGAGTAATCAAGACCGAGGTATTCACCTATTCCCTCCATATCGATCTACAAACCTGGCAACTTTTTCGTAGGATCGAAAATGATAGCAAAGCAATAGACGTGTGAAATAGAAACAAAATATTTAATAAATTTTTCCTCCATTAGTGCGACAGTATGACCTAAAAGGGGATTCTTCCTAGATTTGGCAATCTTGTCTGCAATTAACCAAATAAAATTTTATAACTAAGGAAGAGGTAGGGTAATAAACATCAGATAGAATCTTTGTTGCTTTATAAAAAGGTCTTAAAAACTCTCGAAAATGACTAGCAATTTGCTAATTTGAATTAGTAACTACCAATTCATTGTTTTGATAGTTAGCATTGACAAAAACGGATATGATATATTCATACCCTTGGAACTTCTTTAACATGATGTATGTCGAGTTCCACCTCACTTTCATACCATGACCGAATTTTCTTGGCTCCTTCCCATTAGTTGCGCAGTACTCCGCGAACCTGACTGCCACTTGTGGGGAATTTGTGAGGTAGTGAATGGCGTCGCGAACACTGTTCAAATATCTTCCAATCGCTTGCATATCGTCTTGAACAACAAGGTTCAAGTTACGACATATGCATCTCTGGTGGAGAACATAACCACCAATATACGTCTGCAATCTTAGGGTGAGGATGTTCATAGCAGTTTGTGTTTGCTGATGCGTTATCAAGAGTTATAGAAGTAATCTTATTATTTATCTTAAAATCATCAAGTACATGTAGTATACGCTCGGCAATGGCCTCTCCCGTGTGTGATTCGTTAATTAGCTTAAACCCTATGACTCTCTTGCTTAGCTTGTAATTGTCGTCTAAATAATGGGCTACAACACTAAGGTAAGCACTTCTCTGGTGTGATGATGTCCAAATGTCTGAAGTTATAGCAAAAGAGATCTGAACTTGTAGGAATAGTTCTTTTAGCTCTGCTATTTCCTTATGATACATCCGTAAAATATCAGATGTAGTGGCTCTCCTACTAACATGTTGGTACTGTAGGCAAAAGCCGCGTTGGACCATTCTTTCTAACGCGTGACTTTCATCCATCCTAATCGGTTGATCTTCTATAACAATATTTCTAGCAATTTCCTCACTGACAGAAAGCGGGTTGTATACCCAAGTACTTACAGAGCCATCGGCCTCGAAGTTTAGCTGCGTTTGTACTCCTCCCCCTCAGCTTTGCGCCCTGATCTTGTGCAAGCATGCTTTGTAGTGCCGGTTCAAGTGCCCTATCCCTACAGCTGTACGAGCTGTCAATTTAGTTTGGCAATAATTATAGGTTGCGATATCTATCGTTTGGCCGTCTTGGATTTCCTGGCTCCAGGTCATGTGCTTCCAACAATTCGCCCTTCGTCCAGACCCGCCAATGTTGTCGTTCGTGGACGCGGGAGAGAACTCTGGTGTCCCCATTGGCTTGCAGACCGCCCTGGTACTCATCGTAGCCCTATGTATTGTCCATATAGCGATCATCCATGCCGTAGTCTCCCATACTTGGCGAGAACTAACGAGCATCAACGGGAGTCGGAGCCGGAGGAGGACTAGGGGAGCGGCGGTGAGAGCTTACACTAAGTTTCCCTGTTGTCCTTTTCGTGCTACGACTCCTCGGCAGCATACCGCTCGGGAGCTCCTTGGTGCTCTGACTCCATGGTAGCATAATGGATGGATGGATGGTGAATAAATAGGGAGAGTAGATGGGTGTTGAAGAAATGAGAAGAGTGGATGGATGATAAAAAATTAGGAGAGTGGATGGATGGTGAAGAAATGAGAAAATGAGTTGATTTTTATAGCCACAGTGAGCACGACGCATGCTTGGTGAGAGTTGATTTTATAGCCACGGTGAGTTGCTCCCGAACGTTGCTAATAACCGTTGTCTGTAGCTCCCAAACGTTGCGAACGTTGATAATGACCCGTACACCAGTCACTCCCTGTCTCCCACTATCTTTTTTCCCCTGATTCCCTCTCCCTATCTCTTTCGATTTGAATGAAAGCTACGTTGATGCGAATGTTGCTAATGACCCTTACACCAGTCACTTGTTGTCTCCCTCTATCTTTTTCCTCTGAATCCCTCTCCCTGTCTCTCTCGATTTGAATGAAAGCCAAACAATTGAGTCTCCTCAGTCCTCACCACCACCCAACGCCAGTGGCCACTGTCCTCTCTTCCTTTCTAATTTCCTCTCTCTCTTACTTCCCGATTCCCCAAAATCCCCACTGCCACAATCCCCCATCCCCACCAGGCCACCACATGGCCAAGCGGCCGGCGGGAGGTGAGGAGGTGCGGCGGAGGAGACCGAGCGGCGCGGGAGCCAAGGCGGGAGGCAGAGTGAAGGAGGCGAAGCGGCGGGAGGCGAGGAGGCACAGCGGAGCGGCGAGGCGGAGGAGGCGAGGTGGAGGAAGTGAGGTAGAGCGGGACTGCGGGAGGTGGAGCAAAGGAGGCGCGGCGGGAGGTGAAGCGCCGGGAGGCGAGGAGGCGCGGCGGAGGAGGTGAGGTGGAGCGGGAGGCGAGGTGGAGCCGTGGAGGGCGCGGTGCTCCATTCACTACCCTCCATCTCCGCGAGCCCACGCCTGAGCCGCCGCCACCACGCCTCAGCCTCGCCGCACGCCGACCTGCGCTTCCTCTGCCGCCTCTGGCCGCCGCTCGCTATCCGCGTGATGGCATCGTCGACCGTGGCGTAGGCGCTCCCTGGGCTGAACTGCTGAAGGAGGGCATCGCGGGGCAGTGGGAGGCGAGGAGGCACGACGGAGCGGTGAGGTGGAGGAGGCGAGGTGGAGCGGCGGGAGGCGACGCGGCCGCCGACGCCTGCGTGCTGGCCGTGCCGGGCGTGCTTGGTGTACCAGCCGTGCCGGGCCGGCCCGAGCACGGCATGCCACACCGGGCCGTGCCGCCCATCGTGCCGTCTTTCCATGCCCAACACGGCTCGCCGTCCATGCCGTGCCATCCCAGCCCACCACGTGGTGTGCCTGGGCTGTGCCGAGCTGACCGGGCCTCGGGCGGGCACAAAATGGCCTAGCCTGACTCCCACCTCTAAGCACCAGGCAAGCAAGAACTAACGAAGCTTTATTTTAGCAATAAAGACACACATCTATCTATTACATTATTAAAGCGATAGAAAAAGAAGCCACCACGTTCGCTCTCAAGGTCTAGAAATTTCCACGTTAATCGGTGAAAAAAGTGAAACATCTACACTGTTGATTATGGTGAGTTCAGATTATAACGATCTAGAATAAATGAAAGAGTCCATGTCAAGTACAATATAGAAATAAGAGTCCATATCAAGTACAATGCAAAAATAACTGAAATTCAGAATAAAAAATAAAATAAAATTAGCAATTTAATTTTGATACGAATTCCTAAGTAAAATCACTAGATAAAGATAATTTAGAATAAAAAATTAAATTTACAATTTGATTTTCATATCCAAAGTAAAATCTCTTAATAACCAAAATTTTGAATAAATTAAATATAAGTTATAATAAATATTTCGTGAATGGTGTTGTTGAAAAAGTCAATGGCTAGAGAAACTCAATAATGCGAAAGACATAGCAGAGAGAAGATGAAGCTTTTGATTAAAGACAAGCTATCGACGATATGTGATCATCGGGTAGCTAGGAGCATACCATCGTTGGTGAGTGACATAGCGTCACCAACGATGGCGAGAAGATTCTCCCTATCGTTAGACAACGACTAAAGCAGACATACCGACATCAGTGGAGATGGGAGGTTGTCGCAGTTAGTGAGAAAGCGACATCGTTGAGTTTGACAACGTCGAGGAAGAGGAGTGACCGATACAAGAGAAGAAGACATCGTGCATATGTATATACATGCATGCATCCTACGAATAGAAGCATGGGCGTAGAGAAACAAAGGAGCAAAGAGCTCGGAGTAGAGATAACGCAACGGTAAGGAATAGGCTTGGAGCCACTGGAGAGAGCGCGACGGGTGTCTCGGCAGGGATCGACGATATTTGCACGCATATACGTGTAGATGTCACAACTGTCATCATTAAGCGATAATTGGAGACAAGTAGAAGATAACTATGCTGTAGAGTATTGCATTGGAAGTGGTAGCAGTTGAGAGATATCGATCAAGAATTGGGCTTACTCTTAGAGGCTGAAGCAGAAAATTGTGGCGAGGAGAAGAGATAGAAGACATACGGTTCGGTGGGGCAACCGATGTAAGGGAAGATAAGTTCAAGATAGGTCGCTCATGGCGCATCGGTGTATACGTGGGCAAGGTACTATAATACCATGTAAACTAATAAAATAATTTTGTTGCACACATAATCAATGTATTGCTTGAGATCAACATAGGTACATGTGCGCGCAACATTTTGGAAAAGAGTTAAGGCATGCAACTATATGATGCATACATAATGGAGAGTGGTTAAGTTATTATACTCATGATTTTCTTCCATCAAAACTCATACTTTAATTATGTTACTTAAGTTGCATTTTCTTCAAGCTTCTTGACGAGGATCTAATAATCCTCATTTTACTATTTATCTGTAATTAGTATTATGGGTAAATATGACGTCACACGGCTACTAAGTATACCCCTTATAGTCGTAAGGAAGAAGCCAATCAGGCCGTCATAAGTTCTTCTACGACCACCCCTATAGTCGTAAGTCCTGCTACGACTACCATGTAATCATAAGTTCTCCTACAATTATCTATGGTCGTAAATCCTTCTACGACCAGTACCCAGTTGTAAGTTTTTCTACGACTATGTTCTGGTCGTAAGTTCTTCTACGACCAGACCTGTCATGACTTTCTCATAGTTAATTGGGTCCACTTGCCTATAAGCCTAATTAACTACGAGATCTGAGCAGTCAATATACGCAATTATTCTCTAGAGTAATTGCACGTAACACACCATTATCTCTGATTGGTAACTATCAGGCAACGTGGGGAGGTTACTACTCCGGTGATTACTACCATTATTACGGAATAATGGGTGCCTCTTGACCTGGAACGACTACATCTCCACGTACTATAAAAAGGTTTCATTCAGAGGGGCAATAGAGGAGGAGAAGCTCAAGTCTTTCCACTGATTGTAATCAGGATACCCAATACAATACACACATGAGTAGGGATGTTATTCTTTCTAGAGAAGGCCCGAACCTGTATAAAAATTCTCGGGTCTTTTCTGTCTGCGTGATCAATTGTGGAGACCCTCCCCCCCCCGAATCAAATAATCTTTACGTAAGATCGGTTCTAAAACACCGACAGTTGGCGCCGTCCGTGGGGAGCTTTCTGGTAATTTCTTGTCAATAGTTTTTTCTTTTCTCTTTGATGCTTCCATGGTAGGAGAGTGGAACGAGAAGAACTGGTTCGACTTGGCCGATTACGCAGACGTCGACATGGATGCAGGTTTTGATTATGAGCCGAGTATCGAATCATCCGATGGTATTGCCTCCTCTGGAGATCTTCTTTCAGATCTCGGAGACCACACCACCGGTGGAGTTGAGGAGGGATCCTTATCCCCCACAACAGTACGCCCAGCTGAGGGACTAGCTTCCTCAGGGGGAAAGGGTCAACACGACCACAAACAGGGTTGCCCCAAGACAGACTCACAACACGACGAGAGTTTTTCCTCCGAGTGTTCGAGTCCCCTTAAGGCAGTACGACCTGGTGAGACAAGTTCTAGAAGCCATCATTCCAGAGCTTCATTGGCACCTGATGTTCCTTTCTCTCCGGCTAATCCCTCAGAGGAGGGGATCAAACACGTTTTTTTTTGCAAGTTCAACCATCCCATCGCAAGACACACCTGCGAATGGAGACGGTTATAACCCGGAGTTCCCCTTCCTGGAGGGGTTTACTCCAAGTCGCCAGATGGTGTCTCTCGACTACTCCTCAAGCGAAGAGGCCTCGAGCGCAAGTGGAGGTCATCAACGGGAGGTCTTCTTCATTCCCTCTGATAAGAATCAGTCTCCCAGAAGTAGGATTGACGATGCTCCCCGACGGCCACACACTACGTCCCCTTGTGGCAATGGCAAGAGCACCACCACTGATGAACGGGGTGAACACCCTAATGAACGTGTTGGAAATCCTCAGCATTCTCGCACTCCAATGAAACCAACTCAAGGGTCTGATATGGGTGATCCTGAGACAACTTGACAGAGAAAAATAGTGGCTTAGAAAATTCTCCCTAGGCGCGCTTATTATCAGTCAGAGGAAGCTCAGGAGCTCCAGCACATCAACGACTTACTTGAGGATCCAACTCAAGAGCTCGCTCGAGCACCAGGCTATGATCTCTTCGTTGAAGAGATCACAGGGAGGCTTCGGAACACGATGGCAAAACTCGAGCGTCCTCGTCGACATCATTCCGGAAGTCGTAGCAGTACGACTCCATCGTCAGCCAGTCGTTCGAACAACTCGTCACATGGGGATCAACATGATTATCGATCACGTCGCTCTCCTGACTTGAGGAAGGCTCTTCGAACATCTAGAGATCGACAAGCTCCCAGGAGAGGTGATCTTTCACCACTCCAGGGTCGAAATCTACGGCAGCAGATGGAATACGAGGAGTATTTCTCTCGTAAGACTGAGGCCTACTGTAGGTCAAGTCCACCCGTGACTGGGTATCGTCGAGTACGATCACCTGGTGACGTTAACCCTTCTTTCCTGCAAAGAAGGCACCAAGAAGTTATCACTAGATGTCGGGTGTTTTCACCCGATCTCCGAGCAGTTCGCTGGCCACCTCGTTTCCGACCAGCAAACATGGAGAAATTTGATGAACCCAAAATCCCATCGAATTCCTCCAGATCTATACAACAGCTATCCGAGCAGGAGGAGGAGGAGAGCATGTAATGATGAATTACCTTCTGATTGTGCTTGAAGAGTCTGCTCAATCATGGCTACTGAACCAGCCATTTGAGTTGATCTACTCGTGGCAACACCTTTGCGACCTTCTGCTGGCGAACTTCCAGGGCACCTACAATCGCCCTATAAAGGAGGACAACTTGCACCAGATGAGACAGAACGATCATGAGACTCTGCGTCAATTCATCAGACGCTTTAGTCAGGTTCATAATTCCATTCCGGAGGTTTCTGGCTCGTCTGTTATCAGGGCTTTCAAGCAGGGAGTACGCAGCAGAAGGATAACGGAGGACATCACTTTGAATCCTCTTGCCACTGTTGCCGAACTCTTCGAGATGGCCGATAGATATGCGACCGCCGCTGAAGCAGTCGAATAGAACAACACTATTGACCACGAGGACAACATCCCTCAAGAGGCAGGCGAAAGTGGTAAGAGGAAGGACAAAAAGGCTAAGAAATCCAAGAACAAGGCGAAGAGGCATAAATCTTCAGCCACTGGTTCTAAGGAGGTCTTAACCGTAAGCGACAAGGAGCCGCGTAACTCCAAACAAAATTCTGACCGAGGCAAAGGTAAGCGCCCCGATCGGAAGAGTGACAAACCCAGGTGGTTTCCTTTTCACAAAAAAAGGGCATGATCTTCGCAACTGCCGAGTTTTTCTACGAAAACTCGAAGACTATTACTCTGGTAAAGGGCCACTTCCTACTCTTGAATAGGTAGGTCAAACGAGTGGACGGAAGGAGTCGGATGACGACAAGGAGATGTCGTTTCAGGATCCACAGCACACTATCGATCACATCTATGTGGGGTCATCAGCATATGAATCAAGGCGCAGCTTAAGGCTGTCGAACACGAGGTAAACACAATCAACTCTCCTCTTGTCAATAAGATGCCGAAGTGGTCGGAAGTCACCATCTCTTTCGAGAAGGGTGACTGCCCGATCCCTTCGACTAGACCAGGTCGATTTCCGATTGTGGTCGAACCCACCATCAACAATTGTCGAGTAAATCGAGTATTGGTTGATGATGGTAGCTCGTTAAACATACTGTTTACGAGTACCCTGGATGAAATGCAAGTTCTCAGGACAAAGGTAAGGCCGGTACGATACTCTTTTCATGGAATCGTACCAGGGTCTTCGGCCAAACCAATTGGCCAAGTTTCTCTTCTTTTAACATTTGGTTCACCAAGTAATTCCAGGACAGAGAAAATCTCCTTTGACGTGGTCGATTTCGATACGGCATATAACGCCATACTGGGACGATCAACTTTGGTAAAATTCTTAATAGCTACTCACTATAGGTATCAATGTCTTAAGATGCTAGGTCCCAAAGTAGTAATCACAATTTATTGTGACAAGAAGATGGTGTATTCCTGCGACTGTCGGTCCCTCGAGATGGTTGGACAGATACCAGCTCGAGACGAAAGTCAGCCTTCGACTAGCAAGTCGAAGCCTAAAGCTGCACCAAAGCCGAACAACCAAGTCAAGGAGGTTCCTCTCGACGCAGAGGAGCCCTCGAAGACTGTTCGTATCAGGGATTCTTTCGACCCCAAATAGGAAGACACCCTCATCACTTTCCTCCGAGCAAACACAAATGTCTTCGTGTGGCAAGCATCTGACATGCCCGAAGTCTCCAGGGAAGTGATCGAGCACAGGCTAGCTTTATGGCCTCATAAAGTACCCGTAAAACAAAAGTTACGAAGATTTTTCCCTGATCGACGAGATGCTATTAGATCAGAATTGGACAAGCTGCTTAAAGCAGGCTTTATAAGAGAAGTCAATCACCTAGAGTGGTTGACCAACCCTATAATGGTTAGGAAGTCAAACGGCAAATGATGTATATGCGTAGACTTCACTGATCTTAATAACGCTTGTCCAAAAGATGATTTTCCTTTACCTCGTATTAATCAGTTGATTGATTCTACTGCTGGTTGTGAAATGTTAAGTTTTCTAGATGCATATTCTGGTTACCACCAGATCAATATGTGTCGAGAAGATGAAGAAAAGACCGCGTTCATTACACCATTTGGAATATTTTGCTATGTCAAAATGCCATTTGGTTTAAAGAATGTTGGAGCTTCTTTTCAGCGTTTGATGCAAACAACTTTTTCACCTCAACTAGGCCAAAATTTGGAAGCCTATGTTGATGATTTAGTCCTAAAAAACAGCAAACGATTTAATCATATCACAGACCTGTAAGAAACATTCGACAACCTCAGAAAGTACCGCTTGAAACTTAATCCCGAGAAGTGTGTGTTCGGAGTCTCTTCAGGAAAATTGCTTTGATTCTTAGTCTCTGCACGAGGAATTAAAGCAAATCCTGAAAAGATAAAGGCCATTATGCAAATGCACCCCCCGACCACGAAAAAAGTTCAGAAACTTACAGGATGCATGGCGACTCTAAGTCGTTTCATCGCACGCCTAGGAGAAAAGGACTACCTTTCTTCAAACTTCTAAGGAAGCATGAGGGTTTCGAATGGTCAAAAGAGGCTAATGCAGCCTTTGAGGATGTCAAGAGGTATCTTACGAGTGCTCCTGTCCTGGTTTCTCCGAAACCAGGAGAGACGCTCTTAATTTATCTAGCTGTCAGGCCACAGGTAGTGAGCACAGTACTGATCGTAGAACGTGAAAACATACAACGACCAGTTTACTACGTTAGTGAAGTTTTACACGGGCCTAAGGAGCGTTACCCTCAGGTCCAAAAACTTCTATATGCCCTCCTCATGTCTTCGAGGAAACTGCAACATTATTTTCAGGCGCACAAACTAGCTGTGTCGTCTGAGTTTCCCTTGGGAGTGATCCTCCAGAATAGGAAAACAGTGGGACGCATGGCTAAATGGTCAGTCGAACATGGGGAGTTCGACATCCATTTCGTGTATCGAACGACCATTAAATCCCAGATCTTGGCAGACTTTGTCGCCGAATAGACAAATCCTGAACCTGTTCAGGATCCCCAGTACGATTCTCACGACCAGTGGACGATGTACTTTGACGGGTCACTTACTATAAGTGGCTCGGGAGTTGGGGTGGTCCTAGAATCTCCGACCGGAGAGACCTTAAAGTATGCCATACAATTAAACTTTCAGGCCACTAACAATGTGGCAGAGTACGGAGGTTTGCTAGCTGGCATACGAGCTACGAAAGCGCTCTCGATTCGCCGACTACTCGTGAGAGGAGACTCTCAACAAGTAGTGAATCAAGTGGAAAAAGAGTACCAGTGCTCTAATCCGACAATGTCTCGGTACTTATTGGAAGTCCGAAAGCTCGAAAAGCATTTTCTTGGTTTTGAGGTACAATTTATCCCTCGAAAGGATAATTTCCTTGCAGACCAACTTGCTCGTATAGCTTCTTCCCGATCCGTAGTACCAAAAGGAGTCTTCTTGGAGCAACTCCAGAAGCCGTCCCTGGTTGAAGAACCAGAGACACCTCTTATTGAGACAGCATCTCTAGAATACGAGGATACCTGGATGACTCTCATCTACGAGTATCTTCATACGGGTTCTGTACCCGATGATGATCTCGAGGTAGATCGATTATCCCGAAAGGCTAAAATGTATAGTTTGGTCGAAGGAGTCCTCTATAAAAGAGGCACTCAAGGGGTGCTCATGCGATGCATTCCGTAGAGCGAAGGATTAAAACTCCTTCACGACATACACAGAGGCATCTGTGGGACTCATGCTTCCTATAGAACGCTGGTCGGTAAAGCCTTTCGACAAGGTTTCTATTGGCCAACAACCTCTACGATGCCAAGGAGCTGGTTAAAAAGTGTGTACAATGCCAGTTTCAAAGCAAGCAAATACACCAACCGGCTCAGGCATTACAAACAATCCCTCTATCTTGGCCTTTTGCGACCTGGGGTCTCGATATCCTAGGACCGTTACCCAAAGCTCCAGGCGGATACGAATTCCTTTTTGTGGCTATTGATACGTTCACAAAATGGATAGAAGCCGAACCTGTGACTGGGATAACAACGAAAGCAGCATAAAGGTTCATGATGAGATGCGTGATAACTCGATTTGGGGTACCTAATCGGATAATTACAGATAATGGTAAGCAATTTTCGAGCGCAAAATTTCAAGAATTTTGCGATGAGTTGGGTACCAAGTTGTGTTACGCTTCCGTCGCCCACCCTCAAAGCAATGGGGCGGCCGAAAGAGTGAATGACCAAATAATGTAGGGAATTAAAACTCGAGTCTTCGACCAGCTTGTCAAGCGCTCGGGGGCTTGGGTACAGGAATTACCTTTAGTATTATGGGCAATTCGTACGACTACTAGTCGGGCTACAGGTGAAACACCTTTCTTTCTAGTTTTGGTGCCGAAGCTATGCTCCCGCCAGAACTATAGATCAGGTCGGCACGAGTCGACAATTTTAACGACTCCTCTCAAGAACAACTTCGAGCGGACGACATCAACCTACTCGAAGAGAAGAGAAACCAGGCTTTAATCCGTTCAGCAGTCTACCAACAAGACCTGCGTAGATACTACGATCGTAAGGTCCAACCTCGTAGCCTCGCTATAGGTTACTTGGTATTGAGGCTTATCCAATCCCAGTCTAATTAGAATAAACTTTCCCCCTAGTGGGAAGGTCCTTACACTGTTGTCGAAGTTACGCATCCAGGTTCGGTACGACTAGCAATGGAGGACGGCCGAATTCTCTCAAACTCTTGGAACATCGACCAGTTACGCAAATTTTACGTGTAACAAACCTCCACGACAATGAAGTATCAGGTTCTTTCTATATTTATTGTCTTCCTTTGAATAGTGCTTTTCTAGTCTTTCGGACATATTTTATTTGCTCAAATTTTTTCTTTACACTGGTCGAAGAAACGACACAACAACTAGTCGAAGTCACTACTCTCTGCACGTGGCCCTGCCCGCTAGAAGGAGCTTCCTAGTATCGCCTTGTTTATAACTTTTGCTACCAATACAAAGGTTTTGGGCTCAGAAAACATGTTCGAAGGATTTTAAGCCAACTCTTATCACCTTAGTTTATTTCTTTATTTTTAAAAATACTCTAAGAAGTGTGCACTTTTGAGATTTGCTCGACTGCTTTTGGTAAACTTGGTCAGTTTTAACTGGTTGGGGAAGAAACACACCTAGTCGAAGTTTCTCCTCTCTGCACGTGGTCCTGCCCACTAGAAGGAACTTTCTAGCGTCGTCCTGTTTCCTACTTTTGCTACCAGGACAAACTTATCGAGTACGCTGAGAAAGGTCGAACGAATTTTTAAAAAGGTCCGCTAGATGTTTGTTTCACTCAAGTTGCTGTTCTTGATTTGATTAATCTGGTCGGAGATGGTAACATTACATAGTCGAAACCTTTCCTTTCTGCACGTGGTCCTACCCACTAGAAGAAACTTCTTAGTGTCGATTCATTTCTACTCTTTCGACTAGTGTAAGATAATTGAGATCGAAAACTATAAGTCGAACAAATCTCTCTGTTTTCAGAAACCCTTTTTTCACTATTTACTTAGTTTATTCATATAAACTAAGGGCTAGGATAAAGTTATAAACAAGACTTCAATTCTTAGTCTTGGTTTCTTTTTTCGTCCATTATCTTATGAGTTACTAACTACTCTACGAGATGATTTGCAGGAAGAAGGAAGAAGGAAGGAAGGATTACATATATCTGGTCTAATTACATTTTTCATTCATTATCTTATGAGTTACTAACTACTCTATAAGATGATTTGTAGGAAAAAGAAAGATCATATATATACATCAACAAAAGGCTTGTCTTTACAGGTTCTTATTATAGACTACTCTGATGAAGGAGATCCTATTTGCATCTCCTCCGCGACCTTCTCGCCTACTGACTGCATGTCCTCGATCAATCGCTCCGCTTCGACTTCAGTGCAATCAAAATCGGCTTCAATTGATTGAGTGTTAAGGTTGGGGTTACGGGCTTTAAGTTTTGCTAAGACATAGCTTAGAGCCCCTTTGACCGCTTCCTTTATCGAGTCGGTCTGGTTGGTCTTTAGAGTGGTTACCAACTCTTGCAAAATACCGATTTGCTCCCCAATGGCACTCGTGTGGGCGGCTATTGTGTCTTCACGAAGGGTGACCTTTTCAGCACGTAGCCCACCGAGTACATTGTTCAAAAGTGAGATGTTGTCTTGAAGATTGACTTTCATCGACTTGATCTCCTTCTAGGTGCAAGTCGAAGCCTCATGGAGTTGTTTTATTTCGACCAATCGCTCTGAAAGGAGTGAGGTTGGTTAGATAAAATGACTATAGGAGATGAAAAAATAATTTGTTAGCACGAAAAAGATTACTTACCCACTAATTGAGAATCTAATCTCTCAATTTCTTGATCTTTGTCTTTGGCGATGCGGGCGATTTCATGAACGATCAGGGATTTTTCTTTAACTTCGGTCTGAAGAGTCCCCACTTCGGCTTGAAGAGTCCTTGTTTCGGCTTCTTTTTCTAAAAAAGAAAGAAAAAAAGAGGAACGAGAAGTGAGGAAGGTAAAGATCAATTTCATAAGCAGTCGTAACTTCAAGGGCATACTGTTTATTTTTTCCTGCAACTGTTGGGTTGCAGAGTTGGCCTCCTGAAGCTTCTTCAGAAGGTTGTATACTTCATCCCTTAACTTTTTCGTCTCGGCTTTTTGTAGTCGAGCGAATCAGCTAGGGTCTTTTCGTTACTCTTGAACCTGAAAATGTTATGAGTAGACATGAACACAGAGGCAAGTGGTCGTAAGTTATTTTACAACCATCCTCATAGTCGTAAATCTTTCTGCGACTACCATATGATCGTAAGTTCTTCTACGATCACTACTGGACGTAAGTTTTTCTACGACCAGTACCAAGTCGTAAAAGTTTTCTACGACAATCCCCATGAGTACCTTACGAGTAGTCGGAACATAAAACGATTACGAGTATCAGTGACTCACCACCTCTCTACTTGTTCGTAGAGTACTGCTTTCTCTTGTCGTAGCTTAACAACTTGTCGGTTATACTCGTAAACCGTGGCAATTTGTTCCAAAGATTTCTGCAAAAAAAAAGAAAGACAATGAAAAGCGAGGATAAAACCATACTTATAGGTATCGTCAGATACTTACATTCATGCTCGTCCGAGCGAACATGGAGACTATCCTTGTCGGATCTTTCAGCCCATCCATCTCCTCGACACGTTTCCACCAAACCCTTTCGATACGTTCGTCATCGAAAACTTCCCCACAGTCGAGAATGTTACTGGGATGAGGGACTCAGTCGTGAGATCTGAAGGCGGAAGATCCTACGATGGAAGCAGGGCCAAAGAAATCAGAGCAGAAGTTAAAATACTCCTCTTCCTCTGATTCAGTGATGGCAGCCCCACCTTGAAGACTGGGAGGAACGTCCTCGACAACCTCCTTACCGGCGTGGTGGTCGGAGCTCTCACCACCTTCTCCTGGCGTCTTCATCACGGCCTCCACTGTCTCCGCCTCCATCCCTACGACTACATCAGTGGTCGTAGCAACTTCAGCAGCAACAGCTTCTTCCATCGCGGGAATAGTGGCTAACACTCCAGCCACTGCCGATGTCGCTCCTTCATTTGCTGAAGAAGTAGCAGCGGGCTTCTCAATAGAAGCATCCTGGGGGGCTGAAGAAGTTGGGTTAAGATCACAAAACAGAGAGCAAGTTAACTCGTGAAAAGCAAAGGGTAAATATTGTTCTTACACTTTTGTTTTTTACATACCTCTGCATCCTGGACCTAACCAGGAACTTGGAAGCAACCTTCCCAACGGAAGATTTCTTCGACTTTTTCTCAACTACTTTTGGTCGAGATTCAATTAGGGGAACATGAGTCATCGCCTCGTGACCCCCCCTGAATCCCCGAATGGCCGAGATCTGTCTCGACCACTTTAAGAGCACTACTCTCCTCGACCTCAGGTTCTACTTGAGCAGCAATTTCCTTTACAAAAGATATGAAGCTTTTCTAGTTCTCCTTTTCTAGCTGCTTTACAAAGCCACGAGAAGCAAAAAACTGCGAAAATCTTGTTGTCGTAATAGAAGGGTACCTTGGCCTTGGGGGCTTTGCGCTTAAGGGCTATGGCAGCTTCGTTTGCCCATTCCTTCTCTGCAGCTGCCATGTATGTAGCGAATTGTGCGAAGGGACCAGCGGGACTTGAACTCGCACCACCCTTGTCGGCGATCTTTACAAGTCGACGCCTTTTGGTTGGAAGAGTTTTTGCTTGCTCTGTTTGTGCCGCTGCCCCCAATGACCACCAATGCGACCTCCACGTCGTCTTGGCGATCTTCCATGTCTACTTTCTGTTAAAATCAGAAAAAGCGACCATTACTAGATTAGTCGTAAGTCTTTCTACTATCACTCACTAGTCGTAAGTTCTTTTACGACCAGCCCACAGTCGTAAGTTTCTTCTACAACGAATCCTCCAGTCGTAAGTCCTTTTACGACTATAAAAGCCTAAAGATGAAGTCGATTTCCGATTACCGTAAGAATTTGAGGAGCTGCTACATTTGATGGACTTTTCTCATTAATGAGTTTGACACGAGCGTCAATTTTTGCCTGTGAAAGATCTGTGCAAACAGATAGCATAGTCAACAGACCAAATCAGGACTAACCAAAACCAGAGTTAAAAGTAAGAATTTCACTTACCCTCCTTGTAGTCCCTGGTCGGGTCTGTTGTCCCCGAGTACCTCCACATGGGAAGAACCCGTTTCTTCAGGGGACTAATGCGGCGCATGATGAAATCCTTCACCACGTGCCATCCGGTGAGTCCCTCCACCTTCAAGTCTTTGATAGCTTGAATATAGGGGGCAATCCAGTCAAGATCCCTCGGAGTCGAATCCCAGGAATCAGCGGCATTTCCAACAAATGAAAGGATGTCTTCCTCGGTGACCTCCCAATAGAACCACTTATTCTTCCACCCCGGCTACGAAGACCGGGTGAACATCTGAATGTACTCCTTCGACTTCCCGTCATGGAGCTTTAGACCGCAACTCCCAGCAATTCCGACTTGTCGAGCCATCCCGTAATAATATTGGAAAAGCTCGAGGTCCGTCGGAATGCCCAGGTATGCCTCACACAGGTACACGAATACACTCAACATTGTGATGGAATTAAGACCAAGGTTCACTAATTCCACCCCAAAGTGCTCGAGTACGAGTGTGAGAAAAGTGTGAGCAGGCAATCGAAGGCTGCACTCGCAGTACGACGCTTGGAAGACAGGGATTTGCCCACTCTCCCCCGACAGCTAGTGTTGTCCAACAACCGAAATCCACTTCACGAGTACCTTCTCCGGAATCTTCTCAGCAGCAACCAAAGCGTTCATCTTCTCCATGTCCATCTCCGATTCGGCCCACTTAGAGACGGTTCTGGCAATTTTTTCTCGCAAAAAGGAGATTTGGATTTGGAAAAGCTTCAAGAAAGTGCACAGTTTTTGCTGGCGGCGGAGAATGCGACAACTTGATGAACAGTCAAGGTAAATTGGGGAAACGTAAGAACCCTAAAGTCACCCCTGCAGTTAGTTTTTATAACCGCGCGCTTGAAATGAAATGCTGTAGAAACTCAACGGTTCCCACTGCTTCGGGAATTGCTCTGACGGACAGATTCTCTTAAATCTGCCTATTCGAGAAAACTGAGGCTATTTTCATACCTCAAGCGAAATTACCTTCTTGGCTAAGTATATTTCTGGTTAAACGGAATACCAATCGAAAAGGTTTTTACTTCCGATCATCGTGCCACGATCACTTCGTAGTCGTAAGGTTTTCTACGACTACCTCGTAGTCGTGAGATTTTCAACAAACTTACTCGACCAAGTATATTTCTGATCAAATGGAACACGTGTTGAAGATTTTTTTCCTTTGACCTTTACCTTACAACCACCTAGTGGTCGTAAGAACATCTACGACTCCTTTCCCAAGTAAGTTATTTTCACTTGAAGCTGAGGGGCTAGATGACGAGGATCTAATAATCTTCATTTTACTATTTATTTGTAATTAGTATTATGGATAAATATGACGTCACACGGCTACTAAGTATACCCCTTATAGTCGTAAGGGAGAAGCCATTCAGGCGGTCATAAGTTCTTCTACGACCACCCCTATTGTCGTAAGTTCTGCTACGACTACCATGTAATCGTAAGTTCTCCTACGATTACCTCTGATTGTAAATCCTTCTACAACCAGTATCCAGTTATAAGCTTTTTTACGACTATGTCATGGTCGTAAATTCTTCTACGACCAGACCTGTCACGACTTTCTCATAATTAATTGGGTCCACCTGCCTGAAATCCCAATTAACTACGAGATCTGAGCAGTCAATATACGCAATTATTCTCTAGAGTAATTGCACGTAACACACCATTATCTCTGATTGGTAACCGTCAGACAACGTGGGGAGGTTACTTCTCCGGTGATTACTACCATTATTATGGAATAATGTGCGCCTCTTGACCTAGAACGACTACCCCTCCACGTTCTATAAAAAGGCTTCATTCAGAGGGACAATAGAGGAGGAGAAGCTCAAGTCTTTCCACTGATTGTAATCAGGATACCGAATACAATACGCACAGGAGTAGGGTTGTTATTCTCTCTAGAGAATGCCCGAACCTGTATAAAAATCACTGTGTCTTTTCTGTCTGCGTGATCAATTGTGGAGACCCCCTGAATCAAATAATCTTTACGTAAGATCGGTTCTAAAACACCGACACTTCTATTGTCATTTTCTAATATTTATGATATCTTAAAAATCTAAATAGCTACAATATATGTAAATATATTCTGAAGCATCTAACTTATATCATTTATCATTAAAAACTTTAAAACAAATCTAGCCGCGTAAATACACGGACCACTCTACTATTTTAATACACTTTAATACTATTTCACACCTTTGAGAACCTTCGGGGTTACCCCTTCGCACAGTAGAGAGCCTAGGGCTCCTCTACTGTCTAGTTTGTAGCTACCACAGCGCTTACACTCAAAATGTACCAGTGGCTATAGCTGTCATGTAGTGCATCCCGCGTAAACTTTTCAATTTTTTTTCTTTTCTTTTTTGTGAGGAAGCATCCCGCGTACACTTCATTTTGGTGTTTTCCACGAAACCAAACAAAGTTCTCCCAAAAGATTACGTGAGGGCCAGGTTGGTTGGGGCTTCCACCATTAACCAGTCACACCCATAAAACACGCAGTTGCAACGCTAGAACCAGAAGTCAAGCATCAGCACTAGGCAAGCAAGAACTAACCAAGCTTAATTTTGGCAATGGCGTCATCGCTCTCCTTTGTTCTTTACTTCGCCTTCCTTGTCACCTTACAACAAGTACCAACCTCATTTGCTCCTTGCCGCCGCCCAATTAACGAACCCGACCATCGGATCCAGCCTAGCACCCCAACTACATCACAGCCCTCAGCGACTTTCGCCGGCTCGTGTCCTCGACCGACTCCACCCGTTCATCCTCGCCGTCCGGTTCAACATCAAGGCATCCGACCCGCGCAGCGTAACGTGGTGTGGTTCGCAATCGACGCAAGCTCGGGCTCGGCGGTGATTACCACGAGCAATCCGTGCTCAGCATCACCGCGGTCGCTCTCCTCGCCGACAATGCTGTCCCACGGTGGACAAACCCAAACCCCAACCAGAGGCAAGTCTCCATTGTCGTGCTCCAAGACAACGGCAATCTCCAGCTCCTCGTCGATGCTGATCATGGCGGTCTCGTGTGGGAAAGCTTTTGTTAGAAATTTAGGCATTTTCATGGTCAATTTAATCCAGAAATAAAACATCAGCAGAATTTTGATGACATATATGTGCATGTGTATATTGCTAACAAAAGCTACAGCATGCAAGAATGACATACCTATCGATACCGCAAATACACAAAATACGGTAATAAGAGAGTTTAGAGTGTACCCAGCGGAGGGTCCCATGCCGAGGGCATCGGAGGCTCCATTCGCACGAGTCATGGTGCGTTGCTCGAAGTCGTGGATCACAGTCGGTGCAGGATGATGTTCGCAGTGCAGTCCCACGAACGGTCACCAGGAAGACGATGTCAGCGAAATCGACGAGGAAGAAGACATAGGCGATGTGGACGAACGTTCGTTAGGAAGAAGACAACGGCGGCGTGAACGAGCAGTCGCTGAATTGCTCCCCAAAAACCTAATCGCCGCACACCCC
Source organism: Ampelocalamus luodianensis (assembly GCA_036346255.1). Lineage (NCBI taxonomy): Eukaryota > Viridiplantae > Streptophyta > Magnoliopsida > Poales > Poaceae > Ampelocalamus > Ampelocalamus luodianensis. The sequence continues at coordinate 67,965,621 of CM070628.1, forward strand.
GTGCAAGGTTCGCAGATGGACGATGGTTCCGGAGGCACCTGCTCACCCGTTGCTCCGTGCGCGCAGAGGAACAAGTCGGAAAACCGTAGCGGTGAAAAGTGGTCTCTCGGATGTGAAGCGGAGAGGACTTGAACTGACAAGGAGTTTCCGTTTTATACTCGCCGGCCGGGAGAGAAAAGGTCACGAGGAGCTCAGGAGATGGAGACACGAAGAGACGGTAACCGACGCAATCAATTCGCCTCCACCATAAAAGAGAGAAACTCCCGTAATTATGTGGATTAAGTGCCACCATTCACGAGAGAAACTCCGTAATTATGTGGATTAAGTGGCAAATTGATCACGCCCGCCGTCCGCTCGCCGCCGCTCGCACGCCACGCCACGCCCACGGCCTCGGCGGCGGCGGCGCAAGCGGCGTGTGGCACTTTTGTGTTCTTTCTCGCTTCTCAATAGAGATGGATAATTTCCAACCATATAAGCTAAGTTAACGTTCACCAAATTCCCGCACGGTATTAAACCATACAACGCTTATTGTTACGACCGTAGAGTTTTATTTGATTTATTAAATATTATATGGGCGAAGCCCATAATATATCCAACAATCCCCACCAAACTCTAGGTTGGTAACAAAGTAGTCTTAGAACCACATTTCTTTTATATACCAAGTGTTTCGATGGAGAGTATTGTTGAACATCCATTTAGAGCAATAGTTTCACTCACCACAACCAACAATAGACTATGCCTTGAATTGACATTTTGTGTGAGGTGAGTTTCACTAAAGTCCTTAGTCGATACTAGGCCGCAAAAGGCATCCTCTATTTGAAGCATATAAGTCATACTTCTGCCTTTCATGAGTATTTAGAGATCACCCAAATCTCATAGACCGTGACCAGTGATCGACTCATATAGGTGTGTTCCTCTAAAGATGTTCTCAGAGGACAACATCTTTACTTTAACAAGTCACTTGGAACACATTAAGGTAAAACCAACTCGCCTTACGTAAAGGAAAGATGTGCATCGAAATGAGTCTTATTAAGGATCTTTCCTCACAACTTACTACTAGTTTGTTTCACTATTCTACTTCACGGGATCTCCGATCACATAGAACAAGTTACCACTATAGCAAATTTCAAGTGGGTCTCACACCCATCTCTCTCGATGCACTTTCTATCACATTGCGTGATGCACTTAGTGAATTGATCGCAGATTGTTAGACGTGTGGACATAATCCAACGCTATCACTCCGAGTTTCTCAATTTTCTCGATGATTTTAATCGTCTCTTAACATTCCTTGTGGACTTCATGTTATCCTTAGAATCATAACCTTTGTAATCACAAACCGTTATCGCAGTTCATAGAAATAGCCGTATAGGTTTTTCAACAACCGTAAATCCATAAGGAGATCACGGCCACTCGCCTCGCACTCCAGCGGTGTCTAATGCCGTGAGTTCTGCTTCCATTGTAGACTTCGTTAAGATAGTCCGCTTGCAAGACTTCCAGAAACAAGCCACCTCCAAGCAAGAACGCATATCCACTTGTGGCATAAAGCTCATCAACATCCGAGATCCAGCTTGGCATCACAATAGCCTTCCAAAGACCTTGGGTGTCCGGTATAATGAATACCATAGCTCATGGTACCTTTTAGATAGCGCATTACTCTCTCAAGAGCATGCCGTTGATCATCTCCGGGTTTGACACAAACCTGCTCAATTTGCACACAAAGAAATGAGATGTCAGGCCTTGTTGCACTAGCAAGATACATGAGCGAACCAATGATCTGGGAATATCTCAATTGATCCCTTACTATTCTTCGATTTTTCCTCAATAGCAAACTAAGGTCATAAGGTGTAGCAGCAGGTTTGTAGTCACTAAACCCAAAGCGACTCAGCACCTTTTCCACATAGTGAGATTGTAACAGAGTTACCCCACCATCACCTTCTCTCAGAAGCTTGCTATTAAGAATAACATCAGCCTCACCCAAATCTTTCATCTCAAAATTATTAGATAAAAATCCCTTCACCTCCTCAATCACTTTGAGGCTGGATCCAAAGATCAGTATGTCATCAACATATAAGCATAAGATAACTCCTTCACCCCCACCATATCGATAGTACACACATTTGTCACTTTATTTACAACAAATCCAAGAGATGTTAGAGTTCATCGAACTTTTCATGCCACCGCTTAGGAGCTTGTTTTAGGCCATATAATGACTTTAATAACTTACACACTTTGCCTTCTTGACCATTTACTACAAACCCATCCGGTTGATCCATATAGATCTCCTCCTCTAACTCTCCGTTTAGGAAAGCTGTCTTAACGCCCATTTGATGAACAATAAGACAATAAGAGGTCGCTAGGGAAAGTAAACTCAATGGTAGTCAATCGGGCAATCGTGAATAAGTATCAAAGAAATCCTCACCTTCCTTTGAGTATAGCCCTTGGCCACAAGCCTTGCCTTGTACCTCTCAATTGTACCATCAGCCTAAGCTTTTCTTGAACACCCATTTGCACCCTATAGGTTTGCACCCATAAGGACGATCAACTATTTCCCAAGTTCCATTAGACATAATAGAATCTAACTCACTCCGTACTGCTTCCTTCCATAAGTCAGCATCAGGAGAGGAATATGCCTCTTCAATGGTTGTTGGTGTCTCATCCACAAGGTACACAATGTAGTCATTACCAAAAGACTTTGCAGTCCGTTGTCTCTTACTCTTTCGAGTGACTATAGTGTCATCCTCCTCAGGATTTTGCATATGAGGTTCATCAACATGTTCTACCGGAGTAAAAATTTCATGCTCATGGGGAATTACAAATTCATGACTAGATGTGCTGGGTGCATTTTTCATGGGAAATTCATTCTCAAAGAACGTAGCATCTCTAGATTCCATGATTGTATCAACAGCCATCTCGGGAACACTAGAGTTTATAATTAAAAATCTATAACCCACGCTGTGAATAGCATAACCAAGAAAAACACAATCAACTGTCTTTGGTCCAAGTTTTCGCTTTTTGTTTATTGGCACATTTACCTTTGCCAAACAACCCCAAGTTCGCAAGTAAGAAAGATTTGATCTCTTCTTCTCCCATTCCTCGAATGGTGTAATTTCTTTGTTCTTTGTGGGCACTCTATTCAGACATGACACGTCTGTCAATATAGCCTCACCCCACCATTCCTTAGATAGTCCCGCATCTCTAACATGGCATTAACCAAATCGCTTAGAGTGCGATTCTTTCTCTCGCAATCCCATTGATTGTGGTGAGTATGGTGGCGCCCTCTCATGAATAATTCCATGCACCGCAAAACTCGTAAAATTCATTTGAGAAATATTCTCCCGCGATCGACCGCAAACGCTTGATTTTCTTTTCAAGTTGATTTTCGCCTCACTTTATAGACTTTAAAATAATGCAACGCTTCATCTTTAGTTTTCAATAAATACACGTAGCAAAATCTAGTACAATCATCTATAAATGTCATGAAGTATCGCATCGCTTTAGTCAATTCGCCATTCATTTCGCATAAATCGAATGAACAAGTTCTAGCGGTGCCAAGTTCCTCGCCTCAAAGAAATTTTGTGAGGCTTGCGTGGTTGCTTCGATTGCACACACACACGACACTTAGAACCTTTGACTAGGTTAAATTTCGGATTAAATTCAATTTTGCAAGCCGAGTAAGACAATTAAAATTAATGTGACAAAGTCGTGAATGCCATATATTCGCTCATCCAAACATTAACATTGTTCACTACTTTATTACACACATCATCAAGCAAAGATAAGCGGAATGCACTCCGCAATCATAACCTTTACCAACAAATGTTCCGTGTCTCGACACAACACACTTATTGACTCAAGCACAATTTTAAAGCCATCGCGACACATTTGAGAACCACTAACAAGATTCTTCTTGATGGAAGGGACATGCTGCACGTTCTTCAATAGCACCGTCTTTCCCAAGTAAACTTCGTAACGACTGCACCAACACCATGAACATGCGCATGTGAGCCGCTTCCCATCGCAAGGCTCCACTCCCGCCGACTGATAGGGAAGAAAACAAGGAAACATTAGCACACACATGAATATTAGCACCATTGTCCATCCACCACTCGGTGAAAGACAAACTGAAAGAACAAAGGGTAAAGAATTACCATACCCAGATGTTCCTCCTTCAGTCTCACTAATCACCATGTTTGCCGATTTCTTTTCTTGTTTATATTTGCGGTCTGGGCATGCACTAGCCCAATGCTCATCACTCCCGCAAACAAAACATCATCCACCTTTCTTGTTGTTTTTCTTCTTGAACTCAGCAGTTTGCTTAGGCTTTGTATTGTTGTTCTCTTGCTTGTTCTTCTTCCTCTTATTACGAGATCCAAATGAGTTTTTCTTCTGCACTATATTTGCAGCGGAAGACTCAACTCCTTTTCCACGGTTGTCTTTTGCTCTCGCCCTCTCCTCAACATCAAGAGATCCAATAAGCTCAGCCACGCTAAACTCTTGTCTCTTGTGTTTTAGAGAAGTAGCAAAATCCTCCAAGAAGGTGGCAACTTAGCGATTATACCACCACCACAAATTTGTCGTGGTAACACACATGGAAAATGTTCTAGTTCCTTCGCTAGCGCTTGTATCTCATGAGCCTGCTCCACTCTGGATCGGTTCTCAACCATCTTGTAGTCATACACTGCTCCATGAGGTATAGCTCATCGCCAAAGATCGTAAACTCCAAACTTTGCCTCAAGAGCATCCCATAATTCTTTGCCTGATGTGCAAGATATGTAGTTTTTCTCATACTTGCTATGAAGTGCACTAATCACGGCGCCTAAACAAAGTTGTCGCACCAAGAACTTTGCTCCTCATCAGAGTAAATTGTTCAGGCTTCCCTTGTGCGGCGTGAAAGCAGTTCATAGCAGTCAACCACAGTACCATCTTGGCACGCCATATCATGAAATTCTTGCCATCAAAAATATTTGGCTTCAAGGCAGCAGCAAAACCACTGACAGAAAAATGCCTATTATTAGGTTTTTGGAATGTTAGAAATTTAGGCATTTTCATGGTCAATTTAATCCAGAAATAAAACATCAGCAGAATTTTGATGACATATATGTGCATGTGTATATTGCTAACAAAAGCTACAGCATGCAAGAATGACATACCTATCGATACCGCAAATACACAAAATACGGTAATAAGAGAGTTTAGAGTGTACCATGGAGGGTCCCATGCCGAGGGCATCGGAGGCTCCATTCGCACGAGTCATGGTGCGTTGCTCGAAGTCGTGGATCACAGTCGGTGCAGGATGATGTTCGCAGTGCAGTCCCACGAACGGTCACCAGGAAGACGATGTCGTCAAATTGACGAGGAAGAAGACATAGGCGATGTGGACGAACGCTCATAGGAAGAAGACAACGGCGGCGTGAACGAGCGATCGCTGAATTGCTCCCCAAAACCTAATCGCCGCACACCCGTGCAAGGTTCGCAGATGGACGATGGTTCCGAGGCACCGCCACCCATTGCTCGCGCGCGCAGAGGAACGAGCCGGAAAACCGTATACGGTGAAAAGTGGTCTCTGATGTGAAGCGGAGAGGACTTGAACCGACAGGAGTTTCCGCTTTATACTCGCCGGCCGGAGAGAAAAGGTCACGAGGAGCTCGGAGATGGAGACACGAAGAGACGGTAATCGACGAATCAATTCGCCTCCACCATAAAAGAGAGAAACTCCGTAATTATGTGGATTAAGTGCCACCATTCACGAGAGAAACTCCGTAATTATGTGGATTAAGTGGCAAAATTGATCACGCCCGCTCGTCCGCTCGCGCCGCCGCCGCCACGCCACGCCACGCCACGGCCTCGGCCTGCCGCGGCGCGGCGTACAAGCAGCGTGGTGGCACTTTTTGTGTTCTTTTCTCAGCTTCTCAATAGAGATGGATAATTTCCAACCATATAAGCTAAGTTAACGTTCAGTCAAATTCCCGTACGGTATTAAACCATACAACGCTTATTGTTATGGACCGTAGAGTTTTATTTGATTTATTAAATATTATATGGGCCGCCCATAATATATCCAACAGCTTTGATCTTCCAACCGACACGCTCCTCCCGGGCCAAACCATGGGCTCTGGGACGAGCCTCTTGTCCAAGAACACGGACACGGACTTCTCCGCCGGCCGTTTCAGCCTGGTGGTCCAGGGAGACGGCAACATCGTCCTGTACATGATGGACCTCGAAAGCCGCGCTGCAACTGAAGCAATTCCGTATTGGGCTACCGAGACACGGCGACGGTCCAACTCTTTTCTTCGCCGACCCCGGCAACCTCTACTACATCCTCAGAAATGACCGTCCAGCATAACCTGACGACGCCCCTGCCCAACTCCACGATGAAGTATTACCAACACGCCAGGCTGGACCCAGACGGCACCGTCCGTGTCTACATCCGCCCGAAGACCACCATGGATGGTGGCAAGGCGGACACCTCGTGGGATGTCGCGAGTCAGTTCCCAAGTGATGGTTGCGGCAGGAAGACCGGTTTGCAAGGTATGTGCGGCCCAAACGCGTACTGCACGGTGCGCTCAAAAGCGCGGTACATGGACTGCGAGTGCCCGGGTGGCTATGTTTTCGTGGATGCGCGGTACAAATACCAAGGCTGCAGGGCGGGTTTCGTCCCGCACAGCTGCGACGGGAAGAATCACTCAGCCGAGTTCAACCTGGTGGAGTTGCCAAACACGACCAAGTGGAGAACAGACTTGCCCTACTACAAGAAGCATCCGTCAACGACGGAGGCGCAATGCCGTGAGATCTGCCTGAACGACTGCTTCTGTACCGCGGCACTGCTCACCGGAAGTTATTGCATAGAGATGGGGCTGCTAATAGAGATCAGGAGGCAAAGTACACCACTGTTAGGAAGGCATTTGGTGCTTGACCGCCCGTACCATCTCTATTATGACGTGGTGGCGAGGCAACGTATGGAGGATCGTACACGGCATTATGATCCGTATCTCCGATCGCATTGACCTCATGCTTCCAGCAGTGATCCTCCGATGAGCTTCCGTCGTAATCGATGGAGAGTCTTTCAGAGCTTCTGCGAGAAGCTTCCACGACGGAGAGCAGTCGGTGATCAGCACCTCCTGAGGTTTTCGAAGGGCTCACCGATCCGCGCACTGCCGATCGAATGCTGAGCTTTATCATCCCCACTTGGTTTACGACCAATGGAGGTTTCATTGACACCGTCACCAGGTGTCGGTTGGCTCCTGGAATTGCTAGAAGCCGTCGGTGAGTACCTATCAACCATGATCGCATCAAAGGTATATTGAACCTCGGGTTGCGATGTTGAATTTTCGTCACCTTTTTTGCCGGTCGAAAGATCCGGGCTTGCTGAGGCTTTAGGGTGTTCCGAACTGGTCGGAAGCACTTCCTCTGAAACCGCCACTGATTGTAGCGGTGTGTCTTCATCCATCCGGTCGTCTTCACCGATTTTTGCCCTGGGCGAGCCGGCAGAGGAGGATGATGAAGAGATTCTGTTTTCCTCCATGACGCGCATGCATGCATCCATGTCGAGGTCGGCGTAGTCCGCCAAGTCGAACCAATTTTCTTCATCCCAACTTCTCGTCATAACCGCATCGGTGATCACAAACGGAGAATGGACAAAGATTCGATGAGCAGAGAAATTCTTCTGAGATTCTACGCCGAACGGTGGCAGTGAGTCTGCTGGGAACTTGGAGGCACGGGCGGCTGCCCCGCCCCCCGACTGGCAGGTCGCTGTTGAGGATGCTGTCGACGTCGTAGCGACTCATGTCGAAGTTGGTGACGGCGTTAAGCCCGCGGAATTTGATCGCCGCAATGTCGTACGCCTCCGCTGCCTCCTCCTGTGTACCTGTGGTGCAGAGACAGACAGAACGGACCAAATTTTGTCAACCATCTCGGTGGCTTTGGTTCTCACGAATCAACTTAGTACATGCAAAGTGAGCTATGCGGGTACATAAAGGACTGGAAATGGCAGTGTAAATTCAAGAAAACTTACTGAAAGTGCCCAAGTACAGGTCCTTGTTTCCGGCCACCCTGCCGATCCTCGCCTGCCACCGGCCGTGCTGATGATGCCTATGGGATAGTATAAAGTTTCTACTGTCACAAAGATTTGACCAAAAGGTCTTTGTATGCTGCTAGCACCTCACATTTCAAAGTTCAGACTACTACATTTTCTTATGGTATGCTCATTCGTATGAAACATTTCTTAGTTTACCTTGTTACTCCTCTGTAGATGGATGCCCCTCGTGAGAAGCCGCTGCTCTTTCTGACAAAAAGAGTAGGAACACAAAGAGGTCAACATGTGAGAACCAAGGTAAAGAAGAGCACACGCAACTGTGCCTGCATGCACGCGTACGGCAAGGTGTGTACGTGGAAAAATGAATGCGCCAATGAGCCGTGTCCTGACTCCTGACTCCTGAGCATGTGACTTGGGGGGTCGCTAGCTATTGCTATTCACCTGCGCAGCGACGCGATGAACTCCTGCCGCGTCATCGACTTCATCTCCTCCAGCTCCTCCTCGTAGTTGGACACCTACGGTGATGCAGGTACGTACGTATGTATGTACGGTGATGCAGGTAAGTACGTATGTATGTACGGTGACACATATTTAATCAGAGGCGGAGCCAGGAATCCGACATAGGGGGGCAGCACAAATAACAAGCAAAATAGAACCAAGTTTGATTCACCGATCTCATAGTTATAACCATACATATCAAGGCAATAATGCTATGCAAAATACGAATAAGATTACATCTGTATTAATTTAAACTTAGATCTACGACTACCGGCACGATCATATTCATTAATGATATCATCATTACTAATCTTTTTAGCCATTGCCTTCTCAATATAAATTACCAAACAATCTCGTGCAAATCCATCTCCCATTGTAGTTCGAAGACGCGTCTTCATAACCTTCATTCCTGAAAAGATTCTCTCGACAGTTGCGGTTGATATTGGAAGAGTTAAAACCAGTCTTAACAACCTGTCCACCATTGGGTACAATGAACTTTTACCGGTCTTAAATAGTCCACTTGTTAGATTAGCAAGCGATGGTAATTTGCTTAGTTCTGGATGCTGTATTAGTACCAAGCGATGGTAATTTGCTTAGATCAGCAAATATTTAAGTACCTAATGCTGTATTAGCAGACTGTTGGGGGAGGCCAAACCCCCCAGCCCCCCCCCTAATACACTTTAATATTATTTTCCAACTTTGAGAACCTTTAGGTTTCCCGTTCGCCCCTCTGTTATCTAGTTTGTACCTACCACAACGCCTACGCTAAAAATGTACTGGTGGTTATCGATGTCATGTACTGCATCCCGCGTAAAGTTTTCTTTTCTTTTCTTTTTTGTGAGGAAGCATCCCGGGTACACTTCATTTTGGTGTTTTCCACGAAACCAAACAAAGTTCTCCCAAAAGATTCTGTGAGGGCAGGTTGGTTGGGGCTTCCACCATTAACCAATCACACCCATAAAACACGCACTTGCAACGCTAGAACCAGAAGTCCAGCATCAGCACCAGGCAAGCAAGAATTAACCAAGCTTAATTTTGGCAATGGCGTCATCGCTCTCCTTTGTTCTTTACTTCGCTTCCTTCCTTGTCACCTTACAACAGTACCAACCTCATTTGCTCCTTGCCGTCGCCCAATTAACGAACCTGACTACTGGATCCAGTCTAGCACCCCCCAACTACATCACCAGCCCCTCAGGCGACTTCGCCTTCGGCTTCCGTGTCCTCGACTCCGACTCCACCCAGTTCATCCTCGCCGTCTGGTTCAACATCAAGGCATCCGACCCCGCGCAGCAGAACGTGGTGTGGTTCGCAACTGACGCAAGCTCAGGCTCGGCGGTGATTACCACGGAGCAATCCGTGCTCAGCATCACCGGCGGTCAGCTCTCCCTCGCCGACAATGCTGTCCCACGGTGGACAAACCCAAACCCCAACCAGAGGCAAGTCTCCATTGTCGTGCTCCAAGACAACGGCAATCTCCAGCTCCTCGTTGATGCTGATCATGGCGGTCTCGTGTGGGAAAGCTTTCATCTTCCAACCGACACGCTCCTCCCGGGCCAAACCATGGGCTCTGGGACGAGCCTCTTGTCCAAGAACACGGACACGGACTTCTCCGCCGGCCGTTTCAGCCTGGTGGTCCAGGGAGACGGCAACATCGTCCTGTACATGATGGACCTCGAAAGCCGCGCTGCAACTGAAGCAATTCCGTATTGGGCTACCGAGAGCAACGGCGACGGTCCAACTCTTTTCTTCGCCGACCCCGGCAACCTCTGCTACATCCTCAGAAATGACACCGCCCAGCATAACCTGACGACGCCCCTGCCCAACTCCACGATGAAGTATTACCTATTAGACAAATCTGTTATACTTGTAAAGTATATGATGGGCCTCAGGTTGTTGCCATAGTTAGGATAGCCAAAGATAGGAACCGTGTAATCTGTGATCACGACAACAACCTGGAAGGAGCTGTCGCCGCTACCTGCGCTAGGACGCGATGATTCGTGATCCTTCCTTGCATGCGTCGTTCCCTCTCTGTAAGCCACGCCAGGGGCTATTCTCGCCTATATTAACATGCAGCGCATGAGACAAAGTGCACGCTTCAAGCCCTCTCGATAATCTTTCATGGTATCTTAGAGCAATACACTTAGATCCAATCCAATCAATCCCCACCATGTCAACATCCTATTCTACCGTCGCCATCAATCCCTCGCCGCCAAGGGTCTCCGAGAAGTCGACGAAGACCAACTTCGCGCTATGGCGCATGCAAGTTCTCGCCGTGAGGGCGCTGCGGGTTATAGCAGATCCATTGCGCCGCCGAATCGCGAGCAAGAGATCACGCCTCTCCACGCGGCGGTTCGATCTGGCGGTGAGGACGTGACGATCGGGTTGTAGTCGAGTCGAGCCGGCGAGGATGGAGAGACAGTTGTCGTCATCGATGGTCTTCCCAGAGATGTGATGCGGTCTCGCCGATGAGATCACATCTACCGGAAGACCATCGATGACGACGAACCGTCTCCTACATCCTCGCCGGCTCGACTACGACTACAACCCGATCGCCACGCCCTCACCGCCAGATCGAACCGCCGGCGTGGAGAGGCGATCCCAACCGCCGCATTCGAGCGGCCAATGGATCTGCTATAACCCGACGCGCTTCCTCCGTAAATTCGCCGCAGGGGCGCGTATATCGCGAGGACGCGGTGGTGGAGGGCGCCGCGCGGCGGTCTTCCGTCGCGGCGTGGCGCCAAATGGCCACTCGTCAACAACATGGCGCCTAACGGCGCCAACAAAGAACACACGTGGGCCGGAAAGAGCCCTGTGTCGTTTGCAAAAAGAAGGGCCACGAGGCTGACAATTGTTGGTACAGATTTGATGAAGAGTTTGTACCATATGAAAAATACTACATCCTACGGAGTAGACACCAACTGGTACATGGACTCCGGCGCCACAGACAGCATTACTAGCAACCTGGAGAAACTGTCAGTTCATGACAGGTACAAGGGCCATGATCAGATCCACACGGCGAGTGGGGCAGGTATGGAAATGAGTCGCATTGGTCATTCTATTGTTACAACCCCTAGTCGTGATCTTCATCTAAAAAGTGTCCTCTATGTTCCTAAAGCCAACAAAAATCTTGTATCTGTTCATCGCCTCACCTCTGACAATTCAGCTTTTATAGAATTTCACCCTGATGTCTTTTTGATTAAGGATCAGGCAACGAAGAAACTTCTGCTTAGAGGACGGTGTGATCATGGGCTCTATCCTCTTCCTGCTGGGCGCCAAATAAAGCAAGCCTATAGTGCTGCAAAAGTTTCCTTTGATAGATGGCATCATCGTTTAGGTCATCCGCTACTCGATCGTGGAGAAAGTCATTAGACAATTTAATCTTCCTGCTTCGTTGGATTCAAATAAACATTCGTGTGTGATGCATGTCGAAGGCTAAAAGTCATCGGTTGCCTTTTCCTAATTCTAGTCTCGCTTTCACAACATCCTTTAGAACTTGTTTATTCTGATGTGTGGGCCCAGCCCAAATTCATTGGTGGACACAAATACTATGTGAGTTTCATTGATGATTATAGTAAGTTCACCTGGATATATCTCCTTAAGTTTAAATCTGAAGTTTTTTCAAAATTTTGAGAATTTCAATCCCTTGTTGAGCGCCTCTTTAACCGAAAAATCATCACTATGCAGACAGACTGGGGGGGCGAGTATCAGAAACTCCATCCTTTCTTTGCTCTAGTCGGCATCACACACCATATTTCCTGCCCACACATGCATCAGCAGAATGGCGCAGCTGAGCGTAAGCATCGCCACATCGTCGAGGTTGGGCTCGCTCTCCTTGCACACGCCTTTATGCCACTAAAGTTCTGGGGGGATGCTTTCATCTCAGCCACATATTTAATTAACCGCATCCCCAGCAAGGTGCTCTCTTATGACACACCTCTAAATCACCTGTTTCAAAAACAGCCAGATTATTCTCTTTTTTGTACTTTTGGATGTGCGTGCTGGCCCAACCTACGACCATATAATAATCACAAACTCCAGTTTTGATCAAAACAGTGCACCTTCCTGATATAGTCCTTTTCACAAGGGTTTCAAGTGTCTTGACCTGCATTCGTAGAGTTTATATCTCTCGTGACGCCACATTCGATGAGTCCCTTTTTCCTTTCCGTAATCTTGGTCCTAACGCTGGCCGTCGCTTTGTGAAGACATTAATCTCCCGCCATCTTTCTTGCTTAATCCTCTCACGACTACTACAGGGGCTAGTAACTTGACCGATCATGCGATCGGTTTTCCAAATAATCCTCGCTAGCAATATCTCATGCGCGTTGATGAAGAAATGCAGGAAGACATGCCAACACATGAAGGTGCACATGGCGCAAAGATCCTCGGGCGCCCTCCTCGAGGTCGACCCTCCCGCACCGCAATGACGCGGCCTCCTCGCCCCACCCGACGGCGTCGATCGCGCGCCTCTGCGTCCGAGGACTCCGCCACGCTGCCGCCTCGGTTGGCGCGACGGCATCGCGCTGGGCTCATCTCGCTGCGACGGACTGGCGCAGTGCCGACCGGATCCGCCGGATCATGTCCCGCAGAGCCCGAGCTTCGTGGCTCCTCGGCAGGGGAGAAGTTCAATGAATCCAGCGCCCAGACCCGTTTATAAAGCGGCATTCGCAAGGAGAAGGTCTATACCGATGGTACAGCTTAAATATTCTCTTCTCTCTCTCATCGTGAACCTTGCAACATAGTGGAAGCTCTAGAAGATAGCAACTGGAAACAGGCAATGGATACTGAATATAATGCTCTCATGAAAAATAATACTTGGCACCTAGTTCCTCCTCAGAAAGGGCGGAATATTATTGACTGCAAATGGGTATATAAAATTAAGCGTAAACAAGATGGCAGCCTGGACAGGTATAAAGCTCGTCTTGTTGCAAAGGGGTTTAAGCAAAGATATGGCATTGATTATGAGGATACTTTCAGTCCTGTTGTCAAAGCTGCTACCATTCGAGTTGTTCTTTCTATTGCTGTATCCAGAGGGTGGACTCTCAGGCAACTGGATGTACATAATGCTTTCCTACATGGACTACTTGAAGAGGAGGTGTATATGAAACAGCCTCCTGGGTATGAAGATCCAACTCGACGAGACTATGTATGCAAGCTAGACAAGGCGCTGTATGGATTGAAACAGGCACCAAGAGCTTGGTTCTCAAGGCTCAGTAAGAAACTTTGTGATCTTGGTTTTAAAGGTTCTAAGGCAGATATATCTCTGTTCTACTACATTAAAGGAGATGTCATTATGTTTATGTTGATTTATGTTGATGACATAATTGTGGTAAGTTCAAGACCGGAAGCAGTAATAGTTCTTCTTCAGGATCTTCATAGTGAATTTCCTCTAAAGGACTTGGGCGACTTACACTATTTTCTTGGTATTGAGGTAAGTGAAACCTCGAATGGAATTATTCTTACACAAGAAAAATATGTGAATGATTTGTTGAGAAGAGTAAATATGGCTGATTGCAAACCTGTAAGTACACCCCTGTCCACTAGTGAGAAGCTTTCGATCTATGAAGGGGTTCCGCTAGGTCCTGAAGATATGACGAGATACAGAAGTATAGTGGGCGCCCTTCAGTATCTTACATTGACAAGACCAGATATTGCCTTCTCTGTAAATAAGGTTTGTCAGTTTCTTCATGCACCAACAACTGTTCACTGGGCGGCAGTAAAAAGGATATTAAGGTATCTAAAATCCTGTGTCAAACTTGGTCTAAGAATTAATAGATCAAGGTCCTTTTTAGTAAGTGCATATTCAGATGCTGATTGGGCTGGTTGTCCTGATGATAGAAGATCAACTGGTGGATTTGCAGTTTTTATCGGAAATAATCTTGTGTCATGGCATGCCAAGAAGCAAGCTACAGTATCAAGGTCAAGCACTGAATCTGAATATAAAGCTCTGGCAAATGCAACTGCTGAGGTTATGTGGATCCAGACGTTACTAAAGGAATTGAAGGTGGCAAGTCCACCTGTTGCACGACTGTGGTGTGATAACATGGGCGCCAAGTATCTTGCATCCAATCCTGTGTTCCATGCCAGAACGAAGCATATTGAAGTTGATTTTCATTTTGTCAGAGAAAGGGTAAATAACAAGCTCCTGCAGATCGACTTCGTTCCTTCAGAGGATCAAGTGGCAGATGGATTTACTAAGGCACTAAGTGTACGCAAGCTGAAAATTTCAGTACCATCTCAACTTAGGAAGTTGTGATTGAGGGGAGTATTAGACAAATCTGTTATACTTGTAAAGTATATGATGGGCCTCAGGTTGTTGCCATAGTTAGGATAGCCAAAGATAGGAACCGTGTAATCTGTGATCACGACAACAACCTGGAAGGAGCTGTCGCCGCTACTTGCGCTAGGACGCGACGATGATTCGTGATCCTTCCTTGCATGCGTCGTTCCCTCTCTGTAAGCCACGCCAGGGGCTATTCCTGGCCTATATTAACATGCAGGCGGCATGAGACAAAGTGCACGCTTCAAGCCCTCTGATAATCTTTCATTACCAACACGCCAGGCTGGACCCAGACGGCACCGTCCGTGTCTACATCCGCCCGAAGACCACCATGGATGGTGGCAAGGCGGACACCTCGTGGGATGTCGCGAGTCAGTTCCCAAGTGATGGTTGCGGCAGGAAGACCGGTTTGCAAGGTATGTGCGGCCCAAACGCGTACTGCACGGTGCGCTCAAAAGCGCGGTACATGGACTGCGAGTGCCCGGGTGGCTATGTTTTCGTGGATGCGCGGTACAAATACCAAGGCTGCAGGGCGGGTTTCGTCCCGCACAGCTGCGACGGGAAGAATCACTCAGCCGAGTTCAACCTGGTGGAGTTGCCAAACACGACCAAGTGGAGAACAGACTTGCCCTACTACAAGAAGCATCCGTCAACGACGGAGGCGCAATGCCGTGAGATCTGCCTGAACGACTGCTTCTGTACCGCGGCACTGCTCACCGGAAGTTATTGCATAGAGATGGGGCTGCTAATAGGAGATCAGGAGGCAAACGACACCACTGTTAGGAAGGCATTGATCAAAGTGCGTACGACTAATCCTTCCGTCCCAGCAACGTCGTCTAGGATGATCAGTAAGCTGCCTCACATCATATTCATGTGTCTGTTGGCATTTGCCACGGTTACTATCGGCCTCCTAGTGTGCTGCCTCTTCAGGAAGAAGAAAGCCAACGAGAGCCTGTTCATTGCTAGAGTTTTCACTTACAAGGAACTCCATCAAGCAACCAATGGCTTCAAAGAGGAGTTGGGTAGAGGCGGCTTTGGTGTGGTCTACAAAGGGGTTGTGAAGTTGCTGCAATCAGATGATACAGTAAAGTCAACAGCTGTTGCAGTAAAGAAGCTCAGCTACTCAGATGATTACAGGGAGAAAGAGTTCACAAAAGAGGTGCAATCCATCGGGCGGATCCACCACCGGAACCTAATCCGCATGATTGGGTACTGCAAAGAGGGGAGGCACCGAATCCTGGTGTTCGAGTTCATGTCAGGAGGCTCCCTTGGCGACTTCATGAAACGACAGGTGTCGGACCCGGATTTTCTAATCCGAATCCTCTGTGAAAACGCCGTGCTATTCCCTGGATCAGTAGATAGCACTCACAGGCATTGCTGAATCATTCATACATGGCGGCGACTAAAGTAGCATTATTACAATCAACAGAGTGACATAGACCACGTCGGGTCGAGTTTTACAACAGGGGCCGATCAGGCCAAATTGATTACAATACGTAACACCGAATACGATAGCGAAGCAAAGGGTAGAGCTCATCTCTTCACAACAAGCGATCGGGCAACTCAGGTACGATCGATATTACCCAAGGACCCGGATAATATCGGTTGTACGCAAGTACCGAAGTCAACTTAGATCTGCGTCGAGGCCTAGACTACGATCCTAGACTACTCTTCGCCGCTTCCTTGTCCATCAACTTCGGTTCCTCGTAGTAAGCATAGTCTCCTCCTCGCGTCATCCAAGGGTTTGGGAGAGCGAGGATGAGCACAACTACCGTGCTCGCGAGCCAATACACAATGCAATGATATACATGCAAGGCTTACAAGGATGGCTCGGTTCTTTTATTTGCGAAAGCAGTACTTTTAATTATCATAAGTACAAATTCCTAGCACTTAGCGGTTTTAGCAAATTTCATTTTAGTTAAAGAGAGAAATTGTGCAATATTTGTATCAGCAGAGGTTACCTCCACCTTCATGCTTATTTTGATTGTGGTTACATCCACCACTAAACGACACTGGGTACAAAGACCCAGGAATAACCAATCTCAGGTCTAGGTGAGCCCGCCACAATTTTCATACCACCCACAAGATTTTTGAAATAGAACTAACTCAAGTTAAGTTCCCATGTCCGCCTTTGACCGTAGGCACTACTGCAATTTAAACAGATTTGTAACTCACAGAGATTGTACACTTTACCCACAAGAGACAATTAACTCGTTGCCCTACACGATTCCGTAGTCGTGTAGTCGAGAGGTTGTCACAATAACTTTTCTAAATATCTCGCCTTCCTCGTCTCACCCATATGGGGTTATGCCCATACGTTGCGCGGGATGTCCACCTCGCCGATCGGCGTAGCGTGGCTACACCTCGGCCGATCGCGAACTTCACCCTTGACTCGGTGTCCTCCAAGCCCGACATACCAGAGCTTGTGCCTCCTTTAACCCTCCAAAGGAGATGATTTTCAGGATTTGATAAATGTACTAAGCCAAGTCGCAGTTTGTTGCAGACTTGTGGTTGTACTTGTTATACAGGAGGTCGTGACAAGATTAAGTCCTTAGGGTTGTCCGGACGGCTCAACCACATTCCCACCATTCTCGTGCTACATCCGCACTCCACCATCTTACCATCCGTCTGCACGGGTATTAGCGCTTTAGGGTTTTGAGATGTAAAAATACAACAATTCAACCATCTCATCATTTACCCGCAATGACCGCCAAATCATTTTATGTTTGAAAAGATGATGATTAGGACACGTTAATGTCCCGGTACTTAAGCAAGTCTAGCATGTCGCTTAAGTACAACCTATAGCTAGTATTACCATAAAATTACTAGGGTGACAATGGTTAAGGGATTCAAGTTGTCAAGGATGGCATAGTAATTAATTATTCAACAAATGGGTATTAACTACCTTAAGCTTTAACATACATTTGATTAAAGAATTAAAGCATGCAATTTGCTATTTTAAAAGAATATAATTTGCATAAAATGTAGGCTCAATATGATCAAAGCATTGACTCGCCTGGGTCTATTTATCGCGGCCTTGATCTTACTCAAAGCCTTCTTAGTCAGTGGTCTTGAATTCTCGGTCTTTATCTTTATCCGAATCTTGATCTTGCTTGAGTCGTCGTTTCTTTAGGGACTCCACAACTAATTACACAATAATCGATCGAAAACCAAATAAATCCAAAGAACTTCAAAAGACCAAATAAATTCGACCGAGCTTGAATAAGATTTGCGATGATCGGGAGTATGAGAGAAGGTTTGGCAAATGCGGGATGTTGACAAAGTCAACGACAATTTGAGCGAAGGAGGAATGGCGGAGAACTCTGCCAGGAGGGAAAACAAGGAAGGATCAAAGTCAAAGAAACTCTTGTAGGGATACTCCACCTCGGATGTGGAAGATGACCGGATATCGACGATCAAGAAGGGTCATAGCTTGATCTTTTACATTCAAGAGCTTCTTCAAATCTTGGGTATTTATTAAGGAGTTCCATGAGTTGGGTTAGATTTATGAAAGATATGAGTCTCTCGAGAACACGGGCATTATTTGATGAGGGCTAACCATCAAATATTAGGATGTGAGTTTAACATGTGAAGAGTATAATTTTTAATCATCGAGTTAAATTTGAAGTCCATATTTTATCGAAGTTCCCTTCTTAAGGTTGTGTCTTGCATTGCGGATACCAATGATGATTCAAAACCAGAGATAAAGATAGGATGATTGATATTTAGGCAAGATTATATTTTTGGCAAGACGTCAAATTTAAGTTTGCATTTCAAATTATATGGCAAGAGAATATTGGTTAATTATCTCATCTTTTAACTTATTTGCCGCTTACACAAGAATGTATATATATCCATGCATAAGCTACACTTGAGATAAAGATATGGGACTTAGGATTTCAATTATTTTCCTTAATTATTATAAATCACCATTTTAAACGTCTTCATGATTTTTGGTACATGGAGATGATACTAGATATTTTTGCCGGACTTATCTTTACCTTAATTATTTTAATTGCCGTTAATAATTTCTAGATCGGAGGATAAAGATATGATCTTTATTATTTGGACCAAAGATCTTTGATGGAATTAGCAATTAGGATTCAAGTTTCTAGAGCGAAATATTGAGAGCGTCGAATTTATATTTGAATAGCTTCGCATTAAAGTTCCCGTGATTTATAATTCAAGTTTCTGCATCTCATAGCTTTTAAACATTAGTGGATAAATATTTTACATTAACTTTAACAATTAAACAATAGTTAGCTTCAGAGGGTTTAACACCAAAATTGGGAGTTAACAAATCAGTTTGCATTAAGTACAAACTTAGGTATGAATTAGCTAACTACTGCCTCCACTCAAATCTTAAGGAATAAAGGGCCCACATGCCATAAGAGTGAGAGGGAGATAGAGAGCTAGCCCTGCACACTCAGCTTCACAGAGAAAGCAGAGGAAGAGAGGAAGCGCACGGGCGGCGGCTTGCTGGCGGTGAACGGCGGCCGGAGGGGCGGCGAGGACCGGGAAAACGGGCCGCCAGGGGGTGGAGGTGGCCGAGGGAGGCGGCGTGGTGGCCGGGGCGGCGTCGAGGAGGAGTCAGCGGCGGTGGGAGCGGCTGGGCGCAGGGGCCGGACGGCGGCGACGGTGGCCGGACGGCGGAGGGAGGAAGGGGAGGGGAGCACGGGCATGAGGGAGATGAGAGGAAGCTCACCATGCGATTCTTTGAGGTAGAGGAGCACTGGAGCAGGCCGATGTCGGGAGTCACGGCCGGCGCAGGGAGGACTCGCGGCGGCGGCGGAACTGGGCGGCGGGGAGGCGTGGCCACCAGTTGGGGAAGGTTGAAGGCATCGAGGAGGTGCTCCAGCTCCGAGGAATCGGCCCGTTGAGTGCCGAGGAGGAGATGGCGGCGGAGGAGCTCCAATCAGCCGGCCATGGACGGAGAAGAAGGAAGCCCGGCGACGGTTCTTTGGGCGGCACTTATCGGAGACGAGGGGGGTGAAGGGAGGAGCCAAGAGGGAATGTTTGGGGGCTTTATAGGCGCCGGAGGAAGGGAGCCGTTGGAGGGAGGAGCTGGCGACGCGGGCGCACGCATGCGCATGATGATGGCGGCCAAGGCATGCGCGGGTGCTCGGGGATGGCAGCAGTGGCGCAGCACGCGTGCGTGGAGCGTAGCGTGTGGATGGGACTGCTCAGCGATGGCGTGCGAGGTGCTGGTGACGGTGGCTGCACGCAAGGGAGAGCAGTGCAGTGGTAGAGAGGTAGGGGCCGGGCCAGGCGGAGGCGCTGCTGCGGCTCGGTGCTGCCCACGGGAGGTGAGAGGCGGGCGGGGCGCTGTCGGCCAGGAGGAATCGCCCAAGGAGAAGGTGCCAGGGGGAAGGAGACAGGAGGAAGAAGACAATGGCCGGGTGGGCTGCGGGCCGAAAAAGGGAAATTCAAACTTAGAATTTGAATTCAGAAATCGGAAATGTTTGAAACACAAACCCGAGCAAGGAAGCCGGAAGAGATTTTTGAAATTAGTTTGGTAAATTGAAATATGGACGAAAGACGAAAACCGAAAGTAATTACTATTCCCGTATTGAAAACGGGATGTTACAAATCTTACCCACCTTAAACAGAATCTCGACCCCGAGATTCGAGTTGCTCCGAGAACAGGGATGGAAAGCTTGCTTCGGTTGATCTTCGCGCTCCCAGGTGGCTTCGTTTGCTGAGTGGTGGCTCCATTGGACCTTGCAAAGGCGGATGACTTACGTCTTGTTTGCTTCTCGATGTGATCTTGATTGGATGCTCCGGATTAGTGAGATCTGGTTGAAGGACGACTGCTTCGACAAGAGTCTACTCTTCAGGTACTCTGGGATATTTCTTCTACTACAGCCCGAAGTAAAGATGTTGTGCACCTCTAACGGCCGCAGTGGTAGGTCCAACTTGGTAAACCGATGCCAACTGCTGGTTTCATAACCATGTACTGGAGTGCCAACTAAAAAGCTATCAATTTGTCTTCCAAATCGCTGGATCCGAGTCACACTATTATTGAAATCCACCATTCTAGCATAGCATAAGGTCACCCAATTAAAAGGGGTCCAATCATTTAATAAATCTCATATTCAAATCTTTCTTAGGCATATGCTTAATTATCCCAATAGATTCACCACTTCGATTGCATGATTTCTCCAGTTCATAAATCCACAGAATCTAGTGGCAATAATCGCATCTTTGAATCCGATAAACTCCAAGATCATGCTAGATTCCATTCTATCCCATTTTGGAACAAAATTCTCCAAGGGTTATAATCATGCAATTGCTTTCTCCAAAATTCTTGACTAAATCCACGGCATCATCCAATTAATTCCTCAAGCATAATTATCAATTGTGACCCTCCAGAATTTCTATGTACAATCCCAACATCTTTATTAAAGAACCTTTCAAAAGACTGCTTGTAATTCATAAATTCAAATTTAATCCGCCAAAATATTTTATCGTCATCTATCCAATAATTATTTGGACTATCTCCAATATCAATAAGGTATCCTTCAATTATACAATCTCATTTCTAGCATTTATATGTTTGTATGATCCAACATCCCGCAATTATATCCTTCTATAATCTAATCAAGACATATCTCTAAAACCCAACCAGAATTTATTTTAAATCCCAACTTCTTTTTTTTTTCAATCATGTTCAATTGAATCCAACGTTATCAACATACATAACTAATTCCATACTTCTTGATCCAATCCACTCTACCAAAATCTATATCATGACTTGGTAATCCTATAATCTAATCCTCAATAATCATCTAATCCTTTAATCAAATTCCAATCATAATATATTTCCATAATTTAACATCCAACAATTATATTTTTATAATCCAATCATGATTCAACTAACTCTTTCAAAATTACTATCATGTATCAATATGAAAATCCAATTTTCTTCGTATTCTACTATGTACCTTCAATGCACACATATCTTAATTCCAAGTTTCTAACCAATATCATAATCAATTCAAGATTCGATGAAAATTTAACTTCTCCTAATAATCAAATTGGTACTTTAGATTCCTATATCCTTCATGGCCAATCAAAATTTTCCTCCACGATCGTTTTCGTTCTTCATAATATATATAGTCCATCAATATGCTGTTCTTTGAACCATTTATAAAAGGTTTATCCATCATCATACTCTATGTGTTCACAAGATCTTCTTATAACACCGGCAAATCTTAAAATCTTCAATTCTAAAAATCAGTCCGATCAATTATTTCCCAAAACTATCTAGCTTGGCATCCAGCGCACTAGTTAGTCCCAACCAGAATAGCTTCCATACGACTTGCATATTTGAACAATCTTCAACAATGCTTCACAGGTTTCATAGATGAGAGGAAGAAAAAAAACGATAGGCGAGAGGGAAAAGCACACTAGACAAGAAGGGACAAGTAAGGAAGATAGAAGCATCTTTTGCGACTGGCATTACTTCCTTGGGCGGCTGCCCTCTCTGGTGTTATCTGAGGGAACAGAAGAGCTGTGGAACTAGAAGGGGTATATATGAGGGTTATTAGCCCTCTAGAGCATACACAGAAGAGAACCAAAACCAGCAAAGAGAACGAAGCAATTACAATACAAAGCCTAGAGCGGCTGCATTATATTAAGGGGGGTTAGGTGTTACATGACTCTCAAGCATAGCGTATAGGCTAGGCTAAGCCATGACACAAGATACAAACACAACGTCTATAAAAGAAGGACAAGGTGCTTGCAACCAAAAGACTGCTTGGCGAGCACTGCTAGCTAACCTCAGCTAACTACTCTTCTAACGGGTGTTGACCACCCCAAGCAGGGCAGTTGCCCGAGGAGCGCGGACGGGAACGGTTACGACTGAGGTCGAGCAACCGGGAATAAAAGCGAGAACAAGAAAGGCTGCGTCCTCAATTGGAATCTTCAACGTTGATGACGGGCGGTGGATCGATGTCGATGCTCTTGCGCGCAAAGTGATCTGCTGCAGGTCCAAGACGTCTGGTCGGCGCTGGGTCGCTGAGGATGGCCGCTGGTGTAGGCTTAGCTGGGGCGTGCATCACGACGGCTACTGCAACGACGGTGTTCTTCACCTGAGGTCGAAGATCTTCGGGTAGCGTTCTTGCTTCTGGAGAGACGAGAAGGAACAGAAGGGCGACCTCAACAAGAGATCCTAGAGCACGCGGCACAAGTGAGTCGAGGCGAAGTGTGCTACGTCCTGAACGACATCAGAACAGCGGCTCCTGGGATGCTCAGTCGGAATGGTGTGAGCGATGAACTCAACCTCCAAGGAACGATACTCTCGATCTAGAACCTAGGTCTTCCGGCCTCTGAGGATGGGCTGGTGACGAACCAAGGTACTGTTTGATTTTGGCGGGGATACCGACAAACTTGTCGTCGTTCTCACCGCGAGAGAAGA
This sequence comes from Ampelocalamus luodianensis, assembly GCA_036346255.1. Classification (NCBI taxonomy): domain Eukaryota; kingdom Viridiplantae; phylum Streptophyta; class Magnoliopsida; order Poales; family Poaceae; genus Ampelocalamus; species Ampelocalamus luodianensis. Next base: position 67,988,847 of record CM070628.1, read on the forward strand.
ACTCCCACGGACCGTCAGACGACGACACGGTTATCTAGAATTTTTCAAACAAAAGAGAGAGCTAGCAACGGAGTAGGCTCACAAAAGGAGGTAGGTAAAGAACTAAGAGGGGTGAGTAAGAGCAATAGATACGCCATATTTTTGCCAAAACTTTTCTTAGTTTTTGAAAATAAGATCCAAGTTCTTAAGGCAACGACCAATCTAACTAAGACTCTGATACCGTATGCTCGATATTACTCTGCCGGACCGGATTTTCTAATCCGAATCCTTCAGGAAAACGCCGTGCTATTCCCTGGATCAGTAGATAGCACTCACAGGCATTGCTGAATCATTCATACATGGCGGCGACTAAAGTAGCATTATTACAATCAACAGAGTGACATAGACCACGCCGGTCGAAGTTTTACAACAAATATCGTGCCAAATTGATTACAATACGTAACACCGAATACGATAGCGGAAGCAAAGGGTAGAGCTCATCTCTTCACAGCAAGCGATCGGGCAACTCAGGTACGATCGATATTACCCAAGGACCGGATAATATCGGTTGTACGCAAGTACCAATGAAGTCAACTTAGATCGCGTCGAGGCCTAGACTACAGATCCTAGACTACTCTTCGCCGCTTCCTTGTCCATCAACTCGGTTCCTCGTAGTAAGCATAGTCTCCTCCTCGGCGTCATCCGAAGGGTTTGGGAGAGCGAGGATGAGCACAACTACCGTGCTCGCGAGCCAATACACAATGCAATGATATACATGCAAGGCTTACAAGGATGGCTCGGTTCTTTTATTTGCATAAAGCGATGATTTTTAATTATCATAAGTACAAATTCCTAGCACTTAGCGGTTTTAGCAAATTTCATTTTAGTTAAAGAGAGAAATTGTGCAATATTTGTGTCACTCCTATTTCGCGTGCATCGTAAAGAGAGATCGTGGACCGAAGGAGAGGAGGTAAGGCTGTGCGCCGAGGGGCGATGGGGTGTAACAACGATCGGCAGTGTTGCACAGAGGTGGTGGACTCGTCGCGGCAGTTTCGCCGAACTGAGAAACTGTCTCTAGAAGGATCGAGATGCGTGTTACCGTTGGTGGACAGGCGAAAAAGGAGGTTGGTGGTGTGACGGTAAAGATGCGCGAGGACGATTGTGAGGCTACATTGTCCGGTGCTTCGGAGTGGGCGTTGGTTGAGAAAAAGGAAGGTCGGCCAGTGCGGTGGCAAACAAAGGGACACGGTTGGGTGAATGCGCAGGAGCCAAGGTGGAGCGGCGTCTTGCGAGCAAAGTTGGGGCGGATGAGGATTCCTTCTTTGAAGACCATGCGAAGGGCCAAATATAAAAACTTGGAGGAGAACAAAGGTACTAAGTTAAATAATGTTTTTCTATTTTGGCTATTCGGATGAGGTTGCTATTTCTAATTTGAATCAAGTAGGAATTTCTTTAGGAGTTACTAGAGTGGAAACAACATCTTCTTTAGAATCTATTAAAAGATCGAACTTGGTAGATGGCTTGTAGATTGGCTTATTAGGAAAAATTGGTAAAGAACATGTCCTCAAAGAGGATTTAGACGAGGAAATGGCCAGCCTTGATTTATCATCTCTAAATAGCTTATCAATGATTTGTGTTATGAGGAACTAGTCTGTAGATGATGATCATGATTTGCAATTGAAATCACACAAAAGAAAAGAATAGGGTTAAGAAAGCACTTGCAAAAGTGGTTGAGTTTCGTATTAAAAATAAGCAAAAAGAAAATGAAAGGTGTTTTTGGAATAGTAGGGGACTTAGCACCAGTGAAACATAGGTACATTACGGAGTTGGTTCGGGAACAACATATGGATTTTGTTGCTATTTTAGAAGCTGTAAGAAGGATTTTTCCAATTCACAATTAAATCATTTTAGCGGTGGTATGGATTTTTTTGGCACTACTTACCATCCCATGGACACTGGAGTTATTTTACTTGGTGTGAACATGGCGGTTTTTGAGGTGGGCTCTATTTTTGAGGGAGACTTTTTTATTAAGTTTCATTTACGTAATAAGGAAGATGGGTTCCAATGGATCCTTGTGGTGTGTATGGTCTTTGCACAACCGACTTATAAAGATATCTTTTAAGCGAATTAGTTCATGCGTGTAGTAAGGAAACTTTGCCTATTCTTATTGGTGGGGTTTTAATATCTTAAGGCGCGATGAAGAGAAAATAATCATAATTTTGATCGGCATTTTCCTTTTCTTTTAATGCGGTTATTGAGAGCCTAAAATTAAGAGAACTTAGGCTTTCGGTGTAGGCAATTTACGTGGGCTAATAATTTGGATCATCCTACTTATGAAAAACTTGATAGAATTCTTGTAGATACGGATTGGGAGCGAAGTTCCTTTGACCACTTGTAAATGCTTTGGGCGTGTTTTTCTGATCATACGCCTATTGTTCTTAGCACTGGTGCTGCCTCTGATACTAGGAACCAACATTTGTTTAAATTTGAGTTAGGTTGGCTTAAGAGGGATGGGTTTGTTGATATGGTGGCTCAGGTGTGGCAACAAAATAATGTTGGTAATTCTGCAATTAATCGTTGGCAATGTAAAATTAGAGCGCTTAGACAATTTCTCAGAGGGTGGGCTAAAAATACTAGTGGTATGTATAAGCTAGAGAAAAAACGTCTTTTGAATATCATTGATAATCTCGATAAGAAAGCTGAGTCTACAGGATTATCTAATTTTGAAATTAATCTTAAACATAGTTCTAATGAGCGTCTTGCCCATTTACTAAGAGAGAAAGAAATCAAATGGTATCAACGGGCTAAGACGAAGCATTTGCTTGAAGGAGATAGTAACACTCGGTATTTTCATTTGATTACCAATGGTAAACATAGGAAACATCAAATTTTTCAGTTGGAACAAGAGGAGGGTTTAATTTCGGGTGATGCCAATTTAAAGCAGTACATCACAACTTATTATAAAGGTCTTTTTGGACCTCCTGATACCAACCACTTTTCTATGGTTGAGAGTATCACGGAGGATATACCTCAAGTTTCTGACTTGGAAAATGATTATCTTACTGCTGAGTTTACTGAAGAGGAAGTAAAAGATGCAATTTTTCAAATGGAGCATAATAAAGCTCCGGGTCCAGATGGCTTTCCTGCTGAATTCTATCAAGTTTTTTGGAACATTATTAAAAATGACTTGATGGCTCTTTTTCGAGATTTTCATAGAGGCAATTTACCTCTTTTTAGACTCAATTTTGGTGTCATTTCTTTACTCCCCAAAAAAGATGAAGCACGACAAATTCAGCAATATAGGCCGATTTGCCTATTAAATGTGAGTTTTAAAATATTTACGAAGGTAGGTACTAATCGTCTTATGGGTATTGCTCAAAAGGTTGTTCGTCCATCTCAAACAGCTTTTATGCCAGGGAGAAATATCATGGAAGGGGTAGTTGTTTTACATGAAACAATCCATGAGCTTCATAAGAAGAAATTAGATGGAATTATTTTTAAGATTGATTTTGAAAAAGCTTATGATAAGGTCAAATGGTCTTTTCTACAGCAAACTCTTAGAATGAAGGGTTTCTCTCCAAGTTGGTGTGCTTGGATTGAAAATTTCATTGTAGGGGGTAGTGTGGGGATTAATATTAATGATAGTATTGGGCCTTATTTCCAAACCAAGAAAGGGCTTAGACAGGGGGACCCTCTGTCTCCAATTCTTTTTAATATTGTTGCGGACATGTTAGCTATTGTTATTGGAAGAGCTAAGAATGAGGGTCAAGTTAGTGGGATAATACCACATTTAGTTGATGATGGTCTTTCTATCCTTCAATATGCTGATGATACTATTCTTTTCATGGATCACAATTTTGATCAAGCAAAAATTTGAAGCTTATTCTTTGTGCGTTTGAGAAACTTTCGGTTTAAAGATAAATTTTCATAAGCGAACTCTTTTGCTTTGGTGAAGCGAAATTTTTTGAATCCCAATACTTAGAGATATTCGGATGTGAAAATGGTTGTTTTCCCTTTAAATATTTGGGTATTCCGATTCATTTTAGAAGGCTGCGGAATAATGAATGGATGGGTTTGGAAGATCGCTTTGAAAAAGATTGAGCAATTGGAAAGGGAAAAATTTATCTCTGGTGGTAGACTGGTACTTATAAATTCGGTTTTGAGCAACCTTCCTATGTTTATGCTCTCTTTCTTTGAGGTACCCAAGGGGTCCTTAAAGACTAGATTTTTAGGTCCGATTTTATTGGCGAGTGACAATCATAAACAAAAATATAGGTTGGCTAAATGGAATATTCTTTGTAGGCCCAAGGACCAAGGTGGTTTGGGAATTGAGAACCTCGAGATAAAAATAAGTGCCTTTTGGCTAAATGGTTGTTTAAACTTTTGAATGAGGAAGGGGTTTGGCAATAATTGCTTAAAAATAAGTATTTGAATGATAAGTCTGTCTCTCAAGTTGAGAGTAAACCTGGGGATTCCCATTTTTGGAAGGGATTGATGAAGGTAAAGCATTATTTTATTCAATGATGTTCTTTCAATCTTGGGAATGGAAAAGAAATCAGATTTTGGAAGGACATTTGGGTTGGACATCGGCCTCTTTCTGAACTTTATCCAACTTTGTTTGAGATAGTCCGGAATAAACATGCTTTGGTTGCAGATGTCTTAGGGACTGCGCCTTTAAATTTGAATTTTAGGAGAGCGCTTATGGGCCCAAATTTGCTTGCTTTCAATAATCTTGTGGTGAAAATAGCCAATACTCATCTTACCATGGATAAGGATCTTGTTCGATGGAATTTACATAGAAATGGGCAATTTTAGGTCAAATCCATGTATCTTGTTTTGGTGACACCAATTGTCGTTTCGAAGTCAAAAGTTATGAAAAATTAAAATACCCCTTAAGATAAAAATTTTCTTGTGGTACCTTTGTAGAGGAGTTACTTTGACTAAGGATAATTTATTAAAACTGGAACTGGAGAGGTGACACAAATTGTTGTTTTTGTGATCACAAGGAGACTATACAACATTTGTTTTTTGATTGTCGCTTTGCCCGTTTTGCATGGCGTATAGTTCAAATTGCTTTTAATCTTAATGGACCTAATCTTTTCGAATATTTTTGGGAAGCTGGTTAGTAGGTCTTACTTGATTTAAAAGCAAATATTTTGGTGAGCGGCTTTGCACTTTGTTGGTCTATCTGGTTATGTCGTAATGATGTCGTTTTCGACAAGAAAGTTATTGACCATCCTTTGCAGATTATATTCAGGTGTATCCATTGGATCCACTCTTGGTCAGCTTTGCAATGCCAAGGAAGGAGGGATGCCTTGGTAGCTGGGAGCAAAACATTGGAGGTTATTACAAGGGAGATCTTCAACAAGCATGGGTGGAAGCTTTTTGATAGGCTTCGAGATGTTTGAAACACTTCTTTGTCTTTGTTTATTTTCATAAGGTTGTTTACTACCTTTACGGCTTTTGCTTTGCCGTTGGTTTATGTCGGCGTTTGTTTTGCCGTTTTGTTATGGTTTATGGGGCGATTGCTTCATCTGGTTAAGAATATTATTGTTATTGTAATAAACTTTAGGCTGTGTGTATCCTCGGATACAGAGGCTGAGAGAGGTTTTCTCTTCCCTTATCTAAAAAAAAATTGCTGGATCACAACCGTGCTCCGAGGATAACAGACTTTGGGATCTCAAAGCTCCTTAGTGACCAGCAAGTGCAGAACAAGATCACCAAATTTATAGGTACCGAGGGCTATGTTGCACCTGAATGGTCCGATGGTGGGAACAATGTGGACAACAAGGTGGACGTGTACAGTTTCGGTATCGTGCTTCTGCAGATGATATGTTGGAAGACAACCTTTGACGAGCGTTCTCCTGACGATAAAAATGCCGGCACAGTTGCAAGGCTAAAGGAGTGGGCGGAGAACTTGATCAGAAACGGAAGGACCGAGCTTTTGGTTCAGGGAGAAAGCGAGGTGTCGGCAGACATGGACAGTGTGGATAAGTTGGCGCGTGTGGCGATTTGGTGCATCCAAAAGGACCCGTTAGTGAGGCCAACGATGCGCAAGGTGGTGCTGATGTTGGAGGGCACCGTTGTAGTGGACCCTCTGCCTGACCCTCAAGGCCTCCTGAGTCCTGCTGACTGCTCTACAATTCTCTCCATCGGCAATGGAACCGACCACTCGAAAGGCACGGTTCATACTCTCCAGATTGACTGATCCTTGCGACGCTCTGCTCAGCCACTAGTCATTGTTAATAGGGTTTGCTAGAGAGTACTCGAATGTTTTTGGGTTTATGAGTATCTAAGTTTTTTTTTTATCTATACTATGCTGGGTGATATCTCATTAGGAGAGGAGACAAAGTGATCTCATACATTGAATCTAGATCTAAAAATTCAAAATTTGAGTACTCGTTAGCAATAAAATACTCAAGTACTTTCTAGACACGCTTTGTTAATTAGTTACGTTGCGCTTGGATGAAAATTTACTTATGCTGTCGTATTCCTGGGGACAGCCCTGGAGTGTAATTGCGTCTAGGTGTTGTCATTGCTACGTGTTTGCTTAATCGTGTTGTACTTGGGGGGACAGCAGCCCTAGTGTGACTATTTTGTAACCGTGATGAGTGGTCTATGGCCCACCGTTTGTAATATTACGGACTATATGTGCGTTGTGATTTGAAGATACTTTGTATGGTAAAGGTCATTGGACCTGATGTATCTAGATGGATTTTTACTCGTCCTTGTGGAAACAATACCAGTTAACAGAACTTTGCAAGATAACAGAGCAAAGCTCCTCAGCGACCAGCAAGTGCAGCACGCGATCACAAGAATTATGGGGTACCAAGGGCTATGTTGCACCCGAATGGTTCGATGCTGGGGACAAGGTGGACAACATGGTGTATGTGTATAGTTATGGTGTCGTGCTGCTGCAGATATGCTGCAAGAAATACTTGGAGGAGCATTCTCCGGAGTCCGGACGGACGTATACATCCCACCCTCGCGGCTCGTCCGGACGGCCCACTCGTACAAACGGCACGCGTCCGTCACTCCACTCCGTTGTCCGTGTAAAGCGGCCGGATCCTCTCCTGCTTCGCGCGGGCGCACGACACGGTTGCCGCGCCGCGCGCAGCGCGCTGTCATGATCCGAGATCTATTCTGGCGTCACCCAGCAGAATCGGGATCGACGACACCGAAGCCGAGACGGAAGGAAAATAATTCTATAGGATCTGGTCCACAATTCCATCAGTGTAGATCCGTTCCACTGCGTGATATGTGTCTTTTCACGAATCTCAAAGCATGACATGCTAGTCTTCAGTATTTAATTCGTGAAAATTAACATCAGTGATTTATTGAGCTGTGCGTTTTGAGATTCGTGAAAAGACACGTGTCACGCGGTGGAGTGGGTCTACACTGATGGAATTGTGGATCAGGTCTTATAGAATTATTTTTGGAGACAGAATGGGGGGGATTCGGGAGGAACAGGTAGAGACAGGATTTAGGGATTTGAGGGACATTATATTTCTTTCGATAGCTTTACAAGGAGATGGTTCCAGTACTTGTATCTCAGGTTCGCTGTTTAATTACCAACTAGCCTATTACAAGGCCCACTCGGCCCAAAATCCTTTTTACTCAAGCCAGTTAACATGTAAAGCGATTGCCTCCTCACAGTACTCAGGTCGACGTCGTGCCGTACCTCTCCCGATGAGTACCAGCTTATATGGCCCAAAATACTTGAAACTGAGCTTTTGGTTAGAACATCTGGCAACTGACATATGAATATAAGGCTGGAGTTTCAGGTAAACCCAATCCCCAACACTGAATTCACGCTCCACTCTTTTCTTGTCAGCTTGATGCTTCATACGTTGTTGTGCTCTAAGTAAGTGTTGTCACAGCAACTAAGTCATAAGGGATCTTTCTTGTAGCCATTTGTCTAACTCATGAACAGAGCACTGATTGCTATTAAGGATGCCAAAGTGTCGTGGTGCATGACCATACATGACTTTAAAAGGGGTTTTCCCTGATGCAGCTAACCACTTAGACCATTTTGTTGGACAAGTGTGCACTATGCATCTCAAATATATTTCTAAGCATTGATTCAACCTCTCTGATTGGCCATCGGTTTGAGGGTGATAAGAAGAGCTCATATTGAGTTTAGTATCTGTTAATGAAAATAACTCTTTTTGCAGATTACTAGTGAACACTCTATCCCTGTCAGAAATAATGACTTGAAGCAAACCATGCAGCTTGTAAATGTGATTGATAAAGGCTTGAGCTATTGTGAGTGCAGTATAAGGATGAGACAAAGGGATGAAATGACCATATTTAGAGAATTTATCAATGACTACCAGAATAGTATCCCACTGCCGTGACTTAGGCAAGCCTTCAATAAAATCTAAACTGATGACATTCCAAGCTACTGCAAGTATAGGAAGTGGTTGAAATAATCTAGGTAACTTGGTGTGTTCAAGTTTAGACATTAGACATACCTCACAAGAAGATACATATTTTTGAACATCTTGTTTTAGTCCAGGCCAAACAAAAAGAGACTTGATCTTGTGATAAGTGGCAGTAACACCACTATGACCTCCCACACCACTGTTATGTAATACTAGTAACACCGCATTATGGGCTTCTTTATGATTGCCCAGCCAGATTATCCCTTTGAATCTGATAATACCATCTTGTAATGAAAACTTTGATCATTTTTCCCAGTGAGACTCAATTCAATTAGCAATTGTTTTGAATCAGGGTCCTACTAATAGCCTTCAGCAATGATTTCAAGCCATCTAGGTTTACTCACCGATATAGCACACATAGTATCTTCAGAAATATTTTTGGATAAAGCATCAGCTGCTTTATTGTCTGGCCCTTTCTTGTATACAAGTTTATACTGTAACCCCAACAATTTGACAAATGCTTTATGCTGCATAGAATTGGTAATCTTCTGTTCACCCAAATGGACCAGACTTCTATGATCAGTGCATATAGTAAACTCTCTATGCTGAAGGTAAGACTTCCATTTCTCTATAGCTAAGAGAATAGCCAGGCACTCCTTTTCATAGGTTGACATGGCCTGCATTTTTAGTCCTAATGCTTTACTCAAGTATGCAATTGGATGTTTTTGCTGCATAAGGACTGCTCCTACTCCCTTATCATTAGCATCAGTCTCTATCACAAACTCCTTGGAAAAGTCAGGTAAAGCCAGAGCAGGAGATGTGGTCAATGCTTCTTTGATTGCTTGAACTGCTGCTTGTTCTGTGCTAGTCCAGATGTATGGAATATTCTTTTTCAACAGCTTTGTTAATGGTTTGCTCAAGATTGAATAGTGTGGAATGAACTTCTATAGTAGCCTGACAGTCCCAAAAATCTCCTTAGTTGCTTTGTAGTTTTTGGAACAGGCCAATCATTGATTGTCCTAATTTTAGACTGATTTGCAACAACACCTTCTACACTTATGATGCGCCCCAGATACTCTAGTTGTGATTGTGCAAAAGAGCACTTGGACCTCTTAACTAACAATTGATTATCCTTCAAAATATCAAATACTGCTTGAAGATGATGTTGATGTTCTTCTAGACTTTGGCTATATATCAAAATATCATCCATAAACACAAGAACACACTTCCTGATCAAAGCAGCAAATATGTTATTCACGGCTGCTTGAAATGTGGCTGGGGCATTTGTGAGCCCAAAGGGCATAACCCTGAATTCCCAATGAGCATCATGTGTTCTAAATGCTATTTTTGATGGTGATATACCCTAGAGGCAATCATAGAGATAATTGTATCATGTCTATATTTATGAGTTGTTAAATAAATGTTATTATGTTTCTTAAATGAATCATCAGTTATAAAGATTAACAACTATGTGACTTGTTGGTGAAACTCTTTAATTTATATGATGTCATTCTAAAAGTATCCCTGGTCAGATGTCATTGGTTAGAACACTATTGACTTATCGACCAGCGCATGTATTGATTGATGATCATGTTTCACCGGTCATGGATATAGGGATATTGAATCAATAATGTCAATACATGTTAGAGAACATGTTGTTGGATTGACCCATCTTGAGATACTATTGATATTGTTATGATTTTATGTGTCATCAGTTGGTCTCAAACAATAATGATGTATAATTCTTAGACCTGAGATCAGCATGGTTTCCTACATGTGTAGTAGTTCTACCGTGCCGCCATCTTCTCGAGAGCTCTACCGTGCGAGTTGGTGCTAGCACACCGGCATACAGTGTTCTATCCCTAGACGTGTGGATACCGTAGAGGCATTGTTGCGATTGCTGCTATGCTAGATGAGGACGATCCACGATCTCCAATAAGGAACACGATTGGTTGCTGGAGGAGACGATCGGCATCGAGGATGCTAGACAATCGACTACGACCACTATATCGACGCGCTCTACATTAGATCAGGCTGCTCCAACTCTTCTTTCGCTGTTCTGTGCGTCTGGTCGTAATGATCTATGATCTTTTGCTTGCATGGTTTCCTGTTTATGTGGTAGAATTTTTAAAATTACCAGCTAGTGTAGCCTACCCGTATCCCTTCAGTTTTGTGCTCATCTTGTGGCAGAAGTTTGATTTGATGGTAGCCAGACCTGTGATCTAATTTAGTAAACCATTTAGCTCCATGTAGTTCATCTAGTTGCTCATCATCAATTGGTTGTGGGTATTTGTTCTTTACTATCATGACATTTAAATGCCTGTAATCAACACAGAATCTCTATGTGCCATCTTTCTTTTTAACTAATAGAACTGGAGAAGCAAAGAGACTTGTACTAGCCTTGACAACACCATTTTGTAGCATTTCCTTAACCTGTCTTTCTATCGCATCCTTCTGAGTAGGAGTATATTGATAAGGCCGAATACAGATGGGCTTTGCACCAGGCAAGAGAGGAATACTATGATCAAAGGATCTTTTAGGAGGTAGTCCTTTTGGTTCTTGAAAGACTTCAACATTTTTCTCTAATATGTGCTTGATGTCATCAGGTACTGTTTCTGTAGTCTGGTCTTGAGCAACTGGGCATAATTGTATTATCTGAACAGAGCCATGCCACCTTTTCTGATCAATCCGTGGAGTTTCTTAGTTGAAATTTCTACACAAGCTTTAGTTTTATCTTTGATGCCTCTCAAGGACATATGTATGCCTTGATGTGTGAAATGCGGTTGCTTTGTCTTCCAATGTATCCACATAGGGCTATGATCCTCCAGCCATTCCATGCCTAGTATCATATCATAACAACCTAACTGGAGCACCCTGGCATTTGTTGTGAAAGTATGTACCACTCCAAGTTGGGGACCATTTGGTCACTTTGCAGCTTACCTCCATTACTACCGAAACTTGTGTATTACATTGAAGTCGATCCACCAACTTGTTACTGATGAAATTACCTAAGTTGCCAGAGTCAACTAGAATTAAAATATCTTGATTCTTGATCAATCCTTGTAGTCTAATAGTTTTTCTACTTTGAGTACCAACTACAACACAATATGAAATGCTCATCAATAACTCTTCACTTTCTTTGCCATCAATTTCACTTTCATCATCCTCAGTGTCTTCTAACTGCAGAATTCCTAGCAATTATTCAAGTACTTACAAGGGAATATTATTGGGGCATATGTGATTAGGACCAAAATTTTCTCCACACTTGAAGCACTCTCCTCTAGCTTTTCTGAGGACTTTCAAACTATTGTAATTGTCTTCCCATTTTGGCTTGTTGACTTCCTTGTTATCTCGAGGTGCAACACCCAATATGCCTTTGCCTGAATGATTCATTGGCCTGTAATTGTACTTGTTGAAGTCTATTGTCAGGTTTCTAATGAGGACTTTTAACAGCAGTTTCCCACTCTTCCTCCTATAACAATGCCAAGGATAACGCAGCATCAACAGTTCTAGGTTTGTGTAGCACTATTGCCACTCTAATATCATTTTTCAACCCATCTAGAAATTTATTGACAAAGAACACATCACCATAATTTCTATTGTGCACTAGAACTTTATGCATGACTGTTTGAAATTTTTTCATGATATTCTAGGACACTAGTGTGTTGTTTTAAGTTCAATAATGCTCTTATGTAATTGTGATACAGATCTCTCCCAAACTTGTTATCAAAAGCTATGCATAACTCTACCCAACTATCAACAGTGTGCTGGGTCTCAAACATCTGCAACCATAAGGCAGCATTGCCCTAGAAGTGTAGAGTAGCATAAGGCACCCACAAGTGGACTGGAACATTGAACATGTTAAAAAAAAATTCCGCATTTCTCCTTCTAGACTCTAGGATGCTCCCCATCAAATCTAGGGAACTCCGCCTTAGGTATATGAAATTCTCTCGGTGGATGGGGGTTATAGTACTGTTGTGCCTCTGTTCCCCTGCTACCACTAGCATTCAAATCAACCAACGCATAAGCATTGTGATTCAAGTACTCACCCTTGTCCAGGGCTTGTCCAAGAGTGTTGAAACCCCCTGAGACATCACCCGGGTGTTGCTTTCCATATCGGTGCCTGTTGGGTTGAGGCGCCTCTAAGCGAGGTAGATCTGGTGGCATCGTCTCCGGGTGGGTGATGAGCGCACCGAGTTCCTCCACCGTCTGCTGTAGACTCGTCAGCGTGAGATCGACGGTCGGCCTTCACGCTTCCGCATGCTTCATCCGCTCGTCCACCCCGGTGACCAACACCAAAATCATCTTAACGTCGGTTTCCAGAGTGGACATCTTCTCTTCTGCCACCACCATCCTTACAGTGAGTGCTGCCCCTTCTTCACCACAATTGCCGGAATTCTCGGCTCTGATACCACAATGTCACGATCCGAGACCTATTCTGGCGTCACCCAACAAGATCAGGATCGACAACACCGAAGCCAAGACGGAATTGGGGGATTTGGGAGGAACAGTAATAGACGGGATTTAGGGATTCGGGGACATTGTATTTCTTTCGATACCTTTTCAAGGATATGGTTACAGTACTTGTATCTCACGTTCGCTATTCAATTACCAACTAGCCTATCACAAGGCCCACTCGGTCCAAAAGCCTTTTACTCAAGCCAGTTGACATGTAAAGCAATTGCCTCCTCACAGTCATCAGGTCGACGTTGTGACAGCGCACGTAGCCACGCAACACTGCGCTACGCACGACCAGCGCTGCCAAACTTATCGGTGGCCCAGTGTGATGCGCGCCACTCGGCTCGACAGGGTCTCGACGCTTGAGTCTTCACGTTGAGCAAAGGCTCTACGCGTCTACTTGTCGTTGTGACATGCGTCGGACTGAACCATTTGGAAAAAATCCTGTCTCGATCTTCTTTTCCATCTATGGAAGCCAAGAGGAGACCAGGAGAATCACATTGTTTATTTTTGAAATAGTAGTATGAACAGAAAGAAACGAACCAGAGACGGAGGAGCCCTAGCGAGAACCGAATCAATGTGACCGCTAGGAAAGGGTGTAAAGTTTGCAAAAGTGAAGTATTTTAGTTGCTATCGAAACCTTAGAATAAAATTTACATACCTTGTGTGGTTGGAATATGATTTCCACTTATTTTTTCTTTTGATACATATTTTAAAATATATTAAGAGAATTTTGACGGCACCTTCTACAACCAAAAGAGTTGTAGTATAGATTATAAAGATGGCTGTTGATTTCTTATGGGCTACATATATAGTTTGTTTGGACTCTAAAATCTTTTCGGTATTATAGTTTTTGGTTAAATCTAAACTAAACCAACACTAGTCCAAATTTCATGTGCCATCACCGATACCGAATGTATTCATTGCTATCTCACGAGCTGAGAGTGTATCCGGTGGTTCCCACGCTTACGGTGCTTTCGTACTTCACTAGTAGCCCGGGCGCGCGTGTGACATTGCCTCGAAGACCATAATGCCTTCAGTCCAGAGTACAGCTAATGTGTAAATTTTTTTTACTGAAATAGCTAGTGCTTTGTGAGCATTTTGTGGACCTGTGCTCGATGTATACACATGTTGTAAATGTGTAGAAACATCTAAAGCCAATCTAAGTAAAGCAAGTTACAGAATCTTGAAGTCTCTTAAGAAAACACTGAAAAGAGACCATAAATATTTGGGCTATGGACTGAAGGCATGAAGGGGATCGCCTAAAGAAGGGCATAAGACATTAGACAATAGGCGGTTCTTTGTGTGACCATTAGGCAACATTAGACATTGCCTCGGAGACCACAAATTTTTTTGACAGTAGCTGTACTCTGGACTGAAGGTAGCATTAGACATATCAGTTAAGAGCTCCTTTGATAGGCCACCGTAGTCCAAAGGAGTCTAACGAAGGGCACATTCACTCACAAACTGCAAATTCAATCACAGTGTGCAAAACTAAGGCACCGGCGAGCTTTAAAATAATTAAGACATGTACAGAACAATATTAGTACAGTTTACCTAGAGTTCTCCATCCTTCTGCACCATGGTCATAGTAGTTTTTTTTGTCGTAAGAATGCATATCAGCATGTATAGATAAGAGAGATATTAATAAGTTTGTCCATCACAAAATAGTTCTTAACTTCAACTAACTCCAAAACAAACACAATTGTTCTACAATAGCCTAGCAATAGTCCATCACAGAATAGTTCTTAACTCCAACTAACTCCAAAACAAACACAATTGTTCTACAATAGCCTAGCAATAGCATGTATTCACTCCAAAACAAATCTGGAAATGCGACCTAAGCCCAATCATTTACACAAACATTTCTTTCTAGTTGTGGTCAACACATAAAACCTATCAAAATTGCATTTTTATTATCTAATAAGTCAAAGAAGAATCCTCTCTTCACCCGAGGAGGTTTCGATGGTGTCGTAGGACTACTCGACGGACTGCAGGAACCTGAGCACCTTCTTCCAACCGCCGCCACACCTCTCCAGGAGCTCCCCGCGCACCGCGGGCCCCCATGGCCATGAACGTCGTCCATGCGGTGCACGGCCTGGACGCCACTTGCTCGACCAGCGCACGGCACGTGGCCTCGAGCCGCACCAGGTCTCCCGCTACGAGCCGACCAGAGGTCAGGACCTCCCCGATGAGGTGGGCCGGCAGCTTCTCCATCGAGAAAGCGCGCAGTGCCTTCTCCCCCGCCATGGATCCACCGCCGCAGGAACCGTGAACTCGTCACAAAGGGCCCGAGCCTTGGGATGAAATCTTGGTGGTTTTAGTCCTGGATCGATCAAAACCATCCAAAGATACAGAAGAACGGATCGGAATGGCGACGAAAGCAGCAACAAAACTCGCTAAACACTCGTGTCAGCCCAACAATACTAGGGATCTGGTGCAGATTGAGGCGGAGGGGATGGGGCCAGGGGCCAGGGGAGAGGAAGGGGAGGAGCGGCAGGCCGGCAGCGGAGAAAGCGTTAAGGGATCGGATGGAGACATGGAGGGGATTGGAGAGTGACCAAGGGGGGGAGGTGGAGGGGATGGGGCCAGAGGCCGGGGGAGAGGAAGGTGGAGGGGATTGAGGTGGGGGCCGGGGGAGGAGTGGCGGCGGAGAAAGCGTTGCGAGATCGGATGGAGACATTGAGGGGATGGGGATGAGGAAGGAACAAAAGCAGCAGGGATGATGCGAAGGAACCCGCCGCGAAGAGACCACAGGGGCGCAAAATGAAAATAATATCGGACGATCATGAACGAGGGCCGCGCGGGATCGGCCACGCCAAAAAAAACAGGGCAACGTGGCCTGTCTGGCCTCGCCCCAAACTTCCCTCCATTTAACTGAAACTATCGAAACCTTCAAATAAAATTTGCATACCTTGTGTGGTTGAAATATGATTTCTAATTATTTTTCCTTTTGATACAAATTTTAAAAATATATTAAGAGAATTTTGACGGCACCTTCTACTACCGAAAGAGTTGTAGTATAGATTAAAGATGACTGTTGATTTCTTATGGGCTATATATATAGTTTGTTTGGACTCTAAAATCTTTTCCGTATTATACTTTTTTGGTTAAATCTAAACTAAATCAACAATAGTCCAAATTTCCTGTGCCGTCACCGATACCGAACGTATTCATTGCTATCTCACGAGCTGAGAGTGTATCCGGTGGTTTCATACTTCATTCTTTAAAATACTAAAATTCGCAATTTTTTTTTGTTAGATAGGCCCATGATATAGGCAAACATCCTGCAAAAACTCAACTGAAAACAAGACTTATATTAGGAGAAACAATAAGACAAATTTCGTTGAACAGTAGCTTTCTCTTTATCTTTTTTCCCTTTTTATTTTTGGATTCCCTTTTCAGCAAAATTTGTATTTTTTTTATTTCTACGTGTGTAGATTGAATTTAGATTTGAAATATCGATTTTGTGACAACGCTATTGTTGAGAGAGGATCTGCACACTACCTCCAGCCGGAGATGACCTCGGTGAGGCAGAACGCCCCATGGCGACTTCAGCAGGGCTTAGTGGCTGAGGATCCATCTTGAACTGAGTCCTGGGTGGCCACACGCCGAGGTCCTAACCTCGTGGGAAGAAGGCCGCTGACGCCTCCAACCACCGAAGGGGGGACCTGCTCAGCTAGATAGGCGAAAAATGCCCCCTTGGTGCGAACTATGGCCAAAAATGTAACTTTGGACGTCTCCACCTCCCACATTATAAATAGGAAACCTTGTAATGGGTTGGAGAAGGTCATTGGTAACTTCCACCACACATACGCAATACATTGGAACGGACCCTTGTGTACAATTCTCGTTGAGTCTCCTCCCTTGCACTTGGCGTTCGACGCATCTGACCGAGGGTGCCTACAAGTTTACTGTCGAAACTAGTAATTTTTTAGAATTTCTTATGATCATTTGCACCATTTTTTAATAATCATTTGCATCGAATTTTAAAGAAGGAAGCATGGAAGCACTTGATATTCTCTCAGAGGTACCCTGTGGCCAAGGAATTTGTAATTAAGGGTGTGTTTAGTTCATTAGGCAAGTGTGATTGGGATGATCCCATTCAGGTTTGGGTGGATGGGACCATCCAGGTTGCTTGTCTGGTTAGATAGATGGGATGGTACGAGTTGGTGTTTGGTTGGTGGGATAGGGGTAGGGCTGGAAACGAGGCAGGAAGGCGGCTTGGCTTGGCTTGGCTCATTCCGATCCCGAGCCAGGAAGGCGGCTTGGCTCGGCTCGGTGAAAGGCTTGAGTTGGCTCGTTCCGGCTCGCGAGCCATGAACAGACAGTGGACGCCACCCAGGCCCCAAGCAAAGTTGTTGTTGTTGCTCAGATTTCACAGACAACCATGGATTCTCATGAACTAATTCCACAAAACACAACATTTCACACAACTAATTCCAATCACATAGACAAACTTTCCCCCAAACAAACATGGATCTAAACAATATTATTTGGAACACCAAGAATCAAAATCTTCATTCTAGCAGTTTGTTGCTCACTGCTCAGATCTGAAATGAGGACAGCTGGAGGCGCTTAGGGATGAATGGATGATGGAGGTCGGGAGACGCGGGCGGCCAGGACCCAGCGGCGCCTACGCCGGAGATGAGGCATTGAGGCCCCTGCTCGCCTCGTTGGGGGTTGCGCCTGCGCCGGAGATGAGGCCCCTTCTCGACCTCGGACGGGAGGCGGTGGGAGAGGAAGTGGCCGGAGTTGGGGAGGGGCGCGATGACGGTGGGGGTGGCGCGGTGCGCTGCGGCGGCGGCGGCGCGGGCGGCCAGGACCCAGCAGCCCCTCTGTGGATGAGGCCCCTGCTCGGCCTCGACGGGGGCGACGCGGGCGGCCAGGACCCAGCGGCCCCTCTGGGGATGAGGCCCCTGCTCGGCCTCGATGGGGGCGGCGCTTGCACTGGAGATGAGGCCCCTGCTCGGCCTAGGACAGGAGGCGGCGGGGAGGAGGCCTCTGCTGGCTACTGGCTACTGCAAGCAAGGGGAAACGGAGGAGGGAGGGGAGGGGTGGGGTGGGGTGGAAAGTTGGAAATGGAGGAGGAGAGGGGAATGGGTCGAATGGGTTGCAGCCTGCAAGGGGAAAGCAACGGGGGAGGGGGGAATCGCACGAGCCAAATAGGCTCGCGAGCGGCTCGGGCTCGGCTCGAAATTCCACCGAGCTGAAAGCTACGCTCGGCTCGGCTCGAAAATTCACGAGCCGAGCCGTCACGAGCCTGAGCCGAGCCACGAGCTTCGAGCTATTTCCAGCCTAGATAGGGGTGGATGGGATGATCCAAGTTTGTATTTGGTTGGAGGTATGAGGGTGGATAGGATGAGTTGTGATAACCTCCACTATAAGGTGGTGAGATAACCGGCGTCTCGGCTACAATCTACACAAGGCTTAAGATGAAACCAAAATGGAACCACCAGAAGTGTCAGCACAGTATCAGGAAAGCTAGAGAGAGAGCATAGTGCAGAGTTCAACACAATAAAGAGTAGTGCATGGCATGTATATGGTTTCTAAACCCAGTCGAATACAGTTCCGCTGGAAGTTTCAGTTAACATACAGGTTAACGTAGGTACAATAAAAAACAGTCAAATATCATTGTTCCCATAACTGTCATGCATGCTTATTTACAGCTGCTCTAGTAAACTGCAGTGTCAGCATCTAACATCATTGTTTCCTCAAGTTTCCGAGCGAGGCGCAGTTGACAAGCTGATCGAAATAAGCGCTTACCCATCAGCTGCATAGAAAGGAAGCGACTTCAGTGCCATCACCTGCTCCTACAAGCTACAACAGAGGGATGTGGCATTACTGATACAAGCCATGCATTTCAATTCAAAAAATAGCAGTTCAGTGTGCCTTGGGAGCTACCTCTGAGCTTTCCAGAACAAGTCCCATCACCTGTTCCTACAAGCTAGAACAGAGGGATGTGGCATTACTGATACAAGCCATGCATTTCAATTCAAAAAATAGCAGTTCAGTGTGCCTTTGGAGCTACCTCTGAGCTTTCCAAATGTTCCGAGGGAAATGAAGTCCAGTGGAACAATTGTCAAGAACTTCAGGACTCTGCATCCATGCTTTGTGTCCTTCAATGGCTTTCAGCTTATAGCGAGACATCTGTGAAAATAATATCAATTATCAGTAGCGCTACATTTTTACTCACACAATAATGAATTAAAGCAAGTTCTCTGAAATAGTTGGCTTTTCAAGTTCGTCTCCCTCAACCTGGATTCATTTACCCTTACATTCTGGGCAAAGGATGGATGTTATTTTGCTCTTAGGTGCTGTTTTCGCCTTTCTTCCTTGATTGCTCTTCCCCTTGTGTGGATATCATGGGGATATGCTCATAATCTTAGGATGATGTGACAATTGGCAATGGCGTTGAAGGTTTGCGAAAACACGAGTTTTCGGCAAAGTTCAGGTTTTGTCAGGTCTCAAGCGGTCTGACCGGCCTTAGTGGCGGTCAGACCGCCCATGCCTTGGGTGAATTAGATCGGCGGATCGACGGCGGATGAGCGGTCCGACCGGTTGGGTGGCGATCGGCGGCGTCGATGGCGGTCCGACCGGTCATATAAGTGGCATTGGATTTTGAGTTGGGCCAAAAATAGAGGTGTAGGCAAGTGAGGAGTTTCTCCGCACTTGGTCTCATAATTTTGGAGCCTCGGTCAAAAGTTCTATTCGTTTTAAAATTCCGAGAGGTTGCGGATTTCAGTGTTGAAATTTTGGCTAAGTCCCTGGGTGGCGGTCAGACCGGCCTTCTGTTGGCGGTCAGACCGCAGTGGCGGTCAGACCCGCCCAGGGTGGCGGTCTGACCGGTTTTCACTTAACTCGTCGGCCCGTGTGGCGGCGATGGTTGCTTGTTAGGTCAATCTCATGGGTTTCATTGCATATGTGTTGCATGATGCATGTTTTGACTAACGTGGGTCAAGTTGTGAAGAACTTGTTCCCGGTTTCGATTTGCTTGTCTATTGTTGTGCAGGTTGCTTGGTGGTCAACGACGGTCAACGGCGAGGATGATCGGGACTAGGCTTGAGAGGCGAGGTTGAACGATCGGCGATGCGGGTGAAGTCATTGGACTCAAGTATGGTGCAAGATGGACAAAGGTGACCGAACGGGCAGTTCGGTGCGACTGGTTGGATCAAGCGGCGCGGGGGTCGGTGCAAGTGCCATGGTGGTTTCGGTGGGAGCCGGATGGGAGAGACTTGCCGACATGATGAGAGCCGTTGGATCAACCTACACGTGGCGGAGCAAGCGAGTGCCGCTGACACGGACTCGGTCTTCGGAGAAGGACCGAGAAGGGGTATTTTGGTAATCTTACCAAATACCGTCTTGGTGACCTTTTACTAACCCGCGGCGCAAGACGGTGCGTGGAGAAGCGGATTAGGTCAAGAGGAGATGAAGACGGCGCTTTAAAATGCGTGCGTGTGTGACCCGTTTGTTTTGGGCCTTAACGGGAGCCCATTATGGTAACTCTTCTAGAAGGTCTAGGCCTCCACTATAAATAGAGGAGGGAGGTGGCTGCACCCCCTTAACCCTTTCATTACTTGTAAACCCTAGTTTTTGCTTGTGTGCTTAGAGAGTTGATAGTTGGAGGTTAGGGTTCTAGAGAGTTGGATTTGATTTCGTGCTCATGTATTGAGTCTTTGTCCTCCATTGATGGAGTGGCTGTAAACCAATACCATATCAAATCAATCCAAAGAAAGTTCTCTCAAAGATGAGTTCATTTGCCTTCTTTCTCTCTATTTGGTGATTTTGAGTCTTTCTTTGATCCATGAGTTTTGGTTGGTTTCTTGCTATGATCTAACTTGCTGCAACATGTGGGAACCCATCTAGGGTCATCTTAGTCATCAATCACCCACGAGCAAGTTTCTAGATCATATTTCGTTCTTGACTCGGTTTTGACCCACCTTCACTCAAGCGGAAAAGGTCTGAACTTTGGCAAGGATCTTCACGATCGTTGCTTGGAATAGGTTCTGACATCCTTAGGAAGGTGTGTGTCAAGTTTCACGAAGTTTGGACGCACGAATCAAAAGTTAGATCAATTTGCGTTTTGGTTTTTGGTGATTTCACTATTCATTGGCACGGAGGTCCGATCGCCATGTATTGAGAGGTCGACCGATTTCCAAAGTCGACCGATTTCTAGTTGGAGGTCGACGCCCAACTCATTTAGGTTTTGAGTTTTTATGTTTTTGAAGATTTTGCTTGAGTTTTGATTGGATTCAATACAAGTCTTCCATTGTGCATGATTGATTGATCTTCATAGCTTTCATAGCTATTGGAGTGAGATTCGTATTGAATTCAATTAGGAGAAAAAGAGATCGTGCTCTATTCACCCCCTCTAGTCGCCTTTTCGGTCCAACAAGTGGTATCGAGCCGGTTAGTTCAATCTTGATCTTAACCGGTCACCGAACTTGGCGATGGATAAGTACTCCTC
The DNA here is from genome assembly GCA_036346255.1 of Ampelocalamus luodianensis. Taxonomy (NCBI): domain Eukaryota; kingdom Viridiplantae; phylum Streptophyta; class Magnoliopsida; order Poales; family Poaceae; genus Ampelocalamus; species Ampelocalamus luodianensis. The sequence continues at coordinate 68,010,135 of CM070628.1, forward strand.
CAAACCGCATATCTTCGATGGGCACGACTATGCCTTTTGGAAGAACCGCATGCGTGTCTTTCTTGATAGCGAACCACGAGGTATTTGGGAAGTCGTTCGAGATCCGCTCATCTTGCACGAGGTTGCTACGCGGCTCAAGCCCTCTTGGCTAATGACCGTAAGGCAAAGAATTTTCTGTATGGTAGGCTTGGTAGACAGGAATATGATAGGATTTGCAATCTCGAGACTGCACATGAGATTTGGAAGACCCTCGAAACTTATCATGAGGTTCTTAGAAATCAAACAAGTACGTCGGCGAGTCTATAAAGAGAATATAACAAATTCGAGATGCGTCCTGGTGAGAGCATCGATGACATTTTCAGTCGTTTTAACACAGTGATAAATCAGATGAAGGCTGTTGGTATTGAATTTACCCAGTCTGAAAATGCCATCCATCTCCTGGCTGCAATCAACACCAGGGAGTGGGAGATAAAGGCTACCGCCATTCAGGAAAATGTCAAATTCTCTGATCTGACCTTGGAGCTTCTCTATAGCAAGCTCAGGACTCATGAGATCCAGAAAGCTGACCATTCTAAGAAGGGTAACATGGCTTTGGTAGCAGACCCGCTTAAGAGAACCTCGATGGGTCGTTTGAGTCTTCTTCGGATTTTCTCTTGCTTCTTTATCGCAATTCAAGAAGAGGATCTTGAAAGTATTCTGAGCCCGAGATGGCACTTTTGATTAAGAAGTTCACGGGCCTACAACAATATGAGAAACAAAAGAGAGCGGCCTGTGACTTGTTATGAGTGTGGAGAGCTTAATCACATCCGGGCAAATTGCCCCAAGCTGAAAGGTAAGAGCAACTACAAGGATGAAAAGCCAGCTTGGAAGAAGCCTCAGGGACGCAAGTCCAAGTTTGATGATGCCAAGCTCAGGAAGGCTGCTCACCGGGTTCTTGCCGCTCTTGGGGATCGATCCTTGAGCGATGTGGACTCCGGGAGCGAGGAGGACAAGGAGGAGGAGCTCCCTCAAGACAAGAAGGGAAAGGCCAAGGACTTCACCGGCATGTGCTTCATGGCCGACTCCGACGATATTGATGACAACAATGAGGTATCTCCCTCCTATGATGTTCTCTTTGCTAGATGTGAAACTGTCTATGAGCAAATGCTAGGTCAGGATAAAGCTTTAAAATTCATCATGACTAGGAATGAGGAGTTAGAGTCACAAGTAGATAAACTCACATTAGAACTTGTGAATGCTAAGAGTCTTGAATCTGATGAATGTTCATCCTGCTATGCTTTACATTTTGAACTAGCTAAACTGCAATCTGCTCATGATATTGCTTTGCAACAACTTGAAAATGCTAGGACTGAGCTAATTGAAGTTAAATCTACTCCTTGCAAAAAATGCTTAGAGTCTAGCAAGTTGATTGTTTCTGGTGTGATTGAAGCTAGCTCTTGCTCTGTCTGCTTAGAACGTAAACGTGAAGTACATGATGTTGTAGAAGCAGCTAGAGTTAAATATGCCAAGCTTAAGGACAGTATTAATTCTGCTACTTGTGCTTCATGTGAAGCTCTTAAGCTTGAAGTTGCTCTTTATAAGAAGAAGGTTAACGCTAAAACTTGTGATTCATGTGTTAACTTTGGAAGAGAAATTGCTTACCTTAAGGACACATTAGAAAGATTCTCTGATGGTAAGAAACAGTTAAACATGATTCTTGACAAGTCAAAAACTCCTTATAAGAAGCAAGGGTTAGGATACAACTTTGCCCAGGACAAATATAGTGGCATTCAAATCTTGAAAAATGGCTTAGTTGAATTTGATACCCAACCTGCAAAGATCACTTTCAAATCTGCGGTTTTGCCCAACCATCTATTCGGTCAAAGGTGCTTCTCCCGGTGGTACCAAGTACCATTGCACCTATTGCAAGAAGGATGGGCATTTGGTTGAGTTCATTGGCGTAGGTTGAAAAATGCTAAGAAAAATATTGCTAGAATGTCATCTAATCAACCTAGAGCTTTTGTGAGACATGGTAATTTAGAGAGGAAGAAACCTGGTCTAGGATTTGCTTCACATGTTAATCATTCTCATGCTCCTAGACAGGATAATTCTCATGTTAGAGTTACCATTGCTCATAACAGAATTTCAAATAGAATCAAGGATAGCACTTCTGCTTTGCATACTACTCAGACGTGTGTCTCAGTACTGGGTTCCCAAGTCATGTTTAACTAACCCCAGTATTGAGACACATCGATCTTTTGTGCCTTGATTTTCAGGATCGCCGCGGAAGGAAGGACACGTGGTTCGTCGACTCCGGCTGTTCACGCCACATGACCGGAGACTCAAAATGGTTCACCTCCTTCACGCGGTCGATAGGTGATGTCCTCATCACCTTTGGAGACAATACTCAAGGGCGGATTGAAGGAACGGGATCAATCAGGGTGAACGACAATTTCATCCTAAAGGACGTCGCCCTTGTGGACAAGCTCAGGTTTAACTTACTCTCTATCTCACAGCTTCTTGATGATGGCTATGAGACTATATTTAAGAAAAATGCTTGTCGGGTGCTTGATTCTGCTGGTGAGCTCGTTTTTGGGATTTATAGAGTTGCTAGGATCTTTGGAGCTGATTTTTCTGAATCTCTTCTTTGGTTCTCTTAAATGTTTGTTTACACCTTCTTTCGAGTTCGCTTTGCACCGACGTTTGGGGCACATTGGTTTTGATCATCTGACGCGAGTTAGCAACCTTGATCTCATGAGAGGTTTGCCTAAACTCAAAGTCGTCAAGGATGCTGTATGTGCGCCCTGTAGGCATGGCAAGCAAGTTGCCGCCTCACACCCTTCAGTGACTTTGGTCATGACTGACGGACCGGGACAGTTGCTTCATATGGATACTGTTGGTCCTGCTAGGGTTCGATCAATTGGTGGCAAGTGGTACATTCTTGTCATAGTTGATGATTTCTCGAGATACACTTGGGTGTTCTTTCTTGCTTCGAAGGATGAAGCTTTTGGTCATTATCGTGATCTTGTTCTTCGTTTGGCTTCTGAACTTTCTGGTGCCTTGAGAGCGATCCGCAGTGACAATGGCACGGAGTTCAAGAATGCTTCGTTTGCTTCTTTTTGTGCTGAGCGCGGAATTGAGCATCAATTCTCTTCTCCACACGTCCCTCAACAGAATGACATTGTGGAAAGGAAGAACAGAACCTTAGTCGAGATGGCTAGGACGATGCTAGATGAGTATAGCACACCGAGGAGATTTTGGGCGAAGCTATTGCTACAGGCTTGCCATATTTCAAACCGTGTCTTCTTAAGACCTTCTTTGGGCAAGACTTCATATGAGCTTCGATTTGGTAGAAAACCCTCTGTTTCTCATTTTGAGTTTTGGAGCTAAGTGTTTCATTCTCAAGACAGAAACCTAGATAAATTTGAATCAAGGACTTTTGATGGTTTATTTCAGGTTATCCGCACATTCGAGGGTTTTCGGTTTTTAATGTTGAAACTAACATTGTCCAGAGACATGCAATGTCACTTTTGATGAGACTAGCCCCGAGCTAGATCCGACGTTTCAGTGATACAGGTGTGAAAGTATTTTTGTGGAGGAAGATGATGACGAAGGCGATACTTGTCCTCCACTGCTTTGTTGAGCTCTGTCCAAGCTCCGAACACGCACGATCGCTTCACCTCCAATTGAGGCTCTGCGCATCTTCTTCATCGCATACTGCGGAGGTTGAGGAGATCTGTCTCCCGGCGCTCCACTTCACATTGAGGCGTCATCCTCGGATCGGATGATTGGTAATCTTCATGAGCGAGTCACTCGCTCCGGTATCACGATCCGAGTCTCTACTCTCATTCTCGCATTTGTTGCTTCTTTCGAACCCGCGATATATCACATGCATTATCGATTCTAGATGGGTTAATGCCATGCATGAAGAGTTAGAGAATTTTGAGAGGAACAAGGTGCGGAACCTAGTAGAGCCTCCTAGTGGTCATAATGTGATAGGAACCCGTTGGGTGTTCAAAAATAAACAAAATGAGGACGGTTACGTGGTTAGAAACAAGGCTAGGTTGGTAGCTCGTGGTTTTAGCCAAGTTGAGGGGTTAGATTTTGATGAGACATTTGCTCTGTTGCTAGATTGGAAGCCATTCGCATTTCGCTTGCATTTCTTTGCTTCTAAGGGCTTTAGATTATATCGGATGGATGTTAAGAGTGCCTTTTTGAATGGTTTTATAGAAGAGGAAGTGTATGTTAGGCAACCCCCAGGCTTTGAGAACCCCAAACATCCACATCATGTTTTTAAGCTATCCAAAGCCTTGTATGGTCTTAAGCAAGCCCCTAGAGCACAGTATGATAGACTTAAGACCTTTACGCTTAAGAATGATTTTGAGATGGGTAAGGTAGACAAGACCTGTTCATCCTTAGGCGTGGCAATGACTTCTTGCTTGCTCAGATTTATGTAGATGATATTATCTTTGGTGGTTCTTCTCATGCTCTTGTTTCTAGTTTTTGAGACTATGTCCAGGAATTTGAGATGAGTATGATGGGAGAACTCAATTACTTCTGGGCTTCAAATCAAGCAATGCAAGGAAGGGATCTTCATCCATCGCACGAAGTACACCAAGGATCCGCTCAAGCGCCGAGATGGGTGATCGCAAGCCGATCGCCACTCCCATGGCGACCGATCGTTCGGATCCGGATGAGGAAGGAGAAGCCGTGGATCAACGCGAGTACCGCAAGCATGATCGGCTCCCTCCGCACTGACGGCCTCAAGACCGGACATCCACTTCGCGGTTTGCCTGCATGCGAGGTTTCAGCGTCTCAGAGGACTTCCCATCGCCAAGCCGTTAAGCGCATCTTCGTATTTACACTCTACCCTCCAATATGGCATTTGGTTTTCTGCTCTTCGTCCTTGTCCATTCGGGGTTTTCGATTCGATTTTGCGGTGTCGGCTAGATAGGAAGAGTACCTCGAGCACTTGTCACTTTTAGGCACTTCTCTTGTCTCTTGGTCTTCTAGGAAACAGTCTTACATTGCACAATCCATCTTGAAGTGAATATGTAGTCTGCTGCTAGTTCTTTGTAGTCGATTTTGTGGATGGTGTCCACTCTTAAGGATTTTGGGTTGGCATTTGATAGTGTTCCTCTTTTCTGTGATAACACTTCTGCTATAAACATTGCTAAAAACCCTGTGCAACACTCTAGGACCAAGCACATAGACATTCGCTATCACTTTCTTAGAGATCATGTCGAGAAGGGTGATATTGTACTGCATTTCGTGGAGTCCGAGGCTCGATTAGTGATATCCTCACCAAGCCTTTAGACCCAACTAGGTTTGCCACCTTGAGAAGTGAGTTAGGGGTAATTTATCCCTACGGGTTGGTTTGAGGGGGAGTTGGCTCTGTTCTGAACTTTCCTTGTTCATCTGAGCTTTTCTGATCTTTTCTGATACCTTCTTCTAGTGGTATTTTCTTTTTGATCTTTTTGATCTTTTTAGGCTTTTTAAGTCTTTTATGCATCTCATTGTATCATACTGCATTTATATGAAAAACAAAAAAAAAGATGCATTGTAATATAAGCCTTTATGCTTGTCTTTTAAAATTGATGAAGCTTTGCTTATTACCCTTTTGAGCTTTAGTGTTTCAATTCTGCTCAATGCCATGTCTAGTTCTTTGACTTGCTAGAATTATCATGCTTTCACATGTGTACCTAAGTCTTTCTTTGAATGAGCGAACTTTAAGACAACTTGAACTAAAAGCGCAATTTGTGGATGTTTTAGCTAGTTGCGCAATTAGTGCTCCTTTTGTGACATTGGCCTGTCAAAATTGCTTGTGTTAGATCTTGAATCTAGTATTGATCATTACTTGAGCTTCTTGTTCTCTTAAGAATCTAAATCTGCTCTGGTGAAAAATGAAAAATCAAATTTAAAGATTGTCTTATGCTTAAAATGTGCCAAACTACTCTCACGAGACTGCATGTCATAGACATGAACTTGGAGGTAGTTTGATGATCCAGACGATCTCATGGGGATCGCTTGTCAAATCTGACATGAACCTCAAGATTTGTTGCCCTGGTAGAAGCTTAGGAAGAGTTTGTGGATGGCTCCTAGTCCAGGATCTTCTTCACTAAGATATACCTTTCATCAATTTCAATATTCATTGCAAATGAAAAACCGTTGAAAAATGGGCGTTTGAGACCAATTGAGCAAAATGATTCAATTCAGGACCTGTTTGTCTCTTAATGTGGTCATTGTTAGCTTTTTGATCTCACATTGACATTTTGACATGGCCAGTATCATCTTAGGATCCCTGTTGATGAACTTGCTAGATTTGAAGCTTTGCTTAAAATGCTAAAATTCATTGCTTTATATTGAGCCTTCTAGCTTTAGCTTTGTTATATATGTCTTATCATGATTTTGCTAGCGCATTCAGGCTGATATGTTGTTTGTGCAATATTAGAAATGCTAGCTTGTTCTTTTGGGTAATTTCAAAGCTTCTTGTAATCCAAATTTGACCAATACAAAAATATGAAGCCACTCCATTGCATTTCATGCATGCTCCTTCTTATGCTTTTTCCTTATTCTGCATTTGTTATCTCTGGACGAGAGGAAGGCGTGATTCCTTGATGACTCCATTGTCAAAGGGGGAGAAGATATTTCAAAATGTGTAAAGGGGAGAGGATTTAAAAGTATTAAAAGAGGGAGAAAATTGGAGAACTTGAAGTTTTTCAAATTTGAGGATCTTAGTGAGGGGAGTTTCTTATTTGCATTCTTATGGTCTTATTGCTCTTTCGACGTGAATTGCAATTCTTGAGCCTCACAATGATCAAAGGTCATATCGAACAATTGTTCTTTCATATGGACCTTAAGTGAGATTTTGACTCTTTCTGAAAAATGAAGCTTTCTCGCTTTCTTTTGCCTTATCTCACTTGCCTATACTATTCAAGCCGACTTGGTCATTTCCATTGCTTTCTCTTGCATATGGACCAAGTTGTGCTTTGCTAAAACGTCGAGTTTTACTTTTCAAACCTCAAAATTTGCATTTCTTGAAATTGCCAATGTGTTCATCAAGGGAGATTGTGGATATCATGGGGATATGCTCATAATCTTAGGATGATGTGACAATTGGCAATGGCGTTGAAGGTTTGAGAAAACACGAGTTTCGGTAAAGTTCGAGTTTTGTCGGTCTCAAGCGGTCGGCCCGCCTTAGTGGCGGTCGGACCGCCATGCCTTGGGTGAATTAGATCGGCGGTCGACCGGCGGATGAGCGGTCCGACCGGTTGGGTGGCGATCGGCCGGCGTCGATGAGCGGTCCAACCGGTCATATAAGTGGCATTGGATTTTTGAGTTGGGCCAAAAATAGAGGTGTAGGCAAGTGAGGAGTTTCTCTCGCACTTGGTCTCATAATTTTGGAGCCTCGGTCAAAAGTTCTATTCGTTTTAAAATTCCGAGAGGTTGCGGATTTGGTGTTGAAATTTTGGCTAAGTCCTGGTGGCGGTCGACCGGCCTTCGTTGGCGATCGGGCCGTGATGGCGATCGACCGCCAAGGGTGGCGGTCGACCGGTTTTCACTAACTCGTCGGCCCGTGTGGCGGCGATGGTTGCTGTTAGGTCAATCTCATGGGTTTCATTGCATATGTGTTGCATGATGCATGTTTTGACTAACGTGGGTCAAGTTGTGAAGAACTTGTTCCCGGTTTCGATTTGTTTGTCTATTGTTGTGCAGGTTGCTTGGTGGTCAACGACGGTCAACGGCGAGGATGATCGGGACTAGGCTTGGAGAGCCGAGGTTGAACGATCGGCGATGCGGGTGAAGTCATTGGACTCAAGTATGGTGCAAGATGGACAAAGGTGACCGAACGCAGGCGATTCGGTGCGGCCCGGTTGGATCAAGCGGCGCGGGGTGGTGCAAGTGCCATGGTGGTTTGGTGGGAGCGGATGGGAGAGACTTGCCGACATGATGAGAGCCGTTGGATCAACCTACACGTGGCGAACAGCGAGTGCCGCTGTCTGGACTCGGTCTTCGGAGAAGGACCGAGAAGGGGTATTTTGGTAATCTTACCAAATACCGTCTTGGTGACCTTTTACTAACCCGCGGCGCAAGACGGTGCGTGGAGAAGCGGATTAGGTCAAGAGGAGATGAAGACGGCGCTTTAAAATGCGTGCGTGTGTGACCCGTTTGTTTTGGGCCTTAACGGGAGCCCATTATGGTAACTCTTCTAGAAGGTCTAGGCCTCCACTATAAATAGAGGAGGGAGGTGGCTGCACCCCTTAACCCTTTCATTACTTGTAAACCCTAGTTTTGCTTGTGTGCTTAGAGAGTTGATAGTTGGAGGTTAGGGTTCTAGAGAGTTGGATTTGATTTCGTGCTCATGTATTGAGTCTTTGTCCTCCATTGATGGAGTGGTGTAAACCAATACCATATCAAATCAATCCAAAGAAAGTTCTCTCAAAGATGAGTTCATTTGCCTTCTTTCTCTCTATTTGGTGATTTTGAGTCTTTCTTTGATCCATGAGTTTTGGTTGGTTTCTTGCTATGATCTAACTTGCTGCAACATGTGGGAACCCATCTAGGGTCATCTTAGTCATCAATCACCCACGAGCAAGTTTCTAGATCATATTTCGTTCTTGACTCGGTTTTGACCCACCTTCACTCAAGCGGAAAAGGTCTGAACTTTGGCAAGGATCTTCACGATCGTTGCTTGGAATAGGTTCCGACATCCTTAGGAAGGTGTGTGTCAAGTTTCACGAAGTTTGGGCGCACGAATCAAAAGTTAGATCAATTTGCGTTTTGGTTTTTTGGTGATTTCACTATTCATTGGCACGGAGGTCCGACCGCCATGTATTGAGAGGTCGACCGATTTCCAAAGGTCGACCGATTTCTAGTTGGAGGTCGACCGCCCAACTCATTTAGGTTTTGAGTTTTATGTTTTGAAGATTTTGCTTGGGTTTTGATTGGATTCAATACAAGTCTTCCATGTGCATGATTGATTGATCTTCATAGCTTTCATAGCTATTGGAGTGAGATTCGTATTGAATTCAATTAGGGAGAAAAAGAGATCGTGCTCCTATTCACCCCCCCTCTAGTCGCCTTTTCGGTCCAACACCTTGTTTGCAGTTTGCTCAGCCAGCACCTCATATTGGCACAAGATAGTCCAGTGTACGAGAATATAACGATATACTAGTACATTGATGAGCAAACAGGTAAGCTCTAAACTGGATAAAAGAAACTTGTACTGCAATCATTCCAGAAGCAAACTGCAACATATTGAGGTGCAGAGCATACAAAAAATTCATCAATCACCTAGATCAATACCATGCATTGCACAACACCATCGGAGTACTTTGTAACTGATTATATCATGCATTACAATAACCATAAGAGTCCAAGCCTTACTATCATATAGGCACCATCATACTAGTCCAAACACATCAATAAGTCATACTTCAACCATTTAAATAGGTTTACAACAACATAGATAGGTTCACTCCTCACTAGGTTTTTGGTTGGTAGCAAAATAAGTCTCACTGCACTCTAACAATGGTAGCTCAGATATTACTATTACTGATGTACCTAGCAACCCAAATAATCTTGTTTGAGAAGCTCAACTTGTTGAATGTCCGGACAAGAGAAACATTTTCACACAAATGAGCATAGTAGTGGGTGAGATGTGCTTCCTCAAATCCTGAGAGATCCATCGTATTGTCCCAAAGGTCTTCAGGAACATCAGTATTTGCAGTACCAGCCTTCTCAATGGCTTTAGCAAGGCTTTCTATGCCAGTGGTCATGAAAGAATACAAATCATCATCAGTAGATATCTTAGCCCTCTTCGGTGGTTTACTTGCTGATGAGTCACCTCCACATGTAGTGGACATTGTCACCCAGAACCTTTATCCTCTGTTGGAGTCTTTGGTGTTTCATCATCTGAGATTTCACTAACATCTGTACCAATAGGGTCATTTGCTCCTTTTGCATACTTTTCGGTAGCCATGCAATTCCCAAATATAGTGGCCATCTCATGATAGTGCTCAAGGAGAGTGTTCAAGTAGTTAGCATCACCACGGTGATCCTAGACATGAAACTAGATATGAAACTAGGTATGATAGGAAAATGAGGTGCACACATATGAAACAACATATGATAGAAATTACCTTAACATGACTAGTGTAATGGCCATGCTCAAGCCTAATAGTGCAGGGGTTTTCATCCCAAAGAGCACCGCTTAGGTTCTAGAGCTTGCCTATCTTTGCCCAAATTTTTTTCCACTTACTCAAGTGGTTTCGAACCTGATCTCCAGTAACATCCACCCTTAGATGTTCATTCGGGGCCTTAGCACAATTGTTGAGACGAACTTTCAAACCAGTGCACGTTCTATTGCCATTAGCCACAAGATTAGCCAAATGGGCCAATACAAATGCAGACATTGCATTTGTCCAGACAACCCTACCACCAGTGTTACCCACCATGTTATCCCCATGTTTCGAGTCCATTTCCTACAAACCACAGAAAGCAACAGAAAATAATTGACATAAAGCATTTGTAGTAAGTCCATACATGATTCACTTACAACACATCACAAATAATAGGTTTACATATAGGTTCGCATACAATTCATCACAATATTAGGTTTACATGAAAGTTTCGCATACACCACTTCACAAGTGATAATTATTTAAAGGCATTACATATTTAATGGTTTTGGTAGTCTTGAAGGGCCTCCCACATTTCGTTGGCCAGAGTCTACCTCTGGTCAACCATGGATCTATGGTCAATTGCTTGCTCCCTTGCTGTCCTACGAGGGTTTGGTATCCAAGAAGTCTCGGGTAGAACGAAATGGTCACTTCGTTGAGAAAGAACCCAGTTGTGCAAGATGCAGGAGGCTATGACGACATCAACTTGAGTTGAGAAGGGGAAGAATGGAGTGGCATCATCGAGAACTTTGAACCTCCTCTTGAGTGATCCAAAGGCGTGCTCTACGCTCACTCATAGAGAGGAGTGCCTAAGATTGAACAATTCCTTTTCATTATGGGGAGGATTGTTCCCCCACTCATTCAAGTGGTACCTCACACCACGGAAAGGTGGGATGAACCCAGGTTTGTCTCCATATCCAGCATCCACTAGGTAGAATTTCCCTAAGACATGAGGAACACATTTATGACACTTTTTTTAATAATCGGGTATGGACATATACTGCTACGAAGATGCTATTTACCTTGAGGGACACATAGTCCATTCTCACGCTCTATTGCATCGGCTAACACCGTAACATCATAAGCTGTCCCCTCCCAACCAGCCAACATGTATGTGAAACGAAGATCAAAGTCTACGGTTGCCATGACATTTTGAGTAGCAAATGACTTCCTACCATGAAATGTTGCCTCCGTAGACTTACTAACGGAAGCCCTTATATGTGTACCATCAATGGCTCCAATACAATCCTATTTGGTCAACAAATAGAAAAAAAAATAGTAACCAACAGATGTTCCCCAAAAGTCTCTAAGGTATACTTGTTAGCTATCATATCTTAAAAAAATGGATCCAATCTTGGGTTCCTTGCAATTTTGCTTGGGGTCTCCAAAGAAGGTAGCCTAAGAAGCTCATTCCGTAGCTCACCTACGGTATGTATGACACGTCCAAAATATCGGCTAACTATTTCACCTAACCTAGTGAAATTGGTACCAACTAGCCTATTTCTGAGGTTATGGCCAATTGTGTTCAAGAACATGGCAACTTGCTTCTCAACACATACATGTATAGTGTCACGGAGCAAAGAACGCTCGTTCAAAACTTCACACAACCGAAAGAAAGGAGCTCACTTAAGCCTAATTGTGTTTGTACAGGTTGTCTCATTTTTTCAAATTTTATTATTCAGATAATGAATTCTAGTCCTATCCTTTCCTCAATTGGGTCATATGTAATACTGTCTCTCCTATTCCTTAGTCTAGACCATACAAACAAAACTATCATGCAAGCAGCCACATATGTAGCAACACCAATAAGCAACATCTTTCTCCTTTTAAGTTTCCTCTTGTCCATCTACAATTCATGGATGCCATATATAATTAACACTAATGACTACAAAATTTTTAACATTCCAGTACACAAGGTATTGAATGGTATTTGTTATCAGTAGCAAAATAACAGATGCTCATATTGCAAAATAGAAGCATGAATAAACAAATTATTGAATGGTATTGGTTATCAGTAGCTTTCTCAAGTAATGAACAACAGGTTTTGTTGGGTCTTGAAGATGACAGCAGCTTGTTTTTTGTTAACGTACATAAATATTCTAGAAGTCGGATTATTATCGGTGCTACATATTACAAATCCAAGAAGTGTTTTTTCCACTGGCTAGAATTTCTTCAATCCAAACGAATTCTTGTGTTCTGAATTACATCTTATAAATCCAAGAAGCAATATTTCGGCTATCTTGGACATGCAGAAGCACGATAAAAGTGGGATATAGTAATTTTGCCCATAAAAACAATTGTACCAGCTAGATCTACCAAAAAAACAAATCTAGCTACATTATCAGGCCATACCGACATGGGAGATTACCGAGATGAGAGCAAGACTGGGTTCGTAAGAAGGAGCAGCCAGGTCAGATCCGGGAAGGGAGGAAGACCGGTTGATCACTACACGAACTTGACCGCAAGCTCAGACCTTACCACCGCCGTCGCCCTTGCCTACGCTGAATCCAACGTTAAATCCACACCATGGGACAGGAGGAAGACATGGAGGGAATAGGCGGCGATGGTGGTGGCTTTCTGTGGGGGAGGCGAGGCGGGCGGCGAGGTTCTGTGGGGGAGAAGATATGTAGGCGGACGAAGTTCTCCAGGGGGGAGGAGAGGCGCGCCCCATGGATCTGGGAGATGAGCGCAGCACATTGAGGAGAGTGAGCGCACGCAGCCTGGTTAGTGAGGACAAGCTGAACCGCATGATTCTCGATTTTTCCTCGGAGGCGATGGTACAACATCTACGTCGAATATTCCATCCGATCGAACGACTTGGTGCTGAACCGATCGATTCCATTCACCGAACCAAACAGATGGACATGTCCATTTCTTGAACCATCTGGTACAGGACCACTGCACCACTGCATTCACTCATCCAAATAGACAAAAAGAATGCCACCGTGTCATCTACTGCATCCCGCATACAGTTCATTTTGGTGTTTTCCACGAAACCAAACAAAGTTCTCCCGAAAGATTCTGTCAGGGCCAGGTTGATCGGGACTTCCACCATTAACCAGTCACACCCAAAAAACACGCACTTGCAAGTTGCAATGCAAGAACCAGATGTCCAGCATATGCACCAGGCAGGCAAGAACTAACCAAGCTTAATTTTGGCAATGGCGTCATCGCACTCCTTTGTTCTTTACCTCGCGTCCTTCCTTGTCACCTTACAACAGTACCAACCTCATTCAGTCATTTGCTCCTTGACGTCGCCCAATTAACGAACCTGACTACTCGATCTAGTCTATTGGATCTAGTCTAGCACATGGTTAAAAATTTCGTATCGGACCCTTTGGTAATTTTTGAAACCGGTTCTGATTTGGATGAATTTAGTTAAATTTAGAAGAAATTTGTGCCAAAATTTTTCAAAAAAATCAGCTGATATTTTCAGTGATTTTCGGCCTATGTTTTAAAAATTCAAATTTTAATTTGAAAATGATTTTCAGCTAAACTGGCCCTATCGCGCCCCCGTTAAAAATTTGATACCACTTTTCAAAACACTCGTCTAGCACTCCCAACTACATCACCAGCCCCTCAGGCGACTTCGCCTTCGGCTTTCGCGTCCTCAACTCTGACCCCACCCAGTTCATCCTCGTCGTCTGGTTCAACTTCCAAGGCATCTGATCCCTCGCAGCAGAACGTGGTGTGGTTTGCAACTGACGCAAGCTCAGGCTCGGCGGTGATTACCATGGAGCAATCCACGCTTAGTATCACCGGCGGTTAACTCTCCCTCGCCGACAATGCTATCCCACGGTGGACAAACCCAAACCCCAACTAGAGGCAAGTCTCCGTTGTCATGCTCCAAGACAACAGCAACCTCTAGCTCCTCGTTCATGCTGATCATGGCAATCTCGTGTGGGAAAGCTTTGATCTTCCAACCGACACGCTCCTCCCGGGCCAAACCATGTGCTCTGGGACGAGCCTGTTGTCCAAGAACACACACAGACTTCTCCGTCGGCCGTTTTGGCCTGGTCATCCTAGGAGACGGTAACATCGTCCTGTACATGATGGACCTCCGAAGTTGCGCTACAATCGAAGAAATTCTGTATTGGGCTACCGAGACCAACGGCGACAGTCCAACACTTTTCTTCGCCGACCTCGACAGCCTCTACTACAGCCTCAGAAATGACACCGTCCAGTATAACCTGACGCACCTGCCCAACTCCACGATGAAGTAATACCAACAATTCTCTTGATCGGTAATGGAACTGACCAGTCGAAAGGTACGGTTCACACTTTCCAGATTGAGTGATCCTTGAGATGCTCTGCTAAGCCAATAGTCATTGATTAATTACCCCTGTACCAAAACAGCGACTAGAGGGGCATTGAATAGGAGCTGTCTCTTTTTCACTTTAATCGGCTTCAACTCAATTTTCTCTCCAATAGCTATAAAAGCTACGAAGATCAACGAATAAGCACAGCGAAAGTCTTGTATTGAATCCAATCGAAACCCCGAAACACAACATCCAAAAACACCAAAACCTCAAATCAAAGTGAGTCGGGCGGTCAGACAACTCAGGTTGGGTAGTCTGACCGTTGTCCTAGTGGTTAGACCTCTCATCAGGGGTGGTCTTACATCTAGCCTGATGAACAGTAAAATCAGCACGAAATCAAAATCACAAATCAGCTCAACTTTTGATCTGGTTATCCAAATTCTCTCAAATTTCAATCATAGCTCATCAAGAAGATCAGAAACCTGTTATAATAGACAATTAGGAAGATTAAAGCCAAGGTTCCATGAATTTCATAGATGATGGAAGGAGGGCACAAGAACCTAAGAAAATCAAACACTACTACAAAACAGGTCATACCAGACACCTCATTACAGACGGTTCCAAAGGAGCCGTCTGTGTTGAACTTATACAGACGGTTCCATTTGGAATAAATGCGTGATACGCGCCTCATTACGAGCGATTCTTATTACCAAGCGTTTGTGATACTTTCTGACGGTTGGTAATAAGAACCGCTGCGTGATAGTTCCTCATCACGAGCGGTTGATATTACGAACCGTGCAGTGATACTTCCTGACGGTTAGTAATATCAACCGTCTGTGATGAGTACGCCTTGTCACAGACGGTTTAAAAATAAAACCGTCTGTGAAGTATCACAGACGATTCAATTTTAGAACCATCTGTAATATACTAGTATCACAGACGGCTATATTAAATAACCGTCTGTGGTAGTATTATCACAGACGGTTCCAAGATAGAACCGTCTGTGATATTTCTTTCCTACCTCTTCGTCTCCCGCGCGATGTGTCTCTTCATCTCACCAACGCAGAACCGTCTCTTCGTCTCGCACGTCAACGATACATGCGTCTCTTCGTCTCACATGCCAGTTACTCCTAATTCTTTATAAGACGAAATAATTCACCGAAGATTAAACTCCTCCCATCGCTCTTCGTCTCACGGTTTTGAGTACGTACACGCAGCAATCGCCAAGGTGAGCATACAGAGCAGTCAGGCCAGCACCAAGGCGAGAAGGTCGGTGATCGCCGCTCTTTCTCACGATGTCGTCGTCGACATCATCGGTCGTGTGGCCGCGAGCTCTCCTCAGCCCATGGAGGACCTATGCAGCCTACGATTAACGTACGTACATCTTTATATCTACAATATACGTACGTACGTACTACTATTTATTCTAACATCTTGAATTTTGTATGTACGTATATTGGAGTTGCAAGGCCTTGTACAAGGTGTCCAAGGAACGCACCGTGGGGAGGCGCGTGGCGCTGGAGCAAGAGGAGGCGATGAAGTGGTAGGACAACGAGCGCTACCTCGCCGTCGTCAACCACCTGGCCGGCGCCGGCAACCCGGGGACTTGTTTCATCGTCGGCCTCGGGCTTGTCTTCGCGCCCCAAGACATGCAGCGCGGCCTCATGTTCCTTGAGCGGCGGCGTGGCCGCCCACAAGCGCGGCCTCGTGCTCGGTCTCCTCCTCTACGGCGGCGAGGCGCGGCGTTGGGAAGCACTACATCGGCCAGTCGAGGACGAGCCAACCGGCGGCGGTGCGAGGCGGTCAAGACCAACCAGAGTGCGGCGGTGCGAGGCTCGTCGCGGACATGGTCCAGCGGCGTGGGGAAGAAGGCCGCCACCGGGCGGTGTGGCGCTGTCGGAGGATGGCCACCGGTGCACGAGCACTGGCTGCGGTGTGGAAGGGTGGGACGACTACGTCGTCTTCTGCAGTGACGACTGCAGGATTAGGCATGAGTATGCCAGTTTCTTTGCAAAGGTGTTGGACTATTTACCATAAAATTTTAGTTTTTTAGGTTTCTAGAAAGGTGGTGCAGCTGGACTATTTTCCAAATTAAATGAATTTTTAAATATACGGTCCACAAGGACAGGAGGGATTACAATTCCACGTTGACATCAAAATATACGTACGACATATTACAAGTCCATAACACATGATGTTATGGAATAAATTAATTACAATGGAGTAATTTCTTAATTAAAATATAGCCCTTCATGATGATCGACGCGCATATAGCTAGCTTCCTCGCTGGGTTCTTCCTCGAGCCTGATGTCGTCTCCGAAAGGAGACAACTCGTCAAATTGATTGTATTCTTCCTCGTCCACTATATTCTCAACTCCGATAATCCTTCTTTTTCCATGAAGAACTACGTGATGCTTCTTATTTGCCGGGTCGGTTACATAGAAGACTTGAACAACTTGGTTGCTTGATGCGAATGGTTCGTCTTTGTATCCGACACGATCGAGGTCCACGATGAGTGACGCCGTGCTTGTCGACCTTCACCTATGGGAGATGGACCCAACGGCACCGAAATAGGGGATCTTGAAAGCACGTAGTCGAGCTCCCATATCTCCTCTATTTGCCCATAGTACGAGCTCCTCACCCATCGGTATTGAATGCATCTATCACGGACACCATCATTACGGATGTGCTCTTCCTATCTGAGTGCCGTATAAAATATGTACCCATTTATGTCGTATCCTTGCCATGTGATAATTGTAAATTGTGGCCCTTTTGCCAACCATAGCAACGTATCATCACTTGATGACCTCCCAGTCATAATTTGCACCTTTAACCATTCGTTGAACCGGCGGTTGTGCTCTCGTGATCCAAACCTCCGACCGTGCGGATTACGTTGGCGTACCATGTCTTTGTGCTCGTCGATGTGCGGGGACACTTGGGTCATGTGTTGCAAGACCGTGAAATGGGCTTGAGCGTGCGTATCGGATCGGGAGTGATCGATTTCTTCCGATGGTCCCGATACCATCCGGCCTTCCTCATGGCGAGATAGAGGCACACCTATCGGTTCCACCTGAGCCATGTAGTCGATGCAGAACTCAATGACCTCTTCGGTTGCATAACCTTCGATGATGCTGCCCTCCGGTCGAGATCGATTCCGTACGTAGGACTTGAGAATTCCCATATACCTCTCGAACGGGTACATATGACGTAGGAACACAGGACCACATATCTTTATCTCTTTCATAAGATGAACAATGAGATGGACTATGATATCAAAAAATGACGGAGGGAAATACATCTCAAGTTGACATAGAGTCGTCACCACCTCGGCCTGTAGAGCATCTAGTCCTTCGGGATCGATGACCTTCTGAGCAATTGAGTTGAAGAAATAACACAGCCTCAAGATTGCCACTCGGACCTTGTTCGGCAAGATACCCCTAATTGCAACAGGAAGCATTTGTGTCATCAGCACATGATAATCATGAGACTTCATACCAATTAATTTCAAATCTTGCATAGAAACAAGTTTCTTAATGTTAGCGGAGTAACCAGACGGGACTTTGACACCATGCAAGCTTTGGCACAATTCATTTCTCTCGGCCTTGGACATAGTGTAGCAAGCTGGTGGAAGGTATGTTCGTCCTTTATCGGTCTCTTTCGGTGCTAACTCGGTCCTTATGTTCATATCAACCAAGTCACGTCGTGCGTTAACACCATCCTTTGTTTTGCCACTAATGTTGATGAGAGACCAATCAAGCTTTCACATACATTCTTCTCCACGTGCATGGCGTCGATCGATGACGAACTTCTAAGTGCTCCCAATAAGGCAAGTCCCCAAAATTGACCGCTTCTTCGGATGTTCTTCGACGGGTTTTAATTTACGTCCCTTCCCAAGCACAAAATCGATATCCTTAACCATATCATAGACCTCTTTCCTCTAAAAGCCCTTGAGCTAAACTGTCCTCGTTATTTCCGTCGAATTGTTTCTTCATCTTGCGGTATGGGTGACTCACGGGAAGGAACCTACGGTGACGCATATACGATTTTGTGCGAGTTGTTGACCATACACTCTCCGTAGCATCTAAGCGGTGCGGACGAGCTTTGGCTCCTTTCGCATCGGCTTGACGAGTTACCAAGGCGGGAAAATCATTGATAGTGCGAGAACAACATGGCGCGTAAGAGAAGTTCTCTCGTTTGTACGCATCCCATACTTGTACCCCTTCGTTCCACGATATCACAAGATCATCCGATAATGGTGCTAGGTACACATCAATATCGTTCCCGTGTTGCTTGGCCCTTGGATAAGTAGTGACATCAACATGTACTTCCGCTTCATACACGACCAAGGAGGAAGGTTTTACATACATAGATTCACGGGCGGGTGCTATGTCATTTGCTCATGTTACCGAAAGGATTCATTCCATCGTACTCAACCCTAACCTTATGTTCCTCGGTTCCGCACCGAACTCTTTGAAGGTCCGATCGAAGTTTCTCCATCGGCGCGAATCGGCAGGTGTCTTAGTTTTCATCTTTCTTACGCTCCTCAGAGTGCCAACGCAGCAATCTTGCCTCCTTTCGGTTCGCAAATAAACGCTTCAAACGTGGGATCACAGTGAGATACCACAACACCTTAGCAGAGGTCCTTGCTTCACCTTAGCGATATTCTTACGCTTGTATCGGGATGCTTTGCACACGGGACATACATGCAAGTCTGCATACTCTTTACGATACAAGATACAATCGTTCGGACATGCATGTATTCTTTCTACTTCCATTCCCAATGGACAAAGAACCTTCTTGGCTTGGTAGGTGGTCTTTGGGCAACACGTTTCTCTCGGAAGAATGTCCGCTAGGAGACCTAACAACGCCGTGAAACTCTTGTCGGACCAACCATTGCTCGCCTTTAATTTCAGCAGTTCAAGTACGGTTGACAACCTTGTGTATTCCGGCTTGCAGCCAGGGAACAAAGGTTTCCCCGAGTCCTCCATTAAGCGCTCGAATTTACAAAACTCTCTCTCACTGTAGTTTCCTTCTGCATCGCGTAGCATCTGATCCAGATTGTCATCGTACGACCTATCATCATCAAAAACACAGTCCACATCCGGCATATCGTTGACTTCCTCGGCAATGTCATCATTATTAACTTCCTCGGCGATGTCATCATTATTAACTTCCTGTATAATCTGCTCTTCACCGTGACTGGTCCAACATGTATACCCTTTTTTGAAACCCCTTCGAATCAAGTGCCCTACGATCTGCGTCGGGTTGTTAAAAATCTTCAGATTACCGCAATCAATGCATGGACAGTACATAAATTCTATCCCCTTATTCAGCATATCCTGCTCCGCGGCTCTTTTAAAAGCAATCATGTCATTAATGTACTCTTCGCTCACACGGTTCGCACCGTACATCCAGTTTCGGTCCATCTACGCTACAAATGTAACAATTAGTAGTGTTAAATTATATTAATAAACTGCAAATACGTTACTCCTCCTATTAACTAAATATACTAAAATTGATTAAAGATAAACCTAGAACAAATATAAAGAGTTAAAGATTGTTACCCTCGGAGCTCACGACGAAAATTCCTAATATCCCGCGAGATTCCTCACTGTCCTTCTCCTTCAGGCCACAGTGCAATGTGAGACTTAAATGAACAGGGCAAGAGAAGAGCCACAGTCGAAATGCACCTCCCCCATAAGCTTATCCCACTCACAAAACACCCACAGCCGAAACAAAACACTCATTCACAACACCCAAACCGAGAGCTACCACCAAAGCCAAGCCTCACAAAGCAAGCATGCAAGCCAAATAGTCATAAGTTGCTAGGGCAACCCACAACCAAGAACAAGGCAAGCAAAATAAACAAGCCTCCTACAGCCAACACAAAGCAAAGCTTCTCAAGCCCCTCTATTCCAAAGAAGAGATCGAGGCGCTAAAGCGAAGTGCATCGGTCTTTATATTTATAAGGGTGGTATATCACAGACGGTTCTTATTCCCAACCGTCTGTGATATGAGTATATCACAGATGGTTCCTCTCACTAACCGTCTGTGTTGAACTTATACAGACGGCTCCATGTGGAACCGTCTGTGATATCCTCCATATCACAGACGGTTAGTAAGGAGAACCGTCTTTGATATACTCACATCACAGACGGTTCTATTCACAAACTGTCTGTGATGTGAGTATATCACAGACGGTTCTCCTTATTAACCGTCTGTGATATGGAGGATATCAAAGACGGTTCCACATGGACCCGTCTGTATAAGTTCAACACAGACGATTAATGAGAGGAACCGGCTACTGTGAGTCGAGCAGGCAACGCCCTAGCACATATCTCATCACCTCGAGGGCCAAGCCTCATTAGGTTGGTCCCGGACACACTCTAACCTCGAACATCTCGACATGTTGGTGTACATCAATCGATCACATATAGATGTCCAACTCAGTGTCACCCATTGAGTTCGTGTATGTTAATGTGTGCGTGCCTATCAACCTCTCGTGCCTTAAAGCTCCATTGCAAAGGGCTCCATGTGCCTCGGACTAACAGGTCAGCTGCACTCATCGCTACGTGTTCACGTGAATCAACCTTGCGCACCTTGACATTCTGTCGTTCCCCGAAGGCTAAGCCTCGGCCACGCCTAGGCGAGTCAAGCTTGGCGCTCCAACACATACCTCCACATGTCGAAAGTAATGAGTCAAAGAATTCCTCCACGTAACTTCAGCATCTCAGCCAGCCAACGCATGATCCCATGGCTGTATGTGACTCCGCACCCTTTTCATGCGACGGTGAACCCCCCGACGTGACCTGAAATTATCCTTGTGGAGCAGCGACCCTTCAATGAAGACTAACAGAACCCACCTTGGGGTGCATGCCGAAGCCGTTGCCTTGAATTCGTGCGTGCTAAGGTAAATTAACATAGTGTTGGAGTGTGCGCAGGTTATCAGTGGAATCGTCGACCCGAGGCCTTGCGTCGACCCAATTTATAAGCTTGTGCGTCGGCCCAGGCGAGCGGTTGATGACCACCCAGATCGGCATGGGGCTACTGTTAGGGGAAGGTCTCCGCACTATCGAGTTGACGATAACCTTGTGTAAGCATGACACCCCGGACAGATCCACCTCGGACGAGGTCCGAGGACCAACCCTGGATAGAATTCAAGGACCAACCTCGACGAGGTCCCATCGACACCCACATAGGCAGAACGCCGACAATGTCATGTGTCTCGAATGTGGCGGGACCCACTTAACACGATGGATGGAAGTACCCTCGGAAGTACTCTAGAAATAGGACCCCTTCTAAATGGAGAGGAGAAGACCACTTGTAGTTCTTTCCACACATACGCAATACATTAGTACGGACCCTCGCGTGTGATTCTCATTGAGGTCCCCTTCGCACCCTCAGTGGTTGACGCGTCCAACCAGGGGTGCCACAAATTTACTAGCTGATCTGGTATCGACGATAGTTTGTGGGCTAGTGCAAATGCGGTGTCGCAGCCGAGATGATAACGAAACAATGGCGACCGGTATGGTGGCAACGATGACTAGGACGAAGCAATGGCCACAGCATGATGGCGATGGTGACGAAGCGATCGTCGAATCCGGCCGACGAAGGTTTGGATCCGGTCTGATCTGAGTCGCGGCGGTCGGATCCGGCCTCCCGCGACGGCAGCGGCGGCATCTCAACGCCATCAGCGGATCCGCGCCACCTGCACCTCCCAATCCTCTATTGAAGCCTCAAGAAGCCGTAAACCCTACTGGATTACTTGCACTTAGATAGTTTCCACGGACCCTCTATAAATTTGGGGATTTCTTTCCTCCTTTTTCCCTTTTACGAGCAGGGGATGCATAGGAACGGATGGCCCATGGGCCGCTCATGGCTGCGTATAATCCGAGAAGTTGGTGGGTTATATTAAAAGAGAGAGAGAGAGAAAAGGCATGTAGGACCCACTATGTACAAAAAATATATAAAATATATCATTGCAGAGTTAGTTAGAGGCAAACTCGTTGGAGTAGTTATCTATACTGATTTTAAGGTGATGCGGAGATGACACGGAGAAATTACAGTTGAATAATTAATGTACAAGAAAATTTATTATATATCATCGAATAACTCTTTTTTTTACGATATTCCATCGAATAACTCCTTTATAATATAATATGTTATCCGATTCTAAATTTTCTTCACAATATACCATCATCGTCACTTCTCCACCGAGCACCTCAGTTAAGCCCCGAGAAAAGACCATTTTGCCCTCATTTGTCACATTTTGTTGCTCGTAATGTGCTTTAAATTACCACCGAGTTACAGTAGTATCCAATTCACTTGTAGACTTTGGACGGGAGTAATTTGCAATGAGCAAAAAAAAATTGGCATGAAGTGAAATGTGACATCTAGGGGTAAAATAGTCTTTTCTCATGGCTGAACAGAGGGGCTTGGCAGAGAAGTGACAGTGTGACATATTGTGAAGAAAATTTAAAACTCGATGACATATTGTGAAGAGTTATTTGATAGTGTATTGCGAATTATTCCTACATATAATGAATTTTCTCTTAATAGTGTATTGCGAATTATTCCTACATATAATGAATTTTCTCTTAATATACGCATGCCGGTCCCGGTCCATGAGGCAGTACGAGGCTACGAGCTAAGCTCAGATTGAGATCGCGTTTGGATCCTGGGCGTAACTGCTCGCAGTCACTGGCTCACGCTGGTGATCTGAAGCTACATCAAGAGCCCAATCCGTAGGCAGGCACTAGCACGAGGAGAGAAATCAATCAAGGTCAAGGACACACAGTCACACAACCTAATAAAGTTCTCACCCTTCGACTCGCACTGGCTCTCACTCACTCTTTGCATATAGAGCCAGCCATTCAAGAAGAAGAAATGCCAGTGTATAATAATTTTCTGTAAACTCTCAAGTCTGGAGACACTGAACTTTATTAGGCAGATACGACGACAAAGTACTGCTTTGCTAAATGGCATGTTTCGGGGGGTGCAAGAGCAAAAGACGTTCTTGTAAGTCCTTAAAAGGGTAGCCTCCCCGGCTGCGGCTGCTGCCACTACTGCAAATCCCAATAAAGTGAGAGCAGAAAGGAAGGAGGAAAAGCAGGCTCCCCTTCTACTCCCCTGTGCTCTCATCTTTGACTCCCCCCACAGGCCAAACACTACACATTTCAGTCCAAGAAACACACGCCAGGAACAACACCAAAGCCAACTCCGGAGTTGAGACTCCCTCCTCCAATTCATTGCAATTACTCTTCCCTCCAAAAGAGACACTGATCACCAAAGGTAGGGAGCGTGATGAGTGCTCTCCTACTGTTCTTGCTGCTGCTTTCTGGAGTGTCCTTCGGCAGCTGCATAAGAATAGGCAATGGTGGCTATGAGGAGTGGAGGCTGGGCACGGCGACGTACATCAAGGAGTCCCAGGGGCATCCACTTAATGATGGTATGTATGTATTTTAGCTTCTTAATCATTCTCACTTGGATAGATATATAGAATCAAGAACAGCAGCAATGTCTGTTCTTTCTCTCTCCTTTTTCTTTCTTTCTGCATTTTATTTTGTTGGAATGGTGAGTGTAGTTTGCAAAGTTGGATGAATGGCAAGCAGATGGTGTAATATTAGACAGATCCGGCATAGTGGGCAGGGAAGGGCTACTAAGAAGTCGCAGTAGAAAGCAGGAGGAGGAAATATTCGCTATTGAAACTTCCCTTTTCATTCTTCAGATAGATTGTGACTCTTGGAAGTTGGAACTGCACAGACTGTGACTCTTGGAACCGCCCATTCCTTGTATAGTTGTATGTTCTGTAGATGAGAGGAGTATTCTATTGTGATTTGTGAAAGTGTAGAAAAAAGGTCAAGAATTATATAAAACAAAATGTTGATGGTAATGCTAATGCTAATGCCGTTGCCGTCCTTACCATTAACATTTTCTTCTTGATCCGTAAAGAAGCTTTCTTTGGTGCATTAGTGCACTAATGCTGTCCTAGTCCTAGAAAACTAATGCTGTCCTAATCAGCCGAAAGAGAGAGAAAAAAAGTTATGGAGTGGAGGACATTTTTGAACTAAATATTTTGTATCCTTTTCTTTTTGGGTAAGTTGTGGAAATAATGAGGCGCATTGAATGCTTTGACAATCCTAATTATGAGAGGCAAGCTAGTACAACATGAGCTTTTCTTCCTGTTACTGTCTGTACTGAAGTCATGCAGTGTACCTTTACAGTAATTGCTCCATAGAACTAGACTCTGAAATCTGAACATCATATTGGCTGAATAGTTCATGACAACTATACATTGTTTCTTCAAAGGTTGGCATTTGGATCCAACTTAGAATCCTGGATTCAAGGATACCCATCTTTACATCCATTTGGTCAATGTTGATTCTTTCTATATTACTTCATGAGAAAACAAACTTCTAAACCTACGTCAGAATCCTAAATTCAAGGATATCCATCTTTGCATCCTTTTGGTTAATGATGATTCTCTCTGTTCAATGTTTCCGTAGAATTGATCAATTGATGTATGATTTTGTTTAATGCAATGAGAAAACGAATTTGTTTTTTTTATGCAATGGTTCTTTCGATTCCCAAGGTGGTGGTGCCTGTGGGTATGGAGACCTGGACATCTTCAGATACGGGAGGTACACGGCCGGCCTAAGCAGCGCACTGTTCGTGAGGGGCAGCGCCTGCGGCGGCTGCTACGAGCTCCGGTGCGTGAACAACATCCTCTGGTGCCTGCGGGGCAGCCCGACGGTCGTCGTGACGGCGACCGACTTCTGTGCCTCGAACTTCGGCCTCCCCGACGATTTCGGCGGCTGGTGCAACTTCCCCAGGGAACACTTCGAGATGTCGGAGGCTTCGTTCCTCCGGGTTGCCAAGGCAAAGGCTGACATTGTTCCAGTGCAGTTCAGAAGGTAACAGTCAGTACATACTACCTGTTCTTGAATTGCTCAATTGCTCATTGGTCTCTTTTAGCTTATCATTCTGCAACTAGCTAATGTGTGAGTTCATATGCAAAAGTATGACACTATCATTCAGTTGTGCATTTGGTGTGGTTCTTCAGCCCGCCGCAGTACTGCTTTTGCAAAAGTTTAGAATGATGTTTGGTCATTGGAAATGGAACATAGAATATGTGATACTGCACGTTTCAAGCCACTTTGCATTGTTGGCTACTGGGTAGAAAGCATCAGGCTGAAGAGTGTAGAGAAAAGGAGCAGCTTTAATCAGCGCTCCTTTCCTCTTTTTAATCCTGACTTCTGGTTTTTAATTATGAGCACTTCCCCAGTTTCAGACAAATGCTATGGGTTTTTAATTATGAGCACTTCAGTACTTCACCAGTTTCAGACAAATGCTATGAGTATGTCCCAACTGGTGCAGGAGTATACAACAAGTATCCTTTATACGAGATAAGATTAAGTTATTGTTATGTACTCATCTCTGCCAAAAGAGGCCATCCCACTTTGATGATCACCACCATGCATAAATCAAGAAGCGTTTCGTTGTGGATTTGATGTAAAATAGCCATTGATGATGATGGTGCAGGGTGAGCTGTGACAGAGCTGGCGGCATGCGGTTCACGATCACAGGCAGCGCCAACTTCCTCCAGGTGCTGATCACCAACGTGGCCGCCGACGGTGAGGTCGTCGCCGTCAAGGTGAAAGGGTCGAGGACCGGGTGGATACCGATGGGGAGGAACTGGGGGCAGAACTGGCAGTGCGACGCCGACCTACGCGGCCAACCGCTGTCGTTTGAGGTCACCGGAGGGAAGGGGAGGACGATCACGTCGTATAACGTCGCGCCATCTGATTGGATGTTTGCACAAACGTTTGAAGGCAAACAGTTCGCTGAATAGCTGTGGAAAGGGTTGCGAGCTCCGATGGTTGTAGTTAGAATTACAGTGGAAAAAATGTTGGGTCTCATTGTTGTGACCCAAGAACGTGAAGTGTGCTTGCTCTGCTCACCATGTCCAACAGAAATATAGAAAATTGCTTCAGGCTTGTCGCAAAGATTCGATCGAGCACGGCACTCTTATCGGCTAGTGAGCTACGATTCCAGACACATGACCAGTACTGGAATGCCATAAGGCAATTATATCTTGTCGGACATGTCATGTGGCATATGAAGACCAGGCTCGCAGCCTTGCGAACCAATATGTAAACGAGAAACTTTGCACCTAAGCCCAGCCGAGCCCTTGAGCCCATCATTGCATAAGCATGCAAATGGCAATGCAGCATGAATGAGTCACTGCAAATGTTCAGATCTTGATCTGTCATTACAAAGTGACATCTTCTTATAATTTTAAAACTATATCCTTTTATACCACTACAGCTAACTCTGTTAGATTTTCCCGTATTACCCCCCCCCTATTTTTCCTCCTTTTTCTTCTGCACCTATCGCCCACCGCCTCCTCTACTCGTGTCATTGCCGCCGCCTCTCACCGGCGGCAAAGGCACTGACCGTCGCCACCCCCTCCTCGTCGTCTTCTCTCTCACGCTCTTCCTCGCTCCAGTCACCGCCGCTCGCTCCCTCCATCGCCGCCCGCAATGTCACTCGCTCCCGCTGTTCACTCCAGATTCGTCGCCACCGACCGCCCGCGTTGCTTACTCCCACCCTCTGCTCACTCTAGATCCATTGCCACCATAGAGCCACTGACAATGACCTCGATCTGGCGATAAGACCTCAATCCGACACGTGGAGTCCTCGATCTAGGCCGAGAGATGGAGAGACAGGGAGTGAAGAGAACTGGGGGTTGCTCACTTCTCTGATTCTCCCCGCACGCCATGGCCATATAGCCACCCTGCACCACCATCGTTGCATCTAGCCACCACACGCCACTACCGTCGCCATCCAACCTCCATGCGCCGCCACAACCACTGCTGCATCTTGCGTCCTTGCCGCCACCGGCTCCAGCAACTGCTCCGTTGAGCTGTCATCTGCACCCGTGTCATGATCAACTTCTTGATGGGAGGGGCAGTCGAATCGAGCGCAGGTCGGAGATGGGGAGAATTGGAAAAGAAAGAGAAGTGAGAGATGAGCTAATAAGGATAGGGGCAAACTGGTCTTTCCACACCCTTGACTACCAGAAAATAGTCAACAATGACATAAAAAGGTATGTTTTCGAAATTGTAATGGTATGTAAAGAGAGATGTCATTTTGTAACAACATATTAGAGATCCAGAACATTTGCAATGACAAATTTCCCCAATGCAAAACGGAAGAAGTAAAAAGTCTTTCCTCCTAGTCAAAAGCGCACAACAAAATTTGGTTTGCTTCCAAGCATTCGATCCAACTTGCACCTATTTGGTGCAGACTTGCTATACATAATTCACCACCTGCGAAGCTCTAAACTTTCGTAAGCGAGGAAACCACTACTTACAAATAAACAAGGAATCCACTTGATCCACTATTTGTAAACAAACCGGCACGGTTGATGATTTGAGTTTAAGCAGAAGGGTCAGGATCTAACTGCGGCAGCAGCACTAGAATAGTTGCATTTGGTATTTAAAGAAGGCATCACGCATCGGCCTCCAAACAAGGCTCTACTACCTGGAGAGAAATAATTAATCAGAGGCATGAGTAAGATAATAAGAGGAAAAAAAAAAAAGAATTGTGAGTTGAGTTAAAAAAAACTAGAGAAAAAGGAACTGGGTGAAAATGGCTCGTATACAATGTTTTAAGGCCTCGATTACAGAATATAAAAAAAAACACAACAGTTACCGTGCATTTTCATTCTCCATCACTGCTTAAGACTCCTCGAAGGGCCCCTTCGTAGCCTCTTCAAAAAAGGGCGAGGAGTTCCAGCCTCAGTTTGTGAGGACTCACCTTCGAAATCATCTGATAGCGGATTATTAGTTCATATAAGAAAATCAATTCAGAAAATTAAGTGTTTTTATTATTCTTGTTACTTCACAGATTCTGTTTTGTCTACACAACATGCCTACCTTCGCTGTTCTTGTGCATCGATGGGGTGACATTCGAAGATTTCTTTTGCTTGTTGGCAATCGTTGGGGTTACCTTGACATTCTGAGCACACAAAAGGATTAAGTTATTTAATTTCATCTTTGACCTTAAAAAAATGAAGTACATATAATCTTTGGATTTCTAGTTACCTTTACATCTTCTTCATCTTGAGTAAATCTTTGAACCTCATTGTTATCAGAGCTCATTATCTTTGTATTTACCTTAGTTGTCTCTTCCTGCTGGGCAACCCTATCGCGCCCATCATAACCAGATCTCTTCTCACCTATCACGATGACACCACGTCCCATCTGTTGCTCTGGAACCTCACATTTCCCATTGAAGGGTGGCATGTAGCAAAACCTGAAATTTCAGAATGTCAACACTTCAGACCTGTTGAAAAGCATGGAAAGAAAGAGGCTATCCCATATTCCCATGTATAAACTTTACTAAATCAATATATTGTTCCTGTTTCTTCAAGTCCTATAATTGCGATGACACAAGACAATCCAAAAATAACTTGAACTCATCAATGCATAGCTTTCGATGCAAATATTAATTATCTGATGAATACTAACCACAAACTGAACATTCATTCAGTAAGCTGAGAGACCGGCAAGATGAACTAGTCTATTACACTTTCTATAAAGAAAGATCATCAGCAGTTAACATGTAAATTATTACTAGAGTTGTGTCATGGTAGCCAAGATGGGTACAATCGATATGTTGCAAACTGAAGATTTCAAATTTTGCCCGACAAGATTGGGGGCCACTCAAAAAAAAATCCTTCAGATAAAATCATAAAATCACTACATTTCATCAACTATGCGCATCCTGTAAGATAAATGAGACCATGATTGCCTGATACAAACCATTCATCCGGTAGAGACTCTGTATCGAAACCCGCATTCAACATTCTCCATTTACGACAGCTGTAGCACTGAACCCAGTCTTGATCAGCCTTGTAGCGCTCACCCCCTCTTCTCTGGATGAAGAAAATTAAAAGAGTGAATAATGCTTAAAAAAAGAGTGAACATAATCTTTTCAGAATAAAATGGAAGAATCTGAAAAGTAAAATGAGAACTAAAGTATAATCATTTGGCTCCTGATGGCTAAATAGAAACAAGGATAGGAGAGCAACCCTCGTATGGTCGTACCTGCCCCCACTCCCTGACAACATGATTATATACATGTTAATATATGTATTTCCCAGAGTAAATACATGTATATTCTGCAGGAAAGTTACATGTATATCCCACCCATATATACATGTCTATCCCCTTATTTACAAATGACTCAAACTTTTAAATGCATCATATTCATATATTGTCTATAAAATAACTAAAATTCTTTCTGAGTGTATAGGTACCATGATGGTATGAGATGGGAAATTAATCCCATACAAAGCCGCACTCAGTTGCCATCCCTACTCATGTATGGCTAACATTTTCTTTATTAGAGCTGTCAAATACTTGGCATACACAAAAATAGAGTAGTATTTCCCATTAAATGTATGATCAAAAGTTGTGTCTGCTATCAAACCTATGTTGTACAGTGTTGTCATCTACTTGTATCTTGTCGTTCTTTTCTTTTGAAAGGTTAAGTTGTCCAATGCAAAGAGATTTCACAAAGCACTTCATGACCAGTTATATAGAGAGGTGGGTATCTACAAATATTTTCCAATATATACTAAATTATACATTCATACCAATTCGAGATTATCAAAATTTGAATCCCAGTATTCATCTGCTTTCCTACCGAGCCACTCCTCCAGTTTAGCATACATTTCACAATCTTGAAACCCTTGTTTGCTGTTAAGAACCCATGAATTACCATCTTCATCATCCTGCCAAACAAATGGGAAGTTTATTCCAGGGACGCAAGAATAAAACAACATGAAAACTGGACTTCAAGGCACTCAGAAGTCAAAACAACAAACATGCATAGCAAAGCCAAGATATTCTCGACCATACAATGAGATCTGTAATATCTGCAACTCCTATTACTCCACGTCCCATGTCAGCATTATGCTTTTGGCCTCCAACTCGTTTGTAAGACTGAAAAGAGAACACAAAATCAAAAGTCGGAAAAACCATGCACAAATGAAGAGGTAAGAACATTCATACTAATATGTGTGAAAGTACTGCAAAATGCATAAGCCTTAGAGTGCAAATAGCTTGCTACAATAAAACACATATATTGTTTGCAATGTACAACTAAATCCACTTGAACATGATACAGCTCAAGCTAATTACTTCAAACAGATGGGGCTAAAATTTGCTCTCTGAAATGACCCATAATTTTTAAGCAGGTCATAAGTAGCAATTAAGTGAATAATTAGCACTAATTAAGTAATTAAACAAATCACTTATTAATAATAATAATAATAATAATAATACCCATAGCAATTAGTGCCAACTGGCATAAATAGCAGAGATTGCAATTCCTCCACTTCATCCACCAAACCATTCCATTGAAGCCAAATGATTATTGAGCCCCCTCTACCCACTAGTCCACCACAACAAAAATTAGAAAGGGGATGAAGGAGCAAACAGTGGAGGAGGAGAAGCAACAGAGGAAGCAGTGGAGGAGAAGGGGGAACAAGGGAGCTTGAGCGGCGCGGCAGCACCATCGACGCTGTTGTGGTGTCGAGCGGTGGTCAATGGCTGGGGCGGCGAGCCGAGGCAGCTCAAGCGGTGTGGCGCGCGGCGACGGCTGAGAAAGCGGCCGGCGCGAGGCGGCGCGCTGGAGCGGCACTAGCGGGAGGCGGCGCGCAGGAGCAGCATCGGGGAGCAACCGGTGGCGAGGCGGCACGCAGGAGCGACCTCGGTGGAAGGCGGCGGCTCGGTGGGCCGGCTCAGCCGGAGGGAGGCAGAGGAGGTAGAGGAGCCGGAGGGTGGAACATCTTTGGAGGAAGAGAAGAAAAGAAGAGATAGGAAGAAAGAATGGGGGAAAAGAAGGAAGAAAGATGAAGCTGTCGGCTGGGGAAGGAAAAAAAGGGAGAAAAAAGGAAAGAGAGGAAAGAAAGGAAAAGAAAAGATGAAAAAGGAGAAAAAAAGGGAAGGGAAAGGAAAAAGAAGGAAAAAGGCAAGAAAAAGAGGAAAAGGCGGAGGCATAGATCCGGCGGCGACGTTAGTGGCTGCGGACGAGTGGCTGAGAAGATGACATCCGGTAGAGTTTCACACGCCGAGTGTTTGCATAAATGAGAAGAGTATCCGAAAATAGCAACCAACATAAACTAAACCTTGTGCACTCAGGCAAGTCGTCCTTGATCATCTTGGTAGTCGTATTTCCGTACAAATTATTTTCACTTGCGATAAATATTATCTACCTACATAAATTGTTTTATAATAAAATAAGCTGTATAGGTGTTGATTGCAATACGTATGTCTGGTGGCTAGTTGATGGAGCAGCTGGCCACGAAAGATTAGTAGGTGGGTCGAGGGTGCCCTAGTTGGGTTTGATGCTGAGTGTGAGGCCCTCTACATACGGATTATATTTAATGATGAAACCACTCTCACTAACGTTAGTGAGCTGTAATATTCGTGTCGACCATGGACCCGTTAAGACGGGCTGAGCTTAGTATCCCTATCAAGTAATAATACCTCCACACGGGAACATACTATTGTAATTTCCTTTTTGTTTTAGCGCGGAGGGATTCCAGCCTAGGGAGTTGGGTGTTGTATATCGCCCAGTAGCGCTATATTGCACTGGTAGAGTAGCGTGTTGTGGTCGTTGATTGGATACGGGTCTGAGAAACGAGGGTAGGGCGCTCGCCCTCATCTAACCGCCAACAGGGCTTTTCCTGTCGAGGTAGCGAGGCTCTGAGGCCTGATTAGCCAGGGAGGCGAGAGATCGCCCTCCAAGCTCGGCCGAGACTCTTCTCGACGAACAAGGAGGCTCTGATCTTTAGCCAACCGGTGAAGGACTAACTTTGTTTATTTCTTTGCTTGATTGATAATGGATACATGCTATCCCTTTTATAGGGACGACCCAACTTGACCCCTAAGAAATAATCTATAAGGAAACTTATCTCTAACAATCCAATCTAATAAGAACTTGTCTAACTAATAGATACTACCAAACACCTAACAAATAGATTCCTAAATAGCAAACCTGCCTAATACCCGTGCTACTACAGTACACATGGCGCTACAGTGCACCCACGCTACAGTACTTTCACGGTTATTGAACCATAACATTACACCCCTCGCGGCGAGGCAGCTCGTCCTCGAGTTGCAGTGGTGGCCACGATTAAAGTCCTTGGTGGCCCGTGTTGATGAGAAGGTACGATGACGATGTCGCTTCACGTGGACGAGGATCAACGAAACTCCAATGGACAATAGTCATGTTGTCGAGTAAGATCTTCTGCTCTTCACTATTAGCCTTCAATTTCTCCAAGAGAGAGTGTGTGGCACCGGAAGCCATGGTGAGTGGCTCTGATACCAAATGTTGTGGTCATTGATTGGATACGGATCCGAGAACCGAGGGTAGGGCGCTCGCCCTCATCTAACCGCCAACAGGGCTCTTCCCTGTCGAGGTAGCGAGGCTCTGAGGCCTGATTAGCCAGGGAGGCGAGGGATCGCCCTCCAAGCTCGGCCGAGACTCTTCCCGACGAACAAGGAGGCTCTAATCTTTAGCCAACCGGTTAAGGACTAACTTTGTTTATTTCTTTGCTTGATTGATTATGGATACATGCTATCCCTTTTATAGGGACGACCCGACTTGACCCCTAAGAAATAATCTATAAGGAAACTTATCTCTAACAATCCAATCTAATAATAACTTACCTAACTAATAGATACTACCAAACACCTAACAAATAGATTCCTAAATAGCAAACCTGCCTAATACCCGTGCTGCTACAGTACACGTGTCGCTACAGTGCATCCGTGCTACAGTACTTTCACGGTTATTGGACCATAACCTGGCGGGTGCGACCCGACTACAACAGTTTGGGGAAACCCAGCTGGGTGGAGGTATTAAGTACGAACATCAAGAAATGCTCTGGACTTTGACCTAGCACCGCATTAAAAGAAACACAGAAGTCCGAAGGCTTTACAGTCATGGGTTACCGTAGGTAAAACAATACAAACTCTGCAAAGTTAAAACATGATCACACCTGTCTCCTGGATTGGAGTCTACGGGGGCCTTTTTAGGGCTCGAACCCACGATACGAGTGACTAGTAGATTTTTAAATTGAACTTGTTTTTCCTCACATAAAAATGTATTTTAAAACTATTGTGATTCCAGGTAGGGACTAAAGATGGATGAGGTTAATTATTCATAGCATCAACTTTGCATATTAAGTGCTTGCTGAGTACAATCGTACTCACCCTTGCTATTAATCCCTCTTGTTTAGAAGCAACGAACCAGATACATTAAAGCAATGCTATTTCTTGCGGTGAGGCTACTACCTGGAGGACTTCGTACCACTTCATTCATGCCAAAATCCTAGCCTTAATGCTGACAGGTGCGAATTAAAGGTAATCCTAACTATTTTTCTGCTACAACACTCTGATTAGGGTCATTACTCGAGAAAGCGTGTCTTTGTCGGGTAATAATCCTTAAGCCGGTGTCTTCACCAAATATGTGATGGCACAGGGCATCACACTCTCCAACTCTACTCTAGCAAGCAATGCAAAGAAAATATATTTGTGGACCCTAATTGAGTAAAAGTGTTGTAGTTTGTAGAATGTATCAAAACTTGACCTTGACAATGATTTTTGAATGTGAGCAACTGGGCATGAGCATGACTGACTGATTCTAATGCGGCATGGATGGGAGGATCCATGTATGGAATATAGCTGAATGAAAATGGACAAGTTTGTGTGGTTAACAGTTTAATACTAGAACAGCAAATCTCATTCTCACCTCTATTAGGCGACCATGCCAATACAAGAAAATTCCACAGTTCATTCTGTCCCATTCTATATTGCTCCTTCCCAGAGTCAATTGAATAGTCCTACCCATAATTTCACCAGACATAACAGAAGTCTTGTTAAGGCTCTTTGCCAAAGGGCGGGTTTTGACCTACCAAGAAAAAAAAAGGAAATGAAAACAAGCCAAGAATATAAATATGTCACAACATAGAAATATGACATATGAGTGTCTATTTACCAAAGACCCTTGGACAGAGATCTTCATCCGAGGATTCAGGAACATAACTTCCAAATAGGATTGAAGTGAATAGTCCAATGGCACCTACAGAATATGATGAAAGAATTAGTTAAGCCAGGCCATGTTTTTATCATTTCCATGAAATAAAAGTGCATGGAAAGAATCAGAAATATGAAATTACAAACCATTGCAACTCATGCTTAGCAAAAATGGCTAAGTTCCAAATCACAGTCATGCACAGCATACGAGATACAACGTACTGAATGTGTGAATGCTATGTCAATGCAAGCTCATCAAGATCCCCAAAACCGACTTTTTATAGCGAAACCAAAAACCGACCTTAAGGCAGTATAAAAAACATAAAATTAATTTGTCTTTCCAGTTGCCATAGCAACCCTTCAGAAAGATACAATGAACTTACAGTCCTCTTGTCTCGAAAGGAAAAGAAAAAATAAATGATGATGATAAGTTACAGGACGTACCTTGTTACTTGTTTGTCCTGGACGTGATCGGATTCTTCTCGAACGGATTAATATGTCTCCACGACCATGGTGGACAGGATTTTCAGAAGGCATCCCCGAATTCCAGTCCAAGGTGTGATCTGTACCCCATCTATCTAAATTCCATATATAAATCTGTGTTCCAGTACCCTCTTCACCAAATAAACCTAGCTTTTCTCCAATGAAATACTCATTAAAGGGAGAAAATTCCTTAATAGCATTCAGGTTATATTCTGCAGTAGCTTCAGACTGGACACTCGAATCAACTTCCATGTATTGCCCTTCCTTACGATATGTCACTACAGGGATCTCAAGATTCTGCAGTAAATCATACTATGTTAGCTTTAACATTCCCAATTGACTAACAATGAAGGCAGTAAGTAGAACCGTGCTTACATCTTTATTTTCATTAAATGACTGAGATAGAAAGGCCACCGATCTGGAAGTTGAAGTTTGGGTAAGCACAACTACATCTTTTCCAAGTTTCATAGCACCAGTCTACAAAACAGCACCCACAAAACATTAAACTTGACAATAACAAAATAATTTTCACACCAATAAATATGTGCATGCTACATTTGGTCGAACAAGACTGCAGATATGGAAATAAACCGTTTAGAGCAAAGTGAAGGTTGGAGGTGTATGGTTTTACCTCCTTAAATCGAGTGGATAAAAGAGAACATTAGCAGAGGCTATGTTTCCTGTATGACAATTCCTACCAGTGCAAACCAGGAAGTTTCAATAGAAAAACTTATAGTTATTTCTTAATGTAGTTTAACATTGAACATTCCTAGTCATACTAGCTTACAAGACAAAGGACGGCAGGTACACCAACTCAAGACAAAGGACGGCAGGTACACCAACTTGCAGGATAGCAATAGCATTGCATACTGCAGCACTGATGGTGTATAATACGCAGAAGAACACATGTTGGAAGTATATTGAATAAAAGTTCTCATTTACTCAACAGCATTACACATCTAAGCAGTGCATTATAGGCCGAGGTAAATATGAAGCTATCTATAACACACTCAGACAAGTTTCAGTCACACATTTCAAACAAATCAGACATACCATAGCAATACAACATAAGAAAGCAGGTTGGGATGTAAAAGATTGAAATATATAAAGGTCATCTATAACATAGATCACAGGAATGCAGAGGAATTGAGGACAGCATAAGAAGAGGGAATCAAATACTATGAGAAGAAAGACTGAAAGAAAGGAAGATGAAGCCATTCTACAGCAATTTATTCAGAAATATTTACCTTAAATCCAATACCAAACCTCCCAATCTGATCCTGGCAATGTTCATTTGGTCGTTTGTGACCAAATGAGATCATTCTCATCATTTCAGAATAAGTCATTCCATGCCCATCATCAATTACAGATAAGACAGGAACTTTTCCTTCTGCTTTCTTTGAAAACATAGATTTGATGGAAATATTCAACCTTCCAGAAAGATAAAAGGAGAATTAAACAAGAAAGAAGCAGTTAGCACAATCAAACAACGGGAATAGTCTTTAAAAAACGTTAATGTCACGTCCTAACGAACATATCGGATAGTCGTGAGTTGTGGGAGGTTTTGGCCCCGGCTTCCGGCACCGCCACCGTGACTTAGATGGATACTAGGGCACTCGGTAGCAGCAAGGCGCAAGGGTAGGGCGCAGAACAGGGATCGGCAGAGAGGAGAGATTGAGAGGGGAGATCTAGAGATAACCTCTTGATTGCCTTCAATCAGAATACATAGCATCCTTATATAGTGGATGCTAGACCCTCTTAAGCTAATACGAACTCTTAACACAATCCTTTCCTAATACCAATCCTCTGCCTAATTCCTAAGTGTCTTGAAGGGACTTTAGCTGTTAACTTGCTATATCCGAAAGGGATACCTATATGATCTCTAATAGCAAATCCGGAAGGGATTCCTAAGTCTCCTACTGTTTGGCTGCATCCAGGGAATTCGGATCGGTCTGACTGGTCCTTGCACCGGTCGGACCGGCCAGTGCATCGATCGCACTGGTTGGACCGGTTGGGTCTGCTGCTATGATGCGTGATCGTCGACTATAATGCTTACCCCACATGACAGTTAACAACACTAGCTTCACTGAGGAATTGTTTAGAAAACATATTGCTACAGGTCACGTTCTGTGAAAACTACAGATAAAAGCAGGGTACTTTGTACATAGTCTACACTAATTGAATATGCATGTACACATTCACCTGGAAGAGAAGCAAAATGAGATGGTAAAAACAAGGCCTAGTTTGGCACAACGATGGTCGTCGGTCGATGCCTTTTAATCTACCGTTTTATTTTATTACTTTTGGAAATATTAACTAATAGAAAAGTGAAAACCTTTTCTTAGAGCTACAACAGAAATAATGTATTACTAGAACTAATAAAGATTCTTTTAACTAAGATTACACAGTGCAGCACAACACATTACCTGAGACGCTAAACTTGCCCTAAAAAATGATTCTAAAAATAAATAAACCATCACTTTCTGATTATAGCACCTTGAAGACATGGACATACCTAGATGCGCCAGCATCTCTGGAGTTGTCAATGAGCTCTGCTACTGCTCCAAAGATCCAGCCAGCATGTGTCTGACTGAGTGTTCGCAGATAACTAGGATCTGTGCTCACAAAATTTTTTGTAAGAGTAGCTGTTCTCTTTTTCACTATTGGGTCTAAAACTCCAGGACCATCTTCAACAGACTCGCATGGTGAGGATTCTGGAACTGGTCTATGGAGTTCTGTGATATATGGACCATGATGTTTACATCTACGTGAAGTATTCATCTCCTTTGGATTTGGTCCATTATCACAAATCTCCTCTCTCATGTATGGCATAGGATTTCTGGAGCCATTCGTAGCATTATTCACATGTCTCTCTGGTGGCACAACAAATAAGCAAAGAAAGTCAATAAGCAAAAATAATTTAAATCACCAAAAGTTAATAGCAAACATGGCATATGATGATGCACAGCTTCAACTTCAACTATGGATAGAACACCCCCCTAACAACATGAACAAGTAATCATCCAAATGAAGAAAGTGAAAAAGAAGAATGCTCAGCAAATGTGAGACTTAGGAAATGACATGATGTCACCAACATAAATTAACTGCTAATGATGAAATAGAGATCACTGTAATGTCTTGCTAATGGTCAATCAGCTTCCCGCTATTAAACAAACAATACAACAGGCTGGTTACTCATGAAGGACTAATGAATAACCCATAGTTACCAGATTCGCTATAAAACCCCGCGAATCGTGAACAGGATTCGCCGGAACCCATACCGGTTTAGAGTACGGGGTTCATGTTCGCAGTGAAAATTGGAAAAAAAAAAGTGGCAAACTTCGAACCTGAATCCCATATCACGACTCGGACGAACCGTGTTTCTGGTAACTATGGAATAATCCCAACAAAGCATTCCTGTTCAAGAAGCAACATAGCAAAACTCTCACCAGCTATTCCTGCCATCTGTTTGCAGTCCACGAGATCTTTTTGTCCAGTCTCGTACATGGCCACCGCATGCGAGAAGTTAGGGCGTTCATGAGATTGAGGGGCAAGAATGTGGAAGGTGAAGGACCCGAATCTAACAATACCGGCCTTCCAAAAAAAAAGGGACAAGGGACCTCGCATTACAGGTAGCAAAATAGAACTAGTAGATTGTGGTATAACAAAATACAACATATTGCTTACTTGCATTGCAGGCAAAAAAAAACTGCCTGAAGTTGATTCTAGTTAATTGAAAACTAAAAATTCCTACAACCCATATAGCTAGCCACAACCCACCAATAAAAGTGTAATCTCTCAGGATGGTAACTTGGCAGTTCCCCAATCCTCACTCCCATTTTTTTATATAAAAAAAGAGTAATTTAAGATAGCTTATATTGTATCTTTCACAAAATAAAAATTATGAGTAAATACAGTGGAAATAATATTTACCCTTTGATTGTCCCGAAGGAAACGCATAAACCTAACCCATTCATTATTCTGACGATCATCTTCCGGATCAGGAAGCAGTGCAAATTTTGGGAATTCACTCAGCTGGTATGATTTACTTGGCACAAACTTACTAATCGACCAAACCGAGGGCCTGTAAAAGGAAAGCATAAATTACTCTAGTGTTCTGACTTTATAGAACACTGGTGCAAATTCAGCCAAGTATGCATACAAATGTCAAATGTACAGACACGGGATGCTTCCATAAAATAAAATAAAAATACTCCCTCCCTTTCGCAATACTTGTACATTTTCTTGGGATGTGTTGCTTTACCATGTTTGTCGATGGACGAAATCAAGAGTTTATTTGTTGCAATATTTCACTCTACCCCTATTCTAATGCTACAAAAAGAGGTTAAGCAGTTGCATTGCAATATGTCATTTAATAGGGGTATGCATGGTCCAACGTCATTAACAATTTCTTAGATTGGGTGCCTCCTTAAATCTGTGCACAAGATGGGCTTGGACAAGTATTGTGAAACAGAAGAGTAACGTCATCTAAGTTTTGGATTAGGCTAGCATTAAACATGAGCGCTTGCAGCATTGCACGTTCTAACAATAGTCAAAAGTCCACCCATCCAAAGTACAGTGATTGGCAATAGTATGCTACAGAAAACATGAAAAAAAATATTTATTCACCAATAGTTTTGGTCCAAGCTAGTATATGAAGTACTCACTAGAATCACCAGTCGGAAAAATTAAGATAAACTTACACTTCTATTGGAAGATCACAAACTTTGGTGCGGCATATGCTCTTAGAATCCTTCTGCAGCAATACATAGTTCAAGCCACCACCTACAACAAAAAAAAAATGTCCTTCAGGCCAAATTGTGCAGCACTCTGCAGTAAATATATTCTACCACATACAACATAGTCCGAAGACCAAGCTAAAAGAAGCAAACATCATTCATAATAGGAGATAAGTGTTAAGTTCGACTTAAGAAAAACTGGATACTATGTTGACATTATTAAAATGATACCAATTTTGAAACTATAGCAACCTGTACCTTTAGATATTTGCAGATTCTCACTCTTTTAATTTTGAGCATGCTTATCAAGTCATCGACTAGTCGACAAGTCGCTGGAGGCCGACCGACTGGAGGCGCCAACTCGACTTGCGCCGGCAAGTCGGGCGACTGGTCGACTAGTCGTCGACTTGCCGGTCGACTAGTCGACCAGCCGGAGGAAAGTCGGTCGACTTACTTGTGGGACCGGGCTATCAGGGGCTGTGACAAAAGGGTTGTGGCAAAAGGGCACGCAAGAGGGGGAGTGTGGCGGTCGGGCACTCGCCACTCGGGCTCAACTCACGCGACCGCAGCTCTCAGATCCGGTCTCCGCCGCGCCGCCGGCCAGGTCCCACCGCGACGCCGTCCTTCATCCACCTTCCTCCTCTGCACCGCTGGTCTTCGCCTCACACGTGAGCTCGGAGAGGCGCAGACGGCGCAGAGCTCCAGATCCGGGCTTCGAAGCCAGGTCCCACCGCGCCGCCGCCGGTCTTCGTCCTCAGAGCCAGCTCCCACTGCGCCACCGCCGGCCTTCGTCCTCCTTCCTCCTCCACGTCGCCCTGGCCGCAGCTCCCGCTGCTCCCGTCGCCCAGCGCCCAGGTATTCTCCTCTCCTCTGGTCCTCTTCCAGTCTTCCTCTCCTCTGGTCCTCTTCCAGTCTTCCTCTCCTCTGACTCTCTTCTGGAGTATGGGAGGGAGCTCGGTGGCCGCGGACCGGGATGGGAGGGAGGTAAGGAGGAGCTCGGTGGCCGCGCCCGGGGAAGGGAGCTCGGTGGAGGTAGCTGGGAAGGAGGGCCGGTGGCCGGAGAGGAGGGGAGGAGCCGAGGAGAGGAGGAGATGCGCTCGTGGGTGTGGCTGCGTCGGCGTGGGCGTGACCGCGTGAGGATGATTTGGGCGTGAGCGCAGTGGCGCGCAGACAACAGAGGATAGAAGTTAAAGAAAGAAGTTAAAGAACAGATCAACAATTCAACAAAACAACTCTAGTTATTGACTTATTGTGATTTTGTGTGATTGTGATTCTATGAACTAAAGATACTAAGTTAGTTTTCTGTTTTGTACATATGTAGGCACTATGGCAGAGCAATCTTCAACTCCAACTCCAACTTCAACTCTAAATCCAACAGCGGGCACCGAAGGTTATGATCCAGCTAATGATCCTAAGCGGAAGGCTAAGTCCAAAGACCCGGCATGGAAATACGGGTTTTGGCCGGACATGACAAACAAAGATATCGTCCAATGCATGCGCTGCGGCAAGCAAATGTATGATGGAGTACGAAGATTGAAGCAACACCTAGCGGGAGGCTATGGACATGTGGAGAAATGTCCGAACACAACCACACCTATCATGAAAGAGATGCGTGAGTACTTGTTGAAGAATGCCAGAAATAAACCCTTTGAGCTAGATGATGAAGGTGAAGGTGATGGTGATGGTGGTGAAGGTGATGGTGAAGGCGAAGGTGATGAAGTTCAAGAAATCCAAGCACAAGTGGCATCATCTAGAGGGAGCACAAGAGGCTCCTCTGCTAAGACAGTTGCAAGCTCCGGGACTGCCACCAAAAGGAAGCAATCGGCGTTGGCGCTTTTGAAGCAAGCTACACCGAAGGTAACTAAATCAGTTGCTTCTATGATTCGGAAGTCACCTGAAGTGGTTGTTGAGGAAAAACATAAGGGTAAGGGTCAAGTTACCATTAAGCAAAGTATGAGGACCAAGGAAGAAAAGGAGAGGGTGGCCGAACACATTTCTGATTTCTTCTATGAGTGTGGCATACCATTTAATGCCGCCAACAAAAGAAGCTATGAGATTATGGTTGAGTCCATTGGGCAGTATGGTCCTGGGTTTAGGCCGCCTACTTTCCATGACTTGAGGCTACCCTTGCTTGAGAAGGCCAAAAAGAATACTGACAAGTTGAGGATGCAGCATGAGTGTGCTTGGACACAGTTTGGTTGCTCACTTATGTCAGATGGTTGGACAGATAGGAGAGGCCGACACTTGATTAATTTCCTTGTCAATAGTCCACAGGGGACTTTCTTCTTGGAGTCTTTTGATGCCTCCAGTCAGTCAGCCGATGCCCACGTTAGCAAATTTATTAGAGACGAAGATCAATGAGATTGGTCGGGAACATGTTGTTCAAGTGGTCACAGATAATGGTGCTAACTTCAAAGCGGCAGGCAGACTTCTAATGGAGAGGATTCCTACTCTATTTTGGACCCCTTGCGCAGCTCATTGCTTGGACCTCATGTTGAAGGACATTGGGAAGATAACATAGTTCAAGAA
Organism: Ampelocalamus luodianensis; assembly: GCA_036346255.1. NCBI lineage: Eukaryota > Viridiplantae > Streptophyta > Magnoliopsida > Poales > Poaceae > Ampelocalamus > Ampelocalamus luodianensis. Next base: position 68,052,419 of record CM070628.1, read on the forward strand.
GTGCATTGTACAAGCCAAGCGTGTGACCACATTTATCTACAGACATGGAAGGGTTCTTGACAAGATGAGGGAGATGACAGGTGGGAGGGACCTTGTGAGACCTGCAGCTACTCGATTTGCTACAGCTTTTCTCACTTTGCAAAGCTTGTGGAGGCATCGGACATCTTTGAAAGGTCTCTTTGTTACTGATGATTGGAATAGATCCAAATTGTCTAGCACAGAGATAGGAAAAAAGGTGTGTGAAACAGTTCTTGCTAATAGATTCTGGAATGCTGTGGAAAATTGCATTAGAGCGTCACAACCACTTATCGTTGTGCTGAGGATCGTCGATGGCGATGAGAAGCCGGCAATGCCAGAGGTTACCGCAGCAATGGATCTTGCAAAGAAGAAGATCAATGACTCTTTGGAAAACAAAACATCACTACTAAGGAAGGTGATAACAATCATAGATCGGAGGTGGGAAGACCAAATGGAGCAAAAGTTGTACGGGGCTGCATTGTTCTTGAATCCAAATAGATTTTTTGAGATTAGAAGGACCGAAATTGGATATGCTTCTAGGCTTCGTACCATGTTTAATGATGTGCTTGAGAAGATGATTATTGAGGACGACAAGCAAGCCAAGATAAGCAACCAAGCCGATGATTATGAGAACATGCAAAGAGGCTTTTCAAGTCAATTGGCAATCAAGCAACAAAAGGATGAGTCACCTAGTAAGCATCACTACTTCAATTTAATTTTAAGCTTCCATTCTTTCCAAGACCTAACATAGCCTATGATTCTTGCCTTTCTAGTTCTTTGGTGGGGTGCATTTGGTGGTGTTGCTCTAGAGCTCCAAGCATTTGCAAGGCGTATAATTGGTCTTTGTTGTTCGGCCTCCGGTTGTGAGCGCAATTGGAGCACTTTTGAGTTTGTAAGTACTAAGTATTCAATTACTCAAGTAGTCAAGTGTTCATTTTGAAGCTGTTAGTATGAGTGCATGACAATAGTTCAATGCTTCAATTATTTTGTTTGTTATTTGTAGATTCATACCAAGAAAAGAAACAGGTTAGAGCGCAAGAGGTTGAATGATTTGGTGTACATTCAATACAATCGAAAGATTACAAATCGGTTTCAAAGGATGCAAGAGGAAGGGCGCAGTTTCAACCCCTTGATCCTAGATGATTTTCAATGGGACAATGAGTGGGTTGATGTTGGTGCCGAAGAAGTTCATCATGGGAACGATGATCTTACATGGGCTCATGTTGATGATGCCATTGGTGCATCAAATGCACTTCAAGGTCGCATTTTTCCTAGGAGGGCTCGTGGTGAGACGATAAGTTACACTCGTCGTGCTGCTCGTACAACAAGGGTGGTTGATGATGAGTCGGAGCCCGGCAATGAAGATGATGGTGATGACGATGACTTTGTGCTTGATGATGAGGACGTTGATGATTTTGGCGAATCTCCACCTAGTCCTACTCATGAGAGTGGTGAACCGAGTGGAAATGCGGACCATTTCAATGATATTGAGTTGGATGACATTTGATTTGAGGCTTGTGTTAAGCCATGTTGATGGATTGTGATGATTATGCTTTACTTTTGCTATTTTGAGACTTGGGACCTTGTTGTCGTGTTACTTAACTATCGTGTAGAATGCTATTGTCGTTGAGAACTTGATGTTTTAGATGCTTAATCTCCCAATTGCTCATTTATTTGTTGTTATGTTGTATGATTTATTTATTGACTTGTATTGTTCTCTTTAATTCATGGTGTTATATTGCTCTCCTTTGAAGGTATTTTGTATTGTATGAGTTCATCACAGTTTATCTTCATCATATGCTCATACACATTCTTGTTTTTTAATTTTGTAGCATGAAGGTCTCAAATCATACTTCAACAAGTCAAATGAAAGGGGTTTGGACTCAAAACATGTAAGTCATTGATCCTCTCTTTAATTCAAGCTATATATGTACTTTTCAATCACTGCAATACAAGGTATATAATATATACATGTGTACATACACATCACTGTCATATGAACAGTACCTGTCGACTAGTCGGCGACTAATCGACTAGTCGGCAAGTCGGTCACTACAAGAGTAGTGTCGACTTGCCGACTTAATAACCTTGATTTTGAGAATCTACCAATTGTACTTCGGATCTAAACATTATCCCTTGTACATCTGAATCAGTACAAATTAACACTTGGTACATTTTCTATTTTCTTATTTCCTTTTGCTTGCTATTTACTGCTACCTTTAGAAAATTGAAAATTAGGAATGAGAATTTGGCGCTTAGCATGTGTTAACATGAGCACTTGGACCCTATCTAACCCTATCATCCATCGGTAAGCAATTAAAAAAGTACAAAACTACAACTGTTCATATGGACTTAACACATAGGAGTATATGCCGTACAGTGGTAGATATCAAAATTAAATGTGCAGGTGGGACTTTGCAACATGTAAAGTTTCAACAGTACAGGTGGACTTGGTGCAATTTCCTTTTTTCAGGGGAGCCTGATGTACAAAAAGGATGTGGCTATTCCATTATAACGACACTCGAGTCATACCTTGATTTTCATGTGATGGCTCATTCAAATCAATCGCTTCATCCCCCATCTCCTTTCTCTTCACTTCCTAGAAACAGTAACACCCATCGAATGAGAATTTTGTTTCTCAGAGCGTAAGACAATGTGCGTACATCCAAACTGAATCAAGCCTATGTGTTACTCTAAACTGGTATCTCTCTCTTGAAGTTGAACAAGAAAACCAATGTAAACAATAAAATATAGGTAGCCAAGACATGCACAAAGCATAAACATGTCCACAACAATTCTAAAGCAATACATGGCCATTACACAAATCAATAGAACCAATAAAACGATTTTCTATCCTCAAATTGTACCACAAAAGATATCCTAATGGGAGAAAATAAGCATTTGAATGCTACTAAGCATTATTAATTTTTCCAGATGCAGCATAATTAATCTTCCAAGATCAAGCCAGCACGGAAACTGGATGATTATCCTTCTCATAACACGTGGAACCACCCTCCCAAGTAATACAACTGTTCCTGTAGAAATTGCAAAGAACACAAATGGTGCAAACAAGCCAATCCGGCAAAAGACCGAGAAGACCAAGCCTCACCCAGAAGGCCAAACGCCTAAAATTTAGCAGGCAAATCATATACACCGAAATGCCTAATTACATGCCTGAGCACATGCTTCAAGCTACCACCAAAAATTGTAACATACAGCAGGATACCCCAACTGACTCGAACTAAGGCAATGCTACAAAACCATCAAATACAAAACCAGTAATTCAAATGCAGCCCCGAGGCCTCAGACGAGGGCTTGAATCGTATCAAATGTCCTCCTCACGATTTCAAAGGGGAAAAAACAAATGTCCTTCACACAACTAAAGATGATGCTCCGATTCCACGAAAAATGCAACAAGAGCAGCGCAAGATACACAAGAACGCGACCAAAAGCGACAATTTAGTTTGCCTATTACTTCGATTCCACCCCCAAAGTCAACAAAAAGAAACCACCTTCAACTAAAAAAATCATCCCCAAACAACGAAATCGAAGCGCGCACCAAAACCCTCACGAACTCTGCAGAGTAAATTTGCCAAAGAAAATGCAAGAACAAAAAAACAACACACAAGGACGAGAGAGAAATGCACATAAATGCATTTTTCCGCATCCAACAAAAAAACTATTGGAAAAAAATAACCTCCGATCACGCATCAACCATTACGCAAGCAAAGCAACCCGTAAGCACGTAAGCTGCACACCGAAGCATCACACGAACAACACCAAAACCCACCGAAAAAAAAAACACTTCGCCTCAAAACCCCAAACCCCAAGCGCCAACTACGAACAAACACCCCAAGCACACCACGCCACATCCACGCCGCAACAACCGGACGAGGATCCGAGCATTACTTCGCGCCGCGCGAGCGATACGCCTCGGAGACGCCCGCCCGCCCACGAACCCGCGGAATCACCGGAAATTTACGGCGGGATCGGCACCGCGAAAGGCCGGGAGCGAGGAGGGAGGCAAAGCTAGGGTTTGGTGGGCATTACCTGGCGGGAGTGGAGACGAGTGGGAGGGGGAAGTGGGTTTAGAGGGCGGCGGGTTTGGTGCTCGTAAAACGGAGGAGGAGCACGAGCAGAGGAAGGCGGAGCGGTTGCTGCTACGGAGATTGGTACCTTCTCCGATATATAATGACTGCGATGGAAATGACCGAAATGACCTCGTTGTTGGAGCTGATGACTCACGGTGGCTGCACCTGCACGGCTTGCGCCTATGGGCGGAAAATAGATACAAATCATACGCGTTATTCGACTACCATATTTGTATAATATGGTATAGATTTCCTCGTCTGAATAAAAAATTATTTCCTCGCATTTGAATTCATATAAAATATATGGATGTGAAATGGTAAGGAATTTTATCATCCGAAATGTTATTTCATCCAAACTATTCATATTTGTATTCGAATTCGATGAACAATATGTATAATTTATTACAACATGGCTGATTAGTTGGATAAAAAAAATCAATTTAATGTAAAGTCATGTCCGATAAATAAATTAGACTGATAAAGTTTCATTAATGTCTTTATATTACATCATTTATGAGGATATTTGGATCCGAATTAAATGGATATTCAATTTGAATTCGTATTGGTCCTGACTTTCTATATGTACTCATATTTATTTAAAAAATATATAATTACTTCGTTTTCACCCTAGGTGTGTCCGGACTGGGGCCATCCACGCGACAGAATTTTTGCCCTTTACTTTCATTGCGTCTTTTACTTTTGACGGTTTTACCCCCTTGGCAAAAATGGCCTTATCGCAGCTCGTGACCCCGCGTGTATGTTTTCACCTCCGCCGGCAGTCGTCGGTCAATCGTTATCGCGTCACGTCGTCCCATCGCCACCGTCCTCCTTTAAGACAGTCCAACTAGCCATGCCAGTCTCGCCTTGCTGCCCACCAGATAGGCATGGTGATGATCTGGTGAGTTCTAGGAAGGTATGTGCACAAATCGTACGATTTTGGATACTATTAGTCCTCTAGACCACCGTAATCCTGAATCCGTGTGCTGCATTTTCGAACCGCAGGAACGCGTTTGCTGCACCGCCGTACCGTAGTAGCAAGATGCTGCTGTCCCCAGCAGCATCTCGGGACACTGTAGCACTGTAGCAACTTTTCTCAAAAATCCATTTAGATATATTTTTGTAGGAATTTCTAAATATAGAATATGAGCTCAAAAAATTATAAAAATTTTTGTGGAGACTCCCGGGCACAGTGTACTTAATTGTGTAATTTTTTCAAAAATTTATCAGTTATGATTTTTTTTCTCTAAAATTTCTACAAGCAGTATAATTAAATGACTTTTAGAGAAAAAAATCATAATTGATAAAATTCTTAAAAAATTACACAATCAAGTACACTGTGTTGGGAGACTGCACAAAAACTTTCATAATTTTTTGAGCTCATATTCTATATTTAGAAATTCCTGCAAAAAATATATCTAAATGGATTTTTGGAAAAAGTTGCTCTGAGGTCCCAACATGTTGCGATTGGGGACAGAAGCATCTTCTTTGCCATGACGGGTACAACGGCGCGAAGAGCGCATTCTGCGTCCGGGAGCGCAAAGACGCGGGTCCAGGAGGCTAGATTTGGAATTTCAGAGATAAGGAGGCTAGATTTGGAATTACGGTGGTGTAGAGGGCTAATAGTGTTCAGGCTTCCAAATCGTAAGGTTTACAGATTAGTCGATGTGTTCCTTTTTTCCTATTGTAGTCAAGGGGTTTCACGAGGATAATTTTGTAGAGATATTTTTGCAAGAAGCCAAGAAGTGATGTGGCCTCCTCAAATTTTTACAAAATTCTTGTATTTCAAACAAGCCTTTAAATACTCCCTCTGTTTCGCTATATTTGTTCATAGGTTCGAGAGTATTCGTTTGAATATATTTATTCATTAAGAGAATCTACAGTGCAGCTATTGTATCCTTTCCACTCTCTTCACCTACTTAAATGTATCGGAAAAGGTTAAATGGTTATGTTATGTCATTTAATAGGAGTACGTACGGTTATTTCTCATTAACTATTTTTTAGATTTAGTGCTTCTTTGGTCTGTGCGCATGGTGAGTTGTGGATAAATATAGCGAAACAGAGGGAGTAATCGTTAAGATGATTGTCCAACTCAAAATTCGAAAGGGACTAATCATGTGCTCATGCGTTACAATGGAACAGGAAATATTATATATGCACATTTTCTTTTTGCTTTACATGATAATTTATAACATAAAACTTTATGCCAACATTGTTGGTAAGGTTTCTATCAACTCTGGATAGCATATCTATAACAACATAATCCAATCATTAGCAAACTCGGTAATAATGTGACGCTACAAAACCATAGTGAAGATATGCATTGCATCTAGGGGAAAAATCGGCGTTAACCGGCCGTAGTGGTCAAGACCGGTAAAAAAATATCGGTCCGAAAAGTTTTAAATTTAAAATCTGAATTTAAAAATTAAAATTGTAGCAAAAAAGTGTTACTATATGTCGTAGGGGCGCCCTATCGACCCAATGACCCGGTGAAGCACAGAAGATCCCCCGGAGGTCTCCCCAGAGACCTACCCAAAGGGACCCCGAAGGCCCTCCGGAGAGGCCCCGAAGACCCTCCGGAGGTGTCCCGAAGACCCTCCGGAGAGACCACCAAAGGGCCTCAAGGAGCCGTCTCTGCAGGGGGCGCAAGAACAACAGGACTGGTGGATCGGGTGCACTCCCCGGATAGACTAGGTCTAGGAAGACCCACCATGCGCCGGAGGCTATGTGTAGGGTGCGTAAAAGCCCCTGCAGCCTCTACGGGTGCTGTACTTTCTTAGGGGTACAAATGTAAGTTCAGGTGCCCATCAGGGAGGCTATAAATAGCCCCCCTCCCCCATGTAACAAATGAGGACAATTTTGTTTGGGTAATACACACATCCACTTAACAACCGAGCCCCTTTTCCGATGACCCTTCGGCCTCTCAAACGCTAGGGGTCCCCTCTTTTCTACTGTATGGTCTTCTCACTACGACAGTTGACGCCGACCGTGGGGTTTCGGCAAGAAAGCTACATGTAAGGAAACCAATGGCCCCCAAAGGGCCACACCCAAAGTTTCAGCGGCCGAGGCAGCGGCGGCGGCCGCGGCACCAAGCACCCCTAGGGCGAAGCGGAGCAGGACTGCACCAGTCGTCGCCGCCCGGGCCGCAGAGGAGGAAGCCAACAACTCCACACACGGGGATATCGTGGGAGGCGATGCCCCGCCTTCCAAAGTGTCCCTGCCAAACACCCAGCCCACGGGAGCCACGGGCATGGCTCGTGAGGCCTACGAAGCCCTTCAGCGGGAACTGGCGGACCTTCGACGGGAGATGCTCAGCCTCCGGCAGTCGGCAAGGGTGCCCTCATGACCACCACCCAACCACCGCTCACCGAGCAACACGCCGTTGCCGAGGCCTCAGCAATCCCGCCCAACCCAAGACCGGCAATCCCAGGTGACCCAACCCCGGGCCCGCTGCTTCGGGGAAACCCTAACTCCCCATTGAGCGCCGGGCTTGAAGCAGCACGCTGGCCAAAAGGCTTCAAGATGCCGGAGATCACAACCTTCGAGGGTTGCACAGACCCCTCGGAGTTCCTCCCCGTGTACGAAATGGTAGTTGAAGCGGCGGGGGGGGGGTGGGGGATGACATGACCAAGGCGAAAAGTATCACACTTGCCCTCAAGGGCGTCGCTCTAATATGGTTCTTTACCATCCCCCCGGTCTATATATGCCTGGGAACAGATGCGTGACCTCATACGCAACAACTTCCAAGGAAACTACATCGAGTCGAAGGACACAGGATACTTGTTCGCAGTCAAGCAGGCTCCGGGCGAGTCCCTCCGCAGCTTCTTTAGGAAAATTGCAGAGGTGAAGTGCCAAGTTAAGGGGTTCAATAAAACAACCATCATAAACGCCACAACCTGCGGATTACAAAAAGGCCCCCTGTTGGAGAGATTGGCCCACAAGCCAGCACAACGGTCACGGAACTCTTCGACAAAATAGAGGAATACGCCCAAGCGAAGGAAGAGAGTAGCCGGAGGGGGGAGGTCGCACCCCCACCACACCATCGGGCAAGTCGCCCAAGGAGGAGCCCCAAACCGCCCCGGTCACCAACAAAACGTGCATCAACTTTCGACAAAAAGGACAGAACGTCTATCATGTGGACGAGGGTCACATCCCCGAAGCTGGCAAGCGAGGCGGTCGTGGTCGAGGAAGAGGCCACGGCCGCCACAGTGGGCGACACCCAGATGCCCGAAGCGGAATGGGAGGCACCCCGCTGTACTGTGAACTCCACGGCGAGGGCTCACACACAACAGCAGACTGCCGCACCATCGCAGCTATGCAGGACTACATGCATCGCGGCTAGCAGCCACTCGAGTACGAAGACAAGAAGGGGGCGGGCAATCAGTTGTCGGCCCCACCGCTGCGACCACGCATAGAAGGGGCCATGGTGAGCACCACCACAGGGTCATCAATATGATCACAGGAGGGTCCTCACTAGGCATAACATCCAAGAGGTATCGTCGCGCATACGCCCGGCAAATCCACCACGTCGCCACCCAACCGGCTTCCCGCCCACCTCGATACGTCGAAGTACCCATAACCTTCGGCCCCGAAGATGCGCGGGGAATCTACTTCCCCCACCAGGACCCCCTCGTTATCTCCGCCAACATAGCCGCTACGAGGTCAGGCGTGCCCTCGTAGACGGAGGGAGCTCGGCGGATCTCCTATTTGCGGAGACCTTCGACAAAATGATGATCCCTAGGGATCGTCTGTCCCCACCAGGCATACCACTCGTAGGCTTTGAAGGTAGGCCCATGACGGCCTTGGGCCAGATCACCCTGGCTGTCACGTTCGGCGACGACCTTGCGTACCGCACAGAGACCATAACTTTCGATGTGGTCCAGATGCCCTACCAATACAATGCCATCCTCGGCAGGGCCACGCTGAACACTTTTGGCGCGATAACCCATCACAATTACATGTGCATAAAGATCCCCGCGCCCGGAGGTGTCATCATGATACGCGCAAACCAAGACCTGGCCCGCCGGACCGAACTAGAGTTGGGCTCATTTACTCGGCGTGTTCATGCTGTTGACGCCAACACGGAGGCACAGGGCTGGGCCCCGACCGAAAATGGGCCCCAAAGGCCAAGCCGGAGGGGCAGCTGCGAAGGGTTCCCCTAAGACACTCCTCCCCGGAGAAAATGGTGGCCCTAGGAGCCGAACTCCAGGCGGAGGAGCACAACGACATCCTCCAGGTGCTCCACGACAACGCCGACATCTTCGCGTGGAGCCCAGAGGACATCCAGGGAATTGTCCGGGAAACAATCGAGCATCGCCTAGCCGTTCGGGCGGACGCAACTCCCAAGAAGCAAAAGCTCCAGCGCATGACGCCCAAGCACCTCGAAGCAGCAAACAAGGAGATCGCCAAGCTCCTAAAAGCAGGGGTCATTCGCGAAGTCAAGCACTCCGAATGGTTAGCCAATCCCATCCTGGTTCAGAAAAGCACCGGTCAATGGCACATGTGCGTTGACTTCACCAACCTCAATAAGGCATGCCCGAAGGATGACTTCCCCCTACCACGCATCGACCAGCTAGTGGATGCCACATCGGGATGCGAGCTGGTGAGCTTCTTGGACGCCTACTCTGGGTACCATCAGATATTCATGGCCAAGGAGGACAAAGCAAAAATTGTCTTCATCACACCCATCGGCATCTATTGTTACCATCGCATGCCCTTCGGGTTGAAAAACGCGGGAGCAACATTCACCCGGCTCATCACAAAAGTCCTGGCAGGGCAACTCGGCCAGAATGTCGAAGCTCACGTGGATGACATAGTGGTCAAAAGCAAGCTCGCAGGCTCTCACCCCGGGGACCTACGGGAAACCTTCGCCAGCCTCCGGGCAGAAGGAGTCAAGCTCAACCCTGAGAAGTGCGCCTTCGGGGGTCAAGGCAGGCAAGCTCCTGGGGTTCCTCATATTAAACAGGGGCATTGAAGCCAACCCCAAAAAAATCAAGGCCATACAAGAGATGGAGCTGCCTCGCGCGCCGAGAGGTGTAGAAGCTCACGGATCGCCTCGCAGCCCTTAGCCGATTCCTATCTCGCTCGGTGGAGCGAGCCTTGCCCTTCTTCAAGACCCTCCGGGGCGCAGAGCCATTCCGATGGACAAAAGACTACCAGACAGCATTTCAAGAGCTCAAACAGTACCTCACCCAGCTACCAAGCATCACCACCCGAAGCCCGGGGCACAACTCCTCTTATACCTCGCCGCCTCCTCTTCCGCAGTCAGCGCGGTCCTCGTCCAAGAGAACGACGGGTAGCACCCCATGTACTATGTATCAGAGGCCCTCCAGGGGGCCAAGGTCAGGTATACAGAGCTGGAGAAGCTAGCATACACATTGCTCATGGATTCTCATAAGCTTCGCTACTACTTCCTGGCGCACGCCATCACGATCCCGACCTCCTACCTGTTGGCCCTCATGTTGCGGAACAAGGAGGCCTCGGGACGTGTTGGCAAGTGGGCCGCGGAGCTTGCACCCTTCAACATAACCTTCACTTCGCGCACTACCATCAAGTCCCAATCCTTGGCCAACTTCGTCATCGAGTGGACCCCGCAAGCAGAAGGGCAATCCGCGAGTGTCATCGAGACGTCGTGGACACTGTACACTAACGGGTCCTAGTGTGCCACGGGGGCGGGGGCGGCGACCATTCTCATCGCCCCAGACGGTCGGAGCATATCACACGCAACACGTCTCAATTTCCCCACCACAAACAACGCCTCGGAATACGAGGCCTTGCTCCTGGGCCTCCACAAGGAAAAGGCGCTAGGGCCCAAACGCGTGATAGTAAAGAGTGATTCCCGCCTCATGGCAGGACACTTCGACAAAACATTTGTGACCAGGGACCCCGAAATGGCCAGATACCTGGCGGCAGTGCGCACCATCGCCAAACATTTCCTTGGCATCACCGTCCAGGCGGTCCCAAGAAGCGCCAACGAAGCTGCCAATCGACTCACGAAGATGGCCAGCTCCGACGACCACCCCCCGCCGGATGTTTTCTATGAGATACTAGTCGTCCCTTCCGCCGCACTTACAGCACAAGGGGCTCTACCCGAAGCACCAGGGGCTCCACCCGGAGCACAAGGGGCTGAGCCCAAACCGTAAGCTAGCCCAAGAAGCACAAGGGGTGCACACCACGTAATGCTCATCGAAGTCACAGACTGGCGGGACATGATCATCGCATACCTCAAAGGCGGAGAGCCTGAAGACCCGATCGAGGCAAAGCGGCTCAGGCACCGGGCTAGGAATTACCGCCTCATTGGAGGCGAACTATACAAGGGGGGCATTTGGGACCTGTTCCTATGATGCATCTCCTAGCAAGAAGACCAACACCTACTGAGGGAAATACACGAGGGGGCTTGTGGAGCCCATCAGGCCCATCGAAGCCTCGTGGCAAAGGCCTTCCGACAGGGCCTCTATTGGCCAACGGTGTTACGAGACGCCCGGGACCTCGTCCAACGTTGCCAAGGGTGTCAATGGGCTAGCCACAACCCAAAAGCACCAACAGTCCCGCTGCAGCCCCTGCCTCCGGTCTGGCCCTTCGCAAGATGGGGGCTCGACATTATCGGTCCCTTCCCAGCGGCAAGGGGCAATCTTCACTTTGCCTTCGTCGCCATCGAGTACGTCTCCAGATGGGTGGAAGCTGAGCCAGTCCCTAAAATAACGTCAATGGCAGCTCAGCGGTTCATGTGGAGGAACATCATTTGCATGTACGGGGTGCCCTGCGACATAGTCACCGACAATGGCACCCAGTTCGACTCAGCGGCTTTCAAAGCATTCTGCGAAGGCCTAGGAACCACCATATGCTTTGCATCTGTAAGACACCCCGGATCCAACGGGACGGTCGAAAGAGCCAACGACAACCTATTGGCAGGCCTCAACAAACGCCTTGTGGGCTTGCCAAAGGGACTTTGGCCCGAAGAGCTCCAGAAGGCCTTGTGGGCACTCCGAACATCACCAACCAGGGCCACGGGCTTCTCTCCGTTCAAACTCCTCTTCGGAGACGAGGCGATGACCCCAGGAGAGCTCATGCCAAAATCCCTCCGAGCAAACTAAGCCGCCAACCCTAAAGGCCGGGAAACCTCCGTTGACCTAATCAAGGAGCATTGCATGCAGGCCATATCAAGTATGGCGAGGTACGCGGCAGGAGTCACGAGGGCATACAACAAGAAAGTCAAGGCTCACCTCTCGTGCCAGGGGGCATGGTCCTCAAAAGGGTGGCCAACCCCTCAACAGTTGGCAAGTTGGAGTACAAATGGGAGGGGCCCTACATCATAACCCGAAGCACCAGGGTAGGCTCCTACTACATCGCCACCCTAGAGGGCTAGCAACTCGACCACACATGGAATGCAAAAAGTCTTCAAAAATTCTATCCCTAGGAACTACATTGTAAAAGCCCCAGCTGCGACCGGATAATAGCCTCACACCTCCAAGCAAGGGGGCTTGTAAAAAAAACAAATGTTACTTTTTGGACATTTTGTATCCACGCAATGTACAAAGATCCACCTCCTCTGCATACCGAGGCCCCCCGAAGGCACAAGTGTATATAAAAAATAAGACACCGTGCATGGCCTTCGGCTCCGGTGTACACCGAGGCCCCCCGAAGGCACGAGTGTATAAAAAGAAAAAGACACTGCGCATGGCCTTCGGCCCCGGTGCACACCGAGGCCCCCCGGAGGCACGAGTGTATAAAAAGAAAGACACCGCACAGGGCCTTCGGCTCTGGTGCACACCGAGGCCCCTCCGAAGGCACGAGGGTATAAAAAAGTACAGGGGACGGTGCGAGGCTTCGCCACCCCACCCGCCTCCCCCTCGCAAAAAAAACAGGCTCCCCGGAGCCCTATCAAAAAAAGTATGGGGGACGACGCAAGGCTTCGCCACCCCACCCGCCTCCCCCTCGCAAAAAAAAACAGCAGGGCTCCCCGGAGCCCTATCAAAAAAAGTACGAGGGGCGACGCGAGACTTCGCCACCCCACCCGCCTCCCCCTCGCAAAAAACAGTAGGGCTCCCCATAGCCCTATCAAAAAGAAGTATGGGGGATGGCGCGAGGATTCGCCCACCATTCGCAAAAAAAGATCGAGAAGTAAAGAAATCCCTTTATTACAACAATCAGGCTTTATTAATCGAAAGCGGGGTGCACAACACACAAGCTACAAGGGCTCATCCCACAAGAAGTACAACAGATAATACAAGTCGCGCCCAGTGCAAGCGCACAACAGGGCCATGGCGCGACTACGGGACGAAGTCCCACGCCTCCGTACGCGTCGCCCACTCCAATAGCTCCTCATCTAACGCCTTGACCGCCATCAATCTCAAATATTCCCTCTGCGTCACATCATACTCATCCAAGGACTCGGAGGAGCTTTCGCTCGAAGCCTCCACGGCGGAGGCGCGGACTCGGCAGACGACGCGAGGGGGTCAGCATCGGCATCCACGCCCAACGCGCCCCGGCGCCTCCAGAACGCCCATATCTCCTCACACGCCTCCATCGCCCTCCACTTATGGAAGCGCTAGAATTCCTTCATAGAGCCGTTCGAGTTCGCTAGTTTCCATCGCTGCCACTTGGCACCGTGGTAGACCACCCCCCGATAGCACAACTGCAGGGGCCATACGGACAGCACGCTGTGCTCGTCCTTAGAGCCCCGGCGGCCAACGCTTGTCTTAACATCTCGCACCGCAGAGGGAGCAGTGCCCCGCAAGGTGGGGTGCTTAAACTGTTGGAACAACTCGAAGAAACTGAATCGATGAAAAAACTGAACGTCTCTTGATGTCTCTGGATGAATACTCATTCGCACGTACACAAATCTACTGGAAGCAAAAAATGACTAGAAGATGCACACACGCACTGCTGGAGACAAGATTTTTCTGGTGCTGCAGCCACGCAGCTTTTTTCTTTCTTTCTATTGCATTGAACTCACATTGCTTCCTCACGTTAATCTTACAATGCTTCAACTCACCACAAAACTTACAAGACTCAGATGCCTTATAAAGGGTGAGAACTCAACCTGTACACGACTCGAATACGGCTAGTGTTCGTATACGAACTCCACTACAGGCTGAAGCCGACTTGGAACGTGCTCAACTCATCTAAACTTAGAAACTAATACTAAACAAAGATTATTTCCAATATTTCCCCCTAATATTTACGTATTTTTACTTATATTTCGTGTGCTGCCAATTGGGCTCAACTTCAACACAGCTCCCACACACTTAGCCGAAGACGGTGGCACAACTCAAACACGTCTTGGGCTCCAAGTTGGACTCGACTTCAACTTGGCTCACACTTACTTGTCCGAAGACGGTGGCACAACTTGAACACGTCTTGGACTCTTACTCATTGAGGCAGTCGGTCTTAACTACGACTTGCGCCCCAACTTGTACTCGGATTTCAAGTTGGTCACGACTTCAACTTGAGTAACACACGGACTCGACTCAAGACGGCGACACATCTTCTCAACGTCCCTCGCCTCTGCCTTTCGATGATCATCAGCAAGATGCATCGTCGTCTTCAACGTCTTCCACACAGCTATGGCTGTCTCCTTTTCGACCAGTAGGAAGAGCGTTTCCTCCAAGATGCCTCCATGGATAGCCACCAATGCCATCTGATCCTTACGCACATAGACGTTGTCTCGTCACCGGTGACACAACTTCCCAGAGAACGCGACATAATCTTGAGCACAAATCAAAAAACTCAGGCTCCTCCTCGTCACGGAGCCGCATGCACCGTACAATGCATCAGTCTTGCCGCGCACCCCGCCGTGCGCTCTGGCGTTGCTGCGCCTGATGCGCCGTTGGGATCCGCCGCGTGCGCACTCCCATCGCGTGCTACGGGAGCCCACCACTCTGCCGTACATGCCACCCCGGGAGTCGATATCACCCCTCCCGGGGTAGCAGCTAGGGTTTCAAACCTAAAGCTCTGATACCAATTGTTGGAACAGCTCGAAGAAACTGAACCGATGAAAAAAACTGAATGTCTCTTGATGTCTCTGGATGAATACTCACTCGCACGTACGCAAATCTGCTGGAAGCAAAAATGACTAGAAGATGCACACACGCACTGCTGGAGACAAGATTTTTCTAGTGCTACAGCCACACAGCTTTTTTCTTTCTTTCTATTGCATTGAACTCACATTGCTTCCTCACGTTAATCTTACAATACTTCAACTCACCACAAAACTTACAAGGCTCATATGCCTTATAAAGGGTGAGGACTCAACCCGTACACAACTCGGATACGACCAGTGTTCGTATATGAACTCAACTACAGGTTGAAGCCAACTTGGACACAGACTCAAAAACTAAACGTACTCAACTCATCTAAACTTAGAAATTAATACTAAACAAAGATTATTTCCAACATAAACAACCACCGTTCACCCTGTATACATGAGGCCCAAGTTCAAACAAGCAAACTACATGCAATCACATTCCAAAATATCTTCATTCAAAAGCGAAGGATCTTGCACAAAAAGGGCTTCCCCTCCTAAAAACCGCCCGACAACAAGCAAAAGGGGAGCAGGAAAAACAAAGAACATGACCAAAACAAACACCTACACTAATGGCAACGAGCTAAAAAGTTCATCAATCTACGACTTGCTCGTATCACCATACGACTTGTCTGGATCTGATCGAACTAAGCGACTTACTCTAGTATTCTCCTTTTGCCTCACGATATCTGGTTTGAACTCCAGGTGAGATAATGTGTCATCCATGGACTGTTCAATACTTTCTCGATCGAGTTGTCAGATAACCTTATGTAATCGAACACTTCGACCACTAGTGGCATGGCCATGCACTTTCTTTATCCGACCACTTCGAGGGTCCCAGAGACATCTCTCCCATTATGCTAGGAGGGGCAAATCCCATATACGACCAGTCACATCCCTCCGCATGTTTTATAGCATACCCGAAAGCTACCTTTATAACTACCTAGTTACGAGCAGCGTTTGGCAACCCCTAAGAGTGCTATTACACATGTAGGGAACCATGTTGATCTCAGGTCTAAGAATTATACATCATCATTGCTTGAGACCAACTAATGACACACAGAATTATAGCAATCTCAATAGTGTCTCAAGGTAGGTCAATCCAACCTCATGTTCTCTAATATGTGTTCACATTATTGATTCGATATCCCTATATCCATGACCGGTGAAACATGATCATCAATCAATACATGTGCTGGTCGTGGGGTCACTGGTGTTCCGATCAGTGACATTCGACCAGGGATACTTTTAGAACGACATCATATAAGTCGAAGAGTTTCACCAACAAGTCACATATTTGTTGATCTTTAGAACTAATGATTCATTGAAGGAACAGAATAACATTTATTCAAGAACTCGTAAACATAGACGTAATACAATCATCTCCATGATTGCCTCTAGGGCATATCACCAACAGTAAGTTATGTTTAATTTATATCCTGGTTATTTATTTTCCCTTAGGGTCTGCTAACATCATGCCATCTTCCAGCTGCACATCCGTCGGGATGCATCACTAGAGCGATCAACGTCCGCACGACCTAGTTAGACTAGCGGCCATCCTAGCGCTCCCCATCGGTCATCCGCACTGCAGATCAAGGAGGTAAGTTATGTTCAATTTATGTCTTGATTCGTGATTTTGCCTTACGTTGTGTTAACATTATTCCATCTTGCGGTCTTCAGTTGGGCGTGGGGGTGACAACAAATCAACCGATGAAGATGCGATCATCCTAGATAGTGCCATGGAGGGTTATACGCAGTGGCGGATCCAGAATGAAAATGATCGGGGGTCCCTGAGGCAAAATGGACCATGTTTGGGTGGGATGTGGTTTGGGGTGTCCCCTTGTGTTTGGCTAGGGTGTCCACATTATATATACATGGTTATATCCAAAGAAAAATAATTTTTGGACCCGGTGTCCTGTGCACCCCGGTATGCTACAGTAGATTCGCCCCTGGTTATACGGTGCTAGGATTTGGAGTGTACCACCCAAGGTTCCCCTTAGTCTACGCTCAGCAGAATCGTGACCAGTACGGAGTACCGTAGCAAGGCTAGAGCTCTGCCACACCCGGGGCCATTGGTACATCGTATAGTCACTACCAAAGCTCCTTTGTATCGAGGGTTGTGCATACATCGTACCTGGGGCTCGTGGCTCCGGGGGTGGATTCATTGATTCGTTCATTACAGATATGCTTGTAGGTGGTAGCTAGTTTGGCATAACTTAGTTGGACGACATTGAGGTTGGACAGACTCAGCTTAGCTAGAGTCAGCTTGCTGAAGCACCTCAATTCACTCAACGGTCTCCCTACGTTCTCCGAACAGAGACGTGCTCTCCGGACCGGTTGACGTATCCCACGGGACATGCTCAACGCAAGACCAGTACGTGCATGCAGACGCAGCGAGCAAAGGGTGGCTCAGACGAGTAAGCCATATTGTAGCCCGTAGTGTACCATTGTACTTCTTTGCATTGCGCTTGTACTTGCTTCGTATCAGTCCGTGAGTAATTAGATTGTATACATTATGTTCATATGTATTCAAAATGTTGTGGGCTTATGTTGTACCATATTTGTATTGTACGCAACAACTAGATTTTGCATTACAATAGTCAGCATAGACCCAGCAAATTATACTACAACAATACAACAGCAACCTGAGTATAAATAATAAATTTTGCATAACATTACAATACCAAAATTCAAATGACAATGACATTACACCTTTTCACACCAACTTTCCGAGAAAGAATTGACCACACCCTGCTGTGACATCTTTTCAAACTGAAATGACAACACGGACCAGCTTTTCGAGTAGACAACACTCATCATCCATTCCACCTTTTCAGAGTAAAATGACAACACCCTGTCACTACACCTTTTCATACCGAATTGACCACACTCTACCACTACACCTACTCATACCGAAATGACCATACCTTGCCACTGCACCTTTTTAGACTAAATTGACCATACCCTGCCACTGCACCTTTTTAGATTGAATTGATCACACCCTGCCACTACACCTTTTTAGAATGAATTGATCACACGCTGCCACTACACGTTTTCAGACCGACGGCCATCCTAGCGCTCCCCGTCGCCTAGGCGCACTGCGGATCAAAGAGGTAAGTTATGTTCAATTTGCATCATAATTATTGATTTGGCCTTACATTTTGCTAACATCATTTTATGTTCCAACCCATCTCGTAGTACAAGACTACCTTCAGGATTGGCTGCGCCCACGGGTTTGCAGGACAAAAGGGGGAGGCACTGATTGTCACATCGTGGGTTGATCGAACTCCCGATAATCCTTTGGGGTGGGAGAACTTCGAAGCCCAATGATGGGCTGCCTTCGGGGCTGGTCGTAGTCGTGGTCTGCAGGAGACAAGGGGAAGGCACAGATAGGCCACCAAGATGTACTAATTAACTTCGTTCCAATCCACCTTTTTTATTCCAAAAAGACACACATGTATTCTAAGTGTTTTTGGTTTGTTCATTCGTGTATGTTGTCGTTTCTAATGCACGTAACCAAACCCTGCGTGCCATGTAATTCGCAACTACATTATGAAGTCTTTCAAATTTAATTTCTAAATATTTTGTCTATTTCAAATTCCATACTCTTTTTTGAAAGGAATCGGTTCTGCAAACAATACAATCGTGACAACCCTAAACCCATTTTTTTATTTCATTCCGGAGGGGGCTATTTTGCTATTGCGCCGCCAAACTCGCATTTCAAATAGGGTGTATGAAATTGGACGTATGAAATCACGCGCTTTCCCTGTATGCCTCACTTTATATGTATTAATTATCACATATACCAAAAATATATTATCACATATACCAAAAATGTATTGTCACCTGAAATCATGTGCTCTATTATCATATGCAAAAATGTATTATCGCATGAAATCATTGAAACAATTTTTTCACATGAAATCATTGAAACAATTTTTTCACATGAAATCATGGAATTTCATTCCAAAAAAATAACATGAAATGACGGACGAGGGGAACAAGGGGGTGTCCGTGCCCCAGGTGCACAGGCACGACAGCGCTGGGCCACATGGCGCGCGACCACGCCTTGTCTACTCCACTGGCATGCGGACAAGGCAAGTACAGCCGCCTAGGGCGCAGACAAGGGCCTCCAGCCACCTGGAACGCGGACTCGGCCACGTATTGACCACCGCCGACTTGGCGGTGGCATTTTTTACTTTGATGTCGAGAGTGAGCTAGAATTGATATTGTGTGCGTCAATAATGTTATTTTAGCCAAAAAAAAAACTCCATTTATCACTTCAAAGGCAATCATTTGAAATGCCTAGTTTAGCCTCTAGCATCCTTTTGCTTGCATATTATTATTACTTTGTTCCGATTCATCAAGCAGTTCTCTACGTATAGTAGCACCCCTAAATCCAATTTAGACCGCAAAACATATTTGTATGTAGTAGTTTCCACCTAGGAATTTGGAAGTATATATTGCTTGTGAAACACCAACATTGATGCAGAAGAGTGAGGAGTAGTCATTCTGTCGTAGATTGTCTGTGCGTGTACTTGGTTCTTGGCTAAGAGGAAGGCGTGGAAGGGTAAAAGGCTTGCAAGGAACCAGATTGTCATGAAACTGAACGCTGCAAGAGCAACATTTCAGGCAAAGATCTCACCAAATTGAAAAATTATTGCACCGCGGTTGCAGCCAGCTTCAGATTAATTCTTGTCACAGAGAATGTGAATGTGTATATGTAGAATGTCAATGACAAGCATACCAACAATAAGTACAATATGTGGTTTCGATGAATAAGCAATTAACATGACATTAATTTCTTCATGGGAATCATCAGAAATTGTATTATCAAGAATAAGTTGTTGTTCACGTAGTGCACTTCATACCAGTCCTATGCAGTATGCACTGGCCTATCCAGGGGCAGTGGTGATCGAACTTGTCGACGCAAGATCTTGCGCATTTCATGCAATACTTCTATTTTGTTTGGATGCTATCGACATTGATGTGCGACTCCTAGTTCTTATGTCAGTGCTTGTGCCTTCTTCTGATGGTGAAGTCTGGTTTCTTCCTATGATTCCAAGGTCTCTTGTTACAGTCAACAGCAAAGTGATAATCACGGAATCACCTATGTACAAACATGGCATTGTGAATCTTCTTTCTGACAAACTTGTAAGTTTTAACACAAAAAATCTAAATCATAGTAACAAAGCATGCAATGCATCCTTGATAAGATATTGTAATACTAACAGCTGCTGCTAGTGTCATGGAGAATGCAGCTATCAGAATTGGATGCTTTGACGATCGATGATGTCAGCCAAGAAAATCCAATCTGAAAGAAATGAAATTGTTGTCAAGATGGTAGGAGGTGGGACGATGGTCCCACTGTGCGAGAGTAATTTCCGTCCTTTAATATTAAGTAAAGAAAAGAGGAACATACAAACTAGCTATGAATCCTACTAATCGCACCTATCTAGGTTGGTGACGATAAAATGCATTCAAATTAATTACTGGATACTCCCTCCGTTTCTTTTTTTATTAGATGTATTAGGCACTTTTTTATAAGACGTATTGGGCATGGGGATTAAGGAGGTTATGGATCACAAGAATGGTATATGGAAATGACCATGGCATCACCTTGTTACTAATTCTTCAGGAATGAGAGAGGGAATAGTGTGTGAAGGTTTACTCGTAAACGTTGAAAAGAGATGGATGATAAATAAGAGCAAAAGTGAGATAGTATCATCATAATATTTATACACATCTGGTATCTTGAAACAAGATTAAAAAAGGTCACATCCCAAAAAGTATACACCCTATAAAAATAGGGGTAACACCGCAAAGTTAATTACTCTGGTTGAAATGTCTTCTTTATGAGATTCTCACATTTTAAGAATGGGTAAAAGTTCCACGAAGGTGTGTTCTTTACCGAAATGGCAAAATCATACTACAATTAAAGCCTTCTGGTCGTTGCCTACACATTTGTGGATAAAAGACGGATGTGAGACTTGACTAATGACTATGTGTGCATCGAGTTTTTGGCTTATTTGACATGTTTTTAAACGAAATAGTAAAACTAGCTCTGCTCCCCCTCCATGAACTAAATGACAAAAATGTTGCCTCTACAATTTTGCTGCGGAAAGTCACCTACCACTGACTGAGACCGCAGAAATCCACCTGTCACGAACGAGATCGCGACACGTGGCCTGCCGTGATAGGTACGCATGCCAGCAGCGACAAGATGTCTTGCGCACATACCTGCCGCTGACTAGACCGTGGCAAGCCACGTGCTACGATCTGGGAGTAAGGCACGTCGTCTGCCGCGGTCCCAGTCAGCGGTAAATGCCTTTCCATGGTAAAATCACACGGTAGAGATGTCATTGTTGTTATTTTATTCATAGAAGGTCAAGTTTTTCTATTTTGTTTAAAAACACATTATTTTAGCCAAAGACTCCATGTGGATCACACTATACCACATGTGAAATGGAATCACGATTGGTGAAGAGCAGTCGTATAGAGGCACTTTCACATGACACATAGTACATTCTTCCTTTGTGTTTGTTGCCTATGGAAGAAGATAAAGCAGCCACCAGGGAACATAATTTATTTTAAATAATACATTTTTAAATAGAATTATAGAAATAAATGCTTGTTTAATAAAATTACAAAAATGAGTTTCTGTCGTTCTAATTGGCAACAGGTCTGTTTCCAATTGGATTAGCGATAGGATCCCAATCGCCAACCAAACAATGTTTAATGTTTCTATATCCATTTGAAATGGCGACAGAGATGACATCACTGTTTGAAATGGTGACAAAGATAACATCGCCATTTGAAATGACTACAGGAGCTTTATTTTTTCGCAAAAATAATTAAAATAAATTTATATCTATATTTTGAGAGAATGCATCTTCAAATTTTAGAGGGTTTTACTAGGGTTTTTTTGGTAATATCTTGTAGTGTCTATATGTTAATTGTACCCAAGTTGTTGTTACGGAGTGTAGTGTTTGCACCGCTTGGTGTCGAAATAGAAAAAATAGCCCCCTCCGAGTGAAATGACAAAAATGGCACCGCCGACCGGACCCGAGCCTCTCGCGCTCCAGCCGCCCGGACCACCCTCATGCCGCACGATGGCCGCTCGAATTTCCCCTACCACGCGTGCCTGTGCCTGTGATCGCCTTGTTGTCCCCCTGCCGCGCCCGTCGCGTCACCTGCCGCCCTTAGTGCCCCCATGCCGCACGCCCACCGACTAGATCGCCCCCGGTCGCGCACCCACTGCCTAGATGTGGCTGGAATTAGGGTTTGCACCCTAATTAGGGAGGGTTTATGGTGGAATTAGGATGAAGATCGAATTGAAAAATTGCAAAAAAAAGAGAAAATCTTACAATTCCAACATTGAAAAAAGCTTTAGATTCTTATCGTTTTTGCCATATCACGATGGAATTAGGGTTTGCACCCACGCTGTTGTCATGATTGTAGTGTTTGTACAACCGATTTATTTTGAAAAGGGGAACAAAATTTTAAATAGATAAAATATTTGGGAATTAAATTTTAAAGACTTCGTAATGCAATTGCGTATTACATTGCCCGCAGGGTTTGGTTATGTGCGTTAGAAACGACAGCTTGCATGAATCATCAAACCGATCTACACGTAGGATACATGTGCATCTTTTGGAATTGGAATAAAACGTAGATCAGAACGAAGTTAGTCTTGAGGGCCCATCGATGCCTTCCCCTTGTCTCCTGCAAACTGCGGGCGCAGCCAGTCCTAAAGGCCACCTGTATGGGGAAATGGGCTAGAAGATAGAATGATGTTAGCAAAACGTAAGGCAAAATCAATAATCAGGAACGTAAATTGAACATAGCATCCCTCTTCAATCCATAGTGCGCCTGGGCGATGGGGAGCGTTAGGACAACAACCTTGTCTCACTAGTAGGAGCCTTCCCCTGGTCTGTGGCACGTTTGGCCCGACCATCCTCAATGTGTTGTTCAGTGCTCTTGGGCTCCATCGCCGTGTTTCCCTTGCCTTCCCTGCTCTCGGGTATATAAGGTTTCCAGTGGTGGAAGGCCTCGATGAAGGGATATGGGTAGACTACACTAGCTGGTAATTTTAAAAATTCTACCACGTAAACCAAGAAGTCATACAAGCAAGAGATCATAGATTGTTACCACTAGACGCGTAGTGAAGTGGAAGAAGAGTTAGAGCAGCTTGATCCAACGTCTAGCACGTCAATGTAGTGATCGTAGTCGATCGTCCAATGTCATTGGTACCGATCGTCTCCTCCAACAACCTATCATGTTCCTTGCGTAGGTCGTGGATTTTCCTCGATCGGTGCAGCAGCAGTGCCTCTACGGTATCCACACGTTTAGAGGTGGACGTTGTATCGCTGGTGTGCTAGCACCAACACACACAGTAGGACCTTTTGGGAGATGGCAGCTAGGGTTTTGGTGTAGCAACTCTTACGTCCCAACAACCCCATGCATCTCCTTATAAAGAGCTCATAGCAAATCCTATCTGAACTCACTTATTCTAACCCGTTAAGTGTGTGACCCTGTAAGTTCATGCGTAATCGTTGTGACTCGGAAACTCCTTTCCGACCACAAATCGTTAGCGGTTCCTAGCAAGATATAACGATTCCCGAATACACATAAATATTATATCGGATGAACCTTATGCAATATGATATGTGACCAGGTCCTCATCACTCACGGGCAGCTCGTATCTCCATATGATTAGTTCATATTTAATCACGACCAGTTCGTAACTCCTTATGTCCAGTGCACCGATCAGTTAGTGATGATGTACGGCCAGCTCATGACCAGTTCGTATCTCCATATGACCAATTCATATCTGGTTGGACTGAACGACCTGCTTGCGTATTCTCCTTTTGCCTCACGATATTTGGTTGAACTCTAGGTGAGATATTATATCATCCATGGACTATTCAATACTTTCTCGATCTAGTGACAGATAACATTGTGTGGTCGATTCATCGACCACCAATGGCATGACCATGCACTTTCTTTATTTGATCACATCGAGGGGCCCAGAGATATCTCTCCTCCTATGTTAGGAGGGGCAAATCCCATGTCCGACTAGTCACATTTCTCCGCATGTTTCATAGCACACCCGAAAGCTACCTTTATAACTACCTAGTTACGAGTAGTGTTTGGCAACTCCTAAGTATACTATTACACATATAGAAAATCATGTTGATCTTAGGTCTAAAGATTATACATTGTCATTGCTTGAGATCAACCTATGACACATAAAATCATAATAATCTCAATAGTATCTCAAGGTGGGGTCAATCTAACATGTGTTCACATTATTGATTCGATATCCCTATATTCATGACTAGTGAAACATGATCATCAATCAATACATGTGATGGTCGATAAGACGATAAGTCACTAGTGTCTCAACTAGTGACATCTGACCAGGGGTACATTTAGAATGACATCATATAACTTAAGGAGCTTCACCAACAAGTCACATACTAGTTAATCTTTATAAATGATAATTCATCCAAAGAACATAATAAC
Source organism: Ampelocalamus luodianensis (assembly GCA_036346255.1). Lineage (NCBI taxonomy): Eukaryota > Viridiplantae > Streptophyta > Magnoliopsida > Poales > Poaceae > Ampelocalamus > Ampelocalamus luodianensis. Next base: position 68,077,076 of record CM070628.1, read on the forward strand.
ATTTATTTTATAACTCATAAATATAGACGTGATACAATCATCTCTATGATTGTCTCTACTAGCATATCACCAACACTCGGGTGGCAGCGCGTAGTTGATCATGTATTTCTACTTGATGAACGCCCTGTCGTGCTTGTCCGAGCCATCGATCCATTGAAAGAAGAAGCAATGCTCCTCCGCCCGCCATTATGCACGAATAAAGTTGGTGATATGTGGAATGCAACGAAAAATTGATGTGTGTGTGAGATTTTCTTACGTGGATATCCCCGCATGTACAGTACGCCCGGGCGGCGGTCGCTGGGTGTGTGGATTGAGTGATGTGCATAGGGTTACCGCAATCGCCTGTGGGCGTGGAAACTCCGGTGGTACAGTCACATCCTCCATCGAATGATTCGAGTCAGTTCCCGCCTTCTCGGCAAGCCACTTGCACTTCCGCATCATCTCCGCATAGCCCGATATCTCCAAGCCCGACCTAAGGCAGCATGCGTACTGCCCAAGATGTGGTGCTTGGGACACCCTTCCTGCATCTCCCCCACTGCTCCACCCAAGGCACCATGCGTACTGCCTAGGATGTGGTGAATGGGACACCCTTTCTGGTGTGCCTACGAAAAGCAACACGACAAAATGTTAGTACACATTGAAAACACCGAAGATACTATATTCAAGATGAATTTACCCATACACGTTCGATGGTAACAGCTCTCCCCAGGGGACTGGGACCTCCTGTCGTAGTCTGAACCGCCTCATGACCCAGTGGACAAAGTAGGCCTTAACGTAGACGTCGTGCACCAAGTGACGCCTCGTGAGCAAGTAGGTGTAGTCCCGCAGGCTCTAGCTAGACAAGCGTGGATGCGCGCTCGTACACCCACTCGGGACCATACGGTGTCCAAATAACACTGTCGTCCTTCAGCTGGTCGAACATCGTGACGTAGTCCGGGTACAACGCATGTGTGATAATAGGTGTGAACGTCATCTGTGGGAAAAAAAACAAGACACTCCTCAGGACGTGCAGTGCAAACAAAGCCAAAAACTGATGAACAGTACGAAAAACTTATCTGTCGGTGACCCCACACTGTACCCATGGTCGAGCCATCCACGTCGTCATTAGCATAGAGGGCGACGGAGTACGGTGCGAGGTCAACTTGTGACTGTCCAATCTAGAAGCGCTTGAACGACCACAGCTGCAACAGGAGCAGACACTGGTCGTATAGAAACACCTGGATGTACGGACGTCGTGGTCATCCTCCCACGTAGCCTCCACCATCCTCACAAGCAGAAGCTGGCTGGACGCTCTCAACCTACGTCAAAATGATCAACAGGATACGTGAGTACACCCACACATGTCGGATTGAAATTGAGTATATAATGGTCAAAACTGCACATACCTGGGAACCCAACGTGGGTCGACCCTCCAGGTCCTCATAGGGTGCAGAGGCGCAAGGCGCCAAGCTCGATGGGCGCCTCGTCAGGTTGGGGCTGCACGGTACTGAGGCAGTTACGGTGGCCTGTGTCAACGATCGGGTCTAGTAGCTTGTAGGGCCACTACGCAAAATCTCCGTGGATGCTATACCTAAAGTAATATGAAACAACAAAGTTAGTGCGTACATTATTAATAACAAGAAAAATAAATAGGAAATAGAAAGAAACAATATTAGGCATACCAAAAACAGAAACAGAAAGATGCTTAATATGCCTAATATGAAATAGAAGGTTTATTATTGTTTTGAACCTAATATCAACCATGTTTCAAAGCAAATCGCTATTCCAAATGGCGATAGAGGCATTTCATACATTTGGATTGGCGACAGGCCTCCTGTCACCAATCCAACCGGCGACAGGGGCATATCACCATTTGACACGGTGACAGAAGCTTATTTTTGTAATTTAATTAAATATGTTTTTATTTTTTAATTCTATTAAAAATGTATTATTCAAAAAAGAAACATTACCGACACATTTTGAACCAAACTGTACTACAACACCACATATCTAGACCTATCTAATCCATTAAATTACTAAGCCATAAAAATACCTATACAAACTAACCATATATTTAAAACTAAACTACACACGTCTAAAAAGATGTACTACAACGAACTAACCATATATCTAAAACTAAACTACACACGTCTAAAAAGATATACTACAACGAACTAACCATATATCTAAAACTAAAGTACAAACATCTAAAAAGATGTACTACAATGAACTACACTACATGACCATACATCTAAAACTATCTAATCCGTTTAATTCCTACACAATAAAAAATATCCACACGACTAACCACATATCTAAAACTAAACTACACACCCTGATAAAGGTTTACTACAACAAACTACACTACATAACTATACATCTAAAACTACCTAATCCATTCAATTACGAATATACTAATTATATTTGCTAACTTACCAGGGTATCAAAATTAAACATAGAGTTATAAAAAATTACTTGCAACATGGGCGACCGGATTTGCTCCTCATCTCTCCCCTCCTCTGCTATAGATTGACAACGCTTCGCTAGCATCTCTGCTCCCTTCTCCTCTTCTCCCTCTTTTCACCTTTTTTTTTTTTCCGGAATAAAAGTGAATTTGGACCAAAATTTTGGGCCTTTTATAGCCCAGACTCTATCGCCATTTGGAATAACGACAAAAAATTGCAGGGCCTCTGTCGCCATTCCAAATGGCAATTGACGTCAATTTCAAAACCAATCGTCATTTGGAATGGGACAGGGGCATTAACTCCTGTTGGTTGGGCGGCAGGGCTCCTGTCGCTAATCCAACTGGTGACAGGGGGTTGTCACTAATTAGAACGGTGATAGAAGCCTATTTTTATATTTTTATTAAACAGACGTTTATTTCAATAATTCTATTATTAAAATCTATTATTTATTTTTTTAAAAAAAAACAGAGAACACGCACGACGCGGCTGGCCAGAACGCAACCGCGGGTTGGGCCGGCTGCTCCGGACGTGCGTGCCGTGCGGGACCTGGGAGCGCGGACTAGGCTGTTGGGTATTTCTAAGTCCATAACAGCACAGCCCAAAAGTCCCAAGTCCATAACGATTTATCTCCCGGATCTTGAGGGTGATTGTGCACCCCGGCCGGCACGTCTGTATTGGATCTGTCACGTCCGCCGATACAACCTGAGAATGAGAAGGCATGAGAATGAGAAGGCATGACAGGATCGCACGAGGGAGGGAGTAGAACTACATAAATAATATTCTTCATTAACATATAAAGCGAATCAATTAATTAAAAGATGATTATACATGTATCTACAAGCATCACATTAATGCGACATGATAAAACAAAAACTCTGTGCAATAATTCTGTAAAGAGGGAATTGGCAATATACCCTCCCTTTAGATGTCAATCTAGCATATATCTCTTTTTGAGGTAATTGATAATATACTCCTCTTTAGATGGAAACCTTGATTAAATACCATGTTTGTATTATTTTATTATTTCAATTTGTTTTCTCCCATTTTGGCCAAGCAATGGGACGATTTTGTCCTTAATCGGGCTCGGCGCTCCACCCGCTCACCCGTCGCCATCTCCTCCCACACCATCAGCACCGACACCGCTTCCTCCTCGCACCTTGCCTTTCCTTGCCTCCTCCCCATCCCCTCCTGCATAGTCCGAAGAAGTAGTTGGAAAGATGCAACCGCCTAGTGCGCATGCTCGTTATTGCTTTCAACCGCCGTGCACTCAACCTAGGCGGTTAGCAAGGAATGTGTTGTGCAGTCGAGCTAGGTGGTTGTCGATGAAGATGGGTGCAACATTGTGAGCTCGGCGGTTGGATAGGCGTCGTCAGCGTTGATAGATGGGGGACGATAGCTAGATGTAGGCGGCGCGACACTCACGGAGTCGCGGTGGTGCGAGCCTTAGGGAGGGGGCGGATGATGAGGACATGACCCTTATGGATACAACCATATTTGCTATGCTTACTGTTCCAAGTATAATAGCTCGTACGCTTCACTTAAATTATCAGGTGAGCTTGTTTTTAGAAGTGCCTTTATATTATATGAACTATATGATGCTACCTAATGATGAAATATATATATGTGCAGCGCTATGTCACTTTTGGTCTAAGACAAGTAAGCAGTTCGAGCTGGACCCGTTTTGGAATCCAATTCGGCCTCCGGAACCAGCCTGACAGCACCAACTTAAAACAGGCATAACTTTCACATACGGAGTCCGTTAGAGGTCCACGAGTACTTGATTGAAAGCTTATTTCGCCCTCTTTCCAACGGATTCGGCCTCACCTCCAAATTCCTTCTGGGCTGATCGCAATCATCAAAAGAAGATGTCATATCACTTGTTTGGGCCAATTTGGGCTTTGTAATCATACTGAACTTGACCCATCTGCCGGCGGCCCACCTGGGGGCGTGGTTACTATTTACATTAACAGTACCCACGAGTTTTAGTCCCGCCCCTCTATTTCTTTTAGATTTGTGGCTCCTCATCCCCTATTTAAGGAGGACGCACCCCCTCTAGTTTTCTTGGATTTTGTTTAGTTAAAAGTTAGCTTCATAGCAACTTCGTGTATTGGCTTGTGTCGGCTAGACCAACCATAATACCGCTTCAGAATCCCAACTCAATTAAATATTTCAATCATATTTGCAATTTCAGATTGCTTATTATCTTGTTCTTGCGTGCTTCTTCGGTGTATGCGAGAATCGACCTTCGTGGTCGAGTCAGCGGGTATTCGTGCACGGTTGATAACGACTTGTCAATCAGTTCAACGATTGCGTGGTTTCGAGCCTTGCGTGTTCGTAGCCAGGATCGTGAGAGTTGAGCGACACCTACCGGACTTATCGTTCTCATCGAAAGATCGGGCCAACAATAGGACCTTCGGGTTCATCAGGTGGTATCAGAGTTTCAGTTGATCGGTGAGAATTTCTAGTTTTCTACTAGTACATTCATTTTTCATACCTAAAGTCCAGAAAATTGCCCCAAAAAATAATATTGCATCTATCATCCCTACCGAGCCCTTTGAGCCTTTGCAATTTTTTCTTTCAGTTTTTGTTCGTTGAATCATTGGTTGCATTGTTGTGTTCAAGTTGCTGATTGCTAGTTTAGTTAGAGTCTAGTTCATCGTTGTCTAGTTTGCATTTCGTGTTTTCCTTCGCGTCGCTTGATCGTTCTTTCAGGGTTTTTAGTTTTTGCATCTAAAACAGAAATTCGTGGGTTAGAACTCCTCTAATCCGCACCAAAAATAAAAAAATTCGTATTTTTGTTAATAAAAAAAAGAGGATTACTGTGATCTTTCGGGAGAGTTGATGTTATTTACGACTTGCGGCAAATCCTAGGGTCGGCTAAATAGTAGAAGGAGAAAGAGGCAACCGCAAAAACAAAAGCCGCGGTAAAAAAAAAAAGAAAAAAAAAGAAAAGTGCATGAAAATTGGTGGAGACCTTCTAAATATAACCAAAAGCTTTCACAAAAAATTTCAGCAAGTTTGGCTCAAAGGTTTGAAAGATATAGCAATTTCAAATTTAAACCCGAGACGGATTCGAGTCGAGTAGAATTCGTATCAGAGACACCTTCGATAAAGCGGGCATAACGTTTGCATACGATGTCCGTTTCGACGTTCTTGTGCTCGTTTTGAAGCTAATGATGAGGCTCATCTTTTCCACCTAAGCCACTAGTCGCCATCCAGGTGCCCCAAAATCGGCAATCTTCGGCCCCGATTTCGCGTCGCAAGTTTTCGATTTCTGTTTTGCCGTTTCCTTCGATCTTCCTTTTGGAATTTGGAGTTCGCCTCAGCTGAAAAGTTGTAGATCTCGTCGAAACCTTTCAGAAAAGTATATATAAGCCATATAAAACTTTGTTTTTTTTTCATCATTTGAGACTAGCTATTGTTTCTGCTCAATCTAGAGGGCTGTTTGCGTGCATCGATATTGCTGTTTTTGTGCTCTACATCACGCGAATAACCTTGTGCCCTTAGAAAGAAGTTTGAGTAGTTGGCTAGCATCTCTCCTAGCATTTGTTGTGAGGCTTTCCCTTGCTTGCATCAAGTCACATTGATCGTTGCGTGTGCGTACATACACTTCTTTGCATAGGGCTTTGATTAGCTAGCTTTGATTAGGCTAGGATCAGCAACATTGGCTAGTACTTTGAACAATCTTTCAACTTGCATTAACTGTTTTGATTATTGCTGATCCTTGCTACCATATTGAAGCCTTCCAAGCTCCACTTCCTACTAACTCAGCAAGTGTCGTTACTCGCAATCGTTGGGCTGATCGCAAGTGAGAGTATCACGAACCAGCCACCGGTTGTACCACTTCCTTGCTGCATTGGTAAGAACTTGTAAGAACTGGGTATAAGCTTGAGTGTGAGTGACTTGGTTGAGCCTCCAGAACCTAGTAGTTGATAGGGACATATACTTGTGATTTGTCTCCTTGTTTTCTACTAACTATGGCAGGTCCACGGAAAGATTGCAAGATATATCCACCTCTTCTTCGAACTGTTGGACGGGAGTGCAAGATAGTGAACGAGGAAGATGCACACTTGAGACAAGTTTTTTTTCACCACGGGAGGTATATGATAGTGATAGTATGTCTCATAAAATTAACTTCACGGTACCCTCGTTTGCTGGGAATTATGATCCTGATGCTTATCTCATATGGGAATTAGATGTACAACAATTATTTGCATGCCATGAATTTCCTGATCATCTAAAAGTTAGGGCTGTTACCCGTGAGTTTTATGATTTTGCATCTATTTGATGGAGTGAATATTGTCATACTAATCAGAACATACCTAGAACATGGAATGATTTGAAGAGAGCAATGAAACATAGATTTGTACCTTCATATTTTTCTCATGAATTGCTTAATAAATTGCAACGCTTAAGATAAGGTAGTAGTTCTGTAAAGGATTATTATCAAGATTTGCAAACTGCTTTGTCTCGCTGTGGTTTAGAAGAAACTAAAGATGCAAAGATAACTAGATTTCTAGGAGGATTAAACCATCAAATTCGGAATAAACTTGTTTATAAACCTCCCACTGTCACTCGTTTGTTTCGTCTTGCTTGCCAAGTTGAAAAAGAAGTACAAGGACGACAATCCAAGACCGTTCGTGCTCTTTCGTCTACTTCCACTACACCTTCACGTGTACATGAAACAAATAAGCGCACGGTACAAACCTCCGCATCAAGATCATCTTGGTTGCTTCTCCTGCTGCTGCATCTACCATGATGGCGCCCCTGCTGCGTGGCGTTACTCTGTCTCGTTGTCTTGCACCCTTGGCTCGCTCATTGTTAATTGTTTGGAGCAAGAAGGGAAGGAAAAGCTTTTAACTACTCACCAATTTCATTATCAACATCATCGAGGCGATCCTACAAGGTAATACCAAAGGTGCTGATTTGAACACTCAACCTAAGAACAATAACCATGATTTCATGCCTTGTATCATTGAGCAAAGGAAAATCAGATTGTAGTAGAAACCATTGCATCACATAAGGTGGATGAATCTAGTCTTGAGAAGGTAGAAATTAATTTCTAGCTACGAATCGATATTATTGAGAATTTGCATGAATCTGTGATAATTTGATTGATTTGCCAATGAGTTGAGTGCACCATGTCTTGAAATAATTGAATTGCATCTGTTTTGAATGAGTCATGTGATGATTTAATCGCATACAATGATCATGTGGAATTGGTTAGACATAAAGACGTTTTGACTAGAATTTTTCCTACTGACTCTTTATGTTATATTATGTTGGATCCACCTGTGAAATTGTCACATGCTATGGAGAAAGTTTCTGAAATCGCATGTTCAAAATGCTTATCTAGTGCTTACACCCCTAGGTATAAGTTTAATTTGATTGGAGATTATGGTGTAGACAATCAATTTCTTGTTTATCGAATATGCATAACTTGTGATTACATAGATGAATTGAAGCTTGCTGTTTTGAACAACAATTATTATGTGCAGAATCTTGTTCATTATGAGAGAAAATTAAAATTTAGTATTCATTCAATGCCCATGTGTTTATCTCTTATTGCACCATCTAGTGTGGACAATCTGCATGAAGATATTGAAGTATGGAAGAATTTACACATCCTTTCACCCTTCCTAGATGAATTTGCTATTGCTCCATTGAAATCTGATAATATGGATGAACTTTGTTTGATTCTAAAAGTTGTAGATTTGCCCATATGTGCTACCACTGCAAGTTTACAACATCAGAGAGTTGAATTGCATAAATACTTCACTTATATTTGCAAAACTAGTTGCAATAATTGTTATGTGAGAAATTTTATTTTGCTCATTAACATATATGATTATTCTTGGGGTAATAATACAATGATCTTTTATGATCGCTGCTGTCGTCTAACATTAATTGTGCAACAACGAAGAACCGTTAAAACAGATGACATATACATATACCATGCATACACCTTGGCTTCTTTGTTACCCTATTTTCAGCTTATCAAAAGCTGAGGACGGCTTTGTTTTCAAGAAAGGGATGATGATGAGGACATGACCCCTATGGATACAACCATATTTGCTATGCTTACTGTTCCAAGTATAAGAGCTCGTACGCTTCACTTAAATTATCAGGTGAGTTTGTTTTTAGAAGTGTCTTTATATTATATGAACTATATGATGCTACCTAATGATAAAATATATATATATGCAGCGCCATGTCACTTTTGGTTCAAGACAAGTAAGCAGTTCGAGCTAGACCCGTTTTGGAATCCAATTCGGTCTCCGGAATCAGCCTGACAGCACCAACTTAAAACAGACATAACTTTCACATACGGAGTCCGTTAGAGGTCCACGAGTACTTGATTGAAAGCTTATTTCGTCCTCTTTCCAACGGATCCGGCCTCACCTCCAAATTCCTTCTGGGTTGATTGCAATCATCAAAAGAAGACGTTATATCACTTGTTTGGGCCAATTTGGGCTTTGTAATCATACTGAACTTGGCCCATCTGCCGGCGGCCCACCTGGGGGCGTGGTTACTGTTCATGTGAACAGTACCCACGAGTTTTAGTCCCGCCCCTCTATTTATTTTAGATTTGTGGCTCCACATCCCCTATTTAAGGAGGACGCACCCCCTCTAGTTTCCTTGGATTTTGTTTAATTAAAAGTTAGCTTCATAGCAACTTCGTGTATTGGTTTGTGTCGGCTAGACCAACCATAATACCGCTTCAGAATCCCAACTCAATTAAATATTTCAATCCTATTTGCAATTTCAGATTGCTTATTATATTGTTCTTGCGTGCTTGTTCGGTGTATGCAGGAATCGACCTTTGTGGTCAGGTCAACCGGGTATTCGTGCACGGTTGATAACGACTTGTCAATCAGTTCAGCGATTGCGTGATTTCGAGCCGTGCGTGTTCGTAGCCAGGATCGTGAGAGTTGAGCGACACCTACCGGACTTATCGTTCTCATCGAAAGATCGGGCCAACAATAGGACCTTCGGGTTCATCTGCGGAGGCGGAGGTGTCAGGGCCGGTTTCGCTAGGTGGGGGTCGGCGCAAATGAGAGGAGCGACAACATTAGGGGCGGGGTAGCATGTATGCGAGGAGCGGCTGGTGCGGAGGGATGTGGAGCTTCGCAGATGCGGCGGCGTTATAGGCGATTGCGAGGAGCGACAGGCACAAAGGGGCGACATCCGTCGCGGATGCGATGACGTTAAAGGCGGATGCGAGTGCACAAGACAACGAAGATGCACCAACCCGCATCCTCCTCGATGGAGGAGGATGACCGGATCCGTCTGACAAAGGGCTGGACGGCTCCAGATCCGGCCACCAGAAGGGTGGAGACGATGAATCCGGAGCCATCATGCCCAAATCCGGGGTTGCCAGCCATCAAAGGGGTGGAGACGATGGATCCGGATCCATTGCGCCTAGATCTGGAGTCGGTGATGATGGAGAAAGGCAGGGCCTCATCGGTGAAGGAGGTGGCCTCCGTGCCGACATTAGGAGTCGCCGTCAATGAAGAAGTGTTGTCTCACTCAGTCGCTCTCCACGGCCAGTTACCGCGCCGCTGCCGTCCGCCATGGCTAGTCACCGTTGCCACCCTTCGCACATGCCTCCCCGCCGCCGCCGCCCGTCGTCGGTGTGTGTGGGGTAGAGAGAGAGAGAGAGAGAGAGAGAGAGAGAGAGAGAGGACGATAGGTTTGATACAAAATATAGAAGAAGCAGAAGCAGATGCGAGGAGCAGATGCGGCGGTGGGGGCGCAGAGGTGCGAGCGGTAGGGGCGGAGCGGAGCGGTGTCTAACATAGTGGTCCCACTACGTGGGCTCGTAGCATTTTTTTACATAGTGTGGGTGGGATGATTCATCCCACTGCATGAAGATAAATCCCTTCTTTTATTAGTTAACATAAGAAATGCAGTGGGAGACTGGATTACTAGACATTGAAGCCTCTGGTTAAGGTACAAACTAGTTTGCGGTTGTTGCGATGCGTTGCGCTATGCGTGTGTTTAAAGCCAATGTGAATAGGCATACATGAAAAGCGTATCTATTATTTTGTTTGGAAAATTATACTATAGTTAAACAAATTTTGTTATCCACTAAATAATCAGCCCTCTATATTTCCTCTAACATGATTTTTTCCTTAGCACCTACTCTGATATCTTCTATTAGTTACAGCGCAATAATTGTAACATTGGTTTAGAAAAAGCTTCTAGCCAAATACCAAAATATGTAAAATCGGTTTCACCAAACGGGATTATCATAATCCACTGTAATGCCAAATAAATCCTAAAAAATGCAAGTTTGAGTAGTACATATAAAATTCCGATTTCCAATAACTCATAAATATTCCAAGAGAAAATCATTTTGCGCTAGATAAAACGATAGGAAATAAAATTAGGCGGTAAAAAAGCCCTCTAGAAGGCAGCGGAGTAAACAATTTTTTTATATATTATTTAATCTTTTTTTAAATTTTATTTTAAAATTAACTCATCGCAAACTTTATTTTCAATTATGACCCATTTGGTCATGCCACCACCCGTGGCGTGACAAAACAACACTGTCACGTCAACCCATTTCTGGTCAAAGTCTTGTCACGCCACTGGTGGTGACGTGACAGTGTTGTTTGGTCACGTCACCACCAGTGGCGTGACAAAAAATACGATTTTGAGGACTTATCTTGTGGCGTGACAGTGTTGTTTTGTCACGCCACGGGTGGTGGCGTGACCAAAAGGTCAGAATTGGAAATAAAGTTTGCGAGGGGTTAACTTTAAAATAAAATTTAAAAAAGGATCAAATAAAAAAAATCAGTAAACAATTGGTGAGGCAAGAGAAGAAGTGTCATAACTCATAATCTAGTCATCTTATTGAGATGTACGCCAAGTTTCTGGTTAATTCTCGGACAATCTGGTCATCTGAGCTATCAAGATGATGTGCGTGATTAGAAGAGCATGGTCAAGTTCTGATCCATCGTGACCTTTCACAAGTAGATTTGCTTTCATAATACATGTTGGTTCAAGAAAATGTCTACCCTGTGTTCGCGTTATGAAAGAACACATTCACACTTTGCAGTTCACGCCTAAGTAGGAGTTTTTTTTCCTGGTACAAAAGTATCTTGTAGGTAAACTAAAGCTCTGATTGAAACAAGGGAATCACCTAAAAAATTTATAGGAAAGAAAATTCCTATAGAATTCCCGTGTCCCAAATTGAGGGTAAAATAGAAGTATGTTTGTTATTCTAACAAATAGTTATACCTTGTTCTATCAAGGCGTTAGTAGCTTGGTGTGTCATTTCTTCCTCCACCATCAAGCTTGTTAACTATGAGGCCGTTACGAGAGTTTTTGGTTTATATGATACTATTGATGGCGCTAATAGCAATTTTGGTCTTCTCCTGATGTCAATGCCAAAGCAACCGACATGTAGCCAAATTTGGTCCTCAAGAACCCGGACTCAACCTCCACCGTACCTCCGGGGGGCCGGACCCCCCCTTTGGCGTGTCACGTGTGAAATCCGGACCTCTAGGGCACAGACCATGCTAGTCCGGACAAGCTAGGCCGAGTCCGGCCCCCTGGGGCACAACAGAGGGCAGTGTTGTGCACCGGAGGCACGACCGAGAGGATTGGGCGCGGGAGGTCAAAAAATGATTAAAATGATTTTTGACACTATTTGATATTATTTGAAAGACTATTTAAAACTATTTGAACCTTAAAAAAAATTCTTCTTGTTTTTTTATCTCTCACTCGTAGTCTCAAATGTATTATCACATGTACCAGAAAAAAATTTCCATAATTTTTTTCACATGAAATCATGGCGCAGCATACCACACGCAGTTTCAAACTTGGGTGTCAACTATCGCCATCGTCACCCTTCGCTGCCCTCTGTGGCTTAGTGAGTCGATGGATGGTGGTGGCCTGGTGCCCTTGCTGCTAGGGTTAGGTTGTTATCTACTTGCTCGCGTTGTCGTCGTCATCGCAGTCTCGCTCTTGCACATTCACACTAGAGTCGAATGGTATAATTACGGTATTATATGATCTGTATGCCAAAAATTTCCCTCAGTTGGTTCATAAATATGCTTAGCTAGCCTATGGTAAAGTACAACATTAAAAAATATCATCCATATTAAACTGACAAATTAACAAAGATATTTCCCTCAGTTGGTTTATAGATATGCTTATCTAGCCTATGATACAGTACAATATTAAAAAATGTCATCCACATTAAACCGACAAATTAACAAAGATACTTCCCTCAGTTGGTTCATAGATATGCTTATCTAGCCTATGGTACAATACAGTATTAAAAAAATGTCATCCACATTAAATCGACAAATTAACAAAGAATGTACCAAATTCAACACCAAGTATATCTGATTTTCTATGCCTTATGCCTGATTTTCAAATTAACAAAGAATGTATCAAATCCAACACGCGCTTGATTTCCTTTTATGCTTCCTTTTATGCCTGATTTTCTATGTATTATCATATATACCAAATCCAACACCAAGCATGGGAAGGGGTGCCCGCGCAATCGCACCAAGCATGAGTGCACATGCACCCCACATCGACCGGTGATGGTGTACTACTATTCATTGCTGCCGCCTCATTAAATAGTGTTTCACATGCACAGTCCATTGGCTCACCGAGCCACCGAGGGCAGCAAAGGGTGGTGACGGTTGATACTCATGTTTGAAGTTGTTGTGTTGTGTTGTGCTGTGCTGTGCTGCACCGTAATTTCATGTAAAAAAATTTGTAAATTTTTTTCTGGTACATGCGATAATATATTTGAAGCTACAAGTGCGAGGTAAAAAAACAAGAAAAAAATTCAAAGGAAAAAATATATTTTAACATGTTAAATAGTATTTCAAATAGTATCAAATAATTATTTTTAATTGTTTTTAAACCTCCCGCACCTAATCCTCTCGACCGCGGCACTAACCTCTGTCGTGCCCTGTCACGCCCCAAACTCGGCTCTGTTTGAAAGCATCGTGCTCCGAGGGTCTAGTCCGTGCCCGATGGCCCGGATTTCATGCGTGGCGTGAAATAAATTAACTAAGGGAGTCCGGCCCGTAGATCTAGGGCATGGTGGAGGTTGAATCCACCCCCCCGGGACCAGATTTGGCTACGTGTCGGTGTGCGAAGAAACTTATTTACACGCTGCACATCAACTCGCAGATCTTGCACACCGCTTACTACCCGCCTCATCTTTCAACTTACTATTAATACTCATGATCATGAAGGCTTGCTAATAGCTATACATGTTTTGTTAATTAGTTTGCTCTCATTTGTGCTTTGGATTGATAATCAGAGGTTGAATATACGTAATATTTTTCTGGTCAAATAACTTATGCAAAGCAGAGAGACCGGATGAGGCTCTTCCTCACAATTGCCGACCTGATTTTGGTGCTACTTGGTCAACAACATTGAAGTTCAAGGTATTATACTATGGAACATTTGTTCTCTGTGAGATATAATATTCACTTCCTAACACATCGTAAGTAGTTAAAAGTTTTCTTTAGTGCTCTTGTGAGTTGTCAGTTTGGTCACTTTGTGCATGCCTTTTGCTCATTTCATGTTTAGTTGTTAATTGAGATGTATGTTATCAATTGATCATTCTATATACCGTTGGAAAGTTTGTCGAGCGGCTTCATGGTGCTATTTTAGCATTGACATCGGATGATGACCAAAATTGCTATTAGTGCGGTCAATAGTGCCATATGAGTGGACTTGAGCACTTATTGTTATATATGTGATGGATGTGATAAATATGTGATGGATGAGATATATATGTGATGGATGTGATATATATGTGATGGATGAGATATATATGTGATGGATGTGATATATATGTGTTGATCCGATATATGTTTGGATGGATTTGTTTGTCGTGATGGAATGTAAAAACAAATAAAAACGCAGCTTTTAGGTCACTTTGCCAAAAGCTCATCATTACGGTTGTGCACCATTGTTGTTATTGGATTACACACAATTGTCGCTATGTATTTGTATGACCATTTAGCGTGTGTGGTACAAGAACAGATAATGGTTGTATGAGCATACAAGTTGGTGACTCCTAAGTAACAAATGTGCAATATCCACTCAAATATATAAATAAAATTAATTGAGTACGCCCATTATATATAGTAACTACTAGTACATGTTAAGCACTAGTTTGTCGTGATTTGAGTTTGTTGATGTGTAATAAAAAAGTTACAGACATCTGTGGGATTTCCCCCTTAAAATTCCCGTAACACTGTGTTTTGTGCCTTTTCTTTTTAGCAAAAAGACATAGCGTTTATAAACCACAGAACTACTAATGTACATCTGCAACTAGCATAGCATATGATGACTCTAAATATCAAATATTGAATCTCCACTTTGATGTATATAAATATCCAACTCACCCGCAAAAAGAAATACCCAGCATTTAATTTGCACTCATATAATTATTATATGTGAAATATATAGGGAAAGTCCAATCTCTGTTTTAATTTATAAATATCTGGGGATAACATATGGTGTACGCAATAATGCAATTGTTGCTTGGTATATACACATCAATATGGCAATTCTAAGTATCAAATATGAAATTCCCACTCTAGTACCTAAACAAGTACGATGTATATTAAGTGGTTATTGTATATGGGTATACTAAAATTCCTACGTAAGGAACTGAGCCTAGTTCAGTTGGTGGGAAGGTGTGGATGTACAACCTCACCACTCAGGTTCAATTCCTCTTCAAATCGAATTTGGGTGCCTATTATGGCTGTGTGCATACTTAGTTGGTGCAAAAGCCGGGAGTTGTACTTCCATTTTTTTTATAAAAAAAAAACTAAAATCCCTACGTGGAATTCATGTTGTGGAACTTTTATGAATAATTATTTTACAACACACACAGACAAATAAGCATGTTGAAGACGAGGCTCCATGTGTATATTCCGCCCACGACATCCACACTCTCTTTCTACAAGTATCTGTTAACAAACTCCATGTGTATCTTCCGCCCATGACATTGAACTCTCCACACACTCTTTCAGAAGATCACACACACACCACAACAACAACATGTGGCACAAAAGTCATACTCCCACTAAAAACAATCACTAGAAAAATAAAAAACAGAGAAATTGTAAATTTTCGAGTGCAAAATAACTCAAAGCCACTCCAGTTCAAACCACTAAGAGTCGTCATATTAAGTAACTATGGAATGCGACTAGAATAATCTATGATCTTTCTCTCTTTCCTCCTTGATCCTTTCAGTTCCATGGATGTGATCGGATGAAAATTGAAAATGGTTGCTATTAGGCAGAAATGAGTCAGTGGTTATTGACATGGGCCCTCCTGCTGATTGGGTGAAGATAAATGTCCGGAGAACCGTAAGTATCTCATGTTTATAATTTGTCAAATTTTGTTGCTTCGTGTTCTTTGGTACATTTTTTGCCGTTTTCCCACAGTTCTTAGTTCAAGTAGGTTTCAATGAAATTTCTGAAAGAATTGTTCTAGTAAACCAGAAACCGGTGAAATTACTATTTTTCATGGGCATTTTGTAAAAGAAAATTTATGTTTTCTTGCAGAAAGATTGCTATGAAGTCTATGCATTGGTTCCTGGCCTTCTGCGTGAAGAGGTAAATAAATCCAATCTTTCAATTAGCAAGGATGTAGTTATGCACTAGTGTTTTAGTTATTAAGCTGCAAAAGTTGGAATTGTTTCTCCCCTGCTTTAATCTTTTGATGCAGGTACAAGTTCAGTCAGATGCTGCAGGCCGTTTGATAGTTACTGGAGAGCCTAAGCAACCAGATAATCCTTGGGGTATTACTCCATTCAAGAAGGTATATTAACCATCTGGACTGTATCCAGGTGATTTTTGTTTTCTGTTACATTGGATTCGTTGGACTGAAAATGGTGCACTCTCTGCAGGTCACTAGTTTGCCCTCCCGCATTGATCCTCACCAAACCTCGGCGGTTGTCACTCCCCATGGACAGCTGTTTGTCCGTGCGCCGTTTGAGCAGTCCAAATCATGATGCTCTACAAGAAGAACCGAAGCACAATAATACAAGTATGGCCATGTATCCCAAAGATACGCTGCAAATTCTACTTTATTTTGCTCTGAATCTATCATCTGATGAAAGAAAAGAAAATGAAGACACGTATTACTGATCAATTTTTAAGATGCATTGTTCCCGTATGTATGTTTGTGCATAAATGAGGACGGAAAATTATTGTTGATGGACTTGTTTTCAAAATTCAGACTAGCACTCACTTAAGCCACTTCCTCTGTCTTGCAGGGTTACCTTTCTGGTGGAGTTATGTGATTGTGACTTGGGCTTATTAGAAGTTTCCCACCCTGATCTTCATTACAGACTAATTCATTGCTGCTTCAAGACTGCTCCTGCCATGTTATATCTCTTCTGTATTTATTAATTCGCATAGTTTGTATTTGGCAGTGTATTGACTGTGATATGTAGCTAAGTTCAACTTCCGAGCGAGATGCTGATAGTCTGTTGTTGTTTTTTTACGCAGATGCTAATAACCTGTTGCTCAATATGCTCATGGTTTCTTTCTTCCTATTTTATTCAACCAACAAAAAGGGGATGAATTTGTAGCATGTAGCTTGTTCCTAATATTTGATTTCTCATACTGCTTAGAACATGAAGACAGATAAATTCTTGGTATGTAACTGTTGCCTGGCGCATTGCTGTTGAACTTGTATGGGGGCACCTATGGGTATCCTTTGTAACATTCGAAGGAAATAATCAAATGAAATCCATAACAACAATTCAAGATGCTACATTGCAGATGCAAATATTACAGACCATGGTAAATATGATGGTACTTGAAAGCAATCAAGCCTTTCAAACTTAAGACATGAGCTACGGTCATTATTTAAGCATGATACGGACCCGAGGCGTACGACATCATCATACGAACTTTCCATTTGCTGGTGCAACATTCTTTAGCTTAGGGTGCTTACGGCTTAATTAGATCACATGCCAATTCAGCATTATACGAGAATCCTCGTCCTTAGGGCTTCCCTTCTGGGACGTGACGGCCATTGTGCCTGCCGGCCCAGCCGCCGCCACTGCCCTGATTGCCTCCGGTGATGGCACCTTGACCTTTGACTCTTCCATTCCCATGATGCTTGCGAAGGTGGCTGGCACGGTAGCTGCTACCGCCTCGGCCTCCCCGTCACTGCTGTCTGCTGGTGTCACTTCCTCCACCTCCTTCACTTCCACCGCCTCCCCCTCCACCACCACCTCCTCTAGCGCCGCTATCATTACCACCTCCTCCCCCACCGCCACTTGTACCGCCGCCATCACCATTCTGACCACTGCCACCTCCTCCTCCACCTCTACTATCACAGCCACCACCTCCACCACCGCCTTGCCCATTGCCGCCACCACCTCCACCACCACCTCCACCTCCATCAGCGCTGCCACTACCGATGACATTTTCATTACCTCTACCATTTCCTCTTTCTTTGCCTCCGCCACGTCCACCACTGTCAATTCCTCGACCTCCGCCTTGCCCATTGCCACGACCTACACTTCCCCCCTTTCCTTACCCCTACCTCTTCCCCATCTCCACCATTACCATCATCATCACAATTACACTCGCCATCACCTCCTCCTCCACCACCCCACCTCCACCGCCGCCGCCTCCTCCACCCCATGGCCCCCATCCCCACACACCTTGCTAACGTTTAACAACGTCCGCATTCTTACTTGCCACGTCTCCATCACTACTACACAAAGGGTCATCACAGACGGTTCTAAACCGTCATCACATACGGTTTCTGAACCATCTGGATTTATGTGTCTATGATAACAGACGGTCATACCGTCTGTGAAAAAAGCTATCACAGACGGTTCTGAATAAGAACTGTCTATGATAGTCTATTTTCACAGACAAACCGTCTATAATAATCTATTTTCACAGACGGTTCTGAACAAGAACCGTCTGTGATAACAAACAGTTCTTGTTCAGAACCGTCTGTGATAGTTTTTTATTACAAAAAAAAAATCGAATTTTGAGTCAAACTAATTAATTGCTGGACAGTTGGGCCCAAGTATGTGAATATGGTTGATTACACCATCTAGAATAAAAGAAAACTTAAACTGGATGGCAAACGAACAGTGAAAACGGATATTGAAACTTCGGAAGCCGTTTTGAGACCCTAAACGATCTTTTTTTGGATTTTTTTTTCACTTTTTCAAATTTGCAACTTCCGACGCTATGTAGAGGCCCTATCTAAATGAATCAAAAATTAACTTACGGATTTTTGGATGCAACTTTTTGTTAATTTTCCAACGAGCCAAAGAAAGTCGAAATCCGAGTTCGTGTACAAAAGTTATGGATGTTTTACCGGACAGTGCGTGATCTAAGGTAGAGACCGGGGCAACGATGTCGACGGAGGCTGGGGGTGATGAGGTTGGAGGAGGCCGGGGCGACGAAGTGGAGGAGGGCGGGGGCGACGATGCCGGGGAAGCCCGTGGGCTATGAGGTCGGAGGAGACCGGCGACGACGAGGCCAGGGCGCAAGGTCAGGGCGAGGCGGCAGCACTCGGTTAGGGTAAGAGGATAGATGGCAGAGGTGGAGATGGAGGTGTGCGGTGGATAAGGGTGGCTTTTAATATAAAGTGAGTTTCGGCAGCCCGCCTATTAAGTCCAAATTTTCGCTTTCTTGCCCAACAAAACAAAAGTATTAAAGACGGTTTTGTCTGCAAAACCGTCTGTGATATGATTATAATCACGGATGGTTTGTGATAAAAAAAACGTCTGTGATGATTCACATACGGTTTTAAATACAAACTGTCAGTGATATTTAAATACATCACAGACTGTTTGTATTTAAAACCGTCTTTGATGATTCACAGACGGTTATTAATAAAAATCGTTTGTGATAATTATATATCACAGATGGTTCTATAGCTATCGCTACATATCACAGACGGTTCTTATTAAAAACCGTTTATAATAATTACAACACAGACAATTCCACAGGAACCGTCTATGATGAGGCGTCCAGTATAGTCTGTTTTGTAGTAGTGCATACATCATGCTCTCATTCCGAAGCACCACGCCGTCGCGTTCGTGAGGCGCCCGGAGGCTTGCTCCTCCGCTAAGGCGAGCCGCAGGAGCAGCGCACCGGCGGTGAGGAAGAGCAGTCCGAGCCACGGTGCTCTCCTCCTCGGCGAGGAGAGCTTCACGCACGCTTGCATCTTCTCACACACCTACGTACTTGTTATTGCTGTCTACTGTGTGGTTTGCCATGTTGAGATGGCTGGGCTATATATAGGCTTCTCGAAAGGGCAGTGGATGGAATGATGATGAAGAGTACTGTACATAGAACCAAGTGCATACTGCATGTGCATGCATGTAAGTAGACGGGGACAGCGAGAAGTGGAGCAGGAATGGAGTACGTATAAATCGCTTCCGTTGCAAGCGATCGATGAACGATGATGTATGTGGCATGCAGTGGCAGTGGCCATCCGAGCTAGCTTCCACGCTCCGGCCACCATCTACAGTGATATGTATATAGCTACTCGATGCATGCATGACCAATTGGGGATACGATGCTTTCTAGTTTCTACCTGCTTAATTTGACGTCCAGAGTTCAGACATGTCATGGTTTAGTGCTATATATTATGCATGTTGTTCTGCGCAGTATATATACATAAGTACACTACAAAAGTTGTTTCGTATATACTTCGTTGCCTCAGATATATCGACCCAGAGGTGCTCAAAACAACGAAATGTATTATTGTAGTTCAATGAGACAGCCAGGTTCAAGATCCCGGCCTTCTTGTTTCAGAAACATCTCAAAACTTGAGATACGGAGTATACGGGCTGTTTGGTTTGTGACCTTAAGGAGTTATATCAAAATTTTGGTAATGACAAAATCCAGGCAATGCCAAAAACCGGACAAAAAAATTGTATTTGGATCGTAATCATACCAATTCACGGGCAATGCCGAAATTGATGTGTTTGGATTGCAGCTATGCCAAAATTGCGAGTGACGCGAGGGTCCCGCATATCTTCTATTTTTTTGTCCCAAAATATGTCAACATGAGTCTTGTTTTGTTGATAAAAATAATAAGGAACATAACAGTTCAAACGGATCACAAATCGGATACTCAGTTTAAAAAATATGATCATTTTAATTCCTTAGATTAAACTACACATGCAATTTAATGCACTACCACCAGTCAACCGGGAGTTGCCACCTGTCTTTGTGAGTTGCTGGCTGCTGAACCAATTTTTTGGCGTTGGTTTTGGCCGCATGTGTCAAGCCACGTTTTGGCGAGAAAAAGTCAGGGGAAGCCAAAATTTGAAGGGTAGTACTAAATTTTAGAATTGAAGCAAACGTTAGCTAATTTTTAGGGTAATATCAAAATTTTAGTTTGGTATGTTAGGACCATAAACCAAACACACCCTATGTACGTGGTACACAGGTAACAGTGTAACACTGCCGAGCCTCTTGCTTTGGCAACAATTCAAATCCATATGTAGAGTAGTAATTAATGTAGTACTATTATGTGGTACAAAAGCTCGTTACAATAATAGAATCATATATTATACTCAGGGCATGTTTGGTTGGTGCTCTGGATATGTTCCCTGAGTATAATATTATATCTGCATGTGAGTTGCCTGATCTTATGTGCCAAATTGCCTGATCAGGCACATGTGAAATCCAATGTAGTGTTTGGTTGGTGTCGTGGGTCTGTACCTGAGTAGGTACAAGAGGCAGATAGTGTTGGTTCTTAATATGCCTGGGGTTACACAAATAAAAGAGCAAGAAGACAGTAGCAGAGACCCAGGCAGCTCAGAGCAGTCCAAGCGTCCATTTTGAGGGCCTAACACCCGGCAGCTCTCACCAGGTGGCATTCATAGGCAGCAACTAAACAAACCCTTGACATGCTCCAGGCAACGTCCCGGCCAGACAAACATGCACCAGGACGCGAAGCAAACAGCCGCTCATTCTTCGACGTCAAGGATGCAATGCATAGTGTAGAAAGGGGAACGTAGTATAGCTATCACAACGAAAGCGAATTGATGACTCTTACCAATAGATGAGGCAGTGACAACTGACAAGTTAAGCAGCCCTCTACTTGGCTACAACAAGTAGAAGTACACAAGCTCTGCTAATAGTTACTGTACCCCTTGCTATAATATGTGCATTCCCCCAGATTTGGTTGTATCTCAATTGAAATCTCCTCTCGCTTGATTTGGTATCAGCTTGCTTGAATTAATTAAAGAAAACGCACGCACCACACGTACAATTAAGCACGCACTCCAGCGGTCCAGACACGTACTATGAAGGCCAAAAACTTGTCTGAATTATTTAATCCTCGAAAAGGAGGTAATCCATTTACTCCCTCCGATCACAAAAAGAAGTCGTTTTTATATTGATATGGTCCTCTAAATACAACTTTGACCCCTCATTTCTATTGTAATATATTTATAAAATCTAATAAATTTATAATAATATAAAAATACTTTTCAAGACAAATCTACATGTATCATTTTCATGTGTCTCATATAAATATTTAAAAATATATTGATAGTCAAAATTTAGAAAGTTTGACAACAGGTAACAAAAAAACGACTTACTTTTGTGATTTGAGGGAGTATCTTCTTCGAAGGAGTAGCAGAAGAATCCATTTATCACCAGTACACGACCTACTAATCACAGTATCAGGCACGCATAACTACGCACTCGATCATCCTGCATGCGTGGCACTCAAAGCAACTTTACTAGGCGAGAAACGAAAAGAAACGACAGGGACGCATACATATGTATGCAACAACAGCCACAAGCGCCACGAGCCTCGTTAAAAAGCACGGGATCTCTCGCGTAAGAACAACCAAAATCGTCTGATTAGGACGGGCGTCGTACCGGCACGACGAGGCCAAAGAGGCAAAGACGACGTGGTTTCCGTTCGGCGTCGTTGTCGTGTACCGTAGGATATAGCTCTAAAAATGTCACCTGAGGCGATGGGCCCTGCTGGATTTTGTCAGTATGTAGGTGGAGGCCGTGCGGCCGCCTCCGTTTGCCAATGTGAAGCTAAGACCCACACAACACACAGGGACATGAAGCTAGCGCACACTCGAGCAGCGAGGACCAGCAGGACATGCACACTTTGTTGCATTGGGTTGGTTGGTAGGTTGGTCACGTGAATGAGTGTATATTGTTTAGTGATTGTGTATTTATAAGGTGATTAAAAAAAATTTAAGTATAAATCACGTTTTTTATCCATTAAATTAATATCCAATCATATGATATATCAATCTCTACATAAATCTAATGATCACAATAATTAACTTAGACTTAAAAAAATTTCCGACAACTTTGTAATAGCAAATATGATATTGTTAATGGACTCCTTTGCGAAGTCAATATGAATGGTGACGCTGACCAAATGTCGTGTCATATTCAAATCTTTTGCAGAATGTAACAAACTCGAGCAACAATTGTGGAATGTACTAGAAAGCAACAAAGTTAGCAACAGAGAACCGTGTCGAAGCCTGGAATTTATTTGGTGCTGCCATCGTTGCTCGAGAGGTCACAAGTTGCTCAAGGGTTTCGCAGGAAAGATAGCACAAAATTCTCAGGGAAACAGTAGCAAAATTAGCAGCAAGAACTGCTTCACAGATATACTCATCAGACAAACTACAACATTGTGACAACTCATTGCAAGTAAATACTTTAGCTTTTGAAGTACGTTCTGGGGAAAAAGTAAGAAAACCGGTTGATGTCTTGGTGCAATACGTAAAAACATTGAGATCTACCGGTTCAAACGACTACTTAATAATGCACTACAATATAGCTTCAAATGGTAAAGACACCTCGTGTTTTGTGCAACTGATCCGCCGCCATATTTGTGTGGGTGGGGGGGGGGACCAAAAATAGATCGTACCCGATCATTTCCTTGTTCATGTAAATAGACAGGCATCACACATTACAGCATGCGGAAGTAAAAGTTTTCCAGAAATTGCCTACCGATGTAGATGTTATAAATAATGTGTTCATCTATTCAAGAGGCCCAATGGGCAATATATATAGGGAGTACAAAGGGGGTTGCCATATACAGATAAGAAAACTATAAACCAATATACAAGAGTCATATTCTAACACCCCCTCAAACTCATGGTGGATCACACACACTGAGTTTGGAGAGAAAATACAAATGTTGTGCCCTAGTCTGTGGCTTCGTGAAGAAGTCAGCAACATGTAACTCTGATGGCACAAACTGTAAAGCAAGTACTCCCTCCTACACCTGTGAGCGAGTGTATGAAGCATCCACACTAATGTGCTTGGTGAGCTCATGCTTCACTGGGTCCCGGCAATTCGATCGCACTGTCTTGTCGGATAAAAGAGTCGAGGTCCTATCACGGGCACTCCAAAATCGCAAGTAGCCACCTCGGCCAAGTAATCTCTGCATCACTGCGCCATAGCTCTCAACTCGACCTCTGCACTCGAGCAGCGCGATGCCGCTGCTTAGTCTTCCGGCAATCGGGAAGAGCCAAGAAAAACACGATGGCGTAAAGAGAACGGCGATCGGAAGGATCACTAGCCCAGGTCGCATCGGAGTACGCCTGAAGCTGTAGTGAGGTGGAGCTAGGGAAAAACAAACGACGAGAGATGGTCCCGCGCAAGTAGCGAAGAACACGAAGAAGGTGACTGTAGTGAAGATGGGTAGGACAAGCCATGAACTGACTCAAGATATGAACAGCATAAGCAATATCAGGACGAGTGCTCACAAGGTACACCAAACTCCCAACAAGATGACGATATCGAGTAGGATCCTCAAGAGGATCACCATCAGTGACACGAAGCTGGAGGGATAGCTCCATTGGAGTCTCAGCGGTGCGAGTGTCAGTCAGACCAGACCGATCAAGAAGATCTTGGACATACTTCTGCTGGGAGAGGTAGTAGCCCTCAGGCATGGAAGAGACCTCAATCCCAAGGAAATATGTAAGAGAACCAAGATCAGTCATTAAAAATTGCTCACTGAGGTGCTTCTTCACATATGTGATGAAGGAGGAATCATCACCGATGATGAGCATGTCATCAACATCTGAAGAAGCGATGTCCTACCCGAGATGAGGTATGGACAAAAAGAGCAGGATCGTGGAACCGGCGGTGAAACCGGCAGCGGTAATCACCGAGGTAAAGCGCGCAAATCGAGCACGAGGAGCTGTTTGAGGCCATAAAGAGCACGGCGAAGGCAGCGGACATGCCCATAAGGAGCAGAATACCCGGTGGTGGTGCATGTAGACTTCCTCATGCAAAACACCATTAAGAAAGGCATTCTTAACATCAAGCTGAGAGATAGACCACCGTGACGAAGCAACCGCAACAAGAGTGCGAACGGTGGTCATATGGGCAACAAGGGCAAAAGTCTCGTCGTAGTCACGACCATACTGCTGCTGAAAACCGCGAGCCACAAGACGAGCCTTGTAGCGCTCGATAGTACCATCAGACTGGGTCTTAATCTTGTACACCCACTTGCACATGATCGGACGAGCATGCACAGGTGTTGGTACAATATCCCAAGTCTCCGTACGTCGAAGAGCATCAAGCTCCTCTGCCATAGCGAGCTGCCACTCAGAATGAGGAGCAGCCTCACGATAAGAATTAGGCTCAGTGACAGAGAGAGCATGAGCTATCGGAGCAAATCCAAGACGATTAGGAGGTCGAAGGGATGTCCGGTCACGAAGGATGTAACGAGGAGCATCATCAGGAGGATCAGATGTGGGTGTCGGCAATATACCAGGAGAGGAGACTGGTAAAGGACAAGGACGTCTGGAGTAGTGAATACCAGAGAAACGAGACTGTGGTGGTGCAGGAACAAGAGGTGGTGCCGCAGGAGGCAGCGCCGGAGGCGGAGGTACAGAAGGAACCACTGGGGACAGACCAGGGGAAGACTGTGATAGTGGAGAAATGGGTGAAGAGTCAGAAAGAGACAACCACGAAATCGACTCAACGGTGGAAACAGGAGGAGTCGAATCTCGATAGAAGAAAGGTCGAGATTCGTCAAAGACAACATCTCGTGAAACCCTGATCCGTCGAGCAGAAGGATCCCAGCAGCGATAACCCTTATGCTCAGAACTATAACCAAGAAACACACACTCAACCGATGGTGACGGTTTAGTGCGCTCACGCCACTGCAATGAACAAAACAAGTACAACCAAAAACACGAAGGTGAGTGTCTGGGGGCTCGAGTAGAGACGCTCTATAGGACCGACACCCTTAAGAGCGGTGGAAGGCGCATATTGATGAGATATGCAAACAGAAACAACCTCGACCCAGGCGTGGTGGAACGTGAGAGGCAAGGAGAAGAGTGCGGGCGATCTCAATCGGATGACGATGTTTGCGCTTCAAGAACCCCATTCGAGCATGGGCACGGGACAAGAAGGCGGTAAAGAGTGCCTCGCCGAGAAAGAAAGCGTCTAAAAGCGCCCGAGCAGTACTCACGTGGGAATCACAACGAAAAATACGGATGGGAGAATCAAGCGAGTACGAACCATCGTTGCAAAGCTACGATAGATCGCAAGAAACCGACCTCGATTAGACATAGGAAAATCCATGTAAAGCGGGAATAATCATCAATGAAGATCACATAAAGTTTATGCCCGCTTTAGAGATAATAGGCGCAGTCCCCATACATCCGAATGAACTAAGTCAAAGGGCGAGAAGACAAGGACTCACTAGAATGATAAGGAAGTTGTAGCTGCTGCCCGACACAACCACGACAAAACATGGTCGTGTCAACGATGAACACGTCCAAGAACACCCTTATGAACTAATGAAGAAAGCGGGACCCACACAAGTGACCTAAGCGGTGATGCCACTGCGCAAAAACTCCAGGTGGTGGCGGCGCGTTGGTGGAAGTAGTCGAGAGGTGATAGGAGCAAGCGAAGTGGACGGAAGGTGGAGGCGATCAAGAATGTAGAGACCGACGATCTCTACGGCGCCGCCGATCCCAAGTACCGATCCACTGCTGCCGGTCCTGAACAAAACAGAGTGAGAGTCAAAACCAACCCCTACGGTAGAGTCGGTGAGTGACCACCGAGAGAAGCCGCATGGTAAGTGGGAACATGAGAAACAGCTGGAACAGAAAAATCAGTGGACAAAAGAGTGCCCTGACAGCTGACAGACAAAGGAGTACCGTCAGCTGTCTGCACAGAGATAGGAAAAACAGGAGGTCCAACTGACGTGAGAGATGTGGAGTCCGGTGTCATGTGGAAAGAGGCACCAGAATCCAGAACCCAAGAAGTACCTGGAGGAGACGTCTGAGCTAGACTGGCAGAACCTGCTGAGCTGTGAGAGAGCTGCTGAAGTAGAGCCTGACAAAATTGCTGAACAGAGTCACCTCGCTGAGAAGGTCCTGACATGCTGGTCTGTCCTCCCGTCGAGGAAGGGCCTCCCCCCCTTTGATCGTCCACGCGTCTTGTTCTGCTTTTTCCGCACCGCACAACGCTGGTAGTCGTGCCCGAAGTTCTTGCAATAATTGCACTGAACCCCAGTTGGTGCAAAAGCAGGAGCGGCGGATAAGCGAGAAGATCCGTAGTCGAAGCGGCCGCGGTGTAGTCGAAGCAGAAGGGGTAGCAAGCACAGTCGGAACAAACTGGGCTGCTAACCCGCGGCGAAGCTCCTCAGCACGAAGAGTCGAAAGAGCCTCAGTAACTGTCGGTCGTGGTGAGCGGCTCGATGGTGAGCCCGACGAGCTCAAACTCGGGGCGCAGACGGCAGACAAAATCATAAAGCGGCGATCACGATCCGCCTTCTGCACTTTATGACACTCCTGACAGAGCGGAGAAGCGAGCTCGTCCAGCTGGCGCCAGAGACTGGCCAGGGCTCGGAAGAAGTCGTCGACGGAGGAGTCGTCCTGGCGAAGCGTCTCCAACTCACGCTGGAGCGAAAAGAACTGAGCATCGCTGCTCTGCTGGTATCGCTCGCGCAAGTACTCCCAGATCTGACGAGTGGCACGCAGACCAACAATATCTGGCTGGATGGAGTCGTCGACGCTGACCACCAGGATGGCTCGAACACGGGCCTCGTCAGCACACCAGCGCTCAAAAGCGTCTATGGCATACTGAAAGGCCTCATCAGCAGCGGCGGCGGCGACCTCTGCCTCCGTCTTGGCAGCCTCATCTTCTGTAGAAGGTGCAGAAGTAGGCTGTCTGAGAGGAGGCTGAACCGGCGACGGCGGACAAGCTCGAGCACCAGTGACATGTCCCCAGAGGCGGAGACTATCGAGGGTGATCTCCATGAGCGAAGACCACAACCTGTAGACCGTCGAGCAGAGGAGGCGGCCTCGCGTGGCCGGCGGCGTTGGCGGCCGACCAACAAGTGGCGACGGCGTCGACGGCCGACCAACGAGCGGCAGCGCGGCGGCCGACCAACGAGCGGATCGGCGACCAACCAACGGCGGCGCGCGACGGCCGACCAACGAGCGGATCGGCGGCCACGAAGCGGCGGCGGCCTCGCGTCGGCAACGAGCGGCGGCACCAACGAGCGGATCGGCGGCCACGGCGGTGGCGGCCTCGCGGCGGCAACCACACGGCCTTCGGACGGGCTCGGGGTGGTCGCGGCAAGTCGAGCGGCGGCCGACGGCTCGGGGTGGCGCGTCGATGGCGGCCGACGGATCCGGCGGCGGGAAGGCCTCGGATCGGTGGTGATGCTCGGCGTCGAACGACCGGGAACACGCGGCGGCGGCGGCGACGGCAGCGGAAGCGGAAGGAGAGCTAGGTTAGAGACCTAGCTCTGATACCATGTTATAAATAATGTGCTCATCTATTCAAGAGGCCCAATAGGCAATATATATAGAGAGTACAAAGGGGGTTGCCATATACAGATAATGAAACTATAAACCAATATACAAGAGTCCTATTCTAACAGACGAATCCTTTAATCATTTCTTAATGATGCCGGGTTAGCAGTGTTACAAAGGAATTCCTATTCTAACAAGCAGCAATCATAAAGACAAGAAGACCAGTATGGCAAGAGAACGGAAGGTTACACTTCGCTTGCATGTAAAGCCATGCACAAATTTCATAACTTCATCTCCCCACTACTTACAATGGAACGAGGCTGACTCGTCGAATCATCCTTCCGCTCTCTCCATGGCTTTTGACTTGTACAGAAATGTTTCCAACCTTGAATATGACACCAGAAAAGTAAATCCATGCAATTCACGATCTGCTTGAATCAGCAGGATCTCGTCCTCCCATGATTTCCATTATTTGTCAATGATTTCTTTTGGTAATCTGGTAATTGTACAATGATACAGGCCACATTGCCAACACTCAACTTGTACATCTAAACTACTGCAGCTGCTGCGCTTGTGCTCTCAGTTTACTGTTACAGCTAATGCTACAAAACTGGATGGTTAATGGTACACTAACGCCCCAAGAGAATCCATGGGAGCAGCAAATGCTGATTCAGGATGATGCGCTTTCTTCCTTGAACCTCAAGAGTTCCCTCGAAAGCACAAGCGGGCCAGGGCTCGAAAATGTTTGTTCATCAATTTGTGCTTTAGAGTGAACTTAAAGGTCATCGTCCATCAGTTCATCTGGAAGGTGTACCTTTTCCATTGCAGACTGCCGAACATCAGACGAACATGTAACTCAGTTATTCAAACACAAATGACACCAGTACGGTAATGGTAAGAAATTGAAAATAAGCGCAACAATTTAACAAGCAATGGTTACTGGACCACCCTAGGAAGAGACACAGAGATAAGTTTTTTTAAATGGATAGTGCGGGAATCAACAAAAGGGGTGGGGGGGAGGCAGCGGGCAGGTGTGACAAGGAAAATAGGATAGTGCTATACCTTAATTATAGCAAGGTCAGCTGCGGGAGGTTTCAAATCCAGGGCAATGCCAAAGCAAAATACAGCCTTGTCAAGAATATTAAGTTGCTTGTATATCTTCCCCATCAGTGCGTACATACTACTCTCATGAGGTGCAATCTCCCTTAGCCGCTCCAACTCGTCCAGAGCTTCCGGATATTTTTGAAGGCCTAGAAGGATTAAAGCCTTCTGATACTTGGGAAGTGGATTCTTCTTATCAGCAAATATAGCTTTCTCCATCATTTCCAATGCGTCCTCGTTCCTCTGAAGTTTGAATTCAAAAAGTAGGTTCATAATTAAGCATTGTCCAGAAGACAATGAAACTTCTAGTATGGAGGGGAAGTGGAAACCACAAACTAGTTTATGGTTGTCGATAAATGATATCAACCTTTAGAGCATGCAAGGCCATCCCAAGATAGCACATAAGAACAGAAGAACGAGGATTTATCTGAAATGCCTTTCTGAAATGATGCTCAGCAAACTCAAACTTTTCCTGGCGAAGGTACACCACTCCAAGGCCATACCAGGCATTGTAGTGCCTTTCATCTACCTGAAGTGCACATCGGTAGAATTTAATACTATTCTCGTAATCCTCCAATGCAGAATACCTATAGTTCCAAGGAATGGCAATAGGATTAGAAAATTTCACAGATGGTCTCAAACACGAAGACAGGATGAAATAGAAAGAGAAGTGCTAATTAAGTGTGGTTTGGCCAATCATCGTCAAACTTTGGCTTGAATAGGGTCAAAGTGCCACATGATCATTAGTTGCTATTAAGTGCGGTTTGGGTGTCTATTGGCACACATACAAGTTTAGGGACCCAAGTGACAGTGACACGCCAGCACCTATGGCACACTTCACTCAAATAGACATATAAAATCAATATTTATGGGAGCTACAACATACTCGTGACCACATAGAGTGTGAGCGTATGCGACTCTTGAGTCAAGCTGTACAGCACGTTGGAAGTTCTTCAAAGCAGTCTCATGATCTTTCCGCAAGGAAAAGCAATTTCCCACTGCACACCTGTTGCACATTCAAAACAGATTCATTAGAAACGTAACACTATATTATGAAACGATAGGACAAGCTTGAAAGCATTTCCCAAAAAAATAGACTCGTCCAGCTGTTTTGCACTGCACTGAGACAAAGACCACATATAACATGGTTAAACCAAGATCGGAGCAACCAGATTTTTTTTACCAATCCTCAACTCTACTTTCTGTAAACCCCATGTTCAGGTTCAAACCATAGTTACCAGATTCGCTATAAAACCCCGCGAATCGTGAGCGGATTTGTCGAACCCGAACCGGTTTAGGGTACGGGTTTGTGTTCGCAGTGGAAATTGAAAGAAAAAGTGGCGAACTACGAACTCGAATCCCGTACCACGACTCGGACGAACCGCGTTTCTGGTAACTAACCATTGCAAGATGGAGGGGGGGAATAAGCAAAAAATGAAATATTGGGAAAAGAGAAGGACCCAACATGATTAAAATACATACCATGCTTGAGGAGATAGTCGATCAATAGAGATAAGCTCTTGAGCAAGGTAACTTAGCCTCATTTCCTCATTCAAATGCTGCAAAATAAGCATGTGAGATTGGAGCTAAAGGTGGTAATAAAGTGGGCATGTCCAACAGCAGTGTTAACTTACATATAGAACAGTGGAGTAGATGTCCATTCCCTCCAACGTGCATGGTGATAGTCGATGCGCTAACTCAAAGAAATGGTCGGCTTCTAAATAATCGACCATTTCAAAATATGCCTTCCCAACCTGCATAGTTGACCAAAATGAAGATGAACTTTTCTTGCCAAAATTAACAAATTTACAGACTATCGGTTATATCTCCATATAGTACAAAATAAGTTATGATATTGTTTTCATAAAGTAGAGAGTGATCTTTTACTAAAGTGGCAATTAAATATCTGCAATAAGGGACTCATGTGCGCATCTAGATTCGAACTCAAAACAATCAATATTC
This sequence comes from Ampelocalamus luodianensis, assembly GCA_036346255.1. NCBI lineage: Eukaryota > Viridiplantae > Streptophyta > Magnoliopsida > Poales > Poaceae > Ampelocalamus > Ampelocalamus luodianensis. The sequence continues at coordinate 68,108,351 of CM070628.1, forward strand.
AAGGTCAACGCCTGAGTTGTATTACAAACTTCAATCCCCAAATTGACTCAAACAACAAATCAAAAAGCAGCATAGACTACCCTCCCCATGGTTATTAAGGCGGTAAGGCGAGGCGAGGCGACCCACCCCCCCTCACACCTTTTAAGCGGTAAGGCGTGAGGCGAGGCGACGCCTTACATATCCCTAAGGCGGCAGTGCAGACCAGCATATCGGAAGGCCGCAGAAGATCCCAACAACAGTTGGAAGCCATAGAAGATCCGACCACAGAAGATCCTGGCTGACCGGCCGCCCGCCGCTGCCGTCCTACCCGCCGCCTGCTGCCTGCGTCGCTCGTCCTACCACTTTGCCGCGCCTAGTCTTTTCCGCCTGCCATTGCTCGATGGAGGTCACGCACTTGCGCTTCATCTTCTTCGCCGCCTCCCTCCTCGCCCTTCGCTAACGCCGCCTCTCTCGCCCCTTCGCGGTGCACCTCCTCCACGCCTCGTCGGCTGCCGCACCGCCCTCCGGTCCTCCCGCGTCTTCCTCTCTGGCTCTCCTCTCCTCCCGCCTTCGCCCCTCTCGGCTCTCCTCTGCCCTCGCTTCGCCAGCGCCGCCTCCTCCTCGGCAGCGGGAGAGGCACCTCTCTTCTCTCCGTGAAGAACGGCGCCTTAGGCCTAAAGCGGGCGACGCTTGTTCTCCGGCGGCGCTTAGGCGACGCTAAGCGACGCTTAATAACCATGACCCTCCCAATAAATAGACTGTCATGAATTCATTACGCCATCGGGTTGATTTAAGTCATTTTCAAGTTTAAACCAGAGGAAGCAAAAAAAAAAAAAAGGACATCCGAGTCACTCCTCAATACTCCCTCCATTGATTTTTATAAGGCACGGTTTGACTTGGCACGGTCTCCTAAAGTGAATTTTGACGTTTAATTTTTTATGATATATTGTTAATAACTACAAAATCATGATCATATGAAAGTACATTCAAATACGAATGTAATAGTACAACTTTTGTGTCACTAAACCTATATATTGTTGGACTAACTGTTGATCAAACATTATAAAGTTTGGATTTTGAAATATGTGGGCAGCATATAAAGATAAATGGAGTACTACACAGACCCTATGTATTGCATTAGATAAGTAGATAATATAGAAATATGTATCGCGTTAGATAACATAGAAATACAAAATTCCAAATTTTCATTACAAGAATCAAAAGCATGTAGGGAAATCTGCAACAATCTTGCATGGGTTGTACCTGGCATAGAACCCATCCGGTATTAAATTGTGGCTCTGGGAGTTTTCTGTAGATTTCCAATGCTTCCTGACCATTAAATAAATGAAATTAGCCACAACAATGGATAGAAGGTTAGCATTTGTAACACAAACATCTTTAACATACCTGGCACTTAAACAAGCAAGAAAGCCTATAGCCCTCCCCAAGTGTTCGTAAAAGTCCTAATAACTCGTTGATACCTATCGCCAATTTGGAGTCTTGTGACAGAATTCGTTCAGCTTTATCTTGCTCAAAGCATCTTCCATCAGCTATACTTACAGAAGATGACGTTGCTGCTACATTATCTGTCCACATTTCATCAACAGCTTCATACCTGCCTCCTAAGATTCAGAAAAATCGCTTCCATCATTCGTGAAGATGGCTGAGTACTGCACCATCCATATAGCACAATCAAATGCAAAAATTATACCTAAGAAGTATAATTACACAAAACTATGTAAATATACAATAGCAAAAGCTAACGTGAAAGTGTAATACCCTGGTCTGCTCGTAGTGCAGCCCATGTGGCCCATGTGGAATTGTGTGGTAGGATTAGTCTCGCATTGCTTGTCTAAAGTGAGTTGTAGTAATACTACATAATGTCTGTTGGGTCCAAACGTAACACCTCTGGGTTAACCCTTTTACATGAAGCGAGGACGAAAGTGTAAGTAGGTGCACGAGTCCACCCCACGATAGGCTAGGCATTGAGCGGATTTTGAGTCATGATGTATAGATGGTATCAGAGCATCAACCTTCGCTGCACGGGCGCATACGAGACATGGGTGCGGGCATATGGTGCATGACATGTGTGGGCCCGAGTGGACACATGGCATGGCATATATGCCAGCACCACCGATACGTGATACCGGTACGGCGATACGGATACGACGATACCCAATTTATCCGAAAAACCCGATACGGCGATATATATATCTCCGGCCCATGTCTCAAAGTCTCAAACTTATCAAGTATCTCATTTTATATTTTTACTATTTTTAATATATCAATATATATTACTCCATGTATGTAAATTTACTCCATTTGTCCGGCATATAAGTAAATTTATCAATATATCATCTTGATTCTTGACATACATGGTGCCATATCTCCCCACGATCCACTAACAACAAGAACTTCATCTTCAATCCCCCACCACCACCGGCCACATCTCCCCCCACTAACAACAGCAACTTCACCTTCAATCCCCCACCACCACCGGATCTGAGAGAGGAGAGGAGAGCGCACCTAGCCGGCCGTCGTCGCATCGCCGTCAGCGGAGGAGGAGCACCGCCTCGCGATCCACCGGCCATCCGCTTTCGCCATGGAGGAGGCGCGCCGCCGCGGCCGCCGATCGCGCGCTCTGACGCCGCCGACGGCCACTCGCTCGATGCGCGACGGGGCGGGAGGAGGTGCGACGATCTGGAGTGCGAACAGAGGTTAGGGATCTTCCATGGGCTTGGGCCAGAACAGTAGCTTGTTGCCACGGGCTGGGCTTCTTTTCAGGCCGTATTGGTGTATCGGGGTGTATCGGGTCGTACCGAAATTGCATTTCTTTTTTTAAAATAAAAAAATTACCAATACTTCCCGATACGACGGTCGTGATCGAATCGTGATCCGCATTCGATACATATCGAGATCGCAGACTCTGGCGCCGTGAGGCGACGGCGCATCGAGGCCAAAGACTAAACACGCAAACGTGTATCGAGGGATGGTTCTAGGCATTGCCGCGCATGCGGTATGCTGCCAAGGGTGTCAGTCCTAGGGGGGTGAATGTGATACCCCAGCTGTTGTGGCCATGGGTTAGGCAACAGCAGCAACACATATACGTTCAGAAGCCGAAGTTGTGCCATAGGTGGTATGGATCACGACGGGAACCACGAGTTAGATCGCGACGCCTTCGCTTCGTTGCTGCCCAGTCATGGTTATTAAGGCGGTAAGGCGAGGCGAGGCGACCCACCCCACTCACACCTTTTAAGCATCACAAGGCGCTAAGGCTTTGTGTGTAAATAGTTTATCTCCTGTGATGCAAAGTAGTTTTGTGCTTTTATTCCATCCACAGTATATGGGCCGAAATTAAGCCCATACAAATTTGTGCATCATCCGAGCTATATCGTGCCCAACTCAGGAAAAGAACCCCACATTCGTGACGCGTCATCGTGCCAAGCAAAAATATCTCCTCGCTCTCTCATCTCATGCTCTTATCGCCGCCATCCACGCCGAGTCCACATCATCTATCTGTAGAAGTTCACACAGTGGAGAGGCAAGGCGCGACGGGGATAGCCGCTGCAGATCCGCCAGTGGCGAGGCCGAGCCGCTGAGGCGGGATCGGCGAGATGGAGGCGCCGCGCCTAGGGTTCCAGTGTTGCTACTCCCTGGTCTGCCGTTCCTCGCTCCCTCGACTCGTGTCGGGTCTCTCGCTTCCCGACGCGCCACGCCTCCTCGCTCCCCGACGTGTCGCGGGCTTCCTCGCTCCCTCTCCCGCTCGCTCCGGCCGGCCGTCCCAAGGTCTCGCCGGATCCGCGACGGGCCCTCTCGCTCGCCTCGCCGGATCCGGCTCTGCAACACCGCACGAGCGACGGCAAGGCGACGAGCAACGGCAAGGCGGGGGCGACGCCTTACCGCTTAGGCGACGCCTTAATAACCCTGTGCCCAGTGCATCTTCCCTATGCCACCGGCAACTTCCACGTCATCAAGTTGCACTAATGACTGCCCAGCGTCGTTGTCAACCATCACCGGAGTCTTGTTGATCTCTCATGTGACACAGTGTCAACATTGGGATCTCCTATCGTCGTGGGGCCACCAAGGACTTCAGCCGTGGCCACCACCCTGCAGCTTAAGGACAAGTTGCTTGTCCTGAAAGGGTGTAATGTTGTGGACAAAGGCCATAGCAACAGATGCGTGCAGCAGCTGCAGGACATACATGCACATCAACAGCAAGTGTCACTGGCCGGCCGACCATGTGGGCAAAGGATCCAACGCCAATAACAATAGTCCAAGAACGGCGTTGATCGGGAGGATTAGGAGGTTGAGTTCGATACTGACAAGCAGCGATGAGGCGTGCATGAGAAGAATTAGGAAAGAATAGAATTCGGAAGAGTCCAGGAAAAATAGGAAGAGTAGAGCCAAATGAATATATTAGGAGGTTTCCTAGTTAGAGTATAATACTTAGGGGTCAAGTTAGGATGTCCTATATAAGTGTCAGTCATGTAACCTTTCTGGATTCAAGCAAGAAGAAATATTTTATCCACTATTTGCTATCTCTCAACCCATCTAGTTCTCTCATCCCAATCTATGTCTATCTCCCCCATCTAATATCCTAATCCCCTTCAAGCCATGTCGTCTGGCCATCTTCAGCACGGTAGTTATTCCGGTGTGAACCAAGGTTTACAACACCGGCCTGCTAGTGGTGTGGCCTTTGTAGCCCATGTGGAGTTGACGAGTTGTGGTGGGATTAGTCCCACATTGTTTGTCTAAAGTGAGTTGTAGTAGTATATAATATCTGTTGGGTCCAAACGTAGTACTCACGGGTTAACCCTTTTACACGAAGCGACTACGATAGTGTAAGTGGAGTCCTATGTGTGTGCGGGTCCACCCCACATCCACAGTAGGCTGAGCATTGAGCGGATTTTGGACCAGCATGTTACAAAAAGAATGATGATGATCCAATGAAGGAGAAAAATATGGGTTCATTTAGCATTCTAAATGTCAGGGTTCTTGAAACAGGATTTCATGGAAAGAAAATGCTTTCAATATTTTATCTCAATGATTAGGGAGAATTTCCATATAGGAGTGAGGAGTTCAAACTAGCATAGAATCAGAAAATATATGAATTTGGTGGTAACACTTTATTTATATTCAGAGATATTTTTCTAAAAATCAAACAAAGCTACATGCCACATCAAAGAAAAGAGACAAGCAGTCCTGCTGTTCCTGTGCTATGTCAAAAAAGAAACTGAAAGTAAATAAAGACAGGCATACACAGTAATTTAGACACTTACAATTTTGAACCAGCATTAGGAGGTATATGGGCAGAAGAAACAACAAAACAATACAATTTGATGACTTAATATAACTAATGCAGACTCATAAACAGAACATAAACATCTAGGCAAATACGCAGACGGATCCAGATTGCACAGGTATATAACAACATATCAACCACATTTTGCTAGGTTTATATAATTGATGAATCATTCGTATTGAAATGATAATCACCTTCATCAAAATTTTCTGTAGCCCGTGGTTTTCCTTTCCTAACTTGCACAGAACGTACGGCTGTTGAACACAATTTTGATGACGTGGACGAGTTTACTCGCAATTTACCTGGCGAGTGATCTGTTCCATTCCCTCCAAACTGCGAGATATTTGAATTCGAATTTAGTGTTGTATCTCTAGAAAGTCTTGCACTTCTTCGAGGTACTGAATCAATACTCTGGTTAAACAGCCTTCCAGAAACCTGAAAAGAGTCTTTGGTTTCATAGCATCACAAGCAAAAATTAAAGCACAAACTGAAAAGAATATGCTAACTATCAATAGCCAGACCTCAAAGTAACAGAATAATAAAAACATATAGATCCTATATTAGATTACAGGGGCCATTCCAACAAAGGCAATAAGAAAAGAAAGATCACAAAGGAACTAAAGTAAAGATTAACCAGTTTCACGTCCACTGAGTATTATATCATAGACGAACTTGTGACAACAAGATGGGAATGTTTCAGAAAATATTTAGGAGTATAGCAATATTTTCAGTTCCCAGTATCCCACAATTACTGTATACAACACTACTGGAATGTGAAGACTGAACAGGATTAAAAAAAGAATAGGCAAATAGAAAATGAGGCAACAATCTAGCAGTATGATAAACATCATCAGAATAGTACTGCAAGGCATTAGCAAACAAGCTAGAATCAAGCATACTATATCATGACACCGTGGTTACGTGTTGGTACACAATTGACTGGTACTAAAGAATGGAATTGCTTGCAGCCAATATGGTGATTAGTTATTAATGAACAATACAAATCAGCATGTAATAGTAAACAAACTAAAAACATGACTGCAATCCACAAAATGTGGACCACTAGCCAATAGCAAGGAACCGATACCCGGAACTCTGATATAAAGGACCGTGACTGGAATTTTTAGACACAGACAGCCAGAAAGTTAAGACTACATTCACAATTGATACTGAAGCATTACCAAGCAGCACTAGTACAAGCAACTGGAAAATATCAAACGAATATGCATTTGACTTCAATCACCGTATCCTTTTCAGAGCAGATTTAAGTAAAATGCTAAAAAGAGGAGTATCCAGTATCCACATTAAGAGAAGAAATACGCATTACAATGACTTGACATAAAGAGAAACCCCTAGAAGCTCCAAAGAAGGCAATAAAAAAATATGAAAGTTACAAGAGAGCAGGTTTCAATTGATGAAAGAACAACCTTCTTTAGCCTTGCTTCATCCAGGTATTTCCTCCTAAGTGGTTGGTTCACTGCATTAACCTTTGGTTTGGCAGGAGCATCGCCACTTGCTGTATTCTGATAAGCCTGGACATTCCTAAAGAGTGGTGGTGGAACAATACCAGATGTCTGCAAAATTAATTAAATTAAGCAAAATGCAACTCTGCCACAGAGAGAAGTCCGACAAGTTATGAACTAAATCTTGTAAACGAAGGAATGAGGTCTCCAAGCACTACTGACTTCAGAATCTTATAATGTTTCACTAATACTTCAGCTCTGTCCAAAAAAAAAACATAGAAAATCAACTGCTACGAAAAATAGTTATGATATGCCAAGCCCCATAGCTCTTTTATCTTCAGAGCCTTGTTAACAAGACAGACAGATGTTATATCCTTGCAATAAGGGGGAAAAGGATCTGGATAGATCAAACATGCAGTTTCTGGGGAATTCCTGCCTGCTTAACATAAGCCATCTCTGCCAGTGCCACCTAATGTGAAACATAAGACATTCCTGGCTGCTTAACATGCTTCTAGCACTGTTGATTATACCTAGTCCTACAAATCCAAACTGAAAGATAATCCTGCATGGTCCTAGGGTCCTATTTTTATTAGTATTATTATTATTTTTATACACATATACATACATATATACACACACACACATATATGCATACATACATATATGCATATATACATAAATGCAGTAGCCAAACCACCCTAGGGACCATGGTCCATAGCAATAGTTCACAGTAGGGTAAAAGGGGATAGGATCATGGTAAAAAGGAATAGGATCATGGTAAAAGAGAATACACAATCAAAGAATAAGGGTAGCTGAATGCACCTCCCCCAGCCTGCCATTCCCCCACATAAGCTCTTTTCTCCTTCACAGCCTAGTGGGTTGTGCTGGTTGTGGCTTTGCTTGGTTCCTGGATGGATGGAAGCTCTAGTGAGCTTTGCTTGGCAGGTTAGGGGAGGTGCATTCAGCTGCCCTTATTCCTTGATTGTGCATTCCTTTTTACCATGATCCTATTCCTTTTTATCATGATTCTATCTCCTTTTTACCTTACTGTGAACTATTGCTATAGACCATGGTCCAGAGGAGCTAATTAATTGCGATTGTGTACCTCTTCGATGCTTTACCGTTGGCCATCTCATGTTGAGTTCACCGTGTAATGAACGAACCTACGCTCGCAATTAAATCCTTCGAGCCTCCTTTTTAGGTATTTGTTCTTCTCACGTCTACCTTACATGTATACTAACACCTGTTTACTAGGCACGCATTTCCGATTTTTCCCTTACATTGTAACTGCCTGTTTTGTAGTATTTGATTGCTGATACAGGCTTCACCAACCCTGTACTAGACTATGTTTACGGTGTATGCTATACATATCTGCATACATACAACACACACATATCCTATAGAGCGAAGAATCAAATAGGTCCTACTAACCTGTGTTACAGTTGGTGATGGGGTGTCAAACTGTGCTCCATTAGATGGTACACTGTTCTGCACGTGCAATGCAGTTGCTCTTACATGAGGATAACCAGGTACTTCTGCTGTGTTGTTAGCATGCAGCTGTTTGATTTGCTTAGGGCTAATATCCCCGAGGCTTGCTGACACACTGGAAGATAAAACCCGGTTTTCATTGACAAAGTTCGACTTTTCCGGATTTGATGTGGATGTGTGTTCCTGCTGGAGACGTAGAGCAGTTGCTTCGCTAAAACACTCATTTGCATCTTCGGCAACACCTACAAGATGGTGACACACTTTTAGGGTATGTTTATAACTTCCTGCTTTTTCAAAGTGTAATTTTAAATTTTTAGTGAGGATGAGGCCTTTCATGCAAGGAATATTGAGATAGTGTAACTGCTACAGAAATGCAGGGATAATAATGCGTGTAGCACACTAGGTATATCACTGAGTACAGTAGCAATGAATTACTGGTCAGTATAATGACTGATAAAGAATATGTGTGTTCATTGATAACATCAAGCTAAAAAGGAACAGTTGGATGCAATGCATATTTGTATACAGAATTTATCGCAGTGACACTCAAATGTTCTGATATACAAAGTCCCCATATTTCAAAATGTTAAGTAGAAGCAAGACAGACACAAACAATGAAAAGCACATGAAGAACATATTCAAAATCCACTACAAGTCACATATTTCAGAAGATGCGTTCTGCAAAATATGCATTGCATTTTTCACTTTCTACTATTAAACAAGGTTATTAAAGCGATAAGGCGAGGCGACTCGCCACCTTTTTACCGCCAAAGCACCTAAGGCGCACAACGAGGTGACGCCATACACACATCCTATTCGGAGATGGAGAATACCTCTTAACCTTAGGCAATGTAGGAATCCAACAAATAGCCACAGAAGATCTTAGCTCAATAACATAAAAAGAAATAAAAAAGAGCAGATCAGACAATGGGCCAGCCCAACCAGGCCCATACCTCTCCCTCATGCTGCCAACTGCTAAGTGCTCAATCTGCCCTAACTCCCTAAGGCTCCCAGGCAGCAGCCACATCCAAACTCCCACCAAGCCACCTCCTGGAAACTATTCCTCTCATATGGCGTCATCCCAATTCCCAACTCCTCTCACCTGCTGCATCCTCCCTGATCCTCCTCTCCCACAACGCCGCTGCCTCCTTGCTCCTCCTCTTCCACTACGCTACCGCCAACTGGGAGGTGATGGGGCAGCCAGCAGCGACGATGTATTGCGGGCTGGCGGCAGCGGAGTGAGGAGTAACGACAGGAAGCAAGACGGCGGCTTAGGTTAGCTCTCCCTCTCCCCTTCTCTTGTCCTCTCCCCTTCAATCCAGAATGGGTCTCGGAGGTGGTTGCCGTGAATCCAGACTATGGTTCATCTGCCCCGCTTGCTGCCCTCTTTATTACGCCAAAAAAACCTCTGTTTCCCTCTCTGCCCCTGCCTACGGCGCCCGCCTCATCCATCCCCGACTTACACCGCCGAAGCGACGCCTTCCCAATAAGGCGGACGCCATACCTTCGTCCGTCAAGGCGAGGCCGTGGCGAACCCACCCCGACAGCCTTAGCGATTAAGCGCCGATGAAGCAATGTTGCAAATGACCATGCTATTAAATCTTGCAAAAACTTTGATGTGAAACAACACTTGATGCAAGTACTTCTAGTGTATCAAAATTAAGTATAAAGCTGCTAGAAAACTTCAATTATGGGAGTATAACGCACCAACCTAGTATACACAATTCCTCATATGCTGCCCATAAAAGAGGATCCAGAGTCAAAGCTTGTATAAATTGCTCAGCTGCAGCTGACACTCTGCCAGTGTACCTACAGGCAGATGAGGTAAATATAATGAACTGTGCCACAAATCAAAATATGCTGCAAACACAGATTCAGTTATACTGTATAACAAACCTATAAATTAGTCCAAGAAGGTAATGTCCTGTTGCACCACTCGGAACCTGAACAAAGGATGAGTATTTTTCAACTAGTACTTTCGAAAGCATTCGTTGCTCCAGCTTTGGAATTCTTGGTTCATAAATCATCAAACATGCTATGCATCCTCTCTTCTACTTCTAATTTTGAAACCACAAGATATCACAGAACAACTGCTCTTTCTTAGAAAAAAAGATGCTTTGTGGAACCCCTTGTTCACAGCAAAACTCGAGTTTTACACACTCGCTATTTCAAAATATAAGACCATTGGATGAGATCTTTTCAGAAACGCGGGAAAGTAAACATGTTATATACCTCCATGTTTGGTTCATTGACTGGACAAAGAGTTTCTTCAGCTTCCCGCAAGAAGTTCATTCGAAAGCATGATATAGCAAACAAGTACCGGGACTCTGGCAGCTTCTTCCCTTCATAGCATATAGGAAACAAAATCATAAATCACTCACAGCCACTTTCATACCCAAAACGGAAACAAAACACTGAAATTTGCAAAACAGGAAAGAGAAATATGACCAAAAAGATGGACAAATGGTATGTTCACATTCTTTTTATTTTCAAACCATGGCATAGCATTTCTAAACAACAGGGAGTGGTCAAATGGTGAGCAGATGTTATTACCTTTCAAAATGTGGTATGCAGCATAGGGCTGGTTGTTGTGGAGGTAGCAAGTCGCTAGCAACTGCACATTGGTCTGTGCACAGGAGAAAGGGCAAGAACAAAATTAAACTACACGCTCTTTTCAAGAAGCAGAACTGAAAAGGGTCTTATTACAGCAAAACTGGCATTGGATTCAGGTTATTCACTATCTAGCTTTAGCTTAATACCTGCTAAAAAATTAAAACCATATACATTTGATCTTCCCAAACCTAATCCTAATTGAATTCCTAAAAACTACAGCGAGAAAAATCAAATAAATAACTAGACCCCACACACTCCAGCTACCAAAAGAATGGGAAAAGATGGAAGAGGCATGTCACATAATAACATCTAATCTAAGCTACCAAATGCCTTAAAATGGATACAGTTAAAGCCACCCGGATATTTAAATAAGGAAAAATTCCACGAGGACGTAACACATCGTTGTAGCCATTAGTCACTTAGAAAAAATCACTAAAACAAGCTGCGAAACTGTCTCCCATTTTAGGCTGTAAAGCCCCGGCTCAACCTAAATTCTCCATAACCCTAGAGAAATCATAGGCACTACTCCAGCTCCCTACGAACTAAAACCATCCGAAATAGTTAGAGGAAGCCGCTGCGGTCAAACTACCCATAAACCCTACCCCCAAATCCCACCGCTCAAGCTCCAAACGCGCCCCAAAACACTAAAAAAATCACAGTAATTAGCACAAAATCGAACCCCGCAGGTGAGCCCCCGCAGCCAAATCGCCGCCCCACGCCGACCGAACGCCCGATCTAACCCCCCGAATTATCCTCAGGGATAGGCGTACCAAATCGAGCCATCCTAGTCTAGCCTCATCAGGAAGCGGGGGGGGGGACTGGTACCTCGGCGGGGAACTGGGCGCAGAGGCGCTCGCAGAGGAAGACGGCGTTGCGGTGCATGAAGAGGCGGAGGCTGCTGTGGACGCGGTCCACCATTAGGGTTTCCATCGCCGCCGCCCCGACGGCGAGGAGGCGGAGGTGGCGAGCGCCAGGCGAATGCGGGAGGCGGGCAGGGGAGGGAGGAGCGGGGCTCGTCTGAAATCGCGACGGGCCGGATTGGGTTCAAAGTTTTTTGGGTGCGATTTGGATCGGGGATTCGAACGAATCGGGGTGTTTTTGGAGTTTGGGGCAGCCGGCAGCGTGGGTGTGAGTGTGGAGCCTCGCCGTTTGAAACGGCTGGTACTTCTCTGCCGAGCGGCGTGTGGATTTATCTGCGGCAGGTCGGTGACAGGTGGGGCCAGATCTTCTTCATTTGAATCGTGCGACTGTGTTTGTGTGGCGGTTGTGTGAAATGTGAACGTTGGATCGGCTTTTGATTTGGCTTTTCGCACTCGCAGGTCGCACCCGCGGATGCTGAAGCATGGTATACTAATGCTTCTGTAGCTTAGTCATGTTTGTTTAGGTTTTTTGTTTGATTTAAAAGTAAAAACCTAAGTCTAAATAAAGAGATGGTTTTTTAATCCAATTTATAAAAAAACTTAAGTCTAAGTCTAAAATCTATAAGCCATGATAGAAGTGTTTTTTTTTTTTTTTTTGCGGAATGCAATGTCATTTTGCCACTGAATTTGGTTGAAATTCCCTCAAAATGGCATTCATATATAAGTTTAAACCGTTTCTTTTTTCCCCTCTTGCTTCAGTTCTTTTCCTCCCATTCGGCTCCACACCCGACGCCTCTCCTCCCCTCATGTTCGGCTCCCACACCTGCTGCTTCCCCTCCTCAATGTCGTCGCCTCCCCTCCCTCCCCATCCCCAAAACCCCGTCGTCGCCGCCTACCTTGGCACCGATGCCGCCTCCCTTCCTAGATCAAGGTGACTCCAATTGAGTTTTGTTTTTGAAATGATCCTTTAATGCTTCTTCTAATTGTATGATGTGTTTGTGCTAATTGTATGAAGCAACTGTAATATCATGAATTATCACAGTGCAATTTATGATTGTAGTAATTGAGTGTTGTTTTTGAAATGATCCTAAACCCTATATACAATCATTTGAGAGATGCAAAGAGAAAGACATTGTTTAATTTTCTTGTGTGCGCTTCCTAGATTGTGTGTACCAACCAGAGCAGTTGTTATGATGCCCTTGTTAGGGGTTTATGCATCATTGGGGGGAGGGGGGGTTGGGGGTTGTTTCTGGACTTACAAAAAAATGGCCAGTGAAAGCTCCATTTTGTCAGTACCATGTAAATTTAGTTGTGGAAAGGGACCGTGGACACGATTCAATGAGAGCTACTTGTCGTATGATCCTTTTCTTTTGTTCTATTTTATGCTCTCATATTACCTTGTACTTGTTGTAGTCATAAATCTCTGTGTATTCTGTTAACAGAAGAGAGATGTTTTAGTTAGGGGTGGGAGCTCGTGATTCTTGCGAGGTGCATGCATCGATCAAGATGTTGGTTAGTTTCATGGCTCCTTTCATCACACATATAAATTGATTGATCGTTAATTGGTGCATGCTGTTGCTGGCTAGCTTGTTCATACATGCACAGTTGCATATCATGCATGCTCAAGCACACACGCAGATCGATCGATCGATCGACCAACCTAGCTAGATTGAGCATGCATGAATATGGTTCTAGCTAGCTGCATATGACGATGCAGCTAGCATTAATTGTGTGAAATTGCCAGCCTAATGATATCTACCCATCTGCGTTCCAAATTTACACTTGATGGATAAGGATTCCAAATGCCCCAATTCAACCCAAATTCGAGTGTATCGTTATATTCATCCTCATGATATCTACCCATATGGGTTCCAAATCTTACGTTTTGTAGGCAATAGATAGACCAAGAGTTCAGAATTGTTACGTAGTTTTTAGTCTGGTAAGAGTTCAAAAATGTCATTGCTAATTGTCATCCTAGGTGTTCTGTTTCACTCATGAGTTGTTAGTTTTATTGTTTTTTTAAGTTAAAGTGTTAGTTTTGCATATCATTATATTATGCCCTAAAAATTATAAATAATCATGTAAATTGTATAGATGGAACTAGTTGTTATCAGAAAGGCAAATTGGGATACATTTGGCAACAGGGCATTTTGTCAAATCTGTACTGAGGAAGTTGGTGCTGGGAATAGATCATTGGGGTGTTTGAATACCATGGGTGAACCTCCAGAAGAAGTTCTTTGCAAGGATAGAGAAAAGCATGACAAAAAATAACTAAAAAAATAAGTGGGAAGCATTAAAGAAAGAATACAACTTGTGAAACAATTTGAAACAAAAAGCAACTAAACTAGGTTGGGATCATAAAAAAGGAACTATATCTGCATCTGATGCTTGGTTGGGATCATCAAAAAAGTACCACAGAAGCCATTTTTCGTGGAATAAGCCTGCATTTATAATTTTGCATTCTGTGGTATGACTTGCGAGTATGGTTGTGTACTCACGCTTGTTGTAAAACTTGCGCCCAAACCTACAGAAGTGGAGGAGTCTTCGCCTACTTTCGAGGAGGAGTTCGTTGAAGGTGCTGAACGTTAAGGTCTGGATCCCAATTGGTTGCCTGTGGTGATTGATGGGATTTCTGCTGGAATTATTTCTGTTCTGCTGCTTTTATTCTCTGTTAGCCCTGCGTGGCTCTTAAAGTTGTAAACTCGACCATAAGGTCAAAACTCTTATTTATTATTCAAACTAATCGTTTACTTTATTATTCGCTTGTGTGGATCGATATTGTCTATGTTGGCACTTTGTGCACTAGCGTGATTCTGGACTAGTGCATTATACACAGAGGGTTCAGAATTGTAATTCTGGGTCCCGACAGAGGTGGTATCAGAGCCATACTGACTGTAGGTCTTGACCTTAGTTAGATCGGCCGTTTGTAGAGTGCCCAGATTATTTTCTAAAGCAAAAATTAACTTGCAAGATTAATTAATTGCTTAACTCCTCTCATGTCTTTCTTGACTCATCCATTGCTGGAATATTTTCCTCTCCTCACTGTTTTAAGTTGTTCTTACCTCTCTCGTCTGTCTTGGCAGATGCCGCTTCTGCAGAGCTTTGGTGAGCGCCATGGAGGACTTGCAGCTGAGCTTTGGAAGCTACTGCAAGTACTGGGAAGATTCGACCGTCCGTTGTACCATGGTACCAGCTAGATCGTGAATGGTCGGGATCGCGGAGTGATCTGTCGTCTGACGGTCTACGCCAGGAGGGACGACAGGGCGAGTCAACCTTTGAACATCTCCGTCCAGAGGACCACTTGGCTTGAAGGAATCCAGGAGTCATCGCGCCTCGCAATGCTTCAGATATGCCACGTCTACGCACAGGAGCTTCCAGGCACTATCTTCCGCTACCACCCTCGTACTGCAGCCCCGGACTTCTCAGCTCGCTACCCGTCCACATTTGGAGAAGGCGATGCTACAGTTGTACACTTTGCTCAGTTCGCTGCCGCTCAGGAGGAGTCACTGGAGCTGATGGCCACCGATCTGGAGTGCGCCTACGAGGCCATGCAGAGGACGGAGGAAAGGATCGCCGTGCTGGAAGAAGCCCTCTACGGCCAGCACAACCATGAGGTAGATGGAGAAGAAGAAGACCCCGAAGAACCCGAGGAGGATCCCGAAGAAGATCTAGAGGAAGATCCAGAAGAGCTACGAAGTCAAGAGCTACCGTGTTTCGCCACGCCGAGTGTCTGCTCGCCGCACCACCCGGTCACCAAGATCAGTTTGCGAGGATGCCAAAGACAAGCCAGTCTACAAAGAAGCGTGAACGTCGTCGTGGCTGTGGAGGCTTTCTTGAGTAGTTTGTCTTAGTTTCCGTTTTTCAGGCTTAGCCAGTTTCAATTTAGTAAGTCGCTCTTTAGGTGGTAGTTTGTGTGCTTAGGTCGTTGTTTTTTTTTTGTGTGCAAGTGTGAGTTGCAAAGGCCCTTAGGTATTTGTTGCAGCCATGCTAAGTCATTAAATAATAAAGGTATTTCATTTGAGTTTCTTGAGCTGTGTTTGTTGAGTTTAACATACCCCTGCCTAATTCTTAACTCATCTTGTGCTTGCTACCTTATCTAACCCATGGAGTTCCATCAGATGGTTAAGACTCGCTAGACTACCGCAAGTGGTTCCGGTACCCCAGTACCAGAAGTCAATGCACAACCTGCCGCAGGAGCAGTTCCACCACAAGCACCCCCGATTGACCTTCAGAATTTTGGAGCTTTTATGGCAGCACAGACGTAGATGATGTATACTATGATGAATCAGATGTAAGCCATGAACAATCAAAACAACAACGCCAATCACCAGCACAAAGCTCCAGCTGCTCATGGTCACCATGGACCATCTAAGCTAGCTGAGTTCATGAGGATTCGTCCACCAACATTCTCTGGACATGTCTCACCTGTTGAAGCAGATGACTGGCTTCATGTCATTGAAAGGAAGTTACTAATCACTCAATGCAGTGATCATGAGAAGGTTCTGTATGCCACTCACCAGATGGAAGGCATCGCTGCCGAATGGTGGGAGAACTTTGCGCCGCTTCATGAGACGCCGCGAATATCACCGGGAGGAGTTTTCACGCATCCGCCGCATCACCACACGGAAGGGATAATTGACCTGAAGAAGGATGAGTTCCGCGCTCTCAAGCAAGGAGCTATGTCGGTGTCCGATTATCTTAATAAGTTTTCTCAGCTTGCTCGCTATGCTGCAGAAGATGTGTGAGGACCCCAGTTTATTTGGCTTGTAATGCTTAACCAACCACCTGGTCCTAGCATCACAAATCAAATAAACTAAGCCTCGAGACATGCATACTTCCTAGAACTGCAGTATGCATACCTCATCACAAAATTATGCATCAACTCCATTCTAAACATAGAGTCCAAACATCAATAATACAAAACAGTACACAACATAGTAGAGTTATTACAACAAATGCCGACCGGCCAAATTACAACAGATAATTAATTAAGCAGCGGAAGCAAAAGTGTCATAAGATGGCTATAAACAAAAGCCAACCAGTGTGCCTTAACCCACAAGGCAACTGACCAGACCGCCAAGCCTAGTCGTCCCACACTCCTCCGCAACACAACTCACAAAAGTGAGGCCCTTGGGGCTCACCTTCTTCCTCTGCAACAATAACATTAAGCAAAGCATCTGAGTACAAAAAATATTTTTGTACTCGCAAGACCGACGTGTGGACTAGCGATCTATACATATGCTACATGCAAAGCTTATCCGTGGAGGTCATATGTTTCATTTGCATAAAGCCAACTTTATTTGCAATAATGTAATACTGATTGAAAGGCAAGTTTGCAATTCATTTTTATCGTTGAAATAATCACAAATAAAGATAGATACAAGTAACCACCGGAAGTGACTATCCCAATAGCCACCATTAACATAGCACGAATCCCGCATTCGTACCACCGCCAAGTTTTAGTTAAAAGGTTGTAGTCTAACTCTTGAAAAGCTTACCCAAGCGTGTCCATCACCTAGGACGAGGCTATTCGAATAGTTTTAACCCCCGCAGGGTGTACCATCAGCACCCACACTTCGCATCGCCTTTAAGCCAAAGCACACTTCCAAGGTATGTCGCACGGCTAAGTCCTACGAGACTTTTTCCAATATTGTGTATTCACTACGAACCGCTCGTATGGATAGAAATCCATACGCTTACATGGTAAAGCCGAAAGACAACTACCCACTCGTGATAAAGCTCTTCTGACAACTACCATGCTCCCACCTCCATCCCTCCCGCGACCCGAGCCAATACACGCCAAAGTACTAGGTCAAGAGAGGTCCCATATACTCTAGTGTGGTTAGCACGTCGAAATGCCTGGATAACAGGTACTCACAAGATGTTCGGTCCTTAATTGACCTGGACACCATTCCAGTCACACCCAACAGATCACACCAACATACCGTTGTGCCCAAGTCTAAATCATTTTGTTTTCATTTTTAGTTTTGCAATTAAACACAAAGATAAGTCAAACATAAGGAACAATAATAATTTTATGTGATTCAGATCATCGATTAAGTCGATGATCGCTCAATACTACCGTTAACTAAGCATGGCTAAGCAATCGGTCTCGTAATCTACTAAGCGACAAGAGTCTATCCAACGAACTCCAATCACAAAGCAAATAACCTAGGCTCAGGTAGTAGAGGACAATCATTTACCTACAGATTATGCATCTAAAGGATTAACTACTCAATTTAACACAAATTAAGCGATGCATACATACAGTTGAAACAAAATATTAGACTTTAAAATACTGGGATTAACATGATCAAACCGCTTTGCTCGTCACGCTCAATAGGCTCAACTCATGCAGAGGATCACTCTCGATAAAACCAGAACCGTCGCAATCTATCGATCGAGCAAAAGCAACGAATAATAACAAATAATACCGACAAAACTCAAAACTCAAAACCAACTAATTAGCACAAAATTCACACAGCAGCTAGAGCATAATTTATCAAAATTTTAGGAACAGAGAACAATTCATTTGGAGTTGTGATGAATTTTCTAGGAATTTTCTAAGTTAAGATACACATAAAAGCACCATTTAATTATTTAACAAAATTTATGAACAACAACACATCTGAAACCTATTCTGATAATTAGTACACTAAATATGAAAATTTACAAAATTGTTTTCACTGGATTTGGATCAAAATTGAATTAGTTATGAATTTTCTAAGTTTAATTGAATTAACAGTACACAAGAAATACAATTCAGAAATCTATAAAGCACTAAAACCTTTTTTACACCCACGGCTAGCTAGCCACAGCATATGACCAGCGGGCCCGCGCGAGGATGCTGACCAGGTCAAACTTGACCCATCCCCGCCGATGGCGACGTCGAAGACGTATTTGGTTAATACATTTTCTCATTCACCCGGCGTACTGATCCTAAACCAAACAGAGGAATACGCTTGCTATAACAGAAAACGTATTCTAATACTTTACGCATATCCTTAATCACCGAGAGGACCCACAAGACATAGACTCAAGGGATTAAATAACGGTCGATCTAAACTTAAACACAATTAATCTTCTGCCCACACGATGCACAAATAGCTAAAGAGATATTTAAGGCTAATGACTCGAGTTAAACCCATACGCCGGCTGCTCACCGACGTTCACGAGGACGGCGGCGCGCGCAAGCAAATCGATCTCGCGAACCAAAGCAGGTCTCGTGGCGAGTGGGTTATACCTACAGATTCACGGTGAGCTCGCGAACTCGATGATGACGACCGCATTTCGAGGATGCCGTGGCGAGCCGACGCGAACGGAGGCGAGAAGAAGGTGCGGCTCATGAGAAGACACCACAAGCTTCTAGAAGACTCGGAAGGTGCGCTTAAGCCGCCGACACCGATCAACAAGCACAAGATAACGCCGACGGGGGACCGAGGCGCCGAATCTGCACGCGGTGGAACACCGAGCTTGGAGAAGAACTGGCCGCACGCCCTCAACGATGCACCAAAGATGAAAATGAACCCACCGTAAGCATCAGTGGAGAAATGCGATCATGAGGGACCAAACGCTGAGGCCAAAGACTCACCAGGTCGTCAAAACGACTTCGGGGCCGAGATCACCGGAGGCAGAGACGACGACACCGCCCCTGGCGATTCACTGGACGACAAGGATCCGGGATGGGAAAAATGGAGGCGGTGATGAGCAAGGAAGTCGAAGGTGGGGTTGCGTACACGAGCAAAGAATGAGGCGGTGGCGCCGCGCCGGTTTTCTCCACGAGCTAACAGATGGACGGAGAAGTCGCGAGAATGAATGCGAGGGAGAATGGATGACCTCAGGGGGTAGATGGACTCCTGGCGATCCTCCGGAGGGGGACACGCGTCCACGATGTGGCGTGGCGAAGTGAAGTGCGCACGCGACGCGCGAAGCGCGCGAACTCCGGTGAGACGCGAGAAGACAAGGGCGATCCCGACAGTGGGGCCCGATTGTCGCGACATACGACAAAGCGGCGCAAGCCGGAGTTTGGCGCGACACGATAATCGTTTGACTCGATCAAGAAAATACCGACCGTTGGATCTAAACGGACGGCCGAGATCCCCGATGCATTCGGACAGTCGACAGATCGAACGTGGACCGGCGATGCACAACGGACGGTCACGATCGATTGACTCGGCGGTGCGGCTAGGCGCGCGCGGAACTAAGTGGCGCTGTCGGACTCGAGTTGGAGTTTGAGTCCGAGCCCGAGGAACAAGTGATTCCAGATTTGAATTAAAAAGGCAGAGAAGGTTTGGGGAATTTTTAGAGGTAGCTCCTGAGCTCCAAAAATTCTAAAATTTTTATGGTGGCTCCTTTGGACAGAGAACAACCTTGCATAAATTTTCCAGAAATTTTTATGCATAGAAATGTTCCCAAGAAAATCACAAACTGCTATCCTAGGGGTTTGACCAGAATTTGGAATAATTTGACTTACTTTTTTGAAATAGCAAACAAAATCTAAAAATCGTGAGATTTTTCAGAGAGGTAACTAGGATGGTCAAGATGATAGGAAAAAATATTCCCAAAGGATGATCACAAGTTTAAGGTCAAGAATTTTGTTGACACAACTTCCATTCACAAGAATATAATTCTAGAAAATGGAAATTGCTAGGGAAAAATGTAGAAACTTTCAAATGATTTCATGAGGCATCAAAAGTTTTTATTTCTCCTCATAATTTTACATTTGAAACACAGACCCTAACACCTGCCAACCCCAACCCGGGAAGCAATCAGCAGAGTGGACCAAAAGTCTGCTATTCTTGCCGTTAGCCAGGCCACTTCGCCAACCAGTGTCCGCAAAAGGGAACAATCACTCCAGTACGCTTCAATCTTAGAGCTACACCATCCAAGACGCTCTTGAAGGAGCCCAGGAAGCACCCGATGTCGTACTGGGTAAGTTTCTAGTTAATTTAATACCTGCATCAGTTTTGTTTGATTTTAGAGCTTCGCATTCGTTTGTTTCTGGAGTTTTTGCAACCAAGAATAAATTGGAAGTTATGCGTCTTAAGCATACTCTGTTAGTCCAGTCGTCTGGAGCAGAGCTAAGCTCTAAAGTGGGATGTTTAGGAGCTAAGTTACTCATAGCTGGAGTTGAGTTTCTAGCCAACCTAATTGTTCTAGACACCCAAACCCTAGATGTCATTCTTGGCATGGATTAGTTATCCAAGCACAAAGTCATGCTAGATTATGGCCGAAGAGCCGTAATAATTGAAGACACCAAGGAAACAAGGTAGAGTTTCTAGCCACCTCAGTACGTGATGGACATCTGTTAGTCAACAGCCTGAAGACTCTTTCTTTGGAAGATGTACCAATCGTCAGAGAATATCCAGATGTGTTTCCAGAAGAATCACCGGGAATGCCACCGGATCGTGACATCGAATTTTTCATCGATCTAGTGCCAGGAACAGCACCAATTTCAAAGAGACCCCATCGGATGCTAGTTGATGAATTGGTAGAAATGAAGAAGCAAATAGAAGAACTTCTTGAGAAGGGTTTTGTGAGACCTAGCTCGTCGCCATGGGGAGCGCTAGTTTTGTTTGTCAAGAAGAAAGATGGAAGCATGAGGATGTGTATTGATTACTGTTCACTCAATGAAGTTACCATCAAGAATAAGCATCCATTATCCCGCATTGATGATTTGTTTGATCAGATGAAAGGAGCCGGAGTGTTCTCAAAGATCGACCTGCGATCAGGTTACCATCAGTTGAAGATTTGTCCTAAGGATATGCCGAAGACCGCTTTCTCAACGCGGTATGGACATTATGAGTTCTTAGTCATGTCCTTTGGTCTGACTAACGCCCCCGCATACTTCATGAACATGATGAATAAAGTTTTCATGGAATATTTGGATAAGTTTGTAGTTGTGTTCATTGATGATATTTTGGTTTATTCCAAGTCAGAGGAATAACACGCTGAGCATTTGAGGATAATATTAGAGAAACTCAGAGAGCATCAGTTGTATGCTAAGTTCAGTAAGTGTGATTTTTGGAATAAGTAAGTTGATTTTTCTTGGTCATGTGATGACAATGAGGAGTAGCAATGACCCGTAAAGTTAAGCGATGTTACATTGGGAGCACCCAAGATCAGAACTCAGATTCGCAGTTTCTTGAGAATGGCAGGTTATTATCGCCATTTCATCGAAGGATTCTCATCGATTGCCAAGCCTCTTACGCAAATTGTTGAATAAGGAGAAAAAGTTCACTTGGACCCCAGCTTGTGAATAAAGTTTTCAAGAGTTGAAGAAGCGTTTGACCTCAACCCCAGTGTTGATTTTACGAGACATTCGGAAAGATTTTGATATCTATTGTGATGCTTCGTGTCAAGGTTTAGGGTGTGTCCTGATGCAAGAAGGAAGAGCTATCGCTTATGCGTCAAGGCAATTGAGACCTCATGAGGAGAATTACCCTACTCATGATCTGGAATTAGCTGTCGTAGTACATGCTTTAAAGATTTGGCGTCATTACCTCATCGGTAACCGCTGTGAAGTCTACACAGATCATAAGAGCCTGAAATATATCTTCACTCAGTCAGATTTGAACATGAGACAAAGAAGATGGTTAGAATTGATCAAGGATTATAATCTTGGAATCCACTACCATCCCGAAAAAGCCAATGTAGTTGCAGATGCTTTGAGCCGTAAGAGCTACTGTAATGCTTTGGGAGTAAAGGAAAGTTGCCCGAAACTTCATGAAGAATTTCATAAGCTAAAGCTATAAGTTGTATATGAAGGATTTGTGGCCAATTTGGAAGTACAGTCTACCTTGGAGAAGCAGATTCGTGAAGCCCAACCAAAGGATCCCGTGCTGTGAGACATCAAGCTCAAAATGGCAGAAGTGAAATTTAAAGATTTCACCCAGGATGATCAGGATATACTGTGGATAAATGGTCGTATCTGCGTACTAGATGTTGATGGTTTAAGGCAATTAATCCTAAAGGAAGCACATGACTCAAAGTATTCGATTCACCCTGGAAGTACTAAGATGTACCAGGATGTTAAGAATAAGTTTTGGTGGCCAAATTTGAAGCGAAAAGTCGCAGAGTTCGTTGCCTTGTGTGACCTATGTCAGAAGGTAAAGGCAGAACATCAGAGACCAGCAGGTTTGTTGCAACCCCTGAAGATTCTAGAATGGAAGTGGAAAGAGATCGGAATGGATTTTATTACCGGTTTACCCAGGACTCAATCGAGTTATGATTTGATTTGGGTAATCGTTGATCGTTTGACTAAAGTTGCCCATTTTTTACCTGTCAAAACCACCTACTCAGGAGATCGCCTTGCAGAGTTGTACATGGCCAGAATTGTCAGTTTGCATGGTGTGCCCAAGAAGATAGTGTCAGATCGAGGATCACAGTTCACCTCTTGTTTTTGGCAAAGTATGCATGAAGCTTTGGGTACCCATCCAATTTCGATCGCTTATCACCCTGCGGATAGATGGACAAACTGAAAAAGTTAATCAGATATTTGAGGATATGTTGAGAGCCTACGCTTTAGCTAATGCTACCAAATGGGATAAAAGTTTGCCGTATGTGGAATTTTCGTACAATAACAGTTATCAAGCCAGTCTGCAAATGTCACCATTTGAAGCTTTGTATGGTCGTGTCTGCAGAACCTCTTTGAATTGGTCAAAACAGCTGAGCGTGTGGTATTCGGGCCAGATATTATTCAGAAGCAGATGAGCTAGTTGCCATGATCAGAGAAAGATTAAGGATAGCTCAATCCAGGCAGAAGAGCTATGCTGATAATCGTCGTCGTGATCTCAGCTTTGAGCCAGAAGATTTTGTTTATCTTCGAGTTACTCCACTCAGAGGTGTCAAAAGGTTTCATGCCAAAGGGAAGCTTGCCCCTAGGTATGTTGATCCGTTCAAGATCTTGGATCGCTATGGAGAAGTTGCTTATCAGTTGGAGCTACCACAATCGTTAGCAGGAGTACATGATGTCTTTCATGTCTCGCAGTTGAAGAAGTGCCTTCGCGTGCCAGAAGAACAAGCCCCGTTGGAATCAATTGAATTGAAAGAAGATCTCACTTATAAAGAGCAGCCAGTCAAGATTTTGGATGTCACAGAGCGTCTCACCAGAAGCAAGACTGTCCGTTTTTGCAAGGTTCAATGGAGCAATCACTCAGAAGGAGAAGCAACGTGGGAGCGTGAAGAGGAGCTGAAAGTTGAGTTCTCTAACCTTTTCTCCAACTAGCCTGAATCTTGAGGTCGAGATTCCTTTAAGGGGAGGGTTTGTAACATCCCAATTTTTGAACTTTCAAAATCCTTTGAATAGTTGGTAGGAAGAAAATTCACCATTTGAATTTTATTTGAATTTAATTCAAAATCTTAAACATGGACTTTAGTATAAAAAACATTTAATATGAATAATTCCAACTTGAACAATTGTCAAAACTATTTTATTTGGATTCTATGTGCTCAGATATATTTTCTAGATTTTTCTAGAATTTTTCTGAGTTCATTTGCTATTTGCTATTGCTTATTTGATTTTCTGCTATTTTCTAAATTAGAAAATGTATTTAAAATCTCAGAAATCCAATTGGGCCGCATCTTTGCAGCCCATCTTCCTTTTTCGCACGCGCGGCCCGCTTCGCAACCCATTTTCACGCTCGCTAGTCTGCTCGCCTGCGCGCTGCGCTGGGCCGCCAGTGGCCGCATTTCCTTCGTCCCCGCAGTGTCGCCGTCTTCCTCGCGCAGCTCCGCCCGCGTCCGCCATTACCGGGCGTGTCGAGCTTCGCAACGGCCTCCAACTGCTCCCGTTTTTCGCGCGCACGTGCGCACGATCGCCCCGCAACCACCCCGCCTCAACCCCACGACCCCCTCGTCTCCGCGTCTGGTGCGCCCACGAAGCCGAAAAAAACCGCCGCCACGATCTCGCACACATTCTCCCTCCCCCGGTGCATCTCGTCCCCTATAAAAGGCACCCCCGAGGATCACTTTGTCATCCGCATCCTAGAACCGCCACCCTCACCTCCTCCGAAGCCCTAGCGCCGCCGCATTTGACCTTTTAGGGTTTTTCGCCGCCGCCTTCATCTTCGTTTTGCGTCACCGTCGTCGCCGCCGGACGTCGTCGAGTGCACCGCTGGGCCTGCCGTCCCCGTAGGTACCTCCAGCGACCACCCGCGTCGCCAGAGAGTCACTAAAGCTCCCGTCCGACAACGCCGAAGGCCTCCGCCGCCAAAACCTTGCCGCCGGCCGTCTCCGTCGACCTCAACCACCCGTGAGTACCTCCCTAGGATCGCAATAGCGTCCTCTACCCGCCGGTACCACCCACCTCCGGTAGTTCGCCGCCGTTCGCCGTTGTCGTCTGGATTTGAGCGCCACTGCATCGTTGTCAGCCCCGTCAGCAGCTCCGTCAGCGCCAGCGTCATCTTTTGCTGAAGTGTCATCCCGCGTGTCGCCGTGTCAGCCGCCGCGTGTGCGCTCACGTGGTAGTCCACCGGTTTCAGATCCAATTGGCTCGGTAGACCTAGTCTACCGCGAGCCAAGCCACTGACATATGGGTTCCACATGGCAGTTAATTCTGTTAATTATTTTAATTCCGGAAATTCCTTACTGACGTCATCGTTGCGCAATAAATACGATTTTTTCTATTAAGAAATAATTCGAAAATTCCAATAATTCAGTTTTTATGGTTTCTTTTAGATTCAAAGTTCAAAAGCTCATATCTTTTGCATCCGAACTCCGATTGAGCTCATTCAAATTCCTAAATTCATCTAAATTCGAGATCTATTTATCTGAGATTTTTATTTAATTTTTAGAGTTTGTCTTGCTTCTATTATTTATTTGTTTTGTTTATTTACGTAGTTTACGAGTAGACGTTGATACTTCGGGGAACTTCGAGGAAGAAGGACTGCCTCCAAAAATTATACCTTTTTCAAGGCAAGTTATACCTTGATCATTTTGAATCCCAGTTTTCTAAAAGTACTTTGCTTCAAATTACTGTATTTAATTTAAGTACGTATTTAAATGCTTTTGTGTGTAGCCATTATCCCAATCTGTTATACCCACTTTGTCTTTGTATGTCATAATCTTTGTCACCCTAGTTTGGTTTATTAACTAGTTGGTATTATTGTTGCACCAACGTGGGTTGGTTAGATACGAGTAGTATTGCTTAGCCATGTTACGAGTCACACATATTATTTGAGTTGCAAATATTAAATTTGACTAATTGATTATAGAACTTTGTGTAAAACTGTGTGCTATGTGTTATTACTTTGTGATAGCATGTGTTGCACTAAAATCAACTGGGTGGTAAAAGATTTAGACTGAGGCAAGTGGTGGATACTAAGTGATATGGTGGACTGTGTGGGAAAGTTAATCTGTGTGGCATAGTTAGAAAATGGAAGTCTTGCCTTGGTCAATTAAGGACTTAACTTTATGCGCCATTGAACTGAGCCTGACTGTACGACCACATGCCTGATGGGACAGGCCTAACTTTGTGGGTTATGGAGTCTCGACATTGATGTTCAGGTTGATAGGTTAGGCTTTGTAACAGGATGGAGGTGTGGACTACCACGTAGTACACATTTATGAGCGGTTCGCCGTCTTCAGGTCTGATGGTGTGTGTCGGACTAACTTTCTGCGTGGGTTGATCTGGCGATAAAGCACACTGGGAATGTCAATGTTTGAGATGAAGTTTCTGAACTGTTTTGTTACGATTAGTGCTTGCCACACTAGTTGTATTGTGTGGATAAAGTGTACAAACTCTGCAAAGTGTAAAATCAATCTATTCGAATAGCCGCGTCCACGGTCATGGACATGCTCGGGGATTTCACACGAGGGGTAGTTTTCATAAAACTCTTGGGATGGGAGCTGTGTGATTTAAGTCATATGGCTATGTGAAATAACCTGTTAACTTTGTGTCTTTGTGAACATACTTGTTAAAATTAATATTGTTTATTTGTATTGAACTGCCATTTCAATCTATTATTGTATTCAATTACAAATGTTGTATTTCTGTAAAAGAACCATAAAACCATTTTTCTTGGAATAAGCCTGCATTTATAAATTTGCATTATGTGGTATGACTTACGAGTACAATTGTGTACTCACGCTTGTTGTAAAACTTGCGTCCAAACCTACAAAAGTGTAGGAGTCTTCGCCTGCTTTCGAGAAGGAGTTCGTTGAAGGTGTTGAACGTTAAGGTCTGGATCCCAGTTGGTTGCCTGTGGTGTTTGATGGGATTTCCGCTGGAGTTATTTCTGTTCCGCTGCTTTTATTCTCTGTTAGCCCTGCGTGACTCTTAAAGTTGTAAACTCGATCATAAGGTCAAAACTCTTATTTGTTATTCAAACTAATCGTTTACTTTATTAATTGCTTGTGTGGATCGATATTGCCTATGTTAACACTGTGTACACTAGCGTGATCCTAGACTAATGTATTATACACAGAGGGTTCAGAATCGTAATTCTGGGTCCCGACAACTTGCGACACATGCCACCACACCATCTGCCCTATGTCAACCAACGCAGCAAGTGCGCCACCCTATCCAGTGACTATGAGTTCCGGTGGTTTCTTGAATCACTGGATACATGAATTACCCGGTATTAATACACCCGCATCCTTCAGGCATAATCAACTAGTCCCATGATCGTAGCTAGTCCACACAGTAAACAAAATGATAACAAATTCATATCACAACTTTATTAATAAATAACAACAGATTGGATTACAAAAGAGGCTTACAGGCCAACAATAAAATAAACACAGCGGAAGACGAAGAAGTAGTAGGGTCCAGTTAATCTGCCACAGGCAATCGACTGGGGAAGCGGCCTAGTCGTCGAACTCTAATCGTGTAAATAAGCCAAATTCAAACTAAATTCAAATAACAATTCAAATGAACTCCAAATTAAATAATTTTAGTGTAAATGGCTAGATTATAATTTTATAAAGATTTTGCAACTTGAATCACCCAAATCGGAGTTTGGATGCAAAAGATATGAATTTTAGAAGATTGAAATTACATGAAATGATAAATTAGGGTTTAAAGGAATTGTAGGTCAAAAGAACCCAAAATCAACTGATTTTGGTTTAGATGGCTAGATCTTGATTTTATAGGAATATAGGAATTTGAATGGACGAAATCGGAGTTCGTATGAGGGAGAACGAACCCCGGGAAGTTCTAAATCTAAATAAAACCTAATTTTCAAATTTTATTGATTTTCCCGAATTATTTTTCTAAAGGAAATCCTAATTATTGCGCAAGCATGACGTCAGCGAGGGAAAATGATTTTCCCGACCGAATTATTTTCCTAAAGGAAATGTTTTCTTTCTCTGACATGTGGGCCCGATGGTCAATGGACTGGGTCCAAGACCGGTCGAAGGTCCACCGTGGAGCGGTGTACGTAAGCGATGCACGGAGGGAGGTGCGGTGATGTGGCACACGTGGTGCCACGGGTGACACACAGCCGGGAGGTGAGGTGGCGCACGGTGGCTCCGAGGTGGCGCCACGCCGCGGCACGGACCGAGGGTTCGGGGCCCAAGGCTCCGGCGATCGGCGGCGCCACGGCGCGAGAGGTGCCAAACGGAAGAGGAGGGTTCGGGGATCGTGATGCTCACCACGGCGATGCTCGGGGACGGAGGAATCGCCGGCGGCGCACGAAAGAGGCGCGCGAACGGGTTGACGGCGGCGCGAGCCCGGTGGTGCTCCAGGTGGCAAGGAGGGCGCACGGTTTGGTGGTGAGTCGGCGATGCCTTTGGTGCGCATTTACGACGACGAGGAGGCAATGTCGCGCCGGAATCGGAGGAGAACGAACTCGCGGCGGCGGCGAGGAATGCGAATCCGCCGATAGAGAGGAAAGGGAAGAAGTGAATGGAGGCATCGGGTTCGGCCGAGAAGAGGCGAGCTGGGCGCTACTTATAGGAGTCTGAGGGAAGCGGGAAGGTGGAGATCGTGTGCGGGAAGGCGGCGGCGTTGAGTGCTCGCGCTAAAACGGCGAAACCGGCGAAGAAAGGAGATCATGCGGTGAGCGGGGTGGTGAGTGGCGGTTTAAATGCGCACGATGGCGAGGGAAATGGGAAGAGAAACGGACGCTACGAGAGCTCCGCCCCGCGCGCGATAATGGCGCGGTTACTCGCGCGAGGAAGATGGGAGTGGGAAGAAGAAAGGTTCGGCCGCTGGATTCGTGACGGACGGCGTTGGGAAGATAGGTGGCGTGGGTGTGGTAGCGGTCGTCCGATGTAGATCGGAGGGTCCTTATCTCTGTGACATTCGGACCGCCCGAATGACTTCGAGATCTGATCGTTGGTTTGAGATCTGACGGTCGAGAAAGGTGAGGAGGCGTGGGTGTGTGAGTGCCGCTCGATGGAAATCGGGCGGTGAGGAGGTGAGAGAGAGGAGAGAGGGAGGTGCGGGTGATGGATAGCCGTCCGATTTGAATCGGACGGTGGGAGGGAGATAGGAGAGAGAGAGAGCGGCAGAGCGGGTTGGAGTGGGCCGGGAGCGTGTGGAGATGGGCCGGCGCGCGGGGAAAAACAAGCGGGCCGCGGAGGTTTCGGCCCGAAGGCTTTCCGGATTTTTAAATTGATTTTTCAATTGATTTAATCCAGATAATTCATTTAGGCTTTAGTAAATAGCAAATTAAATTACCACTTGGTCCCATTGATTTTCAATTTGAACCTTTGTTGGATACATGAACTACCAGTTAGTCCCAGCGATTTTCAGTTTGAACCTTGTTGGTATTAATGTTAAACCGGATTACTAAATGCTCTTTGGAGTTCGAAGGAAGCAGATATCGTCATATGTGCTGCCGCCAAAGGACACTTTTGCTAGCTACTTGATCCGGAGCGTGGACGACGAGGGTGTTGTCTAATGGATCATCATAATGACTCCTATATAGCACGAGCGCCATCAGCGATTTGTGATTGGACAAGGCGAAATCATCCGGTGGATACTCCCCCGTCAGGTTCTAAAAGGTAAAATTGCCTTTTCTTATGCTCTTTGTGCTGATTACATAAGTTTGACCTGAAAGCCTAGCAGAATAGTGGCAAAAGAGGTGCAAATTTTCAGTGTAAGAAATTGGAGCATAGCGCTCAACTTGGCGGTACAAAGAAATTTTTCATGCCAAATGTCTGAAATCTCTTAAAGCATCTACAATAGTTCATATCACTTGTTACTAAGGGGTGAACACATCAGCATTTAGGTGATGTGAAGGAGAGAAGATGAACTTGTTTCTAGATGAAGAAATAAGCAAGATGTTGATACCAAGACACAAGAAACAATAAAATAGCTATTGGAGACTTGTTTGTTACCGAAAAACCTGTTTTGTGTATAACAATTAAAGTCTTAGATACAAGCTCAAGAAACAATCCATTAAAATACTTGTTTCTTTTTATTAGATTGAGTATTCTTTTTCCTCTTAGTAACAAGCTAAGAAACAAATTATTGTAGATGCTCTTAGCATCATGAGGTTCATGGTTTGAGATTTGGTTGAAGTGAGTATAGACTTTATTAAATTGCATGCTTAAATATTTGCAAAAGACAGGGTCTTATAGGTTTTACTATATGATTACTTTATAGCGAAAAAAATATATACATAGATTGAATTGTGTTTTGTTAAATGGTGGTATCATGACTGATGAATAAAACTCAGAAGTACTATCAACTGAATATAGTAGGCCGGTTGCTAGCATTGCTTGCTTCATAGTATGTGGAGATTGTCGTGGTTGATGAGCTTTCTTCCTTCATACCATAATCCTTATCTTGGTGTAAACTCATGTAAACTTCCTGTACAAGTTCCAAAAATTGGCAGATAATTATTGAACATGGGGAAGAATATTATATAGCCTTCTAAATAGTTTTAAGATCAAACTCAATTAATTTACTAGTATAGATGAAGATAAGAGCATCTACAATAGTCCAAGTCATTTGTTACTAAAGGATGTACACATCAGCATTTAGGTGATATGGATGAGAGATAGTGAGGAGAGAAGATGAGCTTGTTACTAGATGAATAAACAAACAAATTGTTGATACCAAGACATAAGAAATAACAAAATAGTTATTGAAGACTTGCTTGTTATTTAAAAACGCGTTTTATTGATATCAAGAATCATCATGCACACTTGTAGCAATTAAAGTTAGATACAAGCTCAAGAAACAATCCATTGAAATATTTGTTTCTTG
Organism: Ampelocalamus luodianensis; assembly: GCA_036346255.1. Taxonomy (NCBI): domain Eukaryota; kingdom Viridiplantae; phylum Streptophyta; class Magnoliopsida; order Poales; family Poaceae; genus Ampelocalamus; species Ampelocalamus luodianensis. The sequence continues at coordinate 68,139,215 of CM070628.1, forward strand.
TTATTAGATTGAGTATTCTCTTCTCTTATTAACAAACTAAAAATAAACTATTGTAAATGCTCTTACCAGGAGAGAGGGCCCGATTCCTAGTGCTTCATATAGTCCTTTATTTGTTCAATATAATATATTGTAGTGTTAGATTTACATCCTCAGTGTTTAGGTCTTACTACATGGCTCCATCCCTATTTGTAAGATTTAGAAAATTAAGTTTGGCAGAAGCAGTAGTTTTTTCGTTCATTCTTATCTTTTTGCTGCTTGGCAATTTCATTTAAACCAGATTTGACCGATAAATTTTGCAACATCATACTTATTAGATCAAAATTCACCAAGAAGAAATATCAACACTCACTACAACACATGGCTTAAATCCATAATATGTAGGTGCTATGATTTAAACCTTGATCTCTTACCGGACATTTAGATACTTCTCCCAAATAAGCCTATAACTTGGTCAGTGACATATGACATTTGTGTTGGTAGAAAAGAACAATATTGATACATGTACTGTCTTTGTTTTTAAATACTTGACACTTTTAACAGAATCGTATATACCAAGTAAATCAATTTTGGGATGAAACGTAACAAAAATGCTATTGAATATTAGTACAATCATGAATAATCAGGTAGTAAAGTAAGAGATGCGAGTAGAGTTAGGCCCTGTTTGGTAGAGCTCCAGATTCTCATTTTTCAGATTCTGCTCCTGATTCTCCGAGAATCCACTTCTCTGAGAATCATGAGTTGTCTGTTGAAAGCGTTTGGCTGGTAGGTTGGCTCAAAAAACCACATGAGGGAGGATGGGAGGCAAATAGACCATGATACCCCTGGTTGTAATACTTCAATTGTATTTGTGTCTTTCTCCTATGTTTTTTTTGCACAAATTATAGAATTTTCCCCAAATTTGTTTAGACCATATGAATGTATATACATTGTATTTGTACACAATACCAGGTTATATTGCATTTACACTTCATAATGGAGTACAACTGTTGGCAAATAACAAATTGACGCACAACCATTGATTGTGTATAAGCAAATTCTGTACTATTCACGCTGCGATAGATGAAGTTGAAGATATTGCATTCATATCGTATAAGTGTTCAAATGATAATTAAATACTATTACGTATAAGTATTGGAATGTTAAATGAGTGATAACAAAAGACCACAAAATATCACAAACCAGAACCAAGTGCTACACTCCCCGCTAAATATTGCTTCTCTATGCGACTAGGATAGTTCCATTGCCTACACTTGCAGCTTAGAATTTATGATTTCTTTCGCATAATTTTTTTTAATGACTACCACACACTTCAGCGGTTCAACCAACACTCGCCACTCTGATAAAAAATGCAGCCTTTATTCGCAAACCATAAAAAGGAGCTACTTGCAGTTCCCTCCACATTTTCTCATCCGGCTTGGGATCGCAACCAGCATGTTAAACTGCAACAATACAAACCACAAATTAACAAACACTACAAACAAACAATGATACAGGAGTCACACGATCAGGTAGAGGACCGAAGGCAACATTTGCACACACACAATGGAACAATTGCACATTGGGTCAAAACAGATTTTATGCACAACAACACATGAACAAGAACAAGAACATGCATTGGGTACGTGAAATTAAATTTTCCCTTAGCTTCAAAAAAAAAATCGTGCAGACACACGCTACTTCCTATGGCATATTGGAATCAAAGGCACACACACATGCAAACAAGCATACAAGGTTGGTATGATAAAGTCACACAGATTGACACCCGATGGCCATCAAACCTGATAGGAAGAATTCAAACTTCACCAAAAATTCACCACTGATGCTGGACGCATCAGCCATTACACGAGCAAACAGTGTCGATAATTCACCGCGCAATCCTTGTAGCGATCTATCCGGGTCTACACACCGAATTCCGTGATTCTCCAACACAACAGCACGCAAATCGCACATAAGGGGAATCAAGCAAAACCCACAAAAATCACCGACAGACCACAACGAACAGGGCAGGCAGAGGCACAAATGGGATTCAGAACCAACACAGCTATCAGAACTCGCAACACGCGGAGAGAGATACACACGACGAGGAACAAGCTAGAACCGCGCGATCCACGAACCAACGGACCGTAGCATATGGTGCCGGAGGAGAATGTTCTAGAATGTTCCTACAGGTAATCATAGCTATTTCTCTTAAGAGTGGCATTTCCTCAAGCACAATCTTAAAGGTGGCAAATATTCATACTCATATCTTAGGAGCGGCAAATCATCAATTTTCCTCTGTTTGTAAGATCATGCTGAACTGCAATTCCATCCTTGTTCGACTACAATCACCAACAGGGTGAAGTGATGGAACAGTAACTTTCTCTTGTCGCTTATTGTTTTTGGCTGATTTCTTTTGGTGTCTTCTGATTGTACAGTTATGCATATTATGCCAAGATCTTTTGATCCATTAAATCCGAGCTTGGTAAACACAGTAGCAAGCCTTGGGGAGTATTGTCACAAATGTAGATGCAAAGTAATCCAGAAAACCACCAGAATTAACACAAGAAAAACCTGCATAATGTGCCAAAATAAATGGTGAATATGCCCTAGGAAGAAAAAAATACTGAAATGATGGTTGTTATTTTCAAAACTAATAACTAGCATAGTAACTTGTTATCGATTTGGAAATTTGTATGTACTCTAAATGCGATAGAAATCAAACTATCATGAGTGTGGTTGCTCTTTGCCAAAATGACCATGCTCTGTATGGCAATTACTACATCTGTCTATAGTGAAAAAATTAAACAAACCCCCTTGAGCTACAATGTAAAAAAACTATATGCATGCCATGGTAATCCGTATTGATCCATGTTCCTATAAACAATGTAAGCTCTCAAACTAGACCATTAACATATTTGGAAAAAAGGTCAACTTGATCCGGCAAACCACTTTGCAGACTCAATTACGACGTTATCACTTAATCCAAACCAAACCTTTCAGGTGCTTTAAAGTATCACTAGGACAATAAGAAAAACTTTACTGTGAATGAGCAAGCTGGCTTCTGCTAATAGTTGCATGAAGTCAAATTGGATTTGCTAATAGTTGAATGAACTCTAATAGTGGAAGTCCAGAACTACTCAAAGATTAGAAAGGGTAAAGTAGTGTATGGGGTGATTTTGCTTATACTAACCAGTGTTATGTACGGGATGGAAGATAAAACTTGAGATCTTCTTGCTGCTCCAAATTTGAATCCTCCAAATTTTGCTGCTCCTCTCCCCTTACCTGAATCCTCCAAATTTGAAACACGAGTACATGACATCTCAAACACAAGCTTTCACAAGCCGCACTGGAACCCGACCAAGAATTTTTTTCCTCTACCCGCAGAAAAGCCACGACGCGATGACCCAAGGCAACATCAAGAACAATCCGCATAAGAAAGCAAAGAGCAAGAAATGGCAGGGAAGGCAAAGAAGAAGGTAGCAACACGCATAGGAGCACGCCCATATCGCCCGAGCACGACGGCGGGCGGGCCATCGTCCATGACGGCGAGTGGCGGGAGCGCCGCGGCCTCGAGGTGGGCTTGCCGCCTCAACGACCACCGGAGGATAGACCGGATGCCAACCTTACCTTCACAGTGCCACGGCGGTGGTGCTCGGGAACGGCGGCGACGAAGAAGGTAGGGAACGAGGACTCTAGGTTTTTGGTCGGCGGTGGACTCCGGACGGCGCAGAGTGGAGGACCGTGGGGTGCACACGAGGCGGAGGCGCGCACCAGTGCCGGGGCGCAGACGAGGCCGGAGGCGGCGCGTGCGGAAATCGCCGTCGCGAGCTTTGGAGATGACTCGCCGGAACGATCGCTCATGGGGTAGGGGGCTGCATACCTGGATGGGCGGGTAGTTCGATGGCATTGCATGTAAATACTAGTAACTTCAAGGGTATTTTTGTTTTCTAGGTTGGATTCTCACGAGAATCTCACGGAAGTCCGCTTCTCCTTGCTAGTTCATTTTGAGACAACTCCTCGCAGAATCGAATCGAGTGGTTTTGAGAATCAGGGTGTTTGGTACGGCTTCATGAGAATCGATTGAGAATCCGGGAGTAGAAGCTGTACCAAACAGGGCCTTAATAGGACTAGTTTTAAAAATATGCCTTGCAATTAGAAATGTGTCTAATATTTGTAAATAAATTTTTTTTTGTCAAAAGTGTAATGCTCCACTTAAACGCGATAGAATTTTCTGATTCATGCAAAAAATAAATTGTTTCCCGTAGAATTCATTCAATATTCATCGGGGCAAAATATTAGTGGTCGATTTGCCAAAGTCATGGACTTGCACATGGGAGCTGATTTTTTTTTTCAACAAGGCTAACCTAACTTTTATAGAAAGCCAAATAAAAGAATTCATACAGCATACTGGATTGTCAGCTTACATCAGAACTCAAACAAAAGAGTTATCTCAAGAACAACAGCAACCAACAGACACCCAGCAAAGAAAACAGACAACAGGGGAGCTGACTTCTGGACCCGTTCCACACTTCTGCAGTGGGCTTGTGAGCTTTCTAGAAATGTCCAAGACTTGCGGTTTACTCCGTTGATCTGTTCCTCCGACTTCCAAGTCCCATTCAGCAATTCCCTTCCTCTCCCCGCTCCTTCCAAAACCACCAGCAAGCGGCAGAGCAGAGTCCAAGACGCAAGCACCCATTCCTAGATCTCCCACCCCCACCGCTGATGAGCTCAACCGCCGCCGCCGCCGCCTCCACCTAGCCGGCCACGCCCCGCGCGCACCAGCCACCCCAATGTCGTCGTCGGCCGACGCGGATGCCGAGCCCCTCGGCGGCGCTTCCCCGGCCGGCCGCTTGCTTGGCCACGCCCTCGACAAGGTCATCAAGCACTCCTCCTGGCGCAAGCACTCCGCGCTCGTCTCCGCCTCCAAGTCCGCCCTCAACCTCCTCTCCTCCGCCTCCACCTCCGCGTCCGAGTCGTCTGCTTCCCCTATCCCCGCCCTCCCCGCCCCCGCCGCCGATGCAGCGCTCCACGCGCTCCTCCTCGCCCTCGACCCCGCCTCGCCCAAGGTCGCGGAGCCCGCTCTCGAGTGCGTTGCCAGCCTCCTCTCCCTCCGCCTCCTCCTCGGCGACGTCGCCGCCGCCGACCCCTCCCCGGTATCCAAGCTCTTCGCCGCGGTCCTCTCCTGCGGCGGCCTCGGCGATGAATCCCTCGAGCTCGCCGCGCTCCGCGTGCTCGTCGCCTTCGCGCGGTGCCCTGCGGTCTCGGTCAGCGGGGAGTGCCTGGGCCAGATGATGAAGGCGTGCTATAACTTGTACCTAGGGAGCGCGAGCGGCGGGAACCAGCTCTGCGCGAAGCTGGCGCTCGCGCAGGTTCTGGCCGTCGTGTTCGCGCGCGTGGAGGCGGACGCCATGGACGTGCGCGTGCGCACGGTCTCAGCAGCCGACATGATGGACCTCTCCGACCGCAGCCTGAACGACTCCAGCGTCGTGCAGGCAGCGCAGGCGTTCATAAACGAGGCGATGAAGGGGAGCGATGTGCCGGAGGAGGGGTCCCCAGCGGATGCGCCGGCCGAGGGGACGGCAGTGGGGAGGATGAGGGGATGAGCAGGATCAGGGAGGATGGGCTGGCGTTGTTCAAAAACCTCTGCAAGCTGTCGATGAAATTCGCCATGCCGGATAACCCATATGATCCGGTGCTTCTGCAGGGGAAGATGTTGTCACTCGAGCTGCTTAGGATGGTCATTGACAATGCAGGGCCCTTCTGGAAGACGAATGAAAAGTATGTACTTGATAGTTATGCTGGTTCTGATTATATACATTAGAATTCATTGCATTGCCTATTTCTGTCAATATTAGTTATGCTGGTTCTGATTATATACATTAGAATTCATTGCATTGCCTATTTCTGTCAATATTATCGATCCAATGAGTTTTGATGTGCGTAATTGATAGGGGAGGAAGGTTAAAGTGGACAATGTACAAAACTATACTTATAACAACCTTGAGAGTGCTTTTAAGGTTTATCTTTTTTGCTAGTCATTGAGCGGGGCATGAGAGAGTACTGTGTAACATTTCTCTATCCAGATGACATCTGCTGATGTTATTTCTGCACGTTTTTCTTGATTGGCTATCATATAGGTTGGTCACATGAGGATTTGGTCGTGTTTATAATATATATCTATGGCAATATATCCTTGATGAATTCGTGAACATGCTAAAGATTAGAACTAGTGATATTTGACCATTTTTTACTTTTGTAACTAGAGCGAGAACTACAAGAGAGTACTGCTGGATAATGAACCACCTAGATTTTCCAAACAATGTACATATTACATAGCAGCTGATGCAGGCTTGTATTGTAGTCATTTTTAATTCAATTTGTGGTGGCTCTTTCTGTAAATAATCCATGAAAAAGAAAAGAATAACGTCATAAATGACACCAAGCAGGAAGGTGAGAAACAAATACCGTAGCTACATAGCCTATGCATGCTGACAATCCATGTACTTGCCGATCCTTACTGATCTTTGATTGAGGGAGGGAGAGCAAATGCCACTTGGCACTAACAATGTCATCATAGTACTACTGATTAATAATTTAAAGTTTAATGTTTTTTTTCGTACAGGAATGTATCAAATAACCATACCCAAAAAAGTTCATACTGGAAGCAGTTTAGGTCATTTCATGTAGGAATGCTGAATTGGGTACCAGGCTCAATAGAAAGGACAGCACACTAATATTGATTCCCCCCTACTGATGCAGGTATCTTGAAGCAATTAAGCAGTCCCTGTGTTTATCCTTGTTAAAGAACAGTGCCTTGTCAGCAATGAGTGTTTTCCAGCTTTTGTGCTCCATTTTTATGGGTCTTTTGTCAAGGTTCAGATCTTGTTTGAAAGAGGAAATTGGAATATTTTTTCCTATGCTTGTCCTAGGAGTTCTTGAAAATGTCCTTCAACCTAGTTTTTTGCAAAAAATGACAGTTCTAAACTTTTTGGAGAAGATATGTAAAGAGCCTCAGGTTATTATTGATATCTTTGTGAACTATGATTGTGATGTTGATGCACCGAACATTTTTGAAAGGTACGTTAGTTCTCTGCTTGATGGACATTCACCTTTAGTTTTGTTTTATAATCAATAAGAGTCATTGTATTCTTGTCAAATATAGTGAAACAGTCTATACAATGAGCACAGTTCTACACTTCCTGCTTCTACTGAAAAAATATTTGCCATTCTCTTTCTAATTTCTCAGTAAAGTGATTTAATCCCTCAGAACTTCACAGGATTGTCAATGGACTACTAAAGACTACTTTAGGTGTCCCTGCTGGATCTACAACAACATTAACTTTTGCACAAGACCAAACATTTCGAATTGAATCTGTCAAGTGCCTTGCAATTATTATTAAGTCAATGGGTTCATGGATGGACCAGCAACTGAAAATTGGTGAATTCTCCCCAATAAGTTCTGAAACTCTATGTTCAATGGACAATCATAATATCCATAATGGAGAAGAAGGGAGTGGAATGGATTATGACCTGCAATCTGACTCTAGTAGCTCTGACGTATCTGATTCTTCCTCACTTGAGCAACGGCGTGCTTATAAAATAGAACTTCAGGTGTAAATGGTTGCCTAATTGAATTCCGTTAAATTGTTTCTGTATTTTTAGGTAGAAAATTGTTTCTGTTTAAAGGGTTGCGTCTTTGGGATTACTGATAGGTCTAAATTTCCTTTTGCAGAAAGGACTCGCCTTGTTTAACAGAAAACCTTCCAAAGGTATTGATTTTCTCATTCGCAGCAAGAAGATAGGCTATTCTCCAGAAGATGTGGCTTCTTTCTTGAAAAACACTGCTGGCTTAAATGCAACAATGATCGGAGACTATTTGGGTGAGAGAGACGACTTCCCTCTCAAGGTCATGCATGCTTATGTGGATGCACTGAACTTCGAAGGCATGGACTTCGGTGTGGCGATTAGGTTCTTCTTGCAAGGTTTCAGGTTACCAGGGGAAGCACAGAAAATTGACCGGATCATGGAAAAATTTGCTGAACGCTACTGTAAATGCAATCCAAATGCTTTTACCAGTGCAGATACCACTTATGTTCTTGCTTATTCTGTGATCTTGCTAAACACTGATGCTCACAGTGCCATGGTGAAGGATAAGGTAAGTCAATCACGATTAGCCTTTGTTATCATCTGGGGATGGCTCATTTAATAATGGAAATTTTCATGTCCAGATGTCTAAGGCTGATTTCATGCGCAATAACCGGGGAATTGATAATGGGAAGGATTTGCCTGAAGCTTATTTGAGTGCATTGTACGACCAAATTGTCAACAATGAAATCAAAATGAGTGCTGATTCTTCAGATGCACAAACCAAGCAACCCAATAGCATAAGTAAGCTTCTAGGCTTAGACAATATTATCAACTTTGTCAACTGGAGACAGACAGAAGACAAGGCACTAGGATCAAATGACTTGCTCATTAAGCACATACAGGAGAAATTTAAAGCAAAGCGTGGAAAATCAGAGTAAGATCAGCATGTATGTTGTTGTGGAGTAAACTTAGAATACTTATGTGCTGAGTGATATTTTATGAACTTAAGCTTTTGCGTGATGCAGGTCCGTGTTTTATGTAGTTTCTGATGCAACCATTTTAAGATTCATGATGGAGGCCTGTTGGGCTCCTATGATGGCTGCATTCAGTGTGACACTAGACCAAAGTGATGATAAGGCTGCCACATCACAGTGTTTAAAGGGATTAAGATTTGCTGTGCATATCACAGCTGTTATGTGCATGCAGACACAAAGAGATGCTTTTTTGACATCCATAGCCAAATTCACATCCCTTCATTCTGCTGCAGACATGAAACAAAAGAATGTCAATGCTGTGAAGGTAGGAGGCCACACAAAGCACATTTTTTCTATGCAATTTACAAAATGTTTCTTCTGGGCAATCAATATTTACGAAATTTCCTATGATACCTTTGGAACATATGTTCTACTAGCTTATCTCTAGCAAAGGCTTATTTTCTCCACTTCAGCTCATTTGTAAAATGGTTGCATCAACTTATCCAAATTCCACATCTTGCATATCTTTTGGTCTTCTAAGGTATTGTGCAATCTGTTGTTTTTTTAATCCGAGAGGGGCTTCAATGCCCTCCTGGAAGTGAAAAGCACAAATTTTATAGCACATTGAGGGTCAGATTTGCAACCACCCACTACTACTAATAGTGCTGCTTCAATATTTGTGCAATTTAGTTTTGGGGGGAACATAAAAAAAAAACTGCTGACTTTGAGCACAGTGGAGTTTGAACCATCCGAAAAGTGAATTTTCTGTATTATTTTCTGGTGTTATCTCCAATAAATGATTATCGAAAAATATGCCGATTCTTGTACCTATTGTCTACCAAATGTTCCTTTTCTTGAGGGTGTACCCAATGTTCCTGATACAAATCTATTTATGTTTTGTTTGTGTTATACTTTATTAAATAAATCGTAAGGCATATATGAGTGTTTCAAAGCAGCGAAATGATATATTTAGTTTATGTTTTTCAACAGGCTATAATATCCATCGCAATCGAAGATGGCAATTACTTGCAGGAATCTTGGGAGCATGTATTAACTTGTTTATCACGGTTCGAGCATTTACATATACTTGGAGAAGGGATGCCTACTGATGCTTCATTTCTGACAGTACCTCTGGTTGAGTCAGAAATAAAAACTCAGAAGTCTACTTCTGTTCTACCTTCAAAGAGAACCAATGCTCTTCAGAATCCTGCCGTGATGGCTGCTGTTAGAGGGGGTTCTTATGACAGCACTGTGGCAAAAACGAGTGCCTCAGCATTGGTTACACCTGAACAGATCAATAATTTTATATCAAACATAAATTTGTTGGACCAGATTGGCATTGTTGAGTTAAATCATATATTTGCTCATAGTCAAAGATTAAACAGTGATGCCATTGTTGCTTTTGTGAAAGCTCTTTGCAAGGTCTCAATGACTGAGTTGCAGTCTCCGTCAGATCCTCGTATCTTCTGCCTTACAAAAATAGTAGAAATCGCGTAAGACAATTCTTGAGATCCACTCATAAAACGTACCATTTTAGTAATAACAAACAGCAGCCATGGCTCACTACTTCTTAACTAGTCTAATCCTGGACTTCATTCGTGCAGGCATTACAATATGAACCGCATACGTTTGGTGTGGTCTCGAATTTGGAACGTGTTATCAGAATTTTTTGTGTCTGTTGGATTGTTAGAAAATCTTTCTGTTGCAATATTTGTGATGGACTCTCTGAGGCAGCTGGCAATGAAGTTTCTGGAAAGAGAGGAACTGGCGAACTATAACTTTCAAAATGAGTTCCTTAAACCTTTTGTGATTGTTATGCAGAAAAGCAATGCTTCAGAAGTACGAGAATTGATTGTTCGGTGTGTATCACAGATGGTTCTAAGTCGGGTTAACAACATAAAGTCTGGCTGGAAGGGTGTTTTTACGGTATGTATTACTTTGTACGGTTAGTTTTAGTATACTCATAGTGCCTTGGACAAGTTCACATTGGAGCTAGCGTGACCTGTCCTGGAAAAAACAAGCTAATGTGATATTCTCATGCCATTTATTTCAATTTTTGTCAATGTACAGGTTTTTACTTCTGCTGCAGCCGATAATACGAGAAGTATTTTCCTATTGGCATTTGAGACTATGGAAAAAATTGTTCGAGACTATTTTCGATACATAACCGAGACAGAGACCACAACATTTACTGATTGTGTTAAATGTCTTATTGCATTTACAAGTAGCCAATTTAACAGTGATGCCAGTCTCAACGCTATTGCGTTTCTCCGATTCTGTGCTGTTAAACTTGCTGAGGAAGGATTTGTTTGTCAGGACAAGGGTGTTGATAAACCCAAGAATTCAGACATGTCAGATGGAAATACCACAGTGAACAAGGATGATTATGTTTCCTTCTGGATTCCTCTTCTTGCTGGTACATCATTTCTTTTAATGGTGATAGTTACTTTATAAGGAAGTGTGAATCTTCTTGTTAGATGAAAGGCATGGAGGTCGATAAGTTTGACCATATTTGTTTTTTCTTATTCTTTTTCTTGCCTTTTCAGGTTTAGCCAAATTGACAACTGATTCAAGACCAACTATCAGGAAAAGTGCTGTAGGAGTACTTTTTGACATTTTGAAGGATCATGGACACCTCTTCTCGCAGTCATTTTGGACCAATATCTTTGAATCTGTTGTTTATCCTCTATTTAGCAGTGAAAGGTCTATGGACAATGATCGGACCTCAACATTGAATAGCACCAAGGATGACTTTTCGAATCTTGAAACACAAACATTGGCAGTGAAATGTTTAGTTGGTTTATTTGTTAATTTCTTTGACGTGATGCGGCCAGAACTTGCTAGAATTGCATCTATTGTCACATATTTTGTCAGAAGTCCCTACAAACATTCTGCTAGTATAGGTGTGTCTACTTTGCTGCGTTTAACAGAGCAAGTTGGTAGTGAACTTTCCGAGGAGGAATGGAAAGAGATTTTGCTGTGCTTCAAAGAATCAGTGACACATACCTTTGTTGTATTCACTAAAATTGTAAGGATGATGCAATATATTGAAATTCCAGATATAATTGAATCTTATTCAGAAGCCGAGCAATATTCAGATCATGAAATTTATAGTAATGATGAAGAGGAAGCTAATATGGAGACGACTTCTTATGCTATTGTCAAACTGAAGAATCATATGGCCCTACTACTCTTAGTTGTTCAGGTACTTGCATTTTGCTAATGAAATAATGTAAATTTATCTTGTTAACCCACTCGTACATTGTTTAAGTTTGATTCAATGATCCTTTTTGGATGATGAAATGCAAAAATATAGGCTGCTATTTGGATCTTTTACTCACTTCTGCTCTGGGCATCTGGCTAAGATGGGCCTAGGCCATTTTTAACCTAAGTGCCTTAGAATCCAGCTAGGTCCTAGGGGTTTGGTCCTCTATTAAGGTACTAACTTTTGAAAGACCAGAGTGGAATAATGAAATTGTTAGGACAAAGAGAGGGTGTGAGGATTGATGACTAGAGTGATCACTATATATCTTTACCATTTCCCAATTTAACCAAATCTTGCCGGCTTGCCCAGTTGCCTCTACGGGACAGGTTGGTTCTACCTAGAGGTTATAGATGCTACTATGCCAGTTTTCGTGGCAATGTAAGCTTTAAAGGGTTACCAATCATGTTCCTTTGCTGGGTACTACTTAAAAGCCTAAGTGGGAAAGTGATACAGACGTACCAGTCTCTTTGGCTTCAGAATTTGCTGACAATTCTACCCACATCACACTCATTTTTTCCCTTCTATGCAGGGCATTATTAAATTGTACCAGGAACAGAGAAAACATCTTCATGTGGAGCATATTAACATTCTTTTGGAGATGATATCAACAATTGCAACACATGCAAGTGAAGTGAGCTCTGAATCTTCATTGCAGATGAAATTCCATAAAGCATGTTCCGTTTTGGAGGTATCTGAGCCAGCAGTTGTCCATTTCGAGAACGAGTCATACCAGAGCTACCTCAAGCTTCTGCAAGCTCTGCTCCATGACTATCCATTTTTATCGGAAAACATGAACATAGAATCACGGATACTTGATGCTTGTGAGGAAATACTGCGGATATATCTAAAGTGTGCAGGGCCCCAACCATCTGAAGCTTCTCACAGCGATCCATCTTTACATTGTGTGGTGCCACTAGGCGCTGCTAAGAAAGAGGAACTGGCTGCCAGGACTTCGTTGGTCCTTCTAGTGATACAATTACTGGGCAACCTAGAGAAGGATTCATTTAGGAGAGTGCTGCCCTGCTTTTTCCCGCTGTTAGTTGATCTGATTCGTTGTGAGCATATCTCTGGAGAAGTTCAACACGCGCTGTACAAAATCTTTCAATCATCAATAGGCCCCATGGTACCTGTATAAATAGCACATTCTTGTGCTGCTAGAGGCATACTCCATTTTGACGTCGTAGTCCAATGGCCTGCAGTGGACTAAAACTACAGTTGACATCCTGATTGAGTCCTCTCCTTCAGAATTCTGGAGTTCAAGGTGAAAATCTTTCACTAGTTGGGGCACTTCCATGTTGTGCTATATATTGTCAGTCAATTGAGACCAATCTGCTTATTTCTTATTTTTGCAGTCATATTACCAGTATGGGGGAAAAGGGGCCATTTCAGCCAATGAGTTTCATCATCTGAACATTGTAGTCAGACAAAGGATTACTCATGATGACTTTGGACTCGTTTGAGCCTGATATGCGCTGAGGTAATTTTTCATGACCCCGTAATGCAGAAGGGTCTGGTGCTCCGGTTCCACCATTAGCATCTCCTTAAATTGAGGGCATACTGTATAGTAATATGTGCCGCGTCAACGACCGTTCTACAGAGAAAATCGTTTCAAGATATGATCGCTTTGTAATAGCTTTTCTTGTGAAACCAATATAGCCTTTCATTTTTTTGTTGCATATATTATCCTTGTATCTACAACGGGCTACGTTTGTTATTCTTTGTTCATATATAAACAGATGAATAGTACCGTAGAAATCTGTTCGTTTAGGCAAATGAGCTATGAGAACTGTGGTTAAACCACCAACAGGAGTTGTGCTTGCCGTTGTTTGTACAATTTTGCAGTCGGTCAAATCACTTCTCTCGAACGGTATATAGGCAAGCTGTTGGCTCACTGCAGCGAATCACCAACAATGTTGTCCACCAGACCACCACCTTTCTTCCATCCCATGCGTTGCAACTTGCAACAAATCACACTTTTCCAGGGTAGAATTGGCATTATTTAATTACACGTTGCATAAAGTGATACATAGTTTCACCGTTTGTGAAGAATAATTTACACAGCCAACAGGAGACAATGACATCGAAAGACCTATGCCCTGATGCAATACGACCACACGCATTTAAGGTACGAAAAGGACGAATAGAACGGCTATTATACACAGAACCAGATGCATCAGCACTTTGAAAGAATTGACCTGTTCTAAGATTTGGACCCTACATGATTGAGCTATTATACACAGGTTGGAGGTCCGGACTCCATTTCCGGCACTCAATTTGGTCCATGCACAGACCACCAGCTATCAGAATTCCTGGCAGGAGATGGGGAATGTACAGACACTGACAGAAGCAGAGCAAGAGTGGCTCCATTTTCCAGCTCTCGCGCTTTCCTGCCCCATCCGACGGAGCAGCTTGACATTCACATTAGGATTTCAGGTAGCCATGGATAAGGGCAACCTGAAATAGAGTGTGAAGCAGACAATTCAGCGTCGATGCGGCATAGCCCGCCCTTGAGAAGATCTTTAATTAAAGGCATACTGAAAATGTTAAGATCAACACAATAACCAACCTTTAGAATGCAAAAGATGACAGTTTGCAAGAAAAGAAGCATGACGCCCAATTAGCAGTACTGCTGTTCTTAGTCCTGCTGCAGACTATAGGATACCTGCAATGAGGACGGCAAGATGTCACCACAACAGTCTGTCTAACAGGAACTGAAGTTGGAGCATGTAAGAGGAAAACACACCTCAAATTTGTCACTTGTTGGCATCCTTTTGGTCAGCCCGACGTTTGTTCAGAAATGTTGTTCGGTGGGAATTGCGGTGCACGAGCAGGGATCAAGAGCTGTTGCTGAGGGCCTGGAGCTCCTGTTTCCACAAAAGACGCACGTGTTAGAACTATATGAGGAACAAAATATGGTGGGGTTGTGCAAGATATTGTCTGTTCAATCCACCCATCAACAATCGATTTCTTGCCTGGAGGATATTGTTGCTGAACCGTTGACATGCGTACAACATTTGCAGCATTCTGATTAGATAGTGGGAGAACGTGACTTGGTACATAGCCGGGTGAATAAGAATGATCACTTGGTACAGGTTGGCCAAACTGCCCATATGGGTAAACTGCCGGGCCTACTGTTCTGGGACCACCATATACTGGAACATACTGTTGTCCAACATATGGACCATACGCATTCTACAAAACTAAAAATTAAATAAATTAGCAAAAGTAATAACTTGAAAAGATTTATGCAATACATAAAAAATATGGACAAAAGATTCTGGAGTTCTCAACCTGTGGATATAAGTATTCAGGTCCATATGTTGATGGGCTGCATTGAGAAAACAATCGACCATTACTCTACAGCCAGGCTGTTCACTTGGAAATAAGCAGATAGTCTAGCATGAGGACATTATCTATACTACAATCATGCAAAGCATACAATTCCAGACTAGCTACAACTTTAATCAATGTGCCAAACATTCACAGCCTAACAGGAGATCACATCGTTAGCTGTGCATGATCTTTGCCAACAATGCATTGAATGAACTGTTAACCTACCCATAAGAAGGATATACAAAGGCCTGTGAGTAGTTGTAGGGGGGTTGCTGATATGTTGGGCTTTGCACATACATGCCCCCTGGAACCGCCGCACCTCCATTGTATGGGATGACCGGCCTTGTAGGTGCTACTACCACATTAAAAAGAAGGGGAAAATTCATCACAATAATTGAATATACACACATGATTGCCTGAAAAAGGCGAAGACACAAGCATAAACCAGCAAGAGAATTTCATAACAATATGCTTTTGCTGCAGAGTCCTGCCAACTGCCAAGTGCTGGATACAAAATAAACTCGAGAAATAAAAAAAGGTTTGGGAGTGTGCATTGATCATGGAGCTATATCACAATATCGCAATTTCGTCTTTCTACTGAATGTGTCTTGGTCTATCTATTTTGTTTTTCTGAGAGGAAAGGCTTGACATAATCATTATTTTTCCAGCCAAATTTGAAAAAGAAAAACCCTTGATAAAATAATATCTTGCTAACCACCAATTTTATGCTCTCTTATTATAAGTGTGTGCATCGAGAAACAATCATGAAGGTCCATAAATGAACAGTAAACATCTCTCAAAAGGTTTGCATTCCATCAGAAGCAAAGATGCTTATGTTCGGTTTAACGCTTTGTCTTTGTGATGATCAACATCTTTCATTGCAAGTTGCATACAATGAAAAAGATGGCTGATTTGTAAATGAACAGTTTTATCCAAAACGCAATAATGATTGTCCCACACTTTCTACTACACACCAATTCATGGGTAGTCCTCTTTCTGTTATCTAATCTTCCCATCAATCAAGTCCCTACACTAACACTACCACTCCTCTACAAATATAACTGACAAAGGACTAGCAGCTCTCAAGTTTTTTTTTAGAACTCAAGCTTCTTTTCGTAGTTGAGCTTGTACTAGTAGATTATTTAGCCTTCTATGACACTATAAAAAATTGGGTGAGGAATTACTTATTTAATACTCATCTAATGACAAGTCATTTTTTTCTCCTATTTTAGAATTATAGACAAGACTGTTAGTTAGCAGTTGAAAAGAAGAGGCAACACAAAAAACAGCATAGTGACTCTGAAATGATAGAAAATGCCATGATTATGATAACTGATAACCCCAATACATTGGGAATGGGCATTGATTAAGAAAGTACATTAAACCAAAAGGGCAAAAGGTTAAGCTGCAGGGACGAATTTTATATACATTTGACAGTTGTGTAATTAGGGCAATATAAAACCAAGTCAGAAGACCTACCAAAAGGCACAGCCTGCCCAGGCCGCCCTAGGATGGCGAGATTACAGTTCGCACGCCGCCCATCGATCACCGGGTACGGGTCCATGCAGGCCATCCTCGCCGACTCCGGGTCCCGGAAGGTCACCTGTACACACACCACACAAAATAAGACACGTTGACATTAGGAAAAGATGAAACATATTTCCCCCAATTTCCACCCCTAAAATCAAACTGTTTCAACATTATGTACTCAAATTCAAATAGTTCCACAACTCATGAGGAAAGCACTAAATTTCTACTCCAATTGGAGTCAATAAAAATCTCCCAAGCATCCGAAAAATGTTAATAACATTGAAACCCTAGACCTCACGAAAAGTGAAAGCTTCCGATCAATACCAGTAGCAAAATCAAACTCTTTCCCCATTTCTATCCCAAAATCAACAATTCCCCAAATTTCCTCCGTGAGGAATGCAAAACTCCCAAATTCACGGACCTTCCCCCACCGACGAGGGTCACAAAACCTCCCAATTCAACCCCAAACCCCTGATCCCCACAAATCTTTGGGCCAAAAATCAGACTGTCTCGAAAATCGAACCTTCCCCCCTGATCCCCACCCCAAGACCTCCACGAAGAACACCCAAACCAACCCACCATAGCCAAAAACACGAGAGAGAGAGAGAGAGAGAGAGAGAGAGAGAGAGGAGGGAAGCGTCCTCACGAATCCGTATCCCTTGGACCTCCCGGTGGCGCGGTCGGTGATGACGACGGCCTCGAGGATGTCCCCGTATGCCTCGAAGTGCGCGCGCAGCCCCTCGCTCCGCGTCTCCCAGGCGAGCCCCCCCACGAACACCTTGGTGTACGTCGTGTCCCCGTACGGCCCGCTCAGGTAGTGCAGCGCCGGCGTCCCCCCCCCCCCCCCCCCTCCCCACACTCCCGCCGCCGGCGACCGCTGCGGCGTCATCTCAGCAGCCCAGGCGCGTGCACCGCACCACGGGCTCGCAAACCCTAACCCTAGCCACGCAGCGCAGCGGCCAATAACAACCGAAGCGCAACACGACACGCACGAGCGAGCGACGAGTGTCGTAGCCACCAGCTAGGGCTGATTAGCCCGAGGCTTAGCAGCGTTATTAATAGCGGCGGGGCCTGGTGCTAATCCGAGGAGCGGTTATAATTAGCGGTTAAATTCGGCGGGAGAGCGGTAGAAGGGGCGGCGAAGCGAGTGGGAAGTTGGTGCGAAGGATCACGCGGCTAGGCGGAGGGGAGAGCGGAGGACGGACGACGAGGTGGATGGATGGGGACTCCTTGCACCGGTTGTTGATTTTGTGCTTGTTGTTTGATTTATTTTTTTGGATTGGAATTGGATGAGTTTTTCTTTCTCGTGTTCGTGGTCTGCAGAATGACCGTAGGAGTGTGTCGGACAGACAGAAGTGGTCCGAGCATCGATCCTGAGGGGCTTGGAGATACATGGTATCTTTGATTCGCAGGATTCTAAAAACACTGTATGATTTTTTTTTTTTTTAAAAAAAACGTAGGATTGCGATGCCATGGACTCTGAATCCTATAGGATTGAAAACAATTGGAATTTGCAACAAAAGGTGTTTGATTAGTTATTACACCATAAGAAAAATACAGGAATTTTGAGATTAAATGTTAATGGAACAAACAGGCTCATAGTTTTGTTAGGGTCGATGATCTGTACACAACTGGATTGTAATGGATATATGTGCTTTTTCCCTTTGGCTTGCATAGAAGCTGGCAGGATTCTCCTCAGATTTAAAAGAAGAAAGCAGCTTTTCGAAGTAGAATCCTTTTGTCGGTACGAGCATGAGTTTGTGTTTTCTTATTTGATTTGTAATCTATCCATTATATTATTAAAGTGATAGAAAAGAAGTTACCACATTCGCTATAGGGCGAGAAATTCATACATTAGTCGGTGGAAAAAAAAGAAAGATCTACACAATCGATTGTGATGGGTTCAAATTATAATGATATATATTAAAAGAAAGAGTCCACTTCAACTACAATCCAGATATTAGCAACTGGATTTGTATATGAGTTTCAACAAAAAAATAATTGAAATTCAAAATAAAAAATAAAATAAAATTAGCAATTTGATTTCGATACAAATTTTAAAGTAAAATCCCCAAATAAATGAAATCAGAATAAAAATTAAGCAAAAAATAGTACTTGGATTTGTATACGAATTTCAAGAACAAATAACTGAAATTTAGAATAAAAACTAAAAGAAAATTTGCCATTTGATTTCGATACGAATTCCAAAGTAAAATATCCAAATAAATGTAATTTAGAATAAAAACTAAAAGAAAATTTGCCATTTGATTTCGATACGAATTCCAAAGTAAAATATCCAAATAAATGTAATTTAGAATAAAAACTAAACAAAAATTAGTACTTGGATTTGTATACGAATTCTAAGAAAAAACAATTGAAATTCAGAATAAAAAAGTAAAATAAAATCTGTCGTTTGATTTTGATATGAATTTCAAAATAAAATCCCTAAATAATTGTAATTCGAAATAAAAATTAAATAAAAATTAGCAAATCAATTTGTATGCGAATTCCAACAAAAATAATTAAAATTAGGAATAAACAATAAAAGAAAATTTACAATTTGATCTCAATATGAATTTGAAAGTAAAATCCATAAATAATTGTAATTAGGAATAAAAATTAAAGAAAAATTAGCAATTATATGAAGTCCAACCGAGAATATTTGAGATTTGGAATAACAAATAAAAGAAAAATTACAATTTGATTTCCATACAATTTCAAAGTAAAATATCTAAATAACTAAACAATTAAAATAAAATAGCAGTTTGATTTGTACACGTACTCGAGTAAAAAAACTAAAATTTTGAATGAAAATAAAAGTTATAATGAAAATAGCACGAATGGTGTCGGGGAGACCACAAACGATTGTAATGGTGTCGATCTATCGTGCAAGAAGACATTGATCTACGAGTAAACAAAGTGTAGTGGCGGCAGCAGAAGAGGTGAGGACAATATTGTGCTACTCACCTTACTCGTTTGACGAGGACAACATCGTGCTACTTGCTGGAGTCGTTGAAGAGAAAGACAGAGTCGAAGGAGATAAGGGCTGTGACGACGAGTGGCGAATGTGAGTGTTGTTAAAGAAGTTAGGGGCCACATAAGCTCGATGATGGAGAATCTCTGGTAGAGATGAGATGAAGTTTTGCATTGAAGACGATCTATGGAGCGATATGGGCCATCGGGTAACTAGGAGCATGCCATTGCTGATGAGGGGCATGGCATCACCGGTGATGGCGAGAAGATTCTTCATATCGTTCGTTACACATCGACTAAAACAGACATGTCAGCATTAGTGAAGATGGGAGGTCATCGCAGTTAGTAAAGAACCCACAACGTTGAGTTGGCCAACGTCGAAGAAAAGGAGCTATCGACACGGGAGAAGAGGACATCGGACACGTATAACATCATGCATGTGTATATACATGCATACATTTGTACAAAGAAGCATGAACGTACAAAAGCAAAGCAAAGCGCTCGAAGTAGAGATGACATAATCGTCGAAAATAGGCTCGGAGCAACCAGAGAGAGCGTAACGGGTGTCCCTGGTAGGGATCGGTGACGGTTGCACGTGTATAACACGTTTGATATGGCAACGGTTAGCATTAAGCAGTAATTAGATAGGAGTAGAAGATAACTATATGGTAGAGTATTGCATTGAAATGAGTAGTAGCTGAGAGGGATCAATCAAAAATTAGGCTTGCCATTGGAGGTTGAAGCGGAAAAACAGAATTAGTTAGTAAAACCGACTTATAATTAGAGGAAAAATCAAACAACTAACACCAACAAATACCAATTTTGAATATGTGAACGATATGTAATAAATCTACCCTCGTAAATGCGCAGGCCACCCGGTAGTGATACGTTAATAGAATCAGATAAGAATAACAAATAAAAGGTAAATGAATTTGTGCTAGCTCAGTTCCCAATTTTTTAATACTTGGTTAGTGCTTTAATGCACTTCAGTGGCCCCCCTACTTATCTCCTGTTACTTCTACATGTCGACGTCTATGCCATCTTAGCCAATACTCATGCTAGTGGAATGATGCTCATTTGCCTCTTGAAGGATAGGAATTTGTCTGGAAAGGTGTTTGTGAATAAGCCACTCCACTATTTTAGTATTTAGCCGTTATCGATGATCAAACACATCTCATGCACGCGTTCTTTTGTATATGTTTGAACACTGTCGCAAGACTGGCTTGCTTCAAAATGTGTCTTCGAAGGTGATCCCAATGGTTGATATAAGTGGCGGACTCACAAACGTGGATCAAAGAGGATTACCTAAAACCAAAAGAATCCATAAACAAAATTATATTGCAATCGAACTAATAAGAGTATATGACACTAGTAAGACTAAAGATTATTACGTAGACACTTACTACTAGAGCTTTTCTCGTATTATTGCCGCCTTGCTTGCTCATCTTGACTTGACAAGCCCCTTGTGATACTCAACTACAATCCACATAGAACATATTAGTACCCAATTTCAACCAACTACTAGTCTATCACAACATATCAAATTCTCAATTTCAAGCAAAATGTAAATATATTACTTCGATGCCAGTATATTACTTTGATGTCAGTAATTCATTATTCATGCTCCGATAATTCTCAATTTCAAGAAAAATCCAGCAAGGTGCATCATCTTCCTTCACTTTTTGTATATTCTTTCACTTGAATGTTGAATTCTGATAACCTAGAAATAGGGATCTGCATCAATGTTGAACTCACCCTAGGAGCTGGTCACCGCACCACGTGCCCTAGCCCCTGGGAGCTGTCGCCGCGCGCCACTCTTATAACTTGCACAAGCATTGGCATTGCATTTCTGTTTCAGCGTGTTGTGTTAGAGCACCAAGACTTTGGTGGTTAAGGTTATGGGCTTGAAACACTGTATTCCTTATTGGAAAACAAAGATACGTAATTCCTACCATGTATTCTCATTTACGACAAACAACTCCTCCCATTTTGCCACATCGACTCGTTTAAGCATGCTGAGCAAAAGTATTTTTTACTTTTCTAGAACACTCAGTGCGAAGTCGGTGTATGTTTCTATCCTTATGCTACAATTAAGCATCACAAGGCAATGTACAAGAAAAGGAGTTTTTGGCTCATTTACTTGTTTTGGTGAGGAAATAGCAAATTTAGCATTCCTCCTCATCGAATTGGCAAAAATGACACCACTGATGAATAGGTAGGCGACACGTGTCGCCTGCAATGCTCCAAATCATCTGCAAGTACCAGCTGCTCACCCAGAGTAACGCATGCCATGTGCCGCACACTGGAAGCACCACACCGCCTGTCGTGAGCCCAGAGACCTACAGCCCACCTGCCGCTCACCAACAGCACTGGACCCAGCTACCGTGTCGCCCTCCTCCCACGCGCCCGGTGCACTAGTGGTAGTTCCTACGCGGATTTAAAAACCCATGCCCGTCGCTCTCTCCCCCCATAGCAGCCTCATTCGCTCGACGCGGAGGGACAAAGAGGAGCGAGCAAGAGATTCTAGAGTGGTGTTTAGCGGTTGTATTAGTAGATAAAATTCTAGATCAAGCGAAGATCTTCGAGAAGAGGTAATTTTTTTGAAGGAAGAGAAGAGGTAATTTTTTCGCATGCATATTGTATTTTAATTGTGTAATTAGTGTTTGATTAGCTTTTTTGACAATGTTAGGAATATAGTCGTCATTAATTTAGTAGTTTGCTAATTATCCACTGATTAGGTAACATAATTAGATAAGGATTACCAAAATGTAGTTGCTTTGGCGATGTAGGAAAATGCAGATTTAATAGTGCGAACTGTTTAGGTGATTGTGTACAAGTAAAATATTTAGCACATATTATGCACAAATAATGGTGTAATTCATCTGAAAAACAATTCTGGTACATGTTGCGAATGTGTTTAGCACGATTGTTGATTATGTAGGAACAATATTTAAACATGGCCGTTGGTGGTTATGGTATTTTTTTGACATGGGTGATTAGGAAGATAGTCAATATTAATTTAACAGTATGTTAATTATACACTGATTAGGTAACATAATTAGGTTAGGAATATCAAAGTTTAGTTGCTTTGGCAATGTAGGAAAATATAGATTAAGTAGTGCAAACTATTTGAGGTGGTTGTTTACAAATAAAATGTTTAGCACATATTATGTACAAATAATGGTGTAGTGTAAGTGGAAAAAATGGTAAATGTTGTGAATGTGTTTAACATGACTGTTGGCTATGTAGGAAAAAAATATTAAACATGGTCGTTGATATGTATGACATTTTTTTACGCGCCTGATTAGAAAGATATCCGTCTTTAATTTACTAGTTGGTTAATTATGCACTGATTAGGTAATGCAATTAGGTCAGGATTATCAAAGTTTAGTTGCTTTGGTGATGTAGGAAAATGTAGATTAAGTAGTGTAATCTATTCAGGTGATTGTCTACAAATAAAATAATTAGCACATATTATGTACAAATAATGGTGTAGTGCGTCTGAAAAAACATTATGGTAAATGTTGTGAATGTGTTTAACTCGATTGTTGACTATGTAGGAAAAATATGTAAATTGTTGGGTGCCTAGTTTAATTCGTAGGTAGTAAAAAACAGAGAATTGCTGGAAACATGAATATTAAGTGTATTGGGTTATTGTGGTTATAGGTAATGTCCAACATGCAAGAGTTACTTGTGTTTTTCGACGACGGTCTAGTACAGAGCAGACCAGGTGGTTTGGACATGTTAAGATGACAGTGTAAGGTGGTTCAGACGGAGGGCCTGAATGAGATGGGTATTGACAAGCTGAGGAGCATCTGGAGAGAGTTTGACATGAAGACAACAAGGAAGAAGCTTGTCATCAAGGCAGTAACCTGCACAAATAGACGAGAGTAGTGCGTATGGGAGTTACACATGATGAAGGGTAGCATTGCATGGGGCCAGTACATGCAGATTGCTATGAATCACAATGTGGCAATGTACGAGAGATCAATGGTGTATGTGCAATCCGTACAAAAGGGTGCCATCAAAATTTGATGATGCTGGTGCCAGTGGGAGCGGAAAAGTGCAAGTGGTGGGTGATGACGGGAGCACGAAACATGTTGGTTTGGATGAAGATTGATAGAAGTCTTGCGAAGAGTTTTGTTGAAATTGAGGGGTGCAGGAGAATGGTTATCGGTCCGTATTGATGCCATGAGTTTCTACCAAGCCAACCGAATGAGTTGGAGTTTGATGAGGAAGCTGACCCATGCTTGGATGGTAGCGAAAAGGACACACCTGAGGGTGTAGGGGGTGCTGGTCCGGTGGGTGGAATTGTGTCAACGGAGGTGGCTTACGTATCATCTAGACTGGATGAAGTTGCAGTGCGATGACTGCAGTCACTTGTATTGCCACAAGACCATGAGTTCCAATGGGGCTTTGATTTTGACACCTTGTTAGTTAGGCAGCATTTTCTAGACAAGGTGGCCATGCAGCAAGCTATAACATGGTACATTGTGTCCATCAATCGTGTGTACCGGGTGCACAGGTCAAATCCAGCTCATTACACAGTAAAGTGCATAGTGGAAGGCTACCTTGGCAAAGTCCATGCGCTAAAGGCAAAGGGCCAAGGCACAGAATTCACGACCATGGTGCTGATCGACCATACTTGTGAGCTGAGTGAGCTACTGCAGCAGCATAGGAATGTCACTTCTGCATATGTGGTAAGCCTCATCAGCCACCTAGTTGCGGAGGATGTGCCCATCTCTCCCAAAATGTTGATGTCAGATGTTGCCAACCAGGTTGGTTATCCAGTCCGCTACAGCACAAGCCAAGCAGAAGGTGATCGAGTCCATGTACAGGGGATGTATGAAGAGGCATACAACCTTGTGTCAATGATGCATTACCATATTGTAGAAGCAAACCCTGACACATACATAAACAAGCTATGGGGAGATGATACGAAAGAGGAAGTGACTTGCCGAAAAGGCGAGAACCTACCCGGATTGTTCGATGAAGGATGCACTTGTACCATCATAGTTTCCACGACCGCAGTGAACCTGACACGTATCATTCCGTCCACACACCGGACACCGCCTCCTAGGGGATATTCACGTAAGAGAATCTCACATACACAACGATTTTTCACATTGCATCTCACATATCACTAACTTTATCCATACATAATGACAGCTGTCGGAGCATTGCTACTTCTTCCAATGGATCGACGGTCTGGATAAGTACGATATGACATTCATTCAACAAAAGTACATGTTGTACTATGTGGTGCCCCGAGCACTTCACTCGTTGGAAACCTCACTCAGTCGAGAGCGGGGTTGAGAAGTCAAAGACAACAATAGTTCTTGCGAAACCAGGATGGTGGTGGAAGACCCAAAGTCAGCTCGCTGAGCACGCTCGGGCCGAGCTCACGGTAGACAAGGGAAAGACAGCCATGGTCCTCAATGGTCCTACTAAGCGGGTGGTTACTTCGAACTAGGATACACTCGCGGAGGTCCTTGAAGCCGAGTACAGGGCTACCCACGTGAAGGCTCATGCCCACAGTGCTGTAGGAGATAAGAAAAATGCACTGATGGGCCTAGATGCATAGGACGTATGCCTGCAAGACTTACTTCTTTTTGATCCCCTAGTTTTTGATTCCAAAAGGCGCACATGTATCTTACGTGTAGATCAGGTTGATGATTCGTGCATGTTGTCATTCGTACCGGACAAATAGCGGTACAAACATATACACGTAACTAAACCCTACGTGCCATGTAATTCATACCTACATTATGATGTCTTATTGTCGGAGTTGAAATTTCATCTTTAAATTTAGTTCGCTAATTATTCTCTATTCAATATTTCATTCTACTTTTTAAAAATAATTAGTTGTGAGAACACTACACTCGGTAACAAACAGCGTGGGTCCAGTGAGCCCTAAATCCCTACCGCGGCAGACAAGGCAATGTGGAGTGCTTCGGGCGCAGCAGTGTGGTGCAGTGCACTGTGCGCATGGTAGGCGCGGTGCAGTGCACCGAGTTTGCGGCAATGAGAGCGACAAGACGGATGACTGGACCGGGAGCGCGGCATGCGCGACAGTCGGCTCCAGTGCTCTCAGCGAGTGGCAGATGGGCTGTAGGTCTCCAAGGGTGTGGTAGGGCAGTGCGATGCTTCTTGTGCGCGCCACGTGGCGTGCGATGCTTCGTGTGAGCGACAGGAACCTGCAGCTGATTGGGAGAACTACATGCGACACGTGTCGCTTGTATAATCATCCACGGTGTTATTTTGCCAATTAAACAAAAAGAGGATTAGATTTGCTATTTACTCGCCAAAGTAGGCCAAATGAAAAAAAACTCGGAGAAAAGCCTACAACCGCATTCCCAGAATATCGTGGTGGCAGCTGGCAAAACTAAGCTTTCACTCGAAGGACAAAAAAAGGAGGCGACCGGGACGGAGAGATTTTGCAGGGAGCCCCCTTTCGTTTTGCACGTGCTACTCTTCCTACTTGCCATAAAGAGAAGAGTAGCTCCGTACAATTATGAGAAAATACAGGGGCCCCGGCGGCATGATTGCTGCATGTTTATCCACAACCACAGGGCATGAAGCTTCTTTTGCCCAAACCCTTTTTTCTCCTCCAATCAATCATGTTCTCCCATGTATGCAAACACCATGCCACTTTGCCAAGTGCCATATCAGAATCTAGATAGCAGCTATATCTATCTTAGTTGCAATCGAAGGAAGATTCCTCCTGTTTGCCCCAATTTGAGATGTGAATGTTATGTAATTGCAACTAGCCAGTTCAGGTAAACTGGGTGAAAGTAACTTCTCTGCCTTCTGTCTGTTTGTTTGTTGAGATCACCAAGTAAATGTTTCTTCAGGCGATCGAGAGCAGAGATTGAAAGGTTCCGAACCACACTTATTTTGTTGTCGCCAATGTTTGTACGAGTGATATCAGTCAACTCTTGGCACAGGGCACTGGAAAGGAAGCAGGGAAAAGGATAAAGGAAGACGGTTGCACGGAAAGCGCTGTTGCAATAATTTGGAGGACGGAAGGAAACATGCGGTCACGTCTGATACTGGCTTAGGAGGGATCCGTATCTGCATTAGGAATGTCAATTAGATAAAGTGTTACTGTGTCAGTGTTGCGGTTTAAATTTGTCTCTACAGTAAATCGAGTGATGTTACTACAGTGAAATGTTTCAGTGCATACAATATCACAATATCAGACTCATATTACTGTGTTCACATTTTCCTCCCTGCGGTACTACAGACAATCCGGATCTGCTTCAGAGACAAGCTCAGGGTGCTGTGCGGGAACAGAAGGAAGTAAACGCATGCCTAAGTAGTAGTATTACTTACTCTAGTTGCTTACCACCGCGCAAAGATATTTGCCGAATCGCAGCCGATAATTCTCGGTATCCTAGATCAGGGCGGCACCCTGTGCTCGATAGTTGAGAGCACTCAGACAGAGGTTTACAATTCCGGTGAAATTTCGGACCTTTCGTTACCTCCGAAAGAAAATCAATTTGTTTAAATTATTTTGTTTTGTTTGAATTTAAGGCTTAAATAAAGTAAAAACCAATAAACAAACAACGAGATAAAGTTACCCAAGTGGCAGTGCCCTATCTATGCTTGCCTAGAGACCTGGGATCAATCCCACTGCACTACATAATTTTTGAAAATATTTTAAATTCAAATTTGATCCAAACCGTTTGAAAGAAATTCGTCCGAAATTACCGAAATTTTTTGTTCCGATCCGGGGGGCACATTGTGGAGCAGCAGCCAAGCAGGCCGCACGAGCTGCAAGAGCACCTGTGAATTCCTCCTGTTCCACGTTTTCCAGCCAGGCACGCAGCGAACGCCAATCGCTCCCGTCGGACGCAGCTCAGCCCAAAGCGGCACGGCCCAGACGCGGGCCGCGGACGTGCGTGCGGCCCTAGCACGCACGGTCCATTCGCCTGCCGCGGGAAGAAGGCACAGAGATCGGGCGTATCGCCACCGGCGGCCTAGGCGCGCGATGCCCACTCCGGCCTTTTCTGCAGTCGCGGCCATGTTGCACTGCCTCACCGCCCGGCCGCCGCGGCGGTGGACGGGTTACGCAGCACTGGCCCGATCGAGTGGTGCCTAGCCCAGTCACCGGGCGCCGGAGACCAGACCGGAGGGAAATCAACAATCTTTCTTGTGCGCTGAGAAGCAAAAATGCTATAGCGATAGAATCATATAATCCTAGCACACCTAAATATAGGACTTGTTCAAGAACTCAAGCATTAAGTCAAGATGGCCGAGTTGGTCTAAGGCGCCAGTTTCAGGTACTGGTCCGAAAGGGCATGGGTTCGAATCCCATTCTTGACATCTGTCTTTTTTTGTTTTATATCCTTTTTTTCTACGAAATTTATTGCATTCCACAGCGGCATTCAATTTAGAACCACTGCCATTCAATTTTCTACTACACGTCTCTCAAATCTCTACTGCTCATTTCAGGATCCCAGCAGCCTTGTAGGATTCAACACTGTCCCTAAGACACTCCTCTACCGCCCTGAACTTCCACCCCAGCATCTGTAGCTTCTTGGAGCCCACTATCTTCTCGTCTTCCACTTGAACAAACCTGGCATTGATGACCACCAAGCACTGCAACAGATGAAATCAACAACAGCCTAAACTCTCGCAAATTAGGCTTAAACTATCTGGTATCTATTTCACCGACAGCCCACGGTCGGTAATGCCCTCAAGGCGTTGCTTGTCGGAGATTAGACTTCTTCTCCGACAGCCTTGTTGCCAAAACATTTCTCCAACAGCCAGGACTGTTGGTGATACATGGTGTCCACCAGCAGTTCCAACAAACATGGGCCCTACTGAACTTTGAAATTTGTATGAAAATCAAATTACGAATTTTTCTTTTTCATATTCGAATTTTTGCTATTTTTGGTTGGAATTCATATACAAATCTAATTGCTAATTTTTATTTAATTTTTTTCTTATTTAGGAATGTGTATGGAAATCAAATTGGTAATTTTATTTTATTTTTTATTCCGAATTTCTATTGTTTTTGGATTGTGTTTGGCATGAACTCTCTCTTAGAGTTCGGATGCAAATCAAATTACTAATTTTATTCAATTTATTCTGAATTTTAGTTATTTATGGATTTTACTAGCTGCATGAGTTAAATATTACGTGAACAACCGTGCCACTGCAATCGGGTATAGCGTGGTCTATTACAATAATATTGTTGGCTATTTGTTTGGCAAAAGGACCGTCGACTATTTGTTTGGCAACAGGACTGTCAGACAACTATTCTATTTTATACGTCAGGACTGTTGCAAATCATTATGGCTGTTGCAAAATCTTGCAACTGTTGTAGTGAAAAAACGTGAGCATTTATATATACTTCACACACATCAAGCATGCAACTGCAATGGGTGTAGTCTTACTTGGGGTTGCTCAGATTTGGATAGAAGCCCCATGCGATGCCAGCCATTTGAGATACCTTCGTTTCATACGTGCTGCAGATGTACCGCCCGGACGCCGCCGTGTTTTCGTACGTCGGGATGAGAGCATCGGCGACATCACCAACATCCACCATGTTCTTCGTCTTGTTCTCATCGGTGGTGTCGCGACCGCCTGCGCAAAGCACACGGTCACTACTACAGAAAAAAATCTTTACAGACGGTTCAAAAACGTCATCACGGACGGTTTCGTGAGCCGTCTGAGTTTATGGGTCAGTGATGACATGATTCATCACAGACGGTTATTAACTCAGAACCGTATGTGATATGTAACTTTCACAGACGATTTGTAGATAAAACCGTTTGTGATAACTAACTATCACAGACGGTTTGTTATTGAAACCATCTGTGATGACTTTTCTCTATAGACGGTTTGTAGCTGAAACCGTCTGTGATGACTGTTCTCTATAGATGGTTTGTGGTTGAAATCGTCTGTGATGATTTTTCTCTATAAAGTCTCCAAGCGTTGTCGCTTGTGTCTTTAAAACAAGCATTATATATATATATATATATATATATATATATATATATATATATATATATATATATATATATAGTTGCATTCGTAGTCCTCAGTCACTTTACGGTAGGAGTAGGTCTTCCAATCACTTTCCGTCGACAACATCGAGGTAATTGGATGTCCTTACGCTCTCTCGGCAGCCATGCTTCTTGAACTTGCAGGGGCTCGATGACGTTGTCCGTGGCTGCTGTCTCATCCTCCTCATGCTGCGTGGACGATCCCCCGAAAGTGGCTGAGAGACTACGAACAATATATACATAATATATATATGATGCCGGTTTTAAAGGCATAAACAAACACCGCTAGAGACTTTATTTAAAGGCATCCAAAGGCTATACACAATACATACTTAGAGACTTTATAGAGAAGAGATCATGATCCATCATAGAAGTATCATTCAAGGGCACAATCTATACACAATACATAACAACAGGTAATCTAACAGCTCAAGGCATAATTAATCTATACACAATATCACATCCAATTGCATTTGTGACATCAATTCATCATAGAAGTATCATCCAAGGGCACAATCTATACACAATACATAATATGACGTCACATGGTAATCTTAATATTATCAAGGCACAATTAATCTATACACAATATCACATCCAATTGCCCGCCACGATTGACATCAATTCATCATAGAAGTATCATCCAAGAGCACATTATTACGCAATAATGAGCTTAATTAGCCTGGAACGACAACTGCCCCAACAGTATGGTATAAATAGGTGTCTTTTAGAGATAGAGAGGGAGGTTTTTTTTGGAAAGACAGTTAGTAAGACCCTCTGCTGATTGTAATCCATATACCCAACACAAGATACACAGGAGTAGGGTTGTTATTCTCATATGAGAAGGCCCGAACCTGTATAAAAATCCCTGTCTCTTTCGTCTGCATGATCAATTGTGGAGACCCCCCGAATCAAACAATCTTTACGTAGGATCGGTTCTAAAACACCGACAGTTGGCGCCGACCGTGGGGATCTTCTGGTAATTCCTTGTCAGCAGTTCTTTCTTTTCTCTTTGATGCTACCATGGCAGGAGAATGGAACGAGGAGAATTGGTTCGACTTGGCCAATTACGCAGACGTCGACATGGATGCCGGTTTCGACTACGAACCGAGTATCGAATCTTCTGACGGTGTTGCCGCCTCTGGAGATCTTCTATCAGATCTCGGAGACTGCATCGCCATCGGAGGCCATGGCGGCGAGCTCGATTCGGCGGCGTAGATGGCAGGGCGAGCTCGATTCGGCTGGAGAGATGGCGGCGAGGTCGAATCGGCGGGGAGTCGTGATGCGGAGCCCGGCCAAAGTCCGAACCTAGCGCTACCGGGAGTGACGAGTTAGGCGCAAAACCTAGCGCGGGCTCCTATTAATAAAGGTATATCACGATCGGTTCTATTATGGAACCGTCGGTGATCGATGTCCTGACGGGTCCATAATAGAACCGTCTGTGATACGTATCACAGACGGTCCCATAATAGAACCGTCATCCTTTTGTCTATTTTAGAAAGAGACAATCTTATTTTCCATGATTTAATTTGTATAGTTTATATTCAAACCTAGAAAGAGACAATCTTATATATTAAGTTTAAATTTTCTGTAGGTGAAATATAGTTCCAAAAATTTGGTAAAAATTATATCAATTCATGATAATTATTCTAGTATTTGGATAAATTGGTTCCAGATGATGATCATAAGTTTTTATTTCTCTTTTCTTTTGGGGAGTTGCTTTAGGTTAAGGTTTAATCTTGTGATAAATCATTGATGGTGCAGAACAACATGGCGTATAAAGAGAAGTTCTCTCTCGTTTGGAAGTCTGTGATAAATACATAAATTCAAATTAAAAATTCAGAACATTTGACACATTCTGATATAGATAAATGCAAATTATAACATATATATACATAAAACAACTAATTTTACGGCAAGTAGTCCAACACCTCCGCAAAGAATTTGGCATACTCATGCCTAATCCTGCAGTCATCGGTGCAGAAGATGGCGTAGTCGTCCCACCCTGACACGCCGCAGCCGGTGCTCGTGCACAGGTGTCCGTCCTCCGACAGCGCCCACACCTGGTCCAGCGGCGACCTGGCCATCCTCCCCTACGCCGCCGCCTGGATCATGTCCACGGCGAGCCTCTGGCACCGCCTGCACTCCCGGTTGGTCCTCTTGGCCGTCTCGCACCCGTCGGTCGTCGGCTCGCCCTCGACCTGCCTGATGTACTGCTTCCCAACGTCGCGCATCTCGCTTGCCGTGTATAGGAGGAGGCCGAGCACGTAGGCCGTGGCCTTGTGGCCGGCGACGGCGTTGGCCGCCCGTTCAAGGAACACGAAGCTGCGCTGCATGTCTTGGGGCGCGAAGACAAGCGCGAGGCCGACAATGAAGCAGGCCTCCGGGTTGCCGACGCCGGCCAGGTGGTTGACGATGGTGAGGAAGCGCTCGTTGTCCTGCCACTTCATCGCCTCCTCCTGCCCTAGCGCCACGCGCATCCCCACGGCGCACGCCCTGGACGCTTTGTACATGGCCTTGCAACTAAAATTTAAGACGATATATAGAATCTTAATACAATAATTAATTACTGGATATTGGACACAAAACGAAATCATCACGAGATTTTATTTTTTGCGCCGTATCATGATACGACTTTTTGGTTTTGTACGTTACAGTCATCTTCACAAACTGACTATAACCAAACCTATACCAAAAACAAAAGAACATAATACGTACGTGGCTCGTAGGCTGCAGAGGTCAGCCATAGGCTGAGGAGAGCTCGCGGCCACGAGGCCGACGACCTCGTCAGGAAGATCAAGGACGGCGATCGCCGACCTCCTCGCCCGCTTGGTCCTCGCCGTCATGCTCCACGTGCTCACCATGGTGTACTTTATCAATACCATGCGTGCTCACCATGGCGCGCGATAATATCACTCTTATAAAACGTCGAAGAGACACATTTACGTCGGCGTGCGAGATGAAGAGATGCATTGGCGCCCGTCGGCGCGGGAGATGAAGAGACGCATCGGCGCCCGTCGACGCGGGAGACGAAGAGACGCATGCATAACGCGCGGGAGTCGAAACATTTAATTATCACAAACGGTTCTGATAAAAAACCGTCTATGAAGTATACCATTATCACAGATGGTTAGTTAAAAGTACCGTCTTGGAGGTTACACATACAGTTGTTTGTTACAAACCATTTGTGATAATGGTTTACTTCACAGACGGTTATTTTTACGAATCGTCTGTGATACTGTCACAGATGATCTATAGTACATGAGCATTAGGAGCGATCTCTATTGTTCGATCAAAAATTGAAAATCCATATTAATTGCTACAGTAATTTGCTACCATGTTTTTTCGCTATACTAAAATCGCTAACATTGTCCCCATGCCAGTTGCCACCCATAATAAATCTCGGCAAATAGTAAAGGATTTATTATGCCCTGTGTCATCTGAATACTTAGCGAGACGATATTCAGCAATGCAAGGAAGAATGAAAGCCCTGCCTTTCAACAGGTTGATGAGGATTGAGCTGTTAAAGTTTACCATGGATTGCAGCAAAGGCCCAAGAACCAACGTGGATAGACGGTCACAACATGCAGCCCCCGGCCTTGTCCGCGCAAGCCAGAGCCTCGCGCTCGGCTAGCATTTTGGCGAGGCAATACCAGTTCTAACAAAATGGCCATGGATAAGAGAGTCTATGTTGAAAAATTCATTGCTAAATACCAACTTCAGTATAGCAACATGAACAGTGTAACCCATGACAAAAATTGAGTGAAGGCACCATATATACAAAGGAGTTAAATTATGCAGTTGAAAGTCTAAATAACATCATGTGCTGATGTACTGGTTTTGAGCCAGTGGGTGTACCAACGATGGAAATCAGTCCAATACCATTGCGGGGCAAAATTTGATGGGCACGGGGTCCCGATCTTCCAACAGGTTCTGGATATGTTCGATTTGGTGGAGGCGCAACACAAATCGACTCGGCTTCCGAACATCACGTTCGAACCCGCAATCGCAGCACCACGCCTCAGTTATCAACCGTGCGCAGCCGGTTGACCTGCATAGAAGGCTAATCCTCGCTGCGAATCGAAGAACACAAGCAAGAACAAGGAAGAAAACAATGCATTGCGGATGTATTGTTTTGCACTCGGAAGTTGGGGTCTCACAAACCGATGAGCAGCGAAACTGTTCAAGACGAATTAATCTAAGCAAAACCCAAACCCTAATGGTGGGGTGGCGGTGGATATAGAGGATCGAGGCGTGCAAAACCCTCGGACGCGCCCTAATGGGCTCCAACACGATACAAAGCCGAGCGGCCCAAAAAGCGGTGACGCAAGACCCGCTTTAGTGCGGCACGGTCACGGACTCAATTGGATTCGAAGTCGGCTTGAGTTGGGCCTCAACATGATTCGACCGCCTTGCTGGACTTGTGCGCCTTCTCCAAGTACTTCGAGTCCTCTCCATGGTTCCTAATCATAATTAAATCATTAGGTAGCAATCGATTCTCAAATGAACAAAAGAAGTACTTAGGAGCAGCTCACTGTAAATTCAATTGTGGTATGAGCTCTAGTGATTGGTCCTTGAATGTCAAGTGGAGGATTGTTGTGTGTATCCGAAGAAGTGATGTCCTCATCATCCTCCCTCTTGAAGCGGAGTTGTCCTCAACTCAGCCTCATCTTCTTCTCCCAAGTATGGCTTCAAATCTGAAATGTTAAAGGTGGGACTAACCCCAAACTCGGAAGGCAACTCAAGTTTATATGCATTATCATTTATCTTCTCAACTATCTTAAAAGGACCAGCAGCTCTAGGCATCAATTTTGACTTTCTTAACTCAGGAAATCTATCCTTTCTCAAGTGCAACCAAACAAAATCACCCGGTTCAAGTTTAACGTCCTTTCTACCTTTACTACCAATAATCCTATATTTTTCGTTCATCTTTTCAATGTTTGCCTTAGTAGTCTCATGCATTTTGACAATAAAATCAGCACGCTCCTTAGCATCATTATGAACTCTCTCACTAGTAGGCAAAGGTAAAATATCAAGAGAACACGGATTGAATCCATATACTACGAAAGGACTTACCTTGGTGGTGGAGTGTTCTTTCGATTATATGCGAACTCAACATGCGGCAAACACTCTTCCCACATCTTCAAATTATTCGTCAAAACAGCTCTCGGCATGGTAGACAATGTGCGGTTCACCACCTCGGTTTGGCCATCGGTTTGTGGGTGACATGTTGTGAGAACAACAACTTTGTACCCAACTTGTTCCATAGAGTACGCCAAAAGTGACTCAAGAACTTGGCGTCACGATCCAAACAATAATAGAAGGCATACCATGCAAGCGGACTATCTCTTTGAAAAAGGTCGACAATATGAATGGCATCATCGGTTTATGACATGGTATAAAATGAGCCATCTTAGAAAAACGATCCACAACAACAAAATGCTATCCCTCCCCTCTTAGTCTGGGCAATCCTAAAACAAAGTCCATAGAAATATACCTTACAGAATAGAAGGCAGGAAGAGGCATATACAAACCATGTGGATTCAAGCGAGACTTAGCTTTTGACATGTAGTGCGTGAGCCACAAACTGCTCAACATCTTGCCTCATTTTTGGCCAAAAGAAGTGTGTGGCGAGCGTCCTCCGTCTTCTTAGCACCAAAATGTTCCATCAAACCGCCTCCATGCGCCTCCTGCAACAACAAAAGATGAGCAGATCCATTTGGAATGCATAGGCGGTTAGCTCTAAACAAGAACCCATCATTGATCACGAATTTATTCAGAGCTTGTCCCTCTTTACAATGCAACAACACATCCTTAAAATCAACATCTAAAGCATATTGTCCTTTAATGGTTTGAAGACCAAAATGTGACAATCAAGTTGAGACAACATGGTATAAGCGTCGAGACAAAGCATCGGCAATCACATTATCCTTCCCTTTCTTGTGTTTAATGGCGTAAGGAAAAGATTCAATAAATTCAACCCACTTAGCATGTCTCACGATTCAAATTGGTTTGACTACGAATATGCTTAAGTGATTCATGATCGAATGAATGACAAATTCTTTAGGCCATAAATAGTATTGTCACGTCTCTAAAGAACGAACAAGAGCATACAATTCTTTATCATCGTGGAATAATTAAGAAGCAGGACCATTCAATTTTTCACTAAAGTAGGCAACGAGTTTGCCTTCTTGCATCAAAACACCACCAATACCAATTCGCTAGCATCACATTCCAGCTCAAAGTCTTACCAAAATCCGGAAGTTGGAGCAATGGTGAGTGTGTAAGCTTGTCCTTCAAAAGATTAAAGGACTCCTCTTGTGATGGCCCCCAATGAAACACGACTCCCTTCTTTGTCAACTCAATCAGCGGTGTCATGCCAATGGTGCTGAATTCCTTGACAAGCGGCGATAAAACCACGCAAGGCCAAGAAAACTCCGCGCCAGGAGGCCGAGTGCGTGGGCGTGGGCCAACTCCATATCGCCTCCACCTTGGCTCTATCAACCTCAATTCCTGTGGAGTCACAACATAGCCAAGAAAA
Organism: Ampelocalamus luodianensis; assembly: GCA_036346255.1. Taxonomy (NCBI): domain Eukaryota; kingdom Viridiplantae; phylum Streptophyta; class Magnoliopsida; order Poales; family Poaceae; genus Ampelocalamus; species Ampelocalamus luodianensis. Next base: position 68,175,413 of record CM070628.1, read on the forward strand.
GAAACTCGATCCGTGCAAAGGTGCACTTCTCAAGGTTACCAAACAAGCGTGCATGTCTCAAAGCATTAAAAACAACACGTAAGTGATTCAAATGTTCATCCATGGACTTGCTATAAATCAAGATATCATCAAAGTAAACGACCACAAATTTGCGAATGAAAGGACGTAAAACCTCGTTCATTAATCTCATGAAAGTGCTAGGTGCATTAGTTAAACCAAAATGCATGACTAACCACTCATACAAGCCGAACTTAGTTTTAAAAGCAGTTTTCCATTCATCGCCAAGTTTCATTCTTATTTGGTGGTATCCACTACATAGAAGTCAATCTTTGTGAAAATTATAGCACCACACAACTCATCAAGCATGTCGTCTAGCACAGGAATAGGATGACGATACCTTATAGTAATGTTGTTAATGGCTCTACAATCTACACACATCGCCAAGAACCATCTTTTGGGTACCAAAGAGCAGGAACAACACAAGGACTAAGGCTCTCACGTCGCACCCACGGTCCAAAGGTCTTGGACTTGTCGCTGAATCTCCTTAGTCTCGTCGGGATTGGTCTGTGCGCGCACGATTTGGCAAACTCGCTCCAGGATCAAGTCAATCTGGTGCTCAATCCCTCGAATGGGTGGAAGTCACGGAGGTATCTCATCGGGGAAAACATCTCTAAAATCCTGCAAAAGGTTAGTGGCGGGAGCAGCAAAGTGCAAGGCATATTATCAGAGAAAATAAAGCATCTTTGCACACAAAAGCATAGCATGTATCATTAATATCATCAATTTCAGCAAGGTCTGATTTTGTGGCAAGCATAACAGAATGTTTTTCAGATTTATCGTGTTCCTTTGGATCCTTAGCGGCAGCTCGCTCCTATCGGCCTCTATAATCTCATTTGGGTCAAAAGCGTGAAAGTAACTTTCTTTCCCTTATGCATAAAAGTGTATTTGTTACTACTACCATGGTGTAAAGTATCATTATCAAATTCCCAAGGCCGACCCAATAAAAGAGAGCATGCTTGCATGGGAACCACATCACAAGCAACATGATCAGCATAACCACCAATGGAAAAATGGACTCGGCATGTTTGTGTTACCTTAGCTTTTCGAGTCATTTAACCACCGAATATGGTATGGATGTGGATGCGGTCGCGTGGTCAAGCCAAGCTTCTTGACCAAATCAGAACTCACCAAGTTGTTGCAGCTTCCTCCATCAATGATGACACGTGCGCGCCGGTTCTTGGTTGCAAAGAAAGTCTGAAACAAATTATGGCGTTGAAGCTTATCGGGTTGTTGTACCTGTGCCGAGGACTCGTTGCACAATGATGCTCAAATGGCGTCATTGTGTCGCCCACCAAGGAACAGTCGTCATGACCACCGCCATTGTCGTCCGAGGCATCAGCAACGTCATCCTCCTCCTCGACATCCGAAGTGCTGATGTAGCCTCCATGTTCCGTGGCGATGTATGCCCGTTGGCTAGGGCAATTCCTCTGCACATGACCAAGTCCATGGCAGCGGTGGCACTGAATGTCGGAGGAGCGGCCCGTGGAAGCCACGGAAGAAGAACTCTTGGTGGAGCACCGCAAAGATTTTTGTAGAATCTGCAGGGCGTGTCGTGGAAGGTGGCTTCGGTGGCGCTGCAGCAATCTTGTTCACTGGTGGTGGAGGAGAATGAAAACTCGACGAATACTTGGCAGTCCCGTCGATGTAGTCGTTCGCGGCGTGTAGGAGGGTCGTCCGGTGCTTGCCGTCGCTGATTCCTTGCGTCCTGCAATTCTTTTGTGCAAGCATAGCAAGTTGGAACAAGCGGTTGTGATAGTAAATTCTTTATAATCAACAATGCCCGAATTTCACGCAGTAACCCCGTAGAAACGACAAATCTTATTCTCTGTTTCCTCAACAACCCCACAACGCACCATACCCTTTTGAAGCTCAAAGATAATAGTCACGAGCAGAACTATCACCTTGTTCTAAGCGCTGTAATTTTTTTCTCAAATCACGTTTATATGAGGAGGAACAAAGCGATTACGCATAGCTTCTTTTAACCAGCTCCATGTATCGAGTTGTAGCGCATGGTACCCATTCATTCCACGGATAATAGCAAAGTCCTTAAACTCACTAGTAGCTTGTCTAACTCTATGTTGTTCGGGAACCAAGTGAGAATTAAACTTACGCTCTCTGAGTCATCTCCCAATCAAGATATATTGCGGCATCATAAAGGCGAGAAAAGATGGGATGGTAAACTTGACTTTAGCAAAGGGTCATCGTTACCATGGCGGTTACGGTTATTACCTCCCATACCATATGCATTTCTTTGAAAGCGCCGGCGTAGTCGTGCATCAGTGTCTCCGTCGATCAATGTTGCCAACCGCATCATGCAGCGTGTCATCATCATGATGATGGCCGTCATTGACAATGGCGGCGTGCCTCAATGTGTCCATCGACCCGGTGAGGTCGACCATCCGCCGCTCCACCCACTCAATGCCTTCTGTGGTGTTCAATCGGGCAATGGCGGCGACGATGGTGTCCATTCGCGCGAGATCGATGAATGAAGCATTTTGTTTGTCGAGCGCGACTTGTAGGTGGCCGCGACTAACACACTCGTTGAAGTCGACCGGTGTCGTGTTCCCTTCGGCCCCTGCCATGGTTAGTGGAAACACAAGGAAAACAAAATGATTATCCCTATCAACTACACAGGATGACAGTGGGAACCCGCAAAGGAAGTGGCTTACCAAGCTCTTACAAGTGTTCTTACTATCGCAAACCGTAGGTGGTACAACCGGTGGCTGGTTCGTGATACCTGGAGAGTGTGACCCGGCGATTGCAAGGGTCAAAAGCTGTGCTATCCGGAAGTAGGTATATGGAGCTTGGAAGGCCAAATATATTAGTGGAACACAAATCAATAACATATAGTAATGCTGAGTAAATGTCCAAAACACTGGTCGTAGTTGCTGGTCTAAATGTGTCCTATAGCAGGTATGATATGATGACCAAGGAGTCAAGACCAGAATAGTAAAGCAAAGACAGCAACAAGGATGGCCAGGTAAAGACAACACAAATCAATATCTGTCACCTAAAATTGTGCTCTTTTTTTTAGGCACGGATCAATATCTGTCAGGTGCCTTTGCTCTCAGGCAAAACCAGGTGCCGAATTTTTTTTTTTTTTTTTTTGTTATTTTTTTCACAAAGCGAGCACGAAATAGGAACCACACAAAGTTTCACCTCAATCGATGTAAGGTGTGGCCTCTGAAGCGATGAATGTGTAAATTCGATGATGAAAGTTGAGCTCAGTCTTGCACTTTCAGGCCGAATTTTGGCAAAATAAATTCATGAGCCCAACATCATTGGGGAGTTTGGATGCAAATTTAATTTCCCCAATTTCAAAAAAATCATCGATTTCGAGTCCAGTATCACGAAAGTTCACAATTTGTTTGAAGGAGAGCCCTCAGAGTTATGGTTCTTTGTGGAGGCCGAAACGAAAATCGGGTGGAGAAAATTGGTGGAAATTGGGCGGAAGCTTCGGGCGAGAGGTGGGGATGGTGCTGGGTGATCACGAGACTCAAGGGAATGGTCTGGGTGATCACGAGGCGCGATGGATGACTCAAAAGCAGAGGGTGGGAGAAACAAGCGTTGGCGACTAGGGTTTGTATGAGAGGTAGCGGAAGCAAGACAACCGAAATAAAACACGATCTAAACGGCAACACAACTCGACTAAGGACACAAACTCAACACTAAAATTCATTGCTAAATACCAACCCAAACCCTAATGGTGGGGGTGGCGGTGGATATAGAGGATAGCAACATGATGGGCTCCAACACGATGTAACCCATGACAAAAATTGAGTGAAGGCACCATATATACAAACTAGTTAAATTACGCAGTTGAAAGTCTAAATAACATGATGTGCTGATGTACTAGTTTTGAGCCAGTGGGTGTACCAACGATGGAAATCAGTCCAATACCATTGCAGGGCAAAATTGAGTGGTGATTTGGGCTAGTGGAGATACCAACGGTGGGAATTAGTTCAATACCATTGCGGGACAAAATTAAGTGGGTCCGCTCCTGTTCACAACGGAGAAAAGTGGAATGAGTGTCACCTCAGTGACTCTGCAATAGTCCTCGTATGACCAACATTCTTCGTCAAGCACAATGCCTTGGAAATTTGGGCACTATTGCCCCCCTGGTCCACCAAAATTCCAAATCTAGCCCCCCTCCGAGCATAGCTGATTTGGATGTCAACACGTGGCTCCTGCTGCGCCGTGCGGCCGCAGCAGGTCTTCCTGCGCACGGGGCTCGCGACACCCAGCAATTGGGCATGCAGGCCACAGTAAGGAAGCTACTGCGCCCCACGGATGCAGCAGGTCACCATGCAAATGCGCTACAGGTCCGCAGCAGGTGCGCTCGCCTGTGCCTAGCCCTCGCGCGCGCTCCACGCTGCACCACTCGTCACTCCGCCTGCGCCCGGCCCCTACGCGCTGCTCGCGGCCACGCCCGACCCCCGCGTTGTTGCGCCACGCGCCGCTCGCCCACACCTGGCCTCCTGCGTGCCCCGCAATGGAGAAGCTGGCATGCCCGCTACCCCCGACGTAGCGTTAAAACAAGCCCAATCGAGCGCTTTTATTTGCTCGTTTAGGCAGGAACGGGAGAACCAGAGAGGAAGAGAAGGGAGAAGCGAACTAGAGAGCAGTTGAAGTTCAGCGCAGTTGCGAAAGTTGTGCATCTTGTTGTGAGCACGAAGAAAAGGTAACTATCATCAACATGTGCCTATAGTTTTAACAATGTGATTAGCACGTAATTAGCTGAATGATAGCTTTTTATTGTAGCAAAGCAGTAGTTAGGGTTGTGTAGTCGGTGTATACTCGTACTTGACTTAGAAGACTTAGTGTTGTTAGTGTGGTAAATTTTTACTTAGTGTAGGCCATTACATGCATGACGTATATGTGTTTGGACGTAAAACTACACAATGATCTACTCAGTGTCAGGAAATTGAACATAAAATTTTAAAATATTCCGAAATCGTTTAACGTGTAATTCAAATATGCATGAGACACAATAGAAATAGAATTGAAAACATGGAGTATGAGAAGATGGTGTAAAGTGGGCGTAACAAAATTTATAGAAGAATTCATTTGAAAAAACCCACAAATATATTTATGTAACTGGAAATAAAATTTTGAACAATTTGGAACATGTTGTCAAAACAATTTAAATAAAAACAATGCCTAGTACACATAACAACAGATTTCCTAGATTTTTTGAGAAAAATATAGAGTACATTAAATTATGAAGAAATCTTAGGACATTTCTGTATTTATGGTTGTGTGCCCCGCAAGATTGCATCTGCACGAGTGTATTTTTATGATAGTTTATTGTACAATAATTTATATGCTCAGAATGAAGTGGTTACATCCGAAGAAAGCTGCCTGACGTACAATAGCAGTTGGAAGATGGTATGAACATTGCGTATAAGTAGTTTTATATGCGCTTGTGTTAGGTACTTCATGACGGAGATTCAAGATCTGTTCATGTTCCACGGGAACACTCTCATACGTGATGGACCGTGATCCGGGCGCCGGGTCTAAAGGATATGAGCCTCTAAGGTGGTGCGTGTGTTCCACATTCGATCGCGCCACTGCAAGGAAGAAGCTGCGCATCGAGGCGTTGTATGCCTCAGTGGTGGGTGGTGTAGGGAGATTGTTTGACAACTTATGAAGGTGACAAGTGATGCTTTATGGGCCAATTACATGGAGGTTGTTTGCAACCCTGTTGCTGCAATATATGCACGGTCGATGGTCCATGTTCAGTTCATGGAGAGGATGGGGACATCCGACGTGAGTGGTTCTGGTGAAGCTGCTGGTGAGGAGGAGTCTGTGTTAGTCTCCAGTGTTGGAGGAGACGCGAGCGAGGAAGTGGGCGATGGAGACCTAAGAAGGCGTGTCGATAATTTCGAGCCCAATGAAGGAGTAGAGAGATGGTGAGCGGCCCATATTGATTGCCACAAGTACTTGGCCGACCAAGTGGAAGAGGTCGAAAGCGAGGAGGAGGACGTGGACGTGGAAACATCCAGTTCTGTAGACGAGGAAGATGGAGAATCTGCTATGGGAGGTGCAGTTGGTGGTGTTGTGACCATCGACATTGTTTACGTCGCCTCTAGATTGGACGTCATCGCTGGTTCTACCACAACCAGAGGGGGCTGAGTGGGGGTTCAATGAAGACACTCTACTCTTAGGGCAGTGTTTCCCTAACAAGAGCACCGCCCAACATGCTATTGTCAGATACGCCGTTAACATTGGGCGGACATATCGGGTGCAGAGGTCCAACCTCGACACCTATATTGTTAGGTGTGTTGATGAATCTTGTGCTGGCAAGGTTTGTGCACAGTGGTTTAGGGACGCACCACGGGCTTTTCCGGATAACAGTGCTGAAGGATCATACATGCGAGCTAGCTGAGCCGCTACATAGGAACCGCAACACGACATCCTCATATGTTGCCAGCCTGATAAGCCACCTTGTCATCGCGGATATTTCTATTTCGCCAAAGCTTCTACTAGCGGATGTTGTCAATATGGTGGGATTCCGGTCAGCTACAAGAAGGCATGGCGGGCGAAACGGAAGGTTGTGAAGTGAATGTTCAGCACATTCGAAGAGGCTTACAATCTAGTCCCAAGAATACTGTATCAAATTGCATAATCAAATCCCGAAACGTACATAAATAAGCTTGAGCCGGTGCATCCTACGGACAGACCTAACTATTTTGTTCTTGACAAAGTCTTCTGGGCCTTTCGTTAGGCGATCGAAGGGTTCAACCATTGTTGTCCCGTGCTGACGACAGACGACACCTTCCTATCCGGGAAGTACAAGGGTACCATCCTCATCGTGGTTGCAGCCGATGCGAACGACTAGTTACTCCCCGTGGCCTTCACAATTATTGAGAGTGAGAACACCGATAGCTAGTTGTGGTTCCGGACAAATGTGAAGCAGACGGTAGTCCAAGACCGCCTAGATGTGTGTGTCATATTGGATTGCAATGCTGGGTTGCTATCTGCATTGACCATGATGCAAAATGGGACGCAGCCGCCATTCCAGTGGATCGATGTCAGGAACCATTGGTGCATGAGGCATCTCACGGTGAACTTGCACACAAGGTTTTGGAGCAAGGAGCTGATGAAGATGTTCAAGAAGCTCTGCATGCAGAACCAAAGGCGGAAGTTCGAGGCCGTGTGGAGATAGCTCGACGATGAGACTGGCAAGTATTCAGAAACTCAGAGGGCGCCGAGGCAGGGGCAGCGACAGGATGGTCCACGAGAGTTGGTGAGTTCACGTATTGGGTTAACTCACACGTACCTGACTTGGAGAAATAGTCTATGTTGCACGACACTGGTGGTGCAAGGTACGGAATCATGACGACCAACATGTCCGAGGTGTACAACAGTGTCCTCAAGGGTGTTCGATCCTTGCCAATCACTGCAATCGTGGAGGAGAGCTGGAACCGTATCGTCGGGTACTTCGTTAACAAATCCATGATGGCCAAGAAGCATATGGAGGATGGCAAACAATTCTCAGAAGTAATGCACGATACATGGAGAAGAAGATCAACAAGGCTCGTTCGCACGTTGCTCGTACCATGGATGGTGTTAGGTAGAAGTTTGAGATCTGGCTCAGGGAGAAGTACATCATGGGCCAAGCTAGAGGGGATGGGAAGCAGGTCTGCACGATTGCTGACAAAGCATCCTCCACCTGCAACAAGCTGCCACTTCTCCACAAACCATGCTCCCATGTGTACGCGACGTGCACGGCGTGGCGCTAGGCCTCAGCGCATTACATCTCCGAGTACTACGACATCCACCACTTGTATGGCACTTAGAGTGCTAAGTTCCATTCGTACGGCCTGGACATGCATTGCAGGGACCTCTGGCTAGGGCAGGTAAAGTGGGTGCCGAATGACGCACTGAAGCAGGCCGACCATGGAAGACGACAGTCACGACGCATCCAGAACGACATGGATGATAGCCAGCGTGGGCAACGGGTTTGTCGCCCCAGATGCACATTTTGATCTCCTGTCATATGTTTCGCTTTGTTTTCGTTTGTTGTACATCCTATTTTTACTGTAGACTAACATGTTGTTTCAATCTCAGTAGGAGATGGTGCAGCCTCCAGTTGACGCTGTGTATGAGCTACTCGACGCACGCTGGGATGGGCGACACCGATGTCTGGCGTGGTCGTCTAGCGTTGGCCCTCCAAGCTTGGTCCTGAGGTGCCCCAGAGAGCACTGGCCTCTAGACGAGCGGTATGTCCCAAAACTATGGGACACCGGTCTCCTGCCCATTGTCCGCATGTTGGACCTACCGCACGTGTTCTAGTTTGATGCGGTGCTCCTATCTGCACTTGTGGACCGTTCAAGACCATAGACTCACACCTTCTACTTCCAATGGAGGGAGATGACCGTTACTCTGTAGGACATAGCTATGCTTACAGGTGCGAGTTGTTGTCGTCAGTGTTTGTCCATACACTCCTTTCGAGCGTATCTCACATTACCATTTGTTCTTGCAGCACTTGCGATGGGACAACACTCTGCTTGAGCCGTCGTCATCACGAAGGAAGGCGCACGACCGAACGTCCTCACCAGGGCAATGGTGTTCCACTCCAAACAGTGGCCCTGACTCGCCGCGTACGCCGGGACGACGGGTTGGGCTCATTAGCACACGACGTTCAGTCGCACGTGTGTGAGCGCGACCAGTGGTTTGACGAGACGTATCAAGGGTACATCGTACAGATATTACAGTGCAGACAGACCGGGAGGATCCTCGGCCACACAGCCACATACTCAAGTACGCTTTAACATAGTTATAGCAATTTTTCCGTTGCACGAAACCTAGAACTAATTCACCCCTCCAAATTCGCAAGTCTAGGGAGAGGAATTTCAACAATGATGGGAAGGTTCGTTGGCCCTGTTTGGGAGTCCACAGGTAAATGCTTTTTAGCACAACTATGCATTGCAAACGTGGCAACCTCTGCCCTAACCCATCAGCACCCTTCGCACAGGATGTGCACCACTGGGTCGATGATATGCTCAGGCCTCACCTGGACACCTACACTGAGATCTCCGCAGCCCGCCTCCCATGTAGCGCTCCTACTATGGATTCTGAGACATACACCGCTCCCCTGATAGGCTCACCTTCCCTGAGGATCAGCAACGCCATCGGGGCAAGCGGTGGCCGGATGTACCATAAGTTAACGTATGACGTCTTCAATACCGTTGCGTCATTATGTGCACTCCTCCGTATGACGTGTGTCCGTACAATGCATGTCCATGCCTTTACCATAATAGACGGTTGCAAGTTATTACTACTGCTTCAATGACTTTACATCACAGTAACTCGTACAGTAACAGAAAAACAACACCGCAATGTCCAAAATTAACAATAATTTGCAGACGTCAGGGTAGTCCCACACGATAGGGCGATGTGACTCGACGAGGTAGCTTTGCGCAGTGACGTAACCCGACGAGTCTGCTTCCCACAGAGATGTGATGCAATGCTGCCGAGGCAGCTTTGCGCAAAGACGTGACACAATGTTGCCACATGATTCCTCCTCAGGGCCGCTGCCTCGTGGGCGCGAATTTCCTTCAACTAAATTACAATTCAACCGTGTACATAGGGCCAGCTTGACATATAAGTAGTACCCCTTCCACGGTGGGTTCTCCTGCATCAAGGCTTCAACACAATCTTGCTTAGATGGAGAACCAATGGGACGAGATCCACGAACTCACAAGGGGTGCTGCGGCCCGGCACGAACAAACGGAGCGTGACAGGATGGAACCTCCCCGCAATAACGCTCTCTGTAGTAGCAACCCCTACTTGAACATTCCAACCGAGCATTCGCCGCAAAACTCGCCCGAGGGGGAGACACCTTCCCTCTGTTTGTGTAGGGACACATGCAAGTTTTTCAAGTCCAAGGAGCGGCTCTGCCTGGGCATACGTTACTGGGGTTGCGCGAACTACTCCTAGGACTTTCCCGACCGCCGTTGAGACTCGGGCCGCTATCGACAGCTGGTAAGGGCCGGTTACAGTATGTTCCCCTACTATTCTCTTTCAAAGTATGTACTAACAACCTCTCCTATCTACCCGTAGTCCCCGGATCTACTATGTGGCTACCGCAAGTGGATCAACCAAGGGATCCATGCACGCGACCAGTGGCGTCTCGACTGTGAGGAGTGGGATGCCAAGAAGGACCGCGAGAAGAGGGAGGAGGAGCGTCGTAATGAAGAGCACTTCAAGCATATCCGGCGGGAGACGCGAGCTCATCTCGAGGCATGCAGATGCAGAGAGCGCGAGACTCGCGAGAAAAAGAGGGAAATGATGGTCATGGCCAAGGCGATAGACAAGGAGTACAACAGAGCTCGCAAAGAAGGGCAAATGGCCCGGTCACGCAGTAGGTTGGGCCATTCCGTAGTAGTCTTCGTCCTACCCACAGTGCACAAGAAGCGCAACGGAGGCACATGGCAGAAGAAGTGTGGCAGCCTTAGAAGCTCGGGGCGGCGGCTAAGAGAGAAGCGGCGGCATCATAACAACTTCTACGATCTGCAGTGGCTCAGAGAGAAGAGCGGCAGCTGCTGCCATTTAAAAGGAATTCCTATGCTCCTATGACTGAAAGTAAATTTATGGACTTGCATAGCTTAGACGAACTGAAAGATAGAGTGGTACATACTAAGATGGACGCAACGAAAGAAACAACACAAAGAAAGAAAAGACTCGAGGATAACTAGCAGATATCACCAATAGGACTCAAGTTTCCCAGCAGCAACCTCATGGGGGCAAACCAGTAACTTCAACTGCAACCACTCCAGAAAGCTGATAAGGGTCTGCATATGTAATCCTTGGACATCGGTAGAAACCCTTCACGGGGGAAAATAACCGACGAATCACGTATTCCAGGAATGAACTCAAGTTTCCGAGCAACAACCTCACCTCACTGGTCCCACTCCCTTCCTTCCTCCTAGTTCCCCACACGATCCAAATAACATACAAGCCATCCTCCTCATCTTATCCCTCCTGCTTTCTCCCCTCTGTCGCTCACTCCCGAAGAGAAGCCTGTAAGAACTTCACCATGGCTTCCACTAGGAGGTGAGGAACAGCCGGCGCCCGGTGCTGAGGGCCGAGCACGATGACGAGAAACTCGGGCGGCGCAGCTCTCACAGGGAAGAATCCTTGGGGAAGAAGGGATCTGACTGGATCGGGCTCAGATGACGCGGATCCAGCGGGATCCACCTCGGGGCCGATGACGAGCGGTGGCTCGGGAGACCGAGTGGGAGAGCACGGGGGGTGCGTGTAGAGCTTGGGTTGGCGTGGATTCAAGTCGGGGTAGCCGAATCCGGGTAGGAGGCTCGGAGGCGACCTGATTTGGAGCGGTAGCGGTGTGGATCCAGAGCACCGGGCGACGTCAAGCAAAGACGGCGCCATGGAAGGAGGTCGGAGCGCCGGATGGATCTGGATCTGTCCACCCCCGGGAGCAGAGATTGCTCCTCCCGGGGGCAGCGGGTAGCGGAAGACTAGCTGAGGCTAGGAGGCAGCGGCGGCGGCAACAGTAAACCCTAACCCTAACCTTTGCTCTGATACCATGTTATGAATATTGTGTATGTATTCAAGAGGCTCAATGGACAATATATATATGGTACAAAGGGGACACAAGAGTAAACCCTAGTACAAGAGAAATACCACAAATACCCTTAACAACCATGTCGAGTTTTATGCAGCAAGTAGTTCATCCAAAATGAAAAGTGGGCAATTAATTTACTAACTAATACTTCAACAAGCTTAGTAATCATAGTACGCAACAAGTCACTCATAAAACCATCTGCACATTGCAGCATGCAACTACTTGTCATGAACCGGCCGATAGTTGGTGTTGGGCCTGCATCAGGGGCCATGGGCCTAAGTGTGCAGTGGGCTGACCCGTTTGGGGAATACAAGAGGGCAGGCGACAGCTGCTGGAAAGGCATCGAATAAATGAAAACAACAAGCTGTTCCTCTTCCTCCCATATGCTTCTCCCCCAAAGTCTGGCTCTTCTCCCAGTCTCAATTCTTCTCCATTCCCAGTCTTGATTGCTAGCTCCTACTTCCAATTCTCCCCAACTTGTATCTCCAAATACTTTGTGTCTGGTACTAGATTTGGGCACTAAAACTATTGAGTTGTGTTCGTTTGTGCGAATCTGTGTTCATCCAAGTGGGTACGTAACAATTGGTATCAGAGCCATCAATTCGTGGGAGTTCTAGCGTGAAGATGGTGTGGGCGACTCATGGTGGCAGCAGTTGTGGTCGCCGTACGGATCTGTATAGTGGTGATGTCTATGGAGGAGACGCTCGACACCTGTTCGACGAAATGCCGAGCCACTACGAGGCCACCACGGGAGATGTTCTTTGCGTCACCATGAGTCATGTGCTCTATCCGGTGACAAAAGAAGTGCTGCACCAAGTATTCGATTCGTATGGAGCAGAGCAAGTGGTGGTGCTCGAGAGGGAAGACCATGTCGAGGCGCTCGTTCGGTTCCGGTCGAGCCGCGATATGGAGCGGGCTCAAGATGTCACCCATGGGCGCTGCATCTACGACGGTTGCTGCTGGCTAGATGTTCAGTACATGCAGCCGACCCCCAGTGACAGCGTCGTGGCGATGCCCACCGCCTGTTCGACGCTGGGACTAAGCCACCACACTGACGTGTCGATGGCCACGACTACCTCAGCAACGGCGACACTCACGACCTCAACTACCTCAGTGGCCGCGACAACGACTTTCCTTATCACCAGAGCTCGGGAAGCCCCACGTGATGAGCTCAAGGAATTGGCTCCGGAGGAGACATCAAAGGAGTCGAAGGAGACGGTCCAGAAGTTGTGCAAGAAGATAATTGCCACACTGAATAGCATGATCGAGAGCGGCAGCGACGTCAACCTCGACACCTCCTCCAATGTCGTTGAGCCTGCTGGTCACTATGTGGTCTCCTTGCCGACGCCACCCGCCACCGTCAAGTGGAACGACATCATTGTTTCTAGCCCTGTGCCACCAGTCGCCGTTGATTCAGTGCGTGACCGCCCGGAGCACTCCGATGATCACAAGGTGTTTGAGAAAATACTGGACAAGAGTACGGTGGTACTCTGGCCGCCAACAATAAATATGACCGAGCGGCAACCAGGTACGTCACCTGTGCAAGTGGAGGTTGATGAGAAGGATGTGAACCTGGATGCCACCTTTAATGTGTATGCTGGAATTGCCCACACTAGGTGGGCCACGCACGGTGTGCCTGCCCCGAGGAACAGCCACCCGCAATCTTCTAGTGCCGGTGATAAGTTCTTGGTCATCCACAATGGCATGATCACAAACTATGAGGTTTTGAAAGAGACACTTATTCGGCATGGGTCCACCTTTGAGTCTGATACTGACACAGAAGTCATCCCTAAGCTAGCAAAGTTTGTTTTTGATAAGGCTCATGATGGAGAAGGTGATGTGACATTTAGCCAAGTTGTTATTGTAACATCCCAAAAATTTGGTTTGTTTTTGAAGTTTTAAAAGAAAAATAACCATTTGGATTTTTCTGCTAAAGTTAAAAGCTTAATATGAATTTTCAGAGTTCAAAAACAATTTAATCTGAATAATCTCAACATCAACTATTATCAAAACTATTTTACTTGGGTTCTATGTGCTTGGATGTATTTTCTAGATTTTTCTAGAATTTTTCCGAGTGCATTTGCTATTTTCTATTTGCTAATTGGATTTTCTGTTATTTTCTAAAAAGAAAACTAGTTATTATCTCAAATTTCCTTTGGGTTGAATCTTTGTTCCTTTGACCCACTTCTTTGCTAGCGAGCGGCCCCCCGCCTCCGGTTTCCTTGCTTATGCCGAGTCACCAATTGAGAGCACCGGTACCAGCAGCTCGTTCTTTTATGTGCGCGTGAAGGCCCAGCCGTGAAAGCCCTTGCCTCCTTTGTTTCCCTGCCGGGTGGGTCCCGTCGCTTGCCACGCCAGCGTCTTCTTCAACCCGTCCCCGAGCAGGACTCCCGTGAGTCCATGTCTCACACGAAGCACAGCGCCGTCGGCTCCAACCCTAATACTCCCCATCCGACGCCATAAAAGGGATGGCACCCGCGTCATAATGCGCATCCCATGATCCTCTTCCAAAACCCTAAATCATCCAACCCTAGCTCGTCCCTGCGTTGCGTAATCGTAAAAAACCGAGGGCCCGGCTTCTTTTTGAAGCGAATTGCTCGCCGTCGGACCTCTCGGCTTTCTTGTCGCGCCGTTGGATTCGCATCGACGCAAGCTTCACAGTGCTCTCATCATCTCCTCTCGAAGACCGCCGCTTCGCCGTTTTCGTCTTCGTCATCAAGTCCGGCCGCCGGCCCTCTATCCCGATCTACTCCTTGGTGAGCCCCCTAGCTCTTACATGCGCGTCATCTTGCGCCAAATCCTATTCTCGTCTAATCTACACTTTTTTATCCTCTGCCACCGTATTCTTTGCCGCCAACGTATCTTCTCCATCACCGGTATTTACCTTCTCACCGTCGATTCTCTTAATCTTCGGCCACCTCCTTTGTTCCATGATGCTCCCCTGGTCATTGCCATCACGGTGCTCCCTCTTTTCTCCCTGAGACACCCCTCAATCGTCATGTTCGCCATCGCCCGAAAGCTCTCTGCCGCCAAAGTCGCCGCCGTCGTCGTCTTGTCGCTGGAGTTGCCGAGTCATCACCACCTGAAGCTCCGCCATATCCTCGGCACCCCGTTTTGCTACTCGGTTGCTACTCCCTTGCCGGAGATTGCCCTCGGTGCCAAGCTTAAAGCCGCCGGCCATGGCTGGCTCCTTTCCTGCTTGTGTTTACTCTGAGTTGAGTCAGCAGCCAGCCAAGCCGCCACCTCGCCACTTTGATCCTACATGGCGCCCGCGTGTCACGGCCGTGTGGCACATCCACATCCCGCCCGAGCCAAAGCCTTTGTGAACTTGGTTCATGTACACCATCTCATTGACCAGTGGCCCCCACTTGCCAGATCAATTTCCTTTTATTTGTTTTCAGCCAAATTATCCTTAATGACGTCAGCTTACGTCATAATTACCTTTTCCTTCAGAAAAGTAATTTTAGTAAATCACTAAATTCTGATTTTCAGTATTTTATGTGATTTCAATCTTTCAAAGCCCATATCTTTTGCATCCGAACTCCGATTGAGTCCATTCAAATTCCTAAATTTATCTAAATTCGAGATCTATTTATCTGAGATTTTTATTTAATTTTTGGGGTTAGTTTGCTCTCTATTATTTATTTATTTGGTTTATTTGCTTATTTTGCGAGTAGACGTCGATACTTCGGGAAGCTTTGAGCAAGGAGTAGCATACCAAGATCAAGATCAATCTCAGGATCTATTCCAAGTCAAGTTGTGGTCCTTTGATCATATTGAACCCATGATTTAAAAAGTATATTACTTTATACAATTGCATGCTATCTTTATATAAACTGCTTTGGGTATAGTTATTGTCTATTGTCATTATGCCTCCATTGATTATTTGAATGCCATGAATCCTTTGTCACCTTAGCATGGGTAATTTTAGTTGGATATATTTATATGGACAACATGGGTATCGTACATATGCTTAGTTTAGCTTAGTTACGATGGGTTTGTCATCACATGTGTCTTAATAATTAATTTTGGCTTAATGATTTATGGAATCGTGGTGGTGAGCCACTCTTGTTAAAATTTGTGTACCATGACGGGGTTTGTCATTGGTTTTGGTTAAACAAAATGGTTTTCGCTCGGGCGAGTGGTTGGTGGATAGTGGGGATGTGGATTGAACATGTTATGGGTTTGTGGTAGTCTCGCCTGAGTAACTTGTCAAGAACTTAATCTTATGCGCCATTGAACTGGGCCTTAACCGTACAACCACATGTCTGGTATGGGACGGATCTGGCTGACTAATTAGCAATGTCTTAATTTTGGTTCTGTCATGTAAAGTATGAGTCGTGGAAAACGTATTCTCACGGTGGCGCAAGAGGGGGGCCCTATCTGGGCGAAAAGACATTCAGTGTTGAAACCTTAGCGGGCAGAAATGGGTTGAGAAGGAGCTTTGTAAAAGCCTTGTGATGATCACTTAGTCACACGCCTACGGAAGCGTGAAATACCTAACATTATAAGTTGATCTATCTCTTGTGGGTCAAGCTGTACAACCTCTGCAGAGTGTAAAACTATTCGAATAGCCGTGTCCGCGGTTATGGACGTGCTCGGGGATTTCACACAGGAGTTAGAGTTTCTTCAAAAATGAATCGGAGTGTGGATGGGAAGTTCACTTGATGAATATAATGTTCGTTTGGTGAATAGGTCATTCACTTGGTGGGTTGTGTCGATTGGTGAATGGGGAATTCACTTATCGTTGGTTTGGTTGGGAGTGAATGGGAAGTTCACTAGTCGTTCAAAACAATTGTTTATTTATCTAATATTGTTTTCAATTCAGCATTTCAATCTATTTATTGTATTTATCGTAAATGCTGCTTCCTGCAAAAGAACCATACAACTAACCTTTGTTCAAGCCTTGCATGAATACTATTTGCATACATTTCCCCACGGCTTGCTGAGTACATTCAAAGTACTCATGGCTTTGCACCCTGTGTTGCTTAATCTCCACAGAAGAACCAGGAAACTCCGAGTTCTACCAGGAAGACCATGAAGGTTTTGCGGATTAGGATGCGTTCTCCACTCGATTGCCTGTGGGCATGTTGATTGGCCATTTAAAGAGTTTCGTTCCGCTGCAAGAGTTTATTTGTTTCTTTAGCCCTGCGTGGCAAGTTAAGTAAACGTTGACCATAAGGTCCAGTTATTATTATTATTTGTTACTTTGGGATCTTTTTAGTTAAATCGGATAAATGGATGGTATTTCATCACTGTTTTCCTGTGTGAGCTAGCTACTGATCTGGGACTAGTTTAGAATACACAGAGGGTTCCTGAGATGTATTTTCGGGTCCCGACGATTATGGAAGTCATGAGGCGACTTGAAGGAGCCTACTCACTTATCTTTAAAGTCCACACTATCCAAATGAACGATTGCATGCAAGCGAGCAAAGACTGCGATACTTGGTGTCAATGAATTGAGTGGTGAAAACAATGGAAGTCATTTCATGATGTCAAAGCCCTGACAGCAAACGGAAAGCCCAAAGAACTATTCTTCTCTAGTGATTTATGTGCTATTGCAGAGCATATGTAACAGCCCAAGGTTATGTTACCAGAAATTAAATAAATAAAGTTATAGTCTTATTGGAATTTCTGAAAATTTAGAAAGAGTTCTATTGCTTTAATTGATTTTTTTTGAAATTTTAAAAGTCAAAAGTAAAAATTATTTGAAGTTCTTGAAGTTTTATTGGATTTAAATTGAAAAATAAAAGTTAGATTAATTTCTGGAATTTTCTGAAATTTTAAAGCTTTTTCCAAAGTATTTTTTTAAAGCCAAAATAATTTATTTGCAAAATTAATAGTCAACTTTAAGTTGGAAATAATTTTATAAAGACCAAAATAACTAAGGGAATTTCTGTGAATTTTTTCATAATTTTTGGATTTACTTTGTTATTTTCTAAAGCTATTTTGATTTATCAGAATTAAATCAATTGTTAATTTAAAGAAAAATCGCAAAACAGTTTTGGGCCGAAACTCTTTTCGCGGCCCGTTTCCTCTCCCACTCGGCTGACCCATTTCGTTTCGGCCCACCGAGCGGCTGGCGCCCCGATCCTCCTCTCTCGACCGTCCGATTTGCATCGGACGGCCATCACGCGCCTCCTCTCTCTCTCTCCCTCACCCTTCCTCGACCCCACCCGCCAGCCACCTCACCGCCACTGCCGTATGGGCCCGCCGCACCTTCTTCTCCCCCCACGTTCCTCCTCCTCTGGCCACGCCCCAACCGCCGGCATTTTTGCCCGCAGGAGCTCCGTCAACACCGCAATCCCCGCCCCCTTTTCACACGCGGATGTGCGCATCGGATCCCCCGCATCACGTCGCGCCCGTTCCCGCCCATTGCCCCTTATTTCGCGCATGATCTCGCCGGTTTGTCCACGCGCCTAACCGCCGCTGTGATTTTCGCCGCCACGATCTCCCGCCTCCGGTTTCCTCCGACCCCTATAAAAGGCACACCAGGATCGCCTTCTCCTCCTCAGCTCGCCGCCACCACCCACTCTCTCCCTCTCGCCCTAGCTGGAATTGCCGTGAAGCTCGCGGCCGAAGCCACTCCCGCCCCTAGCGCGCCGCCGCCGCCTCCTCCTCGCCGACACCACCATCGCCGCGCCGCGCCTTCGGCCGTCTGCGCGCGCTTGCCGGACCACCTCCCGAACCACCGCGCGCGCGTGACCCGATCCTCGCCGCGCCAAATCCCTCGCCGCAAGCGAACCTTGCGTGCCCTTGCGCGCTGGGTAAGCACCACACTCCCCGTCGCTTCCTCTCTCTGCCGGTATCACGCACTCCGCCCGCCGCTAAGCGCCGTGGAAGCCGGCCGCTGCGACCGCGCCTCGTGGCCTTGCCACCTCGCGGCAGTCAGCGCCACATCGGCGCTAAAGCCTATGTAGCAGCCCCGTGGCGCCACGTGCGCACGAGCCCGCCAGCTCAGCCCCGCCCCGTTCCCCAAACCACCATGAACCTAGCCCACCGTGGGCCATGTCTATGACATGTGGGATCCACATATCAGGGAATTAATTTAATTCCTTTAAATCCCGAAAATCAACTCCTGACGTCATGTTGCGCAATAAAGCCCTTTTTCTGTAGAAAATAATTCCAATAATTCGGAAAAACCCTAATTCTATCATTTCATGTAATTTCAAACTTTCAAAGCCCATATCTTTTGCATCCGAACTCCGATTGAGCCCATTCAAATTTATAAATTTATCTAAATTCAAGATCTAGCCAACTAAACCAAAACTATTCAATTTGGAGTTAATTTGAATCTTATTTTAATTTAGTTTGAATTTGTCTTATTTTCGCGTATAGATTTCGACGACTTCGGAGAGTCAGATTTCGACGCCGTTTGAGAGAAACTATTTGAGCAAGGTAAGTTACATTCTTGATCATATTTGCACCCATTATTTCAAAATATGTAAATTCTGTTTTAAATTACTACTGCATGCTTATTTATATTCGGTAATTTAACCTCCTGTTTCAAATTTATAGTTATGCCTAAAATCCTTTGTATGACCAATTTTGATAATTGAATCAAACATGTTGTCACCCTAGTCAAAACCTGGTTGATACGATAGTATGAACTGGGATCATTTTGGAAAATATTGTGCTTAGCCATGCTTATAGACCAAATAGGTTTCATTTGGGGAATTTCAGTCAAAAATCAACTATTGTTTAAATGGTACCCTTGGCATTGGTGTGTCATGGGAGTTTTATAAATGACTTTGGAAAATGAAATAAAATGATGGTTTGGACTTGGGCGAAATGGTTGTCTGGTGGGTGCAGGTTATGCACGGGCTCAACTGGGTAGGTTGAGACCCAGGGTTCTGTTGGTTGTCACCCAGGTCAGTTAAGGACCGGTCTTCGAGCCGCATCTTGCTAAGCCACATCGTACTACCACATGTATTGTATGGGCAGGACTTGGTTGATTAATTTGCAAAGTTCCATCATGGTCGTTCCTGTGATGCGGTGGGTAGTCTTTCATGACCTTTGTTAGTCCCACCTGGCGCAAGAGGGGGCCTGAACCCTGCGGACAGGTAGTCCAAAGGGGGTGAAACCTTAGCGAGGAAGGACTATGGTGGAATGGCGCATTGTAAAGGCCTTGACACGTGCTCTAGACTGCTTACCTAAGGTAGTGAGTGGTGGTATCGACGGATGCCAAACAAACTAGAGAATTCATATCTTGTGGGTAAAGTTGTACAGCCTCTGCAGAGTGTCGATCTATTCGAATAGCTTTGTCCACGGTCATGGACATGTTGGCAAAGCCACTCAAAGTTAGACTTTGGTTTTGATTTAAAATGATAAAAACTGTTTATGTCATGGATGGGTGTCCATGAGAAAAGTTATGGGTTGAAGCCCGGGTTGGTGCCCGTGTTTATGTTGGTGTTAGGTTGGTGCCTACACTATCTTTATCAATACAAAATCAATTTTATATTTTAATAAAATTTGAGCTTTTGAACTTAGTATGATATTTAATGTCAAATGTTGTTTTTGCACAAATAACACTATAAGCCTTCCTTTGTTACATCCATTTATGCATGTCATTACATTATTTGTGGGTGTAACTTGCGAGCACGAAGTTGTGCTCATACTTGCTTTATGCAAACAAATTTCAGAGGAGAAGGACTTCGCTTGAGTTTGGATCATGACGACTAGGCGCTACGATCGATTGCACGTGGCGGCATCATTTGGACTCCACTACTTCTTCATCGTCTTCATTGTGTTTATTTAATGTTGCCATGTAAGGCTATCTTGTAATCAACTCTGTTGTTATTTAATAAATTTTAGCGTTTATGGTTGTGTTATCATATTTGTTTCATGTGTGAGCTAGCCATCGATCATGGGACTAGTTCGGTTATGCCGAAGATGCAGGATGTTAATCTGGTCCGGCGACATACCAAGAACTATTTAGCTATTGAAGATGATGAAATCGTTCATATTAAGGATGGCTTTGTGTCTGTCCTTAAGTTTGACCATGACAAAGAGAAGCCAGCTTCTGTGCAATGAGCATCGTCTGTTCTTGAGATGGAAGTTGAACAAATAAAAAAAGAAGCTATGACCACTTTATGCAAAAAGAAATCCATGAACAACCACATTCGCTGACTACAATGATGAGGGGTAGACTGAAGGATAGTGGAGTTCTTTTAGGTGGACTGAAGGAACACCTCAAAACAATTAGACGCAGTAGAAGAGTAGTCTTTATTGGCTGTGGTACTAGTTATAATGCTGCCATAGCTGCGAGACCTTTTGTGGAAGAACTAACCGGTATTCCTGTGACTATAGAGGTTGCGAGTGACTTGCCGGACAGACAAGGTCCCATCTACAGAGAGGACACTGCTATTTTTGTTAGTCAGGGGAGACAACAGATACCCTCCTTGCTCTTGATTATGCACTACAAAATGGAGCACTTTGTGTTGGCATAACAAATACTGTTGGAAGCACACTGTTAAGAAGAACACATTGTGGAATTCATATCAATGCTGGTTGTGAGATTGGTGTTGCCAGCACCAAGGTGATATTTGAGTCATTCAAGGGAGAGGTAAATTGGGATTGTAACAGTCAAGCACTAGCCTTGCTGGCAATGGAGAGTTCCAATAACTGCTCAGTTATGTTGAAGGAACCAGGGTATGTATTCATTAGAGAACTCACAGTCATGATCTTTGATCCACTTCTAAACACACACTCTGATCCTTCAGATGCGGTTGTCCTTTTAGTGTTGGAAGTTCATGCATGCATAGCTAAAGAGTCTCATCACTTACATCATCTTGCATCCTACCTAATCCACACTTTCCACAACAATCATGTTCTACTGGAGAAACGTGGTGCTGTGATAGTTCGTCGACTCTGCTTTCTTCTGGGTGCTGAAAAAGTGTATCGAGAGTGTTCTACTATTCTTGAGAGTGAAGGTGATCTTGCTTTTGCATCCACCATGGTTCAGGCTTTGAATTTGATTTTGCTCACATCGACTGAACTTGCCGAGTTGCGCTCTCTTCTTACGAAGTCTTTGGTGGATTCTTGCGGGAAGGACTTATTTCTATCTTTATATGCTTCTTGGTGCCACTCTCCGATGGCTACAATTAGCTTGTGTCTACTTGCTCAGGCGTACAGTCAAGCAATCAGTGTTATTCAGTCTCTAGGAGAAGAAGACATAAAGTTCATGAGCCTTGAGGGTGATGGGCACCTACGGCTTTATGGATGGGATGGTATCTCATGGAAGCCTTTGGCTGATGTTCTGAATGGGTATCTTGATGACTGTGCATATCCTACAGTGTGTGGTGATTGTGTTCAAGACAGGCTAGGTATAGAGGTTCTACAGGTATCATGGGATCCTGGGGGCACTGAGTTCTTCTGCAAGTCATTTCTTACCGTGGCTTGAGGGCAAGCCGAAGAATATCATAAACCGACCGATAGTTGGTGTTAGACCTGCATCAGGAGCCATGGGCCTAAGTGTGCAATAGGCTGACCCATTTGGGGAATACAAGAGGGCATGCGACAGCTGCTGGAAAGGCACCGTATGCTTCTCCCCCAAAGTCTGGCTCTTCTCCCAGTCTCAATTCTTCTCCATTCCCAGTCTTGATTGCTAGCTCCTACTTCCAATTCTCCCCAACTTGTATCTCCAAGTACTTTGTGTCTGGTACTGGATTTGGGCACTAAAGCTATTGAGTTGTGTTCGTTTGTGCAAACCTGTGTTCATGCAAGTGGGTACGTAACACTACTTTGTTCGAGACACCCAGAGACAAAAAAAAAGGCTGAAATACGGTGCTATACTTTTGGTTTTCGCACAATTCCCTTATCGATTCCGTCACCAACTTATTATGTTTCACTGTTTACATGAATCATAAAGAGGTTGCAAGTATCATAAGCCAAACTTGTCCCAGTTGGATGCTCAAGTCAGGATGCCAAATGCTCTGTAAGATTCGACGCTGTCCGGAGGGTTTCCTCTACAGGCCTGAAGGTCCACCCTAGCTTCTGAAGTTTCTCCGAACTATATGTGATATTGTCTTCCACTTCCATAAAGCTACAAAACAGTAGTAAGAGAGAAAAATAAGTTGCATCCGAGCTAAGCATAGAAAAACTGAAGGGGAGAACAAAGATGGAGCATTCAGTGATCTGGTGAAACATTCTTCATTAAAATTTAACGTCCCACATTACAAACTACATGCTAAATGGCAGTAGCGGAACCAAGATTTCGTCACGCCCCAGGTTGGGGAAGGCTGGAGGGCACTAGTACAGTAGTACTACTACTTAGGATAGGAGAAAAGGCTGCGCCCTAGGCTTACAAGGGCTTTGTGGGCTGGAGCTCAGGCTGTCATGGGTCTGGATCTGTCCCTGCTAAATGGTGTGATACATGCAAGTATTACACTTCCATAAATGTGACGCTCAACTATGCTTTAATGAATTTGTTACTCCCCACTCTAGTACTTCCCATGTGATGTGGATATATGCTCGGAAAAGACAATGGATTTTGAATTTTACACAAACTCAACCCAAGGTTATTTATCCTTCCGTTTTAGGAAATGGCAGTAATATATAGCTTATAAAATGCAGAATTAAAATCGCTACAACACAGGTAAGAGACAACAAAATCGCTTGCTGAGGAAGGGGCTTACTTTTTGGGATAAGGGTAAGTTGGATATAATGTCTTTAATATGTTTATCATATCAGAGACTTTTATTGGAGGTGAACTGCAGATGTACCGTCCAGACGCCCCTGGATTTTCATATGCCAAAAGAAGAGCATCAGCAACATCACGAACATCGACTAGATTCCTGAGTCTATTTTCAACAGTCTCACGATCTCCTGCAAAAGAAGTATTTCATTTCAACAGAAACAGAACTCAAAACTTACACTATTTTGGTGATTGAAACAGCTTGATCTTAAAGATATGAAGGTCTTTCGTGCTATTGATTATTATGCTTTGTTCAGTTGGAAACAAGCAACAGAATGCATACATCATTTCTGATGCCCCAGTTTAAACAGAACAATGTCGAGTAAATTATCGCTTTATTTTATATAATTGCATGAAAACCAAGAGAAAACTAACATGGCAATGTAACACCCCCACCTTTGAAATAATTAATGAGGATTTTGCTGCTCGAATTTACTGTAGACTGCATCAACGGTCCAATAACCACCGATGGACAAATAGTTACGATGTCCAGCCCAGTTTTTGCTGCATAAGCAAAAGCCTCAAGCTCTGCCAGTGTTTTGGAAAGGTAATACCAATCCTGCCAGAATAACAACACAGATAATTTCTTTTAAGTAGGTGATCCAGAACAAGGAGTTATCTATTACAAGGATAACAAGAGACCAGGAATAGTTTGTGTGGTTAGAGGAAGAGTGCTATATTATCACAAAGCCATAAACCAACTATTGATCATGGCTTCTTCACTTGTAAAAAGAAAACTGAAAGATGTAGACAGAGCGCACAAATAAAAAATGACTTTTGAGTCAAAACCAAATTTCACCATGGCAAATTAATGACTTCAAGGGGTTCCAAGTCATCTGGTACAGATTAAGAGTGTAGTCCTAGATATAGTGCTACGATAACCAGTTTGTCAACATGTGCTGAAAAGGCATCTGAAATTGTGCTCCTTCCCAAGGACATCTATTGTATAGCAAAAGCTCATGGTGTGTGGTTAAAAGCTCTCAAATAAAGAAATATATGATAGAAATTCTCACAAGAAAGAAAAACATTTAGCAATTTGGTGGGTTTACTGATGATGTGTGCCTAAAAGCTCTAAAAAAGAGAAATATGCTATAAATTTTGACAAAAAAGAAAGGAAGAAGTCTAGTTTACCCCCTGATCTTTGATGTTGTAGCCACTTAACCCCTTGAAGTAAAAAAACGGGCTATCTTAAACCCTGACCTTCTAAAACCGGTGCAAATTGTTATGAATATGGTGTATATATGTCATGTGGGGCCAAGTCTATGGCCAGCATCGCAAGGCCAGGGAGGCACCGGCTCTACAGAACTAAGATGGCAAGTCTCCAATTAGGAAAGTTTACTTTAGGCAAGAGTTTATTAGGAAGGTTTATTCTTGCAAGAGTCTATTAAGAAGATTTATTTTGGCAAGAGTCTATTAGGAAGGTTTATTTTGGCAAGTCTATTGTAATCCTTTATAAGGGAGTCACATGAGATGAATAGAGTAAGCAAGGATTGGATCATATTTTGATCCCTTGCTATTCACCAAGCTATCTGCCTTTCTTCTTGAGCTGGATACTGTTCATGCGTGAACAGTGCAGTGTGAAGAGTACTACATGAACAGTTCCTTGAGCCTAGGGCCTCTGCCCTAGCCGCATCTCCCTCTCACGGTTGGCCGGCAGGATCCTCATCCGCTGGAGCTCATCTTGCCCTACCGCCTACGCTCTCAAAAATCATCACCTGACATCTTGGTATCAGAGCTATCCGTTGTTCCTTTTCCCATGGCCAACGGCGGAGGTTTCGACGACAACTTCAAGGAGGTGATGATCAAGTTCATGGAAAACACCGGCAACCGACTGAAGCTGCTACCCGAGGTTTTGGAGTGGCTAGACAACCATGCCGACCAGCTTTCAGCGTCGGGAGCCGGCTTCACCGTCCACGACCAGCGGTGGCATGAATGGATGGTCAACCGAAGCAGTGAAGAGGTGCCATTGATCGAGATGAGCGGGATGCGCGACCTTTCTTTGCCGCCATCACTCTTGATGTGGTAGCCCAGAGGCAACAACCGCCATAGATGGCGTGGCCATGCCGCCACACTGCGCTGGTCGGGAGGGTGTCACGAACCCTAGTTCATAACAGGGTAAACACCGACAAGAAGGCGGGCGGCGTCGGCAGTGGGATGAGAGAGTAGACTATAGATTGAGATGATAGAGCGGAGAAAGACTAGATTAATTCATCTTTCTTGCTTCCTTGATAATGGATACATGCGATCCCTTTTATAGGGACGATCCGACTTGACCCCTGAGAAACAATCTCTATTTCAAAGGAAACTTATCTCTATTAGATGGAATATATCTATAAGGATGTAAACCCAACTAACAAGGAAACTAACTATTCTTATCTCTTAACCCAACTAACAAGGAAACTAACTATTCTTATCTCCTTTTCCAACTACTGATGCACCCGCGGGCCCGGTATGAACAGTGCATGGCGCTACAATACCATATGTATTGTAACGTCCCAAAATTTGGCTTTTCAAAAATCTTTTGAGTAGTTTAGGTCTCTGAAAAATTTCACCAATTTTATTTGAATTAATAAAGCTTAATTGAGAATTTTCTAAATTAAAAATATTTAATTTGACTAGTATAAATATTAATTGAATAAAAACTTGTGTTATTTGGCTTCCTTATGTTTCAAGGAATTTTTGGGTATTTTCTGAGATTTTTTCGGATTTATTTGCTATTTATTTGATCTCCTTGATTTTCGACCTTTTATTTAATTCTGGAAAATCAGCCTTTTCTCTCTCCTGCCCACGTGCTACAGTGACTCGTGTGGTACTGTTCATCGTGTTCCTCAGAACCGAACGCATCAAGTCCAGTACGTGCACGACTCTAACTCAAAACTTTAAATTTCCATATCTTTTTCCACGGTGCATATAAAAGCGAACGGTTTGCGCCCACGCGTCCGTATTGATCTCCTCTTCCAATCCCCTGAATTGGTTTCCTCCAAACCAATCTATTTTCGTCGCAATCTCCGAAAGCGAGCTCCAACCGGAGTTCTTCTCCGTGAATGCGCGCGCCGTCGACGTCCGCCGGCCGAACCGTCTGCGGCGTTAACCGTCGTCGCCGCTTCTCGTCATGGTACCATCCACTTCGCCCCAAGATCGCGAGCACCGTCGGCCATTAGAGCCAAACCGTGTTCATCGTGTTGCTCGCTTCCTCGGTAAGTTTTTCCAAAATCCGATCGCGCCATCGCGTCGCTCGTCGTTTCCTTTCCGTTTGCCCTTCGCCGCATTTGCCTCGTCGCCGCCGTGTCGGCCACCGTGCGCACTGTTCATGCATGTGCACTGTAGCATTTTCATGCATTCTGTTGTTTCGTTCATGTGTGTCAGCACGTGTGTATTGGGTTCCATGGCTTCCTTTGGATTTCTTTCCTCTGTTAATCCTTCTCTAATCCTTGCGATGCAGGCCACCACCTCCTTGCATCAAAATTGGCATGTAACCGGTTCATGTTCTTGTCTAGCATCCGATGCGTGAATATATATGGTTTGTTCTCTAGTCACCTTCTCTCTCTGTTAATTATTTCCCTCATACATGCTTTGCCAATTCAATGCAAAATCTTTGCTAAAACCTTGCCTGTGATGCTATCTTCTTGCACCATAACCCAACATGCAAATGATCATTCTGCACCTTTCATCCCTTGCTTCGTTTGTTGATTGTCCGTAACGTGGTTCTTACATTGTATGGTTCTTTTGCCTTCCAATCAAGCCAACAATTCAAGTGCAAGCATACCTTTGTGGATCCTTCTCTTAATTCTTTCTCTATTGTTTTGCTTGCCAAATTCATGCCGCAAGATCAAGTGTGAAGCCCTGTTCTATGATTCTTCTCTAGACCAACGTACAGCCTTGTGAGATCTATTCTCTGTTCTTTGTAAACCATTGCATGTAATTTTCTTAATGCATGCTTCTCTGTTAATTCTTTCTTTCTCTATGTCATGCCAAAAAAGAAATAATCTATCACTTCCATCTTGACCCCACATGTCATCCACCCATTAAAATCTTAATTATTTCTATCACTTACATGCGGGTCCCGCATGTCAGTCAACTCTTAGGTCAACCCTATTCATGAGCTTGGTCCACCTTGGACTAGCATATCTCTGTGGACCTGGTCCATAGACCAGTGGCCCACATGTCAATCCTTAATTCTATTTTCGGGAATTAATTTAATTCTTGAAAATCCTTTTATCTTATTGGTCCCACTTGTCACTCTCTCTACCTTATTTCTGGAATTATTTTAATTCTAAAAATCCATAAATACCAGTCGATCCCACCTAACACTCATTCTTTTTCTAATATATTCGGAATAGAATATTCTGAGAATATTCCGTAGAGCTTTTTCATCATTTCATGTGAATTCAATCTTCCGAGAGCCATATCTTCTTCATCCGAATTCCGATTGAACCCGTTCAAGTTCCCAAATTCATCTAAATTCAATATCTACCTTCCAGTATCGTTCAATTTCAATTTGGAGTTTATTTGATTTGTCGTTTTGAATTTAGTTTGTTTTGCGCTTTCTTTCTCGTTAGACGCCGAAGTCCCGGAATCGTCCGAAGGAGCTGAAGATCAAGCAAGTAGAAGATTGAAGATAAAATAAGATCATCATTGCTATAGCAAGGCAAGTTATACCTTTGATCATATTGAATCCCAGTTTTCAAAATTACTTTGATTCAAATTATTGCATTTACTTTAAGTAATTATTTAAATACTTTTGGGTTTAGCTATTAATCCAATTTGTTATATCCACTTTGTCTATTGTGTGTCATGATCTTTTGTCACCCTAGATTGGTTCATATTTAGTTGGTGCTATGGTATTACCAACGTGGGTTGGTTAGTACGAGTAGATTGCTTAGCCATGCAGTCAGTCATCATCATCACGAGTTGCAATTATAAATTTGACTAAGTGATTATGGAACTATGTGATAAAGCGTGTGTCTTGTGTGCTATTACTTTGTGGATGGCATGTGTTGCACTAAAACCAACCTGGGTGGTAAAGGATTTAGACGGAGGCAAGTGGTGGAAGTGTGTGATATGGTGGAAGCTGTGTGCTTGGGAATGATAATCTTTGTGACTTAGTTAGAACATGGAAGTCTTGCCTTGGTCAATTAAGGACTTAACTTTGTGCGCCATTGAGCGAGCCTTCTCTGTGCGACCACATGCAGTATGGGACGGGCCTAACTTAGTAAGTTATGGATTCTCGGCATTGATATTCAGGTGGATAGGTTAGGCTGTGTGATAGGGTGGAGGTGTGACTACCTAGTGGTTACATCGCGGGACGATTCGTCGCTTCCCTGTCCAGCGGTGTGTGTTATACCAATTCTATGTGAGCTGGTATAGCGGTTTGTAAGCACACTGGGAATGTCAATGTTTGAGATGAAGTTTCTGAAAGGTTTTGTTGTGATCAGCTCGATCGATTGATTGCATCTTGTGGGTAAAGTGTACAACCTCTGCAGAGTGTTAAACAATTTATTCGAATAGCCGCGTCCGCGGTCATGGACATGCTCGGGGATTTCACACGAGGGGTAGATTTTCATAAAACTATTGGGAAGGGACAGCTGTGTGATTTAAGTCATATGGCTGTGTGAAAGAATTTGATTAGACTACGTGTCTTTGTGAAAACAACTGTTAAAATAATATTGTCTATTTGTTTTGAACTATGTTTTCAATCTATTATTCATATTCAATTGCAAATATTGAATTTCTGCAAAATAACCACAGAAGCCTTTTCCTTTGGAATAAGCCTGCATGTATACATTGCATTCTGTGGTATGACTTGCGAGTACGGTTGTGTACTCACGCTTGTTGTAAAACTTGCGCCAAACCTACATAAATGGAGGAATCGTCGGTCAACGTGGTCTACTTCAAGGATCAAGAAGAACTAGGTCGCGCTTTTGGATTGCACTGTGGGCATATGGATGGGCTTCACTGAAGTTATCCTGTTTCATTCTGCTGCAGCTTCTTGAGCTATTCGCCTTCTGAGGCATTAATTGTAAGCTTGACCTTAAGGTCTTTACTCTGATATTTATTGTTATTTGCCTATTTATTAGTCATCTTTGTATATGGAAATGATATTTCATCGATGTTGCCACCTTGTGTGCACTAGCGTGATCTGGACTAGTGCAAGATATATCAGAGGGTCCGAGTGTATTTTGGGTCCCGCGGAGGTGGTATCGAGCCATATCGATGTAGTCGTGACCTTTGTTAGAATGGCCGTTTGAAAGGAAAACTTCAAAACTTATTTTACAAATGAAAAATCTTAATGATGTGCTATTCTCCTCTTGTCTAGCTTCTATACTCTTCCATTCTATTCCTTTCTAATCTATATTCGTCCTCACCATTTGGAGTATTAAATTGGACTATCTCCCCTCATAACATCTATAGTTTGTCGTTATCCATGTCAAATGTGTTGGTGGGTGCCCAAGAGCAGTTTTGAGCAGCTGTTGGAAGACCACACAACCAACAACAACGTATCGACATCTTCCCAAGTGTTCAAGACAAGAGCGTCGCAAAAATTGAAGACCGAGAAGAAGTTGTACATCACCCTGTCTTTTTCCAAGATTCGCCTGCAAGGATCGCAAGCAGTCAACGTTTGACGAAGACCGTGATCAGATCGAGTTTTCTTCAGACCAGCCATATAGGATAAATCAGCCTAGGTTCCTCCCGTGTGTTGAGCCAAGTCGCCCTGTCAAGTTAGAGTTTAATCGACTAGACGATTAGATCTTTGTTTCCCTTCTTCGGTGTAGTTTGGCTGTGAGTTTTATGCTTCTTAATAGCTTTCCGGCTATTTGTGTTTCTTGGTGTTCTTTGGGTTAAGCCTGCTCCCTTAGTAGATTCTCTTCCCTTACCTTGTGCTTTCCCTCTCATCTATGAGCCCTGGTCAGCCAACAGATGGAGAACCCAGTGAAGCTTGACCTTGTTAGTAATCTCAAGACGATGCATGCGCGGCTCGGATGTTGTCAATCCCGATGGGCGATTATCGATGCAGGAGTAGCGGATCCAATCATGGAACAGTGCAGGTAGCTCGGACTCAACTCATGAATGCGATGATGCGAACATGAACAACAGGATGACCAGTGAGAATCGGACCACCGCTACCTTAGTCAATTTGATGAATCGAATAATCAAACGAGTCGTCGCACCATCGCCAGTGTCAGTACCAGAGCAAACAATGACCAACAACTATCTCCAGTGCCAGTTGTGACACATCAGAACCCGAGCTAGTTTCCTGCCGCCCGGAATCAACTCATGCCTGCAACGATGCGATTGTTGGACATTAGTAATATTTGCAAGGATGCACAACTCGTTGCCATCGATGATGCACCTCGGTTCAAATCTTCAAAGTTCTTAAGGACCAAGCCGCCTATCTTTGAAGGGTCAACCACACTCAATGAAGCAGAATCTTGGATTCGCACCATAGAAGAAAAAGCTAACTATTGTGCAGCGCAACAATAATGAGAAAGTTCTCTATGCCACTCATCAATTAGAAGGAGTTGCATTAGATTGGTGGAAAAAATTTCGTGCTACCCATCAGGACGAGCACACCATCACCTAGGCAGAGTTCACCACCGCTTTGTGCCAACAGCATGCGATATCAAGCATAAGTGATCAAGAAAAACCTGCTATTTCGATATCCTACACCAAATCTAGCCATTGTCAGTTGAAATGCTGTCAACCAGATAAGTCAGAAGATTGTGCATGTACCCACTGTGGAGAAATAGGCTATAGTGCTGATGAGCACAATATCAATTATTCCAGTTGCGAAGGAAACCATTCTGTTGGAGAATGTCCAATGAGCAAGATCACATGTTTCTTGTGTGAAAGCGATGATCATTATCCGAGCCAGTGCCCTATGTATTCCGTGTTGACTTCTGCAACGCAACATCAGCGAGAAAATCTTTGAGCTACTGTCAGAACATTAGCAAAAGAAGGCAAACCATTGTCAGTACAAGATATGTCAGCTAAAGAATCCCAAAAGCAGGATGCTGACCTTGGCGACCCACCTCAAAAGAGAAGCGAGCCAGTATCATCAAGAGTGTGTTTTGAATGTGGTGAGCAAGGCCACTATGCCAAGAGATACCCTGCAAAGCGTCAAACTTCAACCTTCAAGAAGGTTAGTCGTTCCGGTGCAATATCATCAAGCAAGTCACAATGTCCGCCACGTGTATGTTACAGTTGTCGCAAGGAAGGTCACTACATCAGCCAGTGTCCTCAGTGGAACCAGTCACTCACTCCAGATGTAAGAATACCAGAAGTCAGTTCAGTCAAGATTTTAACTCCCAGAGCAGGTGGTAATGCAGCAGGATCCATGTGTCCAGCGAAGCAGTCAAAGAAGAGACGTTTGTGCGATGATATTACCAAGAAAGTCAGAGAATCAATGTAACTTTTCCTTTGTTGGAGAGCTAAAAATGTGGACATCTTTGCATGCAAATTACGGAGAAAAAGAAATTGTTGGATATTAAATCATTGGATACCTTTCCAAGAGTGCGCCTTTGCAAGTTGAGTAACCAGCGTTAAGTCATGATGATTGAAGGCGTAGAGCAGTAACTATGGAATGTGATGTTGAATTCCAACTCATCATTTTTCATAGCAGTGAGACAATGGTAAATGATTGAAGAATCTAATCATTGGATAATGTCCATATCCGCAAGAGAGTATGCAATTGCCATTGCAATTGATCTATACAGCATGCAACTGTATTAGAAGTCAAGTTTGTCTTTGACTTGGTACCCAGGATCAGCCAATTCCAAAAGGAATTACGTCAAAGATGAATTATGATAAAAGTTGTTAAACGAGTTTGCAAAAATGATAGAGTGGATCAGATGATTTTCTCATATAAAGGCAGTGTCGAATCAAACCCATCAGCTTAGCAAGTGTTAGTTGAATACCAGTGAAACAGTCCTTTCGAGACAGTGTTAGTTGAAGATCAGTGAGACAGTCGTTTCAAGTTAGCCAAGACCCCTCACCGGTTGTAAGAAGAGAAGTTCGCACAGGCCCATAGAAGTGAATCGAGTTTGCACGAAATTCAGAAGAGATTAATCAGAACTCCAGTGTTCAGATTGCCAGATACCAGGAAAAACCTTGATAGTTTTTTTTTTATCACGGAACCTCCAAGAATTTGGGTGTTAAGAAGTTTCACTTGCACTTCCTGACAACTAAAGTTTCAAGCAGTGAATTATCCTAGTCGTAATTCGAAGTTGCTACCGTAGAGCAACAAAGACGGTTATTGGATTAAAAACTAAGAAGTTGAAATCCGTTCCCTCAGGCCAGACTAGTACAGCGGCAGATACTTTGAAACAGAAGAGCTACTGTAAGAATCTGTTGATCAGTTAGCCAAGGTTACCGGTGAAATTCGGAAGTTGGATCTTGGGTCAGTTGCAAGGATATTTGTTGAACCCCAAAGTCCGAATCGATGCTAGAAATCAGTATTGACCAGATAGTGAAATGACAGTTTGGTCAAGGAAATTCATCCTCACGTAAAGCCAAGGAAAGTGTGAGAACCCGCTGAAGGCGAACAGAATGATCCATGGATCAACGAGTATATTTGCATATCTAATGAGAAGAAACTCAAGTAGTTGATGCTCAAACCAATATTTGACTGTAAGCATCATATTTTCCCTAAAAGTACCAAGGTGTACAAAGATCTCAAAGTTGCATTGTGATGATCCAAAATAAAGCAAAATATCGCAGAATGCGTTACCATGTGTTTGGTATGTCAGAAAGTCAGCCAAAATGTTGGAGGCCAGTCATAGTACTTCTATCCCTGAGAATTAAGATATGGAATCTCCCAGGACCCAATCGGGATATAACTTCTTGAAAGGTGATTGTTGATCATTTGACAAAAAGTTGTCACTTCATTCCTATCAATATCACCCAGTTTGGAGATCGTTTAGCAGAGTGGTATGCGACAAAGGTTGTATACGACAGAGATGATATTCGTCAGCATGGGTGCAGTGTCAGATCTACAGAGATGGTCAATTTGCACGACAGGTCGGAGAAGTTAGTATCAGACCAAGGATCCCAGCTTATCTTGTATTAGCGACAGAGTTTGTATGAAGCTCGGATAATCATTTCAGTTCAGTACTGTGTATCGCTCCGAATCAGCGGACAGATTGAAAAAAAATTAATGAGTTATGCCTTAACTCATAGTACCAAGTCGAGCAAGTAAGTGTTGTATGTAGAGTTCCCTACAACCCAGATGTCAGCCAGTCGTAGTTGTCACCCTCTGAAGTTCACAATGGTTGATTGTGCAAGTCATTGCTCAGCTAGGAGCAGATCAAATTACAAAGTATGTGGATGTTGCATTAATCATGAAGCAGAAGACCAAGGGTCCATAATATTAAATGGAATTTAAGTAGCAGCGTTCAAGAAGAAATGCTACGCAGATTATACAAATTGTCACCTTCGCAGCCATGTCTATCTTCATAACACCTGTTGAAGTCCTGTGCTAAGAATTGTATGACAGAGTCGACAAAAATGTGTCAGTTAGTTCAGATTCCGAACAGCGGAAGAAGAGATAATTTGCCAACCCGAGTTGCCAGTCAGCAGCAAGATTTCCTCTACTCCAAAAGTGCCTTCAATCACCGATCAAGCAGCCCCGGTAGAAGCAATCAAGTTTCAAGATGCCTTCCAGCCAAGAGCCAGTTTGTCAAGTTTCAGTGAAACGTGAAGTTTTGCAAGAAGCAAGGCGTTGTTCTGTAAGTGGTCAGAAGAGCGATTCTGTCAAAGTCAAAGCAATTTGTGGGAAGAAGTGAACACAGAAGGTGAGTTCCTTATCCTATTCTATAGCCGGCTGAATCTCGGGACGAGATTCCTTTAAGGGGAGGTTTGTAACGTCCCAAAATTTTTCTTTTCAAAAATCTTTTGAGTAGTTTAGGTCCCTGGAAAATTTCACCAATTTTATTTGAATTAATAAAGCTTAATTGGGAATTTTCTAAATTAAAAATATTTAATTTGACTAGTATAAACATTAATTGAACAAAAACTTGTGTTATTTGGCTTCCTTGTGTTTCAAGGAATTTTTGGGTATTTTCTGAGATTTTTTCGGATTTATTTGCTATTTATTTGATCTCCTTGATTTTCGGCCTTTTATTTAATTCTGGAAAATCAGCCTTTTCTCTCTCCTGCCCTCGCGTGGTACTGTTCATCGTGTTCCTCTAGAACCGAACGCATCAAGTCCAGTACGTGCACGACTCTAACTCAAAACTTCAAATTTCCATATCTTCTTTCACGGTGCATATAAAAGCGAACGGTTTGCGCCCACGCGTCCGTATTGATCTCCTCTTCCAATCCCCTGAATTGGTTTCCTCCAAACCAATCTATTTTCGTCGCAATCTCGGCGAGATCCAACCGGAGTTCTTCTCCGTGAATGCGCGCTCGTTCGACGTCCGCCGGCCGAACCGTCTGCGGCGTTAACCTTCGTCGTCGCTTTCTCGTCATGGTTCCATCCACTTCACCCGAAGATCGCCGAGCACCGTCGGCCATTAGAGCCAAACCGTGTTCATTGCGTTGCTCGCTTCCTCGGTGAGTTTTTCAAAATCCGATCGCGCCATCGCGTCCGGCTCGTCGTTTCCTTCCGTTTTGCCCTTCGCCGCCGCTATGTCGCCTCCGTGCCGGCCACCGTGCGCATTGTTCATGCATGTGCCTTTGTAGCATTTTCATGCATTCGTTGTTTCGTTCATGTGTGTCGATGCGTGTGTATTGGGTTCCATGGCTTCCATTGATTTCTTTCCCTCTGTTAATCCTTCTCTAATCCTTGCGCATGCGTGCCGCCACCTCCTTGCATCAAAATTGGCATGTAACTTGGTTCATGTTCTTGTCTAGCATCGATGCGTGAATATATATGGTTTGTTCTCTAGTCACCTTCTCTCTCTCATTAATTATTTCCCTCATACATGCTTTGCCAATTCAATGCAAAATCTTTGCTAAAACCTTTCCTGTGATGCTATCTTCTTGCACCATAACCCAACATGCGTGATCTGCTCCTCGTAGCTTTCATCCATTGCTTCGTTCGTTGATTGTCCGAATGTGGTTCTTCATTTGTATGGTTCTTTTGCCTTCCAATCAAGCCAACAATTCAAGTGCAAGCATACCTTTGTGGATCCTTCTCTTAATTCTTTCTCTATTGTTTTGCTTGCCAAATTCATGCCGCAAGATCAATTTGTGAAGCCCTGTTCTATGATTCTTCTCTAGACCAACGTCTGACCTTGTGAGATCTATTCTCTGTTCTTTGTAAACCATTGCATGTAATTTTCTTAATGCATGCTTCTCATTAATTCTTTCTTTCTCTATGTCATGCCGTAAAAGAAATAATCTATCTATCACTTCCATCTTGACCCACATGTCATCCACCCATTAAAATCTTAATTATTTCTATCACTTACATGCGGGTCCCGCATGTCAGTCAACTCTTAGGTCAACCCTATTCATGAGCTTGGTCCACCTTGGACTAGCATATCTCTGTGGACCTGGTCCAAAGATCAGTGGCCCACATGTCAATCCTTAATTCTATTTTCGGGAATTAATTTAATTCTTGAAAATCCTTTTATCTTATTGGTCCCACTTGTCAATCTCTCTACCTTATTTCTGGAATTATTTTAATTCTAAAAATCCATAAATACCAGTCGGTCCCACCTATCATACACTCATTCTTTTTCTAATATATTCGGAATAGAATATTCTGAGAATATTTCGTAGAGCTTTTTCATCATTTCATGTGAATTCAATCTTCCGAGAGCCATAGCTTCTTCATCCGAATTCCGATTGAACCCGTTCAAGTTCCCAAATTCATTTAAATTCAATATCTACCTTCCAGTATCGTTCAATTTCAATTTGGAGTTTATTTGATTTGTTGTTTTAAATTTAGTTTGTTTTGCGCTTTCTTTCTCGTTAGGCCAGAAGTCCGGAATCGTCAGGAAGGAGTGAAGATCAAGCAAGTAGAAGATTGAAGATAAAATAAGATCATCATTGCTATAGCAAGGCAAGTTATACCTTTGATCATATTGAATCGGTTTTCAAAATTACTTTGATTCAAATTATTGCATTTACTTTAAGTAATTATTTAAATGCTTTTAGGTTTAGCTATTAATCCAATTTGTTATATCCACTTTGTCTATTGTATGTCATGGTCTTTTGTCACCCTAGATTGGTTCATATTTAGTTGGTGCTATGGTATTACCAACGTGAGTTGGTTAGTCTGAGTAGATTGCTTAGCCATGCAACGAGTCATCATCATCACTGAGTTGCAATTATAAATTTGACTAAGTGATTATGGAACTATGTGATAAAGCGTGTGTCTTGTGTGCTATTACTTTGTGGATGGCATGTGTTGCACTAAAACCAACTGGGTGGTAAAGGATTTAGACTGAGGCAAGTGGTGGAAGCTGTGTGATATGGTGGAAGCTGTGTGCTTGGGAATGATAATCTTTGTGACTTAGTTAGAACATGGAAGTCTTGCCTTGGTTAATTAAGGACTTAACTTTGTGCGCCATTGAACTGAGCCTTACTGTACGACCACATGCCTGGTATGGGACGGACCTAACTTAGTATGTTATGGATTCTCGGCATTGATATTCAGGTGGATAGGTTAGGCTGCGTGATAGGGTGGAGGTGTGACTACCTAGTGGTTACATCGTGGGACGATTTGTCGCTTCCCTGTCCAGCGGTGTGTGTTATACCAATTCTATGTGAGCTGGTATAGCGGTTTGTAAGCACACTGAGAATGTCAATGTTTGAGATGAAGTTTCTAAAAGGTTTTGTTGTGATCAGCTCTGATCCAGTTGATTGCATCTTGTGGGTAAAGTGTACAACCTCTGCAGAGTGTTAAACAATCTATTCGAATAGCCGCGTCCGCGGTCATGGACATGCTCGGGGATTTCACACGAGGGGTAGATTTTCATAAAACTATTGGGAAGGGACAACTATGTGATTTAAGTCATATGGCTGTGTGAAAGAATTTGATTAGGCTATGCGTCTTTGTGAAAACAACTGTTAAAATAATATTGTCTATTTGTTTTGAACTATGCTTTCAATCTATTATTCATATTCAATTGCAAATATTGAATTTCTGCAAAATAGCCACAGAAGCCTTTTCCTTTGGAATAAGTCTGCATCTATACATTGCATTCTGTGGTATAACTTGCGAGTACGGTTGTGTACTCACGCTTGTTGTAAAACTTGCGTCCAAACCTACAGAAATGGAGGAATCGTCGGTCAACAGGGTCTACTTCAAGGATCAAGAAGAACTAAGTCGCGCACCCCAGCTGATTGCCTATGGGCATATGGATGGGCTTCACTGAAGTTATCCTGTTTCGTTCATTGCAGACTTCTTGAGCTATTAAGCCTTACGAGGCATTAATTGTAAGCTTGACCTTAAGGTCTTTACTCTGATATTTATTGTTATTTGCCTATTTATTAGTCATCTTTGTATATGGAACTGGTATTTCATCGATGTTGCCACTGTGTGCACTAGCGTGATCCTGGACTAGTGCAGTATACACAGAGGGTCCAGAATTGTATTTTTGGGTCCCGACATGTATTGTTCATGCGTGTGAACAGTACCTACCCATGACACTACTCCCCTCCTTTCGTGACAGTTCGTCCTCGAGCTATGGTGGTGGCCATGGCTGAAGCCTTAGGAGACCCCATGTTGACGAGAAGTTGCGATGACGACATGAGTCCGTGAAGATCATTGCCACGACGCGCGGTTGTGGCAAACTCACTAGTTGCCATAGCAGGCATGACAGCAACCCTGCCAGCACCGCAGTGGCCACAATGTACTTCGTTAGGGCCGCGACAGGTTTGTATACAAATAGCAATTGGATTTGTATACATATTTCAACAAAAAACTGAAATTCAGAATATATATATAAAAAAATTGCAACTTGATTTCCATATGAATTCCAAAGTAAAATACCTAAATAACTAAATTTCAGAATAAATTAAGTAAATTTAGCAAATTTGGTTTGCATATGAACTCCAAGAAAGAGTTCATGTCAAATACAATCCAAAAATAATAGAGATTCAGAATAAAAAATAAATTAAAATTAGTTATTTGATTTCTATACGAATTCCTAAGCAATAATAAAAATTAAATAAAAAATAGCTATTGGATTTGTATACTAATTCCAACAAAAAATAGTTGAAATTCGTAATATATATATATAAAGAAAATTCACAATTTGATTTCATACAAATTCAGAAGTAAAATCCCTAAATAACTAAAATTCGAAATAAATTCAATAAATTAGTAATTTTATTTGTATACGAACTCTAATAAAAAAATAACTAAATGTTTGGATGAAAATAAAAGTGATAACGAGGAAAACACTGGTGTCGGAGGACCACAAAAGAGTACAATTGCAAGAAGACATTGACCGACAGGGAAGTGAAGAATCGAGATCCTCGGTGGGGTGGAGATGAGGAAAATGTCATGCTACTCACTTTGGCCATTCGACGAGGATAATGTCGTGTTGCTCGTCAAAGCCGTTAAAGAGAAATACCATAGTTAAAGGAGCCATGGGTGCAACAGCGATTTGTGAGCGTTAGCATTGTTCAAGAAGTTGATGGCCAAACAAGCTAGATGACGGGAAGCCACGGTATGGAGGAGATGAAACTTTGCATTGAAGACGAGCTATGAGCGATATAGGGCCATCGAGTATCTAGGAGTGTGTCATCGCAGTGGGGCATGACATCACCGAGCAATGACGAAGATTCCTCATATCATTAGACAATGACTAAAGTAGACATGTCAATATTAGTGAAGATGGGAGGCCACCGTGGTTAGTGTGAAAGCCACAACATTGAGTTGGCCAACGTCGAAGAAGAGGAGCAACCGATACGAGAGAAGATAACACCGAGAACACATAACATCATGCATCCGTATGGATAGAAGCACAGGTGTACAGAAGCAGATGAGCAAAGAGCTCTGACTAGAGATGGTGCACCGTAGGGCTTAGGCTCGGGGCCATTAGAGAGAGCATGATGGGTGTCCCCAATAGGGATTAACGACGATTAACTACTACAGAAACAGCCATCACAGACGGTTCGGAACCGTCATCATAGACGGTTTTTGAACCGCTATGCGATAAGTTGGTCTCGATAACGGTGGTTATCACGAGGCGTTGCAAACAAATGCGTGATATGAATATCACAGACGGTTTTTATAAAAAACCGTCTGTAATAGTTCATTACACTAACTATATTTTTACTGATTTTTGGCTAGCCTCAGGAATTGCTAGCCATGCCCTCTGAAAACAAGCATGCAGAAAAACAGATACATCACAGATAATCAATTGTCGACAAACTCAATCTGATCATTACTCAAAATAAATTACAAAAGATCACATTTGTTTAAGTATTGTTACAAAATAAATTAGATTACAATTGAGTCAATTGTTTGCAGGTGGTTGAGACATGTCGGTGGGGTGATGCGCTGGGTCGGCAGTGGAGTGAAATTCTCCGGTGTCCTTAATTATCTCTGATATGATAAAGCTGCAGAGCTTCCCTCGAATGTCATTGATCTCATTCGCAAAGAGTCCATCTAATTGTATATTCAAGGCCTGTCGCTAGCAAGAGTAAAGTGTTAAGCACATATATTTAAATTTATAATTAGAAAATAATTATTTCGAGATTCACAAACCTCGGGATCCTTCTTCCTAGCTCTAATGATTTGCTCCATATGATGGCAAACGTAGATTGCACATAACTCATCATTTTTTTGCTGGCGGCACTGCAAAAATAGAATTACATATATCAGTTCGAGATGCGTTATTATGAAGTATGATATAGGATTATCGTGTTGTAGCGCGTACCGAAAATTTTGTCCTGTGTGTTAGTTCGGCGCTCTTTCCATCGTATATTCCTTTGTTGGCAACATAGTCGATGAACGACCTACATGATTCCAAAAAGTTATCCTCGACCATTTCAAACTAATGAAGACTAAAATAGAGTTGTGTATGAAGGAAATGAGCATACCTATCGAGTATTCCTCCCAGAATGCTGAAGTTGTGGTTGTTGCGGATTAGGGAATCAAGGTATATCACATGGTTCCTCTTTGGTATGATGATTAAAAAGATCCAGTGGTACCTACTCATGTTGTGAGGACCCCAATTTATTTGGTTTGTAATGCTTAACCAACCACCTGGTCCTAGCATCACAAATCAAATAAACTGATCCTCGAGATATGTATACTTCCCAGAAAGCAGTATACACACCTCGGTACAAAATTAGACATCAACTCCATTCCACACATAGAGTCCAAACACAACACTACCAAACGGAAGATAAACAAATAGTAGAGGATATTACAGACACAGGCCGACCGGCCCAAAAGATACACAAATAACAAGAACGACAGCGGAAGCAAAAGTGCCATAAGATGGCAATAAACAAAGCCAATCGGTGTGCCTTCAACCCACAAGGCATCCGACAGGACCGCCAAGCCTAGTCGTCACCCACGGCGCGGCCTGACTCACGTAGTGAGGCCCCGAGGCTCACCTTCTTCCTCTGCAACAAAAACATTAAGCAAAGCACTGAGTACAAAGATTGTCTTTGTACCGCAAGACCGACGTGTGAACTAGCGACCTATTCATAAGCTACATGCAGGCTTGTTTAGTGGAGGCCATATGTTTCATTTGCATAAAGCCAATTTTCATTTGCAATAATATAATACTGATTTGAAGCGGGTTTGTAATTCATTTTCTTGTTGAAATAATGCGAAATAAAGATAGATACAAGAAACCACCTAGAAGTGAGTATCCCAATAGTCACTACAACATATACGAATCCCCGATTCGTACCACCCATCAAGTTTTAATTTAAATGTTGTAGTCTAACTCTCGATAAGCTTACCCAAGCGTGTCCATCACCTAGACGAGGCTATTCGAATAGTTTTTAACCTGCAGGGTGTACCCTCAGCACCCACACCTCGGATCGCCTTTAAGCCAAAGCACACTTCCGAAGGTATGCCGACTAAACTAAATGCGAGACTTTTTCCAATATTGTGTATTAACTACGAGCGCTCGTATGGATAGAAATCCATACGCTTACATGGTAAAGCCGAAAAGACAACTACCCACTCGGGATAAAGCTTTTCGACAACTACCATGCTCCCACCTCCATCCTCCTGCGACCTCCTGCGACCGGAGCCAATACACGCCAAAGTACTAGGTCAAGAGAGGTCCCATACCCTCTAGTGTGGTTAGCACGCCAAAATGCTGGATAACAAAAACTCACAAGATGTTCGGTCCTTAATTGACCGGGCACCTTTCGATCACACCCAATAGATCACACCAATCTTACCATTGTGCGCGTCTAAATCATTTTTGTTTTCATTTTTAGTTTTGCAATTAAACATAGCGAAATCTGAAATATAAAGTTGTAGTAAATTTTGTGTGATCAAGGTTACCGACTAAGTCGATAACCGCCAGCTTCTACCGATAGCTAAGCATGTCTAAGCAATTTGACTCGGATCTACTAAGTGACAAGAGATCATCCAACGACCTCTAATCACACAAATAACCTA
Organism: Ampelocalamus luodianensis; assembly: GCA_036346255.1. Lineage (NCBI taxonomy): Eukaryota > Viridiplantae > Streptophyta > Magnoliopsida > Poales > Poaceae > Ampelocalamus > Ampelocalamus luodianensis. The sequence continues at coordinate 68,217,311 of CM070628.1, forward strand.
GGCTCGGTAGTAGAGATCAATATTTTGTCTACAGGATATGCAACACGGATTTAACTAATCAATTTAACACAAATTAAGCGATGCATACATACAGTTGAAACAAAATATTAGACTTTAAAATCTGGGATAAACATGATCAAGCGCTTTTGTTGCTGTTGCTCAATATGTTGCGGAGGATCGCTCTGGGGTTGCCGCAAATATCGAATCCTAACGATTGAACAAAGCAGCGAATAAGAGCGAATAACACCGGCAAAAATCAAAGATCACAAACCAACACCAATTTATACACAAAGGCTAGACTATCACAAAAGGAATAACAAAATAGCAGCTACAGAGATGATTCAAATAGACATGCTTTCATGATAGATCTATCCACTCACTTGATTTACCAAGATAACCACAAAATCAATCCTCTTATATGTTTTAATCTTTCTACGACTTTGATGGTGATTGTGTGCACATCTATTATTTAATCATCAAGTTAACACATCAAAACAACTAGTTTCTCTAACTCAACCATTATTAGGCGATATTACGGAACCTACAAAAGCTATTGACAACACTAACTGATCAAGTATCCGGTTATGAGATGCTAAACAAAATTTTCTATCTAAGATAGGATGTTAAAGATACTCACTATTCATACTAAGCATCACACCAAGATATTGCAAGGCTAACAAGTTCCAACATGTGGCTACTATAAAACCTTTCCTCACTAAAATACACATCACAAGTACAGAGTCAACACATCTAGTCTCAATCACGACTTCATAGATCAAGGCCAACAAGTGATTTGAAACCTATAGAGCCTAACTAATTAATTTCTTGCTAGCACTACTTCTCGAGTCATCAAGAACTAACAAACTTCAAGAGCACAAGCATGATACCCAAAATCGATTCGACAACGTAAAAAGCGACAAGAGAGAAGAACAATTACAGAGAACCGGTGACTACTTCTTTCCAAGCCTCAACTTTCCAATTAAGCTTAAGCATGTGAGTTACTAATGACCATTACTAAAGTTGATTAGCATTTAGAACTGGCTAAAGGAAGATGGGGCCCATCGTCGTGAAGCAGAAGAGCACAGTAGAAGAAAGAGAGGCTCACTGCTCTGGACTGAACTTGCCGCCGCGAAGAAGTGGCGGCGCGGGCGCGACGGCCAAAATGGGTCGCCAGAGGTTGCTGAAGGCAAGGGTGGTCGCGAAGCGGCGGACATGCACCGAGGTGGCGCGGCGACGAGCACGCGGCGGCATGGGGTGACAGGTGCGGTGCACAGAGTGAGACAATGAAAATTAGCGCGCATGGGCATCGTGAGTTACCGAGAACTCACCGGTGTGTGGCGGCACGGAGAGGCACCGGAGTGGCTCGGCGGCGAGCTGCGGCGGCGCAAGGCGATCAACGGTGACGAGGCACAGGGTGAGCGAGAGGGCGAGTGAGAGAGTGGAGAAGAAAGGTGGAGTCGGTGATGCTCACCAAGCAAGGAATCGAGTTGGAGCTCACGAGAAGACCGGCGCGGAAGGGCGGTTCGGCGGACTTGGAGAAGAAAGTCCACGCGCAGCTCCACGCACGATGAAACCCGAAATTCCTTGAGGGTTTACTTCCCGAGGATGTGGAACACGCCGTGACGCGGTTTGCCGTGCTCGGAGATCACCGAGCAGCGATAGAACGCTCGGAGGCGTCGCGGCCAGCGCTCACGGCTCCTGGAGCTCGTGGAGAAGAAAGGCAATGGAGACGCAGCGAGGTAGGAAAACCCTCGTGGGCTTTTGTAAGGGGCAAAGCGGAGGCAGCGAGGTGAGGCGGTGGGCGGTGAAAAGACCGTGTGGCGAGGTGGCGGCGTGCATGCGGCGAGCCGCGAGCGCGTGAGCGGCGGTGCGTTTGGAGTTGGCGAAGTGGCGTGGCGGAAATGACCGCGAGGATGGCCCACAAGTCGAAAAAAAGCGGGCGGCGCGAGCGAGTTGGCGCGGCGCAAACGGTGGTTCGACTTCGATCGGAAAGATCTTGACCGTTCGATCGCTAATGGACGGCTGAGATCAGTGTATGCATTCGGACAGGTCGGTTGCGCACGCGACGTGGATCGTTCGATCTTCATCGGACGGTCACGATTGATTAGATTCGCGCGGTGCGATTAGTTGGCGCGACCGAGCCATTTAGGTGCGGTCGGGTTTGAGTCGGGCTCGGTCCGAGCCCGACAAGCGATGAATCTTGATTTGAAGTTTTAAAGGTGAGAGAGTTTGGAGAATTTTTAGAGGTAGCTCCTGAGCTCCAAAAATTCCGAAATTTTTATGGTAGTTACTTGAGACAGAGATCAACATTGCATAAATTTTCCAGAACTTTTTATGCACTGAAAAATTCTGCAGAAAATTCACAAGCATGCTGACCTAGGGTTTGACCAGATTTTCAACTAGTTTGACTTGGCCATTTGAAATAGCAAATAAAATCTAAAAATTGTGAAATAATTCAGGAGGTAGATAGGATGATCAAGATGACAGGAAAAATATTCCTAGGGGATGATCACAAGTTTGAAGGCTAAGAATGTGCTGACAACAATTTCTATTCACAAGAATTTAATTCTAGAAAATGGAAATTGCTAGGGAAAAATGTAGAAACTTTCAAATGATTTGAAGAGACAACAAAAGTTTTTATTTCTCCTCAAAATTTTACATTTGAAATACAAACCCTAAGTTAGGGCTGTTACACATGTATGTCACTATAGTCATTAAACCTGAGTTCGTGCTGCGTATAAAGTACAAATAAAATTTGTAGAGCAAGTAGTGACACTTACCCCTGGTTGTAGGGCACCATGATGTACTTCATGTTCTCACGTGAAGCAATGCCTGCGTTATGTATTTCTCGACGAAGGACGAGTCTGTTTGGATGGTTTGCAACGATACCACATGTGGGTCGAGGAAACCCACCGGTTCTGTCCATTCCCGGACATTTTTCACCATGTATCTATACAAAAGAAATGAGTTGTGATATTTATCGGTATTACGTGAATATAGAACTTGATTGTATACACTTACAGTGTCCAACATCATAGAAGCGAGGCGTCAAGGCCAACGAGGTTGAATAGATCATATAAGTCGTTGAAGCCCACGACAAAGTGGTTCGTCCCGTTGAAGAAATGCTTATGCTCGTATCTGACGGTGATTCCAGTATCGCACCCCTCCTTTTGGGTCTTATCCAAGTACCAGGTATGTAAAGCCTGACAAGCATATCCAGCACGCCCTAATACTGCGTCGGAGCACAACGGTTTTCCGATGATGTACTTCCCGGATATTCCCGACTTGCCGGACTTGAGAGGCGCCTTAACGTTCGTCGATTTCGATTTGGTCTTAAGCATTGGCAGCGTCTTCCTGCGGGATGACTCGGGACCCGATACGACGACACGCTTTTCTTGTTCCTCCGGCGTCTTCTCCAAGGGAACCGAAAAGGTGGCCTTCTAAGGCGAAATATGAGGTGGAGTCATGGAGGGTCCCGTTGGAGAGGAATGATCGTGTTGAGATCGCGGCATTGATGGGTCCAGGACGATGTCTTTCTTGGGCCATTGGATAAAACTGTGCACGATATCCCCTAGTGTTGTGATCTCTTCGTTCGGGCGAATCTCCAGCGGGACGGCCATGAAATGTTCCTGTACCATGTCCACCTCCACCCTGCTGTAACCCTGCGCCACTGGACACCGTCTTTGCCTTGCCCCTTCACGGTATGATGCACCATCCCCTTGACCTCAATAGAAATGGACCCAACTAACCTCACTTGGAGCTTGCAGGTCGTCGGCTCCTACAAAATGATACGTAATTAGCTAAGGTGTCCTATAGGTCTATCTTTCCTGCATTCCATAGATGTACATTACGTTGATGTCGTCTATCGGTAATTGGACATCGTCATGTTCAGAATTATGCATAGACGCGACGCTACTCCGATGTCAGCGGGCGGCTCCCAAATTAACGAGGCGGCTTGCAAGCTGCGGTCGCTCGAGGAGTTGATTCATTTGATCTGCAATCTCGCGGCTTTCCTTCAAACTTTTAGTAATCATCTGTACCAACCGGTCCTCGCGCTCGGCCTTAGATCTCTTCCTACTCCTGTACGTGTAGTAGTCGTCTGCGAATCCATGACTCCAAGGTACGTTAACCCCAAGGCCTCGCGTGCGACCCGGGTGCTCCTTGTTTCCCAGGGTCGTAGAGAGTATATCCTTCTCTCTGTCTACATGGAAGGAGCCTTGGAAGTTTGGGCGAACAATTCACGCTGCAAGAGGTCATCATGTTATTATAGACACTATGAAGTTATATATGGAGTTATTAACAACTAGATAGTTCGACATACTTACCACACGTTGAGACACTTCCTCGTCTGCCGGGTTTGTGAAAGAGATGCTGCCCGAAGACGAGACTTTTGCCTCGCTTAACCGGGCTAGAGAGCGGGTCTATGACATCGAAACACACGTTCTCCTTCGCCGCCCATTCGTCGTATTTACTGCGTATCGGCGGTGCCGAGTGCGTGCGGATGAGTGTTTCGTGTTTGGAGAGCTTTGTGTGCGCACTTTGCTCGTTAAATTCGGGCGTTGTCTTCATAGCAACAAAGGCATCCCATGTTTCCTGCGTTAAGAATCCGTACTTCGCGAAGAGCGTCTAACCCGTGTTCACGTACTTCGTGACAAGAATGCTCTTGAACGTCCTCCACGATTTATCGATCGTGAGCATCGCCGTCCGTTCCGCGTGCCATGTCCGCTTGGGATAGTGAACTTTTGTAATAGTTACGTCCCGACGTGCCTCTCGCTTCTTTCGTCAGATCCTTCCACCTTGGTGTGGTGATGGGAACCCGTTTCCTTGCAAGTATCCCACACATGGTCCGGAATCTCGCCGCTGAGCTCTTGGGACGCAGAGGGACCCTAAACTCACTAATCTCCGTGATGACCAGTCGGCCCACATGCATCTTCGATTCTCCTCTGCCATCTCGCTTTCGTATCATTGTCGTCGACGGATTAGGCGGCGAAGATGGTGCCTCTGCCATCTGCGGCATCGGTGACGGCGGCGAAGATGGTGCCTCTGCATGTTGCACATGTATGCGTGTTGATGTTGTAACAGTTAGCATTAAGCAATAATTGAAGAGAAGTAGCAGATAACTATGTGGTAGAGTGTTGTATTGGAAGAGGTAGCAACTGAGAGGGAATGATAAAAAATAGGCTTGTTGTTGAAGGTTGAAGAAGAAAAGATGTGGCAAATAGAAGAGATAGAAGATACACGGTTCGGTGAGGTAGTCGGCATGTGAGGGAAGATAAGTTTAAGGTAGGCCGCTGCCCATTGTATCGATGTATGTGTTAGTAAGGTACTCTAATACCATGTAAACTAATAAGGTAATTTGACGCACACATAATCCTTATATTGCTTAAGATTAAATAGAGGTAAATGTGCATACATATATTTTGGAAAAGAGTAACTAACTGAGGATGAATAGGAGCATGGAACTACATGATCCATGCATGATGGAGAGTGGTTACGTTTCTAAGAACTTAAATAACTTATTATGCTTAATAATTTTTTAAATCAAAGCTCATACTTCAATTATGTTTCTCAGGTTGTATTTTTCTTCAAGCTTCTATTGTCATTTTAAATGTTTATGATATCTTAAAAAAAATAGCCTACAAGATATGTAAATATATTATCAAACATCCAAGTTATATCATTTGATACTACGAACTTTCAAATCTAGCCATGCAGATGAGTGGGCCACCCTGTTAGTTAACATAATATGAGAGAGAGGGTGGATGTATGGGAGGGCAAAATAACCTTGTTGCTCATTGGTTCCATGAATTCGGTGATAGGGGTGAAAACAGATCGAATATGGATGGATAATTGCTCTACAATATTTGTTTTTATATTTTTCTACTTGCGAATACGAATATGAATACGAATACGAATAATGTAGAATACAAATACGGAGCGGATACGAATTGAAACAAATATGATCACGAATATTTCGTGGAACATGAAAACCCCTTAAATTGTTCACATTACAATAACTAAAACAAAGAATTAGTTTATACGGTCAAAATATTCATCAATTCAGTATATATGTACATGTTTACATCCACTCCATAACATATTTTTAGTGTAAAATAACTCAATATGTTCTCTCTTATATGCTTTATTTACCACTTTTGTTTACCTGATATCTATTGCCTACCTCATAAACATTGCATAATACATTATAAAATAGTGTTTTATTAATATTATTTATTTATATGCATAATGATTATGTTTTGGGACTCCCAAGAAAGAATAATGATAAAAGGAGTCATGTTTGGGAAAAATTTAGATAATTATTGGGTGTTAAAAATACTATTAAGACATTTGCACATATTTTTTGGGACATTAAATGGACTCAAATGAAAATATTCACAAATACAAAGTTGTATATCTCATCGAGAGTTACAATTTAGCCTACTCATTTGCCTAATTTGGATTTTGAATGAGAAAATTATGATTTTTGGAAGACAATGCACATGCATCCTTAAACAATATCTCTGGATATCTTGACCAATGTATCTCCGAATATCCGAAGCCGTATTCGTATTTGACGAAAGTGCCCTACCGAATCTGAATCCGTATTCGTTCCCGACAAAAATATTACGTATTCGTTTTCGATCCGACATTATCTGATAAATATCCGAGTCGATAGCATCCGTATTTGAAAATGATCTGGATCAGTCGAAAACTATCTGAATCGTTTTCACCCCTATTCTGTGATAAGTGGTATAGTGCTAGAGGAAAAACAATGGCAATAGTAGGAGGAAAGCGCACATGACCCATTAAGGGCTTGTTTGTTTAGGCTTAACTGGGCCTAAGTCGGTCGTGAGGCACTGAACCGTTCCATTCGCTGAACCACACAGTATATGCGGCCTCGTCTGCTCCCGTCTTCATGAGAGACAAGGTGATGCCTTCTCCCTTAGGGCAAATTTGATATATGTCACTAAGAAACATGCCACTTCGAGATACGCCACTCAGTATATTGAAATTAGAAATATGTCACTCCAGTTTTTTCCACTTTTGAAATTTGCTATTATCTCTATTTTTCTCCTGTTTTCTTTTCTTTCATCTTATTTTCCATCTATTCATTAGTAAACTACCTATTTTGCCCCTCATCTATCTAACTCCATCCCTTCACCCCCTTCTGAATGTGTTCAAACAGAAGTTGAATAGAGCACAACACACGCATCCGAACCAGGGCCATCTCCTAAGCGAGCTCAGACAAGACCGGCGTCTCCCCCGAGCACCCTGCCGATCCCGCCCCCAGTCGGCTGCCGCGTCCCAGCCACGCCTCCCCTGAGCAACTCTCTGGTCTCGGCCCTAGTCGGGCACCATGCGTCCCCCAAGCGAGCTGCAATTGAGGCCGTGCATGCCTCCCCCGAGCTCCTCGTCGGGCCTGACCCCTAGCACGCGGCCGCATATCCGGGCTCGCCCCCAGTTCGGCTGCAGTTTGCTACGACGGTGGCAGTTCTTCAGTGGTACATGCACATGCGTCCACACATAAGTCTAGTGCCAGCAGATTGCTAAGTCCTTTACTGAAGTTGGCTTCACTGTAGTGTAGCTATCTGTTGCAGAGGGGCTTGCTTCATGGGATGCATCCTGTTAGTCATGTATATCTGATTCTTGCAATTAATTTTGCTTGGCATGCTGTTTGCTTCTTGTATATAGCCGTGGAGATGAATGTTGGTGTACCTTGCCTGTTTTGTAACCATCTTCGATTTGTGATCTATATGTTTCAGAGCCTTGTTGGAACATGAAAGCACAAGCAAAATTATTGTTTGACTGCAATTTTCAAACATAAATTTAAGAAGAAAATCTTCCAATATGTTCAGGGATTCTGCATTGCAAGTTGAGTAGCAAAAAATGGCAGGTTATGCATGAATTGGAATGCTGGAGAAAAGCTAGTTTCAGGAACTTTTGCAAGCTTGGAAACACGAATTCAGAAATGACAAGGAACTTTTGCAAGCATGGAGCCCAGTCCTTTACTGAACTTATGCATGAATCTTTATTGGAATCTGACAAGGCTCTACATTGGGAATAACAGATTCAGCGGCGGCCTTCCGGCGTCGGCCACACGGCTCCAGAAGTTCGGCGCGGAGAACAACTTGTTCTCCGACGATATTCCTACGGGACTCGCCGCTGGGATGCAACTACTGCAGGAGCTGGACCTGTCAACCAACCAGGAACCAGCTGTCCGAGGCAACCCCAGCGAGCATTGCGTCGCTCTGTGGCCTGACACAGATGAACTTCAACATGAACCAGCTCACCCGTGAGATATCAGTGGGATTGGGCTCCATGCCGGTGCTCACCCGGCTCGACCTTCTTGCTTCACAGGATGCTGTTGGACTCTGAGTTAGTGCTATTGTCATAATTTGCGGGCTTCACCTGATGGCTTGTGTGTATGGGTTAGCACCAGAAATAGGTGTAACTTTATTTGTTGGGTTTGTGCATGTGTATCCATCCTCTCCAAATCAAGCTATTATACTTGTTGATCCACAACATCATTGTTTCTGTTAGTCCACCAACGATTGTAGATTAACCACCCATTATTATTCAATTAACTCTGCTGATTTCATTAATTATGTATAATTTAATTAATGCACCTGAATTCCAATCACAACTTACTATAATAATCCAACTCCTCTTCTTATTCACTACCTATACCTGATCGGATTGTCAATACTAGATTTCCAACAATTACTGATAATACATCTAAATCCAATTTCAACGGGTAATCATATTCCATGAATCCAACTTGATCAGGTTGTCCAATTAGTTCCACCAACAACTATCAATCAATCGAGCACTATTATTTTGTTAACTCCCTAATTTCATCACTTCTTGGTAATCCAACCAAAGCACCAGAGTTCCAAATATAATTTCCTATACTAATCCAACCTCATTCTTTCTTCAATATCTAAACTCGATCATATTATCAATACAGAATTTTCCACGATTACCGCAATACATCCAAATCCCATTTCATTATTCAATTATATCTAGTAAATCCAACATAACCGAATCATTCGATTAATTTCACAAAATTTACTCATTTATCATGATTGAACCAATTCACCAAAAATTTACACCCTGAATTGCTACGACACTCCAACCGTTCCGTATTTCAATCAATATCCATACTGGATTAATTTCTCATTTCTAACTCTCCAAAATTACTAAAATTCATTTAAATCCGCCAAGATGTATTTCTATAATCCAATCAAGATCTATTTCTATACTCCAACAAGGTATACTTCTATAATCCTACATCAGTATATTGTAGTATCCAACAAAGGCATTTTTATAATCTAACAATAATATATTTCTAATAATCCGATCATGACACATTCTTATAATCCAATAATGATGAAATCCGATAATCCAACTCCAACAATTATATAGTCCCACAATCCAATCTTCAACCATAATCTATCTCCATAATCCAATATCCCTAATTCCAATAATCCAGTAAGTATGTTCATATAATCCCGTAGTCAACATTCATTTCTATACTCAATAATAATCCAACTACTCAATAATCATGTACTCCTACTAATCCAATGTCCATCAATCTAATATTCACAACAATCTATTTCTATAGTTCAACCTTCAATAATCCAATATCCAATATCCAATAATAATATGGTTATGATCCAACATCCAGTATGTAACAATTATCTATTTCTACGATCCCATATCCAACAATTCATTACTCCAGTATCCAATAATAATTTATTTCTCTAATCTAATATCTCACATTGATGCGTTTCTAACAATCCAATATACACAATCGTGTAATCCTTTAATCTGATATTCAACAATCATGCTATCCTTCGTCAGGTGGCAACTTCGACACTTTGCACAATCACGAGCTATGGTAACAAACTGCTATTGGGCTATGAGTTTATGAAAGAATGGGTTGAAAACTCTTGGCCCAGGCGGTTCATATCTTGGTGGTGGTTGCTGCTGGGCTTGTGAGATCTGAAAAGTGTTGGTGATATGCCCTAGAAATGTTATTCTGTTCCTTGAATGAATCATTAGTTCTGAAGATCAACGAGTATGTGACTTGTTGGTGAAACTCTTCGACTTATATGATGTCGTTCTAAAAGTATCCCTGGTCGAATGTCACTGATCGGAACACCAGTGACTCTACGACTAGTACATGTATTGATTGATGATCATGTTTCACCGGTCATGGATATAGGGATATCGAATCAATAATGTAAACACATGTTAGACAACATGGGGTTGGATTGACCCACCTTGAGACACTATAGATATTGTTATGATTCTATGTGTCATTAGTTGGTCTCAAGCAATGATGATGTATAATCCTTAGACCTGAGATCAACATGGTTCCCTACATGTGTAATAACACTCTTAGGGGTTGCCAAACGCCGCTCAGAATCTGGGTAGTTATAAAGGTAGCTTTGGGTATGCTATGAAACATGCGGAGGATGTGACTGGTCGGATATGGGATTTGCCCCTCCTAACATAACAGGAGAGATGTCTCTGGGCCCCTCAAAGTAGTCGGATAAAGAAAGTGCATGACCATGCCACTAGTTGTCGAAGTGTTCAACCACGTAAGGTTATCCGACAACTCGATTGAGAAAGTTTTGAACAGTCCATGGATGACACATTATCTCACCTGAGTTCAAACCAGATATCGTGAGGCAAAGGGAAAATACTAGAGTAAGTTGCTTAGTTCGATCAGATCCAGACGAGTCTTATGGTGATACGAGCAAGTCGTAGACTAATCGAACGAAATCACGAGTGGTGAAACACGATCGTAAGGAGTTACGAATCCGGTCGGACCGAAGTCTGAGTGGTGGTATAAAGATAGGACACAGTCGTAAGTGATGAGGACCTAGTCGTAGATCATATTGCATTAAGGTTCATCCGATATAATTTGTGTGTATTCGGGAATCGTTATGTCCTGCTAGGGACCGCTACAACTCGTGGTCGGAAAGGGTTTCCGAGTCACAACCGATTACACATAAGCCTAACGGGTCACACACTTAATGGGATGGAACAAACCAGTACGAATACGATTCGTTAAATGTGTTCGGATAGGATCCGACACGGGGCACTATATAAGGAGATGCTTGAGGCTAGTTTTGTGTGACAAGAGAGACACGTGAGTTGTTTGCACCGAAACCCTAGCCGCCATCTTCTTGAGAGAGCCTTCCCGTGCGACTTGGTACTAGCACACCAGCGTACGGTTGTTCCTTCTCTGGACGTGTGGATACCGTAGGCGCTCATCGCGGTCATTTATGGCGAGGATGATCCGCGATCTTCGCAAGGAACCGTGGAGGCTGCCTGGAGGAGGCGATCGACTACGAGGGCGTTGGGCGATCATCTATGACCACTACATCGGCGCGTTCATCGTCGGACTAGCCGCTCGACTCTTCTTCTTTTGCCTTTGCGCGTCGGTGGTAATGATCTGTGATCATCTATCTTGTTTGGCTTCTGGTTTACGTGGTAGAAATTTTGATTTGTTGCTAGCGTAGCCTACCAGTATCCCTACAAAAAGGTGGGTTAAAGGGTCGCTGTTGAGGTGATCCATAGGATGGCGGTGGTTGTTGCGGTATATATGGACGAGGTCTATGAGCAGATGGTGGATGGTAGTTGGTTGGTTTCTGGTATGGTAGCAGCTTGAGGTTGACCAGGTGCTGACTTACTGAAGTTCACTGCTGGATTTTCTGTAGACTGCTCTTGCGGCGTGATTCCCAATCTCAATCTCAATTTACGATCTTCGCTTCCTTGACCTTCCACCTTCTTTAGCAATAACTTGAGATAGAGAAGAAAGTATTATAAGTTAACCGCAGGTGACTTGTATTAATCCATACACATAGTGAGCAAATAACACCAAGAAACAAAGAGATACAGAAAGATCCAAATCCTATTCTACCTAAGTCTATCGTGCCCAGTCACGCTCGAGATCCCGTTCTCGAGACCGCCCAGATCCACAGGCCTGGGATTGCTCAGAGCTTGCCTCTGAGTGCGAACCTACACTACCTTGGATCCACGTGCCCAGGTACGCTCGAGAGCTGGCTCAAGTCCACCCAAACTGTAACAGCCCCAAATTAGGATTGTATTTTAAATGTATAAAAGATTAAAAATTTAAAAACTTTTGGTTGTATCTTTTGATCATGCTCATGATTTCCAAAATCTTGTGCACAATTTTAAAAATTTGGAGATTGTATCAAAGTTTGTGTTGAAATTTTAAACTTTTAAACTTAAATTCCATTTCTATTGGAATTCCAGAAAAATATGTGAATGAAAGTTTCCAAAATAATTTATTAAAATACTATATTATTTATCTTGATTAATAGTTATTTTTACCAAATTTTTGAAGTCATTTTACCTTCACTAAAATTCAAATGAAATTCCAAATGCAGATTTGAAAACAATTTAATTCTAACAAATTTTAATATAGAAAGTGGTTGAAATTATTTTCCTAAGTCCCTTGTGAATCTCAGAGTGTCCACAAAAATTTTCAGGATTTTTAGAATTTTATTTCTACCTCAATCGGCTAGTCAAACTTGTACATTTTTGGTCAACAATGAAATCCTAAAATCCTAACACCTCACTCTGGGTGGGCCCCACCGAGAGGTTCTTCCTCCACCGCGCCCTTCGCGCCAGCAGCTCGCACAGGACACGCGCCCTGCGCCGGCTCCGCCGCCATGCGCGCCACCGAGGTCATCGCCGGTTTTACCACACGCCAGCGGTTTTCACCTCTCGCGCATCGCCGGCGGCGCCATGCCCAGCTAGCCTTATTGCCCTATCCTCTCCCCATCACTCCACCACCAAGCCCATGCCGGCGTCGCCCTCGGTGTTCTCTGCGCCTCCTTGCCATTCTCCGCCCTAGCCTATTTAAGGTCACCGAGCGAGCCTATGCATCCTCTTCACACCCCAAGCCATTTCCCGACCTCTCCTTCCCATTCCCCTCCATCTCCAGTCAAGCAGCGGCGAAGAAAGCATAGTGCCCGCGCCGGCCGCTGCCTTGGCATTGCCGGTCAGGCTGGCTGTGGTGAGCTCATTGCCGTGACAGCGTCACGGTGTGCCACACATCATAAGGAGTAAAACCCCTCTGACAATTTGATGGATTCCCCACCGAGGAACCCCACAACCGGCTTCTTCCCCACGGCCGGCCAAATCCGTCGCCTCCATCGCCGCGTTTTCTCCGGCGATCCCCGGATCAATTCCCCTCTCCGTGAGCATCTCCTAACCTCACCCTACTCTACCCCATCACTCACTTGTGCCTCTTTCTCTCCAGGACCGCCGCCACCATTGGAGCGTCCCGCGCGCCGCCGATCGGCGTCGCCGGGCGCCTCGACCACCTCGGCTCCTCCCAATGCACGGCATGGTCCGGTACCCCATGGATGCCCATGCTCCCTCCGGTTTCTCCTACTCCATCCCACACCGTCGCCCCCTTTTCCGTCCATGGCCGGCCGCCGTGTGCGATTGCCGCGCCACCACAGTGCCGCCCAAATCACAACTCCGTCTCCTCTAGCCTCATTGACCCCCTGGCGACCCATTTTGGCCCTCGCCACCGCCTCGCCGCAGCTCCACCGCTGGCGACCACTCAGCCCCATTTCTGCCCGAGCCACTCCTCTGTTTTCTCCTTTGAGCTTTCCTGCGGCTGACAGTGGGGCCCACTCCCTTAATCCAAACTATTTGCTATGTCAATCTAATTAGGTCATCTTGATTGGTTTAGCAAAGTTGAAGATTGAGTTTTGAAAGGAGTTTAGGCTTGAGCTCTCTGAAGTATTGTTTCTGTGATTGTCAGTAATTTGAAAAACAGAGAAAGATGTTGGTTTAGAGGTATTGTCAGATGAAAAATGGTTGTGTTAGCAAACCCATTTTCTAGACCCCCTCAATCTTCCTGCTAACTAGTGTGATAAATGTCATCCAGGACTCACTTTTGAAGTAGCTAGTCCATTAGTAGAGTGCGAATGGAATAACATTTTTTTAGTTAGCTTGTCTTTGTTGTAGGTTTTAGGAAGCTGTAATCGAGAAGTCAATCTTGTCTTTAGACCTTTGGCTTAGTTGTTGCGATTATTGGGAAGGTTAGTTAATTGTTTAGTCATTTGGGCTTTTACCTTCAAAGATCTTTCTAAGCTCAAAACCGATTTGAGTAAGTTTATTAGGAGAAGCTTGTTGTCGAGCAGTGAAAGCCTTTAGGCATCCTTTGAGCTTGATATAGGGGTTAGCTAGTTTCATCTTTGTCATCGACTTTTTGCAAATCCATTCCAGTAGATGGATAGTAGTAGAGGATGGTAGGTTGATTAGTACCAAAGCAGTGGATTAGCGGGATGATCATCTAGTAGCATTCTTTTAGCAAATTACTCCTAGCCGAGTTAAGTGGTGGTTGAATTAAGCAATTAGAGCCCACATGAAATCATCAGTAATCAAGATAGAGTAAATTAGGATCAGGCTTCAGAATAGTCTAGAGGATAATTGAACAATTAGCTCTAGATATTTCAGTAGATGTGTTATGCAAACTTCTACCTCAGTAGGGGCCCCTCTACCCAGCTTTTCAGTGGATATTGCAGCTCTCTCGTGTATATGCGTGTATGGCGGTAGGTCCACCTCTATCTCTCAGATCCTCTTGGTGTAGTTGTGTAAGTGGGGTTGCAGGGCATTAGATAGTTAATAGTAGCAGCTGGTAATGAGCCGATAGCATAGAGTTCATCAGTATAGAAAATTGGTGCATGAGTATGTTAACTAGAATAATTAGTAACTAATTTAAGTAGATTAGTAGTTTGTAGATCATTAATTGGCAGATTATGTTCTTGTAGTAGCAGTCATTGAGAAAATCTATTGAATAAAATGATAATTAAGTGAATGGTTAGGCTAGAATAGTTAGTTAATTAAAATGTGGTAATTTGCTGCTTAGCTAATGGATGTGCACTCAATCACCATCAAAAACTGTCGAAAGAATGATATATAAGAGAATTGACTTTTGACTGTATGATTATCGTGAAAATAAGTGAGTTTGGAAATATCAGTAATAAGAAATCCTGTATAATTTAAATAATCTCCGAATCTGCTAATTTGTTGTTCCTGAATTCATGATCTATCTTCTGTGTTTTTGATTTTTTTTAGATACCTTTTGGCATTCTGGTGTTTATTCGTTGTTTTTCGCTTTGGCAGTTTTTACCGTTAGATGACGTCGATTATCGAGAGTGATCCTCTGCAGCAAGTCGAATATCTCACACAAAGCAAAGGCAAGCAGTTTGATCATATCCAGTTCATTCCCATTATTTTCAAGTCTAATATTTTGTTTAACCTGTAGGTATGCATGCTTTTGTGTCAAAGTAATTTTGTCGATTAGAGGTAGTTAATCCCATTGCATGGTTGCCCTAAAAATTGTTCACCCCTGCCACTACCTTAGGAATATTATTCTCTTGGTGAATTAGAGCCGGTGAATGATTTAGGGCCTTTTATTTGTATTCTGATATGATGCTTAGCCATGCTTAGATACCGGTAGAATTTGGCGGTTATCGACTTAGTCGATAACTTTGATCACACAAAAATTATTATAACCTTATGATTCAGCACTTTTGCCTTGTTTAATTGTGAAAAACTAAAAACTAAAAACAAAATGATTTCACGAGCACAATGGTAAGATGGTGTGATTCTTGGGTGTGGTGGAATGGTGCAGAGGCGATTAAGGACCGAACATCTTGTGAGTATCACATTATCCAGCATTTCAGCGTGCTAACCACACTAGAGGTATGGGACCTCTCTTGACCTAGTACTTTGGCGTGTATTGGCTCGGGTCGCGAGGGGTCGCGGGAGGGATGGAGGTGGGAGCATGGTAGTTGTCCAAAAGCTTTATCCCGAGTGGGTAGTTGTCTTTTGGCTTTACCATGTAAGCGTATGGATTTCTATCCATACTGGCGGCTCGTAGTTAATACACAATATTGGAAAACGTCTTGTTAGACTTAGCGTGCTCGCATACCAAAGGAAGTATGCTAACCGTGGGTGGTGGAAAGGCGGTCTAAAGTGTGGTGCAGATGGTACACCTGCGAGGTTAAAAACTATTCGAATAGCCTCGCCCTAGGTGATGGACACGCTTGGGTAAGCTTATCAAGAGTTAGACTACAACCTTTTAATTAAAACTTGATGGGTTGGTATGAACGGGTGTTCATACTATTGTTGTGATGGCCATTGGGTTGGTCATCTCGGGATGTCTTTTATGTCACTACTTCTTTGTATCATTGCTATTTACGCAAATAAAATTGAATTGTTAAAGCGCTTTCAAACTATTACAGTATTGCCAAAGAAAACTTGCTTTCTGCTAAAAGTAAGTCGAGCCCCTCCACTTAAATAAAGCTGCATGTAGTTAAATTATAGTTCATTACCCTTACACGTCGGTCTTGCGGGTACAAAGACAATCTTTGTACTCGGTGCTTTGCTTTATGTTTTGTTGCGAGAGAAAGAAGGTGAGCCCCAAGGGCTTCCCTTTTGTGAGATGTCTTTGGGTTTGACGACTAGCTTAGCGGCGGTTGGTTGCCTTGTGGGTAAAGGCACACTAATTGGCTCTTTTATTTATTGCCATCTTATGGCTTTTGCTTCCGCTGTGTAGTTTGTTATTTTATCTTGTAAGTTCTTTCTTTTGTATATTGAAGTTTTGATATTGTAACAGCTCGTATGCGGAATTGATGCATAATTTTGTAGCAGGGTGTGTATATCGTGCAGGAAGTATACATATCTCGAGGCTTGGTTTATTTGAATTGTGATGCTAGGGTCAATGGAAGGCTAAGCATTACAAGTCGAATAAACCGGGGTCCTCACAAAGTTGGTATCAGAGCTGTACTGACCGTAGAAACCCCTAGCTTTGTCGTCATTAGGTACGCTAGAGCTGCACGCTCGGAGTGCCACGAACCACTTGTTCGGGAAATTGAAGTGCAGAAGTGGGATAAGCCATCTTTTTACACCGTCAGCCATTCTTTACTTCCCTTAAGTAGTTATCGATTACTTTAAGATGCTGACAGGTCATTCTAGTGGTATAGATGAAAAGGTAAGAAGCTAATGGGTATGGCCCATACTTATCCCGAGATTGGAATAACAGGTCCACGCCAGAGTTCTACTCCATGCCTCTAACCCCGACATGCAAACTTATGACCTTATATTAATACCCCTTCGCCTATAGCCTTCAAATCCTCTATCCTATGTCTAATTGCTAGCCTGACAAATTATTTAGCAGGAACTAACAACACGAATCTTATGACGAAGCACACGCTTCCCCTGCACTCTCTCGAACGGAAGACTGAACCTCAACTTTCTGCGACGGAGTGGTTCTACGTTAGTAGGAATGTCACCATTAAGAAGAGGTAAGCTTTTTAACATACTAATTTTGAAAGGATACTGGAAGTAGAAATTGACGTTGAGATAAGGATTAATAGAATACTTAGTGCCATATAGCGAGCAAGAAAAGCACATCTAAGTTCTTGCTACAATTTCTATTTTATTAGCGTGGCCCGATCTTATTGCTCTGATACCACCTACGACGCCCCGTGTCATTACCCCAGGGGTAATCACACTTAGGCATACGGATTACTATTCGTTTACCCAGTAGAACACTGCTCCAACGAATAGTAAGCCTTTACCAGAGTTAGCGTAGTAGAACAATAAAATAGAAACTGTACTTTCTATTCCAGTTAGCCACGCAAGGCTAAGGTTCTTACATAGTAATTTACTAAATCCCTTCGCCGCCTTTCTTGATCCATCGATCTTCTACTCGTCCCACGAGCATAACAGGACATCCACTTCGCGCGGCTTCTCGAACCGATGACCCCATCACCAGGGACCTTCCTGGTACCTGCAAGTCCTTCGTCCCACGCGGGATAGTTCCCGGCCGGACTAGGATCTACAAAGGAGAATACTAGCAAGGTTGAGTACAAATTAATGTACTCAGCAAGCATTAATAGAAAAATACACTGTATGACTCATATCTGTTCTTTTCTTCATTTTCTAGCTCATCTCTTTTCCGAAAATAACTCAATAAAACATTAGGTGGCAAAATTTTATTCTGAAAAGACTACTAGTCACTTGGAGAGAGGAAAGACCCCTAGCGGTTCCCGTAGACTCCAATCCAGGAGTCTGGCATGAATTCTTGATTTGATATAGCACTGCGCAGGCTTATACCACTTTACCCATAACTATTCTGAGCTCTATATGAGCTAGGTCCATCACATTTCCTTTGATGCGACTTCGAGTTCGAATACGAGCGTTTTCCAAGTTACGTGATTAATTTCTCCACCCATTACTTTCGTCGGTCTTGCCACCGCCACCACCGAAGTTCGGGTAATGTTGGTTGGGCAGATTCATCCTCTCGCACCCAACACTCCACCTAGCGCTATAGCGCTGCTTCTTTCTTTACACTCACATATATACTTACCCATTGTGAGAGCATAATTACGAAAGGGTAGCATTTTCTCGCTGTCAAAGCAGGAGAATGGTTGGTACTCAAATCTGACATCCGTAGAGCAAGAGTGTTGTTGATCCTTATATTTTAACCATATGTAAAGGGGTCCCACCTCTTGCCCTCTTTCATCCTTGCACCGGGCCCCCTTTACCAGCCATATATTACATCATCTTTCATTTCATTCATTACTCATCATATCATATCATTTCCTTTCTTTCCTTTCTTTCATCATCATCAACATTAAATTATTTGAGTTTTGAGAAATAGTTTTAATGCAATAAGTATATGATATAGTAATATACAGTTTACAGTTAAAATAGCTAGATTCATGTTTAAGAGGATCGCTTGCCTTCGTAGAAGTAGGAAGGGTTGGTGCCGCGAAATTACAGTCAAATTGCTCACATCGGTCTCTGGTTCGTCATCTGTAGTAAATTGGCAGCACGAATAATAATATAAGTAAATATATAGTTGATTTGAGTGATAATAGGAATACATAAGTTAGTGGCGACTACAAGTTAGCACATTTTTATTAACTAAAACCTTTTTCGAGACCTAAGCTAAGTTAGCACTCCCCAAAAAGTCGCATCGCCCTACTGTCTACACGCACTGAAGTTGAAAACCCGAGGTTCCACTTAATTCCACAGGATTAAGCAGCTAACACCTAAGAAAAAGACACTAACAGCAACAACTACTCTAGAACCTAATCAAAATATTAATACTCTCCCTAAACTTAGGGTTCTAACCCTAACTCCTCACCCTAACCTTAATCCTACTCTAACCCCTCTCTCTCCCTTCTTACTCACCCTCGGCCGGCCCAACCCACACACGCACACCACTCCCATCTTTCCCCCAAAGCCAACTCTTCTCCCCCAATTACCTGACGCCGCCGCAAGGGACTCTCCCAGCTCCCTTCACAACCACCGCGCCCTACTCAGCCCAGCCCGGCTCAGCTCCGGCTTCAATTGCTTCCTCCTCCCGGCGCGGCCAGAGGCCCGCGCCGCCACGTACTTCCTCGGCTCTGCCGCCGTCGCCAACACCTGCTCGGCCCGGCCTGACCTCACCGGCACCGCCTCTGCTCTTTCCTCACCGCCGGCTCGGTGTAAGATCGAGGAGGCTGACTAGAGAGGGGGTGAATAGGCGTTTTAAAACTTCTATGCGCTAAAACCGATTTCTAATGCGGAAGCTTATAACAAATACGGTTTTGCACAATTAAAGCCTAAATCAACTAGGTTCAACTAAATGCACCTACAATACAAGTCTATTGATAATAATCAATCAAGCATGAACTTGTAAGCAATTCAATTTAAGCAATGTAAATGATACTATTGCAATCATACACAATGAATAAGCAATTTAATACAAGATATATAAATTTGCACAATGTAAAGCAAGCATTCATACACAATGAATGTAAATGCAATAGTAAGGCAATAGAGATCACACCACAAAGACACGTCGATGTTTTACCGTGGTGTTCGGACACTTGCCGGTCTCCCCTAGTCCATGTTGAGGGAAACCCAAACCAATTGGGCCGGCTCCACAAATTAAGCCTTCCTCCGAGGTATCAACACCTCGCTCCACTAGGGTTACTCTTACTCCACTCTGGAGATGGCGAGCACCAAGCCACTCTCAAACACCGGGCCTTCTCACAAGCTTCACTTGAGAAGATCACCGAACCACGACGCCTCCACGCCGTCTAGGTGTCGGCAAACACCAAGAGTAATAAGCCAAGCCCCTTGCTTGACTCCCACTGAGTGCAACACATGCACAATTGGATGCTCAATCCGATTCTAGTTGCAACACATGCAACTAGAACTTCTCCCTTTTGCTCACAAGGTGCAACACATGCACTATTGAGTGGAGAAGCTCACACTAGCTCAAGTGGGTGAAATGGGATGCCAAGGGTTGCCTCTCAACCGGCCAAGGGGGTATTTATAGCCCCCACAACAAAAACTAGCCGTTGGGAGCTGAAATCAGCAAAAACTAGTCACATTCTGACATTGGTGCGGTACTACCATGATTATACGGCGGTACTACGCTCTGTGGTACTACCACTATTATAAGGGCGATACTACCGCAACCTAATTTTCAGCACAGACGACACTCGGTAAAAAGGTCATAACTTTTGACTCCGATGTCGGAATTGAGTGATCTTGGACTCTATTGAAAGCTTATTCAGAGGGCTACACAACCCACCTATTTGATTGATCTCAAACACATTTGATCAAATCAAAAAGCTCAACTCAAAAGAGCCACTACCATGGTCTAAGTCCAAAGAAATAGCAACACACAATCTTAGACCATGTCAAGGGAATACACATGAATCTTAACCATTTGCAAAACACATTTGCAAACTTAGATCATGCCACAAGGAGTAGGTACATGGACTTCAATCATTTGCAAAACACATTTGCAAAGCATAGTCACATGTTACAAGGATTAAATGCATGAGCTTCGGCTATTTGCAAAACACATTCGCAAATAATAGCATCATGCCACGATGAGCTAGAGCAAGCAAGATTGAGCTATCAACACATGATGAGACTCAAGCTACTAGACAAGACCCCTCTTAATAGTACGGCAACCTATACTAGCAATCCGATCTTCCAACCAAACACCAAGACCGGTAAAATACTAGGAACACATCCTTAGCCCTAGCTAGTCATACCTTTGCCTTGATCACCCACTTGAAGCTTGATGACTCACATCCTTGCTTCATGTCCGGGTCATCGTCTTGATTTGCATCAACCCATGATGCATCTTTTACTTGACCTTAATCAACACATGATGAGTCTTCTCTTGACTCGATGATCAACTCATGATCATCTCTTATTCGAGATCTTGATATGCATCAACACATGATGCATCATCTTCTTGAACCTTGACTTGATGACAATCAACTCATGATGCCATCCAAAGTCTTCATCACCCTGGAACATAACCTATTCATCCAACTCATGAAAAATGTTAGTCCCACAATGTCATTAACATTAATTAACAAGATATACCTGCATAAATGCTTCTAAACAAGCCATTACTGACAGGTGCGATATTACCGCCAACTAGCATCAGGTAATACCGCTCTCCGGTAGTACCGTTTCTCAGATGCGGTACTACCGATTTCCAGAGGCTCGAGAAATACAGAAAAATACCTTCTCTGGAATTTACATACCGCCACATAACAAACGGAACAACCGGGTTGCGGTAGTTCCGTCAATATATTTGCGGTCATACCGCTACGCGGTAGTTCCGCCACATGAACTCCGGTACTACCGCACATCGGTAGTACCGCTTACCAAATGCGGTCATACCGATTTCCACTGAAATCCTTTCAGAAGCTTTTCGAAATGCAATGCATGACTCTTTTGTCTTGAGCCATGTCAATCTTTTATCACCTTTGCATTTCCTTTTCATGTCATCATTCAAACTTGAGGACTAAGCCTTGAACACATCTTAGCACATGCATTAGTCCCGCAACACAATTGCAAATAATTGAATATAAAGTAACATAAGTATATATGAACTACACAAGTTATATATACCAAGAGTATATACGAACTACAAGTTGTATATACTAAATATGAGTGTATACGAACTACACAAGTTGTATATACTCATATGAATATATTAACTACACAAGTTAAATATATTCAAAGATATATTTCAAAGTAAAGATCCTTAATATATGTGGAAAGAGAATATGGATCAATACTAATGAAACCACAAAATATAGAATGAATTCCCCCTAAATGTGTGCATATACAAATGTGTAATGGAAACATATGCACATATCCAAGTTAACCTTTTTGGTGGAGTTTAACCTATATTTTGGATCCGAGGAATGCAACAAGATATAATAGGAAGAAGTAGAATGCATACCTCTTGTATTTTCATCTTTATATCCAAACAAGACTAAGCAATAGATAATCAATAGAACTGTTAGTCTCACAAATAGATTTGTCATTAATGAATACATACCTGTTTGGATTTTTACTTTTATATCCAAGCTGAGACTAAACATGATATAACAATAAGAGTGTTAGTCTCACAAGTGTATTTGTCATTAATGAATACATACCTATTTGGATTTTTACTTTTATATCCAAGCTGAGACTAAACATGATATAACAATAAGAGTGTTAGTCTCACAAGTGTATTTGTCATTAATCAATACATACCTGTTTGGATTTTTACTTTTATATCCAAGCTGAGACTAAACATGATATAACAATAAGAGTGTTAGTCTCACAA
Organism: Ampelocalamus luodianensis; assembly: GCA_036346255.1. Classification (NCBI taxonomy): domain Eukaryota; kingdom Viridiplantae; phylum Streptophyta; class Magnoliopsida; order Poales; family Poaceae; genus Ampelocalamus; species Ampelocalamus luodianensis. The sequence continues at coordinate 68,240,025 of CM070628.1, forward strand.
GTGTATTTGTCATTAATCACCAAAATACTTCATTAACACATAATGGCGGGTCTAGATCCTTCACTCGGCCTACGGCCGCCGGCGCTCTACTCGGCGCCACTAGCTACCCGGCTCTCTCTCCCACTCTACTCCCTTCCTCTCCTGATCCAACTTGCTTAATGCTGAGATGACTTTGATTTATGATGATGCTCATGCATGTGGGAAGTGCACTGATGGGGACTTGATCTTCATGTAGGTATGCATATGCGGCTGTTTGATGATGGGGGAGTTAGGAGGCTTGGTGGACAAGATGAAAACCACCAGGATCTACTGAGGTTTACACCCATTTCCCTCTTCATCTATCTCTCTTCTCAGATCCCTCTCTTGCTCTGTGATTGATGCACTGAGATGAATGGATACTGGAATGCTCAAAATGCTAAAGTAGTTCACTTAGGAGATGAGCAGCAAAGTGGGTGTGAGAAGGGGCATGGAAATGGTTTACCTGCAGGTTTTGGGGGTTTGGGTTGATCTGGGGTTGTGGCTGATGTGCTGGTCGGTGGTGGTGACGATGGTGCTGCCGGCAGTGAAGAGGTGGTCGATTTCCTGCTGGTCCTTGCTCTCCGGCTTCTTCCTCTACTTCCTCCTCTCTACTCCTGTTGGGTTCTGGGTTGGGGAAGAAGATGGCAGTCAGAAGCCTCTTTGGTGCTCTCTTCTTCTCCCCTTGAGTGTGGCTTGCGGGCATGATGGGTAGATCTTGAGCACCGCTTGGTGGGTCTTGCTCCTGGTTCTTGGCTTGCTCTTGGCCTTGGCTGTCGCTGGACTCCCCTTCTCCTTCGGCTCCTTGCCTCCTTCTCTGGTTGCTCTCGTGGTTTGTGATGGTGATGAAATGGTGGGTGATGGTGAGGCTTGTGCTCTGTGGGTGAGCTGAATGTGGCTCTCGGCCAGGGGGGATGGCTCACAGGGAGAAATGACTTGATGGGGTTTTCTAGCTGCTCTAATGCCTGGTGGATGCTTGACCTTGATGCTCGCAATGGGGAGCTTACCTTGCTGCCTTCGGCTGGGTTTGAGAAAGGGGAAAGCAGGGCTAAATACCGATTCTTCGCTACGCGATTAGGTCTAAAAGCGCGGCTCTCACCGGTGCTCACCACGCTCGACCTTTCGTCGAACCACTTTCCGTGCATCATACCGTCTTGGGATCGCTAAAGGTTAACCGACTTAACTTGTCATCCAACCAGCCACCGGCGAGGTCCCGGTGGCGCTTCGCCAATGCCACCTATAACCAAAGCTTAGTGGGCAATCCGGGCTCATGTACCGCACGCCGTCGTTGGGAACCTCGCGCGCGCGCGCTCATGCGTGACTAAGTCATCCGACCGCGTATCACGGGTCTCGCATGGGCCTCCTCGCCGCCGGTGCCACGCTCCTCATCATCATCGCGACGCTTGCCTTCTTCGTGGTTCGTGACATCAAGAGGTGGAAGTGGCTCGCGTTGACCGAGGAGGCTCGAAGCTTACCCTTTCCGGCCCCTTGACTTCGGGCGAGGCCTGCAGGCCGCGCGGTCTCGCCGACGCGAACCTCATTGGCAAGGGTGGATCGGGGCGCGTGTACCATGTCGCGTACACCAACCGGAGCGGCGGCGACACGGGAGGCACTGTGGCTGTGAAGCGCATATGGACCAATGGGAAGATGGACAAGAACCTGGAGCACGAGTTCGAGTGGGAGGCGGATATCCTCGGCCACGTCCGATGCGTCTACTGTGCTCGATTCAATTTCTGTTTGAGAACATTCAGAAGGGGCAGAAGGGACAGAGTTAGATAGATGAGGGGAAAAATAGGTAGTTCACTAATGAATAGATGAAAATAAGAGGAAAAAAAAAGAAAATGAAAGAAAAGTAGAGATAATAGCAAATTTCGAAGAACGAAGAAACTAGAGTCGCATATTTCTAATTTCAATATACTGAGTGATATATCTTAAAATAGCATGTTTCTCAGTACATATATCAAATTTTGCCTCAAACCTCGCCTCCCAAGTGGATGCGAGAACTCTGAGTGGAAGCTGCAGACTAAGGTATTCCCAATCCCTACTTTCTTGTTGTTGCCCCAATCTTCTATTGATCCTTTCACTAGCAAGCGATCGTGGTTCTGGGCGTGGAATTGTGGATCTTGAATTCTTTCAGAATCACGGCCTCCTCCTCTGCCAAGTAGATCCCAGTTCTTTCTCTTCTCCCTAATGTAGTTCAGTGTGCCACATATCTGTCTTCGTGTTTGCTCGCGCCATATGCCCCTGATCTGATCCCATCTCGAGCCTAGATAGATGGCTTTTTGGCTATGCAGCCTCAAGAGGATCAGGGGAATATTGAAAGAACATGTCTTGCAGAATCGAAGCACAGACCATGGACCATGGTGCAATGGATGTGCTTCTAGACATATTGGGCATGCATCCGCAACCCGCCTTTGCTTTGCTTTGCTTGCTCCCATGGAGATTTGGGTGATTTAGGGTGGGGGCACTGGTTTTGATGGACCCATTAGGACTCCCAAATCGCACCATGCTAGCTTGGTCAAATATTTGTGTTTGAGCCAATCCGGGATGATTTGTAGATCAGCACGAGGATATAATTGGCATGCGCTCCTTGTATTGATAACTAGGATAGTCTCGTTGCCTGTTGTTCAAGCTACATCAAACTATTGTATGACACCACTCAAGATATGGAAGAAGACTCTTTGTCGTAGCAAAGCAAGAGACCAGACAGTAGAAACAAAGGGACCCCCCGGTATCAGAAGAGGGATCGAAGGATCCTTGAGAGGGGGACCAGATGAAAGGAATAAATGTGTGGTAATTGTCCTGAAAATCCAAAATCTGGGCCATTACATGGGTGAGGGAGGCTATTTATAGCCTTCCGACCAGGTACATGAGATTATGGAACTACTCTCGAACAGGACCTACGCCCATAGAGGTTGCAAGGACGTTTCCCATCCCTACGCATAGGCCTTGGCTCACGGTGGATCCTCCTAGCCTTGGTCCACCAGGTTGGTGCGCTTGGTCTACCGATGCTTCTGCCCTGGGTTGTATGCGGGGTCCCCCGGGGCGAAGTGCTCTGAACACCCATCGTCTCTCCTCGAGGTGGCCCGAGGATTCCTGGCTTCTGGACTTCATGTGGCTCGCCGACCCTTTGGGATGCTTCGGCGATCCTCCGAACCAACCCCGAGGTTACGGCCGACGCCCTCGGGGGAGGGGCCTCTTTGGGCCTACGTGGCCTTCGGACCCCTTAGGGGTCCTCGCGTGGCCTTCAGGCCTGCCATCGTGGGCCTCATCCCGTGTTGTTCGTCGGGTCATGGGTGCGGTGGGCTGCCCTTACGACAAGCCCCTCGCGGTTGAGGTACTGCTTCATCATGGTTGAAACCGCACAATGTCCCCGGAAGGTCCAGGCACACCATCCCCTTTGGCCTGGCGAAGTGTTCGGGTGATGGGCCCGTGCTTCAACAGCTGGTTGGCTCTGCAGGTGTGGTCGCATATTAGTTTTACGTGCCATAAATAGCGCCGGTTTGCATTGGTGCTGTCTCTGCCCCTTCGGCTTTTTACATTTCTCTAAGGATAAAATTTTCAGAGGCTTTTAACATTCCATGTGTGGTCTAGCTATTGTCCTTTGGGCGTTGCAAGGTAGTAGGAGTCCGCCCTCGTGCTGCGAGTGATGATGTAAGGCCCCTCCCACTTGGACTCTAGCTTGCCCAAGGTCGTGGGGTTTGTGGCTCCCTTGAGGACCATGTCACCTGCCTCTAGAACACGGGTCTTGACCTTCCTGTTGTAGGCCTGGGCGACCCTTGCGGTGTACTTTGCCATGGTTGATATGGCTTGTACGTGGTGCTCCTCCAGGAGGTCGAGGTTGACCTCCCAATCTGCGGGGTTGCTGCCCTCCATTGATCTGAGGGACTTTGCCACGAATTCCTCGGAGGTCATGGCTTCGTTGCCGAAAAGGAGTTTGAATGGGGAAAAACCTATGGCCCTTGTTGGTGATGTGCGCAGTTCCCATAGTGCCTTCTGGATCTTGTCAGGCCATAGGCCTTTAGGCAAGTCGACCAGACTCTTTATTAGCCCCGTAAGTAGATTACCATTGGCTCGCTCGACCGCTCTGTTGGACTCTGGGTGTCCAGTGGAGGCGAAGCATACTGTTATGACTATGTTCTGGCAAAATGCCCGAAATGAGGCTGAGTCAAACCGACTGCCGTTGTCGGTAATGAGGTCTCGTGGCACACCATAGCGGCAGATGCTGTTCTTCCATGCGAATCGCTGCGCTGCTGCGACCATGATCTTGGCAGCTGGTATGGTTATCAAGTCGTCGACTAGTCGACAAGTCGCCGGAGAACAACCGACTGGAGGCGCCGACTTGACTTGCGTCGGCAAGTCGGGCGACTGGTCAACTAGTCGTCGACTTGCCGGTCGACTAGTTGACCAGTCGGAGGCGAGTCGGGTGACTGGGACGTGGGGCCCGACTGTCAGAGGCAGTGGCAAAGAGCTAAAGAGGCAAGAGGGAGCGAGTGAGGGAGTGATGTAGGGCAATCGGGGCTCACGCGTGACTCCAGATCCAGTCGCCGCCGTCCTCAGAGGAAGCTCCCACCACGTCGCTGGCCTTTGTCGCCACCACGCTGCCGGCCTTCGTCGCCATCGCCCTCTCCCTTCGTCGGAGGCTCACAGCAGCAGCTCCCTTCGCCTGCGGGAGGAGGTGAAAGCCGCAGCTCCCGCCGCCCCAGCTTCCGCTGCCCTCGGCCACCGTCCCACCTGCCGCTCCAGTTACGGCCCTCCCTCCAGGCCTCTCCCTCCATCCCGGTTCCCCTCCCTCCCGGCCTCCACCTCCATCCCCGGCTCCCCCTCCCTCTTGGCCTCCACCTCCCTCCCGGCGGCGACCAGACCTCCCCACTTCCCCCTCCCTCCCAAGGGCTCGATGTGGATCCGGCGTCAGGGAGGTGGAGGCGAGCTTGATGTGACTGGCGGTGAGCTCCCTGCCGCCTTCGCCATCACCCACCCTATCGCCGTCACCGTCGCCCTCTGCTCCCTCTCCCCGTCGCCCTCCTCTGCTCCCTTGGCTGCGTGGTGTGTGTGGCTGTGTGTGGGTGGGTGGGGTGGGGTGTGATGTGTGTGTGGGGCTGTGTGGTGTTGTGGTGTGTGGTGTGTGCGTGATTGTGTGTGCTTGCTGTGTGTATGCTGTGTATACCATATAAACAGTACCTGTCGACTAGTCGGCCGACTAGTCGACTAGTCAGCAAGTTGGTCCCTAGAGAGTAGTGTCGACTTACCGACTTAATAACCTTGGCGGCTGGTTCGGCCTCCACCCATCTAGACAAATATTCACTAGCAATGAAGGCGAAGCGGAGGTTGCCCTTGGCCGCTGGGAATGGTCCGATGAGGTCGAGGCCCCAGCGCGCGAAGGGCAAGACTGGAGGCAGAGGCTGTAGTGGGACTACTGGTGCCTTGGGGTTTCGGCCGACCCACTGGTAGCCCTAGCTGCGCTAGACTAGGTACTACGCGTCTCAGAGGGCTGTTGGCCAATAGAAGCCTTTGTGGAATGTTTTTGCCACGAGGCCGCGGGGTGCCTGGTGTGTGCCACACAGTCCCTCGTGGATTTCCCTTAGGAGGGACTGACCCTCCCTCCAGGATACACACAGTAGGAGTGGGCGCAGACGCCCCCTTTGTACAACTGGCCACTGACCATGCGGTAGTTTCTTGCTCAGTGCCGGAGGTGCCTTGCTTTGGCAGCGTCTTCGGGCTCTTCACCAGCGAGGTATTTGATGATAACGTCTCGCCATTCGGTCTCATCAATGAGGAGCACTTGGCGCTCGGCCTCGTGTGGTTCGGGTGCCGCCCTTTGTGCTTCGGGCGCAGACCCTTGTGCTTCGAGTGCGGCCCATGGGGCCCTTAGTATTTCGTAAAATACTAAGGGCGGAGGGCGTTCGCCGGAGCTGGCAATTTTGCGAGCTTGTCTGTTGACCCGTTGCTGCCTCTTGGGATGGTTTGGATGGTGATGCCAAGGAAGTGCTTCAAAGCCGCCCGTACTGCTGCTAGGTATCTGGCCATTTCGGGGTCTCTGGCCGTGAAGGATTTGTCTAAGTGGCCCGCCATGAGGTGGGAATCGGTTTTAATGATGATGCGCTTTGCTCTCAGTGCTTTTGCTTTTCGGAGGCCTAACAGTAGTGCCTCATATTTCGAGGCGTTGTTCGTTGTCGGTAAGTCAAGGCGGGCGGTGTGGGAGAGGCTTCGCCCGTTCGGGGTGGCCAAAATGGCCACTGCGCCGGCTCTCGCGGCGCACCATGATCCGTCGGTGTACATCATCCATGGCACTTCGATCTTGTTCGTTGGCTGCCCTTCGATTTGCGAGGTCCATTCGGCAACGAAGTCGGCGTGGGCTTGCGACTTGATGGCCGTTTGCACCACGAAGGTGATGTCGAAGGGCGCCAGCTCGGCTGCCCACTTGCCTATTCGGCTCGAGGCGTCTTTATTCTGCAGCATTAGTGCTAGCAGGTAGGATGTTGGAACTGTGATGGCGTGTGCGAGGAAGTAGTGCCAGAGGTTTCGTGAGGAAATGAGCAGGGCATATGCCAGTTTTTCCATCTCCGTGTATCGGGTCTTGGCACCTTGGAGGGCCTCCGAGACGTAGTACACGGGCCGCTGTCCGTTGCTTTCTTGGACGAGGACTGCGCTTACCGCCGACGAGGAGGCGGCAAGGTACAGTAGCAGCTCTTCGCTTGGCCTTGGGCTGGTGAGGCTTGGCAGCTGGGTGAGGTATTGCTTGAGGTTGCGGAACGCCGTTTGGCAATTCTCTGTCCACCGGAACGGCTCTGCTCCATGGAGTGTTTTGAAGAATGGTAGTGCCCGCTCTGCGGAGCGGGAGAGAAAATGACTGAGGGCTACGAGGCGGCCTGTCAGCCTTTGCACCTCCTGAGCACTGCGAGGGGGCTCCATTTCTTGGATTGTTTTGATTTTTTTAGGGTTGGCCTCGATGCCCCGCTCGAATACGAGGAACCCTAGGAGCTTGCCTGCCCTCACGCCGAAGGCAAATTTCTCGGGGTTGAGTTTGACTCCTGCGGCCCAGAGGTTGGCGAATGTTTCTTGCAGATCCCTTGTGTGTGTGTTTGCAAGCTTGCTTTTGACTACTATGTCGTCGACATATGCTTCAATGTTATGACCGAGCTGGCCGGCCATCACCTTTGTGATGAGCCGGGTGAAGGTTGAACCCGCATTCTTTAGGCCGAACGGCATGCGAATGAAGCAATAGGTGCCTACGGGTGTGATGAAGGCGGTTTTTTGTTCGTCGTCCCTGGTCATGAATATTTAATGATAGCCAGAGTAGGCATCCAGGACGCTCATCCGCTCGCAGCCTGATGTAGCGTTTACCAGCTGGTTGATGCGGGGTAGGGGAAGTCATCCGTTGGGGATGCCTTATTGAGGTCGGTGAAGTCGACGCACATGCGCCATTTGTCGGTCCTTTTCTGTAGTAAGACGGGGTTGGCCAACCACTCGGAGTGTTTAATCTCGTGAATGACCCCCGCCTTCAGTAGTTTTGCTATTTCTTTCTTGGCTGCTTCCAATTGCTCCGTCGACATGCGTCGTAATTTCTGCTTCTTGGGCGCTGCGTCACCCCGGAGGGCCAGGCGGTGCTTGATGGTTCCTCGGGCTACCCTGGGGATGTCCTCTAGGTCCCAGGCGAATACGTTTGCATTTCTGCGAAGCAATTCGAGGATGGCATCGTGCACTTTCACTGGGAGTTTCGCTCCAAGGGTCACCATTTTCTCAGCGGAGGCGTTGTTCAGCGGGACTCTTTAGAGCTGCCCTTCTGGTTTTGCCTTGGGCATCCACTTTGCTGGGGGGTGCTAGCTGGGGTGCTGCGTCCGCTTCGATTGTACGGACGTGGTGTGCTGGGGAGAGTGTTTGCAGCTCTATTTGCCTCGCAAGGTCCTGGTCCCCTCGCACCGTGACGATGCCCTCTGGCGCTTGGATCATATAGAGGTAGTTGTGGTGTGCTACTGTGCCGAAGGTGTTTAGCGTGACCCAGCCGAGGATGGCATTGTATTGGTAGGGCATCTGGATGACGTCGAATGTAACGACCTCGGTCCGAGATGCAAAGTCGTAGCCGAAGGTGACGGTCAGGTCGATCTGGCCCAAAGTCGTTACGGGCCTTCCTCCGAAGCCTACTAGGGGTATGCCTGGGGTGATAGGCGATCTCGAGGGATCATCATTTTGTCAAAAGTGTCTGTGAATAGAGGTCGGCGGAGCTTCCTCCATCCACAAGGACACGTTTGATCTCAAAGTCCGCAATGAAGGCGGAGATGACCAAAGGGTCCTGGTGTGGGAAATGTAGGCCCCGGGCATCCTCGGGGCCAAAGGTTATTGGTATCTCAGCATAGCGTGGTGGGTTGGAGGCAGGTTATGTCGCTACGTGGTGGATTTGTCAGGCGTATGCGCACCGCTGCCTTTTTGATGTCATGCAGAGCGAGGATCCTCCTTCGATCATGTTTATGATCCTCTGGCGATGCTATTCGCCGTGGCCTCCTATGCGGGGCCTGTGTGGTGGGGCGGGTAGTTGGTTGCCTACTCCCCTCCTCTCGTTGTGGTCGGCTGGTTGCTGGCTGTGGTTCATGTAGTCTTGCATGGCCGCTATAGTGTGGCATTCGTTGGTTACATGCGATCCCTCCCCATGGAGGTCGCAAAATAGCAGGGGGCCTCCGGCACCCTCTTGGGTGTTCAGTTGCCTTCCGCCGTTGCACCCGCGGCCTCAGCCCCTGCTGCAGCCCCGGCGGCCTCCTCGCTTTGCCCTTCAGGGGGCCGCCCTTCGTCTATATGGTAGACGTTTTGCCCCTTGTGGCGGTAGTCGCTGTCCTGCGGCTTGGTGGGCGCTCCCGTTGCGGTGGCTGCGGGTCCTTCCTAGGCGGCCCGCTTGGGACTGGTACTGTCGCAGCGGGCGGCCGTGCCTCCGCCCGTCGGTTGCTGTCTTCCTCCGCCCGGACTTACTCTTCCATCTTATCAAAGAGTTCCGCCACCATGCGGATGGGTTTGCGGGTTAGTTTCTCTGATAAGGGGCCCTTTTGGAGCCCACATGTCGCCATTGATGATGGTGGTTTTGTTAACCCCGCGCACTTTGCACTTCACTTTCACGAATTTTTTGAAAAAACTGCGGAGGGACTCATCTGGGGCTTGTTTTATGGCGAACAAGTGTCCTGCGTATTTTGGGGCTCGGCGTAGTTGCCTTGAAAGTTGTTTCGTATGAGATCCCGTAGCTGTTCCTAGGCATATATGGAACGGGGGGATGGTGAAGAACCATGTTAGAGCCACGCCCTCGAGGGAGAGGGTGATGCTTTTTGCTTTGGTGATGTCGTCCCCTCCAGCCGCCTCGATGGTGGTCTCGTATACCCGGAGGAACTCCGAGGGGTCCGTGCACCCCTTAAAGGGTTTTACCTCTGGCATTTTGAAGCTCTGCGGCCAACGGTCCATCTCCAATCCCACGCTCAACGGGGAGTTGGGGTCCCCCTGGAGCAGTGGAGCAAGGGGCCTGGCCGCTTGTGCTTGAGGGGTGGCCTCCGCTGCGGTGGCTTGCTCCGATGTGTGGACCATCTGTGCCGGCTGCCGAAGGCTTAGCATTTCCCGGCGGAGGTCCGCTAGTTCCCGCCGAAGGGTCTCGTAAGCTTCCCGGGTGACTTTGGTCGCCCCAGGCGGTGGGCCCACCGAGTGGCTCCCGGGGAGGGATGCCTTATTGGGCCGAGTGTTGCCCTCGATGACGTCTCTGTGTGTGGAGTTATTTGCTTCCTCCTTTGCGGCCTGGGCGACGGGCGCCGTTGCCGCAGAGGTTCTGCTTCGTTTGGCCCTCGGGGTGCTAGGGGCCGCGCTCCGTGACTTTCCCGCTGGTCCCTACAGTCGGCGCCAACTATCGCAGCAAGAGACCAGACAGTAGAAAGAAGGGGACCTCGGTATCGGTAGAGGGACCAAAGGATCCTTGAGAAGGGGACCGGATGCAAGGAATAAATGTGTGGTAATTGTCCTGAAAATAAAAAATCTGGGCCATTACATGGGGGAAGGAGGCTATTTATAGCCTTCCGACTAGGTACATGAGATTACGGAACTACCCTCGAACAGGACCTATGCCCATTGGGGTTGCAGGGATGTTTCATACCCCTACGCGTAGGCCCCGGCTCACGGTGGATCCTCCTGGCCTTGGTCCACTAGGTTGGTGCACTTGGTCTATCGGTGCTTCTGCCCTGAGTGGTATGCGGGGTCGCCCCGGGCCGAAGTGTTCCGAACACCCTTCGTCTCTCCCCAAGGTGGCCCGGGGATTCCTGGCTTCTGGATTTCGGGCGACTTGCTGACCCTTCGGGATGCTTCGGTGATCCTCCAGACCAACCCCAAGGTTACGGCCGACGCCCTTGGGGAAGGGGCCTCTTTGGGCCTGCATGGCCTTCGGACCCCTTTGGGGTCCTCGCGTGGCCTTTGGAACACTTCGGGGTCCTCGCGTGGCCTTTGGGCCCGCCGTTGTGGGCCTCATCCCACGCTGTTCGCCGGGTCGTGGGGGCAGTGGGCTGCCCCTACGACACTCTTGAATTTTGATAAGAACATAGTGATGGATGTGTCAAATGGTAGAGAAAATTGTAATATCCAAATTTTTTCTATGAACAGTATTGATTCGCAAGACTGGACATTTCGAAGGGGCGATTAAGAGTAGATTAGATTTTTTTACTCTAGTACGTCGGATTGTTCGCATGTTAATGAAATGAATTTGTTCATTTGTCCATTTCAGCTAGCATAAACTGGAACTGGAACTGGAACTTTACCAGTGTATTTTCTTAGCGAAAAAAATTAATGTTGTGTCCTAACTTTTTTTTTTTTTTTTGTTACATCATCTCCACTTTCTGGTTGAACTATCTTATTCTAAATCATTTGGATGTACTATATTCTTAATCTGCCAGTAGCCTAGTTTTCTAACTTGCAATATCACCGACTTTCTATTTTAACTAATGGATCATGTCCGTTAGAGAAGTGTGAGATATATTCGTCGAGCTAGGGGTACAGTCAGCTTATTTGGGTCGCTGAGTGTTGTTGTGATGTTACCTATTATGTCTCGAGAAAAGGATAAATGAACTCCTCAATTTATGTCAGTCTTTACGAGAGTTATTCCTATGCCAAGTAATACAAGCTAATTCTGTTTAACTGAAACTTCCTATACACCATGAAGTTGTCAGGTCCATCACTTCTGGTTTCATTAAACATGAACGCACACATCTTTTTACATGTTCCTTTTGTAAAATGGAAAAAAGGCAGAAGATAAAAAAAGGGGAACATCAAGGTTTCTCAACTGCAACTGCAAGTCATGTAGCTTGCATGTGGGCAAGACATGCAAGACTTCCATGACCCTAGATACTCCTCAGCTCTTCTCCCAATCTTTCTTACTATTGGTTTGTCAGTTCTATCATAGAGACTATAATTTATGGAAGCCATTCTCCTATGTCATGTAAGTTATGTCAATCTAGATGCAATTAAGTATCAGACTCTATGAGGCCCCATTATTTTGATTTGAGGCCACAAATGGCACCTGCAACCTGAACACCTCATTTTCCTTAGTCTATCATTTTATTTATGTTATGACATTGGGTGTGCCTCTGTTATAAGTCCCTATTGTGTGCTCTACAACATTATCAGCTATTCAGCTTTGGATTCATAAGTTACTATCTATTCAAGATTTTTTCCCCTAATAAATCGTTTAACAAGTTGATGTAATGGCATGTAGTATGAATAAGGCATTTGATTATTTATCTATATAGTCATATAGTGTAAGAAAGGCGAGTAGTACATTCTTGACACTTGAGAGATGCAATGTCACCGTAATAACATGTTTATTTCTACAACCTGATGCCTGTAGTTTTTACTGATTGATCCTATAAATGCAACCGTTCATAAGATTACAATACAGTTTTTTACTCACGAAGCCAAAAACAAAATGCTTTATAATGGTTCAGAAAAAATATAATACCTTTATACTTTGTAAAACTTCTCTACGCTGATGCCAGTTTTTTTTTCCTGGTATTATCTGAAGTGCACCATAGCGAAGACCGAAGCCAAAGGCATTGCTGGCACAAAGCAAACAGAAGAAGGGCCCTACTCAAATCGGTCCGACAACAATAATCACCTACGTCGTCCTTGGCGTTGTAGAAGGTGGCTGTTTACAAATATTGGCCGTTTATGCTGCTTACAAATTGTAGGACCGAATAGGCGACTAGAGGGGGATGAATAGGAGCACATTCAGTTATTCTCTTTGAACAGATTCATCATATATTTCACTCCAATAGCTATGGAAGTTATGATCTATACCAGTAACACGAAAGACTTGAACTGAATCACATTTAAACCCCTAAATGAAACGACCACAAACACAAGAAGACAACATGATGAACAGTACTCGAACAAATAGTACTCGAAGCTACAGTGCTCGGTAAACAGTACTCGTGGTTAGTACTCGAATATGAACAGTACTCGAAGCTACGGTGCTCAGTGAACAGTACTCGTGTCTCGTACTCGAATCTACAGTACTCGGTGAACAGTACTCGATAAAGAATAGAGCTCGAATGAATAGTACTTGGTGCTACGGTACTCGTAGTTACAGCACTTGGTACTCGGAGCTACAGTGTCGTGCTACAGCACTCGTAGCTGGTACTCGAAAAATGAATAGCTCTCGAAAGAATAGTACTCGGTGCTACAGTACTCAGTACTCGTAGCTACAGTGTTTAGTGAATAGTAAATCATCACAGAAACATAATTTCAGCGCGATTTTGAAATCGAAAATTGATCCAACTTTTGATCTACAACTCCAAACTTCATGAAACTTGAAATATACCTTCCTAAGAATATTAGGAACCTATTCCAAGCAACGATTGATTAGATCCACGTCAAAGTTTTGACCTTTTTCTATTTTATCGAAGGAGGGGTTCAAAACCGAGTAAAAACGTAAGACTTGATCCAAAACTTGCTCGTGAGAGATTGATGATCAAGATGATTCTAGATGTATTCCCACAGGTCACAGCAAGATAGATGAGGGCAAGAAACCACTAGAAACCCATTGGATCAAAGAAACATCAAAATCACCAAATGAGAAAGAAGAACACAAGAGGACTCATCTTTGAATAATCATCCATAGATTGATTCGCGATTGTTGCTGGTTACAGCCATTCCCTCAAGGAGGACAAGAGCTCAATCCAAGAGCATACCATCAACTCATCTCTCTAGAACCCTAAGCCTCTCCCTTTCTCTCTAAGTCCCTAAAACCAAAATTAGGGTTTTACAAATGAAGTCCTTGAAGGTTGCTGTCGAGCACACCCCCTATTTATAGAAAGGCCTAGCTTCTAGAAGAGATACCCCTAATAGGCTCCCGTTAAGGCTCAAATACAAACGGGACACATACGCACGCATTTTAAAGCGTCGTCTTCATCTCCACTTAACCTAAACCACTTCTCCAAGCGCTGACCCGCGCCGCGGTTTTAGCCAAGAGATCACAAAGACGGTATTTTGTGAAATTACCAAAATACCTCTTCTCGATCCTTCTCCATGGACCGAGTCCAATCCTATGGAAGCAATCGCCTGTTCTGCCACGTGTAGGTTGATCAACGGCTCTCATCATGTCGACAAGTCTCTCCCGTTTGGATCCCACCGGAACCACCAAGACACTTGCACCGACCCCCGCGCCACTTGATCCAACCAGCTGCATCGAACTGCCCGTTCGATCATCCTCGTCCATTCTGCGCCATGCTTGAGTCACCTGACCTCAACCGGCATCCATGATCGTTCTAGACCTCAGCTCTCCAAGCTTAGTCCCGATCCTCCTCGCCGTTGACCGTCGTTGACCTGCAAGCCACCTGCACAGCAATAGACAGAGAAATCGTCTCTGGGAACAAGTTCTTCACAACTTGACCCACGTTAGCTCAAAACATGCAATATGCAACACACATGCAAAGATAAACAAGGATATGACCTATCCCAAAAACAATTAGCCAATAAGATTGACAATCAGCACAAAAATCGGTCAGCAATTCAAACTACGACGAAAATGCGTGATTTGATAAACAAAAAACGACATTGCTAATTGTAACATCATCCTAAGATCATGAGCATATTCCCATGATATCCACAATCTCCCCCTTGATGAACACATTGACAATCTCCCAGAAAATGTAAGCTTGAAGTTTGAAAATGAAAAAAACTCGACGTTTTCGCGCAAAGGCACAACTTGGTCCAAATGCAAGAGAAATCAATGGAAATGACCAAGCTGGCTACTGAAAGCATAGGCAAGTGAGATAAGGCAAAAGAAAGCAAGAAAGCTTCCAATTTCAGAGAAATGACAAAAATGTCACTTAAGGTCCATATAAAAAGAACAATAGTTCAATATGACCTTTGATCATTGTGAGTCTTTAAGAATTGCAATTCATGTTCAGAAATGACAGTAAGATCACAAAATGCAAATGAGATGCTCCCCCTCACTATGATCACCAAATTTCCAGAAAATTTTACTTTCTCCAAAATCTCTATAACAACATTTTTACCAATCTTTCTCCCCCTTTGACAATAGATTCATCAAGATACATGGAAGAAGATTAAGCATGAATGAAATGGAATGGCTGCAATTTTTTGTTTTTCATTTTGAGCAACAGGAGCCATGAAAATTATCCAAGAAGACTGTACAAGTATTACACCAAGCCATATTATAGGAAGAAACTATTTTCTATCATGGCAAAACATGTACAGCAAAGCTAAAGCCAAAATAGCAATAATATGAGATTAAATGAATTGTAAGCATGGCAAGTTGTTCAAGATCATAGTTTAGCTACAGGTATCCAAAAATGAGTCAAGCCATGTCTATAAGCAAAATGGAACCCAGAAACTAAACAATGAGTCAATTGTGAGCGTTATGAGTTCAATTATGAATCAAATAGTTCAAGCATTCGGAATTGAATATATTGAGCACCTTGCTGAAAATTTTTTGGTTTTATCTTAGCAAAGTAAGTTCTGGACTAGGAGCCATCCACAACTGCTTCCTAAGCTTCAACCAATGTTGACAAATTGTTTTCTTATAATTGTGCTAGATCTCAAGCCTTGCCGCGACCATCCCAAGCAAGAAGCTTAAGAGAGTGATCTAGGTTATCCAAAACTCCCTTTGAATTCAAGCCTAGTGCAATGGCAAGCCGTCTCATGAGAAAAAATTGGTGAGATCAATTTTTTCGCGCAGAAAAGCTCATTTTTCATTTGTTTGACTTAAGAATTATCATAGCTCAATCTAAAACTCAAAGAAAGTTCAAGACTCAATTTAGCTTATATGACATGGCGTGAATCATAAGAGGATCACTATGGCAAAACTAGTCACAAGATCCAAAAAGTCATGTTTTGATTTAATTTTCTCACAGATAATAAAGCTAGCATGGCAAAAGCTAAGCGATACAAGAAAAGCCATAAAAGAAGTCTAGCAATCTAGCACAAGACATGGCTAGGTATAAAGTATGAAATCATGTCATACAAGGATAATAATCAAAGCTCCATGAGTTTATATTACAATGCAAGTTGTTGATTTTAAAATGCATTATGATACAATGAATGCAAAAGAGCAAACTCCCCCTCAAAACAGGCCAAGAGGACTAATAACCCCTAACTCTCCCCGCAAAGTAGCAAAACGAGAAGAATCAAGCGCTTTAGTGAAAATATCTGCAACCTGCTGCTCGGACTCTACAAAGTGAAGCATAACATCACCCTTCTCAACATGGTCTCTAAGGAAATGGTATCGAATGTCAATGTGCTTAGTCCTGGAGTGTTGCACTGGGTTTTTGGCAATGTTAATGGCGCTAGTGTTATCACAGAAAATAGGAACACTACCCAAAGACAACCCATAGTCCCGCAAAGTAGACAAGATCCAGAGAACCTGAGAGCAACTACTGGCTGCAGCTACATACTCGGCCTCGGCAGTGGATCAAATGCAGGACTGTTTCCTAGATGACCAAGAGATAAGAGATGTGCCTAAGAAATGACAAGTGCCAGAAGTACTCTTCCTATCCACTCTACACCCCGCAAAATCAGCATCAGAAAAAGCTCGAATGGAGAGAGTAGAATCAGAAGAATACCAGAGTCCAAAGTCAAAAGTGTCCTAGAGGTACCTGAAAATACGACGCACTGCTTGACGATGAGAGGCACGAGGGGAAGCCTGAAATCGAGCACACAGACACACAACAAATTGTATGTCCAGCCTCGAAGCCGTGAGATAGAGGAGAGAGCCAATCATGCTACGGTACTCCTTCTGGTCCACGGGCTCTCCCTTCTCATCAGGGTCCAACATGGTGGATGTGGCAATGGGAGTAGACATTGGCCTACTGCTTCCCATATCGAAGCACCGAAGAAGGTCCTTTGTGTACTTACTTTGATGAATGAAAGTACCTTCTTTCAGTTGCTTGACTTGAAGACCAAGGAAGAAGGTCAATTCGCCTATCATGCTCATCTCGAACTCCCTGCTCATAGAATCTGAAAATCTGGATACCAAAGCATGAGAAGAACCATCGAATGTGATATCATCCACATAAATCTGAACCAATAAAAAGTCACTACCATGCTTGAGAGTGAACAAGGTTTTATCTACCATTCCCATTTTGAAATCATTTTTAAGCAAGAAACTCTTAAGCCTATCATACCAAGCTCTAGGGGCTTGCTTCAATCCATACAAGGCTTTAGAGAGTTTAAAAACATGGTTTGGGAACTTGGGATTCTCAAAACCAGGAGGTTGCTTGACATAGACATCTTCTTCTATGAAACCATTAAGAAAAGCACTTTTGACATCCATTTGAAAAAGCTTAAAACCTTTAGAAGCCGCAAATGCTAACAGAATGCGAATGGCTTCTAATCTAGCTACAGGAGCAAATGTCTCTTTAAAATCTAAGCCTTCTACCTGGGAATAACCTTGAACTACAAGCCTAGCCTTGTTGCGAACTACCAACCCATCTCCACTTTGATTATTTTTGGAAATCCATTTTGTTCCAATTACATTATGATTAGGTGGAGGTTCAACTAAGGTCCAGACTTTGTTTCTTTCAAAATTTTCAAGCTCTTCATGCATGGCATTGACCTAAGAGGAATCAGATAAAGCATGGGTGACATCTCGGGGTTCAAAAGACGCAACAAAAGCAGAATGCACATGAGAATATGGAGAAATAAACCTGGAGCGAGTAACTCGCTCATTGAGATCCCCAATCATCTGCTCAGGTGGATGTCGTCGCTGGATGTGAAGAGGAGCTCTTGGTGCAGAAGTGGCCTCTACCTCATGGGCTACGGAGGTAGGAGCAGAGCCACTCAGGTCGTCGGTGAAGATAGGAGGAGGCTGCTCATCTGAAGCTGGAATAGTGGAAGCAGGCTCTCGAACCATCTCAGAAGGAACTTGAGGATGGATTGGGTCCTCATCCTCAGAGTCATCGTCGACGAAGATGCTTTCTAGAATATCATAAACATGTGTTCGTGCAGCATCGGGTCTAGTACCAGGACTAGCCTCATCAAAAGTGACTTCGCAAGTCTCAATAATTTTGTTAGTATCCAAATTAAATACACGATAGCCACGAGAATGAGCAGGATATCCAAGAAATATGCCATCAGAACATCTTGACTCAAATTTATCCAAATTGCCATGCTTAAGAATGAAGCACTTGCAACCAAAAATCTTGAAATGCGAGACCTTAGGCCTATGACCAAATCTAAGTTCATAAGAAGTTTTGCCTATAACAGATCTCAAGAACACCCTATTAGACACATAGCAAGCAGTAGAGATCGCCTCAGCCCAAAACCTTCTAGGTGTGGAATGCTCATCTAGAATGGTCCTAGCCATCTCTACAAGGGTTCTGTTCTTTCTTTCTACAACCCCATCCTGCTAGGGAACTCTAGGTGAAGAGAACTGGTGCTCAATTCCCCTATCAGAGCAGAAGTGGCAAAAGAAGAGTTCTTGAATTATGTCCCATTGTCACTCCTAATGGCTCTCAAAGCTCCAGGAAGATCAACAGCTAGTCTAAGGACCAAATCTCTAAAAAATCCAAAAGCCTCGTCCTTAGAAACTAGAAAATAAACCCATGAATACCTAGAGAAATCATCCACAATCACAAGCACATACCATTTCCCACCTGCAGACTGGACTCTAGAGGGGCCAACTGTGTCTAAGTGCAAGAGCTGGCCAGGTCCATCAGTCATCACTAAAGTGTCTAAGTGCAAGAGCTGACCAAGTCCATCAGTCATCACTAAAGTAAGAGGTGGATGAGAAGTAGAAACCATCTTACCATGTCTACAGGGAGCGCACACTAGGTCTCTAACAGCCTTCAGCCTAGGCAAACCTCTAATCAAATCCTTGCTACTGATTCTAGTCAAGTGGTCGAAGCCTTTGTGTCCAAGCCTACGATGCCACAACACTAGATCATGGGAGTCAGAAGCCACAAGACACCTAGGGCTAGAGGAAGAAGAGATACTGAAATCAGCACTAAAGATCCTTTCAAACCTAGTGATCCCAAAGACATGCTCACCTGAGGAGTCCAGAACTCTACACTCACCACTCTTAAACCTTACCTCCAGACCCTCATCAAGCAGCTGAGAAACAGATAGCAGATTATACCTTAGCTTACTTACCAAAGCGACGTCCTTAAGCATGAACTTGTTGTTGACGCGCACTGTGCCCTTGGCTGTCACGGTCCCGGTAGAAGCATCCCCAAATGTGATCAACTCATTGCGGATGCACATGTGAGGGAGGAGAACCATCTAGAATCTCCAGTCATGTGTCGAGAACATCTAGAGTCAACAAGCCATATGTCCTCCTTCCTCGCACGACGAACCTACAGAGCATAAGCTGGGAACATCTGTGCCTCAGTACTGGGGTTAGTAATAAAAGACTTGGGAATCCAGTACTGAGCCACACGATGCTTGGAAACACCAACAGAAGTAGTAATAAAATGGTTAGGAGAAACATCATAAGAATGCACACGCGAAACACCTAGACCTCCCCGAATCGACCTACCAAAAGGTCGGTACTCCCCCTGTCTAGATGCTACCCGTGGTCTCTCCTCACGATACCCTAATCTAAAATGCTGCCTAGAGCGACCAAAAGATTTAAAATAGTCATCTACAAACCTAGGCCTATGTCTAGCGAAAAAAAGGCTGCCTGGCTCTAGAGACTGTAGCAGGTGAGGGAACTCCTCTAATGGACCTCAAAGCACTCATCCTCTCCTTCCTCTCAATCTTGGCTCTACGGAAGCAGAACTCAACAATGTGACCATCCTTCTTGCAGAAGGTGCAATGGTATTTGACCTTTTGAGGGGTCTGACCTGCTGAAGTAGAAGCACCTGTCTTGCTAGAAAGAGTTTGGGCAAAACCTGCAGATCTAAAGACAATCTTAGATGGTTCAGGGGGTTCTACCTCAAACAAGCCACTCTGAACAGCCCTCATAACCTTAGGTGGGTGGATGTCAGAACCCGGGTATTAATACACCCAGATCCTCTGTGCATAACTGAACTATTCCCATGATCAGTGGCTAGCTCACACAGTAAACAAAATGATAACAAATTCATATCACAACTTTATTAATAACAACAGAGTTGATTACAAAAGAGGCTTACAGGCCAACAATAAAATAAACACAGCGGAAGACGAAGAAGTAGTAGGGTCCAGCAATCTGCCACAGGCAATCGACTGGGGAAGCGGCCTAGTCGTCGAGATCCACATCGGTAGCAAAGTCCTTTTCCTCTGAAATTTGTTTGCATAAGCAAGAATGAGCACAACTTCCAGTGCTCATGAAGTTACACCCAAGTCAAATGTAATGACATGCATATATGGATGTAACAAAGGGAGGGCTTATAAAGTTATTTGCATAAAGCAGCATTTTCTTTAAATACTGGTACTAGATTCCAAAGCAGTTATTCTATAACTAAAGTTTATAAAATTCTCAATTTTATAGTCAGATAACGTTCACACATGAATGGTGAAGGATATCCTCCTATCACATGGCTGTTTGCCTAATTCCCAATTGGATAAACCAGTTTTGAAGAAGTTTGTTTCAAACAAAACCAAAGTCTAACTTTGAGTAGTTCTGCTAGCATGTCCATAACCGCGGACACGGCTATTCGAATAGTTTTACACTGCAGAGGTTGTGCGCCTTTACCCACATGACAAGACTTCTCTAGTTTGTCTAGGCATATATCTATGCCACCGCTCACTACCTTTGGTAAGCGGTCTGAGAGCACGTGTCGAGGCCTTTACAAAGCGCCATTCCACCGTAGTTACCCTCGCTAAGGTTTCGCCACCTCCTTTGGAATAAAGACCTCGGATTCGGGCCCTCTGCGCTAAGTGGGATTAATATAAGTCGTAACATGACTACCCAATACATCTGTAGGGAGCGACTATGGTGGAACATTGCAAATTATTTAGCCAAGTCCCGCCATACGAGACATGTGGTGGTGCGGTTGGCGTAGCATCATGCGCTCTAAGACCGGTCCTTAAGCGACTTGGGCAACTTTCCAATAAAACCCATGGGACTTAACTCGACCAAATTAAGCCCGTGCATGAACTCGCACTCCACCAATCATCCATTATGCCCAAGTCCAAACCATCATTTTATTTTATTTTCCAAGTCATTTGTAAAACTTCCATGACACTGGATGCCAAGGGTACAATTTAATCAATAATTGATTGATGGTCAAATTCCCAAAACAAGTTTGGTCTAAAAGCATGGCTAAGCAATACGTTTAAATGATCCTAGTTCATACTATCGTATCAACCAGGTTTGATCTAGGGTGACAATGTGTTTGATTCAATATCAACATTGGCCATACAAAGGATTTTAGGCATAACTATATATTTAAAACAGGAATTTAAGATACTGATATAAATAAGCATGCAGTAATAATTTAAAACAGAATATAAATAATTTAAAATAGTAGGATGAATATGATCAAGGGTATAACTTGCCTCGCTTGATGAGGTGACGTTGTTTTTCTTAACAGATCACTTTAACAGAACTTCTGGTGTTGAGGTGACGTTGTTTTTCTTAACAGGTCACCTAGTACTCACAAGTACTATCTTCAGGTAGTCCAAGTGTACGATCACGATGATCATACAGTCAAAATCAATCCTCTTATGTTGCTCTTCAGTCGAAATCTGATTCTCCGAAGTCGTTGATGATCACACAGTCAAAATCAATCTTCTTATATTGCTCTTCAATTGGTGTCGAAATCTGATTCTCCGAAGTCGTCAAACTCTAATCGTGCAATACAACCAATTCAACTCAAATTCAAATAAATTCAAAAAGATAGATCAAATTAACTCCAAATAGAAATATTTTACTTTAGATAGCTAGATAATAATTTTATATGAATTTACAAATTTGAATGGACTAAAACGGAGTTCGGGAGCAAAAGATATGAATTTTAGAAGATTGGGAATACATGGAATGATAAACTAGGGTTTTAAAGGAATTGCAGGTCAAATGAACCCAAAATCAAATGATTTTGGTTTAGATAACTAGATCTTGATTTTATAGGAATATAGAAATTTGAATGGACGAAATCGGAGTTCGTATGAGGAGAGAACGAACCCCGGAAGTTCTAAATCTAAATAAAACCTAAAATCAGATTTTATTAATTTTCCGAATTATTTTCTAAAGGAAAATCGATTTATTGCGCAAGCATGACGCCAACAAGGATTTTCGGAAATTAAAAGAAATGAATTGATTTTTCGACATGTGGCCCCATTGGTCAATGACTTGGCTCATGTGGACCGAGTCCACAATGGTTCTGGACGCGAAATGCGTGGCTTGCCACGCCAAAGAGCCACGCGGGCGTGAGGTGGATCTTGACCGGGCAATAAGTGGTGACGTGGTGCCGACCGCCACCATCCGACAAAATCGGTGACGTGTCATCTACGTGGCGCGCAACGTCAAAGACCTAAAAACGGCGACGCCCTCGGCCGTTCGAGCACACGACGGCGCGCGTTCGCGGCGGCGGATGGTGCGGTGTAAAGCTATGACTATTGGCGGTCATATTGGTATACCTCACGGTTGCGATGGGCAGCGGTGATGGCGGCGAAAAAGGCGGCGAGGCGGGACGGTTGTTATCGGCGGCGGTCCGGTGGCGTTCGTGAAGCGGTGGCACTCGGATCGCGCGGCGTGGTGAAGACGGTGGTGACGTCGGCGAGGTCGTGGAGGCGATGAGTGGCGGCGCAACCGGCGCGACGTACGGTGGCCGCCAAGAAAATCCCACCCGCGACGCGAGAGGTAGAGGAGGTGTGGTGGTGCGAGTGTGTTGAGTGAGTCGAGGGCTCACCAGTGGTGCCTTTTATAGTGGCGAGAGGAGGTCTGAGGCCTGGAGTTCGTGCGCGGGTGGTGCGGCGGCCGTTCACGCGCGAATCCGGCGACCGTGCGAAATAAAGATGAAGCAGGCGGAAGGTGGCGGCGTAGTGCGTGGGTGTAAGTCGAGCATTTATTTGTGTAACTGGTGAGAAAGCGGCGGTATGAGCTCGCGGCGCGGCTTACTGGCGGGTTTCCGGAGGAAGAAGAAGGAGTGGGGACGAAGGTGAGTATCGATTTTTATCCGGCGGTGGGAAGAAATGGTGTGGCGTGGAGATTGTGAGCCGTTGGATGTAAATCAACGGTCAATGACGCGCGGATGTGCGGCCGTGCGATCGGATCCATTGTGGAGAGAGATGGTGGCGTGAGTTTTGCTCACCGTCCGATCTAATCGGACGATGGAGAAAGGAGTAGGAAAGCGGAATGAAGCGGTGATAGATAGCCGTCGGATGTAGATCGGAGGGTTCACAGAGGAGGACGTTCAAACCCCGACGGTGCTTCAAGATCTGACCGTGAATTCTTGATCCAATGGTGCGGAGAAAATGGGTGGCGTGGGGAATAGATGACCGTCGGATGGCGATCGGCGGTGGGACGCGAGCGAGGAGAGAGAGGCGCGGGCGGTGGAGTGGGCGGATTGGGTGGCGCGACGGTGAGAATAGAAGGGCTGCTGAGGTTTCGCCCAAAAGCCGTTTAGGGTTTTTAATTGATTTTTCTATTAATTTAATCCGGATAATTCATTTAGGCTTTGGAAAATAGCAATTTAACTCAAAAATTCTAGAAAAATTCACGAAACTCCTAGAGTTATTTTGGACTTAAATAAAATAGTTCCAACTTTAAGTTGGCTTTTAATTTTGCAAATAAATTATTTTGGCTTGAAAATACTTAGAAAAAGATTTTAAAAACTCGTAAAATTCTAGAAATTAAGTAAATTTTATTTTTCAATTTAAATCCAATAAAACTTCACTAACTTCAAATAAATTTTAAATTTGACCTTCAAAACTTTAGAGATTCAAATCAGGCAATCAAACTCTGGCAAATTATCAGAAAATCCAATTAGAATAATAACTTTATTTTAATTTATTTTGGTAACGTAACTTTGGGATGTTACAGTGGATCTTGGAATGCTCTAGGGAATTAAATCCTATGCCACTATTCTTCACACTCACCTTAGATTTATCGAGAATCATGTTGAGGCTCTTCTTCCCACTAGTGAATCTTTCAAGAGTCTTTTTGAGGTAGTCATTTTCTTTGGCTAGGTCCTCACATGTAGCACACTTTCTTGACTTGATTGCCTCATCATACTCACTCTTAAGAAGGGTTACCTCAACTTTCAATGCCTCACAAGACACACAATAGGAATCTCTAATCCTATTCAACTGCTCCTTAAATTTATCTCTAAATGCCTCTTGTATCTTATCTACATTTGTCCCAACTTCAGTACACAAGACACAACAAGTAGAGTCAATAACTTTCTTGGATGCAGTCATGGTCACGGATTGTTCAATTTTGGCTTTCTCCTCTAAAGTCTTGTTTAGAGCATCATTCTCAATTGTGAGTTTAAGACAATTTTCATATGAGACAGTTTTAGAATAAAGGACCATTTCAGTCATTTCCTTCATTTTAATCTTGTTTTTCTCACAATGAGAGCAAGTGTAACTAGGATCAAATTTTTGCAATTCCTCAGTAGCGCTATCCAATTTCAATTCAAGCAAAGCACAATTAGAACATGATGAAGGAATAACATCTACAGGAGTCACATCTAGAGCAATAGCATCCATACACACAGGACTAGATTTGAGAGATTCTAGTTCATCTAAAGCATCTTTTAGTTGATTTGCAACAGAGGAATGAGCAGATTTCAAATTGGTCAAATCATCAAGCAAGCTAGAGCAAGAATCACAATCATCAGCAAGATTAATGGATTTGAGCCTAACCACTTCTAGATTCAAGTTGTTAATCATGTTATCCTGTTTCTTAATCATTCTAGCTTGCTTCTTCAGTTCTCGTTCAGCAACAACCAAAGCTCATTTCATTTCACTTGAAGAGGGGCATACCTCATTGGGATCGCTGAAAAGATCATCGTCGTTGGAGGAGTCGACATCGTGACTGTCCCTAGCCATGAAACACATGCTGGTGAAGTCCTGGGTCTTCTTTTTGCCATTAGAGTCATCATCATCGTCCTCCGTCCCTGAGTCCACGTCGCTCATATCAACACTCTCAAGAGTGGCAAGGACCCGGCTGACGAACTTGCGATAGTTGGGCTTCTTAGCTTTTGCATCCTTAGCTTGAGGACGCCTCCGAGAGTCCTTCTCCTCCTTGCCCTTCAGCTTGGGGCATCTGGACCGAATGTGGTTTGGCTCACCACACTCAAAGCATGTGATAGGGCCACCTCTCCTTCTGTTCCTCACCTTGTTGTAGACTCTTGAGAATTTTGTGGTTAGGAGGGCTAAATCATCCTCAGGTAGCTTCTCCAGCTGCTCATCACTCAAAGAATGCAGAGCGGACAAAGACAAACCAGATGAGCCAAAATCCAAAGAATCAGATGAGCTACCCTTAGATAGGTCGACCACTAAGCCATCGACTCTGCCTTGGGAAGACGCGAGATGAAGTCAATCTCATGCGTCTTCAATCTCGAGTCGAGCTTATCCATGGTAAGCTCACTCATGACAGTGTTGTCATTGATGGAAGTGATCTTCATCCCCCAGACTTTCACATCAAGAGCACCCAAGAGCTGACGTTCATTCTCAGACTTAGTAAAAACAAGATCCACAGCGCGAAGATCATGAAGGATCTTAGAGAACCTCCCCCACAGCTCATCTAACGATTCACCAGGTCTTTGCTCGATCTTTGAGTATTCTTTCTTGAGTTGGTTCTGTCTCACTTCCTTGATCGCAGTAGAGCCCTCGTGGTAGTCACAAAGTGTCTTCGGATCTCGTGGCGGAGACCTCAAATGAGCCACGCGCCAAACTTCGGATCGACTAAGACCTTGGATCAAGAAGTTGCAAACTTTTCTATTAGCCTCAACATCTGGAGTCATCACATCGTCATTGGCTGGCACAACATATGAATTTTTGACCTTAAGCCAAATTGTGTGCCCTTGAGCCTCGATGTAGGCTTACATACGAGCCTTCCAGTAAGCAAAATCAGATCCATAAAAAATATATGGTTTGGTTGAATACTTGTCAGTCGCCATGGCTCCAAAGACCGGTTAAGATCTATGAGAAGAGCTAACCGGGCTCTAATACCACTTGTAGGACCGAATAGGCGACTAGAGGGGGGTGAATAGGAGCGCACTCAGTTTTTCTCTTTGAACAGATTCATCATATATTTCACTCCAATAGCTATAGAAGCTATGAAGATCAATATACCAGTAACACGAAAGACTTGAACTGAATCCCCTTTAAACCTCCAAATGAAACGACCACAAACACAAGAAGACAGCCTGATGAACAATACCGAACAAGCAAAGGTTCATAATGCAAATGACTCGTGTCTAGTACTCGAAGATGAGCGACATAGACTCGAAGCTACGGTGCTTTCGATGAATACGAGACTCGTGCCTCGTACTCGAACCTACAGTGCTCGCTGAACAGTACTCGATAAAAGAATAGAGCTCGAATGAATAGTACTCGGTACTCGGAGCTAAAATGTCTTGCTACAGTGCTCATAAGCTAGTACTCGAAAATGGATAGCTCTCGAAAGAATTGTACTCGGTGCTACAGTACTCGTAGCTACAGTACTTGGTACTCGAAGATGATTCTAGATGTATTCCCACAGGTCACAGCAAGATAGATGAGGGCAACAAACCACTAGAAACCCATTGGATCAAAGAAACATCAAAATCACCAAATGAGAAAGAAGAACACAAGAGGACTCATCTTTGAATAATCATCCATAGATTGATTCGCGATTGTTGGTCAAGTTCTGACCACTCAAGGAGGACAAGAGCTCAATCCAAGAGCACACCATTAACTCATCTCTCTAGAACCCTAAGCCTCTCCCTTTCTCTCTAAGTCTCTAAAACCAAAACTAGGGTTTTACAAATGAAGTCCTTGAAGGTTGCTGTCCAACACACCCCCTATTTATAGAAAGGCCTAGCTTCTAGAAGAGTTACCCCTAATAGGCTCCCGTTAAGGCCCAAATACAAATGGGACATATACGCACGCATTTTAAAGCGTCTTCTTCATCTCTACTTGACCTAAACCACTTCTCCAAGCGCTGACCCGCGCCGCGGTTTTAGCCAAGAGATCACAGAGACGGTATTTGGTGAAATTACCAAAATACCCCTTCTCGATCCTTCTCTATGGACCGAGTCCAATCCTGTCGAAGCAATCGCCTGTTCTGCCACGTGTAGGTTGATCAACGGCTCTCATCATGTCAGCAAGTCTCTCTCGTCCGGATCCCATCGGAACCACCAAGGCACTTGCACCGATCCCTGCGCCACTTGATCCAACCAGCTGCATCGAACTGCCCGTTCGATCATCCTCGTCCATTCTACGCCACGCCTGAGTCACTTGATATCAACCGGCATCCATGATCATTCTAGACCTCAGCTCTCCAAGCTTAATCCCGATCCTCCTCACCGTTGATCGTCGTTGACCTACAAGCCACCTGCACAGTAATAGACAGAGAAATCGTCTCCGGGAATAAGTTCTTCACAACTTGACCCATGTTAGCTCAAAATACGCAATATGCAACACATATGCAAAGATAAACAAGGATATGACCTATCCCAAAAATAATTAGCCAATAAGATTGACAATCAGCACAAAAACCGGTCAGCAATTCAAACTACGACGAAAACGCGTGATTTGACAAACCAAAAACGACATTGTCAATTGTAACATCATCCTAAGATCATGAGCATATCCCCACGATATCCACACAAATATTGGCTGAGCAAAGGACTAGCAGGAGCAGAAGGCTGTTGTTGGGAACTAAACCCAAGTATGTAATTGATTTTGTTGTTGTATCATCCTGTTGGCTAATTTTGGTTGTTACAATCTAGTAAATGGTACATAGACAGAATGTGTCGTGTTACGATCTTGTTGGAAGCCATCCAACCTGAGTATAGCTTGTCGGCGATGGTCACAGTCAGGGAGTGCGCATGGTTCGCCGTCTCACGGTAGTCTATGGCCCCTCTCGCGACAGGGATAAACCGGCCTTTCTGCAAGAGCTCAAGGCCCTGCACCTGGCAGCGGATAGCATATGGCTAGTCCTGAGTGATTTCAATATGATCTACAGGGCGAACGATAAAAATAACACCAACATCAACCGCACAAGGATGGTCCAATTTAGGACCATCATAAACGACTGTGAACTTAAAGCGATTCACCTCCAGAAATAGAAAATACACGTGGAGCAATAAGCGAGAGAATCCAACGCTAGTCAAGTTGGACAGGGTCTTCTGCAATCAGGCTTGTGACGTCCACTTCGAAAATCATGTCCTGCATGCTCTCCCAACATCCCTCTCAGATCATTGCATCTTCTTCTCTCCAACTGCACTCGGCCGAGAAAAGCTGGCCAGCTTTTGATTCGAGAATTTCGGGGTCAAGATACCAGGTTTTAAGGATGTGGTATTAAATGCGTGGTCGATAAATAACTAGTATACAGAGCCCATCCATTGACTAAACTACAAACTGGCAACAACGGCATCAAAGATCTGGGAATGGAGCAGAAAACTCTTCTCACAAGCGAAGTTACAGCTCCACATGACACTAGAAGTGATTCTTCGGTTGGATATAGCCTAGGGGAATAGACAACTCCCTACACCATAGAGGGGGATTAGAGCAGGGCTAAAGAAAAGAGTGATGGGACTGGCAGTGATCGAGTGCTCAAGAAAAGAAAAAAACTCCCACATTTTGAACTTAAATGAGGGCGACGCCAACACAAAGTTTTTCCATTTAAAAGCTAACTCGAGGAGACGTAAAAACCACATCTAGAGACTACGAAACAGGTAGGGATGGGTAATCTCGCATGAGGAGAAACAAGAATCCTTGCAACAACATTTCCAGGACATGCTTTCTTGGCTGAACACAAGAACCAATGATCTAAACCAGGAGGTGTTGGACTACAACACACGCAATATGGATAGCCTAGAGGGGCCCTTCACTGAGCAGGAGGTGGCCGACGCCCTAGACCAGATGCCAAGCGACAAGGCACCAGGACCTGATGGCTTCACATTCACGTTCTACAAATCATGTTGGTCCATTATCAAGGCTAACACAACGATGGTTTTTTGAAGCTTCCACAGCCTCCGAACGGTGAACCTTCACCTCCTCAACACAGCAAGCATCACTTTGATACCAAAAAAAGAAGGGACTGAAGGGGTGGCTGGTTACAGACCCATCAGTCTCATCCATGGAGTGGGCAAGTGGATTTCCATGTCTCGCCTTACGACTAGCACCACATCTGGAATACCTAGTTTCCATAAACCAGAGTGCGTTTGTAAAAAAAAAAGCATCCCTAACAACTTCCTGTATGTACAAAATCTAATAAAAAGGTTGCACAGCTCCAAAACGCCGACACTCTTCCTCAAGCTAGATATTTCAAAAGCGTTTGACATGGTCCGTTGGGACCACCTCCTTGAACTTCTCCAAAGAAGAGGATTTCCATCCAGATGGAGGGGATGACTCGTGGCGCTCTGGTCTTCGGCTTTCTCTAGAGTCCTCCTTAATGGCATCCCCGAAGTAGCATCGACCACAAAAGGGGCCTGCGGCAAGGCGACCCGCTCTCCCCCTTCCTCTTCATTCTGGCGATTGATCCTCTGCAAAGATTGTTTGCAAAGGCATCAGAGATGGGATTTTTGGACCACTGCCGCGGCCACTTTGACACACTCAGGACATTGCTTTATGCCGACGATGCGGCAATCTTCATTTCCCCAACAGAGGGCGGCGTCAAAGCGACAACCCTAATGCTACAAAATTTCAGAAATGTTTCGGGGTCTTCAAACCAACTTCCAAAAATGCACGGTGGTGCCTATAGGGTGCGATCATATCAACAACCTTGACATGCTACTCCAAGATTTCTCGCCAATTTGTTCAAATTTCCCCCATCAAATACTTGGGCCTACCGCTGACCTACAAAAGGTTAAGGAGGGTTGACTTTCAGCCCTTGTTAGACAAAGCCAGGGGCAGGCTGGTAGGTTGGTAAGGCAGATTCCTCTTTTCAGTTGGTCAATCGACCCTATGAATCGGTGCTCACCTCGATCCTGGCTTACTACCTCATGGCTCTAAAAGTCCCAAAATCAATCCTTCATGCTTTGGACTGCATAAGGCGGCGGTTCCTCTAGTCAAGGGGCGAAATGATATCATGAGGTAAATGCGAAGTCAACTGGAACAGGGTGTGTCGGCCAACAAAGCTCGGGGAATCCTCAACCTCGCAAAATTCACAAGGGTACATGTGGCAAGAATGGAATGCTGAAAGCAAACCGTGGGTAGGCATGGAATTACATCATGCAATGACATAGACAAGCGCTTCTTTGGCACGGCTACCACGATTACGTTAGGCAATGGGCAAAAGGCCAAGTTCTGGACTTCAACGTGGCTAGATGGTACACCCCTTAAAGAGTTGGCCCCAGAGATCTTTCGTTTTTCCATCTAGAACATAATAGTACATGCGGCGCTCCAGGATAATCGGTAGATACATGATATCAACATAATGGGGGTAATCACAGTCCGGTTAGTCCAATAATTCCTACGCCTATGGGAAAGTGTAACCCAAATCTCACTGGATACGACCGTCACAGATGTGATCAGTTGGAAGCTAACCCCACGGGGGGGGGGAATACACAGCAAAACCGGCTTTGAACTGCAATTCTTTGGTTCAACGACAACTGATTACAAAAAGCTAATATGGAAAGCCCCCTCCCCAATGCATGTTTTTTGCGTGGCTCGCCATCCAAAACAGACTTTGGACTTTTGACAGACTCCAAGCGTGGGGCTAGCCAAATCAAGGCACATGCCCACTGCGCAGACAAACCACAGAAATGGCGTTACATCTCCTATCGGAGTGCAAGTACTCTCGACGAATATGGAATTTCACCGCAGAATGGATGGGCTATGCACGGCTCAAGCCATCCCTCTAGGCCTCGAGCCATAGCATCGACGATTGGTGGTCAAAAACTGGTAGACTAGGTCATCTGCCAGTAAGGGCGATGGCCTCGGTGGCCATTCTAACCACCTGGGAGATACGGAAGGAACGCAATGCCAGAACTTTTAACAGAAGGTACTCCTCGCCTGTAGAGCTATTTGCAAAGATTATGGAAGAAGGAAGAGCCTGGACCCTCGTGGGGGTCAGGTGCTTGAAGCAATTATTTTCTGCATAATTAAATCATAACATAACCTATTTAGGTCTTCAGACCTACTGTCCTTCAATTTGTTTCTACTCTATTAATATAATAGGCAGCCCTCCCACCTGTTTCTTAAAAAAACGATCTTGTCGGAATGGTATCCATTGAAGTGCTCTCTTCTGCTGTCAGGAAAAAGTTTGGGGGCAAAACGGTTTCATATATTATATGTGTATTTCATGAGTTACTTGGTGTTCTCTCATATGATTATTATTCATAACCATGTCTCTATTGAACAGACAAACGATTCACATAAAATTACATGCATAATACATGGTACAACTGCAGGGTGGACTCGTTCGGTTGTTTCTATCAGATCAGCAGTTGGATGTTCCATTCTCTACACTATTGTACTACCATCTAATTGGAACACAATGGTTAAGTTTTTGTTTTCCAGTGTACCGCAAAACAAGCACTATAGCAGATTAGCAGTCCAGAATATCGCGAAGTTCATGCACAGTCCTAAATCCTAATTAACCTGAAATGTGGAATTGTTGTTTGGAATTTGGGTACTTGCAAGTGGTTGAAAGACATTACCAACACTTTTTTTTTACCTTTCCTATTCTTCTCTTGACGATGACATGCTAAGATATGGCAATTTTGCCTGAAACTTTATTTTTGGAGGTTTGCCTGCATCTTGATGTAGACCGGAGTTCTGTGATTAATTATGCTCAACTCCCTGACAATTGTATTTTCTTCCTTCATTTTGGGAAGATTTGGCCGATAGAAAAAAACAATCCAAATATTGTCATCCTGAATCCTGAGGAACGAAGTCACTGTTAGATGTATTATTACCTATGTATTTCCCTTATTGTATAAGGGGTTATATGCATATATACCATATATGTACTTGTGTGTATGTATATATGTTTGTGTGTATATTTTCGCCCATTGTTCTCATGATGAAAACAAGCGCTATTCATAACATGGTATCAGAGCACATCTAGGGTTTTTCTTTGCCAAGCCGCCAGCCACGGTTCGTCTTCTCGCGCTTGTTGCCGCCGGTTTTTGCCCACCATCCGCCGCTCTTTTCTTAGCACAACAGCCTTCCATCGGCCGTCGGCCGTGCTCGTTGGCCGAGCTGGTTCTCCTTCATCGCCGCCCGGATCCACGCTCGCCTTCCATCGCCGCCGCTTCATCTTCATCGCCGCCGGATTCATCTCGGAGGAGCGGTCGGGCCGATCCGAGTCGAAGTCGCTTGAGCTCGCCTGCCGCCGGGAGCCGATTCATCGTGTAGCTGTCGCCGAGTTCGCCGCCGCCGACGGGAGTTGCTTCATCGCAAACCGACGCTGACGTCCGGACGTTGCGCCTCGCCACTCGGTCCACCGAGCCGAGCCCACCTCCGCACGAGCCGCCACCGCCGCCGGGGGAAACCTAGTTCCCCTTGTGCGCGATTTTGGTTCTTAGCAGGCCGAGCGGCTTCGGTTATCTTTTAACGTGAGCCGTCCTAGTCCGTGAAAAAAAGAAACAAAAAAGAACAAAAAAAGAGAAAAAGAAAAGAAAAAATGTCTTTAGGCATTGTTTCTGGTCCTCGTTGCCTGGTGCTTTTTGATGGTCTCAATTATCGGGACTGGTTTCAGCACATTCGCCTCCACATGTGTGGTCAGCGTCTTTGGGATTTTCTCACCGGCGAGCTGCCTTGTCCTTCTTGACCTGCTCCACATGTTGAAACCGTGCTCCCGAAGGATGCTTCTGAAGACACTCGTAAAGAGGCATAGGGTGTTTTGACGATTCCATGGAGATTTTCAGACTCAGTATCTTGCCTACAAGAAATGGGTTGATGAGGATGCCCATGCCTCTACTATTCTGGTTACTAGCATGGAAGTGTATCTCACTAGGGATGTGGTGTCGGGACCCAGAATTACGATTCTGGAACCCTCTGTGTATACTGCACTAGTCCAGGATCACGCTAGTGCACACAGTGTTAACATAGGTAAATATCGATTCACGCAAGCGATAAATAAAGTAAACGATTAGTTCGAATAACAAATAAGGGTTTCGACCTTATGGTCGAGTTTACACTTATTAAGCCACACAGGGCTTACAAAGAATAAAACAGCAGCGGAAAGGAAATAACTCCAACGTAGATCCCACCAATTCACCACAGCAACCAATCGATCCGCACCTTAACGATCAACAACCTTCGGCGAACTCCTCCTCGAAAGCAGGCGTAGACTCCTCCTCTTCTATAGGTTTGGGCGTAAGTTTTACAACAAGCGTGAGTACACAACCGTACTCGCAAATCATACCACAGAATGCAATGTATAGATGCAGGCTTATTCCAAAGAAAATGCTTCTGTGGTTCTTTTGCATAAAAACAACATTTGCAATTGAATACAATAATAAATTGAAAGCATAATTCAAAACAAATAGACAATAATAATTTAACAATTGTTTCCACAAAGACACATAGCTAAACAGATTATTTCACATAGCCATATGATTGAAGTCACACAGCTCCCATCCCAAACATTTTATGAAAACTACCCCTCGTGTGAAATCCCCGAGCATGTCCATGACCGCGGACGCGGCTATTCGAATAGATTGATTTAACACTCTGCAGAGGTTGTACACTTTACCCACAAGATACAACTAGTGTAGCAAGCACTAATCATAACAAAACAGTTCGGAAACTTCATCTCAAACATTGATATTCCCGATGTGCTTTCCCGCTATACCAGGCATGTGGTCGTACAGTAAGGCTCAGTTCAATGGCGCACAAAGTTAAGTCCTTAATTGACCAAGGCAAGACTTCCATGTTCTAACTAAGCCACACAGACCATCAAACCCAAGCACACAACTTCCACCATATCACACAGTTTCCACCACTTGCCTCAGTCTAAATCTTTACCACCCAGTTGGTTTTAGTGCAACACATGCCATCACAAAGTAATAACACATAGCACACAGTTTTACACGAAGTTCCATAGTCACTTAGTCATAGTTAATATTTGCAACTTTCATGAGATGTGAGACTTGTAGCATGGCTAAGCAATTGTACTCGCATCTAACCAACCCACGTTGGTGCTACAATAATACCAACTAATAAACCAATCTAGGGCGACAAGGAAATATGACATACAAGGCCAAGGTGTGATAACAAATTTGGATTATAACTATACCCAAAACATTGAAATAAATATCTAAAATAGAATGCAGTACTTTGAAACAAAGTAATTGGAAAACTGGGTTCAAGATGATCAAAGGTATGACTTGCCTTGGAAAAGGTCTATGTACTGGTCTTGATCTTGGGGTGCTCCTTCTTCCACAAAATTCCTCGACGAATCGATGTCTACTCGCAAACGAGACACAAACAAACAAAACAAATAACTAACAGAGGCAAAATAAGCTCCAAAAATTAAATAAAAATCTCAGATAAATAGAGCTTGAATTTAGACAAATTTAGAAATTTGAATGAGCTCAATCGGAGTTAGGATGAAAAAGTTATGAGCTCGAAGTTTAAATCTAAAAGAAACCCTAATTTGGATTTTCTGCACTTCCAATTATTTCTCAAGAAAATCGGATTATTGCGCAATGCCGACGCCGCCTCGTAATTTCGAAAAAGATAAATAAAGAATTCATCGACATGTGGGACCCACATGTCACCTCAGGTCCACGTAGACTAAGTCCACCAACCGGTTTTGATTGGTTTCGACCGCCGCGCGCCTGATGTGGAGGCCGATCGGGCGACACTGGCCGCCACGCTGCACGAGGTCGATGTCGGGCGCCGATGTGGACGGCCACGCTGCCAATGCCGACAACGGTGGCTCGACCCGGTGGTCGCCGGCGATCGCGGCCGCCAATGAGGTGGGTGGTATCGATGCAGCCAGTTATTGCGAACTCGTGACAAGGTTGGTTGCTCCCGCGGTGACCAAACTCGCGCGGCGCCAAGGTCGGCGGCGGAGGGCGCGCGCCAAACCGCGACAACGGGTTACGGGGTCGGCTGACGAAACGGGGCGCGATCGTGGAGCCAGCGGCGGCGGCGATGTCGAACACCGGTCGGAGGCGACTGAGTGTTGATGACGGCGAGAATCGACGAAGAACAGACCGGCGGCGAAAACCCCTAAACTCCGAATTGTGGCGGCACCGAAGCTTTAGAGGTGGAAAGGGTTGGGGTTCTGAGTTGCGGAGGATCGTGCGATCCTCGGGTGCTATTTATAGGGGCTGGGGTGCCCGGGATAGGAAATCCCCAAATCGAGTCCGAGTTGAACACGAGAGAGAATCCGGGATTGAAAGGAGATAGAGCCCGTGTCGGGATAAGATTTCAACTAAACGAGCGGGATAGATAGGGCTTCTAGAAGGAATCATCCGCAAGATAAAATCAGGCCGCATCCACCTTTGTCTGACGAGGCTTGAGCTCCACCATGGCAAATGAGGCTAACGCAGGCGAGGAAGGAGTCGGAGGAAGACGACGACTCGACGGGCCCACCAGCAATGCAGTGGAGGCGAGCGCGCAAGCGCCAAGCGCGGAAGCTCAGGCTGCGGGCTCTCGCATGAGAAAGGAGGTTGGGCCTGAGAGATTCGGCCCGAGAGGGTTTTCCGATATTTTAATAGTTTTTCTAATTTAGAAAATACCAGAAATTCAAATAAGCAATAGAAAATAGCAAATGAACTCGGAAAAATTCTAGAAAAATCTAGAAAATATATCTGAGCACATAGAACCCAAATAAAATAGTTTTGGCTAATGTTCATGTTGGGATTATTCTCATTAAATGTTTTTGATTGTAAAGTCCATTATTAAGCTTTTGAATTTAAATTCAAATAAATCCAAATGGTGAATTTTTCCCTACTAACTAATTAAAAGATTTGTAAACTCAGAAAATTGGGATGTTACAAACCTCCCCCCCTTAAAGGAATCTCGACCCGAGATTCAGGCTAGCTAGAGAAAAGGCTAGGAAACTCGGCTTTCAGCTCTTCTTCACGCTCCCACGTTGCTTCTCCTTCCGAGTGGTTGCTCCACTAAACCTTGCAAAAATGAACGGTCTTGCTTCTGGTGAGGCGCTCTGCGACATCCAAAATCTTGACTGGCTGCTCCTTGTAGGTAAGATCCTCCTTCAAGTCAATTGATTCCAACGGGGCTTGCTCTTCTGGCACACGAAGACACTTCTTCAATTACGAGACATGAAAGACATCATGCACTCCTGCTAACGATTGCGGTAACTCCAACTGATAAGCAACTTCTCCACGGCGTTCCAGAATTTTGAACGGACCAACATACCTCGGGGCAAGCTTCCCTTTGGCATGAAACCTTTTGACACCTCTGAGCGGGGTAACTCGAAGATAGACGAAATCCTCGGTTCAAATCGAGATCCCGCGACGATTATCGCATAGCTCTTCCGCTCGGACCGAGCTATCTTCAATCTTTCTCGATCATTGCCACTTGCTCCTCGCGCTTGATGATGTCCGGCCGAAACCGATCGCTCAAATTGCTTTCGACCAATTCAACGGGTTCGGCAGCACGCCATACAAAGCTTCAAATGGTGACATTTGCGTACTAGCTTGATAACTATTGTTGTATGAGAATTTCCGCATATGTCAAACTTTTATCCCATCGGCAAAGATTAGCTAGAGCACAAGCTCTCAAGATATCCTCCAATATCCGATTAACTCTTTCACCGTCCATCCTGTCATGGATGATATGCGGTACTGAAATTCAGGTGAGTACCCAATGCTTCATGCAAACTTTGCCAAAAATGAGAGGTGAACTGAGATCCTCGATCTGATACTATCTTCCTGGGCACACCGTGCAAACTGACAATTCTTGCCATGTACAATTCCGCAAGGCGATCCCCTGAGTACGTGGCTTTGACTGGCAGGAAATGGGCGACCTTGGTCAAACGATCAACTATTACCCAGATCGAATCGTAGCCCAATTGGGTCTTGGGTAAACCAGTGATGAAATCCATTCCGATCTCTTGCCACTTCCATTCTGGGATCTTCACGGCAGCAAAGAAACCTGCGGTCTCCGTGTTCTCGCTTTACTTTTGGATGATGTCGACAAGGCAATAAACTCGTGACTTCGCTCAAATTTGGCCACCAAAATTTATTCTTAACATCCTGGTACATTTTGGTACTTCCAGTGTGAATCGAATACTTTGAGTCATGGGCTTCCCTTAAGATTAACTGCCTTAGACCATCGATATCTAGTACACAGATACGACCATTAATCCAGAGTATGTCTTGATCATCCTTGGTGAAATCTTTAAATTTTTCTTCCGCCATTTTGACCTTGATATCTAACAACACGGAATCCTTTGGTTGTGCTTCACGAATCTGCTTCTCCAGGGTAGACTGTACCTCCAAATTGGCTACGAATCCTTCGGACACAACTTCTAGCCTTAGCTTCTGAAATTCTTCATAAAGTTCTGGGCAACTTTTCTTTACTTCTAAAGCATTGCAGTAACTCTTGCGACTTAAAGCATCTGCAACTACATTGGCCTTTCCGGGATGGTAGTGGATTCCAAGATTATAATCTTTGATCAGTTCTAACCATCTCCTCTGTCTCATATTCAAATCGATCGGGTGAAGATGTACTTGTGCTCTTATGATCTGTAGACTTCACAAACACTCGATGAGATAGTGACGCCAAATCTTTAAAGCATGCACTACGGAGCCTAATTCCGCATCATGAGTAGGGTAATTCTCCTCATGAGGTCTCAATCGCTTTGACGCATAAGCGATGACTCTTCCTTCTTGCATCGACGCATCCTAATCCTTGACGCTAAGCATCACAATAGATATCAAATCCTTGCGAATATCCGCAAAATCAGACTGGGTCAAGTCAATCGCTTCTTCAATTCTTGAAAACTTTCTTCACAAGCGGAGTCCAAGTGAACTTTTTCTCATTCTTCAACAATTGCGTAAGAGGTTTAGCAATTGATGAGAATCTTCGATAAACGCGGTAATAACTCGCCATTCCTAAGAAATCGCGAATCGAGTTACGCCTTGGGCCGCTCCCAATGTAACATCGCTTAAATTTACTGAGTCAATCACTACTTCCTCGGCTGTCATCACATGACCAAGGAAATCCACTTCCTTCTTCCAAAAATCACACTTACTGAACTTGGCATACAACCGATGCTCTCTGAGCTTTTCCAAGATTATCCTTAAGTGTTCGGCGTGTTCTTCCTCCGACTTGGAGTACACTAGAATATCATCAATGAACACAACTACGAACTTGTCCAAATATTCCATGAATACTTTATTCATCATGTTCATGAAGTATGCAGGGGCATTAGTCAGACCAAAAGACATGACTAAGAACTCATAATGTCCATACCGCGTTGAGAAAACGGTCTTCGGTATATCCTTAGGACAAATCTTCAGCTGGTGGTAACCTGATCGCAGGTCGATCTTTGAGAACACTCCGACTCCTTTCATCTGATCAAACAGATCATCTATCCGGGGTAGTGGGTACTTGTTCTTGATAGTAACTCCGTTGAGCGAACGGTAATCAATACACATTCTCATACTTCCATCTTTCTTCTTGACAAACAACACTGGCGCTCCCCACGGCGACGAACTAGGTATCACGAAACCTTTCTCAAGAAGTTCCTCTATCTGCTTCTTCATCTCTACCAATTCATCGGCTGGCATCCGATATGGTCTCTTTGATATCGGTGCTGTCCCCGGCACTAGGTCGATGACAAACTCAATGTCACGATCCGTGGCATTCCCGTAACTCCTCCGAAACACATCCGGATATTCACCGACAACCGTACTTCTTCTAAGGAGAGGGTCTTCGATCGCTCACCATCGATGTCCATCACGAACTGAGGTAGCTGAAACTCCACCTTGTTTCCTTTGGCATCTTCGACTATCACGCCCTTCGCCACAATCTAGCACCGCTTTGTGCTTGATAACCAATCCATGCCAAGAATGACATCTAAGGTTTGGGTATCTAGGACAATTAGGTTGGCGTAAACTCAACTCCAACTATGAGTAACTTAGTTCCTAAACATCCCACTCTAGTCCTTAGCTCGCTCCAGCGATCGACTAACAGAGTATGCTTAAGTTGCATAACTTCCAAATTATTCTTGGTTGCAAACATTCCGTAAAACAAACAAATGCGAAGCTCCGTAATCAAAAAAACCGATGCAGTACTAAGTTAACCGTAAACTTACCCAAGACGACGCCCGGTGATTCCCGGCTCCTTCCGTGGTGATGTGGTTGACACGGCCTCGATCACGATCGTGGCGCCCTCCCGCTTGACCGCAACTTGTGAAGCTCCTTAGTTGATGCCTCGTGTGGCGTCTTGGATGGAGTAGCTCCAAGGTTAAACGCATCGGAGTGATTGTTCCTCTCGCGACATCGGTTGGCAAAATATCCCTACCGACGCATGTGCATAACAGACTTTTGCGCGCTTTGTCGATTGCTTCCTGTGTTGGGATTGACAAGTGCAGGGTTGCGGAAGTTCGCAGCCGGACGGGTGTCAAGTTGGTGCGTGCTCAACGGTCCGTGGAAACCGATTGAACCGTGGCCGCATCTATTCTTGCCCTCTCGCTATGATTGATGGTTCCTTTGCCGAGCCATCCGGCGCTTATGCTATCTTCCGCCTCCTTGCGCTTGTCCTCTAGAACAAGGGCTTTGTTGACCAGCTCTTGGAAATCGTGAAAGTATGGGCGATCGACCGACTTGCAGCCCAAAGTTGTTTAGCCCTTCGAAGCGACTTTGGTGAGCCTTGTCCGTGGCTACATCTTCACGCATAGCGAGCTAGCCGAGAAAACTTGTTGAGGTAGTTAGACACTGACATAGCTCCTTGCTTGAGAGCGCGGAACTCATCCTCCTTCAGATCGATAATACCTTCCGTACATGATAATCGCGAAATGTCGAGAAAATTCCTCCTGTGTGATATCCTCGTGGCGCCTCATGGGCGGCACAAGTTCTCCCACCATTCAAAGATGCAGTGCCTCCATTTGGTGAGTAGCGATAAAACTTTTCACTTCGCCTGACTGGGTGATCGCACTTCCTTTCAATGACCCGGCCAATCATCTACTTCCACCGGGATACGTGTCCGAGAATGTTGGTGGATGAGTTCTCATAAATTCCGCAAGTTTGGATGGTCCATGGTGACCATGAGCACCGGGGCTCCATAACGTTGATTGTTGTTGTTGTTGGCCTGGTTGTTCATAGTCCAGATCCGAGTCATCATGGTATTCATCACCGAGTCCAGGCCGCCATGAAAGCTCCAAAGTTTTGCAAGTCAATCGGGTGCTTATGGAATCGCCTCGCGATCGTTGTTCATTGCCTTCTGGTCGGGGTACAGATCCACTTGCGCAGCCTCGACGAGTTTGAACCATCTCGCGAAGCTCCATAGGTTAGATAAGGTAGCAAGCATAAGATAAGTTAAGAACTAAGCAGGGGGTAGGTTAAACCCAACGAAACACAGCTAAAAAAACTCAAATGAAAAACCTTTATTAATTGGGGTCTTAGCATGGCTGCAACAAATGCCTAAAGGCCCTTGCACTCATACTGCACACAAAAGAAACAACGACCTAAGCACACAAAACTACCGCTTAAAGGGCGACTTACTAATCAAACCGACTAAGCCAACAAAATCAAACTAAGACCAACTACTCGAGAAAGCCTCCACAACCGCGCGCGGCTCCGACTACAGACTTGAAGTGAGCGCATCTTGGCAACCGATCCCGATGCCTCGAACTGTGCAAGCAGAACAGTGCATCCCTGCAACTCGTTCACCGGTTCCTCCGGCTCGTGATCTTCCTCTGCTCGACCGGGCCTTCCTCTCGATCTTCTTCGAATCTCTTCGGGTCTTCTCTTCTTCCGAACTTGGTCGAGAGAATCTCTTGTAGAGTGGCGACCTTTTCTTCTCTCGCAAAGCCTCATAGACATGATCCAGCTCCGTGATAGTCCTCCAAGGCTTCCTCCCGGGCGCCACAATCGGGCGAGGTGCACGATCAGAAGCGTTGTCTTCCCCGCGTGGGACAGTAGCGAGCCGGCAAATCCACGGCGGCGCCCCTGGTGGTAACGAAGACGCGTGTCTTGGAGCTCCCGTGTAGATGTTGCGATATGTAGCATGGCCAAGCGCGACGCACTCGGATTCCTTCCACCAAGTGATCTTCCTCACGAGACGCGAAGGTTGGCTCGCCTTGTCGCTCCTCCCGCGATCGTCAGTGACAGACCACTCCACGGTTTTGTCCATTCACCGCCCGCTTGTTGCCGACGCACAATGGACGATCAAAACCTCCAAGAACTCAAGCAACTTCCAAAGCTCTCGCAAGATACCCTCCAGCAAGCGCCACCATAGCTCAAGACGAGGCATCCACAAGACAGATGAACAGGTAAGAGCAACTTTAAAACAATGGGAAGAAAGGATTATAGCAAAAGTTGAGGTGAGAGAGATATGAGGAGAGTTAAGCAATTAATTAACCTTGCAAGTTAATTTTTCTTTTTAGAAAATAGTTTGGACACTCTAAAGACGGCCAATCTAACTAAGGTCAAGACCTACAACAAGATGGCTCGATACCACCTCCGTCGAGACAATGCATCACGATTCTAGAACCCTCTGTATACCGCACTAGTCCAGATCACGCTTAGTGCACACAAGGTTAACATAGGTAAATATCGATCCACACAAGCGATAAATAAAGTAAACGATTAGTTCGAATAACAAATAAGGGTTTCAACCTTCTGGTCGAGTTTACACTTATTAAGCCACGCAGGGCTAACAAAGAATAAAACAAAAATAAAAGGAAATAACTCCAACAGATCCCACCAATTCACCATGTGCAACCAATCGATCCGACTTTAACGATCAACAACCTTCGCGAACTCCTCCTCGAAAGCAAAGACTCCTCCTCTTCTCAGAGGTTTGGGCGTAAGTTTTACAACAAGCGTGAGTACACAACCATACTGCAAATCATACCACGTAATGCAATGTATAGATGCAGCTTATTCCAAAGAAAATGCTTCGTGGTTCTTTTGCATAAAAACAACATTTGCAATTGAATACAATAATAAATTGAAAGCATAATTCAAAACAAATAGACAATAATAATTTAACAATTGTTTCCACAAAGACACATAGCTAAACAGATTATTTCACATAGCCATATGATTGAAGTCACACAGCTCCCATCCCAAACATTTTATGAAAACTACCTCGTGGTGAAATCCCGAGCATGTCCATGATCATGACGCGCTATTCGAATAGATTGATTTAACACTGCAGAGGTTGTACACTTTACCCACAAGATACAACTAGTGTAGCAAGCACTAATCGAATAAAACAAGCTTAAAACTTCATCTCAAACATTGATATTCCCGATGTGCTTTCCGCTATACCACCACATAGAATTGGTATAACACACACCATTGGACAAGGAAGCGACGAATCGTCCCGCGATGCAACCACCAAGTAGTCACACCTCCACCCCGTCACACGTACCTAACCTATCCACCTAAACATCAATGCCGAGAATCCATAACTTACTAAGTTAGGCCCGCCTCATACCGTGCATGTGGTCGCACAAAGAAGGCTCGGCC
This sequence comes from Ampelocalamus luodianensis, assembly GCA_036346255.1. Taxonomy (NCBI): domain Eukaryota; kingdom Viridiplantae; phylum Streptophyta; class Magnoliopsida; order Poales; family Poaceae; genus Ampelocalamus; species Ampelocalamus luodianensis. The sequence goes on from CM070628.1 coordinate 68,282,216, forward strand.
AATGGCGCACAAAGTTAAGTCCTTAATTGACCAAGGCAAGACTTCCATGTTCTAACTAAGCCACACAGATCATCAAACCCAAGCACACAGCCTTCCACCATATCACACGCTTCCACCACTTGCCTCGCCTAAATCCTTTACCACCCAGCTTGGTTTTAGTGCAACACATGCCATCACGAAGTAATAACACATAGCACATAGCTTACACTAAGTTCCATAGTCACTTAGTCATAGTTAATATTTGCAACTTTCATGAGATGTGAGACTCGTAGCATGGCTAAGCAATTGTACTCGCATCTAACCAACCCACGTTGGTGCTACAATAATACCAACTAATAAACCAATCTAGGGCGACAAGGAAATATGACATACAAGGCCAAGGTGTGATAACAAATTTGGATTATAACTATACCCAAAACATTGAAATAAATAATTAAAATAGAATGCAGTACTTTGAAACAAAGTAATTGGAAAACTGGGTTCAAGATGATCAAAGGTATGACTTGTCTTGGAAAAGGTCTATGTACTGGTCTTGATCTTGGGGTGCTCCTTCTTCCACAAAATTCCCCAACGAATCGACGTCTACTCGCAAACGAGACACAAACAAACAAAACAAATAAATAACAGAGGCAAAACAAGCTCCAAAAATTAAATAAAAATCTCAGATAAATAGAGCTTGAATTTAGACAAATTTAGAAATTTGAATGAGCTCAATCAGAGTTAGGATGCAAAAGTTATGAGCTCTGGAAGTTTAAATCTAAAAAGAAACCCTAATTTGGATTTTCCCACTTCCGAATTATTTCTCAAGAAAATCGATTATTGCGCAATGTCGACGTGAGCCCTCGTAATTTCGAAAAAGATAAATAAAGAATTCACCGACATGGGACCCACATGTCACTCAGGTCCACGGTAGACTAAGTCCACCGAACTAGAGTTTTGATTGGCTCGATCGCCGCCGCCACGATGTGGAGGTCGATCGGGCGACACCGCCGCCACGCTTGCATGAGGTTGATGTCGGCGCCGACGTGGAAGGCCACATTGCCAATGCCGACAACGGTGGCTCGACCCGTGGTCGCCGCGATCGATGGCCACGGCGAGGGTGGGTGGTATCAGATGCACTCGTGTTATTGCGAACCCGTGACACGGTTGGTTGCTCCCGGCGTGACCAAAACCGCGCGGCGCCAAGGTCGGCGGCGGAGGGGCGCACAAAACCGACAACGGTTATGGGGTTTACCGACGAAACGGCGCGCGCACCGTGGAGCCCAGCGGCGATCGCCGTAACACCTGGCCGGAGGCGACGAGTGTTGACGACGGCGAGAATCGACGAAGAACGCATCGGCGCAAAAACCCTAAACTCCGAATTGTCGCGCACCAAGCTTTAGAGGTGGAAAGGGTTGGGGTTCGAGTTGCGGAGGATCTGATGATCCTCGGTGCTATTTATAGGGCCAAGGTGCCCGGATAGGAAATCCCAAATCGAGTCCGGAGTTGAACACAGAGAGAATCGAGGATTGAAAGGAGATAGAGCCCGTGTCGGGATAAGATTTCAACTAAACGAGCGGGATAGATAGGGCTTCTAGAAGGAATCATCCACGATAAAATCGTACGCATCCACCTTTGTCTGACGAGGCTTGAGCTCCACCATGGCAAACGAGGCTAACGCGCGGCGAGGAAGGAGCGGAGGAAGACGACGACTCTTGCGCGCCCACCGGCAATGCGCGGAGGCGAGACGCGCGAGCCGGGCTGAGCACGTGAAGTCGGGCCGCTACGTGGGCCTCGCGCGCGGGAAAGGGAGGTTGGGCCTGAGAGATTCGGCCCGAGAGGGTTTTCCGAGATTTTAATAGTTTTTCTAATTTAGAAAATACCAGAAATTCAAATAAGCAATAGAAAATAGCAAATGAACTCAGAAAAATTCTAGAAAAATCTAGAAAATATATCTGAGCACATAGAACCCAAATAAAATAGTTTTAGCTAATGTTCATGTTGGGATTATTCTCATTAAATATTTTTGATTGTAAAGTCCATTATTAAGCTTTTGAATTTAAATTCAAATAAATCCAAATGGTGAATTTTTCCCTACTAACTAATTAAAAGATTTGTAAACTCAGAAAATTGGGATGTTACATGTGGTTGGCTTAGCTTCAGCATAGTTGATGTGGACACATTCGCACAAATCGCACAGCCAGTCCGTGATTCCTTATATCTTTCGCCAGCGTTAGAAGCCGCCAGAGCAAGTTGATGCCACTGTGAAAGAGTTCTATGTCCAATTGTCTATGATATGGCGTCCGATTGACTCTTTGGGACCGGATGTTTGCAACACTTGTGAGTGTTAGCAGTCTCACCTAGAGCTTCGTCGCATCTACGACTTCTTGACTGTCCGGGTTGAGTATGAGCATACTCTCACCAATTTGGATGGCTCTTATCCTCATATGGGTTTCGAAGCATTTCATCTTCCATTAATCGTGGGCCAGCAATGGCGGAATTGCCATCAACCATGATCTTAGTGGATGAATGAGAACTAAAGAATCAGCGCAGATTTAATTGATGGGCTTGCATGTCTTTAAGTCTATTTTCCACCTTCATAGCATATTTCACAAGATCTTGCAGACTGCGAAAATATTTATCTTGAAGTGCAACAACAATATGAAAATTCAAGCTTGCTTTGAAATATTTTTTTCTTGATATGCACTAGTGATATTGGCACGACGCATTGCATGACTCAGCTCAACATAGTAATCTTGGACAATTTTGCATCCTTGTGCAATGCTTTTCACATGGCGTAGTAACTCCCACTCATAATAGGATGAAACAAATTCTTTTCTTATGGCCCATTTTAAATTGATCCAAGATGTAATGAGTCATTTCCCACTTAGTTGTTGCCACCAACCAGAGGCATAGTCATCAAAAACATAGTGGCCACTCTCACTTCCTTGGCTTCTGATTCAAACTTTTGGGATTCAAGCTCGAACTCAATGTCTTGTACCCACTCAAGATACTCCTCTGGATCATTACTACCATAGAAGGGAAGATACGTATACTCGCGATCTGCCATGATTAGTAGCAAAGCAAAGAATATGTAGAATTTTGTGAAAATCACTCAATCTCACTCTTTTCTCTCCCAAGCAATGTTCTTAACTTTCCAAAGCGAATTGAGGCCAAAATAAACTTACACTTGGTAGTAGTCACAACAATAAGGTGATGATCAAGCGAATTTAAGAGTGTTTCACAATTGCACAGCAGCGATTATTTAGTGAAGCTTGGTATGGAATATATGTAGCAAGGAGTAATAGATATGTTACTCAATTAATGCAAAATCAAATAATAATCCAAAAGTTAACAATGCCTTAAGTTGCTGTCATGGAATATGGGATAAAGCTAGCAAAATAGGACGTGGAACAAAGTGAATATAAGCACCATGCAACAACTGAATATATGAACCACAAAAGGTACGCCAAAGCGCACACAATGGATAGCACAAAAATTGTACCGAAATCAGAATTATTCTCCTCTAAAAAGTCAACCGTGAGGCCTTGTTCTCTGTTTTTTTTATAACTTTTTTTATTATCTTTGTTTATCTCCGTACTGCCAGAGACCACACGAACTAATTTAAAAAAGATGCACGAGGAGACAACAATTCCTTCGAACTTGTGTAGCATTATTTATGCATTTTGATGCTCTCGGGTGCTAGCACTAGCAAGGAAACAGCAATCTTAAACTTATTATATAGCGGCTAGAATCGCCGCTCAACGAGCGTGTCCACGTCACGCTCTGGCCCCTGTAGCTTGCAGCGCAGTCGTCTTGCGTTCGTTGCCGTTCGATCGCGAGGTCGGCGCGTACCGGTCCTGCCAGCGCCTTCGTCGTCCGCTCGATCGCGACGTGAGTCCTGCCTGCCGAGCTTTCATGCATTGTTCTTACGATTGGGCCGCGAGTTTGTTCATGAGGTAATTCATCAGAAAGGATTGACGAATAAAGAGAAGCAAGAAGTCCCCTACATCTCTCGTGTTCTATCTCTTATTCTCTCTTGTTTGTTCATGCATTGTTCTTACGATTCGAAGTTTGTTCACGAGGTAATCGCGATCGACTCGCCAAATGGTTCCTCAACACGTTATCGCGACGATCGACTCTCCTCGATCGAAAGGTAACCGCCGATAAACGACGCCATAGATTGAATCGCTTTTCTAGATTGCTTTCAACCGCAAATTTGGCTTAGATTGTTTTCTTACGTGCAACCGCCTAATCTATCGCGAGCCAACTTGAAGTCGCCGCCAAGCCGATCGGTGGATTGCATGAAAGAGTAGATGATGATTGTACCGTATGGTAGTATATGCAATCGCATGGAAGACATCATGTGCACAAGACCGCCGCAAGCGGCAGCCACTACCTCCGCGACACGCACGGTCGGCATAGTCCGCCATCACGTATCGCCACTGAGGCAACGATAGAGCCACACCGCCAAAGACGCGCAAGCATGCACATGTCGGCATGAAGTCCGCGCCCGCTGCAATCTCAGATACACCACATGCATCGCATACATACATGGATGAACAGAATCCAATGTGAACAGAATCATCGCATGAACAAATTGATGTATTGTATTACATCGCCGCATCGCATACATCCGCACGAAAAATCGTAATCTCAAAGAAAAAACGGTTGCCGGCAATGAAGTTCCACGCCCGCCGCTCACGAACCCCGCCGCCAGAGCCGCGGGGTCAGCGCCGGGCCGCCGCCGCCCTTGCCTAGGGCCCCGGGAGCCGCGAGCCGCCGCCAAGGCGCCGCCGGCCGCCGGGTTCCTCCAACCTCACGGCCATGCCCGGCACTTGCACTAACCTCGCTGCCCGCCCGGCCCAACGCCGCGCCCGCCACCACCTTGAAGGCGGCACCAACCGCAAAGAATCGGCCGCCACCACGCGACAAAGACCCGCCCCGCCTCCCGCGCAAAGCAGCCGCCGCCGGCTTGAAGCCGGCCCGCGCTGCGTTCGTAGCACACCCGCCGAGCCCCGCACCCCGCCAGACGGCCGGCCGCCAAGACACACGCGCAAACCGGAAAAGGGGAAGGGGCGCTGTTTGGCTCAGAGCCGACGGCGCCGCCACCTACCACTGCCGGCCGCTCCGCAGGCTTCGCTCGCCGCTTGAAGCGCCGCCCGCCATGGTCGCCTGGCCGCAGGCGTATCACCGGTCGTCGCCGCGCCGGCACCGCTCTACCGGCCTAGCCCGGCCCGCTAACCGAGCCGCCCCACTCGACGGAGCCGCGACTCGCGCCGGCGCGCCAAGAAGCCCGCCCCGCCCGAATGGCCGCTGCTTTTTCAGACGGAGCCGCCACCTTTTCTGGCTGGGAGCATGGAAACCCTACTTGCCTCCTTCTTGCCCTTTGACCGCCTTGGGCTAAACAATAGGCCGCCCATGAAGGTCTGCTCGCTTTTTCCTACCAGAAAGAAAGAAGAAAAAAGGAGGAAGGGGGCCACTAAGTATTTCCAAAGAAAAAAAGGAAAGGCAACTTTGCAAAAGGGACCTTGATTTTCCATAATTGCGCTAAGCTTTCATGTATAATGAAATTTTGTGAAAAACCCTCTCAAATATGAGAATTACGCAAGAAATTTTCTCGTAATCAATTTGCTTTAACCCCCAAACTTGCTTTCACCTAAAAATCTTTTGCAGAGAAAGGACCTCTGAATCCAAATTTTGCATATTTATGAACTTTGAAGCATATTTAACTTTGTTATTGTTATTTCTATGCAATTTATGTAATCAGATTTACTATTTTTGATTATTTGTGATTATTTATATTGCTTTAATCATCGAAAATAGCAAGAAATCATGAAAATGCATAGAAAATATTTGGATCACGAACCAGAGTTCAAGAGTATTGTGAGAATTTTGCAACCATTTTATGCACATTACAGCAGAATCCTTTGAACTTTTTGCATGAATATGAAGATGATCTGCATCACGAACTAGTAGTTCAAAGTACTCACCCAAAGATGGTCGTAATTTGTACGTAATTTATAATGCTTCAATTCTGTGGTAATGTAATCACGGATGAGCAGAAGATTGAGAAGACTCTCTACCTTTCACCCGAACATGGTGCAATCCGCAAGCAACTATCGTCAAGACGGCTACATGAAGTATGCCAAATTAATTGACATCATGCAAATTGCGTAAACTCAAGATGATATTCTAAGAAAGAACTTCATCTCGCAACCACCTAGTAGCAATGTTGGCTATGAAGCCATCGCTAGCTAGCCTACAGATGAAGCCTCTCACGAATGAGAGGAACAAGAAGGGTAAGGTCAAGCGCCGACGTTATTGATGCTTTCCAGTCTAAGAAAAAGGGCAAATGATAGCATGAGGCACACCTCGCCATTGCAGGAACAGAGGATTCACATCCATTAGTTGCACTTATGAATGTGGACAGCCCAAAGAGCAGCTCATCATCCCTCTTTTGACATCGCAGCCGCCACACCGTAGTGCCTAAAAAGAGAAGATCGCGCATGGAGCCGATTGAGGCGTAGTTCTGAATACTTGTCTATTAGATCTAGTGCACGCATTGCACTCGAATCTTTTATAGTAACTGCAGCTTGTAATTGAAGCGCACTTTCAATTATTGAATAATGGTTGCAAGCTCTAGGAGAGCAAAATATTAAATTCTTATTATGAGTCCTACAAGGCTTATTTTCCGCCTTTATAATAGCAAGTTACGCTTCGATATCTCAAGTACTTTATTTATGTGTTGCTTGCTTTCTGCTACATATTAATAAAGTACATTATATTAGAACGCTGTGGCGCCTCATGGAGGAAGTGTGCTTAGCATGTAGCGCACAACGAATACCATCCCGAGAGAAATAGAAATTTTTCCAATGATCAAAGAAGAATGTCGGTAGTCTTAATGATACGCAGACAATGATACTTGTATAATAGGCTCGTGAAGGGCCATAATTATATTTCCAACGGCACAACTTTGGTCATTGAAGAAGATTTGTTGTACCTAATCGACTAGAACTCTCAAAGATATTTGCGCTAAAGATCCATGTAGAGACTCAAGAAGAGTATGGCATGTAATACATGCTCATTACAAAGCGTGAAGAAAGTGAAAATGGCATTAGAATATCTTCCTTCATATGAAATGGCTATACTACGCTAATATTAAGGCACTGCAGCCTATAACGCTTTGAAAACCGTATTTAGAAGCTCCGAACTTTTCTATCTCTAGCATGATAGATTGTGCCGCCTAGGTCTTAGGATGATGAGAAATATAATTAACAATTCATAGGGACATAATATGAATATAAAGAATTTCTAATCAGAAGATTTTTGTGTGCCCCTGCATGTGCCACGGAAATTAATTACTAGACCTTTGCTCAAAGCTAAGGATGAAGTCCTCGCATTCCCGGATCGTATTCAGGAGACATTTTATGGTCCTATATAGCCCCGTAAGGGTAATTTGAGGTATTTTATAGTGCTCATCGATGCTTCCTCGTAATGGTCGCACTATAGTTTTATTGTCTACGAAATCATGCTTTGCAAAGCCAATCTCGTAGATAATTAAATTAGAAATATTTTCCCCGATCATCATGAGAAGTCCACCGAATGGACAACGAGAACTCACTCCAAAGAATTTGATGATTATTGCATGAAAATGGGAATTAAAAGTTGAGCATTCTGCATCGCATGTCCACACCTGTAATGGATTAGCGTAACTTTGAAGAATTGTAATTTACCAACTACATGTTGGGGACACGCATTCCGCCAGAGCGCTCTCATCAATTTTAGACCATCGCCTATAACATCCATCCAACTATGCAACTAGCGCAAGGGTCAAGATCGAAAACTCCTCATCTTCGCAGTTTGGTTGCAA